>OX438701.1:20188431-21513191 GCA_949316375.1 Mythimna vitellina | reverse complement strand
GTTATAGCGCCATATAGAAGTTGGCGGATATTTTATTTCCTAATGTTGTTCCTAGCTTTAGGCTCATAATTCTAACCTATATAATTTCGATAGTAAAGAATTATCGAACACAATAACCATGAGGCGAAACCTTTATCTACAGCTGCACAAACCATTATAACGCAATATCGATTAAGTTTTATGATCACCATCAGTGCAGTACTGCACGTCAATCAGACATGATGCAATTTTTATGACCAGATAAACTGGGTGACTCATCGCATTATTAGATTCAAATAGTGGTCTGTTGTTATTTTATTGACGGAGTTAGTACCTTCACGTGGCTTGACGTAGGATTTCTATGTTTATTTTGAAATAACGGTTTCGTCGCCATAAAAGTGGATAATTAATCCAAGAGAGCATACTCGCCGTCGCCGTCCGACCGTCCGGTAATCATCCAGACCGAGCCCAAGTCGTCGAAGGCGCGTACTGCTTTACGCGCGCCTCAAGGAGATGTCAGCAACTGTTCTGCGTCTGGCTGAAATTTATCTATAATATGTATATAGGTATTTAGAAATATTTAAGTATGTTTATCAGTTGTCTAGTACTCATAACACAAGCTTTGCTTAGCTTGCGACTAGATGGCGCTGTGTAAAAGTTACGGTATTTTAAGAAAAAAAAAACAGTAAAATTCCAATCAATGCCTATAAGTAGGCATTGATTGGAATTTTACTGTGTAACATTTTATCCAATTTCGTTCAACTAGTTGAGCGAGAGGCCAAACATTCACACAAACTTATGCCTTTATAAAATTACTTTGATTATTATTGATAGGCTTACGTTTGACCAATCATACCTGATGCTAAGCGATAATGTGGTCGATGATCCGCTTGTCTCCTTGCCTAGCTAACCTATTCACTCTTGACTACTTGCATGTATTCAATAAATGAGTAAACTCAGGTGTGAGATTTCCACCCCTTAGTTATACACACAATGAAAGTCTGACATATTCAGTTCTATGTACCCCTGGCAGTTTCCGTGTTGAATATAATATATATAGACACTTTATTGGAAAAAGTATGTGTAAAACTTGGAAATACCACTCTTTCATATACATACACATGAACTCATCCAAAAGCACTAAACCCCCGTTTTAATAGACTACATAAAATTATTTTTAATTCAATTATGTAATATTACTTAACTATTTGTTAAAAAAATAATGGTTTTTATTTTATAAAGACACTTATAAAACGTCAGAAGCTAGTGCACGGAAGTGAACCAGTAAGAAACTCTATGGTTACGATTGCATTGTAATATAGTTTTTTTTTTCGTTAGTATTATAATACCTAAATGTGTGTTTGCTTAACTTACAGACTGGACCCGACGACACAGGAAACCCAAAGAATTTGTAAAATAATACAAATAATAATGTAATATTCCACAACGCCATCTAGTCCCAAACTAAGCAGGGCTTATGGTATGAGTACTAGACAACTGATAAACATACTTATATTATATGTCTAAATATATACATAATTTACACCCAGACACAGAACAAATGATCGTACTCACGACTTAAAAAATTGTCCTGGGTGGGAATCGACCCCACGACCTCTCGGTCGCCTCCTTCTGCGAAGCAGTAATGCTAGCAAAGGAGGCGGCCGATCGCGTGAGGCAACGGTCCTTACGCTCCAACCGCCGCCGGGATTCTGATCCCGATTTCCGGCCACCGTAGGCGCGGGCTTGCAGACGGCGAGCAATGGGCGGCTCGCCGTCCGACCGAGTAACCGTCCGGACCGAGCCCAAGTCGTCGACGGCGCGTACTGTTCCACGCGCGCCTCAAGGAGATGTCAGCAAATCGTAGGGGCCCAGCAGGGTCGAAGCCTACTGGGGCCACGGGTAGTGTGAAAGCGGAACCCGGGGCCCTGGGACGAAGGCAACGAAGGAACAGGAGTGGGTTTTTAGTCAGGCGGAACGGGAGATAGTGTCAGTAAGAGTCTGACACTATCTCCCGTTCCGTCCAAGAGCGGGGATGTCATAAGGATGATTTTCCCACCCAATAAAAAAAAAAGAAAAAAAAGCCCCACGACATCTGTCATAGCAGTCAGGTCCACTAACAACTAGACTAATAGGCTAGTCTACATGTAATGCAAGATCGTCTAATAATTGTATTTGTCAAAAAGAAACGAATAAAGAATTATTTTTCCAATTGAATACAAGCTTTTTGGAACAAACAATGAATAATAAAACAAACATAGGAATTGATTACGCGTTGCCAATTTTGTACATACAAATTGAAATTTGAATAGGCTTCAATCGTTAATCTTTCGATCAAGTCTTAAGCTCTCTAATTACTTGTATATAAGTAATTAATTCTGCAAAGTAACTGATTAGTCTTTATTTCTCGACGAACGGCGAGTATCCACCCTTACGTTGTTGAAACTTCAACGGTCCGGACTAAGCGTTTCGCTTCGTCGTTTATACCGCGTACATCGAAGGACTGGAACAATTTGCCTGCTGCGGTCTTCCCGTCCAACTATAATATAGGTGTCTTCAAGGCTAGAGTGAATAGGCTCTTAATAAACTAGTGCGCCTGACCATCAATGATTGCATCTCCGCTTACCTTCAGGTGGGATCGCGGTCAAGCACTGGTTCATAACAACTTAAAAAAAAAAAAAAAAAAAAAATTGACGACATTACGAGTAGTTATTTTTTGAGGTAGTAAGTCATTTAATGACTTCTCCTGCTCTAGGGTAAAACAGGAAGGCGCCTCAGAATTTTACTGACTACATCCACTCCTATGTCCTTCAGTTTTCCTTTGAGTTCTAGGTTCACAAATTTCCTAATGAGTTTATCATTAAGAAAATAATTTTATAAGATTCTAATTAATTTATTATCGTTAGAACAAAGAATACTTATCGATTTATACTTAGGTATCTTTCCATATAATTTTCTAATTTAGGATTTACTTTGCCGTACTTAGTTAATTAAAATAAAAGCTTTTCACCAGCCATTCTACAACCAAACCTATTCATCATCATCATCATCATTTCAGCCGATAGACGTCCACTGCTGGACATAGGCCTCCCCCAAATGTCGCCACAAAGAACGGTCCTGTGCGTCTCGCATCCATCGGGTTCCCGCAACCTTCACCAGGTCATCGGTCCACCTCGTAGGGGGCCTTCCAACACTGCGTCTTCCGGTACGCGGTCGCCACTCCAGAACCTTGGTTCATCACCAAACCTATTATTAAAGTTTAATTATGTTAACCAGTACTTTGCCAGTGGCTTGACCCACATAAAAGTAAAGTTTATCTACCTTCGAACCACCGTTTCATCCCCTTAGGGGGTGAATTTTGGAATATCGTTTCTTATTATTTGTATACATACAATAAAAAGAAACTCTGTGCTTAATTTTAGCATTTGGCGCCTTTTTTTTTGTTTTTTTTTTTTATTGCGTGGGAAAATCATCCTAATGACATCCCCGCTCTTGGGCGGAGCGGGAGATAGTGTCAGACTCTTACTGACTAAAAACCCACTCCTGTTCCTTCGTTGCCTTCGTCCCAGGGCTCCGGGTTCCGCTTTCACACTACCCGTGGCCCCAGTAGGCTTCTTCTTTCTTTGCTGACATCTCCTTGAGGCGCGCGTGGAACAATACGCGCCGTCGACGACTTGGGCTCGGTCCGGACGGTTACCGGACGGTCAGACGGCGAGCCACCCATTGCTCGCCGTCTACAAGCCCGCGCCTACGGTGGCCGGAAATCGGGATCGGAATCCCGGCGGCGGTTGGAGCGTAAGGACCGTTGCCTCACGCGATCGGCCGCCTCCTTAGCTAGCATTACTGCTTCGCAGAAGGAGCATTCGCATTTGGCGCCTACGGTTTTGCTGAGATCTCACTGAGGCGCGCGTGGAACACTCTCAACAATCTCAGCAAAACCGTAGGCGCCCAGTATGGACGAAACTTACTGGGCTTTGGGGACTTATGAAAGGGAAACCCGTTGTTCTAGAACGCAAGGGCAATTAAAGAAAAATGGATGTGGTTTAAGTCAGTAAAAGTCCGACACGTGCTCCCGCTTCGACCGCAAAAACATTGATTCTAGCTCCACCCAGAGCTTTCTTCTTCTCCATCGTACACCTAGTGGTGTGGCCGTGATCGAGGATCGCCTGATAGATTGGTTGCGGCTTTTCAAGACTTATCCATGTTTCTCTGTTCGTGGCACTACGTGAACATAGAAAGATGGTTGATGGAGATGACTCTCGAACATAGTGCACAGAACCCAGCTTTCGGACGATTTCATAAGGTTTATATTTTGGTGGGTCATAGGTCACGAGAACGTTATCTTCTGTACTCTTTCTTGTAGCACCTACAAGGAGGAGTGGAGGGTGCACCAATTGTTCCAAAGTGCTAGAATAGTTACTTACTTCTCGAAAATAAAGCCCGAGGCAGTCAAAGGGAGGGGAACCGAAGTTTGTTTGCGAACGGCTTGGGAACAACGTCATACAGGTAGATAGTGATTGAAATTCCTTACTAACATGCTGGCTATAAAAGACGCTTCATAATGTAACCATATTTATATACAAAGTAAGTTACATTCTACTAAAATAATTATTTTAACGGTATTTTTTTTGTTTTAGGTGTGAAATTATCTAATAACATTTTCCGCCCTTGGGCGGGGCGGGAGGGGGTGTCTGACTTTTACTAACTAAAACCCACTCCTGTTCCTTTTTTGCCTTCGTTTCAGGGCCACGGGGTTCTATTCCAGGGCCCCGCTTCCAGGGCCCGGGGTTCTCTTCCAGGGTCCCGGAGGAATGCGTGGAGGCTACCTCCACGCATTCCTGAGAAAAAAGATCCTGACAGTTGGATAGATAGACATCAAAATGATGATCCCAGGCTCCGTTTTTGCCGACTGAAGACCGGAACCCTAAAAGCGTAATAAAAACGATTGAAACATTAACTTTCAATATCTCTGTAAAAGTAACCAGAAGGAAATGGAATGTTCCAGTGAAATACATAATCACAAGGACTATAATATATATAAGGAACTTACATATCGTATTTTTACCCCTTATATTTATTTATTTAAACTGTATGTACCGTAGAGGTCTGTAGGCAAACTTAAAAAAACCGGACATTGTCTACCAGTCAAACTTTGCTTGTAAAAGACTACACTTTGGTAGGTTTGCATCAATTAATATATACATATTATTATAAATGTGAAAGTAACTCTGTCCGTTACGATTTCACGGGTAAACTACTAAACCAATTTTTATAAAATTTGGTTCAGAGAAAGCTTAACCTAGGGGAGGATATATGCTACTTTTTATTTGGCTTCGACTTGGACATTGCGTCTATGATATATTTACGCAAACGAAGTAGTGGGCAAATAGTAGTAAACCTTTATTTAGTATTTGTTTATTTATAGTTAATTAAAACCATACATGCCTACTTACATTAATTAACATAATTGTGAAGACATAAATTAGGCGCTGGCAAATAATTAAATAGTGTAATTCTAGTTTCTTGGGAGAGACTGGTCTCTCACAATAAATAAAAATAATACTATCAATTGTATAAGCGCGTCTCCAATGTTTGTAATGCTGAATGTGCTAAAAAATGAACTATACATAATATTGGCAATTGTGTAGAATTTTAATATTATTTTGATATTTTTAAATTCATAATTTAAGAATTTATTAACTTACAATCCAATTACAGTAAAATAATAAAAAAAAAGCTACGCTAAAATAAGATTCAGGCGGAATACCTTTAATTTATCACTTCAAAATAAAATAAATTATTGAAAATATTGTAATATAGTTTTATATATTTATATATACTTATTCAAGACATTTTATTTTTATTTAATTAATTGGTAACTTATATTCTAAACCTATTATAATTTGTTTGACATGCGCATTCCTATCAAAATTTAATTTTGACATTACTTTTATTTTATTATTTGACCTATGATATTGTTTAATTTTCTATTTCTATGTGTCATGTCATGCTCAATACTGTAACTTTTTCTTTTATTTAATACTTTCATATTTGGAACCATGTTCACTCGTTTTTATGCATAAGCTGTGGTTGCCTATAATTGAGTGTGCATTATAGGACTAGGTTACGTTTACCAATTTAATTTCTAAGTTTTTTTATTTTGTAACACTCGTTGGTGTTCCTTAAATAAATAAATAAATAAAGATAATCAATTTATTTCAAATATAATAAACTAGCACTATACATGATAAAAAAATACTTAACTATTATTTTATTTGAAACACTAAATAAAAATAAAAGAACTAACTAAAAGTAATCTTAAGTATGGTGTCGAAAAACTCTTCCGCATCGCTGTCACCTTGCAAATAAATTTTGAAAATCGAATACAATAATATAAATTAACATGGAACAGTGGACACTTGCATACCATCTCTCACAGAACACCAAACAAAAAAAAAACATTAATAAATAAAAACAAATGCAAATAATATTTGAATACTCATTTAAACATGACAACATTATAGTCTTACATATAATCACATGCAAATTACACGATCGTTTACATAACAGACTTGGCAATGACTATTAAAATAGTCTGCACTCAATAAATATACATTGCAATTGACTATTGACGGATATAATTAACATACATGACTGCCAATAGAATTGTTTATAAATATCTCACGCTTTATTCTTAGTGACAGTTATCACTTAAACTTAATTGTTAATTAATAGCAATATTATCTACACGTGGGTTTCATAGGTTAGCCTCGACCTTTCCATTGATTAAAAGCGTTAGCAGATAACATAATGTACTATATATGTATAAAAAAATATATGTATAAATATGTGTAAACGCACCACCGAGACTGGTTCGAGCCAAGAAAAGAGATGCAAGAAAAATATCCATAAACAATATAAAACATAAGAATCTCGATTTCTACTATCATTAAAACAGGTCATTTTTTACAAAAATACAGAACTTTTTTAGGATAAAATTTACCTATTTTTAGGGTTCCATACTTCAAAAGGAAAAAATCGGAACCCTCATAAGATCGCTTTGTTGTTCACCTGTCTGTCTATTTTTCTGTCTATCAAAACCCTTTATCTCGAAAATGCGTGGAGGTATCGAGTCAAAATTAAAACCATATACTCAGGTCTACGGTCCCTTGACTCTGTAAAAAAAACAAACTTATGAATTAACGAATTAAAAAGATACGGCCGTTTATGTCGCAAAAACGTATATTTTGGCACACTCAAGGAAATCAAAATTCATAGGTAACTTCTCGTTGACCTAAAATCCTAAAATTTGGCATGAAGCAAGGTCTCATAGCAGAATAGGGAAAAATCTGAAAACACAAAATTTGTAGTAACGGGAATTGAACTGTTTTTATAGGTAAGTTTGTACGGAACCTTCAGTGCGCGAGTCCGACTCGCACTTGCCCGGTTTTTTGATAAATTCTTGATTGCGTCACTAACGTGTTTGTGCATGCGTGCGTAGATATAAATACCGATGCGTTTTTTTTACAAGGAACCAAGCGTTATACAAAAAAAAACAAAAAAAAAACAATGACAAGGAAAAAAAATCACATTGAAGGAGCCACATTTTACGTGATTGTTTTGTCATACAGAAATTCCTTGATTGTGTAGTAACACTTGTCCAGTAGAAGTTTTGTTAACTGCTTTTTAAATATTTTTATAGGTAATTCCTTTAAGTTTCTTGGCAAAGTGTTATATATTATGGGACCCATGTGTAAAATACTCTTTTTTAATAAAGCAGTTTTATGACCACCGGTAAATAGTTGATTTTTATATTGGGCCCTTATTACTCTTAAGTGTTGCCTTATATCACTCATTGGCGTAAATAAATGTAGATTCGTTCTAACAAATATTGCAACCTCTAGTACATACAACGATGGGAAAGTCAGTATTTTGAGAGATTTGAAAACTGGTCGACAGCTTTCCGTCACCTTAAGACCAGTAATTGACCTAAGGCAACGCTTTTGAGCTCTAAATATGCGTTCCCTCTCGCTGCAATTTCCCCAAAATATGATACCAAATCTTAACAATGAGGCAACTAAACCATGATAGGCTATGAGCAAGGAATTGAAATTAATTTTTTTAGCTAAATTGTAAAGTACAAATGCAGTTTTACTTATCTTTTGGCATATGATATTAGCATGATATTCCCATGTCAATTTTTGGTCAATATTTATTCCTAAGAA
The DNA here is from genome assembly GCA_949316375.1 of Mythimna vitellina. Classification (NCBI taxonomy): domain Eukaryota; kingdom Metazoa; phylum Arthropoda; class Insecta; order Lepidoptera; family Noctuidae; genus Mythimna; species Mythimna vitellina. The sequence goes on along the minus strand of OX438701.1, from coordinate 21,504,987 downwards.
TTTTGTCACTAAGGTTGATTCTACAGTTTGACCATTATATTCAATATTTATATTCTGTGACTGAAGCCGCTGCCAAAAATGCATGACTTTAGTTTTTTGTAAATTTATAACTAAATTATTTTTATTTAGCCACTCTATCATGGATTTAAGTGTACTGTTTATTTCCTTTTCGTATTGAATTTTATCCCTGCATTGAATTATTGCTGTACTGTCGTCTGCAAATAATGTCATCGGTTGAGTAATTTGGCGAGGCAGGTCATTAATATAAATTAAAAATAATAAAGGCCCAAGGACACTTCCTTGTGGAACCCCAAATTTAATGATTCTGCAATTTGATAAATATTTTACTTCACGTTTAGTTCTACTACAAATTCTCGTAATTTCTGTGTACTGTTTTCTACCCGTGAGGTAAGATTTTATAAGGTTTAAAATGTTACCTCTTACACCGTAGTAGTTCAATTTAGTTAAAAGTATGTCATGTTTTACGTAATCGAACGCTTTTGTCATATCTGCGAAAATTGCACACACAGGATTTTTCTTATCTACATTATTCATGATCACTTTCAGAAGATCAAAAATAGCCAAATTAATATTTTTATTTTTACGGAAGCCGTATTGTTCATCGCATAATATATTGTTTTTAGTCATAAATGAGTACATTGATTCATATATAATTTTTTCAAGTACCTTAGAAAATACTGAGATTAAAGCTACTGGTCTGTAGTTTGTCATGTCTTCTTTGCTGTTTTTCTTATGTAGTGGTTTTACTATCACAGTCTTTAATTTTTCAGGAAATATACCTGAGCTTATGCTTGCATTTATTATATGACTTAGTGGTTTTGCTATAATGTCAGAAACAAACTTTACGGCAATGGTAGAAATACCATCAAGTCCAAAGCTTTTTTTATTTTTTAATTTTTGGATTACACGTACAATATCTTGTGGCACAACTGGAGGCATAAACAAAGAATTCTGGATATGGGTAGTTCCAATTATATTACACGGTTGGTTATTAGAAACATGTTTAACCTGGTCAACAAAGAAATCATTAAAAGAATTAGCAATTTGCTGCGGATCCTTGACTAATTTGTCACCTGTGTTAATTTGTAAAATTGGTTCTTTTACTTGAGTACGATTATTAATTATCTGCCATGCTGTTTTTGACTTATTTTGTGAGCTGTTAATTAGATAATTATTTTGAGCTTTTTGAGTGAGATTTACAATTTTTTTAAGTCTTTGCGAATAATTTTTAAATATAATTTTGTTTTCAGATGAAGGTGCTTTTCTATATTTCCACAGAAGCTTTCTTTGTTTTCTGCTACAAATCCTTATTCCTCGTGAAATCCATTTAATTTTTTTGTCAGGTTTAATATTGATTAGTTGATTAGGAAAACATAAGTCATACAATAAACGAAACAAGTCAATAAAATTATCATATGCCTCATTGGGGTTGTCTGTTTCAAAAACTTCTGTAAAACATAAAGATTGTATGTGCTTTCTAAATAACATTAAATTTTCTTTGCTTAAATTACGTTTGCGAGTGCGCCAAGACTTAAATTTACATGTTTTATTTACCTGTATTTTTAAAATCTGTGCGGTATGATCGGATAGTGCTAAATCTATAACTTCACTCTCACATTTTTGTCTAGAATTATGAGCAAAGTTATCTAAACAAGTACCACTATTTAGTCTAGTCGGTTGATTGAATTCTAGTTTAAGGTTATAATTTAACAGCAAGTTTATAAAATCTGAAGTCAAGTTATTTCTTTTAAGTGTATTAATATTGAAGTCACCGCATAAGACTATTTTTTAATTGACCTTATTACACAATTTTTTCAACAAGGCATCTAAATTATCCATAAAGGTATTAATGCCTGACATATTTGGTGGTCTGTAAATGCATACAACAATTAAACCCTGCTTACTTAATTCTATTGCACAATATTCAAACACACCTGTAATGGACGTGTTAGGAAGTTCTTTATACTCATACCCTTTTCTGACGAGTATACACGCCCCTCCACGTTTTTGATTATTTCTCGAATAGCACGATGCTAGTTTGAAATTAGGTATGTTAATTAAAGATTCATGTCCAGAAGTTACAAAATGTTCAGTTATACATAATATGTCAATATCTATATATTTTCCAGCACGTAACTCTTCGATGTGCACGGTCAACATGTCTGATTTATTCAGAAGTCCTGCTATATTCTGATGCAAAATATTGATGTACTTACAATAGAAAAAACTGGTCATTTGATGTCATTTCATCTCGGTTAATTAAAGTCTCCTCCTTATGATAATTCGATGTCAATGTTCTGTCATCTGTCTCGCTATTGATTACCAATGTCGTGCGTCGATGACCATATAAGTTAAAAATTCAGTCGTTAAATTATGATTGTAACTTTATTTTCTAATTGGAGTGTGCAAGTACGTCAATCCAGTTACATATTGTATATGCTAAAATAACAACCTAACAAATACCTACTATGATAAATATCATATAATTATAATTAAGATAAATAAAATACAATAATTATGACGAAGACCAAACTAAGGTAGAGAGAAGTTTGAGTCAAGGGGGAGCATATTCCAGAGTTTGAAGGAGACAGCGGCGTAAGAATTAGATATAAACGCAGTGCAATGAGAAGGAATGTGAAGTAGTAAGCAAAATCTGCGGTCGGGCAAAATTATCCCCCAAATAATACAAAAAAAACTGGGCAAGTGCGAGTCACACTCGCGCCCTGAGGGTTCCGTACAAACTAACTTATGTAAATAGTTCAATTCTCGAATCGAGTCTCGAAGATTTTTCCGAGAAAAAAGTACCTATTTTTTTTTTCCTATACTTGTGCTATAAGACCTTGCTTTATGCTAAATTTCAGGGTCAACGGAAGGAAGGAAGGAACGGAAGTACCCTATGAATTTTAATTTCCTTGAGTGTGTCAAAATATACGATTTTGCGACATAAACGGCCGTATCTTTTTAATTCGTTAACTCAAAAGTTTAATTTTTTACAGCTTCAAGGGACTGCAGATCTGAGTATATGGTCTTAATTTCAACTCGATATCTTCACGCGTTCTCGAAATAAAGGGTCTTGACAGACAGACAAACGGACGAACAACAAAGTGATCCTATAAGAATTCCATTTTTTCCTTTTGAGGTATGGAACCCTAAAAACAATAAAACTGAAACCAAATAAAACGTTTCCTTACCAGAGGATCAAAACAAAACAACCTAAATCTACCCTTGTTAATACCCAGACTAGTCTCATTAGATTCTAACTGACATATAGCTTGTTAATCACCATCCATTCGCCGATTATGGCGGCTCATTAACAATGTCTAATTAATGCGTGGCGATGTCCGTATTATTGCAATGACATTGCCATATTATCTGCTGATGTTCTGATGTTCGTCTTCAAAGTATTCCGTTTTTCCATATTTAGTATATTATGTATTATGCGTTCCAAATAAGAATAGGAAAGCCAATAACCACAATCTGTCAAATTTTGATTGAAAAGTACGGTTTGCAAAGAAAACTTATTTGCGTAATAGTAACGGTTTTTTTTATAACTTTGTGTAGTAAAAACGTTATTGTTTAATCTAAATTAGCTATATATATATATTTTAAGTAATAATAATTAGTTAAAAAAAAAAACTAAGTATTTTCTTTCTTATTTTCATTGTTAGGAACAATTTGCCTTATTTTTCTATTTGCCACTACTCAGACAAAGCAAAGAACTGGATTCTGATTAAACTTTTTTCGTTCACGATTCGTAAATAAATTGAATTTTAAAAATTTATTGTTTTGCTCACCCTACCCAATTTCTTTTATTTGACAGTATGACGTGACGTCACAACATGGCAATCAATCCTATTATTCTCATTTGGAACGCATTGTAATAGTTTATTTGGTAAGGTGAAAATGTAGGAAAATACGGAGAAAGTGGAAGTATTTCATTGATTATTCCAATATGGTTTTGTGGTAGTTTCAGGAAACACATGTTGTATTATTAGTGTAGCCACCTACATAATAATAAAAGAAAACTATATTTACGTATTTACAGAAACTAACAACTTGCATTGTATAGAATCAGAAAACATAATAAAATAAATATTGTCCTAACACACTACAACAAACAAACTGTCGAAGACAAATTATTATTAGTAGATAGTTGCGAATCACCTGCGATTTAAATATATTAACAAACGATATTGTAATGAATAATAAATTTATCTCAATACAACTGCAGTACAGCAAGTCCGTGATAAGACCTGTCATACTGTATGGATCAGAATGTTGGGTTGTGAAAAAGACGGATGAAAAAAGATTGCATGTAGCGGAGATGAGAATGTTGAGATGGATTTGTGGTGTGACGAGAATGGATAAACTGAAAAATGAGCATATTAAAGGAAGTTTGAAAGTGGCGCCAGTGACTGAAAAGTTGAAGGAGAATCATATGTCTTGGTATGGTCATGTAAAGAGGAGAGATGAAACGCATGTTACTAAAAGAGTTATGAGTATACATGTGGATGGGTGGAGAGGGAGAGGAAGGCCAAAGAAAAAATGGATAGATTATGGGAACAGTGATATGAAAGAAAAGGAAGTTAGTGATAGCATGACGGTTGACAGGATAGAATGGAAGAAAAAAACGTGTTGCGCCGACCCCAAATAAGATGGGACAAGGGCAGGAAGATGATGAAGATCAGTACAGTTACAAAATAAGAAAAAAGAAAGAAATAAAAAAAGAACAGAAACAAATATTTGTAATAGTTACATTTCGACGGTGAAGTACCAATAACTCCTAACTGTCGGAAGTCAAAATTATCTGTCCAAAAAATGTTAGGAAGTAATACTATAAATTGACACGTTGGTTTAGTTAGGTGTTTGTTTCCACAAATTAATTTGATGCAGTTGCAACTAAATATCCGCTTCGGATATTTTACGAAACATGCGGAAACACGCATTTAAAATATAAGCACTTAAAAGTAATTTTATCGAAAAATGTCAGTCAAGTCAAATGTCAGAAGATAAGAAATCGACGGTGAAGTGCCAATACCTTCTAATTGGCACTTCACCGTCGATTTCTTATCTTCTAAATGTTAACTGTTCAAGCTTGTATTATAGGTAAGTATATGTAAGGAATAACGGAAAGGTTTGCTTATTTTGGATATGTACAGACTACTTTATGAAGACCTTCTTATTTACGTCCTTGGATAACTACCCTATAAATAAAATGCTCAATATTTTATAATCTATGCGGACGCCGGCGTTCACTTGTTGTTTAAGCAAATAGCCAAAAATCACGCGCGGACGTTCGCTTGGGGTTTGAGTGACAATAAGAACAAATTTGACTTTTTAATCCAATGCTGCAATGACGCGAACAATACTTAATTGCCTTTGGCTCAAAAAGCCAGCTAATTTATATTAATCCTATTTCATCAGCCAGGCGCATTACTTTGTGTAATTTATTTCATCACCTACAATACGCGGAAAATTATAAGGTCGACTAAGCTAAGCTATTTTAAGAAAAATACAATGAGGGTAACATCAACACAGTTCGAAACCCAAAGGGCAACTGAACGCACACAGGTGGGTTTTATATAGTGACTAAAAGTCTGACATTTCTCCTCGGTTTACTCAAAATGAGAGAAGCTAGGTATTTACAAAAAATAGAGATTTATAGCAAAGATCCAGAACAAATCAGCGAATAGTTTAAAAAAAAATTATACGATTTAATTTTCAATGTTTTTGAGCCGTTTGGGGTTGAAACTCTTGGGCTGTGGGGTCCGAGTGCTCATAAGCTGTTCAAAGAATTATCCAAACGCTAAGTAGACACTTCGCGTGACCCAAGGACTGGCTTTTACCTCGGTCAGAGATTAAGCATTGCCATACAACGTGGCAATGCCGCCAGCCTTTTGGGCACACTTCCAGTCGACAGCGATGCGGAGGAGTTTTATGACGCCATATTTTAGCTAGTAGTTTTTGATTTTAGAGTATATATAGTTTTAATAAGTTAAGTGTTTTATGTATTCATTTTACCTGAATTAATCAGTTTTCTATTTTCAATATTCCATTGGAACTTAAGTAAAGTAAACACTACCCACTTTACAAGATTACAAACATTTCATCTAAGTGAAGTGAGGATTAGGCGCTTGATAGACAAGCAGAAAAACTACGATAAATAAAAAAGCTATTTCCTACAAGATAATCCAGCAGTGAAAACAATTCTGGCAACCCAAAATAAACTGACAGCAAAAATCCCTACATTTCTCGATGCCTGAAAAATTAGGAACACAGTCTCAACGTCACACACATTTCAAAGTCTGTCTCGTCATGGCATCTCAATATCGTCGAGAAGGTTATCGCTCAATCGATTACTATCGATAATACTATAGACGTGGAGAATGGACTGAGTGTTACCTATACAAAATTAACCACCGCAAATTGACGTTAGCCGCAAAGCTAATGTTCTCTTCATGTTGGTCGTCATGATGAAAGTACTTCAAGCTTGTGACCACCAATCAGGATTTTTGAAAATAAAAAACTGGCCACACATTCGTGATGTTTTTCTGACACTTTTCTATCCATATTCACTATTCACTTCATATAAGGAAGGATCTAAGGAAAATTGTTTATTCGCTACAGCAGTTATGCATAGCTTGTGAATTCCTGTACTTTAATTAAAAACCAGTAGTAAATTTTTTTTTTCGGTATTCATGTATGTTATCGCTGAATGAGAAAAAGTTTAAAATATTAATAATATAGTAACAAAAAATAATAGTTTTTAGTATGTTTCAAACAAAACAGATTATAAGTTTTTTTTTTCCCATACTTAAAATTCTACTGTATGTGTGAGGTACGAATAAATGTTCTTTCTTTCTTTCTTTCTTATAAACCAATCGTCTAACGATTATCATGGTGCTTAAATTACATCAATAAAGACAAAAACACCCGTGGTGAACTCACAGCCGAAAGCAAGATTTTAGTCGTCACCTAAACCTGGATCAGCTCTCCTGATCCTATCCTGATCTACTCAGTCCATTCTCTACGGCTATCGATAAAACCGTCCAACAACCTTCTCGATAACAGCGAGACACGAACACTGTTCGACATCAATTTAGTGGTATTACATTCACCACTATCGGACGATCTTCCAAGACAACATCGATCACAAGCTGCTGTAAGTCAGATTTCAAGCGCCTCTGAGCGGTTCGAAGATTGTGAATCGTATTTTTAGGAAATGTTTATGAGGATTTGTGATTTTCAGAATATTATGGTATTAATAGTTGCTGCACGCGGCTTGAGCATTGGTGGCCGAGTAGTAACGGCCCCGACTTACGAGTTGTAGGTCGTGGGTTCAAACCCAACCAGGCGCATTACTTTGTGTAATTTATTTCATCACCACTGCTCTCAAAACGGTGAAGGAAAACATCGTTAGGAAACCGGAACCAAAAATTCGAAGACATGTGACATCCACCAGCCCGCACTGAGCACGCGTGGTGGATTATGGCCCATTCCGTTTTAAAATAAGTTTTAGACTTTCGGAGTCTAAAACTTATTTTAAAACGGATACATAATTTACACAAAGTTCCAAAACAACTATTATATTTACTTTAATTTGTATAGTGTACAAATATTACAAAAAACATTACATCCTCATTCTAATATAAACGGATTCTGAATCTGTAATTTTCTCACGATTCACTTCCATCATTCACTTGAAAACTATTTATCTTAACTGAATGCGTAATCCAATGTAATGTACTAAAACAATAAATCATGAAAGATTATTTTCTCTACTATTTACAGCAAGTCATGTGATTATGGATTCACTCGGATTCAGTTCACTTAGCCTTGAAGACACCTAAATTATAATCGGAGGGGAAGGCCGCAGCAGGCAAATTGTTCCAGTCCTTTGATGTACGCGGTATAAACAACGAGGTGAAACGATTAGTCCGGACCGTAGAGGTGTTAAGGCCAGGTTCTACTCATTTTGATTTTTTTTTAATCTCTGGAAATCCATAAATACAATAGAGAACACCACGTTGTGTGATAGTCGTTTAGTTATTAATTATAAAAATAAAAAATATTTTATTAAAATTGCATAAATAACCAACCACTGGACAAAAATCAAAATATGTTATAAATTTGATGGCTCGATATAAAAAAAAAATTGCAAATCTGACCCTAACTTACGATTTTAAACGTACACATATAGTACGAGATTACGTCACGGAAATATTTAAAAATTACAAAAAAATAATAACGCTTGTTTTTTTTTTTAAAGTCCTCGCAAAAACAAAAATCTTGAATAGTTCCTGTTTTATTATTATTTTTTATATAAAAATAATGCAGCTGTTACGGGACCGCGAAATCGACAGAGGCCCGGGCGGAATTCATAAAAAATACTTAGTGACTACAACCGGCCCTTAACAATGTAAGAGTAAATGTACTCGCCGTGGACGTACGTCGATTTGTAATATGTAGGGGTCGCAGAAATCGGCTAGATGAGACGCAAGACCGGCCTTTGTGTCGACACTTGAGGAAGGCCTTTATCCAACAGTGGACGTATTTCGGCTGTAACGATGATGATGATATTCACTCGCAGTAATTATTAAAATATCACGAAAAATTTCGAAGCATTGTTTATTTACGTAAGTACACACAAACAGACGACAGGGTTGGGTTAGTTACGTTAGTTAGGGACCAGCTGCTGCGGTATGTGACGCGAGTTCGACTTTGTGAAGTAGTATAAAGTTTGTTTCATCATCATCATCATCATTTCAGCCGAAAGACGTCCACTGCTGGACATAGGCCTCCCCCAAGTGTCGCCACAATGAACGGTCCTATGCGTCTCGCATCCATCGTACTCCCGCAACCGTTACCAGGTCATCGGTCCACCTTGCAGGAGGCTTTCCAACGCTACGTCTTCCGGTACGTGGTCGCCATTCCAGAACCTTTCGGCCCCAACGGCCATCCGTTATGCGAGCAATGTGCCCTGCCCATTGCCACTTAAGTTTGGCGATTCTTCGTGCTATGTCGGTGACCTTGGTTCTCCTGCGGATATCCTCACTCCTGATTCGATCACGCAAGGAAACTCCGAGCATAGCCCTTTCCATTGCCCTTTGGGTGACTTTGAGTTTTCTGATGAGGCCCATTGTAAGCGACCACGTTTCAGAGCCATATGTCATTACTGGCAACACGCACTGGTCATAGACTTTCGTCTTGAGACGCTGTGGTAAAGTTTGTTTGTGCACAGAGTATTCATGTGTAGGTCTTATGTCCATCATATTGAGACACAACTGTATTACATTCACGAACGTAATAAAGTCTAAGTATAACATATTTTCAAAAGGTGAATCAACACGAGAAACCATTGTGAAACACGTATCCACCATAAACCTTTTTGATGATCGCCTCAAACTCACTTTCCGCTTGGTTGAAATACCCAACCCTTTCAGGTTTTTCCTTTATTCCAAAAGATTTTAACTTATGAGAGAATTACCACAGTTCCTATGTTAGTAGGTAGTTTGTAGGGTTCCGTCCCTCAAAATGAAAAAACGGAACCCTTATAGGATCACTTTGTTGTCCGTCTGTCTATCTGTCAAGACCCTTTATCTCGAAAATGCGTGGAAGTATCGAATTGAAATTAAACCCATATACTCAGGTCTGCAGGCCCTTAAAGCTGTGAAAAAATCAGACTTCTGAGTTAACGAAAATATATTCCGACACTCTTAAGAAAATCAAAATTCATAGGGTACTTTCATAATTGACCTAGAATCCTGAAAGTTGGCACGAAGTAGAAGAAGGAAAAAATCTGAAAACTGTACCTAAATTTTTAGTTACGTCACAAAAAAAAAACTTTTTGCGATTCGAAAAAATCTTCGTATTTCAATTTAGGGATTAAACTATTTTCATAGGTAAGTTTGTATGGAACCCTCAGTAGTGCGCGAGTGCGCGAGTGCGACTCGCACTTGCCCGGTTTTTTTATACTAGGTACACAGAAATACATAAAAATTATTACTACATGACGTATATACTACATTAAACCAACAACTCCACTTTTTACATGAATGCCATTTCCTTATCACATTTATAAAGACGAAAGTTTGTGTGTATGTTTGTTACTTCTTCATACTCAAACGGCTGAACAGATTTCGATGAAACTTGGTAGACCATGTCCTGAAATAGCACATAAAATAGGGCAAAATAAGGCAACTAAAAGACAGGTGGGTTTTAATCAGTTAAAATGTGACACGCCCTTTCGTTTTACCCTAGAGCGGAAGAAGTCATAGCACATAGGATGATTGCAAAAATCAAAAAAAAAATGTTCAAAGTTTTTTTTTTAATAATATAAGCTGTGCTTGACTGCGATCTCACCTGATGATAAGCAGTAATGCAATCGTCGATGGTGAGGCGCACTAGTTTATTAAAAGCCTATTCACTCTTGCCTTGAAGACACCTAAATTATAATCGGATGCCCACAGCAGGCAAATTATTCATAATTATAAATATGAAAAAAGAAGTATCGCTGTGGTCCTAAACACAAGAAAATAACAATTAATTAAAAGAAACATGCAGACATTAGTTTGCCTTTTTCCTTAAAAACTAAACACGAGACCCCACACCATTAATGTTGACTACACAATAATGCCTTAAATAGCGGAATATCACAATTAAACCAATGGAATTGTCTCATTGTTGTCATTTCTATAGATGAAGAGATAAAGCCGACATGGGCACATGACCATGACAAAGAACTTGGTCTTAATAGCACTTAGAATCTTGACCTTAAACACCGGTATGTCGAAATTAGGCCTTCATTTGTTCATACAAAAGGACTATAATTACGGTCATATGAAGCATTATTTTTGAGTGTAAGTTATGTCCGTGACAAAGAATTTTGTTTTGTTTTTCTTGGTAAGTACGGTTTTTTGATCTTTCTAGTCAAGGTCTTGGAAATATAATAAATAGGAAGGACTTATGTATTCTGGACATCGTCTTCTCAAGTAAGGTAAACTGTAAAAATGTGTCTATGTTTACTAGCCGAGCACGAACGCTGCCACTCTGCTCGGCATCGTTCATCGTTAATAGGCTACTTTTATCCTGAGAGTATGTTCCCTTGGGATAATTTTCTATTTTCACGCAGGCAAAGCCGCTGGCAGAAGCTAGTAATTAGTACGAAAATGCAAGTTATCACAGAAAATACAAGTTATCGTAGAGAATGCAAGTTATTATAAGAAATGCAAGTTATCACAGAAAATGCAAGTTATCACAGAAAATGCAACTTGTCATAGAAAATTTCAATTATCATAGAAAATACAAGTTATGACAAAAAATGCCATCATCATCAATCATAGATAATGCAAGTTATCATAGAAAATATTGTGTAAATTGTTTACTCTTGCACCGCATTGTTAGTTTTACAATATAAAAAACGCATAAGTACGTACACATAGTTGGTACTTATGCTGATACAATGACTCATTGATTCAATTGCATCTTTCGACTTATTAGAATGATCAATAGAATGCGGTCTCTATAAAATTATAGATAAATTGTCAGTTCTTCAGAGTGTCTGGAAAAACCAGTCTTGGGTATTTACTGTGATATCGAAAGGAAATCGCATGAGTTAGATTAAAGAACTGGCTTGTAAAATATACTCGCACAATAACAGAAATGTCTACTTTAAGGGGGATCTGTCAGAACGATTGTAACAAGATGGGCTTTTATAGATTTATTGAACAAAAATACAAAGAAACTTATACAATATCAAGTATTTCATTATAATAAAATATAGAATCCCCCAAACAACTCCGTCGCAGAGTGCGACATTACCGATAACCAGCTGATAATGTTAGAATCAATCAATTTGTCTAGGTAGCTTTTTTCCAAGTACGTTAGCATCGGGTTCCAGTCTAATTTCACGCAGCATAATCTTCTTCTTTTCAAATCGAACGTCAATTACAACATCGGTGATCCTCATTAAATCCTTCAAAGTATTGGTGAATCGGCAGTTGGAGGGGCATTCCAACGTGTGGTTTATATTCTGAACAGTGCGGTGCCCCGCAGCGGAATCTATAATACTCTATTTCGCTAAGTGGCCAGCATAATACAATACCAGTAGGTATGTTTTTTGGAAAGACTGCCTATCTGATCTCCACAACCCAATAACTGGATATACCCATCTCAAAGACGGTGTCAGATATACTGGCTTTCCAAGATGATTGTCTGAGATCTACCAGTTACAGCTAGTACTAACGGATTAACGTGCTTTCCGAAGTACAGAAGAGTCTAGGTACGTGATGAATGGTGGGTGACCATTGAATGATCCATGGATCGACCTCGGCTTACGTTCACCCATCCAGGGGCTGCCCTCGACCAGCGTTGCTTAACCTCGAAGATTAATCTGTTATACATCCAGCGGTCTTATCGCTGATAGCGATATCTACCAGAAAACCTTAGGATGGAATGTAAGAACTTGAAATAGAAAAAGGGGCTACAAATTAATAAAGTAAATATTGGATTAAAATTATATACTAGATTTATAGCCTATAAGTTGCCCTGACCTATAAGCATTATGTATGCAAAATTTGAACAGGATCGGTTCAGTAGTTTTTGCGCCAATTAATACCATCGCAAAATAATTTTACTGTTTTATTATATGTATAGATTATACATAGATATAATATAGCTACTTATATAGCTACATATATTTAGTTACACAATGTCATACAAAGAGATACAATTACAATTAAAATTACAATGTTATCATAGTTACATAAATAAAACCAATTGTTTGTTGGTTACACTTGAACTGAAGCAGGTAGGTGATGCAACCAGCACCCTTACTAAGTTATATAATAACTTGTATTAAGGGTGTTGGTACAAACCCATACATAATTGTTTAAGCATTCAATACACTGAGGCAGAACTAGTTTTTGTTAAAGTACCTAACATTAATATAAGGCTTAATTTCAAATTTCCCAGATTAAAAATTACAATTCATTCATTAATTAATTTACAATTCACTCATTAATTCATTTATAATAAAAATTAATATAAATTTCATTTCATTGTGTGAAGAGTGATATGAAAGAAAAGGAAGTTAGTGATAGCATGACGAGTAACAGGGCAGAGTGGAAGAAAAAAACGTGTTGCGCCGACCCCAAATAACACGGGATAAGGGCAGGAAGATGATGATGAAATTTCATTTTATTAGTTTAATAGTATATTACAAATTACATATTATGTATGTGATAATTATTATTTATTTATATTAAGTATTTGTTTATATAAAGAGATGGAAAGCTAGGGTTAGTGACGGAAGAACTGAATTTAGGTAGAGGCAGGATAGCAAATCAGAATGAAAGGAAGTGAGCTTTGACTAGATTGAAAGAAGCTAGTGACTGAGCTTGTCTAATGCCAGGTGTTAACCTTTAAAAAATCCCAATAATTAAGCTCTGACGCACATAAAATTCCCTTGTTATTAATCAAGTTTTTTTTTTTTAATTGATATAAACCAGTGCTTGACTGCGATCCCACCTGATGGTAAGCGGAGATGCAATCATTGATGGTCAGGCGCACTAGTTTATTAAGAGCCTATTCACTCTAGCCTTGAAGACACCTATATTATAGTTGGACGGGAAGACCGCAGCAGGCAAATTGTTCCAGTCCTTCGATGTACGCGGTATAAACGACGAAGCGAAACGCTTAGTCCGGACCGTTGAAGTTTCAACAACGTAAGGGTGGATACTTATATATAGATTTAAGGAAGTGAGATCAATATGATAAAGACAGTATGTTATGCTGTAAATATAATCTAATTCGTCAAGCAAGGTAGGTCATGTCCTATTTACGAATAACTTATCTGATAAGAGTGTTGTGCAGTTTTCCTGTTTACTATAAAAGTGGAACACTACGAGTTTATCTTCAGTTTAGACCGTTTTCATCGTTTTGGCTGTTATCACCATCGATATTGAAGCTTAATTACTACTTTTTTAGGGTTCCGTAACTCAAAAGGAAAAACGGAACTCTTATAGGATCAACTTTGTTGTCCGTCTGTCTTTTTGCCAAGACCCCTTATTTCGGGAACGCGTGGAGGTATCGAGTTGAAATTAAAACCATATAATCAGGTCTGCGGTCCTCTAAAGCTGTGAAAAAATCAAACTTCTGAGTTGACGAAAAAAAAAGATGCGGCTGTTTATGTCGCAAAAAACGTGTATTTCGACATTCTCAAGGGATTCAAAATTCATATGGTACTTCCCGTTGACCTAGAATCTTGAAATTTGATATGAAGCAAGGTCTCATAGCACAAGTAGGTATAGGAAAAAATCTGAAAAGCGATATATTTGTAATTAAGTCACAAAAAAAACGGAAAAATCTTCGTAACTCAATTCGGGAATTGATTTGTTTTCATGGGTAAGTTTGTACGGAACCCTAAGTATGCGAGTCCGACTCGCACTTGCCCAGCTTTTTTACATAAGATGTCATAATATGGTAAGATAGTAGACTTTTTGGCATCGCACAGGTCTTTTATTTTTGTATTAGTAGTAAGTAAGTATTTATAGATTAAGTAGTTACTTTTTATTTTATTGTTGTTTGTCCGGTGCGAGTCTCAAATAAATGTTTTCTTTCTTTCTTTTCTTTCTTAAATTCGAAATCGTAAAAAAGTTGCCCCACAAGGATTAACTGTACTTCATCGTGATTGCGTTAAAAAACATGTAAACACACACAAAATACCCAGACCCGGAAAATCTAACTATAGGCCATCTAAATATTTGTCCCATGCGGGAATCGATTTAGCGACACGCAACACAGCAACCAAATCGCTTAACCACTGCACCATGCATAATCATTTATTTCAGGCAATAAAAACACCCATACAGATAAAATTAACTTGTAAAATAAATTTAAAATCATGAACGTATGTATGTAAAACATTATTGTAATTCAAGAACTAATTCTTACGTCATTTCTTGTAATACGCCTGCCTCAGTTTGAACCCACGACCTACAACTTACCACTCGGCCACCACTGCTACTGGGCCACTACTGCTTTCCACTAAGCCACCACTGCTCCATAAGAAATGTATTGTAAAGCAATAATTATATCTTGTATAGTGTACGGAAAATCTACAAAGGTGACAAAGGTCGGGTAACATTAGCTACGTAAGGCTGTAAAACACGTCATCTGAACCATAAATTAACTAGTTAGTTAGGCATACGTAATACGTTGGTACTACTCAGATTGCAGTAGATAACTGATCGATCTGGTAAACGGTGTCGTTGAAATTCGAACGGTATCAAAGTGTACTTAGTAGAGTTCAAGATCATTTCAGTGACCGTAATTCGATACTTATGTAACTATCGAATGCGACAGTGTACGGCTTTCTCATGTGCAAGAAAAAATTGGCAAGGATGTCAACAGTGTGACATTCTCACTACCCCATTTTAGGGCGTGTCAAATTTTCTAACCCACCCGTTTTATTAAGTTTCTCAGTTTCATTAAGTATCTCATTAAGTTTCTCAGTTTCATTAAATATCTATTTCTCAGCTTCTTTAATCTTTATTGAACACACAATTTAATATAATCAATAAAAAACAGGACAGTTGATGTACATAGGCGAGCTTAACCCACAACTGCGTTTTCTTACAACAAACCATATCTTTTAAAAAAAAAAATTTACAAATTTTGAGGAGCTTTGAATGTACAACAAAAAAAATTAAACACATAAATAAATCTAACTTAAAACTAAAAATATACATATACAATAAATAAATATCTATACACATACATATAAATGGGTCATGTTGACAAAAAAATCTTCCCCTGAAAACCTCCAACGAAGGGCTAGCTCTCAATGTATGTGGAAGAGAATTCCAGAGGCGCACAGCACGAACGGTAAAAGATCCACTGTAGCGGCTTGAAGACTAGGGAGGAAAACGAAGGGGAAGAGAGAGGAGGATCATGAGCGACAAGATTTTCCTCTCGGAACAAGATACTTTCATTAAGTATCCTGAATGAAACTGAGAAGACTTGATTGAAACCGCAGTTACAAAATTATTTTTATTTCATATTAATTTATCTATACTAATGTCAAGAATTTAAGGCTACTAAGATAGCTTAGTAGCCTTAAATTCTTGACATATAGATGTATGACATATAGCTAACCATTTGATGATTACCATAATGAAAATAGCAGATTCTGGACTAATTGTGCTCCATTGGTGTAATTGCTGCAAGGCGTTCCGATGTGAGGATAAATACATAAATAAATCAATCAAGCGACGACAAATAAGAACGGGCAGTAACCATAGATGCGAGTGAAACCTCCATAGTTAGTTTTATTAGAACAACATGGGTAGTGTTTTTTATAAAATCAACTTGAAACGAAAAAATCAACGCCTAAAGAAGAGACAATAACATCATCACAAAGAGAATTCTGGCCCCTGTGTGTGACACAATTTTTAGACGGCCCATAATTTGACTTAAGTTTTGTTTGTCATTTTATAAAAAAGAATTCTACTATTATTGACCATAATAGCTTTCTGTTAGTTGAATTGATTATAACTATAGCATAATTAGTTATGTATTTGTTAACTTGTAAATAATTTTAATTTGAAAGATTTGTATTTAATTTTTACATTGGTAATTAAAAACATAATTAGCTTAAGCTATAAAAAAATAAACAAAAAAATATATTTGCGAATCAAACAAGATCATATTTATTTTATCAGTAATCATCTCAGTAAATATTTTATTTTTTGAATTATAGGTAGCGTGTAGATAAATCATAACGGTGATATTATTTTATCAACACATTGAGATAAAGTCATGTAAACACGTGTATACGTTCTATCTCACGAAGATGAGCTGGTCGTAGCTATGTATATAGATTCACGTACACTCTGTTTCTATGTAGCGAGTGTCCACCCTTACGATGTTGACACCCCTACGGTTCTGACTAAGCCTTTCACTTCGTCGTTTATACCGCGTACATCGAAGGATTGGAACAATTTGCCTGCTGCGGTCTTCCCGTCCGATTATAATTACATGGTGAAACATTACAGCTCCCCTAGCCAAGTTACAATCGTATCGTTCGCGCCGAACGCCTCGAGTAGGCCAGACCTCCGATTCCTTTGTTCTGACGTCATTTCAACGCTCAGTCACGTGGTCAGAACACAGGAATCGGAGGCGTGGCCTACTCGAGGCGTTCGGCGCAAACGAAACGATTGTAACTTGACTAGGGGGCAGGACAGGTTATGCTATGGTATTATTCATGACAACGAGTGCTTGGAGCGTACTCATACAGAAAAAAGTGTACATGAACCTAACATACACATCTAAAACCAAATGCCTTAGCGAGATGCAACAACTGTAGGAAACTAAAATCAGATGCCTCTAACATGAGTCATTTTCTGATTGACAGTGAGATACGTAACTTGTTCATATTCTTGCACTGGGGTTATGTATAAATAGATATGCACTGTACACGTGATTACGTTGTTGTTTTATCTCAAACTAGTTTTTATCCATGGTTTAGCTTCTATGGTCTTATGCCTCAGGAATCGTTCCTAATAAATAGGCCAAAGATCTTTTAAAAGCTATATACAACATTAGTTGTAGTAGGTATATGCGAAACCCGAAATATGTGTCTAGTGTTTTTATGTATAGAATCTATGTACAACATTTCATAACTGTATCATGAAAAATAATCTCGTTATGTTACCTGGTTGTCCGCATAAATGTGTAAAGTCATCCGGGTGCCTGAGGAATGGTTTTACCTCCGCATCCAGCTGTGCGCTGGCGCTTAATGCCTGTTTAGAGCTGCCGTGACCTGTGATGTAGGTACTTAGTGTTGGTGGTGTCCAACTTGTGACCTTTTTTATATATTTTTGGGAAAAAATATAACATGGTGTAAAAATTATTGGAATCGAATAAGTTACTGGTTCTGAACAAACTATATTTAGGTTTTGCATATACTAAAAATAGTGTTGTAAACTTACTAATATTTTTATAATATTATAATTTTTAAGTTTCAGTATTTTCTCGTCCGACATTCCCTGTGTCCGTGTGTCTCAAGACGGAAGTGTATGCGCCAGTGCGGTTTGCCAGTAATAACATAATTATGGCGCTTAAACGCATTTGCTTATAATAAGCCTAATAAGAAGGCTCAAAGTCACCAAAAGGACCATAGAGACGGCTATGCTTGGAATTTACTGGCAGGATTGAATTAGTTATGAAGACAGATATCTGCAGAAAACCCAAGGTTACTGACATTGCTCGAAGAATTGCGAAACTTAAGTGGCAGTAGGCAGGGTACATTACTCGCAGAACAGAAAGTCGATGGGGCCGGAAGGTTCTGGAGTAGCGGCCGCGTAGCAGAAGACGCAGAATTGAAAGGCCTCCCACCAATGAGGTAGACCAATGATTTAGTAGGCCTCATCTAGTTTAAAATGACAAAAAAAAAATGATGTGTATAAATGTTTTTTTAAACCTACTTACAAAATAAATATCATTTATCATTTAGTAAGTATCGTGGAAATTCGATGTATACGAGTCGCACAGAACCGCTCTTTGTGTCGACACTTGGGAGCAGAAATAGTGATGATACTGATAAGTGTCGATAAATTAAATTGGATTTGTCATGAAAAATCGCATTTTCAAATTTATGAAAAGAAAAACCTCTGAAGTGTTGCGTGGTACGAAAAAGGCCTTTACACTGCAGTGTCACAATTAGATGCTATTACGAGTGGGTGCTCTACAAATCCGATGTTATTGAGCTCAACTCAAGTTTTTTATACGTGGTATAAAACTGTAATATATAGGTAAGCAGTATTGTTTTTGATATATCGCGCAATATAGCCATAAACTGATAAACTTAAATATTGCAAAATACATGCGGATAGTTTCCCACAGTTATGATCAAGGATATAAGTGTGGGCTTTTTTTTAAGGTGGGAAATCATTTAATGGTGCGTCAAGAACTGGCAAATGTGCCGCTCGTGTGTCGCTTGCGAGCTGCGCGCAGGCTGCTCGCGTGCGGTTACAGCCTAAGATTGGTGCGCCGCTCTAGTGCAGCTCTGGGAAGTCTCGAGTGAGGCGTGCATGCAGCTCGCGCGCAGCACGTGCGCACGTAGCATCTTTCGCGTTTGAACTATGTATGTGTACCGCGCGCAGCACGCGTGCACCTACTGCGCCGCTCGAGTACGGCGTGTAGCTTGCGCGTGAGCGGCGCGCGGGCGGCGCAGGGGCTTCGTATGAACATGAAACGCACGCACGCAGTTCGCAAGCGGCTTGTGAGCAGTGCATTCGCCAGGTCTAAGCGCACCATAATGACTTCTGCTCTAGGGTGGAGATTCAGATTTTTACTGACTAAATCTATGTTCTTTTAGTTGCCCTTTGCGTTCTGGGATCATGGGTTTTCAGTAGGCTTCGGCCCTGCTGGGCGCCCACGGTTGTGATGACATTTCTTTGAGACGCGCGTGGTACACTACGTGCTGTCAACTACTCGGGCTCTATCGGAACGGTTACCGGACCGTTAGACGGCAAGCTATCTATTGTTCGTCGTCCGCAAGCTCACGCCTACGGCGGCTGATTTTTATCTGGTTGTCTCGGCAGCTGGGACTTCAGGAAGTCCGTTCCATCACGTGTGAAGGTATAAGTAAGTATGGTCAGCAGAATTGTTCGAAAGAGTCACCTTGACCGCATACGCAATGAGAACGCAAAGGATAACTGAAGAAACACAGGTGGATTTTAGTCCATAAAAGCCTGACACTACTTCTTGCTCTAAGCAGAACTAGAGGAGGTATTTGATAATTTCCCATCCAAAAAAATGGTGACTCTATGGTAAAGAACTCACATTCCTCACTATTTAGTTTTAGCTGTGGAATACCACAGGCAAAAGAAAAAAAAAATCAAAAAGTGAAAAATAATAAACTTTATAGAAAACAAATATAACTGATAATAATTGATTGATTATTATTTTTCACATTTTTATATAAAAAAAATAATTATAATCATTATGAATATAATTATAATGACACATACAGTGAGTAGGTATGTGGTCCTGGGCTCAACTTTCTCAGTAACGCAACCCAATAAGAAATAACACGCGTAACTTCTTTTTATTTTATTAGTAGGTATTTGTCTCGGCATTGCCCGACAATGTGCTCACAACGAGGTCGTGAGTTCAACTCCACGGTGATTTTAATTAACCCCTCATTTTCTAGATTAAGACGCGTGTTGTAGCCCCAAACTAGAAAAGGCAACCTCGAAATACATCATGATAAGTCTTGTATACAACATTATTTTTAGTATATTATATGCGAAACTTGAATATTGTTTGTTCAGAATCAGTAACTGAATCGATTCCAATAAATTTTACACCATGTTATATTTTTATTTTCCCAAAAATATTTTTTTTTAAAGTCACAAGTTGAATAACATCGACACTAAGTACAACACAGGTCACGACAGGTCATAGCGGGCATTAGGCACCAGCGCACAGCTGGGTGCGGGAGCAAAACAACCCCTCAGTCGCCCGGATGGCCCGATGACCATGTATTTGAGCGCACAACCAGGTAACATAACAAGCTTATAACTTTGTGATTTTTAATAATTAAATTATAAAATTTTGTACATAGATTCTTTATATAAAAATACTAGACACGTGTTTCGGGTTTCGCATATCCTAAAACTAATGTTGTATAAAAATCCCATGTCTTTGTTATCAACCTCCTTTGAAACGACTTCACCGATTTTTTTATGAATTTTTTTAGGTCTGAGCATAAGCATTTTTCACCACCCCAACCTCATGCAGGCTTGCTTACGACGAGCACTGGGTAGCTCGCTGTCCGACCGTCCGGTAAACGTCCGGACCTCAAGGAGATATCAGCAAGCGTAGGGGCCTAGCAGGGTGGAAGCCTACTGACCAAGGGTCTGCTTCTGAAAGGACGACTCGGCCCTGGTATGAAAGGCAACGAAGGAATAGGAGTGCGGAGTGGAGCTTTTAGTCAGTAAAAACTAAAAACCCACTGACACAGCCTCATGGTCCGCCTAAGAGCGCGGGATGTTATTAGATGACTCTCCCACAGAAAAAAAAGCTAGTAATATCTATTTTTTCAATCGGTTACAAATAACACTTTACCAGTCAATTCTTTCGTCAATATAAACTAGATGAGGCCTATGTTGAGTGAAACTTCTCGAATGTGGAAAAACCATTTCCGAACACTAAACAATTTTATACAAATTAAAAAAAAAACTTTCTCAGTTTTTCATCAAAAAAATCCAGACCATGAATTCCGTTTCCACATGAAAGTCCATAGTCATAATCGGAATAGTGCTTGGCCATAAAATCGTAGGATAGTGTCAGGTTGAAAGGCCATTCCACATAGTGAAAGGCAAGGAGAAACCGCACTTAACTCATAAAACTGCTTGCTACATTGTATTATAGGTTCCTACCGTAAAATATTAAAGTTTATCGGTTACTACAGACCCTTCCTGACTGTAAGAACGGTTGAGGTTTGAGGTGGGGGATACGCAGCATTAGTTTTCTACTAATATTATGCTATCACTAATCTGCCCCCCTAGCCAAGTTACAACCGTTTCGTTCGCGCCGAATACTCCTCCGATTCCTTTGTTCTGACCACGTGAACAAAGGAATCGGACGTCATCTCAACGTTCAGTCTTCATCGTCGTTCATCTTTCTTTTTTTGCATTGCCTCTTCATCAAACATAGCGTTGGATTGCGTTAGATGAAGCAACAAGCTTTTAAACCATGCTCGATGTTAACGATAGGCGAGTGGAAAAGGACCCTCTTAAGACCCCGTACCACAGGAATGAACATAATACAAAAATGAGTGTCACCGTCAACATGCTAATAATTGCCAGACATATGTTAAAATTACTGAAAAGGAAAAAAATAAAAGCAATCAACTTTTTTCTCACGTTCACAATAATAAAAGTAAATATATAATTTACAAAATTGTAATTTACTTAATAAAGTAAATATTGATGTCAAAAATAAAAATAAAAAACGTCAAATTGCAAAATAAAAATAATCTACAACTTCTGGACACATCTATTGGCCCACCTTAGAGTTTAGGTTTCGATGGGCCCTACCGAAATATGATTGCTAGATTGAACAAAAACTGTTGATGCAGTTTTAAACCTGATACATTTTACCATCTTTTTCGATCGTATTGTTTTAAATTTGAATTCAGAATACCATACGACATGGAGCTACGCCTAACAAGTCGGATATGCGCCTTGTTAAAGGCAATTGATTTTTGAATAAAAAACATGTTTTATCAAATAAAGGTTTAATTTAATAACGCGTGTTGCCTCCATGGGCATCTACCACAGCTCTCATACGATTAGGCATAGAGTTTATCAACCGCTCTATGAAATTTTGAGGGATCATCTCCCATTCCTCTTCTATGGCAGTTTTCAACTCCTGCATCGTCTAGGCAACTGGCTGACGAGCCCTAACACGTCTTTTTAGCTCGTCCCACATGTGCTCAATGGGGTTCATGTCTGGGCTTCTGGCTGGCCAGTCCATAACTGTGATGTTCACATCCAGAAGATATTCCCTGACGATGCCGGCCGCATGGGCTCTTGCATTATCATGCATAAAAAGGAAATTTGGGCCCACATAATCCGCGTATGGTATCACGTGAGGTTCTAAGCACTCACGAATGTACCTTTCAGCATTTAATGTTGGCAGCCGTGGTCCTGTAACAACCTCAAGTTGAGTTTTGCCGCTCGCGGATATACCGCCCCAGACAGTCCATGAGCCACCGCCATAAGCAACCCTCTCTTTAAAGCAGCATTGTGCGAAACACTCTCCCTTACATCGGTAGACCTTCTTCCTTCCATCATTGCCATGTAACACAATTTTAGACTCATCAGAAAAGAGTACACGGCTCCAATCTTGCTGTGTCCAATTTAAATGACTGCGTGCGAAATGAAGGCGCGCTGTTCGGTGGGCTCGCGTTAGTTTGGGCCCATTAGCTGGCTTGTGTGGTACCATATTGCGTTCTTTTAACCTTCTCCGGATAGTTCGAGCGCTCACAGAGACTCCGTGGAAGTCGTGAAGTTGGTTTTGTATCTCAATGGAGGTAAGGTGACGATTTCTTAAGCTGGTCGTCACAATGAATCGATCCTGCCTTTCAGTTGTGACCCGAGATCGTGGCCTTCCTTGGCGACGAACAAAGCCGCCAGTCTCTAGGTACCTCCGATAAACATTTCGGACCGCAGATCGACTTAAATTAAGTTGAGCACTCACGTTTCTTTGGCTGTGTCTGGCCTGAATAAGTGCCACAGCTTGGGCGGCGACTTCAGGTGAAGTATCCATAGATTATTGATAGAACCTCACCTTAATGTTAAGAATAAGTAATGTTTGTTGCGAAACCAAAGATATCAATCACTTTTTCAAGAATTAAATCCAAGTAAACCAATAACAGCAAGTTTTCTTAGTATTCGATTGTTTGATATCAACAAACAGGCTCCAAATTGTCTTTTGTTTCTTTAAATTCTGTGTTTGAAATTCAAAAAAAGACTATTGAATGAAATTGTGAATGTGCCAGGTTCAAAACTGCATAAAAACTTTTTGCTCGACCTAATATAAAATTTTAGCTAGGACCAAACGAAACTGAAAATACAAGGTGGGCCAATAGATGTGTCCAGAAGTGTATTATGAAGCAAATGTTTGTTTAAATGAGTATATGTTTGTTACTCCCTCACGCTCAATCGGCTGAACAAGATTGGATGACGTTTGGCACACGGGAGGCCATGTCCTGGATATTGGATACTCCACCTAGAGCGGGAGGGATTGACCGGATCCCGAACAGCTGCAGCCGGCGATGCAGTAGGCCGAGAAAGAGATGGCGTGACGAGTTTGACTCATGCCCAAAGGATTGACCAGGTGGTCGCCTCCTACGAAGCAGTAATGCTAGCGAAAGAGGCGGCCGCACGCGCGAGGGAAAGGCCCTCACGCCCAAACCGCCGGGATCCCGACCCCGATTTCCCGTCACCATAGGCTTAGACTTGCGTACGGCGTACAATGGGTAGCTCGCCGTCTGACCATCCGGTAACCGTCCGGACCGAGCCCGAGTCGTCAACGGCGCGTAGTGTTCCACGCGCGCCTCAAGGAGATGTCAGCAAAACCGTAGGGCCCAGTAGAGTCAAAGCCTACTGGGGCCATGGATTCGCTTGAAGGAAAACCCGGAACATAGGAGAGGGTTTAAGTCTGTAAAAGTCTGACACGCCTAAGAGCGAGAAAAAAAAACCTAAGGGTTGGCCAGAAGTATCTAAGGACAAAGGAGAGTCGAATAATGGAAGGGAGGCCTTTGCCCTACAGTGGAACAGACACACAAAAGGCAGGCAATAATAAATATTTTGTTACATTATAAAACTAACATTCTGGTGCAAGAGTAAACAATCTAGCCGATATTTTCTATGATAACTTTATTAGCATCACCATAGCCTACATTACTAGATATAGCCTAATTACGTATCTGCTAGCCGAATGTTTTTTTTAAGATATAAACTAAGTGGTGCTTGACTGCAATTCACCCTGATTGTAAGCAGTGATGCAATCGTTGATGGTGAATCGCACTAGTTTATTAAGACACAATTTGCTCTAGCCTTGAAGACACCCAAATCATAATCGAACGGGAAGACCGCTGCTGGCAAATTGTTCCAGTCCTTCGATGTTCGCGGTATAAGTGACGAGACGAAACGCTTGTTCCGGACCGTAGAGGTGTCAACAACGTAAGGATAGATACTAGCTGAACGTCGGATTGTCCGTTCGTAGAAAGGTGCATGCTTTGATACATTTTGGAAAGTGTGCGCAGGCATTGCATGACTTGATTTCACCATCGGACTAACCGACGAACGGTGAGTATTCACCCTTACGTTGTTGAAACCTCTAAGGTCCGGACCAAGCGCTTCGCCTCATCGTTTATACCACGTATATTATCGAGGGACTGGAACAATTTTCCTGCTGCGGTCTTCCCGTCCGATTATAATTCAGGTGTCTTCAAGGCTAATGTGGATAGGCTCTCAATAAATTAGTGCGCCTCACCATCAACGCTTGCATTACAACTTACCATCAGGTGGGATAGCAGTCAAGCACTACTTTATATAAATTAAAAAAAAGTGATGGCGGAATCAGGTCATATAATTCTTGAGCACACTCCAAAATGCATCTTGTAAAATACCGAAAGTCTGGCTACCCTACGCCTGTGCTCCAAGCTTTGTAGTGTAAGCCTATAGTGTGACTAAATCTAGATCACCAATCACACTCTTCGCCCGCTTTTTCACGTGTTCACTACTTGTAGTCTTTTCCATCAATAAGTTGATGTTTTCACGCAAAATAGTGATGTAACTGTATTATAACATTTCAGAACTCCGCATAGTTTCACAATGGACAAAGTCATCGAATTAAAAACATTAATAGACACAATCTATTCCACAAGTTCCTCATAAAGATGCCAAATAAACTCTCGACCACATTATGATTCGATTCATAAAGTAAACTCCAATCAAAAATCAACTCTATTTTCTAATCCATACGGAATATTATCGTTTTTCTAGATTGCAGGAAGTTCTTGGTCCAATGCCAAAGCCGAGTCAAGGCCAATGACCGTTAGTGATACATTAACTGTTTTCTCCTTGAATGACAATTGTAGGATCGTTGCGAGACACCGATGTAATGCATCCTACACTTTGACAGTAAGTATGTATGAGCTGTCGGATTTTTGACACGGTTGCTGCCAAGAGTGTTCTAATTTTACATTACCCGACTTGTGAGACGGAAGATGAGTAATGTATTTGATAATATGTGATCCGTTGGTGACAAGAGCGATTATTGAGAGTCCTGAATTCGTTTACCAGGTTAGGTAAGGTCGCGGGTTTGCGGATGACGAGCAAAGGGTAGCTCGCCGTCCGGCCGTCCGATAAGGACCGAGTCCGAGTGATCTACGGTGCGTAGTGGTACACGCGAGCCTCAAAGAGATGTTAGCAGAATCATAGTATCGCGGTAGGAACGATACCCGCTAGGGCCATGAGAAATTTCTAAAAGGAAAGCCGTTGTCCTGGAACGCAAAGGGCAACTAAACCCCTTATTTGCCCGGATGGCTCGGTGACCATGTATTTTTGCGGACAACCAGGTTACATAACAAGCTTTTAACTTTGTGTTTTTCATAATACAGTTATGAAATTTAGTACATAGATTCTTTATATAAAAATACTAGACACGTGTTTCGGGTTTCGTATATACTACAACTAATGTTGTTTATATGTGCTAAATAAAAAGAGCAAGCTAAGGAGCGGAATTCCTTGCCGGAATCTGTGTTTCCTGATAGCTACAACCCGGGAATCTTTAAGTCAAGAGTGAATACGTTACTTCTAGATAAGCGCGTTCCATCGTCGACCGCATCGTCGCTTTCCATCAGGTGAGACAGCGGTCAAGCGCGAACGTATCAAGAATAAAAAAAGATTTTCCTTCTTTTCTTTTCGTTCCAAATTACACCCAAAGGATGGACCCAATTTTGTAGTAAAATCTAGCCTTGTATATAAAATAATCAGTAATTTAATGATTATATACTAAACTAATAAATTGTCTACTGCCACATTACTTACTTAGCTGAATGTGTCCAATACCACTTTACTTATTGTCTCTATTAAGGCGAATACACTTCGTTCTTGTATTCTTAGCACTTCTGCTACATTACACTATTTCTAAACAGTAATTCGAACGGTATCGTACTTTTTAGTCTTCTCTCTACGTTCATGTGGTAGAGAAACTTGATTGCCTCGATGTTCACATGCTGATGAAGTCGGTTTTTGTAAGGTTCTGAATTCAGTATTAATATTTTTTAATTGTTGCTACGTGCCTCAATGGTACAGAGAATAGTGGAGAGCAGTGGTGGCCGAGTGTTAACGGCCCAGACTTACAGGTTGTAGGTCGCGGGTTCAAACCCAGCCAGGCGCATTACTTTGTGTAATTTATTTCATCACCACTACTCTCAAAACGGTGAAGGAAAACATCGTGAGGAAACCAAATGTGACATTCACCAATCTGCACTGGGCCCGCGTGGTGGATTACGGTTACGGCCCATTCCCTCTTCTAGAGAGGAGGCCTGAGTCCCAGCAGTGGGAACATTATAAAGCCGACTATGCTATGCTATACTATGCCTCAATGGTATATAGTTGTCGGTTAGTTACCGGTCCAAGTTTTCATCGGACGTTTGTCACAAGTACCTTGTGGCTGGATTTGCGCCCAATTGAATGTAAGCGATGCTTGCGGGTTTCATTGCGGGGTAAGCGTGAACAAAGTGTGTCATCTTTGCGATTGAAATGTTGAATGACTGAAATGTTCCGAAACAGATGTGTAATTTGGAACATTTGGAACATCGGCTTACAAGATACAAACTGAACATTGGAAACATCGGCTCACAAGATACAAATGGAACATTTGGAACATCGGCTCAAAAGATACAAACGGAACATTTGAAACATCGGCTCACAAGATACAAATGGAACATTTGGAACAACGGCTCAAAAGATACAAACGAAACATTTGGAACAACGGCTCAAAAGATACAAACGGAACATTCGAAACATAGGCTCACAAGATACAAATGAACATTTGGAACAACAGCTCAAAGATACAAACACAGTCACTGACTGTTATGAATCGTGATCTGTTACAATGCGCTATAAACACCAACAGTTTTATTTTAATCATAGTTAAATTTTGATTTGAGAACTGAACTAAAAACATCTGCTTTAAGTTAAGGAAATATTTTTTAGTTTAATTCATTATTTACGTTTTAATTTGAATTTTATAAAAATTGCAGATCACTTGAAGTAAAGAGTGTTTCAGTGTTCCAATTGTTCCAAATAATGCATTTAAACATTACTACTGTTCCAATCTTTCGGAACACTAAAATGTTTCGGAACCGACTCACTCGGTTCAATAAAGACTTACACACGCCTACTGTGGGGTGCCAGATAAAAACCAGCGCTGGGTGTCTGACGCCCAGCAATTGCTTTGTGGGGCACGTATTGAATTTCTGTACTTTTTGTGTTGTTACCTATTTTGTTTTCGGCGTGGAATAAATTCTATTCTATTCTCTTTACATAGGTCACAAACATAATTGGTGAAATATAGGCATCTACCTTACCTCTTCGGGGAAACAGTGATGTGATTTGTTTCGTATTCATTCAAAATACGAATTCTCATTTGTCGATTGATCATGATCAATTCGGTCTGGTGTTTGCATTGAACAGATATTTTGTGGTTCCAGCTGTAGATATTGAAATGAGGTTTGGTTAATAATTTTCTGGCTTTCCTGGTTCAAGAATTATATTTACATCTATAGGTACATTCCTTCCTATGAATCACTCATACGTAGTCTCGTAAACAAAAATATTATATTATGATTTAATATATATCATAATATAATTCTTTCTACGTATTCAAATTGTAAACGAAATGGAATGTAATTTTATTTTATTTTACTATGGGTATTCCAAGCCTGGAACAAATGAATTTATTACTATTTCTAACTGCTGCCAGTGTCTGCGCCCGTGTGCAAGTAGAATAAAAAACTGGGCAAGTGCAAGTTCCGTACAAACTTACCTGTGTAAAAAGTTCAATTCCGGAATGGAGTCTCGGAAGATTTTTTCGAATCACAAAAAAAAATGTGACGTAACAACAAATTTACAATTTTCAGATTTATTCCTATACTTGTGCTATAAGACTTTGCTTAATGCCAAATTTCAAAATTTTGGGTCAACGGGAAGTTCCCTATGAATTTTGATTTCTTCGGGTGTGTCGAAATATACGTTTTTTGCCACATAAACCAAAGTATCTTTTTTCTCGTTAACTTACAAGTTTGATTTTTTTACAGCTACAAAAATCCGCAAACTTGAGTATACTCAAGTTAGAACCATATATGGTTCTAATTTAAACTCGATACCTCCACGCGTTCTCGAGATAAAGGGTCTTGACGTCTGTCAAGACCCTTTATCTCGAGAACCGTCCGTATGTCCGTATGTCTGTCTAGACATACGGACAACAAAGTGATCTTATAAAGGTTCCGTTTTTTCATTTTGAGGTACGGAACCCTAAAAATGAACTTAATTTATATTCCAGGACATGATCTACCCGTCTGCCAAATTTCATCCAAATCCATACAGCCGTTTGAGCGTTAAGAAGTGACAAACATACACTCGCAAATAATATTAGTGTGATGTGATATTACGAGTACATTACAAAGTTCAAGTAAAGAACCAATTTTGATCAAATGTTCGCTACAAAGTTTCTATGCTACGAAAGTGCTACGAGAGTTGTCTACGATTTTTTGGTGCCTCTTTTCTTGGCTACGAAGCAGTTGGCTACGGTTTGGGTACTTTTTATTTTCTTTTTTTTTTGAGATGGGTAATAGTCAACGGGTAGATAGAGAGGGAGTGTCAGACTTTTACCGACTTAAATCTGTGTCGCTATGCATTTCAGGGTAACGGCGACTCTTTCGTGTTTATAGTAAATTGGTGTCGGAGCTGTGGAGTTTAATTTCAACAACGTATAGAGTGATGTATTATTTCCCGTCAAACTGAGGGGCCTGGATACCTAGAACTGAATATGATGATGCATCAGTGCGATATGATAATTCACGCCAATTTTGTCAAGGCTTTCGTTAAATAGTATTATTTCGACGTGAAACTTGAAAACGCCATATTGTCGATGAAATCAAGAGTAATAATAATAAATAAAATGTAGTGCTGTGCGAAACTTCTAGAATTGAAGTACGTACCCAGGCCTAGCGAGTTCTAGAAAAGTCGACCATAAAATACCTTTAGCAACCGCTACCTATTTACGCTTTACCTATTTAGCAAATCTTTAGAAATACGACATTACTAAGAGAAATATCTTTAATTTTATATTTCCTGTCGGATCATGCCGTCGCATTTATTTTAGCATGCTAAACCGGTATTTAAGTATAAGGAAAAAGTTAGACAATGTAAGTAACTATTAATAAATAAATCATTAATTCGTGCTTAGAATTAAATTCAGCAATTTGATAAGCTGTTTGTATCCTTGTTTACAAAGTGTGCATCTCTTCATTTACATATTATTATTTAAATAAAGATTCTTTTTTATTTTTAAATTAAATTAATTGGATTCTTTTTTCTTTATTTAAAGAGTTTTTTCGCTAAAGCTAATATGTCACTCTGTTGGTATACAAATATAGTTAAACAATAAAATAAAAATACCCTATACGCACAAAACGTTTTGGGAACACATTCATTGTGCGTACAGCTAGGGAGTGGAATTCCTTGCCGGATTCTGTGTTTCCTGATAGCTACAACCCGGGAGTCTTTAAGTCAAGAGTGAATAGGTTACTTCTAGGTAAGCGCGCTCCATCGCCGACCGCATCGTCGCTTTCCATCAGGTGAGATAGCGGTCAAGCGTGAACCCATCAAAAATGAAAAAAAAAAACAGGTTTTGGTTCGGTTTTTCAGAGCGAACTTAACCATTTTAATGATAGAGATTATTTTGTCTGAAACAGGATTTCATAAATTAATATTATGTGCGCCAATTTGTGAGCGATTGATTTTGGACACATCTCATTAAGATATGAAATGTATCCTCGTCTTCGTCCCATGTTCTGCAAACAGGTGAAATTAACTTTATCATCATAAATAAATTTGAGAGTTCGCCTAATTAGAATGGTCTACTTTAACTAAAAAAGACAAAAAGTCGACCAAGAATGGTCTATTTTAACTAGAAAAGACAAAAAGTCGACCAAGAATGGTCTACTTTAGCTACAAAAAGCAAAAAAGGCAGAAAAAGAGACCCAAACGTTACGAATTCGAAAACCTTAATCTCCAACTAGTTTCTGCCAACGGCTCCAGCCGCGTGTTTATAGAAAATTATCTCTGCGCATTTTTAAAGTGAAAAATCAAGTATCAAGAATCATCCAACGACTGCCTCTCTAAGGCTGAGCTAGAGGGTGTTTCAGACTTTTACTGAGCCTTAGACTGGCCTGTTGGTCTAGTGGTTAGTGGCCCGTATAAATGTTTGTGTGATGAGCACGATCATCTGTTCTGTGTCTGGGTGTAACTTATCTATAATATGTATGAATTTAGAAATATATAAGTATGTTTATCAATTGTCTAGTACTCATAACACAAGCTCTGCTTAGCTTGGGACAGCGTTGTGTGATTGTGGAATATTATTATTTATTATTGACCAAAATCCACTCCTATGTTACTTCCTTGCCTTCCAGGAATATATAATACAACTTCGTTCCAGAACCACGGGTTTCTTTTTTGGAAGTCAACCCATTAGTAGGCTTCAACTTTGCTGAGCCTCTACAGTTTTGGTAACATCTTTTAAAAGTGCGCGTGGAACACTACGCGCCTTCGACTACTCGGGCTCTGTCTGGATAGTTCTGGAACGGCCGCACGGCGAGTTAGCATTGCTCGTCTTCCGATCTCAACGCTTGGGAACAAACTCTCATGTATGTACTCCCGGGGTCCTCCTCCTATTGCTTTGGAGTAATTTTCTACTATTAAGCCGCTGCCAACAGTTACCAACTACATCTATACTAATACTCGTATTATAAACAGAAAAGATTTATATTTTTGAATACTTGTTAGTAGTAAATAAACTCAAAAACTACTTGACCGATTTTAAAAACTCTTTCACTAGTTTATTGCTACTTTTTCATTGAGTGACATTTTTTTTAGGTGGTAAAATCATCAAATGACATCTCCCGCTCTTTGGCACAGCAGGAGCGTGTGACAAAAAACCCACTCCTGTTCTTTCTTTGACTTCGTCCCAGAGCCCCGGATTTTACTTTCGCACCACCCGTGGCCCCAATAGGCTTCGACCCTGCTGGCTCCTACGGTTTGCTGACATCTCCTTGAAGCGCGTGTGGAACTGTACGCGCCGTCGACGACTTGTGCTCGGTCTGGACGGTTACAGAACGGTCGGATGGCGAGCTACCCATTGCTCGCCATCCACAAGCCAGCACCTACGGCGGCCGGAAATTGGGATCGAAATCCCGGTGGCTCGCGCATGCACGTCTGCTCCTTTGCTAGCATTACTGCTTCGCAGAAGGAGGCGACCGCCTGCCACTCCTCTTCGCTTCGAACCATGGCCTGTACCAAGGCTCGGCGTGAGAGATCGTTGCCGCCGATGGCCCCCACGAGGACATGGCGGTGCACTGCCCAAGCGGGGCATACCTCTGCCGTATGCTCCACCGTGTCTTCCGGGCGGTCCATACAGTGGTGACACCCTGTTACTTCCGCACGATTCCAGTGCAGGAACTTCCCGAACTGACCATGAACGGTGATAAGCTGCGTCACTCCTCAAAGAACGGACTCACCGCCATAATTATGGCGTGCCCATCACTGAGTGCCAGGCGTATTTTCGACTTTTACACGGGCAAAGTCGATAGCCGATACTAGTCCAACATAAACTCACTCGTGTTTCCCAAAGGCCTTCCATCCATCGTCCTATACCATTCAATTACTTAGGTCACTAGGAAGGAAAGCGTCAACTAATTAATTCAAAATAATTGAATAAACTGTCCCAAAATACTAACCAACATTGGATTCATTCAATTAAGGTATCTTCCCTCAATAAATTGTACAAACAGTCGTGTTTTAAATTGGATTTGTACAAATTAATGATCCTCTCCTAAGAATGAAGTGTCCTCCTTGAAATTGAATTCGTCGACCAATGGGCAAGGTCTCACACGTTATAAATCGTTTGGAGGTTTAGGGTATAAAGATTGTAGAGCGCTTTGTACTTATTACTACAACTCGTAAGTCGGTACCTAAAACTCGTAAGTCGGGCTTACGAGTTGTAGGTCGCGGGTTCAAACCCAGCCAGGCGCATTACTTTGTATAATTTATTTCATCACCACTGCTCTCAAAACGGTGAAGGAAAACATCGTGAGGAAACCGGCATGTCCTAGAACCAAAAATTCGAAGACATGTGACATTCACCAACCCGCACTGGGCCCGCGTGGTGAATTACGGCCCATTCTCTCTCCTAGAGAGGAGGCCTGAGTCCCAGCAGTGGGAACATTGAAAGGCTGATTGTGCTTATGCTTGTACTTATCAGAAATGTTTTACTGTACCTACGCATAGAGGTTTTTTTTTAAGCGAGGTGGGTAATCATTAAATGACTGGGATTTAAACCTATGGGGCAGTGACAGAGCGTGTGTCCGCAGAAATGTCATAACTTGATTCCATCTTTCTACCATCGGACAACATAAAGTACAGCGAGAGTCCAGTCTTAAGTTGTTGTTACCTCTACGGTCCGGACCAAGCGTGTCGCCTCGTCGTTTATACCGCATGCATCGAAGGCCTGTAACACTTTTCCTACTGCAGTTTTCCCGTACGATTATAATTTAGGTGTCTTCAAGGCTAGAGTGAATAGGCTCTTAATAAACTAGTGCGATTCACCATCAACGATTGTGATTCACTATTTACCATCAGGTAGGATCATAGTTAAACACTAGTTTAAATAAAATTATATAATAATAAGAATAATAATATCCCACAGCTATCACACAACGCCGTCTAGTCCCAAGCTAAGCAGAGCTTGTGTTATGGGTACTAGACAACTGATAAACATACTTATATATTTGTAAATACATATATATTATAGATAAATTACACCCAGACACAGAACAAATGATCGTGCTCATCACACAAGCATTTGTCCTGGGTGGGAATCGAACCCACAACCTCTGGCATAGCAGTCAGGGACAAACAAAAAAGATATAAAAAAAAAGATTTCGACTTCGAGTCCGCAATAACTAACATTCACGCAAACGAAGTCATGAGTAAACGAAGTCGTGAGCAAAAGCTAGATTGTCTATAATTCATACTCTAACACAAACACTTGACAGGTGAACATCATCACGAAGGTACAA
The DNA here is from genome assembly GCA_949316375.1 of Mythimna vitellina. NCBI lineage: Eukaryota > Metazoa > Arthropoda > Insecta > Lepidoptera > Noctuidae > Mythimna > Mythimna vitellina. The sequence goes on along the minus strand of OX438701.1, from coordinate 21,471,017 downwards.
ACTTCCATCCTAGTTTCAACAGCTTTTGTTAATCCCAACATGCGTTCTAACCCGTATTATGTAAACGCAACGTGTGGACTTAGTCCCAAAATGGTGGCCATTGATAGCCTTAATTAATTCTCAATATAATGGGTTTATGGGTAGGCCTAGCTATTGTGTAACAGTGTAGTGGTAATGGGTACAAAACAGAACGTAACCGGCTTTGTTGTTCGTGACAAATACTATCCATTGTTGACAAATGAAAATAATGAGAGATACATAATAATAGCTTATTCAGCCTTTTAATGTTCCCACTGCTGGAACTCGGACCTCCTCTCTGGAGAGGGGGGGGGGAGGAATGGTCCGTAATCCATCACACGGGCCTTGTATGGTTTGATGGATGTCACATGTTTTCGATTTTTTGATTCTAGGATTCATCACGATGTTTTCCTTCACCATTTTGAGTGTAGTGGAGATTAAAAACACAAAGCAATGCGCCTGGCTGGTTTTGAACCATTGAACCCACTTTCTGCAACTCTTATATTAGAACCATTATCACTGGGCCACGATTGCTCCACTAAATAGTTTTTTTTTTTTGAGTTAACGATAAGATAAAATTAGGGAGAATAATTAAAAATAATATTTCACGACGCGCGTGCGGTGGTGACCGAGTGGTAATGAGCGGTGGTGGCCGAGTGGTAACGGCCCCGACTTGCGAGTTGTAGGTCGCGGGTTCAAACCCAGCCAGGCGCATTACTTTGTGTAATTTGTTTCATCACCACTGCTCTCAAAACGGTGAAGGAAAACATCGTGAGGAAACCGGCATGTCCTAGAACATAAAATTCGAAGACATGTGACATCCACCAACCCGCACTGGGCCCGCGTGGTGGATTACGGCCCAATCCCTCTCCTAGAGAGAGGAGGCCGAGTCCCAGCAGTGGGAACATTATAAGGCCGACTATGCTATGCTATGCTATTTCACGACGAGGACACACGAGGGTCATTGTCTTTCTATTGTGTCTCTAATTACGCTACTCAAAAGGTTAATTTAGAAGTTCAGACAGTTAAAATTGTTCACTAGTAGGAGGTAGTCCTGTTTTTTTTTTCACTATCACTGATTGTCATGAGTTACTTTCTGTCCCGCAAAATACAAGATTTCTTAGGGAAGGCTAAGAGAGGAATTCCGCGTGAAAAAACAAATCAATACGCACAAAACGTTTTGGGAACACATTCATTGTGCGTACAGCTAAGGAGTGGAATTCCTTGCCGAAATCTGTGTTTCCTGATAGCTACAACCCGGGAATCTTTAAGACAAGAGTGAATAGGTTACTTCTAGGTAAGCGTGAACCTATCAAAAAAACAAAAAAAAACTAACTCTATAACTCTCTAACTAATAAATATTATAACTTAATAAATATTTAAACAAATTGAAAATAATATTATGTACAAACTGGTAGAAAAAGAACTCATAGGGCATCAAAAAATTCGTCCACATCGATGTCAATGGGAAAAGTGCCCAGAACGCTGGCAGCATTGCCACGCTGGATGGCAATGCTAATTCGTTGACCGAAGAAAAGCCCAGCCCTCTGGTCATGCTCACGGTCACGGTCAAGAGTCGACCAGCTGTTTGCTGATATCCCGAACAACTCGATGAGCGCTTGGACCCCATGGCCCCAGTGTTTCAACCCCGAACGCCTCAAATATATAACCTCCGATGAGGTTATTATATTTACGCCGTTTGAGGTTTTCTACACCTGCAGCAGCCGCCCCAGCACAGCCCACCTTACTCAGAAGATGGGATGGCGCAAGGGTGTCGACACATGTTGCATCCCACACCAAAGGCAGTAGGCCTTTTTTTAGCAATTTCCAAGGCATTATAGTCATCCCGTCTGGCCTCTTCCCATCGTCACGTGCCAAGCCATTGGGTTCTAAAACAGCTGGCACCCCGGCGGTGACAAGAGCTCGGCGGATGATGTCATTAATACTGGCATGTCGTGCTATCCGACCAGCGCTTCTACTGCATGATAGGCCATGGTATCCGAGGCGGTCGACTGCTTCTCCGCACTGACATCGATGTGGAGCTCCACTAGGAGCACCCAGACGCAGGCATGTAGCGATCCGGAAGGTGGTGTCACTCAGCATATTTCCTATGTTAGGTGACGGTAGAGCCTGTAGCCAGAGGCCCGACTCCCATCCACCCACAGCCAGTAGGCGGCCGCGCTCAGCAGTATTGGTGGACGTATTAATAAGATTATTCCATACCAACCTGCAGAGCGGCTCATCCCACTGTTTCTGGGAAGATGGATTCTCGGGCAACGCCTTATCCGGGAAAGCCACTTTCCAGGCGTTCACGGCGTCGGTCAAGCACGGAACCTCACAGGTTTGTATTGCACCTACCGGCACAACTTAAATATATATAGACTTTTATTTAGGAAAGAGAGAGAAGATATACAAACATCATAGTTTCCACAACAATATCGCATATTTCAAAGAAATTCTAAAAATTATGAAATCTTATCACCATTTATTTATATAAGATAACCGGATAAAATGGTTTTAAAGAAATTGTAACTGAGATTACAAAACAAGTACATCATGGATAAATACATCGATAAAACAAGATTAGACACATTATCAGCATCATTTCAGCTGAAAGACGTCCACGACGGCTCGATACAGGCCTCCCCGCGCATGTTGCTATGTCGAATGGTCTCGTACGTCTCGCATCCATCAGATTCCCGCGCCCTCACCGGGTCATCGGATACATACTCCAAACTTATAAGAAGCTAACTGATCTTCCTCATCATCATCAACAGCACGACTTTTCCCACAGCTGGGCCTAGACTCTCCTTGCTTTTGCTAGTATTTATTTATTAAAACTTCATGCAACATAAAAGTACAAAGGCGGATTTAATGCCTTAGGCATTCTCTACCAGTCAACCAAGGGTAGTGAAAAGAAAACATGGTAAGAGCATAAAAAAAAGAAAAGATTAATAATAAAACAATGGATCATATATATAATAAACATACATAAATATTTAATATAATATAAACCGACATATACATAAATACATATTATTTATATAAGGAAAAATGAAAGGATTTATGAGACCACTCCGCTATTTTTTAAGAAAATAAAGCCGCAACTTCCGCTTAAATGCACACATACCATATTATAGTATTAGTATTCATATTACTGAGCCACCATCAGTCAAGTTCTACTTGCGATAGCAACAATATGAAAAACATCTTAAGATACACTTTGCGTTCTTTGAAGGAAAAAAACACAGGATATCGCTATATATAAAAATAAATTCGCATATACCGCTCAATATTGAAAAAAGTGTTTAATAATATTAGCCACTTGTTTACTAGTTACGTACAAGATACATTATTAGGGCTGAAGTAAATAATTATTATAAAAAAAACAACCTAAAACACTTTTCCATCCATTAAAAAAAAGTATCTTCACAAACGAAAACGCTTCCCGACTCGTGAAGCCATATACAATTAGCGGTACCTCAGTGAATCCACCTTTATGAAATATCGATCCATGACGTCACAAACTCGTAAGGGAAGCGCTATTTCAGCATCCCTTAGCAAGACTCGTTAGTTCAGTGGTCAGAACGCCCGTACATGATGAATTCATGAGGTGGTCGGAGGTTCGAATCCTTCACGAGTTGTTACTTTTGCATTTCTTTTGAATTTTCTGCTGATATTTTGGTATATTTTCCATTATTTTTAGTGATTTTTTAGAGAAGTACAGCTTAATTTCTACTTTTTGCCGTATAATTTTAAATAAAAGGGAGGAAAATAGCCATACATTTGGAGAGTAAAAGAAAACGAAAATTTTCCTAACATAAAACTCAGAAACCACTTTTCACTGAAAATATTAACCGTTATTAATGTTTGTATTATTTCATTCACTCGATCACACAAACTATAGAGAAATTTAAAAAAAGATTTACTGATTCTTAGCCTGAAGTAATTCAAGTTTATTATATTATTAATTAAGGCTTATGTAAGTTTTAAAAATTAAGACAAGTTATCTCAGTTTCATGAAAGTTTACATTGAAAAGCTTTTCCTCCACAGCTGGTATACTTGATTTTACACAAAAGCCTAAAATGAAGGGGAGAAAAATTATTATATTTATAACTTTGGAGCGAAAGTGTGTGTATGTTTGTTACTTCTTCACTAAGCAAAAGTCTGACACTATCTTCCGCTTCGTCTAAGAGGGATTTGTCATAAGATGATTTTCCCACCCAATAAAAAAAAGTATTGCCGGTAGGTGCTATACTAATAGAGTTAGTTTATTTATTTTCTTGATAGGTTCGCGCTTACCTAGAAGTAACCTATTCACTCTTGTCTTAAAGATTCCCGGGATGTACCCATCAGGAAACACAGATTCCGGCAAGGAATTCCACTCCTTAGCTGTATGCACAGTGAATCCACCTTTATGAAATATCGATCCATGACGTCACAAACTCGTAAGGGAAGCGCTATTTCAGCATCCCTTAGCAAGACTCGTTAGTTCAGTGGTCAGAACGCCCGTACATGATGAATTCATGAGGTGGTCGGAGGTTCGAATCCTTCACGAGTTGTTACTTTTGCATTTCTTTTGAATTTTCTGCTGATATTTTGGTATATTTTTCATAATTTTCAGTGATTTTTTAGAGGAGTACAGCTTAATTTCTACTTTTTGCCGTATAATTTTAAATAAAAGGGAGGAAAATAGCCATACATTTGGAGAGTAAAAGAAAACGAAACATTTTCCTAACATAAAACCCAATAATCACTTTTCACTGAAAATATTAACCGTCATTAATGTTTGTATTATTTCGTTCACTCGATCACACAAACTATAGAGAAATTTAAAAAAAGAGTTACTGATTCTTAGCCTGAAGTAATTCAAGATTATAATATTATTAATTAAGGATTATGTAAGTTAAAAAAATAAGGACAAGTTGTCTCGGTATTATGAAAGTTTACATTGTAAAGCTTTTCCTTCAAACTACTTGATCTTACACAACAAAATGAAGGGGAGAAAAAATATTATATTTATAACTTTGGAGCGAAAGTGTGTGTATGTTTGTTACTTCTTCACTCTTAAACTTTTCAGTTGTGTAATTAGAGACACAATAGAAAGACAATGACAGAGCGAACGCCGGCGTTCGCTCGGGGTTTAATGAAATAAAAGACAAAACGAAATTCTATGAAACTCGGTACACGAGTAGACCATGTCCTAGAATAGCACATAGAATACTTTTAATCGCGGGAGTAGGTTCCCTTGGGATAATATTCTTCTATCACGCGGGCTATATAAGTAATTGAAAAATAATTCATATGCCAGTTGATTCTACGATATGGTCTCATTTATTGCCTAGTTCATCATCATCTTCCTGCCCTTGTCCCATCTTATTTGGGGTCGGCGCAACACGTTTTTTTCTTCCATTCTATCCTGTCAAAAGTCATACTATCACTAACTTCCTTTTCTTTCATATCACTGTTCACACAATCCATCCATCTTTTCTTTGGCCTCCCTCTCCCTCTCCACCCATCCACATGTATACTCATAACTCATTTATTGCCTAGTTATAGGACATAAAAAAACACATTGTATATATTATTACATATATTATATTATATACCTACTAACTGATTGATACGTTAGCCAAATATCACTGACAGTCGTGGAGAGGATCCAAGAGTTGGGACTTGAGGTGGCATTGCACAAGTCCGAGGCCATGTGCTTCCACGGCCCCCGGAACGCGCCACCAACGGGTTCCCAACTAACGGTAGGAGGAGTTCACATCGGCGTCGAGTCGACGATGAAGTACCTTGGACTCGTCCTCGACAGCCGATGGAATTTCGAGGAGCATTTCCGACGTCTGGCTCCCAAACTGGATCGTGCTGGGGCTGCCCTCAAGCGGCTCCTTCCCAACCTAGGGGGTCCAGACGCCTCCTGCCGGAGGCTCTATGCAGGAATTGTGCGGTCCATGGCCCTTTATGGGGCGCCGGTATGGGCGCCGTCGCTTCGAAAGCGTCCGGCAGCCAGGCTGAACGCAAGTCAGAGGGTCATGGCCATCCGGATGGTGCGGGGATACCGCACAATTTCCCGCGAAGCAGCGAGCCTCCTTGCCGGCCAACCACCACTTGATTTGGAGGCAACAGTCCTTGCACGCATGCACGATCTGCGCATGGAGATGCAACGCCGGGGCGAAACTCCGCTGCCGCGCCAAGTCGCGGCATGGCGGAAAGACTTCCGGCGGGATCTCATGGTGGAATGGCAACAGCGACTGTCGCAACCCAGTGCTGGGCACGCCATAATTATGGCGATAAGACCCCTCTTTGAGGAGTGGCTGGAAAGACCTCACGGCGTCCTCACCTTCCGCATGACGCAGGTCCTCACTGGACATGGCAAGTTCGGGAGGTTCCTGCATCGGATTCGTGCGGAAGAAACGCCCGGGTGCCGCCATTGTGTGGACCGCCCGGAGGACACGGTGGAGCATACGGTAGAGGTGTGCCCCGCCTGGGCAGAGCACCGCCGTGTCCTTGCGGGGGCGATCGGCGGCAGCGATCTCTCGCTTAGAAGATCTTAGCGAAGATCCATGGCTTATATATATGATTTTTATAACACAAAGTTGTTAAAAACTTCTTACAAACACATTATTCTATTTCAAAAATATCTGTTATTTTTTTATTGTGCACACCTACCACAGTGTTGCCTTTTTAACCCAATGGTTGACTGGTAGAGAATGCTTTGTGGCATTAAGTCCGCCTATGTACCACTACAGCATGAAGTTTAAATAAATAAATAAATTATTTTAATAAGCAGATGGTTCTCTCATATTTTAGTAGAAATTTATTCAAAATATGATGAGTAAATGAAATTCAGGAGGTCCCAACAGCGACATATGTACTTCGTAACACTGCAATAGAAGCTGCGTTTGCAAGTAGTTTCGTGGCACTTTCATAGATGGCTATCCTGGCGCTTGCAAGCTTTCAGTACAGATGGCCATGGTATCATATAATTTTTATAGAATAGAATAGAAGAATATAATAGAATCGTTTATTTCTGAGTACATGGTATATGAAGATCTTAATATTAGACGGAATCACATATACTACCTTTGCGGGTGTAGAAATATATACCTTCCATAATTTGTTTGGTTTTTTGAAAATGAACACATTATAGTAAGAATAAACGAAATAAATGATAAATAATTTTAAACACCGTAATTTTAACTGACTTCCAAAAAAATGAGGGAATTCTCATTGCGGTTGTATTTTTTTGTTTGTTACCTCAGAACTTCGTCATTTATGAATGGATTTGCAATTTTTTTTTATTTATTTACTTTATTTGTGTATATTTTATTTTACACCAAGATAATAGATGCAACTGAAGCCTTAAATTAAAAAAATATATAAATATACATTGTAATTAAAATCACGCGTGAATGGATCGACCGATTTCACTTTTTTTTGCTGTGTTTGTTATTGTCAGGTGAAGGTTCTTATGAAAGAAAAAAAATTTAAAAAATGGTAGTAGGGTAGAGTAAGTAGGGGAGAAGTGTAGAGTAGGGTAAAGAAAGTGACATCCACCAACCCGCTTTGGACCCGCGTGGTGGAAAACGGCCTATTCCCTCTCATAAAAAGGAGGTCTGAGTCCCAGCAGTGGGATCATTATAAAGCTGATTATGCTTTATGCTTATTACAAAAGTTACTAGAGCATTTAGGACTGCATAAAATTGTGGAAAATAAGAACCCATTTCTTTAGAAATGAATAACAAAATCTGGAAAATATCTACACGTTTCACCCTTGTCAAAACAAGTTTCTCTAGACAGGTCAATAAACCTGAGATGATGTATCTTTTGCTTAGAACTTTTGCTTTGAAAATAAAAAAAAACTGGGTAAGTGCGATTCGGACTCGTGCACTGAGGGTTCCGTACAAATTTACCTATGTAAGTAAATAGTCCATTCCCGATGGAGTCTCGAAGGTTTTTCCGAATCGTATTAAAGTATATTTTTTTTAGTGACGTAACAACTTTATAATTTTTAGATTTATTCCTATACTTGTGCTATAAGACCCTGTTTTATATCAAATTTCAGCATTGTCGTTCAACGAGAAGTAGTTTATGTCGCAAAAAACGTGTATTTCGACACTCTCAAGGAAATCAAAATTAATAGGGTACTTCCCGTTGACCTAGAATCCTGAAATTTGGCATGAAGCAAGGTCTCATAGCACAAGTATGGGTAAAAAATCTGAAAACTTTAAATTTGTAGTAACGTCACAAAAAAAAAATGCGATTCGAAAAAAAATTCGTTACTTAATTCGGGAATTGAACTGTTTTCATAGGTAAGTTTATACGGAACCCTCAGTGCACGAGTCCGACTCGCATTAGCCCAGTTTTACTTTTTTCATTACCTTTCCTAGTTGAGAACAATGTCTCATTATACTAGTTTCACCTGAAGTCCTTATTTGACCAAACATCATTTCCTTTATGGAATACGACACAAAACTGCATAATTCTTAAAAAAATGTTCCTTTTTTTTTTTTGGTTCATAGCTCAATGGTTTAGCGATTGACCGGTGCTGCGTATCGCATGTTTGAATCGAACACGGAAAAAAAATTTTGCATAGCCTAACCAGTTGTTCCGCGTCCCAGATGTCTTGTTACGTTCACAAAATTTCCCATCATCGTCTTCCTGCCCTTGTCCCATCTTATTTGTGGTCGGCGCAACACGTTTTTTTCTTCCATTCTATCCTGTCAACCGTCATACTATCACTAACTTACTTTTCTTTCATGTCACTGTTCACACAATCCATCCATCTTTTCTTTGGCCTCCCTCTCCGTCTCCACCCATCCACAACTATTCTCATAACTCTTCACAAAATTCCCCAAAACTCTTTATTTTCTTGATTTATTTATTTATGTATGTATCAATTGCTTGCTACACTTACAGTATGCACCAAAGCGTATAGCAAGTCAACAAACCAACATTTTACGAACTAAAAAATTTGATACAAAGATTTATTATTTCTTTATAATTTCTGCTATAATAAAATATGTCGAATTTAGGTTCCTGAGCAATAAGGGCTTTTTTGCAGAATTTAGAATTAGGGTACCAACTTAGGAGCAAAACTTAGGGTGCTATGGCAGCATGTCGTATCATTAATTCATTGTGAAGCATAACTTAGTGTAGTGTACAAGAATTCGAGAATATATTAACATAATTATACATCGCTCAGATGATTCTAGGGAGTTTTTCAAAAGAAAAACAAGCAGTTTTTGTTTGAGATGGGCTTTCAACCAATTTATCTTTCAACTCTAGAGTGGAGCGCGAGGGTACTATATAGCTTACTAAGATTTTTACTTCTCATACACGCAGACTGTATTCATGACTTGGCTCCCGTAGCCTGTCTTACAAGTGCCAAACATATTTAGAAGTATTGTAGCTATAAAAAAAACTCTTTAGTATAAGTTTAGTATTACAATTGTCACAGTTTAGGCAAGCATCGGAAAATTTATTCCATGCTAAAAGAGAACCTGTGACGCGTAGCGCGGCTGCCAGATTCTACAGCTACTGCGCAGCCCTATATTTGGTATTTATGAAAGGTTAGTTGCTGAAAAGACGCCCCTTCTACCTACGGAATAACAAGCTGTTGAGTTTATGTTTTTGTAATATTTTAACTAGCAACATTGCGTGCATGTAGGTTCCTCCATGCAAACTTTGGACCCCCGTTTTATCCCCTTAGGGGGTAAATTTTGAAAAATCCTCTCTCAGAGCTTGCCTACATCATAACAGGATACCATGTGTCAAACTTCGCGCTACTACCCCCATTAGTTTCGGCTGTGCGTTGATATGTCAGTCAGTCAGTTTCTCCTCTTATATACAGATATAGATATATAAAAACATGAACTATTTTTTTTTAATAAAGTGAACTTCATCGTCTTCTTCACGTAAGGTCGTTTTCGTGCCTATACGTTTTATTTCACCATTCTCCACTGTTAACGGTCATGCTATTATAAATTCACATAATTAATCCATGATGTTAGAAGAAAGTTTAAAGCAAATACTCTGAATGAGGAACACGAGAATCTGTACATTCCTACTACAATTATGAAAATGTCACTTAATAGACGAGTGACCCATTTGCAAAGTAAATCATAGTTTTCATTTTAGTGCAGTCCACAACTTAACATTTTTATGGTTCGTTAAAAATTCATCATGGCGGACAGCTGTACATATTCACGAGCCATTTGCGTAATAGAATGTGGAATGAGTTGTTTAAATGTTTTAGATGTGTTACCATACTTTTTAATATCTCAATTTGTATTTTTTTTAAAACTATCTTTAAGCTGTCACTGGCAGCTCTAACTGGCAGCTCTCACTAGCAACTCTCACTGACAGCTCTCACTAGCAACTCTCACTGTCAGCTGTCACTGTCAGCACTCACTGACAGCTCTCACTAGCAGCACTCACTGTCAGCTGTCACTGTCAGCACTCACTGACAGCTCACACTAGCAGCACTCACTTGCAGCACTCACTTGCATCACTCACTTGCATCACTCACTGCCAGCTCCAAGAACTGCTTACTTCTAAAAAAATTAATTCCAGCAGACCTAAGAAAGGAAAAGAAGGAGATTAGAAGGAATGTAGACGGTAGAATATAAAAACAGGAGAAGAAAAATGTGTGTAGTTTTTGAACAGACTTAAATGCAAAAGGAACATATAGAAGCCAGATAGAAGAACACATAGCTGTAAATTTTTTCAAAATAAATTTCTTCAAGCAAACTTGCGACAGGAGAGTTGGGTAAGAGATATATATGTACACAGTATGTATAAATCCATACTAATATTATAATGTGAAAGTAACTCGGTATATCTGTTACACTTTCCCGTTTAAATTATTGAACCGATTTCGCTGAAGTTTGGTACGGAGTAAGCCTATCGTTGGGGCTCAAACCCAAAGGAAGGACATAGACTACTTTAAAATGGCTTCGAATTCGCCTTCGCGTCCGCACTAATCGATATTCACTCGAACGAAGTCACCGGCAAAAGCTAGTAGATTGTAAAGCTTAAAACTTCGTAACATTAGCCCCATCCCTTTAACAGTTCAGTTTAGGTCGTAAAATGGATCGCATTCAGAGCTCGTTGTCATGGCCCCGTTCTCGCACTTTTGCCATTAAGTTCGCACTTTCTTTTCGCATATTGTATATAGTTATGAAATAATAATAATAATTGGATGAAAGTTGTGGATTATCCACAATTTTCACACAACGTCATCTAGTCTACTTAATATATTTCTAAATACACACATAGGTACTACAGATAAATATTGTTTCTATTAATATTTTGTTTGACGTTAAGCTAACCCTTTTATGATAGTTCCTATTTTTATTATTATATCTAAAGCGACAAGAAACATGCAACAGATATATTTTTTATTACAAAACATGATTGAAAAGAGCGTCCATGGAGTTTCTTGCACATTCTTCTCCATAGAGATCTACGCTTTGGAATGTGCAATAAGCATCATTTTTTCTGACTGACCAACTCTTCCGCTCTTGACATTTCAAAAGTGCCTGTAAATGTTTTATTTGAAATAAAATGCTTTGACTTTGACTTTGACTAAGTCTTTATTTTCTATTTTGTACTTTATTTCAGAAAAATATTTTTCAGCTTGTTATTTTTTAGTTACAAAAACATTCTTAACTTAATTAATATATTACACGCTATTGTTTTAAGTTGCATGTTGTGAATGTTCAGTTTTATCAAAATTCAAATGTTCATATTCCTAAAATCCCATAATATTCGTGACCTGTGTAACTACTTACGCCTAACCACATTCAGCTGTCATATCCTAAAATAATCCACCACTGACACGCATAAAGAAGGGTAGATCGGCAATTTTAGCTTCGGACCCACGTGTTTCATTCACGGTTACCCTCCAATAACAAAATTTAATTTTTACGCTTCTATAGTTCCTCGTGGCGCCCAACTGGGACCTTGAACTTGAAGTAATCGATATTGTTTATTATTCCGACAGAGGAAAGTAATAGGTGTCTTCACATGTTAGTGTTATGGATAACGTTTGTATGTACTTTGAAACTTCCATATAGAGGAAAAGTACTAACTACTAAGTTAGAAAGTGCTAGTTAGAATTTGTAGAAAGAAGTATGATTTTATGAACAATTGTATTATTTGTATCTGTTGAACCGTGTCACAGGCTATTTTTAGGGTTCCGTACCTCAAAAGGAAAAACCGGAACTTTTATAGAATCACTTTGTTGTCCGTCTGTCTATCTGTCTGTCTGCCTGTCTGTCAAGACCCTTTATGTCGGGAACGCGTGAAAAATCAAACTCCTACGAAACGGCGTTTATGTCGCAAAAAATGTATATTTCGAAACTCATAAAGGAATCACAATTCATAGGGTAATTCTCGTTGATCCAGAATTCTGAAATTTGGGATAACGCTTACTTTATCTTTAATAAGACCTTAGTCTTATAGCACAGGTATAGGAATAAATCTAAAAACAGTAAATTTGTTGTTACGTCACGAATTTTTTGTTTTTGCGTTTCGAAAAAATCTTCGGCACTCTATTCGGGAATTGAATTATTTACATAAGTAAGTTTGTACGGAGACCTCAGTGCGCAAGTGCAACTCGCAATTGCCTAGTTTTTTATCCTACCAGCGTTGCGATCCTGGAACGTAAAGGGACACTGATGGATAATCTGTAAAGTCTGATACTCCCTCTTGCTCAGTGTTGAGGGGGACTACGACTACGATTACGTGATAATTGACCATCTTCAAAAAATTCAAAATGTTTATACGTTTTTACTACTGTTTTCATCGTTTTTTTTTTTTTATGGGAAATCGTTAACCAATTTCACCTGGACTGGGTGGATTGAGAGGGCGTGTCAGTCTTTTACTGACTAAAATCCATCATGTCCCTTCAGTTGCGCTTTGCGTCCCAGAGCTACGGTAACTCTTTCGAATCCCGCAGCCCTAGCAAGTATCGGCACTACTAAGCCCCTTCAGTTTTGCTGACATCTCTTTAACGGCCTGTTCACGACTTTGGTCTTAGTGGCAAGCGGCGAGGCGAGCGGGGCGGCATCGATACGCGGGCGCCGGGCGCTATGAGCGGCGTCTCGTAGCGTGTTTCTAACATTTTCATACTTTTGTTCTAACCGCTCGCCGCCCCGCGCTTAGCTACCGCTCACAGCGACAAGATCATTAACGGGCTGTAAAGCGAAGGTGAACTACAAAGCGACGAGGACTCAAGCTTGGTTCTCTAGACTAGACTAGAAGGCGAGCTTTTACCTAGAATCCTAACCACGATAATAGTAACCTATTACGTATATGTACAAATCTGGTGTACGGAACCGCTGTTGTGATTGGTAAACTAAAATACTAACAGTTGTATACATGAGACGTGCCGATACAAAATTTGAATAGAAATCTAGAAACGGGGATTTAATCTAAAATACTTGCACGGTCAGCAACGCCAGCTTGCATGGACACGTCCACGGCTTTCGTTTCTTGTAGTGTTTGTTTTTTTGTATCTTATAGCTTATCCACACTTTCGTTGTTGAAACCTTTACGGTCCGGACTAAGCGCTTCGTCTCGTTGTTTATACCACGTACATCTACATCGAATTACTGGAACAATTTGCCTGCTGCAGTTTTTTTAACCGATAATAGTTTATGTGTCTTCAAGGCTAGAGTGAATAGGCTTCTATTAAACTATTCCGCTTCAATTCAAATATTTATTTCATATAAACATCCATACCTGTTAGTAGTAGTACAAATTAGCCTAATGTTAGTATTAAATTAAATTATAATAATAAACAACCAATGAACCATTGTACGAACAGTTCAATGGTTCTTTAGTTTATTTGGATAAGTGTCTGGACCACCTTTGTAAGAGGGGAGAGTCCTACCTGTCGGAAAACACATTCAGGATGCCATTAGAGGAGGAACGCAGGCGCGCCAACATGGAAGCGCATCGCTTCCGCATGAACCTCAAATGTCAACATATGCGTCCGCGAACATCCCTGACGCGCTACATCGCCACGGCAATCCCAAAAGCACTCTGAATGCGTTATTGTACTGTACGCGCAGGCAAGTTAAACCATTCGCATTATTTTGTGTGATTTATTTCATCGTCACTACTCTCAAATCTGTGAAGGAAAACATCGTGCGGAATCGTGTTCTAGAATAAAAAAAATCAAGACTGACACTGTGACTTCCATCTACTAGAGAAGAAACCTGAGAGCCATCAGTGGGTACATTATCAAGCTCTATGTATGAAACAAAAACCAGAAGTGAAAACTTTAATTTAACAGTTCAACTGAAAGCAAAGTAGAACCCCATCAGGTTTTAACTTTTCGAATATCGTAATTAGAGACACAATAGAAAGATAATGAGAGAGCAAACTCGGTTCGCTTGGGGTTTAAATTAACAAGTCACAAATTCAACTAGTGACACAACATTTCAGCCGAAAGACATCCACTGTAGGACATAGACCTCCCCCAAGTGTCGCCATAACGACCGATTCTTGATTTGTGGGAGGCTTTCCAACGCTGCGTATTCCAGTACGTAGTTGTCACTCCAGAACCTTTCATCCCCATCGATCATCTGTTCTGCGAGCAATGTGCCTTGCCTACTACCACTTAAGTATGGCAATTCTTTGGTCTATGTCTTTACCCTTAATTCTCCTGCGGATATCTTCATTTCTGATGTGATCACGCAAGGAAACTCCGAGCACGGCCCTTTCCGTTGCCCTTTGGGTGACTTTAAGTATTCTGTACACACATTTGTTTGAAACCCCTGAAGGAAAAACACAAGGAAATAAAAACATGGAGACAGGTATTAATTCAGTCGCCGACTGGTTATTACAGTGCTAAATTAGTAATAATTACATTTATAGCCACTCAGCCAAGTAAGTGCCACTTAATAACAAAATATTCGCACTGCAATGGAGCCTTGGTTCTGTCATTTTCTTAAAATATTTTCCGTTTATTGGTAGTTAACGGAAATGAGATACAAATTAGTTACTCAGATTTTGATCTTCACTTATATTTGACTGGCCTGTTGGTCTAGTGGTTAGTGGCCCTGACTGCTATGCCGGAGGTCGTGGGTTCGATTCCCACCCAGGACAAATGTTTGTGTGATGAACACAATCATTTGTTCTGTGTCTGGGTGTAATTTATCTATAATATGTATGTACTCGTATTTAGAAATATATAAGTATGTTTATCAGTTGTCTAGTACTCATAACACAAGCTCTGCTTTGCTTGAGACTAGACGGCGTTGTGATATAGTTGTGGAATATTATTATATTATATTATTAAATTTACCGGAAAGTTATTTGAAAAAAAAAATGGCCAAGTGCGAGTCGGACGCACGCACGAAGGTTTCCGTACCCCACTTCAATATTTATTTTATATTGTTTTTAGTTTCCTTCAAAATGGTTGAACTGAATGGTGTAAATATTCGCGTCATGTCCATGAACGGGTACTTTCAGTTGAGACTGGTCGTCTCTTAGCTGCCAGTTGCTATTTTAATATCTATAATAAGTTTTTATGTTTACTTTATTTACATTGTTCTCACATGATAGTAGCGACAAGAAACATTTTACAGAGATATTATTTTGTAATTACACAACATGATTGAAAAGAGTGTCCAGAGAACTTCTTGCAAATTCTTCTCCATAGAGATCTGATTTTGACTGACTGACTTTTGAACATCTCAAAAGTACTTGTAAATGGTTTATTTGAAATATAATACTTTTAATCTTTGTTTTAATCTTTAGTAACGGAACCCAAAAAAATCATCTTCGGCTTTTATAAATCGACGAATTGGGGAAACGGGTGACATTGATTTTCATCATAGAATGATTGATTAACTATGAAGATGACAGTGATTACGATTCAGGGATTCGTAAAATTAAAATCCCTTTTTCCTTATTCATTATCCTGATTTCCTTTTTTATTTAAAGCTTTTTAGGTTTAACTTTATCGTTTTATGTCATAGTCGGTCCGGCTACGAAACTTTTTTTTAAATAAATTATATTTATTAATTTATTTATTTTATAATTTATGTACACACATGAATAAAGAAAGAAGATACATTCTGATAAAAATTGTACAATTGTAATTGTTGTTTTATTCTTAATCTATCTATATTATATTATATATATAAATGAATAACTGTTCGTAAGTCTCGCTAAAACTTGAGAATGGCTGGACCGATTTGGCTAATTTTGGTCTTCAAATATTCGTGATAGTCTAGATAAGGTTTAATCGGTGAGAAAAAATCACGAAAAAATAATCCGAATACAACGCCATAGCTAATTTAAATGTAATTATAAAATTAATTATATTGTTCTGGTAATGCCAGTAGATGGCGTTATCCTTACTATTAGGCGGTACGAAGTTCGCCGGGTCAGCTAGTACATATATATCAATGAATAGCAGTTCGTTAGTCTCGCTAAGACTCGAAAACGGCTGCACCGATTTGGTTAATTTTTGTCTTGAAATATTCATGATAGTCTGAGGAAGGTATAAACGAAGAGAAAAAAAATTAAAAAATACGAAAAAAAAATCGATTACAACGCCATCTCTAATCAAAATGTCATTTTAAAATGAATCATGCTGGTTCTGGCAATGCCAGGAGATGGCTTTATCCTTTGACAGTTTAGCTAAAAAGTTATCAACATTTACTGACTATTAGGCGGTACGAAGTTTGCCGGGTCAACTAGTAGTTTATAAAAAGAAATCATAGAATACGATAAGGTACGAAGTCCCACCTAAAAATAATAATAATAATAATGCGATAAAGCAGCCAATTGTATGTTTTTTTTAGTTTAAGTTTTCCAATATGTAAATCATTATCTTGGTGCCTAAGTAAACTAATGTATAAAAAAAAAACAAGATTTTTATATGAAGAGTAAAATAGCAGTTTGACAGCATTTGTACAGATACCTCCCACGAATAAGATCGTAAGGCAAAAAGAATATTTTTTTAAGAAAGCGAGTATTTTTGTTATTATTATTATTTATAACAATATAATAAGTAATTATTAAATGCAAAAACATCGGTCAACACCATCGATCACAGTACCAAACGCTAGATATAATTGGAAATAATAATATTTATTTATTTAATACTTTATGTACAAACGTACAGCGGCGGACTTAATGCCTTAGGCATTTTCTACCAGTCAACCTTAGGGTGATGCAGAGATAAATAGTGGTAGGTGCAATAAAAGAGAGAGAAAAGGCGAATAGGTACAAGAATAGATATACTAATAAACCATAAATATCATACAATTATACAATACACACACAAATTAATAAACTATCTACATATATATCTACACCCCTATTTCTTAATTATTACAAAAAAAAAAATGGGGTTCTATCCGTATCCATTAGTGATCATATTTGTGAAGTCAAAAGTAAAACAAACGAAATCCCCAAATTGTCCACGAAAATTGGTCATAATTGGTAAATTCATAATTGAATCAATCATTCATAACAATTGCTACTAGAAAATACTACGCGCAGTTTTTTTTTCCACTTCGATCGCCTTTTTTTTCATTCATAATCAACAGCCTGTACAATTCCATAAATTGATTGACATTTTGGGATATAAAAAAACTCTAATAACTTTGCTGTTTATGAATATTATTTATTTATACTTTACTTATATAATAACAAGACCTTTTCTAATAAGCCCTTTAAGTATTTATACTAATAAAAAATTAGTGGTGTATATTATTTTTTCATAACAAAATTTTAGTAAAAAAATACGTTATAGCTTTATGCGTAGGAGGTATTGGATATATCATGTACATATTATATAGAAAATATCTATTCCTATGTGAAAAATACTGTTTCAAAATCAGCCCTAAGCAAATAAAAAAAATATAAGCACATATTTATAACTTATAGTACGCTTATTTCAATGGAAATACACCTTATAGGTATGTGATAACTACCTATGTTTTTTGTTTGTATGAGCATTCAGTATTGTTTATTAATTAACACTATAGGTATCTAATGTCTCTTAACCGAACTAGAGTTCTAAGTCCAAGTCTGGAGTTCAATAAGTGTTATATATATATAGAATTTAATATTGGCTAAAGTTGGTTTTTGTTTTTTTTTGTGTTTTTTTTTGTGATCTTTTGTTTAATCGTTCGAATACCGTAATGAGAGACACAATAAAAGACAATGAGAGAGCGAACTCCGGCGTTCGCTTGGGGTTAATGAATTAAAGCGCATGTAGAGACATAAAATCAGGTACATAACATAGCAATGGTGATATAGATATGATAGCAACACATGATGCATAGTGGTTCAATAATATAGTACATATATTACACATATACAATACGTATAATAATATATATTTGTAATATGTAATTATGTATTATTTTATTCTTATTATTTGTAATTTTATTTTTATTTTTTTTCTCTATAATTGTGATCTCTCTCTCTTATCTGATAACAGCTTAACTCATCTTTGAGTTAAGCTGTTATCCACCTATATTGTAACTTTTTATGGTATATAATAAATAATGAAAGAATCAGGATAAGTACCAATTTTTAAATACTTTCGATTTTGCAATGGAGAATATGTAGTTCTAATTTAACATAAAAGGTAAATCATCAAATGATTTCTCACGCTCTGAGAAGAGCGAGAGAAAGTATCAAACTTTTACCACTGTAAAAGGGACTCTTATGAACAATCCCGTAACCCTGAATGTGGATTTTTATATATATAACCTTAAAGCATTTAAGTAGAATTAATAGAAATAAAAAAATAAGAAAGAAAGGTAATATTTTAAAAATAAACTTGTTTTACTTGTACTTATATGAGAAAAATAAAATGATATTTATTATTATTATGAATTTGACAAGTTCTCTGCTTCAACTTCCTAATTCAGAAACAGAGTGTAAAGATAACATTCACGTCAGTAGTTATAACAACACTTGACTACGTGTAAGCAAAAACAAAATTATATCTACATAATGATAATATGGTCTGTCTTCTGTAGGTCAGGAAACTACACAACAACATTGATTAATTATGCATTTTAACGTCAACACTACAAACATACGTCAGTGCTGTAATTAATTATTGAAAGGTATTCAAAAAATATTTATTTTCTGATGCAACTAACTTCAATTAAGAAAAAAAAATTGCCAAAAATAACTAGAACTTTCTTTTCCATTAATTAGTGCCGCCATTTGTTTTCGTTTGAGATTCGAATTTCAAAGAAAGGGTTCAAAAGTCCGCTGAAAGACATTATCGTAAACTTACCCTCAATATTTTCTTCATCCGTATCTGCCATTACGATTTTCATTTCACAAACAAAACTATTAAAACTTAACCAAAAACATTTTAAACAACACAACACAGAACTAATTTCACGAAAAACTGACTAGGAAAACACTTTTCGAACTCACGAAGTTCCGTAAGAAAATTCGGAAAAGCGCGCGACCTCCCCTCGCGCCGGACCGAAGCGAACTGACGGTATGTATGAATGAAAGAAAAACAAACAGTAATGCGCGGGAAAACTATTCTCCTGTAATTTTGTATTTCGTACAGTTATTGTTTTTTTTTATTGTTTCGTTTAAGTATTAAGCATCTATAGATACCAAATCAGAAATAAAAAAGGTTTGTTGTTTTTGTTTTTCTTATTATAATTGTTTGCGGTAGCTACATAAATATACAATTTTCTGCACTGGTAAGACGCGTGTTTACATGAAGATTTACATTGTTTGAGTGTAAATGACTATATATCTATAAGTTCACACAGTTCACATTACTTTTACATTTTGTATATGTAGGTTCATTGGAAGATGATTAATATCTTTCGAAGATGACTTTGAAGTATTTGCGTCAACGTGTACTTGTCGCTGTGACAAAGTGTTTTACAGAAGAAAAATCTGATTCGCTCTGAATGGGGTCAGTAGAAAGCCTTCTTTTTTTATTATTAAAATCTAATAAAATAGTTCGATTTTTTTAACAGTTGAGTAATATTATAATGGAATTAAATTAATGGAATTAATTATTATTTCGGTTCGGAAGACGTAGCGTTGGAAGGCCTCCTACAAGATGGACCGATGACCTGCGGGCCTAAAAAGGTCACAATGGGCAATTCTGCTAAAAGCAAATCATTTCCCGAATTGCTGCCTACTTATGATGTTTATGCAATTCTTCTAATAATCGCAAAATGGTTACACAAATTAGCCGAATCATACTCAATTCATTTTTTAGCAGAATCATATTGTGAATATTGCCACATGAAAAAAATTAAAATCTTGGTTTTACTAGTTTTTTTTTTCTTAGCTTTTTATTTATCGGATTATTATTTTGTATTAACTTTATTGTATTTAAATATAACTTTAGTATTTTAGGGTAATAAATTATTTAAAAATGCAATTAAGCCTTTAAAAACGAAGTTAGAAATTCCTAAATCTATGGGAATAATAAATATCAACTTGTTAGGTTGGCAACATACATTGTTGTTTACCCTTTGCTTGTGTCAATATTGTGTCAACATGATGTAAGCGAAAATCGGTTGAAAACCAGAAATTGTAATTTTAATTCACAAATGCCATTAATGAAGAGTTGAAGTTGAAGTAATTTTAAGTTGATTTTTCAAGTGCAGAATCCCAAAAATGCTTGTTTTTTAAAAAAAATAATTTGAAGCAAACCATCCGCTTGTAAACTTTAGGACTGCATTTTAAGAAAGTGAAACCAAACCAGCATCTACTTGTGTATTTCTTGTGAGTTCGAAAGTTTACAACAAAGTAAGTGCTTGCCCACTAATATTTTAATATTAATAAGTTTTTATACCTACGCAACTAGGTATTAAATGACAATTTAATTGTTTCAGACCGCACGCTGGCTTCTCTAATGATGAGGCTTGAAGGATTCTGTCTAAGGTGGAGATGTAACATACCGCAGCTGATGCCAATACTGTTCAAAGACATCTAATACAGAGATGCCTTGCAGATGCAGCTCAAAGATATATTTGCTATTTTAGATTGCATGTAAATTTGAGTCACTAAAATGAATAATTACATTCTTTTATCCATATATATGGTTTTATTTTGGTAATAATTTACCTAAGCTTGTTTATAATATTCTATAGATGATAATATTAAAAATACTCTAAACTCTCTACTTTATTTAAGAACAGTGTACAGTCAAATGGGGTGAATAGAAACTCAGGGGTGAATAGAAATAAAACTTCCAAAGGTATTTTCACGATATTTGAATATTTTTTGCAGCATTTAACTAAATATCAATTTATTAATGAATTGTTATTCTAAAAAGTCGGTGCTTTGTTAGAAGCCGATAATATGGCATCAAAGTGAAAAACCAAACCAAGGTTTTGTTTCTATTCACCCCTGCGTTTCTATTCACCCCGTTTTACGGTACCTTAGTGTTCAGGGTGGATACTTAGTACTATTTAACTATTTGAAGAGTGATTTCTAAAATTTAAATAATTTATGTTAGAATCTTTATAGCTTTAATAAATATATGTACACATTGTAAATCCAATAAAATTTTGTGATAATGAAGAACATTCATAGTTTCACCTTTTGAGTAGCGTAATTAGAGACAATAGAAAGACAATGACTGAGTGACCAAGGCGTTCGCTCGGGGTTTAATGAATTAAGCCATGGGGAAGTGACTGAGGTAGGTTCTTGCTGCCCGAACTCGGGGTTCGGCATTTCATAAATTTCAAGCCAATTCCACTTTTCGAAGAAATACACTTCCTTGGCGACATAAAAAGCTCTCAGTAATGCGGATGTCTCCTAGAAAATACGCGTAAAGTCCTAAATCTGCCATTTTTTAAGTTTAAATATATAATTCCCGAGAAATGAATTGTAAGATGTTGCTTTTCAGTAACATCTTATGATTCTGCTAATGAACTCTAAAGCGATTCATAATAAGTGAACCATTTTACGAATTTGCTGTCAAATAGACCCGTCTGTCAAAAACACTGTCAAATAGATGAATTGCCGAATTGAATCATAATATGAATATTGTTTATGTATAGAAATATGAACTGACAATTCGTGACCATTTTGCGATTTTTAACATGATTCATAATATTTTCCTATACGATTCTGCTAAAGTGACCTTTTTAGCCCCCCTGGTAACTGTTGCGGGAGTACGATGGATGCGAGACGCACAGGACCGTTCATTGTGGCGGCACTTTGGGGAGGCCTATGTCCAGCAGTGGACGTCTTTCGGCTGAAATGATGATGATGATGATAATGGAATTTGTAAACATAATTTATATAATAGACCGTAGGTTCATTTGCCAGGAAAAACTGTGGTATTTAAATGTCCCGAAGATATTTTATGGCTCTAAAAGCATAATTTGTACGTCCTTTCAAACAAGACGACATTTAATCGCATCGCACGAACTTGTAACTATTTTTAACGATAAACACGTAGGTTGGTACGGTTTTCGCCGACGCGATTTATTTCAGTACCGCAGTTCAGACGAGATAATTTTTAAGAATTAGTCAACAATTATGGATTTTCAGAGTAGTATTTTTATATTCACACTCACTTGCACTCACTCGAAAACTGGCTTCTACTGCACCGCTTTCACGCGCACAACAGTTCTTTAGTTTATCCAATAACTCCTGCTAACACGCAATGCATTTTGAACTGTTTGATTTGCTATTTTCACTCAACGAAAGATTAGCATATAAGCTTAAGCATAATCAGCCTTTTAATGTTCCCACTGCTGGGACTAAGGCCTCCTCTCTCAAGGAGAGGGAATGGGCCGCCCGGCCGTAATCCACCACGCAGGTTTGTGAATGTCACATGTCATCGAATTTTTGGTTCTAGGACATGCCGGTTTCCTCACGATGTTTTCCTTCACCGTTATGAAAGCAGTGGTAATGAAACAAATTACACAAAGTAATACGCCTGGCTCGGTCACCACTGCTCTCAACGAAAGATTAATAAACAAGAAATATTTATGTACATAATTTTCACCCGTGTAAAGCCAATAGTATTAACAGTTTTCTTAAGTATTTGTCATTGTTGCTGGTTTATAAACCAACTTTAATATTGGGCTTTATATCCTACTATAGAATCAATATGAAAGCTAAACTTTAGCTACAATAATCCAACAAAATTCTAAACAAAATGGAGACATTTTTGCGTGCTACCAAGCGGAACAGAACATCAAAGGACGTCAACATGCCATGAACAGTGAAGCACGTAAAAGTTAGCCACACCTATGGCGAATCCAGCCATGTCTGGTTTGGTGAAATACCACAAACACTTTTGTGATACATGTACTGAGGACAAACATTTGTGGTTCCAAACTTAATTAGTTTTTGGCGGGATTTTTTCAGGTTAACTTCAGTGACTGTTTTAATTACTTGCAAATTGATTCCTAGTGGATATTGTGATGTAAAATTGGTGTATTTTTGTATGTCAAGTGTCTGCGCAATTAGACAATATGTGAAATGATAATGACGATGTGAAAAACAGGTGCGACCTCGGTAAAATCGAGCTGATAATTTTAATGTAGTGTTGACCACCTTAGCGGAGCTTGCCGAAAAAGTTGGTTTATTACATTTGCTACTAAATACTACAAAAACATTAATTTAATTAATGATAAACAAATAAACTATTCATACAAAAACAAGATTGGCTAATGATTTCGCAAAGCTAGAAAAAAGATCAACATCGATGAGTCACAGAGATTTATGTTTTGGTTGATAGAAAAACTCATGTCTCAAGTGGGCGCACCACAATCGTAGCGGTAAGTCCCCTCTTTGAAGAGTGGCTGGAGAACCGCTACGGCACCCTCACCTTTCGCATGACGCAAGTCCTTACCGAACGTGGCAAGTTCGAGAGGAACCTATTTCAGATTTGGGCGAAAGAAACGTCCGGGTGTCACTATTGTGTGGACCGCCCGGAGAATACCGTGGAGCATATGTTTTAGAGATGAGCCTCCCTTGGAAGGAACACCGCCGTGTCCACCAGGTGATCTATTGCCCAGTCCCTGGTACAGGCCATTGTCCGGAGCAAGGGGGAAGGGTAGCGGCCGCCTCCTTCTGCGAAGCAGTAATGTTAGCAGAAGAGGCGGCCGCACGCGTGAGGGAACGGACGTCCTCACGCCCCAGCCGCCTGAACCCCCACCCCGACTTCCAGCCGACATAAGCGAGGGCTTGCGGACGACGTGCAATGAGCAGCACGCCGTCCGGCCATCCGGTAACCGTCCGGGCCGAGCCCGAGTCGTCGATGGCGCGTAGTGGTCCTTGCGTGCCTCAAAGAGATGTTGGCAAAACCATAGGGGCCCAGCAGTACCGAAGCCTACTGGGGCCATGGGTTGACTTCCGAAAGGGAAATCCATGGTCCTGAAACGCAAAGGGCAAAGAAGGAACATAGGTGTGGTTTTAGTCAGCAAAAGTGTGACACGCCCTCCCACTCCGCATTAGAGCGCGAGATGCGGTGCGTCTCTACGCTTTTTTATCTAAAAATATGACGAACTAAAAATTAGCAAAATTATATTCTTGTGCTTTCATTACAAGGCGACGATACGCAGTATATAATTCAAGTGAGGTTGTCTGACGTCAAGTCTAGTTTTTGTCGAAAGTCATTAAACCGGCTTTGGTACCTATTTCGACACAAAAGCCTACTAATGAGGACTAGTATTGAAGGTCATGTGGTAACAGGATTGCTTATAGACAACCTAATTGATGGAACTTTTCATAAATGTTCTATGTGTTCGGGTCAATCAACGAACAATAATGAACCTGTCAGTGAAATTGCGACACCGTGCTTTATGCCTTTATTATTTCACTAGCTTTTGCCCGGGACATCGTCCGCGTAGAAGTCGAAAATGATTAGGTTTTTTGAGATACTAAAATATGAAATATTATTTATTATCTTCGTCGAGTGTGATAGTCCATTGAATTGTATGGCGAGCGATATTGTATCTTATGATAAAATATTATAGTATCTTAGCCGTTTGCAGTGGCCCTTAGTGAACTCCACTGCGGGTGACGTAACCTACGACAAACTTATTATTTACGGTTAGTACAGTAATCGAGTCTAGGGATCAAACCGCAAAATTACGTTTGTTTTTTATTGTATATACTTTTTCGGCATAAAAAGTACCTAGTGTGGTGCCCAGGATATTAAAGAATAATTATACCAAGTTTCATCGTAATCGAACTGGTAGTTTTTAGCGTGATGCCTGAACAAACAGACAGACAGACAAAAATTTTTTAATCACATTTTTGGGTTCAGTTCGGACTAGTAGAATTTTCACTTCTACGGATTTATTATAAGTATAGAAGATGTATTATCTAAGTAAATACAATCAGTACAATTCGGATAGCATATCGGGCGCGACTCAATATCACCTCATTCACTTCATTAGTTTTAATAGTTTTCCCATTTGTATTAGTTTAATCGGTTTTGTTGAAATATAGCCATCTTTATAATCTTTAATTTTGGTTTATCTTATTCTCACCTCATACACTACGTATTGCGATTTTGTTATTTTCATCAAGAAGTCAAGCTGGTTTACAAAAAAAGCATTTTAAAGACGAACTGATTAAAAATGATCACAGATGGCTAACGGAGCGTCACCAGAGCGACTACGATGAAACAAATTTAATTCATTAAATCCCAAGCAAACGCTGGCGTTCTCTTAATGTCTTTCTATTGTGTCTCTAATTACGGTATTCAAGAGGTTAAATAAATAGTGCTAATGACAATGTTACAGACAGCGTCATCAACTGGCTACCTTCTTTTCTAAGGTATTTTATTGTGAGAGGGGTATCCCAAACTGGCAAAGACAATCTCCAAAAGGTTCTCGGACGATCTTTAGTGTTTGTGCGGCGTTATGCCACAGACCATGTTCCACATTCTATCACGTGATCTGTTACCAGTCCCCCTAGTCAAATTAAGACCATTTCATTTTGTTTCTCTTGCGTCCATCCCAAAGGAATCGGAGGCGTAGCCTACTCGAGGCGTTCACTTAGGGATCTAATGACAGCGTCAGCGGACAGCATTGCTGGAGTCGAATATTGGGTCAGGCAAGGGATTTACTTAAAAAATATTGTAATATTTTTTATCAATGACCTGATGACGGTCGCGGGAATCTAATGGATGTGAGCCGTACATTACCAGGGCCTCAAGTCTGCTATTACAATACTGTCAGAATGGTCTATCATTGATTATTATACTATCATAGTGGTGTCATTATGGCTTTCCAATGGTCAACCACTAACACTCCATTGAGAGAAGTAGCATACAATGGTAATCTCGCACATATTGACAAATGAATGTCTGACATATGCGGTAATCGGCTAAAATTTTGACAGTTCCCTTGATCAGTGATTTTAATAAGCTCGATATTTTCGTTCTATCACAACTCTATTACGAGACCATTGACCGATCAATGATCGATTATTATGAATTAGCAGATTACGAACTTTAATCAAAATGACAATGACCAATTTATAAAAATACCCTACTTGGGACCCTATCGTTACGGTGACACTTGTGGAAGGCCTATGTCCGGCAGTGGACGTCTTTCAGCTGAAATGACAATGTTTTTTGCTAGTTAGCTTAGTTCAATACGCTAAGAAGATTTCATAATTTGAACTTTACGATATTTATGAGACTAGATAAAATATGTTTATTCGACATAGCATCGAGGCTGCTAATTCACAGCATCATGTTTCATCTACATTTGGCCACTTAAAGTTCCAACTATCGTGATAGAATTGACGCACGATTCACAAAATGTTTCGACGAAAAACCAAGAAAATTTATTTATAAAGTAGCCTAACACTGAAAATACATTTTGCTTTCATAAATCACTATAATTATTCACATTCATAGTCCCTAAAATACACGAAATGTCATGCATTTATTATTGTGGTTCTACTGTTTTGTCATTAAGAATTATATATAGCTAACTAGCTTCTGTTCTGCCAGCAGCTTTGCCCGCGTTAATGTCGATAATAATTATAGCCTATGTCACTCAGTAATAAAGTAGGATTCTATTGGTGAATGGATTTTTAAAATCGATCCTGTAGTTTTTAAGTGTATTCATATAGCATAGGATAGCATAGTCGGCCTTATAATGTTCCTACTGTTGGGACTCAGGCCTCCTCTCTAGGAGAGGGAATGGGCCGTAATCCACCACGCGCGCCCAGTGCGGGTTGTTGGATGTCACATGTCTTCGAATTTTTGGTTCTAGGACATGCCGGTTTTCTCACGATGTTTTCCTTCACCGTTTTGAGAGCAGTGGTTATGAAATAAATTACACAAAGTAATGCGCCTGGCTGGGTTTGAACCCGCGACCTCAATTCGTAAGCCGGGGCCATTACCCCTCGGCCACCACTGCTCCCAGTGTATTCATAACAAACAAAAATACAAATCTTTTCTCTTCTTATTCTTATTATTAATAATTTGTATAGATTATGGGTTTCTGTACGAATTTTGTGAATTTAGTTTATTTAAAAAATTAGGTTTCTCAAATATTTATTTTTATTATCACAGTAACATTATAGAAGCGAAAGTTTTGAGTGTGTGTCTGTGTATAAATGTTTTTTTTTGGTTTGGATTGGTTACACCTTCACTCTCAAACGGATGAACGGATTTGAACGAAATTGGGCACACGGATAGGCCATATCATGAAATAGTACATAAGATACTATTTAAGACGACTGTACCTTTTTTTACTTCAATTTATTGAATCTTTAACTTGACTTTTGATTTAATGCTTGATTTTTTTAACCTAATTTAATGTATTGTTTTTTTTTTTGTTGTCTAATTTTTTTTTTTTAACCAGGACTTGTCTTTGTATTTTTTTTTGTGCTAAGCATCAGTGTGTGCGTGTATGGTGGGGTTTTTATTATTATTAACCCAGGAGTATGTTCTTATGTATGTATGTTCCTTTGGAACAATCTTCAACAGCAGATATCGGCCCTGCTGTGTCCCATCAGTTTTGCTGGCATCTCTTTGAGGCGCGCGAACGCGGAACACAACGCACCGCTGACCCGGGCTTGGTCGCTACCGATGGCCGAACCTACCGTTCGGCCGTTAGCTTGAAATGACCTGGTGTGCTATTCCGTAAAAATCTCATCTTGAAAACTAAACTGGAGTGAGCTGTTAACTTTAGGTACATGTCAGTTTTACGAGGAATGACTTCACGATTGCTTAACCTAAATTTTAACGGTGAAATGCTTACGGAATGTCGGCTGTCAATCTATTTAACATTGAGGATTGACACGCGAAAGTTTTCGCTGTGAGATTTTTACAAAGTATATAACGAAAAGTTAAATGTTCATTTGTAATACAGACAAAAAATCCGTTTTCAAAATGGAATCAGGAAATTACCGAAATCATGCTCATAAAAAGGCTCACGCCTCACAGGGATGCCATGGCATTGCTGCCAGTTTGAGCATCCAAGAAAATGCATATAATTCTGTGGTATATAACTCATCTAGTCACTATCGGTCACGCAGTTAACCATACATTTTTTTTGGCATCAAGACCTATCTACACCGTTAGAGTGTCCCAGTGAGGCATGGCTCTAATGAAGCTATCCAACCGATTTCAGCCAGAAGGAAACCCCTTCCTCCTTCTTCCTTCTTCCTTTTTCTTCCTTGGCTCCTCGTGCTGATTGATAGCTTAAACATGCTTCAACCAGCATGCCTTCATGTGACTTGTATATCAAATTTTGACAGAAAAAAATTCCAAGCACAGACCACACATGTCAGAATACCCTTAATGACCTGATAAATCGCTCGTGCCTGATCGCTATCTCACCTGCTGATAAGCGATGATGTAGTCAACCTATTTATTACACATAACACTACACTATTAACGATGGAAATACATAGTAGCATATGAACAGCTCATGTTGTATCTTTGTTGACATCTGGATGCTGCGCTCTACTTCGCAAATATTTGTATGGACGGAACGCAACCACGATACAAGACTAATTACTCCTGTAACCTAGTGTGAGACAATGTTTAAAAAATATGTTGACTATAAGATCTCAAGATCTCTCAATACTCGATCTATTTCCGTACTACCACGACAGATGAAGCCCATCTGTCTCCACACTATGTATCAAGATCAATCCAGTCGCACCAGTTATAATAATAACCACTGAGAGCCGATAGAAAACAATAATATGATAAACAGATTTCTAACCTTGAGTAAATTTCTGGATTCCTATTCCTTAATGTGTCTTAAATCTGGAATTTTAGGAACATGCGTATCATGATTATAATATGATATTGGACTCGGTTCTACTAGCGGCTTTGCTCGCCTAGAAGTTGAAAATTGTCTCAAGGAAATATACTACTAGGATGAAGGTATATCTTAATCCAGGCTATGGCCATGTTCTTCATCAACGAGAGCATGAACATGAGCTTGATATAGTAACGCAGAAAAGTGCGAGGGTCTTCGTTGAAAACCAATTTAGTAGACCAAAACTTAGGCCCACTAGGTTTGAATTTCTGAAGACAGATAAGAATGGAAAGGTCTATCCAGAAAAGACAACAGACAATCATTACTAGTAAAATTTTACTTTTTAGTATCTATTACGAAGACTGTTCTATTGAAAACTTTATTTTACGTTTTTTTAATACTGTATGGATGGAAATGAAACTAAACAAATAAATAATAATAATTAAATGATAAATGAATGACTGAATTTAATGATTATTATTATTAATTTAATGATACTACATTTCACTTGATATTTATCTGTTATTTATTTATTGTGCACACCTACCACCGTGTTGTCTCTAACCCAAAAGTTGACTGGTAGATAATGTCTTGTTGCATTAAGTCCGCATATGTACCACTACAGTACATGTCCCACCTTCGATCCTGCATCACGTGCCCTGTTACCTGTTCACGTAGGGACCTAATGACAGCATCAGCGGACGGCACTGCCGTGGCCAAATACTGGGCCATGCAAGGAATTTGACTAGTTTTGCCATCGATACGCTAAGAAGAAGAAGTACATGAAGTTTAAATAAATAAATGTTAAGCTTGTGAAAAAGACGAATGAAACAAGATTGCATGTAGCGGAGATGCGAATGTTGAGATGAATGTGTGATGTGACGAGACTGGATAAAGTGAGAAATGAACACATTAGAGGAAAAAAAGTAGCACCAGTGACTGAAAAGTTGAAAGGGAATCGTTTATTATGGTATAAATAATAATAATAATAATCTTTATTTAATCATTTTACACAATATTGTTACATGTAATAGCCACAAGTAAATCTTAAACAAAACATTATTATAATAATTCCCAACGAATAACTATGAGTATCTATAACTAAATTATCAATTTTTAAGGACTTTAAATTAACTTTAAACCTAGAGTTATGTATAAGTAGTGACTTGTCCGGGCTGGGTTTGGTATGGTAATGTGAAGAGGAGGGATGAAACGAATGATACTAAAACAGTTATCAATATGCATCCAAATGTATATTGATAACTATTTTTTATTTTTTTTTAGTCTTGATAGGTTCGCGCTTGACCGCTATCTCACCTGATGGAAAGCGACGATGCGGTCGACGATGGAATGCGCTTACCTAGAAGTAACCTATTCACTCTTGACTTAAAGATTCCCGAGTCCTAGCCATCAGGAAACACAGATTCCTGCAAGGAATTCCACTCCTTAGCTGTACGCACAATGAATGTGCTCCCAAAACGTTTCGTGCGTATAGGTGGGATGTCCACCATGTACCGGTGGCGCATTGCCGTACACCTGGCTATAAGTCTTTTAGTAACATGCGTCTGTACAAATAGATGGAGAGGGAGTCCAAATAAAAGATGGATAGGTTTTGTAAGGAGTGATGTGAAAGATGATAACGTGACGGGCAGAATGGAAGAAATAAACGTGATGCGCCGACCCCAAATAAAACGGGACAAGGGAAAAAGTTCATTCTCATCACACTAAGTAATTTCGCAAGTGCAGAATGTATTAAACGTATTTCGTTCACCTTTTCTTTGTTAATACCAAGTTAAAAATAATATCAGAGTTCACACCCACGTGCTGTCTGAGAAATTAAGCTCCCTGTCTAGCATCCCCAATCGGTTTTAATCTTTCATTTTCCTGGCATGTTGAACCCTTATTACCTTTTGCACTATGCTAGCCACGTTTGTTTCACCCATTAAGTTTACGTATGTATCATCATCATCATCTATAACATTTCAGCCGAAAGACATCCACTGCTGGACATTGACCTCCTCAAAATGTCACCACTACGGACGGTCCTACGTGTCTCGAATCCATCGCATTCCCGCGACTCTCATCAGATCCACCTTATTGAATGCCTTCCAAAACTATGTCTTCCGGTGTGCCGTCGCCATTTCAGAACCTTTCGGCCCCATCGACCGCCTGTTCTACGAGCAATGTGGCCTGCTCACTTCCACTTAAGTTCTGCAGGCTATGTCGGCAACCTTGGTTCTTCTGCGGATATCGTCATTCCTAATGCGATGAAACAAGGTAACTCCGCATAGCCCAATCCATTACTCTTTTGTATGTAAGTTTTAAACTTTTTTTTATTGTAGTATCTAACATTAGGTGGCTATTCTGAATATCAATGATCGCCAACACAATAAACATGGATTTTTATTTCGAGGTGGGTAATCATCCAATCACTTTTCTGGTGGGATGAAATGAGAAGACGTGTCAGACTTTTACTGACTGAAACCCACCTATGTCCTTCAGTTGTCCTTTGTGTTTTAGAGCCACCGTCACTCTTTCAATCGTTCCCGCACCATAGGCATGGAGAGAATACTATTTTCATTTTCATTCGGACACAGTGTCCGAATCAACACTTTTTATTTTCAATATTTTTTCATTTTGACGATTCGAAAACCATTAAATTTATTGAAGTTATATCGAGCCTAAAATAGTTTTGTTAACGCTATTTTCGCCATATTTAAAAACTTTTTATCTGGGTCCGATTTGTCAGTATAAAACTATTGAAATAAAATGTTTCAATTCGGATACTCCATCTGAATATAATGTGTTCGAATCGTCAGTATGTCAAAAAATAATAATCGCTTCTAACATTGTTCTTAAACGAACTAAAATTAAGAACACTTCACAATTGATTGATCTTAATTGGCTGATCAACAGTTCACAAAGATGATTATGGACTTCAATCTTGCCGCCTTAACCTTTGTCTTGTCTTATTATGGATAGACCTTTATGGCCGATGAAATATTGTTTCTGACAGATTAAAATTCAAGGTAGCTTTTGGTAAAAGATTTTATAGATTGACCAACTTCTGTCACTGTTTTTCCCTGAGTGAAATTTGAAAATTATTCCAAGAGAATATTTTCCCAGTTTTATCCACATCTACTCAGCCGCTTGATTGTGAAGACATAATCAAATATATATATATATATATATACACACATGCAAGCTTTCGCCTTTGATTAATGTGATATATAGTATATGAAGTCCCTTGATCGGAAATTGTTAATCAGGAAAGTCCAAGAATTGGAAGAAAGCGCAATTGATACCAACGCTGCTAAATGACAGGATAGAATGGAAGAAAAAAACGTGTTGCGCCGACCCCAAATAAGATGGGTCAAGGGCAGGAAGATGATGATGATGATGATGATGCTGCTAAATCCTGAATAAGGCTTGGCGCAGGAGCGCGACGAGTGACGAGTGATAATAGAGGACTTTGTCCTGAAGTGATCAAAGTCAGACTGGAAGATGATAGTGTTGGTGACAGTACAGATACCGGCAAGGATCTTGAGCGCTCTGTTGTAGTTCTACTTGCGCAAAAGCACGCAGAAGTGAAATATCGGTTCTCTTTAGTGGTATGAAACGAGATGCGGGGGCGGGGAGTGCAATCCTTGTACAGTGATTAGCTCGCCGATGTGTACGATGCGCAAAGCGATCCCCGCTCTTTCGCCGAGCGCTCAAGATTAGTGCTGCTATCTGTATATTCGTGACGATACGTCGCTCGGATCGGCCGGGGTTATTTTTTCTTTTCAATAAATTTAACGTTTGTCTGGCAATTTGAGTACTTATATTTTATACGGCCTATCCGAATGCCCTTTCTTCGGTATTGTTCATCAAACCGTTGAGCTCTTTAAAGCTTTAAGTTAAATTACACGATATCTGGCAAATGCAATCCAATGGCTGCTGCACTGCGTGTCACGGCTTCGATTCCCGCACAGACCAAATATTTTTATGGCCTATAGATAGGTGTACTGGGTCTCAGTGTCTTATGTACGTGAATCTACTTGTTTGTGAATACACACACGTTACAGGAGTAATTTCTTTTGTGGAGAAAAGATTTGTTTAATTTTTTTTTTCATTTTTTCTTTTTTTTTTAGTATTAAAACTTTATGCACTAGTAAGAAACACTATACAAAGGTGGACTTAATGCCTTAGGCATTTTCTACCAGTCAACCTTAGGACGGTGCAGAAATATAACATGGTAGGTGCAACATAATGGTAAACTAGATTAGAAATACAATAATAAATATATACTTAGATACATAAATACAAATTAACAATGTTATTATGAAAAACGAATCCAACAAATCAACGCTGTGATGATTACACCAACTTCCTTTTGATTTTGTTTCAATGTTTCTTCTCAAAGTAAGCTAGGAAAAACTGTTCACATCTAAATCTGGAAAAACTTTACGAAATATTTGCTTAATGAATATCATCATCATTATCCAAATGTCTCAAACTAATAACTAAAAGAACATTCGCATATTTTCCCGTGGGGTACAGCATTGACTTGCTAAAAATCTCCTGAAACAGCTCAAATATACCGTAAAACTCATAAAGTTAAGCTAAATAAAACTGCTAAGTATAAAGTAGATATACTTTATTGTACACCAAAAATACAATTTACATTAGGAAATTAACATTAATAGGGTGTCACAATGGGCGGTCTTATCGCTAAAAGCGATTTTTTACAGGCAACCTTTGGATGGATTTGTCAGAGGAGAAAAAAAGATACGCAGGTAATTCGTGGTGTACTATTTACATATAAACAATACATAAACTAATAAATTGCATATAATACAAATAATATAATATATATATATATATATAATTATGAAAGCAAAGAAATGATGAACTTAATGACGACGATCAAGAGGAAAGGTAGTGATCCTTAACCATATTTTTAAAAATTGTTTGTATTTGAGCCTGCCTTACCGTAGTAACACCTAGTACCTTAAAGTATGTGGTGCAGCATCCATCACGGTTGTAGCAACGATTTATCTAAATCTTTACTCTCAACTCAATTACATGGATGTTCGCTTGCTGAGTATGCGGGATCTTCAGTCTGGAACAGTGGTAAACTGCAAGTAATTTGCTACAATGTTTTACTAGACTACAAAGTATATTTCAAACTCATATATTATTGGTGTGGAACCTTTTTGTACTTTTTGTTTTGCTTAGTAAACTTTTCTTGTTGAATGGAAAACGAAAAGTAACTTTTCTGAGTAAAAGAAGGTTTTGTATTTTCTTTCGTTTAATGCAAACAAAACTTTATTCAATTCTTATTTAAATTTAATGTATTTAAATTTAGTGTAAACAGTAGCGGTATATAGGCGACTTTAATACAACAAAGCATTCTCTACCTTTGGTTTAAGTGGCAGGTGTGCAAAATAAACAAATAATTGATATTTCATATTATATATGATATTTCATATAGGTATCACTAAAAAAAAAAATCAAAAAAAATGTTTATATGTTTCTATAATAGTTTTGTCTCTCCGTTATTTAACACCGACTTCAGAAATTAAAATTATTTTGCATTTTTCAGTATTTTTTTTACATTGAAGTCAGTTGTATTTTGTTTTTTGTAAAAAGTTTTTATTTTACACTTTTTAGTTATGTTAGTTAGTTAGTTAAATACCTTATAGCCAGAATACATCTCATGTCAATTCTAATAATCCCAAACACAGTTAGATTACATTATTAACTTCAGGTTTTATCATCAGATCAGTTCGATATATTCCCCTCTTCTTTCAGTCAGTCATCGACTACACGTATAAACAAAGCAATTTCACATGTTACGACGGTTCTGCTGTGATCCTATGAGGAGTTCTGTTCCATATCTTCGAAGTTCATGATCAGATCATAACAATATTTCTATAGGACCAACTCGGAAGTATAACATTTCAATAAAAAAAAAACAATTTTAAACAGGTCCGCAATTTACCGAGAAATCGGTGAACATACATAAAAAAAATACATTCAGCCGAACATAGAACCACCTCCTTATTGAAGTCGGTTAAAAAATAGAGGCTTATAATAATTAAATACATATTTATACTAAAATTATAAACTAATAAATACTTTAATAAATATCAAATCATGCTAATTACGACAACTAAAATGATGATGAAGATCAAACTGAGGTTGAGAGGACTTCAAGTAGTAGTTACGAATTTCACGCTTCAAGGAAAATTTGTTTTCAGCTTATTTTTTGTTGTCATTTTCTCGCTATTAAAACCCGATAAAAGAAAATGAATTAATTCCACTATTGATTTGGGCTCTATCGATAATAAGACTCCTAAAACACGCTTTAATAATAAGGAAGTTCCTTTGTCTAGTGCCCTGACCGCCGGTAGCTTGGGCCCTGCTTCCGATACCAGTGGGCAGGATCCACAATTCTACATACATACATTTTTAGATATTTTAATGTTACTATTTTAAAATGTAAGTGAATTATATTTTTATAAGGGAAATAATGATAATAATTTTTTATACAACATTGTTAGTTTTTTTACTTGTGGTTACATCCACAAGTAAAAAATCTTGTACAAATAACTATGCAAGTATCCAACTATACAGGGTGTTTGGTGCATCGTTACTGCACAACAACTGCTACAATTTTGTAAATTTGCTAGAATTGTGAATGAGTCACATAGGACTAACAACTGTCGAAATACGAAACAGATGTTGGGCCTGCATTCACAACAGAGGCCTACAATTTGAGCAGGATTTGTTAAAATAATGAAAATAAATGTTAAAAATGCAATTTCATTTTTTTTTCTAGTAAACCCACGAAAAGAGAGA
Source organism: Mythimna vitellina (assembly GCA_949316375.1). Taxonomy (NCBI): domain Eukaryota; kingdom Metazoa; phylum Arthropoda; class Insecta; order Lepidoptera; family Noctuidae; genus Mythimna; species Mythimna vitellina. Next base: position 21,434,906 of record OX438701.1, on the reverse strand, counting down.
TATGAAACAGATATTACCTTATAAGAGTGAGATAATATTTTGAATAGGTTTTTCAGGTATCATTTAAGCACCAATATTTTTTAAATCTTAATTTTGAATATTAGTCTTATGTGACTCGATTCACAATTCTAACGAATTCACAAAGTTATAAAAAGATTTTTATGGCATGTTGCTCATCACTAGCAAGAGGATAAACTAGAAAATTTTTGAGGAAGTTGGAAGATTCCGGTCGCTTTTGGTTTTTTTTATAGCCATGTAAATAGCTGTCATGGTCAGCTATAGTTGAAGTTCAAAACTTTGCAATTGAATTAAAAATAGAACAGATAGCTAATGTCACTAATTTAAAAGTAGTCTAATACAATACACATCTAAATAAAATTAAAATTCAGAGTCTACGCCTTATATATTTTTTTAAATTTGTACACGAATGAAAAATTTGGGTCTTATTTTCATAAAACAATAAAAAGTCGATGAAAAAAAATCCACAGGACATTAGAAGTGTTTAGGGGTCTAAAATATCTTTTTAGATGACCCCTCTAGTTGACCATTCCATCTCTGTACATTATTATTATAACTATATATTATTTGATCCAACTAATAACTATGCGTACATATAACTGAATTTTCAATATTTAAGGACTTACGAAAAGTGGACTTGGAACCTAGAATTATGTATAATTAGCAAACTGCCCGAGCTAGGCTTATTTATACGTGTAAAACTTGTGCTTTAGGCCATCGCTGGTCTGTTTTTGTCTCTCGTCTCTATCCGCTAGTCCATCTGCACCAAGCATACTTTTCCCGAAGGTCAGATCAACTATACAAACGTAATCAACCTTATACCCATTGATGATTATATAAAAATGAATATTAATAGCTTTCGTGAAAATTACACAACAACAGTATTTTAAAGCAAATAAACAATTGCAGTGAAAATTCAGTTATGTTATGGGATTATTCTCCAAATATATTTTACCTGTGGGTGGTTTACTGGCTATTATTAAAGTTTCGTTATGTAACCAAAATTGATAGCTAGAATTTCATATCATAATATTATAGGCGAATTTTCCTAGTTGAAGCAATATTTTGGTGGCTATAACGAACACTATTGACAGCAATAATAACACAGTATGAATACACCTATAACAGTTGCACTGATGAGTCACTATTTTGTTAAGTTGAATAGACTAACTTTCTTATCTTATTTAATTTTATTGCGATTGGAGTATATACTCCAATCGCAATCGCAATAAAATTAGGTAGTAGTTTTAACAAATCTTTTTTACTGTCCTTTCAACCGATTTTGGATTCTATGCCGTAGGAATAAATAAGTATGGCATTAAAAGCAAAAAATGTGGTTACAATACCAACTATTTACTGCAGCCGCCATTTATCATGCCACCAACGCAATAAAAGTCAAAATCGGTTAGACGGACATCATAAAATGTTTATTCACATGTCTAATCTTAATGCAAATGGAGTATATTATAAATCAAAATCCCTTCCCGAGACTGTCTTTCCATTGAAGGATTTAAAACAGTTTTCAAAACGTTAAACAAGAATTTTTTTTTTTGTATATAATGTGCATCGAAAAGAGGGAGGGCCGTTAGTATACTATAAGAAGAAATTAAAGTAAAAAGACATAACCGTCGGATTGGTATTTCAATTGCCGAACATGCGAAAAAAATTCTCTTGTATCATTTTGATTTCTTCTGCTTTTTATCACGGGTTACAATAGACATACGAGTGTATCAAATGTTGGCTCCAAATTTTGTCATTCTCACGGCATCGTCGTAGACAGTGTAAAGGTCACATTGCCAGCATACTTTAGGGCAAAGACGTTTTTTTTTGTTTATATTATTGATAGACTCGCGTTTGATCTTGGTTCTCTAGTTTCTTGCTACTAGGAAACAGACTCCGGCTAGGAATTCCACTCACACACAAAAGATTTGTTGCCACACAGCTCTACATCCACACCAGGCTACCACCATGTTATTGGTACTGTGTCAGCGCAACGTGACGGGTTGTATGACTGGAATATATACCTAAGGTGTTAAAATATTAACTTTAAGAATTTCGATTGGACATTCGCTGATTTTTTTTCGCAATATTAGGTTTAGTCCCATAGTAAAAGTTGTTCATAATGAGGAGTACAATGTTGCCTCGAAATTCTTAAAGTTAACTTTTTAACACCTTATATAATACTAGCTGACTTGGCGAACTTCGTACCGCCTAATAATGTGATAAATGAAGAACCGCTCGACCGATTTTGTGCAAACTTCACATAAAACATCTACTAAATAGTCCGAACACAACCTAAACATTTGGTTTGGATAGGTGAGCCCGTTCTTGAATTATAGTTTATAAATTATTATTAACTATTATTATTATTAACGAAAAGTGGCATTGATTTTTATGTATATAGATCTATTGCGCTACTGAAAAAAATAAAAACAAAATTACCGTGATCAAAACTTCGATAAATTTTCAATGGTCTATTATTAGATAAAACTAGATATTTCATCTAATTTCCAAACTTTAATTTCTACATAGTTATTTCCAAGAATGAAATAAGTATATCTAATTTTCAAGAATGGAGTTACTTTTCGATATAAACCACCGCAAGGGAGATGAAACTTAGTTTCAATCGTATTATTAGGAAAAGTTCTGTGCGCTCGATAAAACTAATTTTGTTAGAACGTGGGGGAGAGCTGTTATGAAAAACGTAGAATGTGTAATATTCGTTTGTAAGATATGAAGGTCTCAAAGTATAGTATGAGAATCTACTATGAGATTGTGTTTCTCCCTAACCAGAAAATAAGTACCTACAAATTTATTTATTTTTTTGGTGGGAAAATCATCTAATGACAAATCCCGCCCTTGGGCGAAGCGGGAGATAGTGTCAGACTTTTACTGACTAAAAACCCACTCCTGTTCCTTCTTTGCCTTCATCCCGGGGCCCCGGGCTTCGCTTTCACACTACCCGTGGCCCCAGTACGCTTCGACCCTGCTGGGCTCCTACAGTTGCTGACGTCTCCATGAGGCGCGCGTGGAACAGCACGCGCCGTCGACGACTTGGGCTCGGTCCGGACGGTCACCGGACGGTCGGACGGCGAGCCACCCATTGCTCGCCGTCCGCAAGCCCGCGCCTACGGTGGCCGGAAAAAGTACCTACAAATAAGGAAGTACCTAGTATCTAAATGACACTTGTGGGGGGTGGGTATAAGTGTAACTTTTTATATTTTTACTAGCTAACCCAGCAAACGTTGTTCTGCCCTAGATATAATCAAAGAAAAAAATGAAGGGTACATTTCTTAATCTACCCCCCATATTAACAGATGGATATTTTGTACCCAAGAGGGTAAAAATATCATTTTCTCAGTCCTACTGAATACACACACAACTTTTCATAAGAATCGATCAAGCTGTTTCGGAGGAGTTTTGATACAAACACTGTGATGCGAATTTTTTTATATTTTGGATTATATTGTTCTTAAATGTACCTGTAAATTCCCAGTGCCTGTAATGTTGACGATCCTAATATATAAATAAATGTTTTATTTTCTTTATTTTTTTGGTCCTATTATTATTAAGTTGGCTCTAGCACTACGTGAGAATGATTGTAACTATTTTGTTATTTGTGATCGTTTTCATTTTTGTTTTCTTTTCTATTCTGATTGACTAGACTGGAAAATTCGCCTGCTGCGGTCTTCCCCTCCAACTATAATTTAGGTGTCTTCAATGCTAGAGTGAATATGCTCTTAATAAACTAGTGCGCCTCACCATCAATGATTGCATCACTGCTTATCATCAGGTGGGATTGCAGTCAAGCACTGGATTATACTTTATATCAATTAAAAAAAAAAACATAATGATGTAATATTTATGCACGCTTAGATACATGTAATTAGCTGTTATACTGCTTAGATACCTATAATAGGAACACTAGACGCATACCTAGGTATGCCTACCTACCTATATATAATAGGAATGCCAGCATTCCTATTTAGGGTTGTCAACTATACTGTTAAAAACAGTACATTATAACAGTATATTGTCTTTCACTATATTAAACTTTTTATTATTGAATATAAATAAAGTATACAAAATACTGTTTTCAGCTCTAAAATGTTTAACAATATACTCGTAAATGTTAGACTTAGACGCTCACACAATTTTTTTAATCAAATCACAATAATAGAAAGAAAGAAAGAATGAAAGAAAACACGTTTATTTGGCACACAGGTACACACAATGAGATAACAATTACAATACAGAAACTTAAATACTAAAACTTAAAAATAATTTTGTTAGTAATTTGGCCAAATGGGGCTTCCTCGACCCATCTCTAACACAGTGCCAGTGTGGAGCCGCTGCACAGGACATGCGTCACCTGCTATGCCGTCCATCCTGCACAACCACCTGCAGTTTTCAGGATCTATACGAGGCCAATAACAGAGCCAAAGGTTAAAGGTTAAGTTACTAGATAATAAAGGGTCAGAAAAAAAATTGTTAGAGTACATCGACGCGAAAAGAAGAAGAAGAATAATAGAGTTTCAGAACGAATCGAAAGAGCTCCTCATTTTTTTCTTTATTTCAATTTAACTTATAATTTTGGTGAGGCGTATGAACTTTAAAAAAAAGACTTCTAATAAGTTGTGCATAAAATACTGTTTAATATTCTTCTCCGAAAAAAAATATGTAATTTCCCTTAAAAAAAAGTTAGCAACCCTATTCTTATTATATGTAGATAGCCAGGTGGTAGTACCTACGTAGTACATATACCTGCCGTATAAGTAGGTAGGTATACTATAATTAGGAATGGATGGTCAATTTATATACGGGTTACGAGAACGTTCGAAAGAGTTACCGTGGTTCTGAAACGCAAAGAGCAACTGAAAGAACACAGGTGGGTTTTAGTCAGTAAAAGTCTGATATTCCCTCTCGCCCAACCAGAACGGTAGAAATATTCATCAAAAAAATTTAGAAAGGATTTTTTTTTAATACCGTCTTTTCCTAACCAAGTAAAATAAACATTGCTTCGTTTTGCACCACCATTGCAAAAGACCCGCCATTTAAAATAATAAATTCAAAGAGGATATGAAACGTTATTTCATAGCAGCAAACAGGTTTATCATTTTATTATTTACCGCTCCTCTTAAGGTAGATCACAATGGAGCTGGTCAGATTATTAATGTGGACCTTCTATACATAATGGGATCATTTCTACACATTATATAACTGTTGACTAAATATGGAAGATTTTATTGTGTGTTAGGATCTTTAGTTGTTCTTAATTGTATAATAAATTAGACAGGAAAATACATGTTTGGATTTCTCGCGTATAGGCTGGATACTATTGTTACTAGCTCCATAGATACTTAAATGCGAAATTAACTCTGTCTGTTTGTTTGTTATCTATTTACGACTAAATAGGCTACTTACAATAGAATAGGCAACAGCACAAAATAAAAAAAGAGTACTGAAAAATAAATACAGTTTTTTTATTTTATTCTTGATAGGTTCGCGCTTCTCACCTGCCCACCTAGCCAAGTTGCAACCGTTTCTTTTCGATTCTCTTTTCCTTGATCGCCTCGAGTCGGCCACGCCTCCTATTCCTTTGTTCTAACGACGTGACTGAGCATTGAAATGACGTCAGAACAAAGGAATCGGAGGTGTGGCCGACTCGAGGCGATCAACGAAAAGAGAATCGAAAAGAAACGATTTTAACTTGGCTAGGGGGGCTAATCAAAAGCGACGACGCGGCCGACGATGGAGCGCGCTTACCTAGAAGTAACCTATTACTCTTGACTTAAAGATTCCCGGGTTGTAGCCATCAGGAAACACAGACAGTTGAGCATGCCCTTAACGGCTGAATTGGTTTGGATGGAACTTGGCACACTTGTAGATTATATGGTTTGGAACATATTCATCTTAGAAGTATGTTCTCTTGGCACGAATTCTACTTTTACGGAGTTGAATCCGATTTGACTAGCTTCTGCTTGCAACTTCGCTCGCGTGAAAATAAATAATCATCTCAGACTATCCATACTTCTGGGACAAAAGTACCTATTATTATGCGCTATTCTTATACAACATTAGTTTTAGTATATGCGAACCCCGAAACACGTGTCTTTTTTATGTAAAGAATCTATGTACAAAATTTCATAACTGTATCAAGAAAAATCACAAAGTTATAGAATGTTATGTTACCTGGTTGTCCGCACAAATACATGGTCACCGGGTGTGAAATTTTAGAACCAAGTTATTAGCTTCAATATGAAATATTACACCCTCATTGCGTTATGTCACTACACTCGAAGTCAGATTCACAATAGATAATGTACTGCGACATACTAGACACTAAATAGGTCTAGGTGTTCAGAAAGAACACTTCCACCGAATAGAGTAATTAACGTTGTAGAATATACACCTAATTAAACTTTTGATTAAATTCGCCAACGCTCAAGGGACAACCTTGATAAGTGCAGTGATTAAACATTCACCATTAAATGCTTTTACCCTAAAGTTAGACCATAACAGACTAGAGTGGGTTAGTGACAAGGAAAACTAGTTTTTGGATGCACGTCAACATGGTGACGCACGATCTTTTGTTTATATACTGCACGACAAAGTTACACCGGCACACATCACGTCGCAAATGAGTTGTGTGTCTGTCTTATTTAGTAAAACACATGTGACTCTTAGTCTTATTAAGTGTCGCCGCACATGGGCCACATGCCACAACCACAATCCCCGCCACCACGAAGCGCGCGACAGCCACTTGTGGCCGGTGGCTGCTACTTTTTTTAACCCATACATGCAGTTTCATAATGGACTCTGACGAAGAAGGTTTAAATGCGCAAGTGGGGTGTGACGGTGTTTTGTGTGTTAAGTGGCCAGTGCGCGCAACAAGAAGCGAGCAGTGGCGATTTGTAGCGTGTGGCGGCCACCGGCGTCAACCGTGTACGGCGAATCCATATAATTAAAATGTATGAACCGGTGGCGACGTTTTGTGCGGCGACCCTTAGTAACACAGCTGTTCTGTCACGTAACAGGCGAACTTAATATTACAACAGACTAAGTTTTGCCAGTGGATTCGCCCGCATCCCTATGTCACTCAATGATAAAGTAGTATCTACTGGTAAAAGAATTTTTTAAATTGGTCGAGTAGTTTTCATGTTTATTCATTAAAAACAAAAATATTAACTTACAAAAATACAAATCTTTCCTCTTTATAATATTAGTATCTTATACTATAAGCGACTCCCTCTGCGTAGCAAATTTTTTTCAACAAGTTTATTAGATATCAAAGTTTTAGAACCTAACATTATTGTGGATAACATATTTTTCAAACTTATTTACATTGTTGACACCTCTACGGTCCCGACTAAGCATTTCACCTCTTCGCCGTCGTTTGTACCGCGTACATCGAAGGACTGGAACAATTTGCCTGCAACAATCTTTCCATCCGATTACAATTTAGGTGTCGTCAAGGCTTAGAGTGAATAGGGCCTTCATTTTGTGCACTTCACCATCAACGATTGCATCATTGCTTACCTTCAGGTTAAATCGCAGTCTAGTTTATATCAATTAAAAAATTATATATTTTATAAATAAAATATGCACTTTGCTACTAAATAAGAGTGGTGGTTAATTCGATTCGGTACTTTTACTATCCATATAAAAATACAACTGACTTCCAAGAAAAAACACAACTATTTCTAAATCGATTCATAAATGACAGAGTTCTGAAATAAGAAACATAAAAATACAACCGAATTAAAAACCTCCCCCTTTTCATGAAATCGGTTAAAAGAGTCATTTGCTCTGGCAGGTCGGAAAAGAATTGGTGGGAACATGAATAAATACAGCCCGTATTTAGAAACATACCTACGTGTTCATCACACTGCAGGACTCGATATAGCTCAGCCATACATAACAGACCTGTTTTCAACAATGCGTTTTGTTGTGTCTATCTGTGTCAGGTCGGTATAGAATTCCGGTCAATCGGAGATTTCATAATATGTTACGAATAGAACCAATATCGGGTTAGCTGTCCTTGTATTGTTTGTTATTTTATAATACTTTATTGATTATTAAAAAACCTCTTAAAATCATTAGCTAAGAACATCAATATATCCCAGTTTCACGTGATCAATATGACCGTTCAACGCTTCTCTGCCATATTATGATGCTCCAACATTAATTTCTGCCAAAGTATATGTTTTCTACCACCTCTTATATATTTATTTAAACTTTATGTACAGTGGTGGTACATAGGCGGACTTAATGCCACAAGGCATTCTCTACCAGTCAATTACTTACTGGGTTAAAAAAAACAACACTGGTAAGTGTGCACAATGAATAAATAACAGATATTTGAAATAGGATTTAGTATCGTTAAATTAAGTAGCTAATAATAATAAAATACGTATATATGCTAATATAATAAACTAATAAATACTATGATAAATATGAAATCATTGTAATTAAGAGAACTTAAAACATAACAATTATGACGAAGACCGAACTAAGGTCTGAGAGGACTTCAAGTAGTAGTTCCGAATTTTATGCTTGAAGGAAAATTTATTTTTAGCTTTTTTCATGTCAAGGGGAAGCACATTCCAGAGTTTTATGGAAGATACATATATATAACCATTCAACCTTCAAAGTAAGAAGAACCCTTAACCGGAATCTTCAGGGCTCATTATCATCAAATGCTTCGTCCATAGCCATCCATCAGGAGAGTTTAAGGATAACCAAATCTCGTCTCATGATTTCTGCTGAAAGACGTCCATTGTTGACCATAGGCCTCTCCCAACTAACTCCATATCGACCACTCTTGTGCTTCTCGCCTCTATCGGATACCCGTGATCCTCACCAGTTTATCGTTCCACCTTCTGCGAAGTCTTTAAATGCTGCTTCTTCGCAACATCAAAACCTTTAGCCCCATCATCCATAGTTTCTGCAACATGCCCCACCCACAGCCACTTACGTTTGGTGATTCATCGGGCCATATCGATAACTTTGAAACCCATGTACCAAAAAACTAATTGCTGCTATAATATCCGATCTGTGATCGTAAATTTTCCGCCAAGCTCTTACAGCAGCTACCAAATACTTCCTTTATTACCACATGAGTCTGGCTTCATTATCACGACAGCCGTATTTATTAGACGGCTCATAAGGGGTCAAGACCTACATATATAGTCTGATATGGTGTAGTTTCGGCGTGAGTGTGATTGCTTAAATTAACTGGGTCATGGAAAACGAATTTTTTTATTACCTACTGTATGTTCTGTAATTTTATCTGAAGTTGTAAATACTGTAAAACATGGTTAGTGGACCTTGGATATGTGAGAAACCTCTACTACTGAGAGAAGAAGGAGGAATTTGAAACCGTGAATGAAAGGGAATCCTCACACCCCAACCGCCGCTGCAGGAGACGCCCCGGCAATTGTGTACTTTTATGTTGCATCCTACAATACTACATTTTGATAAAAGTGGGAAAAGTTAATCATTGCGACCGAAGTCGAATTTGCCCGAGCCGCAGGTGAGGGTGTTATGCAGCTGAGTGCTGCAGTGATTTTCCCCGTATATCAAACGACGTTTTTCAATACACTTACGAAAAAATAAATAAACAGGGGTTGTCCGGCAACTCGTGGAGGCTGCTTAGCGCCCAGCCTGATACAATCAATGCAATAAATTGTAGTGGGGCAAGCCCGCGCACTTTTCCGTGCTAGTGGAGTTCCGGATGGAGCGGTTTTTCGCGTAAGTGAAAATGTTTTATATACATATTTCTGTCCAAATTGTTTTTTTGAAACTCATTGAACTTCTTTGTCATTGTTCTATTTTTCATCGTTTTTTGGTGGTTGCCACGCCACTGTTAATTCTGGCGTAAAAGAATCGCATTGTTTGGTACATAATACACATATATGTCGAAGTGAGTTACAGTGGGCTTGTGTATATCAAAATTACTTTTTTCTTGAATAGAAACGAAATACGCTTTATTCATGAAGCGCTAAGGTAGCCAAAGCCAGGTAATTCGACGAAATTCGTATACAAATCAGTCTACATGTCATACTGAAATATACTCAGGTGGTTTAATATCATACGCATGAATAAAATGTGTAATTTCATCGACGATTGACAGTTTTGTAACGCAGAAAATAGTACTTTTTTGTAGGTTTATATGAATATAAAATATAAGCTGTGTCGCGTGGTTTCATTCAACATTTAACTTCTTGGGTCCTTTTTATACGTGGGATATTATCAAATAATTTTTTCTCGGCCAAGCCTGGGTCGACGGCTAAACGCGCCTGGAAGAAATGTCAGCAAAATTGTAGAGGCCAGTTAGGGCCGACGGCAACGCCTGCCAGAGCTGGGATTATTTGAAGGAGCAAGCGTGCTCCATCCTCGGCCACATCATCGCTTACCATCAGGTGAGATAGTGGTCAAACGCGAGCCTATCAATAATAAAAAAAAACCGCAACCCTCGCAATAAAACTGGCATGTCAGTCTAGTGGTTAGTGTCCCTGACTGCTATGCCGGAGGTCGTGGGTTCGATTCCCACTCAGGACAAATGTTTGAGCGATGAGCACAATCATTTGTTCTGTGTCTGGTTATAATTTATCTACCATTTGTATGTATTTAGAAATATATGAGTATGTTTATCAGTTGTCTAGTACTCATAACAGAAGCTCTGTTTAGCTTGGGACTAGACGGCGTTGTGTGATAGTTGTGGAATATTATTATGATATACACGGCAACGGAAGAAGGACAGAACCTTCAGAAGAAAGTCAGTAAAAGCCTGACTCGCCGACTCTGGTGAAGCAAGACGGAGTCCTCCCGCTCCAACCAGAGCTGTAAAAGTCATTTGATGATTTTCCAGGTAAATGGAAAATAGTTGAGAAGAGGCTAGACAGATTAATTACTTAGATTGGTTACTTGAAGACTTGAAGTCCTCTCAACATTAGTTTGGTCTTCGTCAGAATTATTATTAAGTTCTCTTAATGATTTGATATTTTTCATAGTATTTATTAGTTTATAATCTTAGCATGAATACGTATTTTATTATTATAAATAACTAATTTTTTTTCTGTTTGAAGTATCTGTTATTTGTTTATGATTGATTATGTTGACTAGTAGAGAATGCCTTGTTGCATTAAGTCCGCCTATGAAACAACATTTTAATTTGTAATTCTCAGCGACAATTGCACCCCATATTTGTACGCCTCCTGTTTATTAAAAATAAGACCTATATCTCTATACCTATGTTAAAAAATAAATAAATAATTATTATTCTCTTTACTTGTTTAATATACCTATAAATTACATTTTTAAATATTTTTTAACAAGATCATATAAAAAAAACACATTTAAAAATATAAAAAATAGTAATCCGCCGGTGTCGGGAGCAGGGTCCTAGCTACCGGTGGTTAGGGCTCCAGAGACAGGAACCTCCTCACAATGCGAGCCGTTTCGAGGAGTACTGCCTTCTGTATCAGGCCCTTGATCCAACTGCGTAACGACAGCTTCGACAGATGGTCGTCGAAGCTTTTGGCTATAAGGCCATTGGCGGTCACGACAATCGGCACAATGATAGCCGAGTCTACATTCCACATGTCGATAACCTCATGTGCTAAGTCGAGATATTTGATTTGTTTCTCTTTCTCAGCTTTCACGAGATTCTCGTCATGCGGGATAGTGACGTCGACTATCATTGCGCGGCGCGCTAATCAGTCTATCACCACTATATCCGGCTTATTGGCTACAATAGTCCGGTCAGTGATGATAGACCGATCCCAGTACAACGTGACATGGTCATTTTCGAGAACTGGGTCGGGCACATACTTGTAATACGGTACCTCAGAATCCACTAGGTTGTACTTCAAAGCAAGTTGCTGGTGAATAATCCTGGCTACTTGGTTATGTCTGTGTAAATACTCGCCGTTAGCCAAACGAGAACAACCAGAAATAATATGTCTGATGGATTCACCCGGACGGTGGCATGCCCGACACACGTCAACCGTCCCATCCTTCATTATATATTTCCGGTAGTTATTCGTCAAGATGACTTCGTCCGTAATCGCACAGACAAAACCTTCAGTTTCCCCGAAAAGGTTGCTGAAACGTAGCCAGGCCACGGACGCCAAGAAATCTACATCAGGCTCGTGGAGAGCCCGATAAAAGCGTCCATGGAGCTCCTTGCCTTTCCATACTTCCTTGCGGTCATCAGTAGTAAGTACTACAGGTTTGCGCCAGTTCTCTTTAGCCATGGATAACGGGGTGAGTCCTTTGTCCACTGCGACCACATCTCGGTGCATACCCACATCGGTATGGATAAAGTATTCTCTGAGACTGCACACCTCGCGGTTGTGTAGAGTCTTCGCGTTTAAAAAGCCTCGACCTCCACACTTTCGCGGGATATACAGTCTCATTATCGATGATCTTGGGTGATGCATTCGATTTGCGGTCAGCAGTGTACGGACCCGCCTATCCAGAGCGTCTAGTTCAGTCTGAGTCCATTTGAGTATGCCGAAAGAGTACATTAAAACCGGCATGACCCAACCGTTGAAGGCGCGCCTCTTATTTCCGCCTGACAGAAGGCTATTTAACACCTTCTTCAGGCGACCAAAGAAGCGCTCCTTCAACGTTTGCTTCATGCGACGTTAATGCCTGACGCTTCCGACATACCCAAATACTTATAAGTTTCGGTCGAGGAGAGGGTTCCAAGATGTATGGAATCCGAGAGTTGAATTCCCTCGGATTCCATAATCTCCCCTCGCCTTACATGCATGACTGCACATTTGTCCACACCAAATTATTATTATTATTATTATTGAAAAACAAGATTTAAAAAAATATACTTATAATTAAAATGCACATACATTTATATTTAAAAACAAAAATAACTTATTTTTTATTTTCTGTTTGAAGTATATGTTATTTGTTTATTGTGCAAGCCTACCACGGTGTTGTCTTTTTTAACCCAAAGGTTGACTGGTAGAGAATGCCTTGTTGCATTAAGTCCGCCTATGTACCACTACAGCATGAAGTTTATATAAATAAATAAATTAATAATAATCTATTTTCCTGTTGGTACTTTACTTAGATACTACAAAAGTTTCACCTTGGGGTTATGGCCAGAGAGCTATGGAGCAGCATTTTGGGCGTCAAAAGAACAGAACAAATATGGAATAACACGCTGCGCTCCATATCGGGCATAATAGACTTGGGCAAAAAGGCTGCCAGGCTCAAATAGGATTAGGAGAGTCATGTCAGCCGCACGCACAGGGACCGCTGGGCAAGTGTCGCCACACAGTGGGTTCCTGCAGAATGAAAGCGTCGTCGAGGCCGGCCTAGAAACAGATTTTTTTTCGGGTGGGAATATCATCCAACGACATCCCCCGCTCTTGGGCAGAGCAGGAGATAGTGTCAGACTTTACGGACCCACTCCTGTTCTTTCTTTGCCATTTTTCCCCGGGTATCTCATACGCATGGTCTCAGTAGGCTTTGACCCTACTGGGCCTTACGGTTGCTGACAACTCCTTGAGGCGCACGTGGAACACTACGCGCTTTCGACGACTTGGACTCGGTTCGGACGGTTACCGGACGATCGAACGGCGAGCTACCCACTGTTCGCCGTCGGCAATCCCGCGCCTACGGTGGGCCTAGGAAGAGGTGGCGAAATGATCAGGAAGCGTACCACGAGGACTGGTTTGAGAGGGCGCGGGAGAAGAAATTTTGGAAGGATTTTTTTTTAAGGGCTTGGGGAAGGCCCTTTCCCAGCAGTGAGATAGTATAATAATAATAAATTTATAAACGGAAAGGCAGGTACATCTTCATCATCATCCTAATCAAAATACAATGTATTAAATAAACTATGTTTTTAATTAGTATAAACTGGATAAAAAGATTAATTTAATCTAGGATTTTAATTTAGAATTTATTTAATGTAATTTAATTTAGGACATTTTATTTTTATTTAATTGATTCGTAATTTGTATTCTAAACCTATTATAATTTATTTGACATGAACATTCCTATCAAAATTTAATTTTGACATTACTTTTATTTTATTTTTTAACCTTTAATATTGTTTAAAACAAAATTCTATGTGTCATATCATGCTTAATACTTTTATTTAATATTTTCATAATTATTTAGAAACATGTTCACTCGTTCATGCATAAGCTGTGGTTGCCTATAATTGAGTGTGCATTATAGGACTAGGTTACGTGTACCAATTTTAATTTCTAAGTTATTTTTATTTTGTAACACTCTTTGGCGATCCTTAAATAAATTAATTAATTAAAAGAGGAGCCTGCTATTCTCAATGTTTCTACTACTACAGTATCTATACAATTTATGTGTACATAATAGTATTATTATGTAATGTATGTATGTATGTAGGTAGTGTCATTCATAACTACAGTCACGCGCTTTACTAATTACAAAATTATTCCTACTAATTAAACGTTAAATACAAGTAATCATCGCCTGTATTGTTTTCCACAGTCACAGCAGTATTGTTTCCTTTATATTTTTGCCATTTTCAAGTTATTACTATTTTAGTTCATATTGTTTTGGATAAGTAAGATATAGAATAGAATAGAATAGAATAGAATAGAATAGAATAGAATAGAATAGAATAGAATAGAATAGAATAGAATAGAATAGAATAGAATAGAATAGAATAGAATAGAATAGAATAGAATAGAATAAACTTTATTGTACACCTAAAATAGTAACAAAACTTTTACACAAACTAACATATAGACACATTTGCGCCCTAAAAATAACTTATTCCCTTCAATCATGATTAAAAAAATCGATCAAGTGTGAGCCGGACTCGCCTACCGAGGGATTCATACAAACTTAGCTATATAAATAGCTCGATTCCAGAATAGAATCTCGATAATTTTTCCAAATCGCAAAAAAAAAAATTGATACGGACGTTAACAGTTTTCAGACTTTACGCTATGAGACCTTGCCTTGCCCCTATAGTCCAAACAAAAAACAAGAAAACAAACTTTACGTCTTTATAATATTTGTGTAGATAAAACATTTACAGGCATTTTTGAATTGTCGAGAAGTCAGTCAGTCAGAAAAAAAATGTTAATTGCGCATTCCAAAGCGTAGATGGAGAAAAATGTGCAAGAAACTCCATGGACACTCTTTTCAATCATGTTATGTATTACCAAATTGTCGGTTACATATTTCTTCTCACCTTTATGTGAGAATAATGTAAATGGAGTAAAATAAAAAAATATATAATATTGAAACCAAAAAAAACCTTGGGTTAGAGAGTCATCTGATTAAAAAAAAGATTTACTCACTGCTGAATATATGCCAAGGCAAGGTAACTGAAGTATGCAATCATCTCTTTTGGGAATACAAATCCAGATATATGATACTGCTCATCAATTACAAGCAGCATCCGTTACATCGAATGCTCAATTTATAGAGACATGATGTAATTTGAAACAGTCGATATGATTGATGTGGACAGAACAACATTTGCAGAGATTTATTCCTAACAGGTGGTAGTACGTTTATGTAGTATCTGTTAAGATTATTATTATAAAATCAAACGGAATTGTATTTTGAGTTTTAATTTTGTCTTTAATTTTTCCTTCATTACTTATTTGTCATTTTTTTTTTTACAAATTTGTTACATCATGAATCATTTATAACATCTGCCAAACTGCATAGCAGTTTGTCGGCAGTACATTCTCGTGAATTTCGCTTATAACTAAGACCACATCTGATCACCCCCAAGTTTGCAGGTAGGTAACTACTCGTTGTGAGATAAACAGATGCAGTTTTGACGATTTGACGTGTGCATTCTATACAATTTTATACTGCGTACATCGAAGGACTGGAACAATTTGCCTGCTGCGGTCTTCCCGTCCAACTATAATTTGGGTGTCTTCAAGGCGAGAGTGAATAGGCCCTTAACAAACTAGTGCGCCTCACCATCAACGATTGCAACACTACTTACCATCAGGTGGGATCGCAGTCAAGCACTAGTTTATAACAATAATAAAAAAGATAGTGTAGTTGGCGCAATGCTTGAGTTGATTGGTTGTTATGGTGCGTATCGAGGGTTCGATTCCTGCACCAAATAAGAATATGCGTGACTTTCTAACAGATGTTCCACGTCTTGGTGCCTTGTTTTTGTGAATTTAAGTATCTTGTGTACGCGCCCATGGTACAGGAAGTGGTAACTACAAGATATCTACTACCTACTACTTGAAGTCCTCTCAACCTTAGTTCGGTCTTCGTCAGAATTATTACTAAGTTCTCTTAATGATTTGATATTTTTGATAGTATTCATTACTTCATAATTTTAGCATAAATACGTATTTTATTATTATAAATAACTATTTTTTATTTATTTTTTGTTGGAAGTATCTTTTATTTGTTTATGATTGATTATGTGGACTGGTAGAGAACGCCTTGTTACATTAAGTCCGCCTATGTACCACTACTATTCATGAAGTTTAAATAAATAAATAAATAAGATAAGTAACATAATCAATCTCCAGAAATCATATTCTATCAAAACCATTTTTGTAGTCTACAATTACGGACATCCATTACACTACCAGGAAATAATAATCATAAGATTATTCAAGCTACATGTCAGATATGGCGCTTGATAAATTTTTCTCAAATTTAATTCTGTGTTTTTTGTTTTTTACCTAATTACTATACCTGTGTGCTTAATTTCTACTAGGTTTGGAGGTATGCGGAACAGAGAGTAAAGTCCCGCAAACCTCCGTTGTAAAGGGAGGATCCTCTGACCAGACGGGTGTTATATCTGGTGGGCAACTGCCCGACAGATGATTTCGGGCTGTTCTATATGTTCTAATCGCGCGGAGAACTTTGATTGCGCGATGCAGGATTAGTTCTTATGTGACGCCATAGATGTCGCTACACTAGATACTAACATAGTTTTTAAGTTATTTTGGTAATACTAATACTCTATAGGCATTCGAAACCTGAGAATAAAAGATTTCTTTTTTACTATTTTTGAAACGTGTATTTTCCAAACCATGATATTAATGTCAAACGAATAATTACGGTTATAAATGAATTGTTAATGTTTCCCTGATATTTTTTAATTGACATAGCGTGGGTGTAGCCATAATGTCAAAAAAAGTCCTAAAAATACATAGTCTGGTAATGTTGTCGTGTTTAGATGACATAATCACGGTGACATTGTAGAAATAGCGTGATAAATTGGGATATAGAACAGTATTTTCATAAGATTTTTTTAGGTCAGGACCGAGGCTAATTCAATGTCAAATAATATTTGGAAGTCATTGGTGAAGTCTGGAGCTATTTCATTTAAGAGTTGATGGCTTGGCACGCGACGATGGAGAGGCCAGACGGGATGACCATAATGCCCTGGAAGTTAGGTAGGCCTTTGGTGTGGGATGCAACATGTGTCGACACCCTTGCACCATCCCATATTCTGAGTACGGCAGGCTGTGCTTCGGAATGAAAACAATTCTTTGTACTATTTTTGGACATAGTCTACCCGTGTGCAAAATTACAACCAAATCCATTTAGCCGTTCCAGCGTGAAGAAGTAACATGCACACCCAAACACTCACAATCTATCGCCTTTATAATATTAGTGTGATTCTCAACTTGTATGAACTAGCAGCAGAGAGTAATTTGAAAAATACCACTGTACCAATATTTTACTGCCAAACAGTGTTGCTGTGTGGTATTGTTGGACGCTACTGTACTACTAGCTACAATGCCATTACATAATTATAATATACACGGAGGAGGTGTGCCCAGCTTAGGCGAAGCACTGTCGTGTCCTCGTGGAGGCAATCGGCGGCAGCGACCTCTCGCGGCGGGCTCTGGTTCGGCCTATGGTCCGAAACGAGGAGGAATGGCTGGCGGTGGCCTCCTTTCCTCCGACTGGAAGAAGTTGCCCGGGCAACTACTGTTTTATGGGTATTGAACCGAGTTTCCTTGCGTGATCGAATCAGAAATGAAGATATCCGCAGGAGAACCAAGGTTGCCGTCATAGCACGAAGAATCGCTAAACTTAAGTGGCAATGGGCAGGGCACATTGCTCGCAGAACGGATGGCCGTTGGGGCCGAAAGGTTCTGGAGTGGCGACCGCGTACCGGAAGACGCAGTGTTGGAAGGCCCCCTACAAGGTGGACCGATGACCTGGTGAAGGTTGCGGGAATCCGATGGATGCGAGACGCACAGGACCGTTCTTTGTGGCGACATTTGGGGGAGGCCTATGTCCAGCAGTGGACGTCTATCGGCTGAAATGATGATGATGAATTAAAAGATATCTCCGTTGAAATTCTTAATAATCATTTAATTTTTTTTCATAAGTGCCAGCAGTTCTAACGCAAAAAATAAACAAATGAATATCGTAAAAATGATTAACTTATCTCTCTAAAATGTTACGGCATTCCTCCTGTCATATTAAATTGGGTGACGCAAAACTTTCTGCTCGCATTAAACGGAACATCTAAATTAACGTGACAATATCCGACGTCCGAAATATACATGTTTTATGAGTTAGTAAACTTCCCTTTTTACTGACTATAGCGGAGCAGTGCCAACTGGCGGGCGTCATCCGCTTTTGGAGAGAGGTGGGCTGGTTGGAATATAGGCCATCATGACCAGACTGTGAAGATATGACTGCAGTGACGAAATTATATCAGTTTGTTCAAAAGAATGGTTATTCTTTTGAACAAACTGACTTAATTTTGCAACTTTGGAAAGCAAAGTGCAACTAAAGAAACACGGGTAGGTATTAATCACTAAATGTCTGCCATTCCGTCTCGCTCACTCTACCGAGAGAGGGAGAAGTTATTTAATGTCATAAATAAAGTAAAAAAGGAAATTAAACTAGATTTTAACATTGATTTTTTCTTTAATAGCATACATTATTTATTTACACTAAAAAATGACATTAAAAAATACTTAACTAAATTTAAATACAGTAAAATAAAAAATAATAATAAAAACGTTACGCTAATTACAGCTAACTCAATTCAAACTAAAATAATGCGTCAAAAAACTCTTCCGCATCACTGCCGACCGGTAATGTGCCCAAAAGACTGGCAGCATTGCCACAATGTATGGCAATGCTTATCATCTGTCCCAGGTAAAAGCTAGCCTTTAGGTCACACGAAGTGTCAACTAGACGTTTCGACAGATCTTTATGCAACTTATGAGCACTCGGACCCCACGATCTGAGAGTTCCAACCCCAAACGATTCAAAAATATAACTTCCAACAAGGTTATTATAGTTCCAGTGGTTAAGGTTCTCCGTAGTTGCAGCACCCGCTCAACACGACGAGCCGCACTTCGGCTGCATGACAGAACGTGGTGTTCGAGGCTCTTGACGACTTCGCCACAGAGGCAGCAATAAGGAGAACAGCAGGGAGCGCTTAGACGTAAGGAAGCAGTGAAGCGGAAAGTATTTATTATCATCGAGCAAGGTGCCTATGTTCGACGACAGTAGTGCGTAAAACCAGAGAACCAACCGTAACCAAAAAAAAAAAGTACTGAGTCAAAATAATAATTTAGAAGGTCTAGTTAGACATTATCCCGTCTTTTGAAAATCAATATAATAATTTAATTTTAGTTAAATTAAATTAGATAATAATAAATAAATAATAAATTTTATTCAAATAAAGTTTACAAAACATTAACATTAGGCCAACAGTAACAAGGTTTCCCATAGAATTACAGTGCCTAAAAATAAACAAAAATATTATTAAAGGTGTAATCAATCAATATATTTTCTAATTAAATAAAAAAAATGTAAAATCTATTATAAAAAAAACAATTACGAAAATAAACTAATAGTACATATAGTACATTAATACCTAAAACTATGTATGTGAAATTATACAAAAATAAACACAAGCGAGGGGATCAGATAACATTATGCCAAAATTTCTAGAAGTCTGTGTTGTAGA
Source organism: Mythimna vitellina (assembly GCA_949316375.1). Taxonomy (NCBI): domain Eukaryota; kingdom Metazoa; phylum Arthropoda; class Insecta; order Lepidoptera; family Noctuidae; genus Mythimna; species Mythimna vitellina. Next base: position 21,414,928 of record OX438701.1, on the reverse strand, counting down.
ATATAAAAAATACTATGATAATAAGTGTTTCATTTTATGTAATTTAATTTATTTATCAAGTAATTTAACTGAATGTATCTGACATAATGTTATTGAAATTGGAATAGAATGTTTATTATGTAAGTGCCTTAAATAAGTCTTCTTACTTATTTTTTTTTTTTTATGTACTGGCCCAAATCCTACAGTTGTTGAAAACGCGGAAGAATGGAAAGAAAAAAGGGAGACCTTTGAAGCACCAAACAGTAGAAAAAATTGGCTTATTTAATTACTAAAATCAAGACTACGATAAAGCAACAACAAAGCAACGATTGATCTCAGATTCACATGTCGACACTATCCACATTTCGAAGTAGTGTTTACAAAATAAAACAACAGTTCTTGTGTAGTAGAAGTTTGTTCAAGAAACAATACAGATTATTTTTATAAAACGATAGTGAGTGATAGAGTCAAGTCTGTTTTTTTTCTTACAAAAACAATATGTTGTATTTTTTTTTCTCTCATCGTATTTTAGTTTTTCAAGGTCATGTGCGTGTTACGTTTATAGGTCATCTAATGTTTTGTTAAGGTCATCGTTAATGACTCATTTTGTTTCGGTAAATAAAATCAAATGATGATCCAGTGGCGATGGCTCTCCTTTACTGTATATATACCAGGCCACCCAGAAAGTTTTGCGAAAAAAAGTTTTTTTAAAGGCACTGGCCACTTGTAATTATTTTGAAAACTTAAGTTTATTTAAAAGTAAAAATACCATTGTTCGAATTTTGAATTTCCGTCCACATTTTTGCGAAAGCGTGTCTCATTTAAAAATGGAACTACATCGAGAACATTTTCGTGTTATGATTTTCTACGATTTTAAATGTGGCCTAAAACTTGATGAATCATTAGATTGACTTCAAATTGCTTTTATGCATGAAGGACCTTCAAAAGCAACCATCTACCGCTGGTATAGCGAGTTCAAGCGCGGTCGCCTTACTTTGGGGGATGAACAAAGGAGTCGTCGTCCTACGACGCCTGTCATGGAAGAAAGTGTGCTGGCAGTAAAAAAAAAAATCAAGAAAACAGGCGAATTGCCTACGAAGAGATTCAGCACATACTGCAGATTGGTTCGGGAAACGTTCGCAAGATTCTACACGAGTACCTTCGCTTACCGCTGGATGCCACACAACCTCACCGAAGCTCAGAAGCAGACCCGTGTGGAGTGGTGCCGTAATATGATTAAAAAATTTGAAGCAGGCACGTCTCGGCGCGTTTACGACATTGTGACAGGTGACGAATCCTGGATTTATCAATACGATCCAGAAACAAAGCGTCAGTCGTCGGTTTGGCTGTTTTAAAACGAACCAAAGCCTACTAAAGTGAAGCGATGTAAAAGCACAGGGAAAATTTTGATCGCAAGTTTCTTCACTTTGACGGGGTATCTGATTTCAATTCCAAAATGCCTGCCATATGTTTTGTCTGCAATGAGCAACAAGCGACCAAACACCGAGCTCTGCGGGGTACTGCCTCACCATGACAACGCGCCCGTGCACTCAAAACGAGGAACTTCCTGGACACCACACTGGTCAGAGTCTTAGGGCACCCTCCTTACAGTCCTGATCTGGCACCGAGTGACTTCTTTTTATTCCCTAAAATAAAAAATCTGCTGAAAGGGATACAGTTTTCATCGCCGGAAGACGCGCTAGCAGCTGCCATATTGTGTCTCCACTACCCTAGGTTGACTGGTAGAGAATGCCTAAGGCATTATGTACACCTTTGTACCTTTGCTTACATGAAGATTAAATAAATAAATAACGGCTTCGACTTATGAGTCACACGTCGTGGGTTCAAACTCAAGCAATCTTTATTTCATCACTACTGCTCTCCAAACGATGAAATAAAACATCTTATGGAAACCGCCATGGCAAAACTTTGAAGACATTTGTGACAACCATCAAATCTGTCTAGCGTAAAGCCTAAATACTAAAAACAATAAAATAAATATTTAAATTAGGCTCTCATACGACGAACGTGAATTTTTTGCTGTTTTTTGCTACGGACGGTACGTAACCCTTCATGCGCAAGTCGGACTCGCACTTAGCCGGTTTTTCATTTATTATCCTCTCGACCTATACCATGCACAGCAGGAATTCTTTTAATTAAACCACCAACACTTTAATAATAATATGTAAGAGATATTAATGAAGACAAACGCCTGGCAATAAATATCAAACTGATTAGGAGACATCTATTTACGAGAATATATATATAAATATAAAAAAGGTTGCCGACATTGCACGAAGAACCGCCAAAATAAGTGAGTGGCAGTGGGCTGGGCACATTGCTCGCAGAACAGATGGCCATGTTGGCGGAAGGGTTCTTGAGTGGCGACCGCGTACCGGAAGACGCTGTGTTCGAAAGCCTCCTACAAGGTGGACCGATGACCTGGTGAGGGTTGGAGAATCCGATGGATGCGAGACGCGTGGCGGCATTTGGAGGAAGCCTGTGTACAGCAGTGGATGTTTATCGGCTGAAATGATGATGATGATGATGATATATAAAAGGGGAAACTGACTGGTCTACATATCAACGCACAGCCGAAACTACTGGGACTAGAAACATGAAATTTTGCACTAAGCTTCCTTTTATGATGTAGGCGAGCCCTAAGAAGGGGATTTTGGAAATTCAATCTTTAAAGGAGTGAAAAGTGGGAATTTCGTTTATATGCAAAATCTCATTCCGTGTGTCAATATACTTGAAAGTTTGCACAAACAGTGACCTAAGTAAATAATAAAAGTTTTCATATTTTTTTTTCAGAACTACTTCCAATTGTACAATTTTTGGGTTTTTAAAGATTGCATTGGGTTAATAAACATGAAACTTGGCACAAATTCTAATCAAAATGAATAACAAAGACTGTCATAATTCGTTTTTCTAAACCGTCCTCAAAATACACTTGAAATCGCTGTCATTGTTTTATGAAAACATTCTTGCGAACCAAGCCACTGACGTAGTGCTACTTTAATACATAATCAATTTAGGCTTGTTTAATACATAATCAGTCTAGGATTAAAAATTAACAACACAGACCAAGATGGATTTCAATTGACATTAGAAATTCTAACTGTCAGTAAAACCGTATTATTTACGAGGACCAAATAAATATCACTTTGAAAACACAAGTTTTATAAAAATAGGTGAAACCGCATCAATTTAACGGTTGCCTTTTGAAATTGGGTCTAGCCGGAGCGTTGGGGCCGTGCATAACGAGAAGGATGGAGAAATTGCATCATGTTACAGACGAACCTTGTTATCTAAGCTATCGAATAGATCGCGTGGATTGGAAATCAATATTTCTCAGTACAGTACGCTGGGTCACATGTTTTTAGAGGAAGTAAAAACAAAAGATTCTATAACATAATATATTTAACGTTGTGTAGTGACGATTCATTTGTAATCTATGTTTATTATATAAAAGGAAAAACTAACTGACTGTCATATGAACGCACAGACGAAATTACTGTGACTAGGAATATTAAATTTTGCACATGACTTCATGCCACGCGACGCGACTCTACGTACAAATCAGGCGTGGCCCACATGTGCGTCGGTCTAATGTAGTTACCACTTCAACCTTTATTTTTACCTCTCTAGCTCTGGCTTTTGCCCGCAGCTTCGTCCGCATACATAAAATATAGCCTATGTCACTCAAGAATAAAACAGCTTTCTATCGGTGAAAAAATTTCAACAATCGGACCAGTATTTTCAGAGATTACCTCCTACAAACAAAAAAAAACAAACTTTACCTCTTTATAATATTAGTGTAGATAAATCATTTACAGGCACTTTTGAATTGTCTAGAAGTCAGTCAGTCAGAAAAATAATGCTACTTGTACATTCCAAAGCGCAAATTTGTATTGAGAAGAATGTGGAAGAAACTCCATGGGCACTCTTGGTGTAGATATACTGAGGCAAACCTATATTCTCTTGAAGCCAAACACGGTAATTACGCTATTTGGTGTTCTTTGTTTTTGGGTGAGAAAATCGTCTAATGACATCCCTCGTTCTTGGGCGGACCGGGAAGTCGTGTCAGACTTTTATAGACTAAAAACCCACTCATGTTCCTTCTTTGCCATTGTTTTAAAACCCCGGGGATCTCTTTCGCATCACCCATGGCCCCAGTAGGTTTCGACCCTGTTGGGCCCCTACGAATTGCTGACGTCTCCTTGAGACGCGCAAAGAACTCTACGCGCCGTCAACGACTTGGGCTCGGTCCGGACAGTTACCGGACGGTCAATGTGTGCAATGGGTAGCTCGCCATCCGCAAGCCCGCGCCTACGGTAGCCGGAAATCGGGATCGGAATGCTGGCGGCTGGGGCGTGAGGGCCATTGTCTCGCGCATGCACGTGTGGCCTCCTCCTATGCTAGCAACGCTATTTGGTGTAGCAATAGCATTACGCATATTATTTAGCACATCTGCAAAGTATTTAGGAATGTGAACAAATAATGCGTAAGTACACGGAATTTGTCAAGGAATGTGCTAATTGTTTACAATATCGTTTATATTACTGTACCTATCAATAATTTTTCGTTTAGCGCTGCCGCGTCGTGATGTCTGAAAATATGTGAATATAAATAAATATTATTGGCCACACATTTTTGTCGTATTGATTTTCTCATTGTTGCTTCTGAACTGTTTCGATATGAGCGAGCAAAATTGAACCTAGCTACTCGATGACCTGAAAACTTACCAAGTACGACTTGGAAAATTTAAAATATCAGATGTGCGTCTGAGAAAGACAGATGGAGCTATACACCTGATATCTCCACCCGTTTAACAGTTCAATTTAGGGCGTCAAATGGATCGCATCAAAAGCTCATGGTAGGGCCTCTATGGAAAATAAGTGTCCTCTGGCCGGCAAGTCTTGTATGTCCTCATTTCAGCCGCATAAGTCTTCTTATGGTTTTGGTACTGTCACTTGACGAACTTCTTAGAGCTTCTTACGTTAGAGGTACGATTTTACAGTACACTTCTCTTAATAAATCTGTCGTCTTTCCCTATTGTGACTTTTTTGCGACCTTCCCCTTAAAGTCTCGTATATTCCTCAGTCTGCCGATATCGCTTAACTGTGCGGAAAATGACAGCCTAAGTGTTCGGCCAGACTCGAAGTGCGAACGCAAGCGGCAATCTCAAACATAAAGAACTTCATTTGAGTGTCCATTGGGCACGCGAGCGCGGAAAGCGGCGCGGGCTGCACAACGCGGGACGCGCGCGGGCAACTCATATCACAGCTCGTTCATTCAAATGGCCACAGTGAGTGCGCGGGCGACGAGCGCAATCCGCATTATAGCGTGCATCCCTGCACCCGTGTCGCTCCCCGCACCGCGCTGCGAGTCTAGCCAAGCAAACTAAGCGCGTTCCCGCACCCGCACCGCTCCCTGCGCTGCGCTGCTAGTCTGGCCAAGCACTTAAAAACTCTTAATATTTGAGTTACAGAATTAAAGTTACAGCTCTGAACACTTGAGCTACAATAGAATTCGGTATTATTACTTCAATTTAAAAAATTATGTTTACCACGAAAACAAAAAAAATATATGTCCTTGAGTGTATATTCTTTTTGTTCCTTAATACCTTGTTTACAAATAGGTTATTACCATCAATGTGAGTGCATACCCACGTAAACAGCTGACAAACTATTTATAATCTGACATAAAATAATATTTCAAAATAACTGCCAAACTGTATAAACAAATAAATTATCAAAATGTCAACACGAACATTTTCGAACGTTTTTGAAAGTCGTTTAGTATAAAAAAATGTAGTGTGCGCATGTGTTATTGGCCAGTATGTTTGCAAGCGAATACACAGAGCAAAAAATCGCCAACCCAAAAGCGACTACATCTAAATTGAGAATTCGAGGCGATTATTAAATTTTAGAACAACCAACTCTATAAACGCCTCAGTGCTGCCACCTGGTGTACATAAATTCAACCCTCATTAGTCGCGCGTCCAGAGAAGAAACTCCATCTATGTAAACGCCAACTATGGAACTAAAAATTAATAATCAGATATTTTCGCGCGATGTGAATATTAACAAACCCAATTGCCCGGATCAGCCACAACATCCAACTGGACAGAGGATCCTCCCTTTTTAATGCAGCTTTACGGGGACTTCACACCTCGTTCTGAATACCTCTATAAATGATAAATGATATTTATTTTAGAAGTAGGTTTAAAAAAACACTTTTACACGTCAATTATTTTTTTTGACATTTTAAACTAGATGAGGCCCGTGTTTCCTAGCTGACTACCCTGAGAAGAAACACCGAAACAAACTCAGGGGTTAAAGTCTCTTTTAAAGTCCATACAGTTAATATGTAATGATCAAATCACATGAGGACCATGCAGATTTGTCTGAGATTGTCTTTTGAAGAAAGAACCATACAGATTTATAAAATAGATCTTTGCTATGTTTCCAAATTCAAATATTTTCAAAATAAAAAAAAGCGCATAGTACACGCCTGTGTTTCTGGCCAGTACGTTTCCAAGCTATTACTCAGCCAATTTGTGGGAGACTTGACATTCATATTCAATGCTACAGTGTTTGAATTATAAAACAATTTCTCACTCAGCTAACAAGGAAGCGGATGCTAAGACCGGTGCTACAATTCTTCCATTTATTCACTCAGTGAATGGGTGCAGTTCTTACATAGATCATGCAGTTGGAAGTGATGTAAAATCTAAAATGGTTCACTTCACTGTATAGCCAAACACGTTCATATAGATACCAAATGCTACATCTATCTGGAACGATTTTTTTAATTTCCCAATTATTTAACTGGATAATTAAGGAAAACTGAATTGAGTATTCGAAGTTGAAAACCTGATAAACACTATTCATGATGAGACCTTTTCCATAGATGTAAAGTTTAACCAGGTTATATACTAGTGCGCCTCACCATCAACGATTGTATCACTTGCTTACCATTATGTGGGATCACAGTCAAGACCTAGTTAATTTCAATTTAAAAAAAGAAACAAACGGCTCCTTCTTGCGCACGCGCTCTGATCTCAACGTCGCGACAGGACTCTATTTTGACACATTATGAAAATTTTGCAAAAATTTATTAATAAAACCCCTACACGTTTAAATCATCTAATACAAAAATCTTGTGTCACAGTGATTGTTATCAAACTTTTCCGATACAACTTGACAGATTTTTGTGAACTTTTTATGTAGGTATATTTGGTAGGTCTGAGAATAGATTGTAGACTATTTTAGCTAGGCGATTTTTACCTAGTTGATAAGGATGGTGGGAAATGATTTATATGCCAAAACAACGTTTGCCGAGTCAGCTAGTTGTGTAACCAATTTTAATATATTCATTAAATTTGACTACACAGACCCAATTGTTAGAAAATGCCTAATCTACGTATTATCTCAAATTCTGATTTCAGAAACAGATACTTATTAACTATTTCAATAAAATCCCTTCTAAATTATAGCACTTTAGGGTTTTCCGACTAGAAATAACTCGCAGGAATCAAACATGCTACAACACAATAACACGACATGACGTGTTCAAGTACCTAAATGCCATAAAATATTTAGACACAGCATTTTTAGTAGCTCATAAAGGATATGATAATATTTTATTACTATTTTATAGTCTAGAACGAACATGCTGAAACATCAGAAAATGCAGGCACCGATAAAAAGATACTAAAATCTGTTCTAGAAGCATCACAGACATGCAATTCTTTAAAACTTGAATATATTCAGACGATATCACATAAAAGGATATCTCAACTGGTCCAATAAAATGTGACATAACATTTCTAACTGAAGCATATCCGTTGAAATCGTGTTTCAAACTGTATAATGCATACAACATTATATTCATAGTAATAACAAGAAGTAATTTGCGTCCACTGAAGCGGCTGACGGAGGCTGCGCTATAGATTTGTGTGATGAAATGATTTAAAATATAAAAAAGATAACAACGCGTTCATTAAACCGCTTATCGTTTTATCATCATCCATAAAATTTTTCAGGCATTCGATATGAATCAAAACTAAGCTCTTAATAAACTAGTGCGCCTAACCATCAATGATTGCATCTCTGCTTATCATCAGGTGGGATTGCAGTCAAGCACTGGTTTATATCAAATAAAACAAAAAAAAAACATATGTACAGTAAATTTTTGATCGCAGACCAAAAAATACAGAGAAAATCGGTATTTTTTTCCAAAATAGAATAGAATAAATTTTATTGTACACCAAAATAATAACAAAATTTTTACACTAACTTAAATATATGGGTACAAAGTTAAGTTTATCTATGATATATTCATGCGTAACACTGCATAAAAAGTTTAAAACTCGGTTCGTAAAGTGAAGACTGGATATGGGAGGCAAACAGCCAATGAAAAATATGGGAGAGCTCCAATACAGTTCTGGCGATGATTGCTGGCAGAATTGATTGCCCTTATATCGGACATTGCTGTAGCAGACATGTTACTAACTATGTCCGATAGTGTAAATGTATTTTCTTATGTATGTGTGTTCTGTTTTGTGATTGTTGTATGGGTGCCTGTTGCCTGAAATAAATGCTTTTTATTTATTTTATTTTTTTATATATTTAACCAAAGGCCCTACTAAGACATCTTAAAATCAGAATAATTAACATTTTTAACCTATGTTACCGACATATTCCGAAGAATCATCAAACTTAAGTAGAAGTGGGCAGGGCACATTGCTCATAGAACAGATGGCCAATGCAGCCGAAAAATTCTGGAGTAGCGACGGGGCACTGGAAGACGTAACATTGGTAGGCCTCCTATAAGATGGACCGATGATCTAATGAGGGATAAGGGAATCCGATGGATGTAAGACGCAAAGGACCGTTCGTTGTGGTAACACTTGGAGTAGGCCTACAGCATATGATGATGATTATGAGAGATTGATAGAGCTATACAGGACATATTACTAGGATTTCCTTTCTCACATCGGATTCATTATTTTAACAACCAAGCCAAGACTAGTATGAAGAAGTGTGATTATTTAATTTCTTGGATAAAATTCCTATAAATTGAACACATATTTTATAATCTATGCTCTGCCAATTTGTTTTTCGATTTGACATTTACCGCGTAATCGTGGTGCGCTCGGACAAAAGGTAGCAATTCAATATTGATATACATTCAGTCAAAAAAGTATCGGGAATGGATAATTTGTTTATGGTTCCAAATTCAAATTTTTGTTTTTTTGTAGTTGTTAGATTGGCACAACTGTTTTCCATTTTGGCGCGGAGTTTGAGTTGCATCTGTTATTTATATTAAATACAGTGCTGGTTTTAGTAATATCATATATAGTGTGTATTGCGAATTTCATAATGGACAAAAATATCGAACAAAGAGTTTGTCTTAAATTTTGCATCGCCAATGAAATTTCGTGTTCGGAGTCACTGAAAATGTTACAGAAGGCTTACGGTGAATCGACTTTATCAAAAACTCGTGCTTATAAGTGGTTCAAAGCGTTCAAAAGCGGTCGAGATGTGATGGAAGATTTGCCTCGCTCTGGTAGGCCGTCAACGTCTGCAACTGAAGTTAACATCGCAAAAGTGAAGAAAATAGTGACTGAAAATCCCCATTCAACTCTGAGAGAGATAGCCGCCGAACTTTCTGTATCTCACGAGTCGATCCGTACTATTTTAACTAATCATTTGGGTATGAAACATGTTGCTGCTCGGCTAGTCCCAAAAGATCTGAATTTTCTCCAAAAACTCAATCGCATGAAAGTCGCTGAGGACATGCTAAAACGAGTCAGTTCGGACCTAACATTCATGAAACGCATTGTTACTGGTGACGAGACGTGGGTTTACGAGTTTGACATGCAAACTAGTCAACAAGCTTCGGAGTGGCGCGTTCCAACTGAACCGAAACCGAAAAAACCACGCCAAAGTCGATCAAAAGTCAAAGTCATGTTGACTGTTTTCTTTGACTATCGCGGTGTTGTGCACTCTGAATTCTTACCGGAAGGTCTAACGGTAAATAAAGAATATTATTTGAGCGTTATGCGGCGTTTAAGAGAGCGAATTCGACGAAAAAGGCCAGATTTGTGGAAAGAAAATTCTTGGATTTTGCACCACGACAATTTGCCTTCGCACAAGGCTATCATTGTGAACGAATTTTTGACCGAATTTTTGAACGAATTTTTTAACACTCAACAAATACCATACAGCAACCACCATATTCACCAGATATGGCTCCTGCTGACTTTTTTCTTTTTCCTAAACTCAAATTACCACTTCGTGGCACCCGTTTTCAATCGATAGAAGACATAAAGGAGAATTCGCGGCGAGAACTGAACTCAATTCCGGAAGCAGCGTTTAAAAAATGTTTTGATGAATGGATTATTCGTTGGCGCAAGTGTATCGTTTCTAAAGGAGCATACTTTGAAGGTGATAAAATAAATTTGGATGAATAACAGACATTTTGTGTATTGTATATTGTGTATTGTATATTTGTATTATTAATCTTTTCCCGGTACTTTCTTGACAGAGTAGTACACCGATTTTATCCATCAAGCTTGATCAAGCTACAAAAAAATTTAGAGTTATTCATATGAGATTGCAAAATCAGAATGATTCTCATATTGTCGGTTCCTGTAATAGTCAGTTTTGATACTTGTATAGCCTCCCATCGATTTTATAGTCTCGCTCTTGTAGAACACATGCTGTTAGCTCAAGTTGCAACGATCAAGATCCAAGCAGTGCCCAGGGACTGCTGTGACCTTTTTATAAGCAATACTTGAGTATCAAACAGAATGCATCTCATAGTTTTATTCTACTACAAACCTCGAGGGGTATAGATTTTATATTTATAAAGTCAGATGAATATCGAAACTGAATCTATGTTAACGGGAATTGGATGATAGGATTTGTAGTCTAATGATCACCAATTGTGGTAAAATAAACTTTAGCAAATAGGCAATCTGATCTAGAATTAAATCCAAAATTACTTTTTCTTGAAGCAAAATGCAAATAATAAAACTAGCTTTCTGGCCCGCGACTTCGACCGTGTAGTAGTTGAAAATGCTACCATTAGGTTTTTTGATTGATTTTGTTTTATTATAATTAATAGTTCTTGTCCGAGACTATAATTTATATCTAATAGTATCACAAAAATTTATTTATTAACACATACAATTGTTTTAACAAGTACGGTAACTGTTAAAACAATTGTATATAGATATAGGTAACTGAGTTACCTATATCTAAGGTAACAAATGTAGTTACAAATGTTTTAATGTTTTGTTTGTATGTTTCATTATCTAATTGTGTGCAGTACATATATTGCTTTGTTAAAAAAAAAAAAACAATTTAAAATATGTTAAATATGGCGCCAAAATACGTACATATTCGACTATGTGACACATAGAACTGAATGACTGAACTGACTCATCACATGAATTTGAAAATAAAAATACTCAAATGAGACATTTCACGCAAGAGCAGTATTTTGTTTTAGGGTGTTTTTAATATCGTGCAGATTTCATCATGCATGCGGAATTGCTCCGCATATAGAAAATTTCACGATGCAAATAAAAAGCGTCCCGCGTGCGTATTCCACGCCCTACAATAAATACTTGTATGCAATTGACATTTGCGGGGGTTAAGCGTGCGGAGCAATCCCGCATGCGTGATCAAAACCGCACGGTATTAAAAACACCCTTAGTGATTTTTTTGACCTTTGAATTAATTTCAACTGCTACGCTAATAGGTATTTTAAGCTTAGTAAAAATTTTTCGTGCAAAGATGATGATTAATTTACCCTGGTTTCCATAACGGCACTTGTACTATTCACACTGGAAAATCAACCTGGCTAACCCCAAAAATAACCTATCACCTAATATTATCAATTTTTATTTCACTGTTGTCGTATAATTTTTTTACTGCCTACATTTACCGGTATATTACCGCGACGCTACCGACACGCGACTTGCGCTGGCGCATCGCCAAATGTCACTGAGATTTGAACTTGGAACGCTGTTATTCTTGTAACGAATACCGTGTTATTTACACTGAAAAATGTCACGATATGGATTTTATTAGTTGGCTGAAGGGCAATATAAATTCTTGTGTCGCAAATATATAGCAGGTGGAATCTTATAACATGTGTTAATTGGGCTGGGCTGGGTAGATATTATAATTTGTTTTGGATGTTACCTCGATAATATTGTCTAGTAAACATGAATCACTTTGCTGGTAGTCCTATATTTTGTCTAGTCTAAACTTGTATATTAATATTATTACGAGGTATTGGAACTAATATTAGGTATATAATATTATTATCATCATAATTTACCATAAAATGGGGTGAATAGAAACGCAGGGGTAAATAGAAACAAAACTTTGGTTTGGTTTTTTCACTTTGATATTGTGATAGGTGAGATGCAATGAAAGGCTTCTGATTAGATTTAAACTATTATTATAGTGTATTAAGCAATTTCAAATATATTTTGTATAAAAATTACGTCTCGACTTTTGTATGACGTCTCCCTATCTATTTTTTTGAACATCTATCCATCCTAAACTTTTAATAAACCTTAAAAGTATAACATGCCAGTTTGCAAGTTAATAATAACAGTGACCTCTATAGGCGTCACATGAGCTACGCCCCTACGAACAGAAATGCTGAGGATTGCAAAGCACTTCTATTCCAAAAAAAATACTTTTAAGGAATATTATTGGCTTCTAACAAAGCATCGACTGTTTAGAAAACCAATACTTTAATAAATTGATATAGTTAAATGCTGCAAAAAATATTCAAATATTTTAAAATACCCTTTGAAGTTTTGTTTCTATTTACCCCTGAGTTTATATTCACCCCATTTGACTTTGTATTTATTTTACGGAAATTTCTGTCTTTCTTGAATAAAGTTGTTTTAAATCATCTCTTCACAAGAGTTTAATTACAAATTATCATCTTAAAACTAAGTAACCTATATAAATGGTTACAAAGCTCCTTTGCGAAAGACCAGAGTCTATACTAGGGAGACCTTTCCATAAACGTGATAAATCATCAAATGACTTGTCCCATTCTGGGTAGCACGAGAGGGAGTGTCAGACATTTACTGAGTACATCTTTAGGGGTAAGCGGAACAGAGAGTAAAGTCCCGCAAACCTCCGTTGAAAAGGGAGGATCCTCCGACCAGACGGGTGTTATGTCTGGTGGGCTGCAACTGCCCGATAGATGATTTCGGGCTGTTCTATATGTTCTAATCGCGTGGAGAACTTTGATTGCGCGATTCAGGATTAGTTCTTATGTGACGCGATAGATGTCGCTACATCACTCCCCTCCGGAGATCGGAGATCGATGGTTCTTGATGCTTCTTGATGCGTGCCAAGCCTGTGGTAAGTTGGTTCCAGTGGGTCGGAACCGAATGCCGCATAGTTCTCGGTGAGTCGGAACTGTCTGCGGTGTTGCCCCAGTGAGTCGGGGTGGTGCTATCCCAGTGAGTCGGGATGATGCTGCAGGCTCCAGTGAGTCGGAGCGGTGCTGTGCGACGTAGTGGCTTGACTGATTGCGTCGACCAGGAGAAGTTCTTCATTGCTCTTCATGTGACTGGCCGAAGGTGCAGTGTGCTTCGCCAAGGTCGCTGATGAGGCTGAGGGTGATGACCAGGTATGACTATGTAGGCATGCTGGTGGTCAGGATACCCTTTAAAGCCGTGGGTGCTGGCTGTATGGCTCGCTGCTCGAAAGCTTGAGGAAGTGATGATTACGTCACGTAGTAGCTGCACGAAGGCTGCGCTGACGTTCTTTGTCGAGAGTCACCAGTTTAGGGGTAAGCGGAACAGAGAGTAAAGTCCCGCACATCCTACAGCAAATCCCTTCAGTTACTGCGTAAATCCCTTCAGTTGCCTTTAGCAAGTTCGATGGTAACTTCTTTGAACAATCTGCAGCGCTGACAGGCATAGATCCTAACTGGCCTCGTCAATCTTGCTGATATCTCTTTTAGCGCGCTGGACTTGCTGGGTTACCATGACGTTTAAAGTAAGATTGTTTTATTCTTATTCCATTGTGGGTAAGAGATGGCTCTAGACAACCTGTATGTCTCTTACCCGCACTGAAATAAGAATGAAACAATCTTACTTTACATTTCATGGTACAGGTCTTGGTCCTTACCAGATGGCCGGACGGCGAGCTAATAGTGAAGAGAGCCTGTGTTACAGATCGCCAGATAAAATCCTATGACAGTAATTTTATTTTGCTTTTTGATATTGATATGATTTTTTACTATGTCAACAAAGCAATCATACGTAAGTAGTATTTTTTGTCTGAATTTCTTGCATATACTAAAAAATATTTCGGACGACCTACATTGCAACCACAAATATGTACTTGCTTATTGAATTAAAATGTTACTTGCAATTAATATGTTTAGGGCTATGAGTTACTAATTTAAGTTATAAATGATATCCAAGTGTTGGGAGAGTTGAGGAGAACTATCCTATCTACCATGATACAGAGTATACTAGTACGGAGGCCAGTGTGAATCTGGTTCATACAATCAAACGGAATACCATTCAGTGCGAAAGCCGTATCACGGTAAATTCCTTGCCGGAATCTGTGTTTCCTGATAGCTACAACCCGGGAATCTTTAAGTCAAGAGTTAATAGGTTACTTCTTGGTAAACGCGTTCCATCGTCGACCGCATCGTCGCTTTCCATCAGGTGAGATAGCGGTCAAGCGCGAACCTATCAAGAATAAAAATAAAAAACTTTTTACAAAAAAAGAATAACCGACTTCACTAAAAAAAAACACTAAAAGGATCAAAATAACTTTAATTTCGGAAGTCGGTGTTTCTCGGTATTATTTGTATCTTATTTAACACCGACTTCCGAAATTAAAGTTATTTTGATCCTTTTGGTGTTTTTTTAGTGAACTTCTTTTGTAAAAAGTTTTTTATTTCACACTTTTTAGTTGCGATACACTTATAAACAGAGCGCCTATTTCTCATGATAATTCCAATTAACCCAAACACTGCTAGGTTACATTGTGTTATTATGAACTTCCTGTGTCTACCTTCCACCTTCCGGCCCCATAATCAGACCAGTTTGATAGTACCTTATAGCCAAAGTGCATCTCATGACAATTCTAATAAGCCCAAACACGGCTAGGTTACATTGATTAATTACGGAGTTCCAGTGCCTACCTTCCGGCTCCATCATCATCATCAGATCACTTCGATGATACCATTTTCAACGTAACTATTCATTTATTTGTATTGTCATAGTCGCTCAACTATCTTCATTGTGATATCTATGCGAGTAAGAAGTTCCGTTGACTATTTCTGATCTTCTTCATCAGTTCCACTTCATAAAATGTTACTTTTTGACTGTAAATATTTAAGTTCTTGATGAAAATACCAAAATCACTATATAGTTGCCTATAATATTTGAGGAGTTCCCTCGATTTCGCCAAGACTCCATCATCAGATCCCAACTTGGTGACTATGGGACCATTTGGAAAGTATACCCTTTCCAACAAAAAAATAATTTTTCAAATCGGTTGGCAAGCAACGAAGTTATGCGCGAACAAACACGACGAATTGAGAACCTCCTCCTTTTTTAGAAGTCGGTTAAAAAAAACATCGAATTTTGTTTCTTCGAAAACCTTTCAACGACATCTATATAATGCGACGCCTTGTTAATGCGACTTTTTGTTACTGCGATGTTTCGTTACATCGAAAATGCATTATCTCCTGTAATATTTGTTTATTTAATTATTTTAATTAAAACTCTGTGAGTATAATCAAATATTGAAGTTTATGATTGTTTACGGTGTAACTCAGGCGCATGTTTTTTTTTGCCAGACTAGTTCGACTAGACAGGCTGAAATAGTGCCCGACACAAATCAAAATATTAGTCATATATGAGTTTAGTCATAATATTACGAATGGTTTAGTGGCTTAGTCTGGCTGAAAATGTACACAAATCTAAAGGAAATTAGGTATTGAAATTTTATCTTCACATCTGGAAAACAATTTCAATCCACTCACAAATTATTGTATTAAGCAATTTTGTTGAAAACAAAAAAAGAACACACACATAGCACAGTCTGTGGCATACGGAGGTTGCTAAAAGTGTGTGAGGAGTACGCATGCCGTCACGGCCTCTTGTACAATGGTGTTAAGAGTCAATACATGGTCTTTCAGGCTGGCTCCAAATGCCCTCAACATGTACCACCCATTCGCCTGAATGGTGTATCTTTGGAACGGGTGCACCAATTTAAATATTTAGGGCATTGGGTAACAGCTGACCTGAGGGACCATGTCGACATCGAAAGGGAGCGAAGGGCACTGTCTAAAAGAGCAAATATGATAGCCCGTAGGTTTGCACGGTGTTCAAATGAGGTCAAAATCACACTTTTTAAAGCTTTTTGCACTTCATTGTACGCGTGCAGCCTATGGGTTTCCTACACACAAGCGGTTTACAGTGCCCTCCGTATCCAATACAACAACGCGTTCAGGGCGGTGTTGGGGCTGCCCCGCTTCTGTAGTGCATCGGGCATGTTTGCGGAAGCGCGCACCGACTGTTTTCACACCACCATGCGCAAGCGGTGCGCGTCCTTGGTGCGCAGGGTGCGGGGCAGCTCCAATACAGTTCTGGCGATGATTGCTGGCAGAATTGATTGCCCTTATATCGGACATTGCTGTAGCAGACATGTTACTAACTATGTCCGATAGTGTAAATGTATTTTCTAATGTGTGTGTGTTCTGTTTTGTGATTGTTATATGGGTGCTATTAGTTGCCTGAAATAAATGCTTTTTTTTTTTTTTTTTTTTTTTTTTTTTTTTTTTTTTTTTTTTTTTTTTTTTTTATAGCATTTATTTGGCACACTTAATGTTACACAATAAATAAAATCAGATACACACGAAATAAATAAAATTTATGTCGTATAGAAGTGGTTTTTTATTTAATTTCTTATCTTATTTCTTGCATTACATTGAATTTATTAATAAATTAATGTAATTTATGAATATTAAGGAATAATAAATGGCTTAATATTTGTATACAATAAGCCTGCGGGATTGTTTAATAGTGTCACCGCGATTCCGGAACGCAAAGGGCAACTGAGGTTCTGTGCACACCACGTTTTTTAAAGGACCCGTTGACGCGCGTTTTAGAAGCGTGAGTCGACGGCGCACTTATAATCAGCATTTTAATGTTCCTCCATTCTAATGTACTGCTGGGACTTAGGCCTCCTCTCTCTAGGAGAAGGAATGAGCCGTTATCCATCACGCGGGCCCAGTGCAGATTAGTGAATGTCACATGACTTCGAATTTTTGGTTCTAGGACATGCCGGTTTCTTCACGATGTTTTCCTTCACCGTTTTGAGAGCAGTGGTGATGAAATAAATTACGTAAAGTAATGCGCCTAACTGGGTTTAAACCCATGACCTACAACTCGTAAGTCGGGGCCACTACTCTACGACGGCGCGCTTATATCCTATTAAAGGTCTTCAGGCTTCAGGCTGCGTCCGACTCACGTGCGTATCGAGTCTTTATCGCTACAAACGCGCGTCGACGGCGCGTTTAATAAACGTGGTGTGCACAACTCCTTAGAGTCATGCCCATCCATACAGCATGCTGAATATGAGGCGGAATATAAAGAAACACTATTGTATTTTAAGATCTGTACCTACCACTATATTTCAACCAAATAAATGATTTAAAAAAAACCAAAAGGACCACGGGTGGATATTAGTCAGTAAAAGTCTGACATTCCATCTAGCTCCAACCAAAACTGGAGAAGTTATTTGATGATTTAACTAAAAAAACTTGGGCAAGTGCGAGTCAGACTCGCACAGTGAGGATTCCGTACAAACTTACATATGAAAATAGTTCTCAGTCCCCGAATTGAGTTACGAAGGTTTTTCCGATTCGCAAAAAGGTTTTTTTTTGTGACTTCACGACAAATTTGCAGTTTTCAGATTGTTTTCCTATATTTGTGCTATAAGACTTGTTTCATGCCAAATTTCAGGATTCTAGGTCAACGTAAAGTACTACCTATGAATTTTGATTCCCTTTAAGGTGTCGAAATACACGTTTTTTTTGCGACATAAACGTAAGTATCTTTTTTTTTCAGGAACTAGTTCAAATAAACGATGTCAATTCGTCGGGATTAAATGTGAAACATAGAGGTATCCCAAGGTTACATTTTAGGTCCTTTTTTATTTTTAGTTTATATTAATGATTTACCCTATTTGTTGCAAAATAAACCTAATATGCTGTTCTTTGCCGACGACATTTCTTCGGTTATTAAGATAAATAGAAGGTCTAATAATCTTGAAGACGAAAATAACGCCCTACTGCAGGTCCAAAACTGGTTCACTGCTAATAATCTAGTTTTAAACGGGAAAAAAATTAGATGCATAAAATTTTCCTTACTAAATGTCAAAAGTAGTGATTGTGACATAGTAGTGAACAATGAAAAACTAGAATTTGTCGATAAAACTGTTTTCCTGAGGATTACACTTAACTCAAGGCTACAATGGGGTCCTCATTCAACATCTCTTGCAGGACGGCTTAGCTCAGCTGCATATGCTGTTAGAAGAATCCGCCAATTTACGGATGTTGATACCGCTAAACTAGTCTATTTTAGTTATTTTCGTAGTATCATGTCATACGGTATCTTACTATGGGGACGGGCTGCAGACATCGACTCAATCTTTATACTATAGAAAAGAGCCATCAGAGCTATTTATAATCTTCGCCGGTACGATTCTCTAAGGGAACTGTTTAAGGATATTAACATCATGACGGTGCCTTGTCAATATATTTATGAAAACATCTGAACTGTCATAACAAGTAAAATTGCTTTATTAACACGTATGTATACTCGAAGACTTTAAGTTTGACTGAGGGGTAGATTTTAGTTGTGGCACCGCAACTAAAAAGTGTAAAATAAAATTACTTTTTACAAAATAAATACAAAAGACTTCAATGAAAAAAAAAAAACACTAAAAAGTGCAAAATAACTTTAATTTCGGAAGTCGGTGTAAAATAACGAAGAAACAAAACTATTATAGAAACACTGACTTCCGAAATCAAACACACATATGGTACATAAGTTTAGTATCAACAAATTAATATATGTTTTTTACATGTACATTTGTGTATTTTTATTTACTTTTCATTTCATTTAGCTGTACCTACAGAAAATAAGATCGTCAGTTGAATTATTTTGAGTAAATACATGTTACTCTATTAAAACAGCGCTGGTAATTTACTTATCATTTATTTGCGTTTAACATTTATTTACTCAAAACAGAATGGTAAATATTAGGTATTTATAAGTCTTACTATCAAATTAATTACGAACAGGACCAATCCCTTTTTTTTAGAGTGTGGAAAGGTGTTGTCAGATTTTTAATCTCTTTGAAGTGCACGTGGAACACGACTTACTACTATACTCCTTGACCTGATGGAAAAGCTCATGATGTTGACGACGATGGAGCATGCTTGCCTAGAAGTAACCTTTTCACTTAGTACCTTTGGCGTTGGTATCTAAAGTTATTTTTCGAGGGGGCCTGGCCCCTGGCGTGCCTGATTTTTGCGTAATGTTATTACTTTGACGTTCGTCATAGAATTTCAAATCGGTAACCCAAAATTCTAGGGAACTCCGGGATGCTGGGACGCAAGCCAGTAAAAGTGCTGACTGACACGCCCTCTGGCTCCGCCCTAGAGCGAGTAAAGTCATTGGAAGTTTACACCTAAAACCAAAAAAATATACGAGTATATACTCAGCCTCCTTATATACGACTATGCTATTAGCTAGTCAAGCTCTCCTATTATCTAAACTCTAGCTATATCTATTGTTATCTCCTAGTAAACAGCACAATAACATAATCTTTGAATTAAAACCAAAATCACGTCAATCGGATAAGTGGTTCACCAGTTATTTACGTGCTAATGGACCGATAAAAAAGTGAATGATGCAGCTCTTTTTTATTTGACCGACGAAATTCTTGATTTATAGCACGGAGTAGTGTAGATGATTCGGCAAGGTTGGCAACAGGAACGATTGCCAAGCATATAGCATATAAACATAATCAGCCTTTTAATGTTCCCACTACAGGGATTCAGGCCTCCTCTCTCTAGTAGAGGGAATGGGCCGTAATCCACCACGCGGGCCCAGTGCGCATTGGTGAATGTCACATGTCTTCGAATTTTTGGTTCTAGGACATGCCGGTTTCCTCACGATGTTTTCCTTCACCGTTTTGAGAGCAGTGGTGATGAAACAAATTACACAAAGTAAAGTTACCACTCGGCCACCACTGCTCCACTAATTGCCAAGAGCGCATTGCCGGTAAGTCCCTTCTTTGAGGCGTGGTTGGAAAGACCTCACGGCGTCCTCACATTCCGCATGACGCAGGTCCTCACCGGACACGGTAAGTTCGGGAGGTTCCTGCACCGGATTCGTGCGCAAACGACGCCCGGGTGTCGCCACTGTGTGGCCCGCCCGGAGGACACGGTGGAGCACACGGTGGAGGTGTGCCCCGCTTGGGCAGAGCAACGCCGTGTCCTCGTGGGGGCAATCGGCGGCGGTGATCTCTCGCGCCGGGCCTTGGTTCAGGCCATGCTCCGGAGCGAGGAGGAGTGGCAGGCGGTCGCCTCCTTCTGCGAAGCAGTAATGCTAGCTAAGGAGGCGGCCGATAGCGTGAGGCAACGGTCCTCACGCTCCAACCGCCGCCGGGATTATGATCCCGATTTCCGGCCACCGTAGGCGCGGGCTTGCAGACGCCGAGCAATGGGTGGCTCGCCGTCTGACCGTCCGGTAACCGTCCGGACCGAGCCCAAGGCGTCGACGGCGCGTTTTGTTCCACGCGCGCCTCAAGGAGATGTCAGCAAATCGTAGGGGCCCAGCAGGGTCGAAGCCTACTGGGGCCACGGGTAGTGTGAAAGCGGAACCCGGGGCCCTGGGACGAAGGCAACGAAGGAACAGGAGTGGATTTTTAGTCAGTAAGAGTCTGACACTATCTCCCGTTCCGCCCAAGAGCGGGGATGTCATTAGGATGATTTCCCACCCAATAAAAAAAAAAAAAAAAAAAGAGCGCATTGCAAACAACCCGTTTTAATAAACGGCAATGTCATACTTTAACCCCTAATATGATGTTTACTATACAATTTTGTACATAGGCCTATTTATTAGTGTGATAACCCTGGTAGTAGATAATGATACCTAAAGATAATTTTCGACTTTTCAACCTGTTTTAAAACCTAAACGAATAGCAGAACTCAGTTTAAATAAATTACTCAACCAAGTGAATAATTTGATTTGAAAATGGCGCCGTAGCTCAGGCTTGGCGATATTTTTACCGAGTAAATATCGGAAAACTAATAGATATTACCTTCCCTGTCGGTTTTACAAAATATTTATTGGAATTATTACTTTGTTTATTAAATTATCTCTTTAGAATAAGATTTACCAGTCGGCCTGACTTACTGAGTTTCAGGTCGCGTGTGGTCAAACCGAGACAGGCGCATTTGTATATATTATTTATTTCATATATCACAATCCTGTAAGAAGAAATGCCTCTCCCAATACCAAGTGGCAAGATCTACACGATTAGATATATTTTTAACAGTTTTGTTTACCAGCCCCCCTAGCCAAGTTACGATCGTTTCGTTTGCGTCGAACGCCTCGAGTAGGCCACGCCTCCGTACTCTTTGTTCTGACCACGTGACTGAGCGTTGAGATGACGTCAGAACAAAGGAATCACAGGCGTGGCCTACTCGAAGCGTTCGATGCAAACGAAACGATCTTAACTTGGCTAGGGGGGCAGGTGATCTAAACACTTAGGTACTTTAAGAGACCCCGCAAACTACAGGCTTTCGATCGGCCGATAAGAGCCTATTACATAACTCGATATGCAGACAGTTTTAGTCTATGTATATCTATGTATATAATCGTTCTGTTTCATTCCTTCACACGACATTGGTGTAAGTTGCTCTTTTTCTTGTGTGACGCTACATAGACTAAGACTGTCTGAAAATCGAGTGGTATAATAGGTCCTATTTTTTGTTTGGTTGCTTTATCAGTATGAAGTTGTATGAAAGTGCGCACACAAAATGATTCAGAATCGGTCGGACAAAAAGTTCAGCTTCCAAACTATCGACCACTCGAAAGTCTGCAGTGTGCGGGGTCTTTTAATTGACATATACATAAATGTCGGTCAATTTGGACTTTTTCTGTTATTTCTATGAGTGTACATAAATAAATAGGTATACAATTTGACACTGAATTGCAAAATAGGTTTTTTATTAATTTCGACCAATTTTCCAGCAACTAAAACTTACGCAACAGCTGTCAAATAAAAATTAGAATTTACTTACGACTAGAAAATCATTAAAAATATATCTGAAGTAGAGTTAAAAAAACCTATATTTGTACTCTTTAGGAATTTATCTCATGATCATTTCAAGCGAAAGATATCCTCTGCCGGACATACATATGCCTCCCCCAAGCATCGGCACATCATACCCTGTTCTTCTCGTATCCTACAGAATCGCGCGCTCTGCATGAGGCCATGAGTATACCTCGAGGAAAGCCATCAAAAATCGCGTCGCGCATCGTCCGATACACGGTTAGCACTCCAACATCTTTCAGCCTCATGGTCGCCATGCTTCCAGCAATGCACACTAGCCACTGCCAAGATTTTTCCACTTAGAAAAAATCTAAGAATAAAAACAATGGTAATATTTTAAGCTATCAATCAAAACATAATACATCCAATAAAGCACTCAATTAACTGAAGTCTGTTTTTCTTCACACTAAACTAAAGTGAGTCATACAGCTCCGCAAAAGCTGCATACTAAATAAATTTCAAAAGCCAGATAACATTTTCCATTAATTGAAATATTAATAGTATATATAGAAATTAGTAGGTCCTATTATAGATTCATGACATTACAATAGATCATAGACAATTGGATTGGTGCCAAAATCATATTAATTTATGTAAAGTGCCCCGTAGCACCGAATTATACGGTGACACATTGATACCGAAGCCACTCTCCCGGAATTAGACATCTAATAGAGTTCTGTAGACTGTTAGGTACATTTAGTTAAATGCTCTTAATTTACAATGAATCATTTCGATTAACAATATAGGGACAAATTAAGGGAATTAATAATAATATCTGCGTAGTACACTTTGTGTTAAACTAACGGATCCCTGTCAAAACACTAACTATACCGCGCTCCAAAAAACTTACTGTCCTAAAAAGCTGCCCTGTTTAAGCGGGACTAGACTGGACTGGACATATCTGCCGCATACCTCAAGCATGCATCAAGCGGTAGGCCCGTGAAACACAAAAATTGGTACCTTAATTTCGCAAGACAAGGCCTTGGGGGACAGGGTATAGATAAATTACACCCAGACACAGGACAAATGATCGTGCTCATCACACAAACGTTTGTCTTGGGTTGGAATCGAAACCACGACCTCCGATATAGCAATCAGAGCCACTGGACCAACAGGTCAGTTAAAAATAAAAAAATTAATTGTGAGACGACTTATATCTTCCTTAGGAATTGGCAAGAAACAGCCCAGAGCCGGAAACAAAGAAAGGCCTTTGTCTACAGGCTAATCTATATATATAAAAGGAAAAACTGACTGACTGACTTATCCACGCACAGCCGAAACTGCTAGGACTAGGAGCTCGAAATTTTGCACAAAGCTTCCTTTTATGACGTAGGCGAGCACTAAAAGAGTTTTTCCCAAAATTCACCCCTTAGGGGGATGAAACGGGCATCCAAAGTTTGTATGGAGAAACCTACTTTCACGCGGGCGAAGCCGCAAGCAGAAGCTCGTTAAGTATATTAATATAATAACTGTACAGACCTAATTGGTAGCAGAGGTGTTCAAAACACTCACATATCACAAAGTTTAGTCAACACTCTCAAGAACAAACCCGGAGCCCAGTTTCGTGTACGGATAATGTCAATATGCCTGCCCCCTACTTCTTGGTACTTGAGCATCTATTCAAAGAGCGGGTAAATTTGTTTTGCCACTTTCAAATGGCGCTAATCCGAAAACACTTTTACTAAAAGTGTTTAACTAATTTTAAGGAAACCGAAAATGTTGGATTTGAAGTGGCAATGCCCCTAATCTATTTAAATGAATCGGAGTTGCTGGAAAATTTCAGTTTCAAAGTGCTACTGACTCAGACGAAATGTGGCAAATAATTCTTGTACTAAAGTGCAAAGTTTGGTCAACTTTTCCAAGACTTAAAAGCTTATATTAGATGGAGTAGATCCCTAATTGAAACTTGGGTAAAATATTCCAAAAAGTAATGTAAAGATTAAATCCAATGAAGATCACAAATCAACAAATTCAGACCAAATAAAAGAAGGTATCTTAAACAGCAGATTAATTGTTTAGGGTGTAATTTATCTATAATATTACCAGTTAATAGTTAGATAGATAATAATAATAGTTAGATACATTTGGCAAAGAGGTAAAAACAGATGTGTGTTTTTACCTCTTTGCCAAATGTATCTAATTGTTATTATCGATTGCGTTAACGTTAACGTCAATTTGTATTGAAACTGTACAAGCACCGTTGGGTGACAATACAGCGAAAAACAAATATTCATTGTGCGTACAGCTAAGGAGTCCAATTCTCTGCGTTTCCTGAAAACTACAAGCTAAGTTTTAATCAGTGTATTAAAACTTTCTTTTTTCATTGTGTATTTATAGTTTATAGGATTTTGTGAGGCACGAATAAACGTTTGTTTTCTTTCTTTCTTTTCAACCTGAGGGTCTTTAAGTCAAGAATGAATAGGTTACTTCTAGGCAAGCGTGCTCTATCGTCGATGACATCGTCGCTTTCCATCGTGAGATAGTGGTCAATCTGACTGGCCTGTTGGTCTAGTGGTCAGTGGCCCTGACTGCTATGCCGGAGGTCATGGGTTCGATTCCCACCCAGGAAAAATGTTTGTGTGATGAGCACGATCATTTGTTCTGTGTCTGGGTGTAATTTATCTATAAATGTATGTATTTAGAAATATATAAGTTTGTTTATCAGTTGTCTAGTACCCATAACACAAGCTCTGCTTAGCTTGGGACTAGACGGCGTTGTGTGATAGTTGTGGAATATTATTATTATTATTAATCACAACCTATCAATAAAAAAAATATTTATACGATTTGTCATAAGCAAACGTTTCGATAACATTATCGATTATAATGTACTTAATACCCACCTACCACAGTTTTGTCTTTTTAACCCAATGGTTGACTGGTAGAGAATGCTTTGTGGCATTAAGTCCGCCTATGTACCACCACTGTACATGAAGTTTAAATAAATAAATAAATACGGTCTCGGATGGAAGTTTTAGTCGAGATTTTTTCAAATAAAGTTCAGTTAATTATTTTAGTTATTTGCATATTGATTCCCAGTGGATGTTTTGGTATAAAATTGGTGTAGTTTGGCATCTCAAGTATCCACACAAATGAAGTAGCAGAACTTACAAAAATCGTATGGTAATGCATACAAACAGCCTGGCAAAAAAATTGATAGACAAACTCCTAAACACAACATTTCAAAGATTAAAGAGAAGAGCACCGGAGCGAGGAGGAGTGGCAGGAGTTCGCCTTCTGCAAAGCATTAATGTTAGCTAAGGAGAAGGCCGCACGTGCACGCGCGAGGCAATTGCCCTCGCGCCCCAGCCGCCGGGATTCTGATTCCGATTTCCGGCCACCGTAAGCGCGGGCTTGCGGACGGCGAGCAATGGGTTTGGTCGTCGACGGTGCGTAGTATTCCACGCGAGCCTCAAGGAGATGTCAGCAACCTCAGGGGCCCAGCAGGGTCGAATCCTACTGGGGCCAAGGCTCTGATTCTGAAAGGAAGACTTGACCCTGGTATGAATAGATTTTAATAATGTGGTACGTAACCCTTGGCCAGTTTTTTTTTCTTCTTGCTTCGCTTCGTTTTCGTACAATAAATGTAATAAACTTTCCGCAAGCCAGACAACTCCTACAGTGCTCTCATAAAGCGTGCTTATAAACATGCGTCGCATTTGAATAAATAGGAACTTGAATACTTCCTATTTATTCAAATAACCACGAAATTATACGATTAATGGCGTGCTCACGAGGCCAAAACTTTCCATAATAATCAGGGGTAAAGAAGTGCCAGCTGCGTAAGATCTTACGTTCATAACATGTCTATAATTATGCTGTATTTTAATAGCCCAAAATGTTCTACACAGCATCACTATAATATTTGTATTTCGGCTGGGTCTTCTTTTCCAATCAAATCATTTCATAATGTGACCGGCCATTTCATGAAATAGTTCTAAACGCATGATTAAGTAAAGTATTTCATGATAAGTGCTATTTTTTATCGTAGGGGCAAGTTATTGTGGTAATATTATATAAATATAGAAACAGTATTGATACATTCCATTATTATTACAGGGAAATTTAGAATAACAATTTTATTGTTATCACCCAGTACCAATCCTTTTTTAAAGTATTTAAATGTAATATTTGCAGTTCTAAACAAAATAATATACTGTTCGGCTACTTAAACTAAGTTTCATGGTTCACAAATTGAAAATTTAACGCTCCAGCAATATAATCAATAATAAGAATTCAATAGATGAAATAAAACACATCCTGTAATCAACTTTGAGTTACCAAGAAACATTTAAATCAATTACCTATTTATTATTCAGATCAAAGAAAAGATAGGAGTAAATTCAGAAATAATTTCTGATCTCTATCAGAAGTCATCTCTGAATTTACTAATATAATATATGGAAGAAAAATGTTGCACTTAGCCAAGGCTGAGCCCAAATAAATTGGAATAAGGAATAATGATATTATTCTTTTTGGAAGTAGGCGGAACGGAGTGTAAATTTCCACAAACCTCCGTTGAAAAGGGAGTATCCTCCGGCCAGACGGGTGTTATGTCTGGTGGGCAATTGCCCGACAGATGATTTCGGGCTGTTCTATATGTTCTAATCGCGCGGAGAACTTTGATTGCGCGATGCAGGATTAGTTCTTATGTGACGCCATAGGTGTCGCTACATCTTCTTCAGAGATATTTCCATCTCTGGATTCAGAACAGGACAAAGATTCATAAAAAGGATGGTATAACCATGGAATAGCTCCACTTTTACACAATCTTAAAAGCAATGTTTTGTAAGTGCAATACTTTGCTTATTAAAATAGGTTGGGGGTAAACACGTTCCAACTGCACATTATCTAGGCGTACAGCTGCATCTGTACTATACTCTAAAGTACCTACGCTTTCGTCCTCTTCATCTACTTAATGTAGACTGAGGGTTATTTAGATCAAGCTCTAAATAAGTGTCTTCAAAATTTTGTTTAAAAATAACTTACTTGCTTGTGAGTCAGACACGCGAACCTCCATCACGTCAGTCCACTGGATCACACTTCCATCTATATCACAACACCTCCAATGTTTATCATTATTTTTTTACATGGATACCCACTTTCTTTTATAACAAAACGTGCTTACTTCAGATTAAAGTACACAAAACTTTTTATAAGTAAAATATCAATTGGACCAATTTTTGTTTTTTTTTATATCTATTTAGTTCATTAAATTATGTATATATTATATTTACCTATATTGTATTGTATCTGTGATTCATTTGTATATCTTTTTTATATTGACCTTTTTTCTCTCTCTCTTTTATTGCTCCTACCACTATTCTTCTCTGCATCACCCAAAGGTTGACTGGTAGAAAATGCTTAAGGCATTAAGTCCGCCTCTGTACCTTTATGTGCATGAAGTATTAAATTAATATCTATTGTTACTATAGTATTATCTTTGTCAGCTGTCTCTATTTCTTTTGTTTTTAATAATCTTACGTTTTCTTTTCTCTGTAAATAAAGTTTTTGTTGTACCTCTTGAGTGACTTTTATTGCATTGTCGGATTGCTCATGTATGAACCACGGATGACACTAGACTTGTGTGGGTTTGAAAAGTGAGTCGTTAGAGTTATATTGGGAGTTAAAAAACTGTTTCATATCATCGTTTTGTTGCCAAAACATCAGTGTAATTTTGATGTGTAAACCACACAGTATACATTGCTATATATTTGTGAAATATACAGATTTTCTGAAATATATTTGGGGGCTAGCGACGTCTTATATCGTCGAGTCAAAGCTTCAAAGTCTTTAGTATCTAAACAGAAAAGAAAGAAACATCTACGCTAAGTTGTTTTCCTATCGATTTTCTACCAGTTACTTCGAGGAGTGTGCGTCGAAATTGCATTACCTAATCCCGCCTAACCCCTCGTATCATCGGACCATCAGACATCACACCACCCATACGTACAAAACATTTTGGGAGCACAATCATTGGTGAAATTCCCTACCGGACTCTGTTCCCTGATAGCTACAACCTGGGGGTCCTTTCGGCCCCAACGGCCTTCTGATCTGCAAGCAATGTGCCCTGCCCATTGCCACTTAAGTTTTGCGATTCTTCGTGCTATGTCGGCAACCTTGGTTAAGATAGGTTTGTGTTGATTCAATCGAAATGAAGTAAAATATAGTGTACCTAAAGGATCCCTAAGGCTTCCAGTCCGTTGGACCGAAAAGGAAACAAAATTCCATCTGTTTATGTTCTAGCTTTTCTCCGCTTGAATGAGCTTGCTGCCCAATTTGTCTGCCAGCATGTCTAGAATCAATGTTTTACTTATCATAAAGAAAGAAAAGAAAAGAAAGAAAAATATTTCATTGGGCACGCATGGATACACACACTGTAAAAACAAAATTCAAGACAACTAAGACAAAACAAAGAAAAAAACTGACACAATTTGTGTCTCACGGCTGCACCAAATAGGTCCAGTTCAGCAAAAATGTCAGTCAACTACATGGCAATCTGTGGTAGTTGCCTGACGCTGGTTTTCAACTGAACCTTATTGAGAGTGAACGGCAGCTTAAATGAAACTGTCACTGTTACAACTTGATGGTAGATATAAATCGACAAATGCGAGGAAATATCGTATCCACACCTTCCATCTATTCTCCATACTATCTTGTTATTATACTTAAATACCAATTATTATCTGGTTGGCAAAATTTCTTTTTCTTTCTGAATTTCTCTATTAATCGCCCTGTCCTTTACTGTCAAATCCATCCAAAGGTTGTCTGTAAAATACTGCTTTTAGCAATAAGACCACACATGAAACATCCTATTAACTTTGAGCTCCTACAGTAATTTTGATGTTGAACAATAAAGAGCACCTATAATATTCTATTTATATGAAAGGAGAAACTAACTGACTGACTGCAATATTAACGCACAGCCGAAACTACTGGTACTGGGAGCGTGAAATGCACAAAATTTCCTTTCATTAAGAGAGGATTTTCCAAAATTCATCCCTTAGGGCAAGAAATGAGGGTCCAAAGTACAAACTTCTCCTACAAATGGAAAAACCTACTTTCACGCGGGCGTAGCCGCTGGTAGTAGCTAGTCTATCTAAATATCTTTATATTTCAGCAGTTATCTTTCACACAGCCTTCCCATCGTTTTTTTGGTCTTGAAGTCATCCACATTCATACCTACTCGAAGGTTTCCTCACGACCTTTTTCCCATACTTACGCATCACATGCTCGTATCATTTCGGATGGCGCGTACTGTTCCACGCGCGCCTCAAGGAGATGTCAGCAACTGTAGGGGCCAAGCAGGGTCGAAGCCTACTGGGGCCAAGGATCTGATTCTGAAAGGAAGACTCAGCCCTGGTACGAAAGGCAACGAAGGAACAGAAGTGGGTTTTTAGTCAGTAAAAGTCTGACACTATCTCCCGCTCCACCCAAAAGCAGGGAATTTCATAAGATGATTTTCCCATAAAAAAACACCTACAGGCACCTCTATCTAGACTCTATTCATAAAACCCACTTCAAATAACTAAATGAAATCAGCAAGTAATTATCCAGTTCAAATACAGGAAGGTAGGCAACCAAGGACTTAGCGACGAAATGAAGTGACGTGAAAATAAACTAAACACACGTTGTAGTCACATCTTGTCAACGTTTCCTTTCATCTTCGTTTTATTTACCTATTATATACTTCAAAGCGTTAAGCGTATTGAGGGCTACAAGGAGATCCTGGTTGAAAAATAAATACGTATTTTTTGTATGGTGGAACGATTTGTAGCTTTTGAAATATTTAAAGTACTGCGATATTACAGAAAATACAAAACACAAAGAATCTAATAAATACCTAATATCAGAAAAAGAATAACGGATCTTTAAAGTTTATTTAAACTTTCATTCATTCATTCCAAGACGATCCAAAAATCATCATCATCATCATCTTCCTGCCCTTGTCCCATCTTATTTGGGGTCGGCGCAACACGTTTTTTCTTCCATTCTATCCTGTCAAAAGTCATACTATCACTAACTTCCTTTTCTTTCATATCACTTTTCACACAATCCATCCATCTTTTCTTTGGCCTTCCTCTCCCTCTCCACCCATCCACATGTATACTCATAACTCTTTTAGTAACATGTGTTTCATCTCTCCTCTTTACATGATCATACCAAGACAAACGATTCCCCTTCAACTTTTCAGTCACTGGCGCCACTTCCAAGACGATCCAAAGATATAACACTTTAAAGCAACCCGTTTTAATAAATGGCAATTTCATACTTTAACCCCTATTATCTATGTTATATAAAAGGAGAAACTGACTCACTGACATATCAACACAGCCGAAACTACTGAGACTAGAAATGTGAAATTTTGCACAAGGTTTCCTTTTATGACGTAGGCGAGCACTAAGAGAGGATTTTCAAAAATTCTGCTCCTAACCGGATGAAACGGGTTCCAAAGTTTGTATGGAGAAACCTAAGTTAACGCGGGCGACGCCGCAGGCAGACGCTAGTTTAATATGCAGCTGCAGACTAAATTCACCTTCCTTCCATTTAAAATAGTGAGGAATGTGGATGCGTCAGACATTCAGAATAAAAAATACTTTCAGTGATCTGACACAATTTAATACCTGGACAAAAACCATTATACAAAGTATATTTTGAACTATTTAGAGACCGAATAAATCACTAGAAATATCTGAAACAAAAATATTCAGTGATCTTCAAATAAAACTATCAAGGCTTAAAAATATTTGGCTCAGTTCCTCTAAATTTTCCATAAAAATTTGTAACAATATGTCATCGGGTTCCAAAATCATCTTGTTTTGATACTTATATTCGTCCATAATCATTGAAGTAAGAGAACATTTTCATGGATTTTTGTACACTTCAACGGGATGGAATTGGATGATGATAGCTTTGTGATAATGTTTTCGAAGTCAAAATATATAATGTCCTCCAATGAAGTCATCGAAAATTTACATATTTTCTGCCTAGCGTATCCAATAAAAGAACAAATGAAAAGTCAGGAGATATTTTTAAGGTTCTGGAGGATGCGCACAATGAACGGTCTTGTGCGTCTCACATATCTATATATGTGAGACGCACAAGACCGTTCATTGTGCCGACACTTGGGGGAGGGCTATGGGCAACAGTAGAAGTCTTTCGGTTGAAATGATGATGATGATGGTGAAATGGTCAGGATGTGCATGAACAAAGCCTGAATGATGCAGATGAACCGAAATATTGGAACTGCGGGATAGTTCGAAAGAGTTAAAACTGCCCTGCCACGAAAAGAGCAACTGAAGAAATACGGGTGGGTTTTAGTTAGTAAAAGTTTAACACTCCCTCTCGCCCCACTTGGAGTAAGAGGAGCTTTGTGACGATATCATACACTAAAAAAAATACTAAAGTCAAGTCTCTTGTGAGCCCTAATTCTGAAACTGCTCTAAAAATTCGATGTAACCACTATAATTAGATTAAGCACATCACTTGTGAGTGTATACGCTATGAAGACTAACCATATGATATACCATGTGTAATCTATCCATGAAAAAGTCTGTAATACAAATCAGCAGCATGATGTCAGTGAAACCTTAGGGGCCCAGCAGTGCGGTTTCCTCTTCAAAAATTCCCCGTGGTTCTAGAAAGCAAAGGCAACAGAAGGACACAGGTGAGTTTTAGTCATTTAAAGTCTAACACGCCCTTTCGCTCCACCCTAGAGCAAGAAAAGTCATTGGATGATTTCCCACCCAAAAAAATAAAATTGAAGCAGCAACAAAAGTACAGAAAACACCGATTTTCAAACGTATTAATTATGAGAGTAGTAGATACCTATACTTAGTTAATTTAAGAGTACTCAAATAAAACATTGAACTGTCTCATAACCCTTATCATATTTTAGATCAAGTTTGGAGCTTGAAGAGCATACCTCAATATTTGACGAGGTCTCGGTTACAGACTATAGATAAAACTTCAAATATATCCAACTGAACTGATACCTTTTAGTTTTCTAGTAAATAGTCGTACTTGACATTTTATCGAAGTTCACTGACAGGTAAACCTGAAAGTTTGTGCAATTCATCCAAAATCTATAGGAGAAACTGACTGACATCAACGTACAGCCGAAACTACTGCGAATAAGAACATGAAATTTTGCACAAGGCTTTCTTTTATGAGGTAGGCGAGCAATAAGAAGGGATTTTCGGAAATTCAAATTTTTAAGGGAGTGAAACGGAATTCCAAAGTTTGTACTAGTGCTAATCTGTAGGTATATCGATGCTTAAAAGGCAAAAATTACTAAGCGACATTGAGTAAACTTTACAAGAGAGTGATTTATAGTTATTTATCTCTGATATAAATGACTTATTAGTCGTTTAGGCTAGTCATCTTAACGCTCAGTCACGTGGTCAGAACAAAGGAATCGGAGGCGTGGCCTACTCGAAGCGTTCAAGGTAAGAGAATCGAAACGAAACGGTCGTAACTTTGGTTAGGGGGGCAAAAGCCCTACCGCAAACTCTTACAGTAGGTACCTATCCCTTTCTCACACCAGAAACTTGATGATTTTAAGGCACACCCGTAAGGCCTCTACCCGTAACTGTCCCACCACATCTAAAACTGAGAAGAAACCTCACCCATGCATGTATACCGTAGGCGCAAGCTTGCGCGCGGCGAGCAATGGGTAGCTTGCCGTCCGACCGTTCGGTAACCGTCCGGACCGACCCCAAATCGTCGACGGCGCGTACGGTTTCACATGCGCCTCAAGGAGATGTCAAGATGCGCTCAAGATTCATTGAGATTTTTTTTCATGCCGGTATCTGTACCACAGACTAAATAATATCTGTTTCAAAAGGTGCGTCCTACACATAATACTGTAGTTATGTTACAATATGAATATTAATACAGTGTGATATATCTCTCTCATTTTGAAGAGTTTGCGCGGGAATTGCATGACTTGATTCCGCCATCTCCTTTCTACTATCGGACAACCCGACGAACGGCGAGTATCCACATTTACGTTGTTGAAATTTCAACGGTCCGGACTAAGCGTTTCGCTTCGTCGTTTAAACCGCATACATCGAAGGACTGGAACAATTTGCCTGCTGCGGTCTTCCCGTCCAACTATAATTTACGTGTCTTCAAGGCTAGAGTGAATAGGCTCTTAATAAACTAGTGCGCCTGACCATCAATGATTGCATCTCCGCTTACCATCAGGTGGGATCGCAGTCAAGCACTGGTTTATATCAATTAAAAAAAAAAAACAACTATGTGGGACGCCACAACATCAAACAACAAAGTTCTTAGTCATGATCTTTTCTATTACCTAACTAGCAGATAGATAGATTGGTTCAAACTTAGACCTGTACCATGACGTTTAAACGTAAGATTGTTTCATTCTTATTTCCAGTGTGGGTAAGAGATGGCGCTAGACAACCTGTATAGCTCTGTCTCTTACCCACACTGAAATAAGAATGTAATAATCTAACTTTGAACGTCATGGTAACCTCGTTAAACAGATTTCTATTTAAATATTGAGAATAAAATTATCATCCTCGTACTACATCCAGTCTTGTCCCTATATCCAGAATTTAACACTCCAGTCAATCTCACCATTAGCAAAGAGTAAAAGGTCATCGATCAAATTTGAACTTTGCATGTTTTCATAGACAGCCAACGCCCTGATGTGCTTCAAAACAACTTCTGTATAAACTTGACTACTTAGGTAGGTAGGTATAGGTACCTACTCCAATCCTACGTAGATAGTTCATAATCTAAGTTTCCTGACCCTCAGGTCGTTTCTTTTAACGAAATTCAAAACCAGAACTTTGCTACTAGCATTCTAAATGACTCGAGATCATGAACGCGCAGAATTATTAGGTATCTAAGTAGGGTACCTATGTCTTGAAAGAAATCCTTTTGTTAGGAGTATAAATTGAGAAATAAATTAGAGCCTTTGTAAAATTCAGTTAGTAGGTAATGAGTACCTAAAAATATCGTTGTAATGTTTATTGCTCCTTTAAAAAAATACAGAATGTAGAAATCATCATCATCATCTTCCTGCCTTGTCCCGTGTTATTTGGGGTCGGCGCAACACAATGTTTTTTTTTCTTCCACTCTGCCTAAACCAAATCCAATCCAATTGGAAATAACCAATGAAAATAATATAATTTATTTAGGGCTGATAGTCCCAAGACTGCAAAATTAAACCAGATCAACTCAATTATTCTCAATTATGCGTAATATCCGCATAATTGAGTTTCAAAACACGTAGGTAGACGTTCAAAAACCATAAATTCAGTTATCCCGAACAATATTGAATAATTGATTCATTGCCGCCGGTTACTTTTGAATCGAGAACTGTCGTAATGTTGCCATAGTTAAATATTCAAATAAGCCTATTCATAATCGTTTTTGTATATAATTTGTGTTCATTTGAAATAATAAAAATTAATAATACCTATTCTATTCATATAAACAATTTTGGCTGAATTGATGTAATGTTACGTAAAAAATGCATCTAGATATATTTCTAAAAAGTTTCAGTCTTTCGCTTCGTTTCGTTAGAAACTTATCTAACTTGGTATAGTTAGGCACTTAAATAGGTATGATAAAAAGAATTCTAGTGCTGGAGATTGTAAAATTTCTTAATTTGTGTTTTTAATTTATAATATTGAGTTTAGAACGATGATTTAGTTTTCAATTTAATGTTTTGTTGTTGATACTTGTAAGAGGCTTTAAACCATGATAAAACTTATTAATTTAACGAATACGCATTAGTGTCGTACTTCCTATAATTTACTTGTTAATCTTTAAGGACTTTGTTAAAAATATTTTAAACCACAATTATCGTTCTTTTGTATAAAAATGCAGTCAAAGTTATTTCAAAGTTAAAAATTACAACGACAAAAATATAAAGAATATTTGCCGTAAGAATCACTCATAATATTGGCAGGTTTGTTAGTATTTTAGAATTATCAATTTTCCCAGATTGAGCTGGAGACAACCAAGAACTTTTTACTAGCAAATAGTCTGTTAGCAAACATGGTCAGTAGGTACTAAGGTAGGTAAGTCAGATACTTAAAATAAAGGCCTTACAA
This sequence comes from Mythimna vitellina, assembly GCA_949316375.1. Lineage (NCBI taxonomy): Eukaryota > Metazoa > Arthropoda > Insecta > Lepidoptera > Noctuidae > Mythimna > Mythimna vitellina. The sequence continues at coordinate 21,379,422 of OX438701.1, read as the reverse complement.
AGAGTTGTTGCAACACATCAGTAATATTAGGTCGATTATGGACAGTCCACAACAATAAATGATTAAAGTTATCTTTATAATATCATACTAGATACAACTGTAATAAAAAGGTAAGTGAACGCTTACCCTCCTCTTTGATAACCTCCTTCCCGCCAGTATTTTCCACATCGGCCATAACTAACACAAATAAATTCCGCACAAAAACCAGAGCAATTTGAAAATAAACTTGTCACACGCAATATATTGCCTATCGTCCTTCCCTCACATCACTTCACAAAACACACGTTAATTTGCACATCAAAGGAGTATCCAACTCACTTTAGGCTGAAAGAAACAAATTCCTGAATAAATTAATCAAAGCATTTAAACAAAACTCGCACTGAAAACTTTCGCGCCAATGCACGATTTTTTTAGGTTTGGCACACACGTCCCAATGCCACAAGAGATGATCACAAACTGTTCTATTTTGGTTGATGGAACAAATTGAAAGATTTATATGCAAGAGTAATTTGCGGCAAATACCTACTTTCGAATATTGTTATTGTTCGTCTATTAGTTAGATTAGGTTCTGATGTCAATATTTTCAAGGCTATTAGATCGTCTTAGGAGTTTCCTGAACTACGCAACAGTATCTATTATTGTCAAGGTCTTGTTGGTTAAGTGTTAAAATGAAGAAATAACCCTAATAGATGGCTATTTATGCAAATTAACGCAAATTCTTGACAAGTTTACTTACAATTTTCAGTTCAATAATTATATTTTTTTAATAACGTCCTTCGTTATCCACAATATTAAGATAACATAGCATCTTGCTCGTTTCATCGAAGAGGCAGGCAGAGTTGTTCTGTACCACACAAGACCACACATTGCATATTTAAGTCATCATCGTAACTTTATGGGTGGTTTTCATGATTCAAGGTTTTCCTAGCAAAAATCATTTTGTGATTTTTTAATATTTTTTTGACGATGACTGTAAGACTTGTAAGTTTGCAAATATTATTTAAAAAATAGATGAAACTTAAAAATATGAACAATAATAATGATGTATATATACTCCATTTGTTTAGGTAGTTAACTAAATTTAAACAATCTTGATATGTCTTTTTATTGAAAAAAAATCGTATAAAAGACATACAAAGATGATTTAAATTTAGTTAATTGCCAAACATCGGTATAGGTAAATAAGAAATTGTAAACATTTTTTAATAAAATTTTTAGACAACTTTTAGTTAAAAGACATATCAAGATTGTTTACATTTAGTTAATTACCTAAACAGATGGAGTATAAGTACTTAGGTACTAGATTTACTTTACTTACCTGTGTAGAATTGTAGATTGCTAATTTTCGTTTTAGGTTTCAATGGTATTTCCATCAAATACGGGATTCACAAATGAGGCGCGAGGCGAGGGCGACTCTTATTTATTTTTAGATCCAGATTTCGGGCGATCTTGGCTGCCCTGTGGGCAGGATTAAGGGTGAATACTATCTGGAACCTATCATTTTCGATATTTTAATCATCGTCTGCCCATACGCCAATTTTTTTATCTAAATACGTTCAGCAATTAGGACATGAAGAGTTAAAAACCAGGTATGGATCCCCGGAGGCCGGAGAACGTATCTCAAGGGGTTGACAGAAAATTAACTTTATACATATTTAATTATGTTTATCAGTAGTCTAGTACTCATAGCACAAACTCTGCCATCGGTCCATATATGGTAATAGATGTTAAGTAAAGCTGGCTGGAAATCACTACCTAAAGAAAAATAATCTCTTTATGCAAATACAAACTATCTACAAGGAATTCTCTCGTACACCATGATAAATTACAAAAAAATGTGGATATCAGAGTTTATGTACGTAGGCGAGCCTAACTCAAAGTTGAGTTTTCTTCCAGCAAACCATTGAGTGATTGGGAGAGATCACTAAGTCTCGTATTGTCGAAACTGTTACAATATACCGACTCTTTTGTCGAATCTCACTTTCAGTATGACTTGATTCAACGTGTTTGCATTCTTTCATTCAGCGAGTAATATGCCTGTCTACTTGTAAAAAACCTACTGGAGAGCTGGCGAGCTTGTACAAATATTTCCACATTTTTCACCCATGCAGAACTACCAATTTTATTATTGTTGTTTTTCTTATATCTGAGCGAGTTGTTTGTAAAATAAAAAAAGTAAAGCTAAAAATAAACAAAATATTGTAATATATGCGAAGTGTTTTTTTTATAATACGAATTTCAAGTAATGTTTATAATGGCACTATAATTTGACTTTATTGGTAAACTAATTAAACAGTACTTAAAAAGCATGATTTGGAAAGAAAAGAGTTTATTATATAGAGATTTAAATAAAATTGAATCAATTTTTTTATGGGCAACATTACTACTTTGAATGTCAATGTCATTTGTCACCTGTTCAGAAATCTGTCATTAAAATGTCAAAGCATTGCCGTCACGCAAGTGAGCGCAATGTTTTTGTAATTTATTTACTTGAAACAACCTGTATGAATATTAAAGTCTGTTTAAATCAGTGGTTTTTCTTTAGTTATAAGTGTTAGTGCGTTCATAATACCATCAAAATGTCGGAAGAGGACGAAAACTTGCATCGATTGGAGGGATCTTCTGGAGATGCACCCGGTGGACTTATTCTTAAAAAGAAGGATCCTCCAGGAGAGTTCCAATTTGCCAAACCTTCGTTGCTTGGTCTCGACAAGCTGGCCGCAGCTAAACGTAAACAGAATAGACTGATATCGTTTCAAGATGAAAGTAACGAAGATGATGTCGAAGACAGTAAATCTGATGCCAGTGGTTCGAAAGAACGTAAATACAGGAGGCATAATGAAGAAACACCTACTTATACTGGTGGTATATCAGAACAAGCGCGGGAACGGATGCTTGAGAGATTACAGAAGTAAGAAAGTTTGTTTCGAATTAGTTTTATTGTTTTCTTGCTAAAATATTTCACATAGGCCCACATGAGCACGTATAAATCGTCAAAAACTAGTTCACGGTTCCATTTGGTCAGTTTTTTAAATGTTATTCAGTCCCCTGCATTATACATGTATAGATAATACTGTTGTTAAAGAGACAAGAAGTAAGTAATAGTAGATAAATGATATTTATTATGTAAGTAGATTTAAAAAAACATTTTTACACATTATTTTTTTTTTTCGTCATTTTAGACTAGATGAGGCCGGTGTTTCCTAGCTGACTACCCTCAGAAGAAAGACCGAAATAAACTCAGGGGTCAAAGCCTCTTTTCAAGTCCATATATCAACAGAAATCTTGTACTGATTTCCAAATAAATGTTACTACCAAACAACAGTTCTCTAAGTTTTTGTCCTACCCTGCTCTGCAAAATTTCTCATTCTCAAGCTATCTGTACTGTTTAAGTAATATTTAAGATAAGTTAGTTTCAAATAACTTCATTCACATCATGATGTTTTTATTCCAATAAGAAAACATTCCGGTAGTCATTCAGGGTAGTCAGCTAGGAAACACCGGCCTCATCTAGTTTAAAATGACAAAAAAAAAATTGATGTGTAAAAGTGTTTTTTTAAACCTACTTACAAAATAAATATCATTTATCATTTCCACTTATCTTTTTTATAACTGTTTTTAGGTTGTTAAACTTCAGAATTTGATTATTTAAATACTGTTGGCTTTTAGTAGCTACTGAAGTAGTCCAGCATAGTGTTGTGTTACTACATGCAAGTTGCTCTCAAAGAATTTAGAAAAGTAGCATTTTATTATAAGCCAGTAAAATTCTTATTAGATCGCAAGTTTCATAATATGTTGCAATAATTTGCAGTTTAGTATATTTTAGTCTTCAGCATGGAGTCTCAAAGTGAAGTTTGCGAAAGTGGGGTCCATCAATTGATAGTAAGGGGTTAGCAAAAAGATTTTCCTAAAAGCGGCTGATTGGTGCACCACTGCATGTGACACACATTATGGCCAAATACCGAAATCTACCTAATCTTAATGTTTTATTTTAAAATGTTTTCATCACAATTTACCATCAATTAAAATAAAAATCCTAATGCAAATTAGTAAATCACTAGCATATTGACAAATATAACTTTTGGGAATGAACTTTAAAAACCTTATGGGGCAATAAGTTAGAGAAACCCAGGCATAGAGCATCCTCAGTAGTCAACTAAAGAGATACATTAATATGTAAAACATCATCTTCTAGAAAAGAAAAAGAAGCCAAAGAAAAAGGTGTGCATTACTCAACACAAGAAGAAAAGAGAACACGGTCAAAAGATGAAGAGGACGACCGCTACTACCGGTACCGTTATGACAGGAGGGACCGTGACCGCAGAAAGGATGACCGCAGAGATGACAGGAGGGACAGAGATAAGGATAGGGATAGAAGACAAGGAAGGGACTCAGAAAGGAGGGATAGAGATAGTGAGAGAAAGGGTGAAAGTTCTAGAAGGAGTTATTATGAACCGAGGTTTAAAGATGAGCCTAGGACTCCCAGGTATGTCACTGTTATCATTCCGTTCATCCGTTATCACATATTTGTGATATAATGATTGTGTACAGTTTTAAATATGTAAGAGAAATGTTTTTCTTTTCTATCAACAACCAATGATGATTACAATTACGTGTGACAACGCAAGTTTAAGCTTTCAATTACTGTAATTAATGACACAATAGAAAGACAATGAGAGAGTGAGCCGGCATTTGTTAGGAAGTTTAATGAATTAAAATAATAGAGTATTGGTATACTTAAAAATTTCTGCATAAATTATGATTAAATATCATAATTATTAGAGTACTAGTGATTATTGGTAAAAATGAAGAATGTCTCAGGTACTCTACTACCATCCCTCTTTGAGACCAGAATAATGATGGCATTAATACTTCATTGTATAGTTTCTATTGTACTCTTAGCTAATATTTCACTTATGAGATAAACTTTATGATTGATATAAAAAATTGGATAAGTGATCAATTTGTTAATTATTAATTATTTAGTTTTTCTATTAAATTCGAATTTATTTTATCTATTATTAAATTAGTAGTAATCATATTTAAGTCATAAGATGGTGTAGCATAGAAAAGAGAAATTAACTCAAATGGCAAACCTGAAAAAGTTAATACAAAATTCATATGCTTATTTTGATATTTTCCAGCATGAAAGTCCTCAAGCCAACAGACAAAACAGCCTGGGATGATGATGATGATGACCCAAAGGCTCCCATCCGTAAGTCCAGCTGGGACTTCCCTACACCGCTGACTCGAGACGGAGGAGGTGACCGGTCCCAAAGGAGTGATAGAAGTGGTAAACCTTTGAGGGATTATAAGGGAAGACCATATGACAATACACCAAGAGCTTCTCCGCATAAGTGAGTTTTTTATTTTATCATACAATTTTAATTTTAATATTATAGTCCAGGACACACACACTTTATTAAATTATAAATACATACTTAATTTTAACTGACTTGGACCAAGTGGTTAGTGGCCCTATCTGCTATGCCAGAAGCCATGGGTTCGAGTCCCATCAAAGACAAATGTTTGTGTGATGAGCACAATCATTTGTTCTGCATCTAGGTGTATAATATATCTAAAATATGTTTATCTATTTAGAAATATTAGCTTAGTTTGTGACTAGATGGCGTGTGAAAGTTGTGAATATGTTATTCAGAAACTCGAATAAATGTGCGTGTTTTTTCTACAAGTATATTTTCTTTATTGTTTTAATTTATGATCACAGTATGAAGATAGAATAATAATAATTTATTCATTTAAAGAAAACTTTTGGTCCACATTATGTGTTAGTATCACTTATTTCTATGTTATTTCCGAAGTTCAATAATATTTTACAATCAAAATTTAGATATTCTTACAATAAAACAAATTACATAGTAGAAGAAGTTTGCATGTTCACTTTGTAAGTTCAAAGGTCTCATTCATAAGGAGCTTTCGTAAATGTTTTTATTTTCTCCTTCTTTTTTCTCTCTCTCTCTCCACTTATTTAAGTTTGTTTTATTACTTCTCTGTGTATTTGTTTTTAATCATGCCGGATAGTTATGTTAATTTAAATTAGTCACCCTAGTGATTTTATTTAAGTATCCCACAGTTAATCTGTGAGCAGCGCTGTGGGCTACAATATTGTTAATATGTACAGGTATCTGTACTACCTAAGTTTTATATTGTAGCGGTTTGCTGTTCATTTAAAAAAAAATAAAAATAATAGAAGTAGGTTGAAAAGACAAAGTGCACCTAAATAGCAGATTTTCAAAGGTATTTACTATACACTATGATTTGATTTCAATAGAAATCTAAATATCTAGAGAAAGATTTGTATTAACGTCATAATCACACTCTTGGTTGTATAAAAAATTATGAAAATGTACATCGGGTTGGATGCTCTTAAAACGGCTCTGTACATAATAATCGTAAATATTAGACACAATGAATACCACAACTTAATTGTTTGTTTCCAGATTCGCCAGTTCGAGGCGGGCAGTCGATATTGACGACTCAGATTGGGAAGAAGCTGAAAAGAAACTGGATCGAGCTTGGTATAATATGGGTGAAGGTAAATATTATTATTGTGTGTTAGTAGATCTTCAGATCCTGGACCTTTGAAAGGCGTACGAGGGGCCAAGCGCAGAGGCCTCTTAGTCACTTTTATGGAACATGGTACCAACCGACAGATTATCCCTGTATCGCCATGCTAATGCACCCAAGGACAACCCCCGGTTGGTGGGAAACTATTGCGACTTAAGGAAAATAAATATATTATAGGTATTTGGGAGGCTTAAGTGGTTACCAAGAAATATGTTAAGACTATGGCCCAGGGACCTGAATATTGTTATTAATATACATCTATAAAAATGGACAAACATTTACAAAATAATTCTACAATTGGAGAAAATACTTCTAGTATTAAAATTATCGTGTCAGCGTGTTTGTTAACGAACTCATCATAGCTTTTCCGAGTTTTTTAAGACTTTTTTTTTTGTATATTTGGTAGATCCGAGAATAGGTCGTATGCTATTTTTCGCGGCGCGATCGGAACAAACAATTGAAACACTATTGGTTACCAATTACACGTGGGTGCGGTGCAGCAACTAGCGAAGCGAAGCGGACGCGTTCAGTTGGTTTGATATTTTTGCGCGAACTCTCGCGGTGGGGTGACTTGTTTTATATAAATGGCAGATGTGACATCGCACGCTTTGAATTTATTGTTACCGCAGCGAATCGCTTTGCACCCACGTTAGACGTCACCTTTACACACAATTTTTTTTTATTGATGTATTCTAGTGGTTGACTGGGATCCCACCTGATAGTAAGAAGTGATGCAATCGTTGATTTCGAAGCGCACTAGTTTATTAAGAACCTATTCACTCTAGCCATGATGACACCTAAATTATAATCAGACGGCAAGACCGCAGCAGGCGAATTCAAATTTTTATTTCTCCGTTTTCCCAGGTGAAGCCGATGAATCCGACCCATTCGCGGGCACATCATCAGAGTACGTTGCTCGCAAAGAGGAACAGATAGAAAAGCGACGGAACCGCAAAGTGTCGGCTCAGAGGCAGCAGATAGACAAGGACAACGAATTGTGGGAGCGAAACAGAATGCTAACCAGTGGCGTGGTGCACGCTATTAATGTTAACAATGATTTGGATGAGGTATGTTAGGTCATTTTTTCAATTTGAATTTGTTGATCTTGAGCAATTTTGACGTTAAAGAGGTTGTAGAGGCTTAAAAATTGGGTTCGATTCTTAGATGGCGACCATAACCATGACGTTATGGTATTACGCATAGTTTAAATCGCGGTTTTAGTTTGTCAACTCCTGATTTGAACCTGAGAAAGGCAGTGTGTTGTGTGAGTGTGCAGCAGACAACTGAACGAATGATGAGAAGCGCATGTGCAGCGAGTAAATGATGAGACTAACTCGAGTGAATGCTGTGCTCTCGCTCACTCTCGCTTCTACAATTAAGTGGGTCATGTTGAATGAATTAAAGAGTGACGGATCTGGGATCTAGTTCACGTTGTGCGCCCGTAGGAGCACTAATGACCTAGTTCGTTCGCAAACTACACAAGACTAAAATGTACCAAAAAAAGTCGTATGACTTATATGATGCTATTGAGAAATGTTAAAATAGTTATTCATTCTACGAGAGAGAGAGATGGATGGATAACATGCATAATAATATCGATCATTTATTTTGGAAGTTTTGTGGCGTCGCTTGGGTGAGGCCTATGTCCAACATTGGACATCTTTCGGCTGAAATGATGATGATTTTGAAAGAAAAACAAATACAGGCACAGAAAAAACAAAGTTAAATGCATGCGTATTATAGCGTCTTCCATATCATGGCTTACCATCAGGTGAGCTAGAGATCAAACGCGAGGCTGTCAATAAAAAAAATCGTATTTTTTTTTAGCTGCAAAAGTTGGCACTGTAATGTTACTAATGAGACATAGCACAATTTCTTTTCTCTTTAAACCTTAGATAGCTTTTTGGTTTTAAGTAAATGTCTTTGTGAGGTTACCACTTTTAAATAAGATAACACACTACACCATAATATACCCAGAAGACAGAAAAAAATCTTATTAAAATTTATATATATAATAAGCAAAATAAAGGTGTACTATTCCTCCAATGATTTCTTCCTGAAGGTATACTGGCGCTGTGTGTTCTGCAGAATTTTTTTTTTTTCATTATTGATAGGCTCGCAGCTTGATCTCTATCTCACCTGATAGAAAGCGACGATGACGTCGACAATGGATTACGCTTGCCTAGAAGTAACCTATTCTCTCTTGACTTAAAGACCCTCAAGTTGTAGATAGAAACAGATTCCGGTAGAGAATTATATGGAGAATTTTATTATGTGTAGTTAATAATTTTTATTTTTCAGGAAAACGTGGACCGCGTACACTTGTTAGTCCACAACATAGTGCCTCCATTCCTTGACGGCAGGATAGTATTCACCAAGCAACCCGAACCAGTCATACCGGTAAGTTTTTATTTACTAAATAGCTGCTGACAAAGCCCATATGAAGTAGAAAATTATCCTGAAGCAACATCATCATCTTCCTGCCCTTCTCCCGTGTTATTTGGGGTCGGCGCAACACGTTTTTTTCTTCCACTCTGCCCTGTCACTCGTCATGCTATCACTAACTTCCTTTTCTTTCATATCACTCTTCACACAATCTATCCATCTTTTCTTTGGTCTCCCTCTCCCTCTCCATCCATCCACATGTAAACTCATAACTCCCGAAAGAATCTCGAAGCAACATACTCCCGAAATAAAAATATTCTATGTACTATTCCAGGACACGCTCTGTAGGGACACATGTAAGCACGTAAGGCAGAGTGCAAAGTTAGCAAATTGTATGCGCGCGTGATGGATGCTTTAGAACGATCAGTTACTGTGCACTGATTCGGGCGAACGGTTCTCCCTGGGATCACGCGAAATATGTTTGGTCAACGCAACCCGATTTTCATTGAATCCAGAACCCCGATCCAGACGAAGCAGCACTCGAAGTAGCGATTACCGTGAACACAACCCGTAGGTCAGGAGGCAACCGATCGCGTGAGGCAAAGTTCCTCGCCCCAACCGCCGCCGTGATTCCGATCCCGATTTCCGGCCACCTAGACGCGGGCTTGCGGACGGCGAGCAATGGGTGGCTCGCTGTCCGATCGTCCGGTAACCGTCCGGACCGGGCTCAAGTCGTCGACGGCGCGTACTGTTCCACGCGCGCTTCAAGGAGATATCAGCAATCGTAGGGGCCCAGCAGGGTTGAAGCCTACTCGGGCCATGGGTGATGCGAACGAGATCCCCGGGGCCCCGGAAAAATATCAAAGAAGGAACAGGAGCGGGTTTTTAGTCAGTAAAAATCTGACACTATCCCCCGTTCCGACCAAGAGCGGGGGATGTCATTAGATGATTTTCCCACCCGAGAAAAAAAATACCCGTAGTGCTTACGTAATACATAACCCATGTGCCATGTCCTGGAATTTCCCAATTGCTTCAGCATTATAAGACTGATTATATATTTATTTATAATGCCTACTTCTTCGGGCCTCATTTTTCATGATAAGTCACTATCATGTACGATTCCATACCACTACTATTTTTTCTTCCAGGTAAAAGACCCGACCTCTGACATGGCCATGAACGCTCGCAAAGGTTCAGCTCTCGTCAAAGCCTTCAGGGAACAGAAGGAAAGAAGAAAGGCTCAGAAAAAACACTGGAAGTTGGAAGGAACTAAAATTGGTATGAATAATATTGCAGAAGATTGTCTTTTGACATTATATGATGAGCTTTATTAGTATTCTGATGCCTGCTAAGGCCATGGGGAATTTTTTTGAAAGGGAAGCCATAGTCCTGGAACGCAAAGGGCAACTGAAGGACACAGATGTGGTTATAGTTGTCACAGGACACAGATAACAGTCTGACACGCTAGTTCGTTCCATCCTAGAGAAGGCATCAAAAAAGGTTTATTTGTGTTATGACTTCCCCTTCCCCTTGAAAACCCTTCTAAATTAAATAAAGATTTTACATTAAATAATTTAAATTACATTTAGTTGATTTAAAACAATGATTTTATATTAAAATACCTATAAATTAAATTGAATTAGATATGAAAAGGAGTTCCCGAAGGCTTTGTCTGCATGGTTCTTATTTGCACTTTAAGACATTGAAAATAAAGTATATTATTCAATGGTTTAAAGTAATTCTAAACATTTTCTGTACCAAGAATATGTTTAGAATTAATTGAAAAATGCTTAGCATACTTAGATTTTTTTAAAGATTCTTTAGAATAGTATTTTTAAGATCCGCTAGTTGATCCCTGAGCATGTGCTCAAGTCAATAATAGCTACGTAAAGCGACGACTGGGGATGCGGGGTGTGAGCACATGAACGAATTATAAGATAAAAAAGACTGGCCAAGTGCGATTCAGACTCGCGCCTTAAGGGTTCCGTTCAAACTCACTTATGTAAATAGTTCAATTCTCGAAGATTTTTCCGAATCGCTATTCTTTTTTTGTAACGTAGTTAACAACAAATTAAGTGTTTTCAGAATTATTCCTATAACTGAGCTATAAGACGTTGCTTTATGTCAACTTTCAGGATTCTGGATCAACGGGAAGCATACGTTTTTTAATACATAAACGGCCGTATCTTTTGTATCAGTTAACTTAGAAGTTTGATTTTTTCACAGCTTCATGGGACCGTAGACTTTCAGTTTTAATTTCAACTCGATACCTCCACACGTTCCCGAGATAAAGGGTCTTGATAGACTGACAGACAAACGGACGGACAATAAAGTGATCCTATAAGGGTTCCGTTTTTTCCTTTTCAGTTACGGAACCCCAAAAAGATGGTTTCAATATCAAATTGTGAAATATTTAGATTTTTAGCAGTACATTTTAACTACAAAATTCATTTCGATACAAGACGTTTTATTTTTCAGCAATATTATCCCTCAATTTTGACAAACCAGCAAAATTATATTTGTCTCCTCGATTTCAGGTAACATCATGGGCATCCAGAAGAAAGAAGAGGAATTAGAAGACGGCCCCACTAAAGATGCTTACAAGTACGCTGAACATATGGATAATCGTAAGTTAAACACCTTAACCTTACCTTAAGAATTTACACCGTAGGCTTACGGACGACGAGCAATAGGTAGATTGCCGTCCGGCCATCCGGACCGAGCCAGAGTCGTCGACGGCGAGTAGTGTTCCACGCACACCACAAAGACATGTCAGCAAAACTGTAGACGCCCAACAGGACTGAAGCCTACTGGGGTTGACTTCTGAAAGAAGGGGTGGAGTGGCCTTCTTCCGAGGGCCTGGAACGCTAAGGGCAAGGAAGGAATATAGTTGTGGTTTTAGTCAGTAAAAGCCTGACACGCCCTTTCGATCAGCCTTAGAGTGAGTGGGAGAAATCACTGGATGATTTCCCACATCGAAAAAAAAAAACACGCTTATTACAAGTCGTGGTAACGGCCCCGACTCACGAGTAGTAGGGCGCGGATTCAAACCCAGCCAGGCGCATTACTTTGTGTAATTTATTTCATCACCACCGCTCTCAAAACGGTGAAGGAAAACATCGTGAAGAAACCGGCATGTCCTAGAACCAAAAATTCGAAGACATGTGACATTCACCAATCCGCACTGGGCCCGCGTGGTGGATTATGACCCATTCCCTTTCTTAGAGGAGGCCTGAGTCCCAGCAGTGGAAACATTAAAAGGCTGATTATGCTTATGCTTATAACAAGTCATTATTGTTATTTGTTTTTTATTTTTTAAGGTATGCGCCATGTTTGTACGCAAATTAAGACTTTTCTTTATAAACAAATCACATAATTTGCTCCACAGAACCTCAAGAAGTAGAATCGAAGTCAGACTTCGTGAAGAAGTTGACGATATCTGAACAGAGACGGTTCCTGCCAGTGTTTGCTGTCAGAGAAGAACTGTTGCAGGTCATCAGAGAGAACAGTGTCGTTATTATTGTTGGTAAGTTCTAATTTTTAGGGTTCCGTATCTCAAAAGGAAAAAGCGGTACCCTTATAGGATCGAAGGACTGGAACAACTTGCCTGCTGCCGTCTTCCCCTCCAAGTATAATTTAGGTGTCTTCCAGGCTAGAGTGAATAGGCTCTTAATAAACTAGTGCGCCTCACCATCAATGATTGCATCACTGCTTACCATCAGGTGGGATCGCAGTCGAGCACTGGTTTATACCAATAAAAAAAATAAAATAAACACTGTTATCCGCCTGTCCGTCTGTCTGTCTATCTGTCTGTTAAGACCCTTTATCTCGGGAACGCGTGGAGGTATCGAGTTAGTAATATTGCATAGGAAGGTTTGTACGGAACCCTCAGTGTGCGAGTCCGACTCGCACTTGCCCAGTATTTTTTATTGTTGATAGGCTCACGCTTGACCATTATCTCATCCGATGGAAAGCGACGATGTGATCAACGATGGAGCACGCTTACCTAGAAGTAATCTATTTACTCTTGACTTAAAGATCCCCAGCTTGAAGTCATCAAGAAACACTGACTCCGGCAGGGAATTTCACTCCTTATCTTACACACATTGAATATGTTTCAAAATATGTTCTTTTATAGTTGCCTTTACTTGTTTTTATTGTTCGCCTTTAGAGGTATGCAAAACAGGATCTAATGTCCCGTAAACCTCCGTTGAAAAGGGAAGATCCTCTGACTAGACGGATGTTGTGTCTGGTCCGGGCAACTGCCCGATAGTTGATTTCGGACTGTTATATATGTTCAAATCGCGCGGGGAATTCTAATACCGCAATGCAGCATTTTGTAGTTTAGTTCCTATGGGGCGAAATGATATCGCTACATTCCTGCACGATAACTGAGGAATGTGGTATTGACATTATAAACAATATCTTATATATCCTCCCGTGGGTGTCGTAAGAGGCGACTAAGAGATATTTAGAGACTGTGCATACTACAGCACTTTAGGTCACCCCGTGGTGGCGAGTAAACTACCAACAAAAGCATTCCCAAGGAGGGTTGGGGTCAGGCTGGCGGCTGACTTTAAAAAAACTAGCCAAATCTCTTTGCAACATGTTCGGTCTTAATGGAATCCTATATAGGCAGTTGAGTAGTACTGGAGATAACGACACCCGCAACGAGCAAGGTTGTAACATTAATTCTGTCAATTTTTCAAAATGAACCTTAAAGTAATAGAGCTATGTTTGGATTTTGTTTGGACTGTAATCCTAGATACTGCCTTATTCGATGCGAGTGTCGATAATATCATGCAAGCAAAAAAAATACTCTGAAGGTGACAAAACTATTCTTGCCTTGACTGTACAAAGTAGATTATAGGCCAGATTCAAGTTAGAACTACACTGCGCACACGTGGTTCACGTACGCCGATCTGGGCGCGTCGGTCTCACTCTCCATACATTTTATATGGCAACTAGACTTGTAGAGCTACATTAGATCCACGCCACACAACGCGCTGCTACATTCAAATCAAGCGTGGCCCTCGTGTGTGTCGGTCTAATGTAGTTCTCGCTCCACAGTTCTGGAACTTTCCTTTGCTTAGTAAAGTGAGCGCTTCATAGGTATATGAACCTTAACCTTATGTACGTAATGATTATAATCGTGTAAGTTAATATGAATAATATTTTTAAACGAATATAAACATACACGTTTCGCGAGTAATGCCGATATTCGTATGCAATGCTTTCTAAGTGTTATCTAGTTGAAAACTACCGATGATTTTTTTTAATTACCCTAAGTTATTTTCTGGCTAAGTAAATGAAAATGAAGGGTTTTTAGTAATATTGAAACATTAATGTCTTAATATTTTATACACTGTTTTATTTGCTAACAAAATCGTTATCAATTTAATACACAATTATTTTAGTATGACGAGTATGTCAATTATTTTACATATTTGTTATAATAATTGTAATATTGGAATAATCCCAGAGGCCATATAGCCTCGGGTATTATTCCAAAGAATCACTTCGCAAATGGGTTTTAGTCAGTAAGTCTGTCACTCCCTCTTGCTCCACACAGAGCGGGAGAGGTTTTTTCCTGGCCAACTTGGTCCTAGTAGGCCCCGTCCATTTTGCAGGCCTGAGGCCCTACCACGAGGAATGAAGCTATATAGGGTTTATAGCTCCCTCCCTCTTTCTCGCTCGCCCTCCTGACACTTCATGCCACACGTTATTTGATCCCTGGTCCTTATAGGATGGCGAGCTACCCATTGCTCGCCGTCCGCAATCCCTTGCCTACCGTTGCTGAGAATCGTCCCGCGATTCCCAAGGCCCTGGGCATCTCCTGCGGCGGCTAGGGCGTTTTTTAACGCTTTCAGATATTACGTCTTAATAAAAGAAGAACACATGATGCACCAACTCCAAGTAAACTCAGATAAGGACTAGAGGATGATGAGTCCTCAACATCATACTCTTCAGCCACCGTTAGAAGAAGTTCAGTTGTAGTTTCACTGTCTTCCGATGACCTGGTCTGGTTATATCTTAGTATAAAATTGTTCTCCGGCCACATCGGCAGTAAACTCAGATAAGGACTAGAGGATGATGAGTCCTCAACATCATACTCTTCAGCCACCGTTAGAAGGAGTTCAGTTGTAGTTTCACTGTCTTCCGATGCCCTGGTCTGGTTATATCTACACTAATATTATAAAGAGGAAAACTTTGTTTGTTTGTAATGAATAGGCTCAAAAACTACTGGACCGATTTTAAAAATTCTTTCACCATTCGAAAGCTACATTATCCACAAGTAACATAGGCTATATTTTATTTTGGAAAAAAATAGGGTTCCGTAAAATATTTAAGTTTTTCGGACAGAAGCTGTAAAAAGTCAACCAGAAAAGTGACTTATTATGCGTACGCTGCCTAAATTATAAAAGATAGAACCATAAAATGTTCTAATTAATTGTAGATCTTATAAATATCTACCAAAGTTTGTTAGGAGAAACCTACTTTCACGCGGGCGAAGCCGCTGGCTGAAGCTAGTCTTAGTATAAAATTGTTCTCCGGCCACATCGGCAGGAAATATGCAGCAACTGAAAATGATTTGTTTTATTAAGCAATCACAATAATATTATAAAGAAAAACTTTTGTGAGTGTTTCTGTGTTTGTAGGTATTTATTAATTAAATGATTTACGTACGTGGCAATGGGCAGGGCACAATGCTCGTAGAACGGATGGCCGTTGTGGTCGAAAGGTTCTGGAATGGCGACCACGTACCGGAAGACGTAGCGTTGGAAGGCCTCCTACAAGGTGGACCGATGACCTGGTAACGGTTGCGGGAGTCCGATGGATGCGAGACGCACAGGACTGTTAATTGTGGCGACACTTGGAAGAGGCCTATGTCCAGCAGTGGACGTCTTTCGGCTGAAATGATGATGATGATGATGATGTGTGTAAGAGATAGTGTTTGTGAGTAAGTAACTTGTCTTGTTTTTTAAACTGGTGACTGAAAAGTTTTATGGATATCGATTGTAATGGTATAGCCATGTTGTGGAATTGTTTGAATTAGTTACCACTGCCCTGGTACGCAAAAGGCAACTGAAGGGAAACAAGAATTTGTTAGTTAGTAAAAGTCCCTCTCGCTCCAGCCGTAGTGGGATTTTTTTTTGATAACTAGCTAACCCAGCGAACTTCGTACCGCCTAACAGTCAATGAATGTAGTATATCTTTCGATATAGTCCACCGATTGCGATGAAACAAAGCCTAAGTTATATTTTATCAAGTTACACACAATTTTAATGTATAAAAGTTATCTACATCGATTTCGAACATTTTACGTGATGCGCGCACAACTAAAAACTTCTACACTTCTACAGATTTATTATATGTATAGATTTCTTAAAAACAAGATATTAAGCTTGATTTCTACTGAAAGGAATGGCCCGCAATAGCATAAAACAGAATTCAATGAAGAGGAGAGGTACCTTTGTCCACTTGTAAACAGTTTTTTTGTTTTATTTCAATTTGCCTGCTGCGGTCTTCCAGTCGAACTATAATTTGGGTATCTTCAAGGTTAGAGTGAATAGGCTCTTAATGAACTAGTGCGTCTCACCATCAATGATTGCATCTCTGCTTACCATCAGGTGGGATCGCAGTCAAGCATTGGTTTATATCAATTTAAACAAAAAAGTATGAAAAACTACGTTGGTCCTGCCTTTTGGGCAAGTCGACGTCTGGTATTTCGTTAGAAATATAAAATGTGGAACCCGATTCCAGCGTCACCTACCGAGTCAAATTTTATTTTCAAAACGTCCAGGAACCCACTCAAATATACACACAAAGTTTTATCTAAAGCGGTCAAGCCGTTTAGGAGGAATTAGATGACAAATACACGTTTAGAAGAATTATATATATCAAGACAGGGAAGGACGTTAGTCCATTCGAAAACAGTTGGTGTAGGCGATTTAGGCTAGCTAACTCTTAGCTGCCTTTTTTGACCAGTTTTAGCCCAGACATTTGTGTTAAAAAAAAATACACGTCATACGTTGACACAACCAACTTACCTTGTGTAAAAACCACAAAACTGAATATTAGAACGAAGAAAAATAAGTTTGATTTATACATTTTTTTTAACTCGCACGTCTGCCCTCGAACAGTTACTTAGCACAAATAGACATTAACATTAAAATTTAACATATAAAGTTACTTGTATGAACAATCCCAGCGTTATTATGCTTCAAATTTCAATTCTCAGGTTAAAAAACAAGAAAACTTACAAATAAGTCAGTTATTTCTATGAATCACATCTAATTCATTTGCAGACTTTCCTGTTTGCCAAAACAAGATACATTATTACACGTAATGGTCTGACCCACGTAAGCGAAACCGCATTTACCACAATAAAGAGTGTTTTTTTTTAATAGGAAATAATATAATATATATTCCACAACTTTTTTCATACAACGCCTTCTAGTCCCAAACTAAGCACAGTTTGTAGTATGAGTATTAAATAACTGATAAACATACTCATATATTTCTAAATACATACATATTATAGATAAATTACACCCAGACCAGCGTTCAAAAATAACCAGAGTAAGGTAGAGTCGCTACTCCAACCATTCAAAAATGCTTCAAGTTGCAACCCTGCGTTCTTTTATAACTCGAGTAGCTGCCCTAGAGTTAACTCTAAGAGCTATATTTCACTGGGACACCAGAGTCGCTACATCACACAGAGACAATATCAAAATGGACCTTAAGTGCACGCGTCCGAGTTGGTCGCGCCGCCAAATTGGTTGCGCAACCACACGGACACCAGGTGAGTAACTCTCTATAGAGCTGTATACATTTTATTGGTAGCGGTAACTGGTCGCGCC
The DNA here is from genome assembly GCA_949316375.1 of Mythimna vitellina. Classification (NCBI taxonomy): domain Eukaryota; kingdom Metazoa; phylum Arthropoda; class Insecta; order Lepidoptera; family Noctuidae; genus Mythimna; species Mythimna vitellina. The sequence continues at coordinate 21,361,585 of OX438701.1, read as the reverse complement.
GCCATGGTGTCCTGGTGAAATATAGCGTCTAGCATATATGCTAGAACCATGGACTGATCGTTGTGATACATCGTTATTGTGATGTGCACGGATATCTGATGTATCAGATATCCGTGACTATCACCAGGCCATCGATCCTCTTTATTGGGAGCCTTCTAAAGCTGCGCCTTCCGGTACTCGGTCGCCCCTTTCGAACCTTTTGGCCCATCGACCATCTATACTGCGAGCAATGTATCCTGCCCACTACCACTTAAGTTTGGCGATTCTTCGTATTATGTCGGTACCCTTGGTTCTCCTGCGAGGGATAATCTCTTCGGATCAAGTCGGTCTAGCCTTGTGCCACAATTTATCCAAATCCATTCAGCTGTTTCAGTTTGAAGGAACAGCGAACGCTCACGTACATAAAATCTTTCATCTTTAAGATGTAATGGAATGGAATGGATGAATGGAAGGAGATACTGACAGAATATCTGGTGATTTACGAGAAGACTGAGTGAGAGGTTTAGTTATATTATCTGTGTTATATTTTCTTTATGTATTTAACATTATTTCTAACTAATGTAATCAGTGTAATTGGCATTTTGTCGTTCTGGTTGAATAAAATAAATAAGTAATTGTGATTAGTTTTTTCTCGTAGTGTCTGAAATGTATTTACTTAATTTACCATTCCTATATTCCAGGTGAGACCGGCAGCGGTAAAACGACACAGCTAACTCAGTACCTACACGAAGAGGGTTTCAGTCGTCTTGGCATGATCGGGTGCACCCAACCCAGACGTGTGGCCGCCATGTCCGTGGCTAAGAGAGTGTCCGATGAAATGCATACTAAATTAGGTGAGTTATACTAATTTGTAATTGTCCTGCTGCAGATCACGACTGTAAGGTTTGCTCAAACTGTCTTGTTTAAAATAATTCATAAAAAAATCTTGAGTTTAAAAATTAACTAGAATGTACCCAACACCTAATTTTTCCTCCAGTCTGATGCTGTTGCTGACTCAGAATTCTTATTTTTGTATATTGTGTATTTTTGTCGTTTATTCATATCGGGTATCAAAATAAAGAGCGCGATGATACGATTCCAAAAATGTAAGTTACTTCAACATAAGAAATTTAAAGAAACGCTTTACAAGTAATCTGATGCAGTTTGGAGGTATGTGGAACAGGGGTTAAAGTCCCCTTAAAGGCCCTTTTTTGAAAAAACCTCCTCCGACGCCGTCTGGTCGGAAGACTCCCTTTTCAATTCCTATTTCGTAGTTTAGTTGTGTCCACTAGAACCACTGGTCTGGCACGCATCATGACCGGGTGTCGGAATTAGGTACAGTTATTCATGTACGATTGAAGAATAGAAGGATTTCTAATGAAAAATCCCGTGTGGCCAACAATATTACAAATAAATAATAATATAAGACAAATAAAACAAAGATTATTAACATAAGTACAATTTTTATTAGTATTTTTTTTAGCTAAAATTAACATCAAATACTTAGGTCTGCTACCTGTTTGAAGCAGTGAAAAAAAAAGACTTTCTAGTTAACGCAATCTTAAGATAAGGCCGTTTCTGCTCCCTTTATGGTCGCACATTTCAACATTCGCAAGGAAACCAAAACCACTAGACCAATTTTTTTTCCAGCCGCTTTTTATTTTTATATTCCCAAAATATTTTATTTTATATTTACAAAATATTTTATTTTTATAAAATTTAATCTTTACTTCCGTTACCAGGTGACGAAGTAGGCTACGCCATCCGTTTTGAAGACTGTTCCTCACCGAACACGGTCATCAAGTACATGACCGACGGCATACTCCTCCGTGAAGGTCTGAGGGAGCCAGACCTGGACAACTACTGCGCTATCATCATGGACGAGGCTCACGAGAGGTCGCTGTCTACGGATATGCTGTTTGGACTGCTTAGAGAGGTAAGTGAATAGATTAATTTATCGACTAGCGTCGCGAGATTTCCTCACAAAGCGAACATTTACTCGGAAGTAAATTGTTGCCTATTTAGTTATTTATTGACGTTGAGGCCCGAAGGCTATTCGTCAGAAAAATATCCGATGGCAGCGTCAGCTACCGGGTTCAATTGTTAATATAGTTCTTCTGTACGTTTTTTTTTGTTGGGAAGATCATTCTATGACATCTTCCACTCTTGGGCGGGGCGTGAGAGAGTGTCAGACTTTAACTGACTAAAAACCAATTCCTGTTCCTTCTTTGCCTTCGTTCCATGGCCCCGGGGTTCTCTTTCGCAGCACCCATGGCCCCAATGAACAATGCTGTTGTGAAAGTTACTAGCGTGTAAAAATGAAGTCTACACACGCTGCACAGTGATAGAGAAATGATGACAATTATCATTTAAACCAATTTCCTAACTAACCTAACTAGGTTAACTAGAAAGTGGTGTAAGGAAAGATTAAAAAAGATTGAAAGGTTAAAAATACACCATTAAGGTATAGTATAGTCGGCCTTATAATGTTCCCACTGTTGGGACTCAGGCCTCATCTCTAGGAGAGGGAATGGACCGTTATCCATCACGCGGGCCCAGTGCGGTTTGGTGGATGTGACATGTCTTCGAATTTTTCCTTCACCGTTTTGAGAGCAGTGATGATCACCGTTTTGAGAGCAGTGATGATGAAATAAATAACACAAAGCAATGTGCCTACCTGGGTTTGAACTGCGACCTACAACTCGTAAGTCGGGGCCATTACCACTCGGCCACCACTGCTCTTAAAGTTATTACAATTCAATCAGGGGAACAACAAAATATTAAATAGTAAAATCTCAACAGTAAGATTCAATTTACATTCAATAATTAGAATGCACTAAACTCTTGGGAGATTCTTTCCTCTCAAATAATCAGAAATCAATTAGGGTGTTTACCCATGACAATAACAATTACTGAAACTGATTGTACGTGTAAATTGGAAGTTTAAGTGCGACTACACTTAATTTTGATCCGCCTTATTCACCACAATAGACATACATTAAAACATAATGTGTGTATTTGGATATACACTGGGGCTAATATATGTCCAGGAGCGTAGTTTTTACAATCGTGTATTCTAATTTCTAATAAAAAAAAATCGGCGCGTTGGCGCAGGTACAGAACAAAGTTGACCCTCTCTTTTCAATGAAGGTTTGCGGGACTTTATTCTGTTCCGCACACCTCCATAACGGTTATTTTAGCATAATCTCAGATTGGATGACTACTAACTGTTTTGTTTCAGCCAAAACGAAAATGCATAAAGAATAGCTTTATTCTTTGTTTGTAAGTCGTCGAGACCCTTTTTCTCAAGACTCAAGTGTCGTCATATTAAGCTAAAATTAACATCAAATAATTAGGTCTGCTACCCCTTTGAAGCAGTGAAAAAATCAAACTTTCTTGTCAACGCAATCTTCTGCAGTTCAGGATCACAGTTTTTACAAACGTGTATTCTAAATTTCTAATAAGAAAAAACGGCGCGTTGGTGCAGGTACAGAACAAAATTGAAAAGTCATTGCATTTGACGCGAATGAACATAATAGTGATGCGAAATGAGGAATAAAAATAGTGAGGTGAAATGAGCCGCAACACAATTCATATTAAAGATACTGTTCACAAATGCCTAAACTGCATTATTCAAATGACATAGCATGTGTAATACAAAGTTCGTATCTATTTTAATATCAACAAATAAGACGTGACTTTTCTTGGCGTTACTTGAATAATAATTTATCGTATGATAAGCGTTACTCAGATGTTTTCTTTTGGCGCACTCCAAACTTAGTACGTGCATATGTCAATAGATGGCATTGTACTTAAATTGTAGCGACATCTATATTGACTCATACGAACTAAAATAACTTTGATACTGTGCGACTACATATTAAACAATATGGTATCTGGTTGTTTTCTACGACAGAGAAAGGAAGCCCCAATCTCCTTCCTCCCTGTTTTTTATTGCTTAAGGTCTGTCTAATCTCACCCTTCTTTATCCTGCCTTCTTTTGGCATTGTCACTAATGATTTTAAAGGAACTATCGGGTTGGGGGGTTTACCTAAAATTGTATGAAAATCAAAACAAAAGAAAATATAAAGTAATCATTTATTCATAAAAATGCTTCATTATAAATAGAACGTTTAAACATACACGAGTACAACTCTCACAACAGTCGTTCTGTCACAATTAACATTAATTAATTCATTAGGTCGCATAAACTATACAGTTTAAACAAATACTTTCAAAGTGCCAACCCTATGAGGGCCGACGATCGTAACAATACTTTTGTTTTGACTAATTCAATTCACATTGAGCGATTTCGAACGAATCGTATTACAAATAGGAAAATAAAACAGTCTTATTTAAATCAGAAACAGTGTTACAAATACTCATAAGACTAGGGTTACCACTCTCAGATAGATACACAGATTAAACATTAAATAGTTTAATATAAGCATAAAGTTATATTAATAAACGAGCCGAGGGGCGTCTTTTTGTTTAATAACAGGAATGTTTTATCATGTTTTTTTTGTATATAAATCCGAATTAAAGCTATTGAGGGCCACTTTCACAATTTTCCTCATATACAATTTATGTATTTAGGCGGTATAAAACCAGATTGAAAACTACATTCGCTATCTAATATGCTAATCTACTTTTTTATAATATCTTTAAAGAATATACACGATCTAAAATGTGTAAGCCGATGCTTGATTATTTTTTTGGTCCAATGGTATCAAAAATGTGCGAAAGATGCCCCTAGAATTTAACATTATCCAAAGAGAGACAGTAAGAGTAAGTTGTCTAAATAAATACTGGCAGGACAGACAACAAAAAATAAAGAATACACTTAATGAAATTCATAAGAAGGAATAAAACATTCAACACATAAAACCCATTTTTACAGAATATCCGATCTTTTTTCAGGAATAATTCCGAACTGAAAGTTTTTCCAATTCGGAAGTGTTGTTCCGGATTCAAACGATGCAATCCGGTCTCAAATAATTCTTAATTTAAATCAGAAATGCAATTTCAAATTCAAACACAAACCGATGTAACAATTCTTTCGATATTGGAACTCTTTCAATTTGGGAATGTTATTCCGGGAGTTCCACAATGAAATTGATACTTAGACGTTGTCGATTTTCTTAGGGGTGGGCCAGAAGCAGGCGTAGCAGGAGTAACCAGCGGAGTGGGTGCCGCTGGTCTGCGATACTCAGACGGACTTGGCCTTCTCTCTAGTGTAGCTCTGACTGACAAGCATTACACCCATATTCATTCCGACGTTACCCCACTTGAACGACTCGCTAATCTGGAACAAATAAATCGGGATATTAGTCTAAAGAACGTTTTCGTATCTCTCTGGTTTAGTAGATACGTCACCGCAAGTTAAAATGTCTAATTTTAATTATTTTTTGTAACATATAGAAAAAAACAGTTAAAGCGTTAATGGACTGGAAACACAATGGAACTGTTAGGGGACTTTAACTTTCACAAAAACACATACTAATGTTAATATAGAGATATTAGAATGACAAAGTCCACTAGTCATAAATTTTTGTTTGGTATGCCTAGCTTAAGAGGCAGAGAATTATTTATTGCACAGATTTCCAAACTGTAAAGTATTCTTGAAACCTCAAACTCTTATGTTTTTAGTAAATAAATATATTATTATATATATTTTGCACATTTTCGTACAACCAACATTATCTGGAATTTTTCCACACTCTCCTATCAAAAACCAGTGAATTATTCTTATATCTTTCGTGTCCGTTTAATGTTTAATTTAAAAAAATATATTTCTTTAATGATAGGTGCGAAAGGTCAGTAGATTTCCCAACATAAATTGTAAAGTATTCTTGAAATCTCAAACTCTTATGTTTATGTTAAATAAAGATATTATTATATATATTTTGCACATTTTCGTACAACCATCATTGTCTGGAATTTTTCCACTCCCTCCTATCAAAAACCAGTGAATTATTCTTATATCTTTCGTGTCCGTTTAATGATCCATAAAAAATATATTTCTTTAATGATAGGTGCGAAAGGTCAGTAGATTTTCCAACATAAACTGTAAAGTATTCTTGAAACGTCAAACTCTTATGTTTATGTTAAATAAAGATATTATATTATTATTCGTACAACCAACATTATCTGGAATTATTCCACACCCTCCTATCAAAAACCAGTGAATTATTCTTATCTTTCGTGTCCGTTTAATGATCCATAAAAAATATATATTTCTTTAATGATAGGTGCGAAAGGTCAGTCTGTGACTATCACGACGGCTTTGCAAATTATAGTGATCTAGACAACTTGAGTGAGTTACTAATCTACTATGCAATGTGTTACATAATTTTAAAAGGTGTGGCGTTGCTATAATTATTCAGTGAATATAAAGAGGTTCGTATAACAACGGGTAATCTACAGTTTTATACGATTGACGTTTTTAACGAGATGTCAATAATATTCTATGCTTGACGTTGGCTTGGCGCCCATTTATTTTTAAAGACACGTGTGTAGAAGCAATATTTTTTCTAATACATGTAATTTATCATATTAAGTCATTTGTACGTAAATATTTTCACGATAGTAATATTATCATTTTTTTTTTATGTTAATATGTTTTGTAATGATAATAAAACTTCAATGCCATTTATTGTTTAGCAGTGCGATCCTACAGTACAGAGTCTTGAGTAATTCTAATTATCCATTGATACGAACCGGTTATAACTGGTATATAGCTGATCAATTGTTTAACATTGCGATACAAAGTTGAATGGCGCAGTTTAAAATTGACCGTTTACAGTCGATAACGCTTCTATTTTTGTGTTATCTGTAATTTTTGTTTGTGGTTAACCATTTTGATATTTTCAAATGTAACCGCTACAAGAGTTTATCTATTTCCTTAACTTAAAATTTTTATTTTTTTATTTAGGATTCTTTTTATGAATATCTATCGTTTTTTGTTTTTATTTCCTTGGCTCTTTATCCTCAAACATGGAGCTGTAAAATCAGACTAGTCTACTGTATTTTCCTTAATATTGACGTACTACATGTTTATTACAGCATATACGATACCTATAGTTTTGTTTCATTGACTAACAAGTAACAAAATAAACAATTCAATAAGTGCATTTTGTTTTCTGGTATTTCTATGTTATTTCCTGTTATTGTGGCTTATAGAAACATCAACAGTTTGGGGAACTCCAATGCACAGTAAAAATCATTAATTGAAAGCAATTGAGTGTTTTTTTTTCAAGCAACTGACAGTAGAATAGTGTTAAACTTGAAAAACGGCAAAAAAAACGATATTACTTCTAGTATTAATCAGTTTGCTTTAAATTACTTTTTATATAATAATTATACCAAACATACTTGATCCACTCATTGTATCCCAATAAACTAAGTCGATATCTGTATCAATTATGTAAAGTTCAAATACCTCCTGCTTACTTTAGATAAAAGTAGGCCACACATGTACTTATGATAACATCATTAATTTGGATTATATCAATATGAATTATGACCGTTAAATTGTAACAGAATAATAACTAACAAGTACTAGAACCACTCATTCAAAAGTCGGTAACGTTTGCCAAAGATAATAAGATTTGATATTAAGATTTAATATAGAGTAATAATAAGATTTTATATTGTCATTTATAGAAATGAGGATATCCATTTATTTAAATTAATACTACGTATTACTGCAAGCAATAACAGTGCAATTACTGTGACATAAATAACTGCCATTTAAATATGTTATGTAATTTATTTTGAATAATAAATTGAATTGTTATGCAGATTATGTTAAACTATTTACCGTAATAAGTATAAGGAACTTTACCTTATCTATTATATATTCGTCCATTGTTTTTTCTGATGATATAATTGAAGTTGATGTTTTAATATAATTTTTATGTCAAACCTGTCTTTTTACTGTTAGACTAAATATTTAACCCTTTAAACGCCAGATATATCAGACAAATATTATCGTGTTTATTCCGCCAGGGTCGCACATCCACGACCAAATACTCCATCTCGTCAGCTCTTCTGTCCCCTATGGGGATTGAAGAGGTAAACGAGATGGAGTACCCAGTCACAAACACAAGACCCGCCAGAATAGGACGCGAAGACACTATGGATCAATCTGACGCAGGCGTGCAAAAGGCTAATTAAAAAAAAAAAATTTGTTCATCAAGGAAAGTCATCTTTTGACCTCCTCCGTCTATGACATAGATTTGAGACTTGAGACCATATACTCCGAGTTCTCAAATAGGTCGAGAAACAAATGAATAGCTGCCTCATAAATGAAGACAAACTGCTATGTCTGGTACTACAATGCCTCATAATTCCTCACATACTATGATGACGCTAATGTATTGTCAAATGAAAGTAACAAATCGTATCGTTCATAATGAGTATAATGGCCATTGCATGGCTACAATCGTATGATATCATTGTTTATACATAACCTATCAATGTATTGCTTTAATCGTTATTGTAATACCTATTACTTTCACTGTTAAACGGTCACCAAGTAAATTGTATTTTTATCATTTCGTTGTTTTCGTCTTACAGTCACTAATTTTTATTTAAAGCTGAATAAATATCGATAAAACGTCACCAAAACGTTGCTTAAGAGCCGGTTGTAGTTACTGACTTTTTTGTAGGTACTGGGCCGGGTCTGTGTCGACTTCGCGGCCCCATAACTATGTTATTTTAATTTAAAAAAAATAAGTATTCAAGATTTTTGTTTTTGAGGATCTTTATTATTTTATATGATCAATTTTAATAAGACAATTTTTCATAGAGTTCTCATTTATATTTGTGGATTTCCAGAGGTTCAAAAAAGTTCAAAATTTGTACAACCTCGCCTTAACGCAATCAAATGACGTACATTACTCTAGCTATCAAAATTTAACAATAATAACAATTATAAATGCATTTTAGAAACGTTTAAAACTCTTAATTTCGTTGCAAATCGTTTTAATTGCCTAATAAATCAATGGTTGGTGTGTATCGAAGTACGCACGACCGCATGGAAAATCGGACAAAGTTAAACAATTTTCACTGGTTGGACGCCTAATTCGCTACAAACATTTTAGTACACAATTTTATTATTTATTTTTTCATTTTGACGTGGAGGTTTACGTCTGCGATTAATCAGAGATATGTATTTACATTGGGGCACATAAAATTTGAATTACGAGTATCTGAGTCGTCTACATGACTACGGACAGGTATCCTAGAGTTATTTAAAACACATAAAAGGCACACTGACTCCTAAACATCTTACAATCTGTTAAAATTCAAAACCTCACCGGTATTGGTTATTCTTGCCAGCTGTAAGTGTCCAAAGCGCCTCAACGATTACCATCAAAAGATGATAATCATGGGAGTTTTCGACGTCGTTAAGCTGATCTGTAACAAAATTTCTGCTTTGTGCGATCTCTTTTTTTACTCTCGGACCCAGTTTTATGCCCCATGCATGATGGATGATCGCCAGTCTTTATGTGCCAATAAGTCCGATGCCCCATTCAGTCCACAGTAAAAAACTCAATCAGCATAGACATACACATGAAGCTAAATATGAAAGAAAGCATTTACTATGCTTGACTGAACTTAAAAATGTACAGGGGTGAAGTAATACAGCCTTTAAAACGTGTTTAGAAACGTTGTAAGGGCGGGCTTACTGTCCGTTTGCGTCTATGCATTCACATGCATTAAAAAAGAAAATAAATAAAAAAATAAACATTCTAGAACCAAATATTTGAATCGAATATGGAACGTTATGAAGCGCGTTGTTACAACAAACGCGGTACGCGGTAATTTAACGCGTGTACTCGATAAACGCGGTAATTGGTTTCTAGAATCCTGTGCGGTTCTGTACTTATAATCGTGTGCAATTTACCTGTCTCATGCGAGCCTCTTGAGGTGTCTCGCCGTATCTGCACCAGTGAACGAAGTGCAGGGTATTGTGCCAATTCCTCTCGAACCTTGATTTAGTTGCCATATCCAGCTGCAATCAGTAGAAGCTCCTTAGTAGCTGTTCCACTGTTCGTGTGTGCCCACAGTTTCCAATAAACGAAAGACCTCTTGAGGTTTTCGCTATCTGAAACGAGAGGTTTCCAATTCTGACGCAAGCCTACGGTATTGAAGGAAGAACGTCTAAGTTCGATCGAATGATTTGATATACCTTTAAAGGTTGGAATATTAACATGCATTACTCTAATCTAATGGGATTAGTTCAAGAAGAGAAAGACGCGTTAGATTCATATAGAAGTGTCAAGATAACACAGATTTTGTGTTGATATGAAAACTAAAAAGGCATTCGTGAATTTGTAAAAACACAAGGCCAATCTCAAAGTACGGTCAAAGTTAACAAATCATGACTTGAAGCAGTTATCACACGATTACAATTGTTTAAAAATTTCGACTAGTGTTCATAGTGCATGTTGTAATCTTTTACAAGACAGACTGTCTGGTTTTAGCAACGTTACGTTACAAAACTTGTATGAAACTTTAGCCTCGGTATTAAATATATCGTGGATCATTGAAGGCCGTGTTTCGTTATGTCACTTGGACGGACAACTATCAGGTTGAATGTATTTCAATGATAAAACTAGTTTGATTAATTTATAATATCGGCGACACGTAATCGTGTGTAACAATCATATTGCAGTTATCATGATTTGCAACTATACTAATAGAGTTAGAAAGTGGGTGTGTAAGTTGAAGCAAACGTGTTTTTTTTTTTAGTAAATATTGGAATTGGAAACGTGGACTTCCGCAAGTTTCGTGGTGATAAATACCTTGGCTCTGATATCCTTCTCGTTATTCGGCGTCTCCTGCTTATCGTCCACATTATTGATGCGTATCACGGAGTCCTTCTTCCAAAAGGCACCCAATGTTGTCTTCACGACACGTTTTCTCACACCTTTCTGTTGAACTGTGTACACGTCTATCTGTTCCGGGTTCTTTGTTTTTTCTGTCGGAAGAACACACACCTTAATTAAAAACCGGATCTCTCAAGTCTCGCATCGAAATACCATCGGTGTCTTGGATATTTTTGTAAGAAAACTCCAAGGCCTTTGCCCTTTCGAAAGTCAACTTCTCGTATTGCTGATGGTTATACGAGCTTTAAACGCATCAACAATCCATTGGTTTATCTCATTAAAGCGAATCGCGCATGCACATGAATTATTTACAAACGCTATTGTGAATTCGTCTTGTTACGTGCGACCGTGGGTGAACTGTGCCAACTTTATTTAGTCTCGCTCGGAGGCTCACACGTAGTGAACGTTATCAACGCGCCCTCATTACAATGCATATCGTGAGCGAACACGACAACTTTAAATTCCTTTTATGTTCTACAATATCGATAAGAAATTAACGTAATTAATATTACACATATGGTACACACCTTTACCCTTCTTCCACATGGCGACTGCATACATGTGATAGTCTGGCGACAGTAAAGAGTCCGGGGGCAGTGGGTCCTCGGCGCGCACCTCGAGTATGAATCCTGTCTCGAGGACGGCGCACAATATGTTTTGTTCATCATGTTTGAACCACTTGGTCTCTCGAAGCTTGTGTATAGCGACTGACGACCCGAAGCGGGGTTTCTTGGGCGCGAACAAAGCCTGTGCCTGACTCCCGAATCGAGACAGGAGCCCCTTCACCGTCGGCGGAGACGGCGCGAGGCTCTTCTCAGGCGGCTTGATCTGCTGGAAACTCCGGCAGGTCACGAACCTCGCTTCCATTGAACCCCTCTCCAAGCTCAAATGCACGAGACAATTCCCCTTCCACTGATTATTACGTTGCGAAGGCGTCGCGTCTTCTTGGTTCTTAGGCGCGGCAATGTACTCTCACTCGAGAAATCACGTTTTATAAGCAACACTTTCACAATTTATTTAGCGCGTGGTATTGCGGTCGTCGTAGGACCGAGCTATACGGTGGCGCAGTAACGTTAGACGCGGCGCGCGTGTGGTGGAGCGGCTTTATACGGCCGGCGGGGGGCGAGGGGCGCGGAGAGGGCCCCTCCGGTCTTTCTGACCTCACTAGTGTTGGGTATTGTGCGATAACACGCATGTATTGTAGTTTTCATTGTTGTTTTGCTGCAGCTATTGTGTTAACTTCTTAACGGGCTTCATCGAACATTTATGTCTTGTTTTTCTAATTCCTATAGCATTGTACTTTTGAATCTGAAGATTTTATCCTTTTTGTTTTCAGTTTTAGTCTTGAATGGTTGGTTTACGGAAGTGTTTGTAAAACATTTTAGTTTGCAAACTCCAATTTCTTAATGGACAGGACGCAATAGTAGTTAACAGAAACTTAATATGTACACATATGTAACGAGATTCACGTGTTATGCGTGTTGTGTAACTTCGACGAGACATATTGCGGTTTATGAATGCGTACAGTTTTCCTCGCGTGCTGTTTCCGGATTACCCGAAGCTGTTTTCATAAACACAAATATGTATTCACAATCAACGACACGTCAGTATTAACATTTGAACTACGAAATTCGCTTTTGTTGCTTTAAAATAAAGGCTCTATCAGATACTTACGACCGTCCAGCAGTTAACTTTAGTTGTTTCTTTTAACCATTTCTTGTAATTGCCCCAGTACAGTACCAAGTTACATGATAATCTGGTACATTTCTAAGTTTATTTTTCTTCTTTTTTTATTCTTGATAGGTTCGCGCTTGACCGCTATCTCACCTGATGGAAAGTGACGATGCGGTCGACGATGGAGCGCGCTTCCCTAGAAGTAACCTATTCACTCTTGACTTAAAGATTCCCGGGTTGTAGCCTTCAAGAAACACAGATTCTGGCAAGGAATTCCACTCCTTAGCTGTACTTCTAGCACAATATACTGATTTTCTTTGAAATATAAGCTATTTTAACTCATTTTTTCCCTTCGAAAGAGGTTATTAATCTCGCACTTAAATATAATCTTCCCAACGACTAATCAAATGGTTCAATTGAGGATTTACGCAATCACCTGTTGCCACAAACAATCATGAAGACGTTCCTACCATATTCATCCTCATACAGCTCATCATAATAACTTTTCTTGCTCTGGGTGCAGCGAGAAGGAACACACTCGCTGCTTTAGTTGCCCTTTGCGTTCCGTGGTTCAGTGACTCTTGTGAACAATTCCGCTACATATCCAGCAATAATTAGCATTTAAGACACGGAGAAACTAGAGAAGAGTCCCTTTCGCTCTGAAACAACCCAAAGCACACATACACAAGTATACATGATCACCCAATAGAACTTGGTACTCTCAATAACTTAGATCGTTCAATCGGGACTTTACTTGGTTAAGTGTTGCTATTAAAACAGACATGAAGTCTCTCTACAACAAACTAGACGAGTCCCATTCATCACAAAAAACCATTCAAACACCCACAAGTAAAAAAAATACAATCGATAAAAAACAAAACAAAAGTGTTTTCCCATCCCTCGTCGATGCACCGGCTTGACCTCACTCGCTGCTAGTTGTGACACCCCCTCCGCCTCCCGCGGCCCCCGCCTCCCGCGCCCCTCCCGACATGCCGGCGCCAACTGCCAGGTACAATTTTTTTCATTTTATTTTAACACTATCAGTTCAAAATAACTGTTATTTAATTGAGCTGTTCGTTATCTATGCGTTGTGAGGTTAGTTTGTTGTTATAAACATTGGAGTTGTCCTCATTGATGGGTTTTGTTAGATTCGTTTTCCCGTCTGTGGCTTTGGTATAATTGTTATTTAGTTGACTCTTTGGACCGTTCTTGTGAAGATAGACCTCTGGTTTACTTAACATTACAACATGTTATGAAACCTTTATTTTACCAAAATTACCCTAAATATTAATTTCTATCATTATAATATTATTATCATTATAATTTCTATCATTATAGTATGTATACTCGTATCCAAAGTTTTTTTTTCTAAAATGACTCGAATTATTTCTAGAAGGTTTTTACTTCTAACGTTACAATAAATTACGAAAAAAAATTTTTCCAAAATAATAGCAAATATATTTATTATTTACTTTTAGTTAACCACACAGGGAATACCGACTTACGTATTTTTCATGCTCCAATTATCCTGCCGAGTCACATTCGGTAGATACATGGAGCGAGCCACGTACGCATCACAAAATAATATTTACAAACAAACTCGGAAAATGCTGCCAAAACGTCAGAAACAATGTCAAGGAAGCCATTTAAATTATCTTATAAGATAATATTATTATCACGGCGTTTATAGATGAAGATATACGTTTGATTGCTTTGAAGGTCGAATGAAAAACTAACGATTTTCAGTCAAGCATGAAAATCTTGACACTTCTTAGAATAAAATAGAATAAACTTTGTTGTACACCAAAATAGTAGAATAGAATAAACTTTATTTTACACCGAAAAAGTAACACAACTTATACATTAAATCTATGTGACGGTGGCGGGCTTTTCGCTGACAGTGATATCTACCAGACAACCTTAGGATGGATCGTAAGTTAAAAACTTAAAATAATACAGGGGTAGTCTGCGGTGTACTGCTAACAAATTAATCAATCTCTATATAAAACACAATACTCTACACTCTATATATAACACATATTAAATATATACATACATATTATATATAGAGCAGTGGTGGCCGAGTGGTAACGGCCCCGACTTACGAGTTGTAGGTCGCGGGTTCAAACCCAGCCAGGCGTATTACTTCGTGTAATTTATTTCATCACCACTGCTCTCAAAACGGTGAAGGAAAACATCGTGAGGAAACCGGCATGTTCTAGAACCAAAAATTCGAAGATATGTGACATTCACCAATCCGCACTGGGCCCGCGTGGTGGATTACGGCCCATTCCCTCTCCTAGAGAGGAGGCCTGAGTCCCAGCAGTGGGAACATTATAAGGCCGACTATGCTATGCTATACATATTATAATATGTTACACAATTTCATTAAAAAAGGGACGAAAAAAAGAAGAAAAAGTGAAAAACAGTCGGGTAAAAAGAATAAAGTAGGTTTGGTTGAGAAATTAAAATACGTAGAACCAGGATAGTGTTATAGAGAAAGGAAATGTTCTTTAACCAACGAAACACAAGTACCTAACAATTTTACAAAAATTTAAATATATGGGTACAATGGCGGTCTTATCGCTGACAGCGATACCTACCAGTCTACATTTGGCTTCCTTAGGTTCAAAAAATGAAAGTCTTATCATAAGATGCTTATGTAGATAGCAATTTAAACGTGATTAAAAGTCTGCTTGAAAACGTGAAAATAACTTAAAGGAATATAAATAGTCAGATATAATGCAATTACTGTTCTGACAAGCCAAGTTAATAAGCAAAGAAAAATGTCTGTCTAGCCGCTCAAGATTGCAGAATTTCAATGTTCTGTACCAACGTGTATCCACGTTACAGCGATTTATTTTTCTAAAGGATCACAAATATCAACTTTTTAATTTTCTCTAAAGAACCACGCATAACAACTATTTATATCATGGTATTTACTTATTTAACAATGTATGTACACACAATAATAAAAGAAAACAGAAGAATAATACAAAGGTGATGCTATGGTGGTGATGGTATTTGATTTTCTAGACATACGGACCGTACATTACGAACGGTTTAATCCAAACGACTCCCACGCAAAAAACCTAAGAAAATGAAAAATACAAAACTTCTTGTGTCCTCTTACTTCAAGATCAAGCTAAATTGAACGGAATAAACGTAAAGTTTCTATTTAAAGAAAACAACGGAAACCCGAAAGTTACTTAACTCTATAAATACCTTTTTCCCCTTGATCTATCTTAGGATCTCGTAAAAAACCAAACTATTTATATTTATGATCTTACAATTCTGATGCTGAAACAATTCTTATGTTGATATTATGGATCTGACATGTTACTAAAACAAAAATGTTTTAGACAAGGTACACGATTATGTACTCTACAGATTCCTGCTGTCTGTTTATAAGTCATATCTGTCATAAGAGTTGTAAGGAGAATGAAAATATAGAGAATCTCTCTGATGAAAGAATCGCAACTGTAGAAACAATTGACTATCTAACACAACTGAACATATTTTGTTAGATAGACAGACATAGCAATCAATATTTGAAATAGAAATACTACAATATCACGCCTAACAATTGATAAGATTATACTCAGCTCGCTATCAAAGAAGTGTAATCAACTAAACTGCAATAAAGATCTTCTTATAATACGGGAAGAGAAAAAAGAAACTGCAAAATCAACAACCGAAATCTTCAGGAACAGGCTGTAAGGCTAAAATTCTAAATAAACAACAGATAATTGCAGAAAGACTAATATCTCCAAGGCTTATTAACAAAGAAAATTCACTTCAGTAGTCCAAACAGAATGTAATCGAATGCATTCGCTCTAATAAATATTAATTCTACTGACGTCCTCCGGCAGTGCGTCTGTCTGTGCGAAAAGAGGGGGTCCTTCAAAACGACCTTGACCTACATTGTTTTCTATAGCAGAACACTTTAGAAACCGTACCGAACGTTCTAGAACGTTTATAGCCATCTTATTATCAAATTCTTCATATTTGACTGATAGTTATTCATCGTAACATGCATTATCAAAATTATTAGAATATAGAGCAATTGCATCAACGTCATTTACCTTTTCATGTGTATTAATATTTGTCACTGCCTTATCTTCAAATTCCGTCTACAGGCACACGATATCACTCTGTGAAGAAATTACAAAGATTTAAGTGATTACTGACGTATTACAGTTTATAATTTTTCAATTTATTTATGTTTAAATGAATCACTTTCGAAATTGATTCAATCCTTCAAATGCAAAGATTTAGAGTATGTTAAGTGTTAATTGTGTCATGTTTATGAGTTTTAATACGATCAAAAGATTCGTGTTTATGTTGAAATTCTATCATTAATCACGATTGACATGAATCTGCTTTAAAAGTCTAAACATATTCTCTGTTAAGTGACATATGGCCAGTCCTATGGCTATCTATTTATAAAACGGTGACCCTTTACTTCCATAGCCATTTACGTTGGCACGGGTTAAACCAGCTAACATATCTGTAATCTGTTTATATTCCAATCGTAGGTCAAAAGAAACATTTATAAACGGTACATAAAAAAGAAAAGAATACACGAATTAAAGAACGTGTGAAAAAATACCAGTTTAAGATGCTTGACCGAAGGAAACAGAACTTGCACCAAAACCTGTCCTAAATTTTA
This sequence comes from Mythimna vitellina, assembly GCA_949316375.1. Classification (NCBI taxonomy): domain Eukaryota; kingdom Metazoa; phylum Arthropoda; class Insecta; order Lepidoptera; family Noctuidae; genus Mythimna; species Mythimna vitellina. The sequence goes on along the minus strand of OX438701.1, from coordinate 21,344,362 downwards.
TGTAAAGTCCCTCAGTTACATCAAAATGTAAATTTAATATTACGTCTTTTGATACCTCTTTCGTTTTTATTCATATTGGTCCAGAATGTTCTATGTTATGCAGCTCGACAAGTACCCTTAATGAAGACAATTATGATGATTTTATAATGAGCACTTATTAGAAGGTAAGCTAGTGCATAAATAGCAGATATAAATATGTTCAGCCCATTATAGTAGAAGTACAAACAAATACAATATTGTAGGATTCAAAGGAACGAACAGAGATCACCAGTACTGTTTTTAAAAATGATGTAGCTGCCTAAGTATAGTTTTTGATACGACGATATTATTAAATGACTGAAGCATTAGATGCTCGAACTCTACTTACTAAATGGTCACTACTGTAATTATTCCATTAGTTGATTTCTAAATTGATACCAGTCTACGGTGCCTTAATCTGCCCATTCATCGTATAAATTAAAAGTATCTTGAGCTTTTTTGCATAATGAACACAAAGTCAAACTTTTATTTGAGCACTTATATGAATTTTCGAATATTTACAATTCAGACAGCAAGCTGCTTCAAGGCCGCATATAATACATATTAAAAAATACGTACTTTGTTGTTTTTTCAGCCGTCTGAGAGCAAGAGAACGAATAAACGTTTTAGTGTAGTCTCCAATCATCATCAAAATATCTATCAAAACTATAATCATTATTGTCATAGTTAAACGTATTCAATCCTAATTTTGCTTTAATAGTATGTACAGCGGCATGAATCTTGAGCGCTCGGCGAAAGCCATCGTACACATCGACGAGCCAATCACTGTACAAGGATTGCACTCCTCGCTCCCGCATCTCTTTTCATTCCATTAAAAAAACCCGGTATTTGACTTCTGCGTGCTTCTGCGCAAGTAGAACTGTAAAAGTCAGTACCGGTATCTGTACATCCTCAATTATCAAACAACCTACTCTGTAGAATTCAGAACTTATTATTGAATCTATTTGACAACACAATTATTTGCAATAGATTTAGCATCATTTTAATAGACACTGACAGGATTTAACCAGGCTGAATAAATTCGCTAAAAGCCTTTGACACTCAAGTGCGAAGGACGCACTTGAGTTGATCATCGGTTCAATGCCCTAATAATTTCAATCAATATGCAATGCAAATTAGGATATAGAAGCTTCGAGTATATGTATTATAAGGGTCTTATATTGTAACGTTCTTTTATCACTCAATATTTTGTGGATTTTTGTGGTTAAAACATAAATGTAAAATTTCGAAATGCTAAGTCAACTGGAACGAATTCTTAGCTATTTGGAAAAGATTAAAAGAAATGCATGATAATGTTAACGATCTCCTTATACTGGTTTAGGATGAAAAAAGTATGAATAAGCATATTCAAAAGAACTGCGCAGCACTCTTAGAGGATCCACTTCAACCATGACGAATCTGACAGCGCATTGTGGAAACCAATCGACCGTTGTATGACTTTTCCATTATACATATACATTCATTCATACCTGGTAATGGAAGAAATAATACATATATTTAAATTAATACCCACATTATACAGACGCCTAAAGTTAATGGTATAACCTTGACTACTTATTATGCTGCTTTATTCAGCCATACGATATTAAAATTGAAACCTGAGGACTATTATGGACGTCATTTTTGACACAAATGAGTCAGAGAAGTATACATTACACAGGGATTAAATGATGTGACAAAACATGGTCGTAACAATGTTACGAGTGTAATATTAAATGTGATAGAGAACCTTGATAAGAATGAACCTAGATCTAAAGAGATAATTAAACATAATGATGGAATCTAGAACAGTAGATATTTCAGTGATGACGATCTAAAAGCATACAGTAATTGCAAGAAATTTAAAGGAAAACAACACGTACTAAATGCTCTACATAATACTGAAGGGCCACTTAGGACAGACTTAAGTTTAATTTGTCCTAAGTGGTTGAGTGGCCCTGGACTAAACTAACTTTCAACAGTATAGCTGAACTGGCAAAATCTATTGCAAAGTACATATTCTCTTAAAAAATATGAAAGTTGATTGTCCTTTTTGATACACATTACGTAATAATTTTATTTGTACGGCTGGAATGTAGCTCCAGCCTTTCAAGGACTAGACACATTTATGAATCGAAATGATTCACCTCATTCAACCGTGGTATTGTTATCTACGTTAGTACTATAGAATATGAGGTCCTACACGCCATCAATATTAGGTACTCCATCATATGAATCATGGTCGATTACCGATTAGAAAACTAAATCACTATGAATGGGTTTGTTTACTTGGACTCAAGAAATATTTATATGATCATTGTATGAAATAAAATTTATGAACTGCAATTTATAGGAACTCTATATTTTTCTAAAAAAAAGATATAAAACTGCGTATTCTTAAACTAGATTGGATGTAAGTCTTATATTTTTCGTGAAATATAACTTCTGCTTACGACAGTATGCTTAAATAAAACATTTTAAATATTACGTAACTTTCAAGGATAATGTCAGCAGTGCGGCATGTTTATTGCAACAGCTCAGTAAGAAAATTATTATTTGAAAAAGTCCCGTCGCCAAGGTGTAAATATAAAATTCTTTCTGAAGGCGTTACGCATATTCATTCTCAAGTTATATTAATAAAATATATGTAGATCTCTGATCCTGACGAAGTCACGTTCTCTAATAAAAAAATACTAATTAGACAAGTACTTGAGTGCTAGCAATTCCTTTGCTTGTTTTTTATAAGTTGTCTCGTTTATTAATTTTTTTTTTGTGATAAGGAGTTATATGATAAAAAAATTGTCAAAATATAAATAGGAAAAAGTCTCGTTACTAAAATCTGCATATCGGTTGATTAATGTGAAAGCCCACCCAAAGGTTGACTGGTAGAAAATGCCTAAGGCCTTAATTCCGCCTCTGTACTTTTGTGTGCATGAAGCACTTATTAAATAAATAAATTAAAGCATCTTCATCGTCACGTGTACTCCTACAATGTACTATAATCTTAAATAACCTAACACTTCTATATCCCAAATTTTTTTGTTCATTCACCAGACCAAAATACAAACAAAAAACCTGTGTGTCTGAACAACGAACGAGACAAAAAACCATGGCTAGTCTCGTGATTTCTATTCACAAAAAACTTGTGAAGGTCATATAGGACATAACAAGTTATAGAAAGAACCTTCACAAATAATAAGAGAACGATGAATCTGTTTATCGTGAGGTGCTAATATATTCTGTGCATGAATTACGCTATATGAATATAAGATTCTAGTATAGATATATATTTATCATTCACCTTCCATGTAAAGGCATTTCCACTGACTGATTCATTAGTAAACTCTTCCTCTGTGTTACTTGAATCTATTTCGTTATGTTTATTTGCTTCAACACTACTGGCGTCCATTACTACAGTGGAAATAACATTGGGTTCAGCTCAGCTTGCTGAAAGTACACTCGCCATAGGGGTGTGAACACTCGCCATCACAGACCTTGGCGATTCTGACTTCATTGGCACACTGCCTGAATTACAGGTATAGATGTATCTTAATATCTTTAATATTAATGTTTTACCCATTACCATAGCAGTGCATTATTATAACTATAAGTCTTCTATTGTTTAATAAATTATTTATCGTTTTAAATTCCATCCCTTTGGATTTTCTGAAAAAGATTACCAAAGGCTTCCCAATGACAAAGCTGTTACAGCTGAAGCCTTATTACTTGCTAGTCTTGTATTAGCGAATACATACAAATTCATAGATAATAATGATATTATGCTGTACATGAGTACAGCTTTCTATTGCATATATGTAGAATTTCGTCTCATAATATTATTAACTGGGATTTAGAAGCCTCAGCACTTGTTTGTGCGTCTGTTTTTATATCTTCCGCTTAATAATAAACATCTGTTACAGTTTCCCATTCTCACATGTAGGAACAATGATCATAATCCATTTTCTGTCCCACGGCACCACACTCGCTTCCGACGTTCATATCGGAAGTACAGTTGGCGACCTTACAATGTTAAACTGACCTTCGCATATGCAGAGTAAATAGTACTTTATCATTGTTTGTTTACTCATCTGATCGATCTATTTAGTTGAACATATTTTTGCATTTTTCTCCTTAATCGTGCTAATGGCTTTCAATAATTAACTCATCTTGTAGAGCACGTCTAAATTTCAAATTTACATGAATATTATCCAGACTTTAATGTTTTGGCTAAGTAATCGCCTGTATTGCATTTTCTAAATTACATTCAATGAAATTGTACAACGAATAGTTTCATAAATCGTAATAGTTTATAATTCTCCCCTTCACTTAACATCTACCTTTCAATAAAAAAAACAATCTGCTGCTAACATACCAGACTTTCAGCTACTACGTAACATTATTATCACACTCCCACGAACTACATACAAATATAACGTATCTACATGTATGACATAGGATACATTCCATTTGGCACGTATGTGATGGTTCGTAAATTGGCCGTACTATACGGGACAGACCATGTCTGAAAAATTACCTACGTCACAACGGCACACAAGGGGTCTGTCAAAGTAATGGAGCAATGGACGTTATTCGTTAGCATTGAACGGACATTGGCCATTGTTGCTAGGGGAACTTTCTGACCAATGTTTGAGACTAGCATACGTATTGGCACAGCAAGCTTTTAATTGTTTTCCAAATGTTTACCAATGATTGTACGGATTTTGGAGGCCAAAGTACGTCATTGTATAGACTATAAATTAGCAATTACAAAATTGCCACTGTTCAACGATTTGAATTTTGAAAGTCATTATGTTAGACTTGTTGAATTAGCACTTCTTAAATGTCACATAGATGTTCAATAATATAATAAAATTGAATCGTGCCTGTTTGAAATGTAAATGATTTAAGTTCAGCGTTCTATATGAATTAATTTAAACGGTATTCACGATTATATTTTTAGATGTAATAAATAACGAAAGTAAGAAAATTCTTTATAATAAAAATTAAGAATACAATAGTATCTAGAATGTATTTGAAAAAATCATTAAATAATGCTCTTTAAATGCAAAACGAAAAAGTCACATGGAAAGGTCAAACAGATGAAATTTATTTGTTCAAGTTGCTTTGTATGACACATTTCTAGAATGGTCTTAGGTGCAATTATATCGAATATTATTTTTTTGTGTTTTGTAAATGGCGGAACGAGCCAGACTATAATTAAGCAATACTCAATACTAGCCCTGGACTGAAACAGCTGGTTTTATTTATTTATTTATATATACTTCATTGTACACCTAAATATAAATAAATATGACAAATTTAACATTACTTTGAGCTTTTCATAGGAAAGTAACCTTTATCCAGTCTTGGAATAATACAGGCTGTCTGTAACCATATACATTTCATCTATTTGTTATATTTACATTGCTCTGCATTTGTAGTTTAACTTTTCGAATACCGTAATTAGAGACACAATGAGAGAGCGTTCGCTTTAGGTTTAATGAATTAAAAGTTTATACTTTTATTAGAAACTGGGCATATTAAAAATTCAGTATAAAAAAAGGAATGTTTCTTTTGTCCTTAGTACTAAAAAAGTTAATTTTAAAGACAAAGAAAAAAGCGAAGAACATAATTTGCAAGTCCATATTGCTCAATGTTTACACAAGACAGTTCAGCAATATGCGGAGATGGTCAATATACGAACTTGGCTCGAAATAATCAGAAAAAATAAACATAGGAGCTGTGGGAATGAGGATACTAAAAAAAAAGCAAGGAGCTCGTCATAATATCTATATATATAAAAGAAAGTCGTGTTAGTTACACTATTTATAACTCAAGAACTGCTCAACCGATTTTGCTGAAAATTGGTGGGGAGGTAGTTCAGAACCGACGGACGGACATAGGATACATTTTATCGAGTAGGGTAGATTAGGGTAGAGTAGAGTAGGGTAGAGTAGGGTAAAGTTGGGTAGAGTAGTAGAATATAGACGGGAGTGAAGCCGCGGGCAAAAGCTAGTAGATGATAAAACAAAGCATTTTTTCTTTTAAACTTAATTACAAAAGGAACCATAATCGGTACTTTTTTTATATCGCTCAAAGTGTTGACTAAGGGTGACTACGATGAAAACAACTTTGCAATTTATCACTAAGTATCCGGAAAGGATAATTTATCGCTCCTCAAGGCCGAGATATAGCACTTCATAAATAATCTTCTAGAGACAGCATCTTTGAAAACACTAGGAAAGTTACTAAAGTAAATGTTAAAGAAATTATACCATCGATCACGCTTGACAAACGTGAAAGATATGAACTAAAGGCTGGGGTTTACAAATTATCTGAAGATAATTTCTTTGATATCTGTAATACGATTTTGCAATCGTAATGCAGATAATTTTAACATTACTGACCTTGTCGCAAGAATGGATTGAAATGTTGACAAAATGAGTGTGATTTATGTTAAACCTATGGGGTTGACTATAAACGTGACTAACTGAATATTAGAAGCCCTACAAAGTCAAAGTCAAAGCATTTTATTTCAAATAAACCTTTCTCAGAACCTTTAGTCAGAAAAAATGATGCTAATTGCACATTTTAAAGTGTAGATCTCTATGGAGAAGAATGTGCAAGAAACTCCATGGACACTCTTTTGAATCATGTTTTGTAATTACAAATATATCTGTTACATGTTTCTTATCGCTATCATGAGAGAACAATGTAAAATCATCGTCTTCCTGCCCTTGTCCCATCTTATTTGGGGTCGGCGCAACACGTTTTTTTCTTCCATTCTATCCTGTCAAAAGTCATACTATCACTAACTTCCTTTTCTTTCATATCACTGTTCACACAATCCATCCAACAATGTAAATAAAGTAAAAATAAAAACTAAATTTAGATATTAAAATAGCAACTAGCAGCTGAGAGATGACCAGTCTCAACTGACAGCGCCCGTTCACGGACATGACGCGATTGACTACCATGATCTCTTAACGCGATCCACTTGACGATCTAAACAGGACTGTTAAAAGGATAGAGCTATATAGGGTGTATAGCACCATACTTCTTTCTCACTCGCACGCTTGACATTTTAACATGTCATGTTAAGGCCTAAGATCTTCAAATGATTAGATAACCGATATATGAATTTTAGTGAAAATAACACACCTTACGACCTCCATAGCACACCTAGACGACCTTCACACCACACAACAACTACGTCTATAAATTTTTATTTTTCTTTTCCTTTTTAGGGTTCCGTACCTCAAAAGGAAAAAATGGAACCTTTATAGGATCACTTTGTTGTCAGTCTGTCTGCCAAGACTCTTAATGTCGGGAACGCATGGAAGTATCGAGTTGAAATTAAAATCATATACTCAGATCTGCGGACTCTTGAAACTGTAAAAAAGTTAAACTTGTAAGTTAACGAGAAAAAAAGATACTTCGGTTTATGTGGCAATTAACGTACATTTCGACACTCGAGGAAATCAAAATATAATAATCATAGGATACTTCCTGTTGACCCAGAATCCTGAAATTTGGCATAAAGCAAGGTCTTATAGCACAAATAAGGAATAAATCTGAAAACTGTAAATTTGTTGTTACGTCACAAATTTCTTTTTTTTGCGATTCGGAAAAGTCCTCCGAGACTCCATTCCGAAATTGAATTTTACATAGGTAAGTATGAACGGAACCCGCAGGGTGCGAGTCTGACTCGCACTTGCTCAGTTTTTTTTTTAATAAAAACACTGTTTATGGTGAAGCGTATTAATTTGTGTGGTAGGATTTCCTACTGCAGATACCAGTCTCCTACAAATAAATGATTTGTAACTACTTATCTGATGTTAGTCTCTAAGGCATCTTTGTGAAAGAGAAAATAAGTGTTTTTTTTATTATAAATATCTTCCTGTTTTCGCGACCTCACCGTTGCAGGAGATGAAAGTTAGCAATCATAAAACTTGTCCAACTGTAAGATAATCTAACAGTAAACTGATAAAAACAAAAAATATACATATGAAGACGACAGAGATAAATCAGCGGTACAGCCGTCATCGGTACATAAAGGTTTCTGCTAGAGGGTTCATGGCGTTGAATAAAAATAACAATTCAGTTCAAATTCATTTTATTTCACAGTAGATATGGACTTAGGTGCATCGTCATCAGAGATGACCAGAGATCTCGTTAGGAACGTCAGAGCTACTCGACGGATCGCCTAAGACTGCCACCCGTAAACGTCACAGCGTTTTACCCCCAGTACTAAGGAATCAATTGAGCGCCTTAGTGCCTATCGCTAAATTGACATCGCTTACATAATATATGTACCTATTCCTGTGATCAACTATCGCATTGACATCAAAGTGGAAATATTTCCATTTTAGTTGTGAAGTGAACTAGGCCGATACAAATGACAATGATTGAATAAAATCACGTGTTTCTAATAAACGTGTCATTTGTACTTTCTAGAATCAATGATTTTGTTGTTTTCCGTTCTGATATTGACGTGACATCAGTTTGATTGCACACGAATTCTGTATCAGACTTTATCGAAGCCTTTTCTAGTATTGTTTCTATTCCGTAAAGTAATCTTATCTGCTTGCATTTAAGGCGCATTTTCCATTAAATCTGAGTCATAGGTGCATCGTGTGTAATACGGTTTCCCTTTTAGTTCTTAGAAACTATAGGGTTTCACGTTATAGGGTTTGAAACAGAAAAACCAGTTGCGTGTTATCGGATATCGGCATTTGTGACTACCTAAGTGTGTTTGTAAGTACCTTATTGATAGTTAAGATCTACTTGTACATTATTGTTTGTATACTTGATAGATTAAAGCAGGTTGTTATGACCAAATATTAACCAATTATAAAATTCTTCATAGAAAACCAGATGCTCCCGAGCTGCATACCGAGCAGCCTCCACTTTGTGCCCCAGCTAAATATAGCTGCATCAGGAGATAGCTTGTTCGCTGTGCCAGCGAGTCAAACTGTTTCTCGAGTCCTGTCTCCTATTCCTCGTACTCTCTGCGCTCAACACTCTTTTGGATACGAACCCTGACTGTGATGTATTTGCAGACGAATCGTCATCATCATTTCAGCCGGAAGATGTCCACTGTTGGACATAGGTCTCCGCCAAGTGTTGCCGCAATGAATGGACCTGTGCGTCCCGCATCCATCGGATTCCCGCAACCCTTACCAGGTCATCGGTCCTCCTTGTAGGAGGCCTTCCAACGCTACGTCTTCCGGTACGTGATCGCCATTCCAGAACCTTTCGGTCCCAACGGCCATCCGTTCTGCGAGCTATGTGCCCTACCCATTGCCACTTAAGTTTGGCGATTCTTCGTGCTATGTCGGTAACCTTGGTTCTCCTGCGGATATCTTCATTTCTGATTCGATCACGAAAGGAAACTCCGAGCATAATTCTTTCCATTGCCCTTTGGGTGACTTTAAGTCTTCTGATGAAGCCCATTGTAAGCGACCACGTTTCGGAGCCATATGTCATCACTGCGAACGAATAGAAGAAGAAAATGTCAGTATGTCTGGAATTCTGTGAAATAAGTGTGTGAACTTTGTTGTTTGTAAACAAATATTCTTTAACTCATTAACCTCTCGAATTCCTCTCTAATTACGGTTTTCGAAAGGTTACCGGCCTCATCTAGTTTAAAACGACGAAAAAAAAGTTGACGTGTAAAAATGTTTTTTTAAACCTACTTACAAAATAAATATCATTTATCATTCAGTTAACGAATGTTATTGGCAAATAGACGTTTCTGTTAAAATAAAACAAATAAATTGGAATCAGCCCTCTAATCTTCCTTTCTTCTTGACTGGCCTGTTGGTTTAGTGGTTAGTGGCCCTGACTGCTATGCCGGAGGTCGTGGGTTCGATTCCCACCCAGGACAAATGTTTGTGTGATGAGCACGATCATTTGTTCTGTGTCTGGGTGTAATTTATCTATATATGTATTTAGAAATATATAAGTATGTTTATCAGTTGTCTAGTACCCATAACACAAGCTCTGCTTAGCTTGGGACTAGACGGCGTTGTGTGATAGTTGTGGAATATTATATTATTATTATTATATTATTATTATTATTAAAGTCTAATTAGTTTACAATAGAATGGCGGGCAATGATAACTTAACATCACCAAAGATATCACTCAAGTTTCGACTACTAGGTCTCCAAGAATATCCCTTTGTACGGGTAGCTTGTTATGTAGCTTTAATACCTACCTCTCGATTAATATCGAAGGGTTCTCACAGAATAAATCGAAATACACACTGTAACATCTTATGTGTTCAGGAAACACATCGGAATACCTCACAGAGTAGGCCTTACATTCCTGGACTGTCACTTGTCGTCGAGATCTGTCATCCGAAGCACGGTAACGCAGTGTTTGCTGCTCCCGGCGTGTTACCTGTTCAGATAGGGACTTAATGACAGCATCAGCGGACGGCACTGCCGTGGCCGTACCAGCCAGGCAAGGAATTTAACTAGTTTTGCCATCGATACGCTAAGGAGAAGAAGAAGACATACCTACTTATCTAGTTCGCAGTTCTACTATATATGAATACCCTAATTTGTATATGAAACTAGTGTGAGTACGTGTGTGTGTCTTATATCATATTACACTTCGACAATAATGATGACGTGTTCTCTAGATAATATAGTAGCGGGATTAACCACAATTGCATAATCTTAATTAATTGGTTTGTATAATTTACAATATAATTAATAGATACCTATACTTGTTGGTTAAAACGTAGCTATTCATAAAGTTGACACGTTATATTAAAGTTTTTAAATAGCATTAGTATTTTTATATATACTTATTTAAACTTCACGTACAGTAGTGGTACATATGTAGGCGGACTTAATGCAACAAGGCATTCTCTACCAGTCAACCTTTTGATTAAAAAAGACAACACTGTGGTGTGTGCACAATAAATAAATAATATATACCTATTACAAATAGCATTGAACCTAAAAAAAATGAAATATGTGCCGGTTTTTGTCTCCAAACTCCATAAGTGATACATTCTAAATACATGGCATGGCTATGTGTGTAATTCTCACTGATCTGTGAATTATACAGTTAAACAGTAGCAAGGATAAAAAATAAACTTATGGCAACAGAAATATAATATTTGAAGGTCACACAACTCTTTAATAACCTAATAAAATTTAAGAATGTGAGCTAACTGTTAAATTTAAAAATATTTTGAAAAGATATGTTTTGGAAAGTGATAAATTTGAAAATTGTGTAATGTAGAAGCACTTTTTACAAATTTTGTGAATGTGAAGTGCTATAGAGCATTTTATTAGATTGACAGTTGAGAGTTTATCATGCTCACTCAAATGTCTCGCTGATGGTGACGCCTGTTATTGGGGCATTCAGTTGCCTTCAAAATGGTTGAGCTGAGTGGGGCTGATGCATGCGTCATTGAGACTGGTCACGTAGTTGAGTTTGAGACTGGTCATCTCTTAGCTGCCAGTGGCTTATTTCAATTTGCCTGTAATTGGTCAATTTGAAATAAACGTTTCTGATTTCTGAAACCTAACTGAAACAAATGTGATAACACTTAAGATATAAATTATTAATGTAAACTCATTTTAAGTACATAAATTCTTGAAACCTATTTAATGAAAACAGTTCGTCGAAGTCTTAAAGCAAAATCAGGACTGAATGTACTTCATTTATTTATTTTAATTAATTTACAACGGCTAAAGAACCAATTACAGTTAACTAAAGCAAAATCAATTAGAATCGTCTTCCATTCATCCGCAAACAGATTGTTTATTCATCATCATCATCATTTCAGCCGAAAGACTTCCACTGTTAGACATAGGCCTATCCCCCAAACATCGCCTCAACGACCGATCCTGTGCGTCTGGCATCCACCGCACTCCCGCGACTCTCACCAGGTCGTCGGTCCACCTTGTGAAGGCCTTCCAACGCTGGGTTTTCCGGTGCGCGGTCGCCACTCTAGATCCGTTCTACGAGCAATATATCCTGCCCACTGCCACTTTATTTTGGCGATTCTTCGGGATGTGTCGGCGACCTCGGTTCTCCTACGGATATCTTCATTCTTTATGCGATCACGCAAAAAAACTTCGAGCATAACCCTTTCCATTGCCCTTTGGGTGACTGTAAGACTTCTGATGAGGCCCATTGTAAGCGACCATGTTTCAGTGCCATATATCATCACTGGCAACACGCACTGGTCGTTTATTGTTGGATTAGAATCGAAGAGATCATTAAGTGCAGCCAGAGTGCGAGGTATTGGAGACTGAGCTCGTGCGACACTGAGGCACAGCAAACATCCTGTGCTTTAATTGTCAGCCATATTTAAAATCCACCACTTCATCCTCACCTTTTAACAACTACCTATTGTAATCCTTTACATTGATCGTGTAGCGACATTTATCCTGCATCGCACAAAAAGAATTCTCCACGTGATATGAACATATATCTACAATAGCCCGAAATCATATGTCATCATCGGGCTGTTGCCCACACCAGACAAATCATTCGTCTGGTCGAAGAATCCTCTTTTTTCAACAGAGGTTTGCGGGACTTTACACCCTGTCCCGCTTACCTCCAAACTGGTGACCCTCGACAATGAACGGCAGCTCAGCTCAGCCTTCGTACACCTACTATTTCGTGTGACATTAAGATGAAGAATATCTGACAGATCTCAACTTCGTATTACTTTTGTTCAAGGCCGTATTTCACTCATTTAACTAGTCCTTTCTCTTTCATATCAAACTTGCTTACTTCAGTCACCAATCAGTGTAATTTTAGAATAAGCTCTACGTCAATAACGTATGCTGTTAGCTTTGAACCAACCTTTTCACCATTCCTTCAATACGATTGGACAAGCAATTTCTCCAACTTAAGTGATAGTGAGCAAAGCGCATTGCACACAGAACAGGTAGTCGATAAGACCAAAAGGTTCTGGAGTGGCGAGTGCTTAACGGAAGATATAGATGGAAGGCCTTCCATAAGGTGGACCTAGGACTATGTCTGTAAGCATAGCACAGTATAGTCGGCCTTATAATGTTCCCACTGTTGGGACTCAGGCCTCCTCTCTAGGAGAGGGAATGGGCTGTAATCCACCACGCGGGCCCAGTGCTGATTGGTGAATGTCACATGTCTTCGAATTTTTGGTTCTAGAACATGCCGGTTTCCTCACGATGTTTTCCTTCACCGTTTTGAGAGCAGTGGTGATGAAATAAATTACACAACATAATGCGCCTGGCTGGGTTTGAACCCGCGACCTACAACTCGTAAGTCGGGGCCGTTACCACTTGGCCACCACTGCTCCCCTCTGTCTGTAAAGATATGAAATATTTTTCATTTGGTCTAAATTGCCAATAACGTCCGCAATTTGTGAATTTAATATAAATTGGTAGTTGGGAGCTCGTTTGATTTTGGTATTTGAATTTCCAATAAAATATTATTTTCATTCTGTCAGGACCTTTGTTATTATTGTTCACAATTGGAGTAGCTTACTTCAATTATTTGAGTTTAATTACCAACAGTTTAATCATTTGTCAGACACTTTGTATAAAATTTGTCAAACATTTTCCTTTTGAGGTAGAAAGCCATTTGAGATTTGATTTTTTTCAATTGACTTCACTCGCTTGGGAGTGGAGCAAGAGGGCGTCTCAGACTTATACTGACTAAAAACCACATGTGTATTTCAATTGTCTTTTGCATTCCCGGTAACTCTGAAAACGTTCCCACGACCATAACGGACATCGGCCCTACTGGGCCCCTATGCTTTTTGCTAACATCTTTTTGAGACGCGCGAGGAACACTAAGTGCTATCTGACTTGAGTTCAGTCCTTATCGGACGGTCGAAAGGCGAGCTACCTCATCGTCTGCAAGCCCTCGCCTATAGTGGCCGGGAATAGCCCTGTGACTCCCAACACAAGAAGCGTTGTTTGAAAAACCTAAGTTAGAATAGGCAAAGTCAATAGCGGAGAGAGGCATTTAACCACTTTTAATGGCTCGTTTTTTTGAACAGCAAAAGAATAACAGACTAGGGAGTCTGCAGGGGCATAAAGTTGTCATGTCCTAATTAGACGTTTCGAGGTTAACCAAGGAAATTAAGACAGACAGACAAAAACAGACGTCAACACCAAGAAACTTATGGAGATCTTACGCCATCTTAAAGAAATGTAAACGAAGAACAAACGAAGCTACCACAATGAGTTTCCACTTAAACATAGACATAAGTGTAACCTCAGTTGATCGAGTTCGATCTAGTTTGAGGCACTGCGGAAGTGGAGCACCGGCGACGTCATTACTCATGACAATTTGTGTTTCATACTGGTTCAGTAGGCACTCTTCTTGTGTGAGGTTGACATAGTATGTCATGTATATTTACAGCTTATAGGCATTCCAATATTGTACGAGAGAGAGCTTCTTTTATTTTATCTTTATATGTATAAGTATATAATTCTTCATTACATGTTTTTGTCACCTAACTATTCCTTAAAAGAAATTTTGTGCGTATATTTATGGAATATGAATGGTTCTTTGGAAGGTTTGAAAATTGGACCAGGTAGGTGCCGCTGCAATCGGATTCTCAATTTTTTTTTCTGTCTTGAAACCAGCTTTCGAACAAGACAACGTCTGTTGAGACCGCTAGTTATTTTATGTGTTCTTCATTGTACATAATATAATAAATACGGAATTAAAATGTATAAAACATTTGATGGGCGGTCACAGAGCAATCTCTTGCAGAGAGATTCTTTCAGTATGCCATAAGGAAGGGAATCATTTTTAGACTGTCAGCCATTGTACTAATAAATTATGTATAGATACTGAATATTACTTACTTGCCCACTTTTTTTTAATTTGATGTAAACTAGTTCTTGACTGCGATCCCACCTGATGGTGAGCAGTGATGCAATCGTTGATGGTGAGGCGCACTAGTTTATTAAGAGCCTATTCACTCTAGCCTTGAAGACACCCAAATTATAATCGGATGGCAAGACCGCAACAGGCAAATTGTTTTAGTAGTAGTAAGTCCTTCGGTATAAACGATAAGGCAAAACGGTTAGACCGTACCGTAGAGGTTTCAACAACGTAAAGCTGGATACTCGCTGTACGTCGGATTGTCCGATGGTGGAAATGAGATGGCGGAATCAAGTCATGCGATTCTCGCGCACACTCTTCAAAATGCAACCTACAAAACACCGAAAGGCTGGCTGCCCTACGCCTGTGCTCAAGACTTTTATTGGGTTACCAAAATGGAATGCTGAACAAGGTGTAAAATCCCGCAAACCTCCATTAAAAAGGGAATCATTAACTTCCTTTTCCTGCCTATCACTGTTCACACAATCCACCCATCTTTTCTTTGGCCTCCCTCTCCCTCTCCACCCGTCCACATGTATACTCATCTACAACTCTTTTAGTAACATGCGTTTCATTTCTCTTCTTTACATGACCATACCAAGACAAACGAAGATAGATTGGTATCTGAATAACCTATCAAAGCTTTTGTCTTCTCCGAAAATTAAGAACAACCACGAAGGAGTATTGAATAGGTGCCGTTGAAATATAATTGATCGATCAATAAACATTACCACGTGAACTGAACTAAAACTAGGTCACCTATTAAGGGGTTTACGAAAAATTCCACGACTGGGGAGTCCAGAATCATGTACTGGATCCATGGTATTCGTTTGAGATCGATGTCAAAGATACCCTGTAGATAGCATATATAAAAATATATAGTAGTATTAGTAGGTACTGCCTTATTATCCATCCACGTTGTTCTTGATTATTGAAGATAATATTAAAACCCCTTAATAGGTGACCTAGTTTATACATTTCATCTATATAGATTTTATATTGAGTCATTCCACACTACAGGAATTTGAGGTTCCTCTTTCTAGTGAAGACCCACCTTAAGATTAACCCGCCTTCGTCAAATATAATAAAAATCTGAAATATTCCATTCATTGCGACAATGATGTTAACGTTCAACCGCAAGATCGTAGGGCAAAATTCGACGACGAAGCATGTGTACAAATAGTCTAATATACTCTTATCATTAAAATGCACATACACATAGCGATCTGTCTTGACATGTTGAAATCGCAGCTAAATCGTGATGAGGAAAACGTTAAAGGAGCTTTAGCATTTATAGATGTATCTTCTATCTGCCATAAAGTTGTATTTTAAGTTTAACGTCCAAATGAAGTTGTTGAAGCATGGAATTATGTCCAATTGTATTCAACTGAATGTAGCTTGGCGTTCTGTTGTAGCAGATATGTAAAAATCAAAATAAAATCATTGCTTCATATGTTGAAATGCGAAATTATGAAATAACTGACACGACTATTACACATACATACCAAGATACCTACATCTCACCTCACACACACACACACACACACACATACAGACACAACCACACACACATTCAGACACAAACACACACATTATCGTTATTCCTTAATAATATAAACTTTGTTGTGAGTTTTTAGCTTTTTAGTAATTACCTTAGTTTTGTTATTATTATTATTATTTTTCTGTAATTTTTTTTTTGACGCACAGTTTACACATATCGGATCATTGTAATTGGAGATACCTCAACCCCTGTCATATAGGTTGTTCTAGTTCAGGGGTTGAGACCACATTGATGTTATGTATTTTGATGTTTTGGAAATAAATAAATTATTATTGTTATAACTCGTCACGCTCTGGGTGGAGCTAGATGGATTGTCAGACTGCGTTCCTCCCGCAGGTTTTGCAATACTAATAAAGGTTGTACATTTATTTTTGAATGTATGTTATTCTCTATAGACTACGCCACTATGACAATGATCTATCTTGAACCTTAAGTTTTAAAAAACCATCTCAATTGCCGCATTAGGAAAAAATACACGTCACTTTGCAACAAGGTGATTCCGCTGACTCATATGATATCATTGTATCATTTATGTGACTAGGCTCACATAAATCGTTCATATGTCCCCGAAAACATTAACTAATGTTCGTTATACTGTTCCGTAGCCAAAAAAAATATTTGAACCAATGCGTAAATACTCCGTGCGTTTAGTCACGTAACCCAGTCTATTGAGCGAATCCCTTCTCGAATTCTCGTCAACTCAATATGGTCTTTATTTCCTTTTTAACTACGGGTGGAATTCGTACGAGCTGTTGACTGGAGTTAAGTCCATATGGAGGCTGCTAGGGAGATCTGATTGACCTTTTACAAAAGTCTATATAGATTTTCTATGGGTTAGCTTTGTTGTTAGTTAAGCTTCTGTAGGTGCTCAAAGTTTTCTATTGAATTAAGTGGTATTTGTTGGCTTTTGTATTACTTCCTAGTTTTGAAATCTATGGAATAGGGTCAGGTAGTAAAAGGTGAGTTTTGTATCGTGACTACCATATCGATTTGTCCACAATAGAGAATTAATTGTTTAAGTTCCATAGCATTTATATGAAAGATATCAAATGAAACAGAAAATTCGACCCTCTTCCCGTAGGCGCGGGCTTGCAGACGGCGAGCAATGGGTGGCTCGCCGTCTGACCGTCCGGTAACCGTCCGGACCGAGCCCAAGTCGTCGACGGCGCGTTTTGTTCCACGCGCGCCTCAAGATGTCAGCAAATCGTAGGGGCCCAGCAGGGTCGAAGCCTACTGGGGCCACGGGTAGTGTGAAAGCGGAACCCGGGGCCCTGGGACGAAGGCAACGAAGGAACAGGAGTGGGTTTTTAGTCAGTAAGAGTCTGACACTATCTCCCGCTCCGCCCAAGAGCGGGGATGTCATTAGGATGACTTTCCCACCCAATAAAAAAAAAAATAAAAAAAAAAAAACCCTCTTCCTACTAAACGAAAAATTTTATGACTGCTGCAAAATCTTTATGAATGCTTAATGTCGTAACCAAGGGTTTTCACGACGATGTTCTAACATGACGACACACGACGTCATGGAAAATAACTTTTAATATTAAAACAAAATCAACTACTTACAAACTTCATAAAAAACCAAAGCACCCATTGTTCTAAAGAATAAAAAGCAAGAAGTAAGAAGTGAAATCGACGTAGTTAATGACGACACAAAAGCTAAAATAATAAAATAAAAATTAGTTAATAGAAGTTTTATCTTTACTACTTATTGTTTCAAACTGTGTATGCATTTTAGTACTATTCCTGTTTTTCTTTTACGTATAACAAATCGTCCTTAACCGAAAAAAAGCAACTGATAGTATTCGTCATGTCCTTCAAAAGGTCAGAAGCTTACTGCGTAGTATGGCAAAGTCACTACATGATGAGTAAATGTGTTTGCAGCTATAAAACGTAATGCTTTTTTTTGTGGTGACGAATCAGCCAGTGTCTTGTCCCGTTATAGGGCAGCGAAGAGCGTATCAGACTTTTACTGACTAAAATCCATTCCTACGTTCCTTCTTTGCCTTGCGTCCTAGGACCCCGTGGATTCTCTTTAGACAACCAATTACTTTGCTTGCTGCGGTCTTTCCGTCCGATTATGATTTAGGTGTCTTCAAGGCTAGAGTGAATAGGTTCTTCTCAACTAGTGCGCCTCAGCATCAACGATTGCATTACTGCTTACCATCAGGTCGGATCGCAGTCAGGCACTAATTTACATTATTAAAAAAAAATACTGTTGATACTGCAATGCGGAACGCTCTCGCACACGCTTGTTTACATTTTTTGATTGTACGACATCATACTGATTTTTGTAAGTTACTTATTTACCAGAAAATATCAATTTACCTGTGCCCGTTGTGGCCGTTTGTATTCGAGGACCAGGGTTTCCTTTTATGAAATCCATCCGTTTTGCTGCATCTCTTTGCAGCCGTCAACGACTCGGGCTCGGTCCTTACCTGGGACAGGCGGACGGCGAACTACCCATTGCTCGTTGCCCGCAAACCCGCGTGGATTTCTCGCTAAACAGTCACGCGAACAGCCAATGAACCAACGAAGCAGTAGATTATTATACAGCCTTTATATAATAGAGTGCCTGTCTGTATGTCTTAAGACAATTTAAAGTTCATGACATAATTCATGATCGTGTTCCTCTCGTGACGAGCGACCTCGCACGTTATCTTGTTATGAGCAGTTACACTTGAGTCAGAAATTAGTCGGGGATCCCGAATGATTTACGTGAGCGTAACCGTAAACAAGTGTGTAGGAATCACGAGTACATCATATGGCTGGTTCTTGTAGAAAGCGGTATTTTATTTTGAAGATATAGCAGAAAAACAAAAAATAGTAGCTTGATGGCTAGTCCTATACCATTTTACCCACATGGGGTAAAACGATACATACTCCTGTATCGTTTTACCCCACCGTTGTGTAGAGAGAGTTAGTCCTGTACCATTTTCCCCATGTCTTTGTAGGATGTTATAATAATTAGGAATTTAGATAAATAAACGTACGTATTTCATTTATGTTTGAACGTGTATACCTGTTCATTTTACCTCTCATGGGGTAAAACGATACAGGAGTAGTAGTGTAGAGAGAGTTAGTCCTGTACCATTTTCCCAATGTCTTTGTAGGATATTATAATAATTATAAATTTAGATAAATAAACGTACATATTTCATTTATGCTTGAACGTGTCTACTAGGTACATTCTAAGAACCTTGCTAACGCTGCATTTACTCATATATGTAAATCATTAGCCCTTATTCTTTATTACGAGAAATAAGGGTATTTACATAACTGCATTTTTATTTGCATATATGTCTCAGCACGGATACAATTCTTGATTTATACGTGTTAAATTACTCAATATGTTTAACAAGAAATCCGTTTCCTTACCTTTTCCTTTATTTCAAAAACTTCGTTTACGTAGAGAAAAACAACATAACAATCAGGTTAGTCACCATATCAAGACATTACGAGTTTGATTAATTGTTACTCTACTGTAGGGTAGTTTATAGATATTACTACAAACAGTATAGCCTTGACTGTAGTTTGTCACGGTCTATTTTTATCTCCGGCTTCTTGATGGTAATTGCCCTCTTAAATGGCCTTTTAATTAATTATATCTGTTGTTGATTTATTGTCGGTTATGTCAATGTTTGCTCTTGGGGATTCAACTGTTATACTATGACCTCTATTGTTATATTTTCATCTATCGTTATGCTAGATCCAAATTCGTCTGATGTTGTACCACAGTGTTGTCTTTTTTAACCCAATGGTTGACTGGTAGAGAATGCCTTGTGGCATTAAGTCCGCCTATGTACCACCACTGTACATGAAGTTTAAATAAAGAAATAAATGTTGTTTAACGTTCTGTATTGAGGAGCTCAGTGTAATCTCTTTTGCCGTCTAAGCTTATCCTCTAAGATTGAGATTAAGTAGGACTCACTTAGGAACGGAAGGCCTTGGATTACGGACTCAAGGATTCCAATTTCAACAATAGGTACTATATATGTGTATGTTCGAAAATGTTACAGCCAGAGAGAATAATTTCTCCAGTCTTTAGTTATATGGACAAGTATTCCAAGGAATATTAAGTAAAGTGGAAAAATAGTACATTTTGAGACAAGTGAAGAAAGTTACGACCGTGGCGGAATTTGGGCGAGGGTGTTATGACTGCAGTGACCAATTTCCACGTGTATCAAACGACGTTTTTTAATACACTTACAAAGAAATATAAATTGTGGCGGGAGTGAGCTCACGCACTTTTGCGCACTTGTACGGAAAACAGTTAATTACGTGCATAAAAGCAGTACGGATAGGACCGGGTTTTCGAGTAAATGTATTAAAAAATATATTTTCTCCATCCCTGGTATATAAAATCCACTACAATCGTATCATAGGTACCCAGCAAAAAATCCTAATTAGATTCCTATCACAAAGGCTCATCTCCCCTATCCGGTTCATTTACCTCTAAATCCCTCATAGTCCTGCGTAAATCATCCTTATCGACAGCCTCCACAGCCACAGGCTGTGCAATAAATTCACAACCTCTGGGGAAATCACTAGTCGGTCCATATACAGTATATTTTACAACTTTTACCCGCACTGTCGTATTATTTTAACGTATTTGGTTATTCATGTTAGTCTTTTTTTATTTTGTTTTTCATTCATCAAATATTTTGTAAAATATCGCCAAAATAGTCAGCACAGCGTTGACCACCATGGAAACTGTATCACACTGGCTTACTGCTTTGCTGCATTCGTCATCATCGTCATAATTTCAACGAAGAGACGTTCACTACTAGACATAGGCCTCCCCCAAGTGTCTCTACAATGACTAGTCTTGTGCATCGCGCATCAGTCAGATTCCAGCGACCTTCAACAGGTCTTCAACGCTACGTTTTCCGGTACTCCAGAACCTTTCAACTCCATAAACCATCAGTCTGTTCTGCGAGCAATGTACCCTAACCACTGCCGCTGCATTGCACCTTCCCAAACACCTTTTATCAGGTAACTTGCTCTAGGTCTCATACTAACTGAGTTTTCTTTTCATCTGCAATTATTATTACTGTTTCTTTGAATTTTTCCATGCGACGTTTAGTTTAACCACACAAATTGCGTATCTTTCCTTGAAATCGCCAGTTAAATCAAAATGCAAACGTCCTAGAAATCGGTTCGGATGTTTACGATTCCCCTCGTACCTACCTACAGAGCAATTTATAAACGTACGGTCCCAATCCCGTAGCGACCATGAGCGCTCACTCTCAGGGCTGTAATCAAATTAAATCGTACATCCTTGAGTACTCTAATCCAAATAAACACATTCCTTACGTGATGGAGGATTAACATTTTTTTATTCGGGGTTTAGTTGTACCTAGTGGTTGTTTTTGTTTTAACTGTGTCACGAATGTTTAGTGTTACTACACTAGTTATCTATACTTATAGTAAATCTGTAGAAGTGGAAATTCTGTACATAGAAAATATCAAAAAAATGAATGGCAGGGGTGTTACTAGAGCGATACCGAACCAAAAAATGTGATTAAAAGAATTTTTGTCTGTCTGTCTGTCTATTTGTTCAGGCATCACGCAAAAACTACGGGTTCGATTACGATGAAACTTGGTAAAATTATTCTTTAATATCCTGGGCACCACACTGGGTACTTTTTATCCCGGAAAAGTATATACAATAAAAAACAAACTTAATTTTGCGGTTCGATCCCTAGACCGGATTACTGTACCAACCGGAAATAATGTTTGTCGTAGGTTACGTCACCCGCAGTGGAGTTCACTAAGGGGCGCTGCATACGGCTAAGATACTATAATATTTTATCTTAAGATACAATATCGCTCGCCATACAATTCAATGGACTATCTCCATAGATATAGATATAGAAAATATATTTTTCAATACACTTACTCGAAAACCCGGTCCCATACACGACGAAGATAATAAATAATATTTCATATTTTCGTATCTCAAAAAACCTAATAAAACCATTTTCGACTTCAACGCGGACGAAGTCGCGGGCAAAAGCTAGTGTTTAATATACAGAAGCATAATTATGGACAAGTTTCAGACTCATTGATGTTATGGCAGAAATGGTGCTCTACTAAAGACACGGTCCAAATCAAAAGCTAGTAGATAGAGTCATCAATAATAATGAAATGTGTCTAACCAATTGTTCACGCATATATTTGGTTCATTCTTTGAACGTAACTACATGCTTAGTCACTTTGCTTGATACAAAATCGATTTCAACGTTAAATTCCATAGTCGCATCGAAAAAACGCAGAGAAATCGCTCATCTAGGTCTTACGGTCTCGGATTACCGTTTTATGGTATTTATTAAAACGAGGCTACGGAACCACGCACATCGATCTATGTTAAACTGTCGAACTAGTGAGATAAACTTTATTTAGCTGAGTTTCTCCTTGTAATTTAGAGAAAATATAGAGGAGGGAAATATAGAGGATCTTAGTATCTCTTTTATTTTTTACAAGATGTTAACTTATTTCCTCACTCGATTGAAATTTCGTAAAAAAAGGAGTTACTTGTGAGATCTATATATATAAAGTGTTAAAAAATTAACTTAAAGAATTTTGAGGGGATATTGTACTCCTCATTATAAACAACTTTTACTATGGGACCAAACCTGAAATTGCGAAAAAAAAAATCAGATGTTCCCTATGTTTATGTTCGCATAACTCGTCAAAATGTATGGAGCAGCTGATTTTTTTTTCGCGATTTCAGGTTTGGTCCCATAGTAAAAGTTGTTCATAATGAGGAGTACGATGCCCCCTCGAAATTTTTAAAGTTAATTTTTTAACACCTTATATATATTATTTTAAGTAAATTGTTATTGATCTCCATCCTCTGCAATTTTGAAATACGTTTTCACCAATCCTCATTAAAAAACCACAGGTTTTTTTTTTACAGTAATAGATATGTGTGATTTGCATCCGTTACTCGAACTAAAAACTTGAGAAATTCCAAGTATATAAATACGTTTATAAAAAAGCTGGTCGAAGCTATTCTTAGTCGAGAAATACCCAGTTACAGTCAACACACTCCAATTATGTCATTTAAAAACTAGTAGTACTTATAAGCTCAATTTTTTTCAAAGCCTCGTCCAAATGAGTTTACATACTAGCTACTGACTCACTGTATTATCCCAGGCTATAACATTAGCATTTAATTGCACTAACGCATCAAGGCCGAATATTGGACCGGTTTTGTAATAAAAGATGAAAACCGGATCGTAGTGGTTTTTAGATGTTTACGAAGTGTATACTCGCATGTCTGGCTGAGAATTTTCATGTTATTGCCATTAAAAAGTGGTAGTTTTGCACATAAATGTGGTTTCATAATATATGCTAATTAAGCACCAAGTTGGTCTCGTGCAAAGACATTTTTAGAAACTCGAATGTAGTAAATATGCGTACTTTTAAAAAATACGCGATCATCTTTATCTCATTCTATATATTTTTATTAATAGGTTTATTTTTAAATATCCTGTTTTTTTACACTGTCTACGCGAATTCATTTTCTAATTCGATCCACTTTTAAACGACTTCAAAAAAAAGGTGGAGGTTCTCTATTCAGTCGTATTTTTTTATGTTTGATACCTAAGAACTCCCATCGTTTATGGACCGAATTGCAAATTATTTTCTTCTTCTAGTAGGATATGCTTCCAGATTGGTCCCATTTTTTTCCGGTTCTGGTCATGGGATCCATGAGAAATCGAGGGAACTCCTCAAATAATTTGACTTGGCAACTACATGGTGATTTTGGTATGAACTCGAGCATTTACAGTCAAAAAGTAACATTCGATGACGTGAACTGGTGAAGAATGGATGAGATATCATGGATGAAGCCATAAGGCACCAAAACTCTTTAATTAATTAATATATCCCAGTCGTGTTTGGGCTTATTAGAATTTTCATGAGATGCACTTTGGCTATAAGGTACTATCGAACTGATCTGATGATGGAATCGGAAGATGGAAGGTAGACACAGGAACTACTTTATAAAACAATGTATCCTAAGCAGTGTTTGGGTTAGTTGGAATTGTCATGTGAAATAGGTACTCTGACTATAAGTGTATCACGACTAAAAAGTTAGAAATAAAAACATTTTACAAAAAAAAAAATAACCGACTTCACTACACTAAAACGCTCAAAATAACATTAAATTCGAATGTCGGTGTTAAATGTCAAAAAAACAATAGGTACCAGAAACACCCACTTCCGAAATTAGACTTATTTTGAACGTTTTAGTGTTTTTTTTGCTAGTGAAGTCAGTTTTTTTTTAAGTTTTTATTTTTGATTATCTCATTTATTGAATACTTTAACTTATTAAATACATTTAATAATATTTCTTAAAATCATATAAAAAAGCATTTAAGAACATTTAAAAAAAGCAGCCCACCGATATCGCGAACAGAATTATCAGGATTATCTTTATTGTACTTTTTGGTACACGTTGCGCTTTCATTGAGTCTCATTCATACCTATTAATATCCACTGTAATATGGAAATATTGTAAGATCAATCATTTTTTAAATGAGTTTCCATAAATTGTTTCCGTTGAGTTTCTTACCGGTTCTTCCACATAAGAAACGACCCACAAGAACCGTGCACTAGCTTCTGATGTTTCATAACTGGCCATACAGGACTATCTATACATATAATAAAACAGTAAATTTTTTTTGGGATGGTATTAATTGG
This sequence comes from Mythimna vitellina, assembly GCA_949316375.1. Lineage (NCBI taxonomy): Eukaryota > Metazoa > Arthropoda > Insecta > Lepidoptera > Noctuidae > Mythimna > Mythimna vitellina. The sequence goes on along the minus strand of OX438701.1, from coordinate 21,319,213 downwards.
CGCAAAAACTACTGAACCGATCCTGCTCAAATTTTGCATACATAATCCTTATAGGTCAGGGCAACTTTTAGGCTATAAATTATCACGCTATTTGCTATGGGGAGTGAGCAATAATCAAAAATGTAGGTATTGAACGACATTTGCCGCGAGTTCGATCCCCAGTTACAGTTAAAAAAATTATCATTATTTTATCCTTTTTTTTGTAATAAAACTCACTTTTACCATTTTTTCGAAACAAAATTGACATTTCTATTCGATATCTTCTTAATATTATGTAAAAACTAATCAAAACACATAATAAAATCAAAGCGGCGAGTAAAATCACGTACAATAATATTACATTATTCCATTTAGCTGCAAATATTTATATATATTATAAAATCATCACGCTATCATCGATAAGGAGCCAACCAGTCAATTATGACGTTTATATAAGAACGTCTATTTTAAATTTTCATCATCGAAGACCGTAGCGCAGTGGTTTCGTATCTAGACTTGCGTATAACTTATAGGTAGTTCGAATCCCATCTGGCTCTCTTGCGGAATTTTTGGTTTTATTTTTTCACAGTAAATAAGTTTTTTTTTATATATTTTTGCATGCTTACATTTTTTTTATATCTACACATAATATATCTGTAGAAGTTTTTAGTTGTTTGCTTATTACGCAAAATGTTAGAAATCGATGTAGATAGCTGTTATACATTAAAATTCTGTGTAACTTGATATATTACTTAGGGTTGGTTTCATCGCAATGAAACAAAGCATATGAAATACAAATGGTATGAATTTAAAGTTTTCAAGAAGTTAAATATGACACCACACGCAACTCGCAACGCCATCTAAAGACTCAAAGTAGAAAAAATGATGACAATGAAAGTTGAACTTCATATTAAATTTGATAGATGGCATTGTGTATTTTAAAACTACTGGTGTTAGACGGAGGCATTTTTAACAACTTTTACTGTAACCAAAGGCGATAAAAGTAAATACCTATGTGTATTTAATTATTGACTCTAAAATAACACGGGCAAATTTTCGGAAGCGGTTACATGGTACCTTGCATTGGAAGACCCCCCGGTGGGCCGATAACCTGGTGAGGGTCGCGTAATCCGATGGATGGACCGGTCATTATGGCGACACTTGGGGAGACCTATACCCAACAGTCTTTCGGCTGAAATGATAATGATGATGATGGCACCTTTTTCTTTTTTTTAAGGTTGGAAATCATCCAATGACTTTTCCCGCTCTGGTAGAAGCGCGAGGGCGTGTCAATCTTTTACTGACTAAAACCACACCTGTGTCCTTCAGTAGCTCTTTGCAACATCTCTTTGAGGAGCGCGTGGATCACTACGCGCTGTTGACGACTGAGCTCAGTCCGGTCAACTACCGGACGGCCGGACGGCTAGCTACCCATCGCTCGACGTCCGCAAGCCCGCGTCTACCGTGGCTGGTAGTCGGGGTCGGAATCACGGATTGGCGTGCGGATGTTATTTCTCTTACGCTTGCGACCTCCTCCTTCGCTAGCATTACGGCTTTGCAAAAGGAGGCGACCGCCTGCCATTACTCTTCGCTCTGGATCTCGCCTAAACCAGAGCACGGCGCGAGAGGTCAGTGACGCCGATTGCCTCCACGAGGACAAAGTGGTGCTTCGCCCTTGCGGGGCATACTTCCTCTGTATGGTCCACTGTGTCCTACGGGATGATGGCACCTTGCGACATAATAATGGCGTGTTTTATTATTTGCAGTCACTGCTTCATATAAAACGGAATCAAATGTGTTTTTCTGATCATAGTTCGACAACGTATGATGTATCTCAGATTCCTTGCAGCCTTACGTCGACATCTGGACGTTACCTTCTTGCAATGAATGGTGACCAACACTGGAACAACCCCCTGAGGGAGGCCAATTTCAGGGATAATACTAATCGGCTGCTACATTTGTTTACCGTAATTCATTGTTTTATAGATGCACAAGCTCAGAACTGTTGTGGTTGTTTCAAACGGTTGCTTTTCCGGATTCGGTTGGAAGTACCCAGATATTACAATTTTGCGTAGTATGTGGTGGAGATCTATCTAGCTTTGGTGAACCGTCGTGTCCTCACAGAGGCAATCGGCGTCAGTAATTTCTCGGTTTGGCCATCAATATGCGAGTTCGATTGGACGGAGCTACACACGCACAAGATGTCGCCGAAATTCATTCAAAAATGGAGACTCTTCATAGGGTCACTATCGAAAAAACATTTGTGTGATATACGTGGACGTCAGTTAAAAACGCGCCAAAAAAATCATAGGTAAATGAAGAAGTAACTCCCAAAATGATCAAACTGCAACAATCAATGCAAGCATTCTCTCCCAAATTCTTCATAAGTACTGTTGTGGAGAAAGATAGTTAATTATGATGGTACTTTTTGGATTCACTTAAGGTTTTGCACTATCAGTGCACGTTATCCAGCTGAAGGTTGGTGTCCCGATTATGCTCCTTCGTTTACTAGAGGTAAACGCAGGTGCAAAGCTGTCTAACTGCTTAAACTCTTCAGTGACACATTATTAAGGCGAAAATTGTTATGGGAGGTAACTCTTTCGAATGACATCAGCCCTAGAGGGCCCTATCCATTTACTGACATATCTTTGAGTCGCGCGTAGAATAAATACTACGCGCCGTCGATTCAGGATTGTTTTGACCAGTCGGTCGGACGGCACCACTGCAATCCCGTGTTTGCGATGGCTGGGAAGCCACCTTCTTTGATCGTAGTGCTTCACTGAAGGAGGCTACTGGCTGTTATTTTCTCCACCAATCGCCCTCACGAGGACATGGCGACGCCAGCGTTCCGACCAAGCGGGACTGACTTCCACCGTATTCTCCGTATTCTCCATCGTATTCTCCGGGTGATCCGCACAATGATGAGACCCGAGTGTTTCTTCCCGCAGAATTCAATACAGAAACCTTCCGGAACACCCACATCAAGTGAGTCCTGCATAAAGAGAGGATGCCTTGACGCCTCTGTAGTCACTCCTTAAAGACAGGCATTACCGCTGCGATTGTGGCGTGCTCACTGTGGCGAGGGTTTAAAATCATACAATGTTGTTTTATCAAAACATAAACCAGAAACATACATGCAAACTAATGCAAAAGGCATTAGTTTATGTATGTTTGTTCCTTGGGGTAGGCAGAAATGCCAACTGCTATGACCCATACATACTCTTTTTATTCATTGACGTTCATATATCTGGATCTGGACGAGTACATAACATGTTTCCTGAAGATAATTTGCGTTTTTACCTTTAACCGTTTTATGTTAAAGTACAATCAATAGTTGCGATGCTTTCGGAATGAATTGCAAGAACAAAATAATTGTACAGTTTTACGAAGTTAACGCGGACGAAGTCGCGGGCAACAGCTAGTGTGAAATAAAATATTATTGAATTTTGAATTGCTGTTATTTGCCATGACGATTTTCAGATAATTTAATTCTACGAAAACCTACATTGTTTAACGTTGACGTTAAAAAAACTGGTATCCACCACAATCTCATGGAAGATAAGAGCAGTCAAAAAGCTTACATTGCCGGAAAGATAAAAAAAATTACTGCAAAATTGTTATCACTACACGTGGTTGATAATAAAAACGTAGAAAAAGTAATAACTATTACTGTAGAAGCAGTTACTACTGAACAAGTGGTAATAAACAGTAACATAAAATGTAAAAACCGTAACGAAGAATAGAGCGACCACATTGTTTGAAAAGAAAATGAAATTATTCATAGAGTGTAATATAGATAACATCAAGTGTACACTACAATATCTTTTGGCAGTAATCTCATAAGACATTTCATGTTATAGAGCACAGTAGGCAGTAGACGCATGTTACTAAAAGAGTTATGAGTTCATGGAATGTGACTGGATGGAGAGGGAGAGGGAGACCAAAGAAAAGATTGATGGATTGTGTGAAGAGTGATATGAAAGAAAAGGAAGTTAGTGATAGCATGACGAGTGACAGGGCAGAGTGGAAGGAAAAAACGTGTTGCGCCGACCCCAAATAACATGGGACAAGGGCAGGAAGATGATGATGAGAGCACAGTAGGCACATTAATTTAAGAGTTTCTTACAATTCTTAGGTTACTTTTTATTATGATTATTTTTATTGTACTTTTTAGTCTACACTGTCCTTACATAATATCTACTTATACTGTAATATGGAAATATTGTAAGAACAACATTTTTTTTTTTTAAAGAGTAACCATGGTGTTTCTTACCGGTTTTGGAACCGTGCACTAGCTTCTGACGTTTTATAAATGCCCATGTAGACCTATGTGATATAAAAAACTTTTGATTTTGACTTTGAGTTGCAACTGATATAAACACAACCGTAGAATATATAACAGGCCCAAGCATTTTCTAAATAATACAAACTGCTTAGAAATCAGTCCATCAATGCAAACGTAATAATAACAAAACTCAATGAAGCAAAGCAGATCATTATTATGATCTCGCTTATACATAATCATACTATCTACATGCATCTGTATCTTCATGTTTACCAATGAGCCATGGTATGTGGGTGTAGCTACACATGTTATTAACTTTGAGTTCCAACTTCTATATCCGAAGATTCTTTTATCTAGTTTCACAAATCTTAGTCGTCTTCATTTTCATAAATTCCTCGTTCTCGTATGCATTAATAGTGGTATTGGAAAGCAATGTTCAACTTTTGTCTACTAATCAATGATATCATTGCTACTAATGAAATGAAGTGGTCAAATATTTTCGTTTTTTTTTTATTTTTTAGGATATCATCTTATGACATCCCCGCTATGGGGCGGAGCGCGAGATAGTGTCAGACTTTTACTGACTAAAAACCCACTTCTGTTCCTTCGTTACCTTTCATACCAGGGCCGAGTCTTCCTTTCAGAATCAGACTCTTGGCCCCAGGAGGCTGCGACCCTGCTGGGCCCCTACAGTTGCTGACATCTTCTGGAGGCGCGCGTGGAACATTACGCGCCGTCGACGACTTGGGCTCGGTCCGGACGGTTACCAGACGATCGGACGGCGAGCTACCCATTGCTCACTGTTCGCAAGAAGAGAGAAATCGGGACCGGAATCCCGGCGGTATTTTCGTTAGACTTAGTTGTGACAGTGACTTTTCCCGAGTGTAGTTAGTTCTTTCTCCCTTATATAAATAATAGCTCATGTGTTAATCCAGGATGTATAGCTATCCTGTTACCAAATTTAAACTAAATCTTTGTAACCCTTTAAGTTTAAGAGTGAAGGGGTAACGAACATACAATGCACGCAGATATAATAGAAATTTCTCATTTATAATATTAGTGTGATGTGATACGAATATAAAAAAAAACAGTTATTAGCTCACATGGTTGTGTAAGGAATGATACGGAAGAATAAAGTCTGGTAAAAGACGGTCGCTTATAGCATGGCAACGATCCCAAGTGACAAGGAGTAAAGGCAAGAGATTAATGATGTGATATCTCAAAACACGCAAGCGCGCCTCAGGGAGATGTCAGCAAATCGTAGGAGCGCAGTAGGGTCGAAGCCTACTGTGGCCATGGGTAGTGTGAGAACGAAACCCGGGGCCCTGGGACAAAGGCAACGAAGAAACGAGTGGGTCAACTAAAAAAAAGTGAATATTACGATAATCAATTTACAAGGATCACTTTGATGACTATTGAAAGCGAAAATGGCTTTCAAATGTGACCCCTAGAATCTGCTCAAAACAATCTTTATTATTCACGTCATAGCTAACTCTTGAAGCGACCTAGGGTAGCCGAAAGTTGTCCTACAACTCGTGACGCCTGAGGCGTCTTCTTCTGCGGCGATCATGTCCTCTCCTTCATAGATTCCGCCACTTCCTATACCATGGTTAGACGCAGAAGGTGGCCGCTGCCGATCGCCTCCTAAGTAAAGGATTTAAGGAATTACTCTTTATGCAATGCAGTTGGAGAAGATGTGGTAGACAATGTGATTATTATGGCTCAATGAAGTAAAATCGAAACAAACAACGCTTCAGTTGCCCTTTACGTTCAAGAGACGCCATGACTCTTTCAAACTGTACCGCAGCCTAACTAAAGCTTTGTTTATAATCCGATTACTCCTAATACCATTAATAATCTTCATCCGCCTGACAAACACCGAGCCATGGCCTAGCTCCATAATACTGCGTTGTATATTAGTTAGCCATGTGCTAATCTTTGACGTACACATGCAGGATAAACAAACCATCTGACACGTACGTCATACGTCAGCATGTCGTTGGTTACACCTTCATGTTCAATTATGAGACCATGGCTTGAGTAACGCTAATATAATATGTCCATAAATATAGACACGGTGATTCTATGCATTTTTTTTTTTTTTGTTGTAGGTCGTGGATTCAGACCGAGCCAGGCTCATTACTTTTTGTAATTTATTTCATCACTACTGCTCTCAAAACGGTGAAGGAAAAATATCGTGAGGAAACCGGCATGTCCTAGAACCAAAAAATTCGAAGACATGTGACATTCACCAACCCGCACTGGGCCGGCGTGGTGTATTACGGCCCATTCTCTCTCCTAGAGAGGAGGTCTGAGTACCAGCAGTGGGAACATTAAATGGCTGATTATGCTTATGCTTTTGTAGATGGGATATCATCAAATAACTCCCCCTACTATGGGTGAAGCGATAGGGATTTTTAGTTGTTCTTTGCGTATCAGTTCCATGGAATCATTTAATCTCTTTCGAACACCTAATCTATCCCGTAAACTGTAATTTTATACTTGATATGCCAAAGGACAAGATATCAATAAACATCTTGTCTTTGAAATTGAACAGTATTCGTCATCATGTTCCTGGCCTTGTTCAATGTAACTTGGGGTCGGGGCAATTCAATTTTCTTTCATTCTATCCGATTGGATAAGAATTGGAGAAGGGAGTCAGTGATAGCGTGACGGCTGATTAGCCGTCACGCTATCACTGACTCCCTTCTCCTTTGATATCACTCCTCACAAAATCCATTTGAACAGTACAGAATTTGAACAATCATATAATATTCCACAACTATCACACAACGCCGTCTAGTCCCAAGCTAAGCAGAGCTCGTGTTATGAGTATTAGACAACTGATAAAAATACTGAAATATTTTTAAATACTTACATATTATAGACTAGCTTCTGCCAGCGGCTTCGCCCGCGTGAAAGTAGGTTTCTCCTAACAAACTTTGGTAGATATTTATAAGATCTACAATTAATTAGAACATTTTATGGTTCTATCGTTTATAGTTAGGCAGCGTACACAAAATAAGTAACTTTTCTGGTTGACTTTTTACACCTTGTGTCCGAAAAACTCAAAAATCTTACGGAATCCTATTTTTTTCCAAAATAAAATGTAGCATATGTTACTCGTGGATAATGTAGCTTTCGAATGGTGAAAGAATTTTTAAAATCGGGCCAGTGGTTTTTGGGCCTATTAATTACAAACAAACAAAGTTTTCCTCTTTATAATATTAGTATTATAGATAAATTACACCCAGACACAACAAATGATCATGCTAATCACACAAACATTTGTCCTGGGTGGGAATCAAACCCACGACTTCCGGCATAACAGTCAGGGCCACTAACCACTAGACCAACAGACCAGTCAAAACAGTATTACTGAACTTTTTCAATTGAGTACTGCTGCCGCCTAACAACACATTGTGATCATTTTCGGCAACAAAGAGGCTTCATGTTTTCCAATGCCATGATTTCTGATCTTGTAGAACAGTCGTTACCTCTAAAACGCGTGTTGTGAATCAACATTCTATCCATATAGCTATGGTGTCCCTTGGGACTTAGGACGGAAACTTCTGTATTTTGCCCCGGATCAACGTGTTATAGAGCACAGTAGGCAAATTAATTAAGAGTTGCAACTGATATAAACATAACCGTAGAAAATATAGTCTATCCCGTAAACTATGCTCCACGATCTATGTATACTAATAAGTTATTCCAACCGAGGACGAATCTCACAATTACAGGTAACAATAGTTATATTATGTGTATAAAAATGTATAATAAATTACCAAACTCTTTAAAAACGTTACCTTTTTCTAGATTTAAAAGTAGCTTGACGAGGTTTTTAATCGAAAAGTGTTTCTATAGTGTACATGAGTTCTTAGGTTACAAATTGTAAGTTTTGACATGATTATTATAATTGACATGGGTATTATTGACATGATTATTATAATTGACATAGGTATTATTGACATGATTATTATTGACATTATTATTATTGATAGGATTATTATTGACATGATTATTATTGACATTTGTGATTATTATTATTTTTATTAGTTTTTATTGTTATATTGTCAATTTTGTTTTTTTTAATTCAACAATACAATTTTAATTTTATTGAAATGGAAATCTGTTTAATGAGTGCATGATTTTAATAAATAATTAATTTAATCTCAAATATAATGTTTATATTTGCACGCCGAAATTAAAGGCAGAATAAGAGATCAACTTTATTTATATTGTCAACCTTTTGTACCTTATTTACGCAAATAAACGATTTATTTATTATTATTATAAACTGAAAGTTTATGCTTGATATGCCAAAGGAATCAATAAATATCTTGTCTTAGAAATTGAACAGTATTCGTCATCATGTGTGTCTCCCTTGGGACTTAGGACGGAAACTTCTGTATTTTGCCCCGTATCAACGTTAACCTTGGATCAAATCCACGCCTGCCTATTCTATTTTATGTATCCTCATAACACGTTCCATTACACTTTCAAATAATACTTAAACTACAGTCCGGACCAAGTGTTTCGCCTCGTTATAGATACCACGTACACCGAAGGATTGGAACTTTTTTTTTGTTTTATTATGGATAGACTCGCGATTGTCCCCACCATTTCACCTAATGTTACCACTTTTGACTCAGCACCAATTTGCCTGCTGCGGTCTTCCCATCCTATTATAATTTATGTGGCTTTTAATAAACTACTGCGCCTCATCATTAACGATTGCATGACTGCTTACCATCAGGTGTGATCGCAGTCAAGCACTAGTTTATAATATTATACAAAAAACTTCACCGCCGTAGTCACGAGACTCCAAACTCCGCGTAACCCTGACCCGTAACATCATCAAGGTCAATCACACACAATCGTGGAATTCGGAGTAGTTATTCAGGTACACATTCCGCGATTTAGAAAACGGCTTTCTCAATGACGTCATTGTTTGTGACCGGAATACTGATCCAATAGTCTGATCTACGTTTATGTAAATTTTATTGATTGAGCCATTACGGAGATTTCACGTTTGTGTTTCGTCTAGCGTTGGCATTTGTGAGCTTATATTGTTTAAGCCAGTTTAAGCGTTAATGTGATCGTCCTTCATCGTGTCAACGTTTAGATTGGCTTGTGATACTGCTAACCAATCAGCATTCGCGTTTTACTATATGTAACTAGCTGCTGACTGTGGCTTCGCCCGTGTGGAAGTAGAAAAGTGTCCCAAAGGAACATATTCCCGGAATAAAAGTTTCCTATGTGCTATTCCAGGATATGGTCTACCCGTGTACTAAGTTTCATCGAAATACGTTCAGTATTTTTGGCGTGAAAGAGTAACAAACATCCGTACAGAAAATTTTTTGCGTTTATAATATTAGTAGAATGATGCCAACTACAGCCAATTGGGTAGTTGACTCACTTCTTTGTTATTATTTGGGTCAAAAAGTATTTTAATGGGTCGTGGGGCTCTTTAGACCGGGACCGCGGTCCTAACTTCCACCAAAAAAAAAATGGAGGTTATTATAAAGGAGATAGATAGATATTCTTTATTGTACACCAAAAATACAAATTACATTAGGAACTTAAAATTAATAGGGTGTCACAATGGGCGGTCTTATCGCTAAAAGCGATTTGCTGACAGTTTGTGTGTGTAGGCTACTTACTACTTTACCCTCGAACAGCTGGACGGATTTGAATGAAATTTGGGACACGGGTAGCACATAGAATTCTTTTTATCCCGGAAGTTTCCTTGGGATAATTTTTCTACTGACGTACGTGGCGTGTATCGTGTTCCTTTGCGGTTATGAATCATCCAGTGACTTCTCATGTTATGCGTATGGTAGAGCGAAGAGCGTTTCAGACTTTTACTTACTAAAATCCACTCCTACGTTCCTTCTTTGCCTTGCGTCCCAGGACCCTGAGGATTCTCTTCAGACAACCCATTACTTTGCCTGCTGCGGTCTTCCCGCCCGATTATAATTTGGGTGTCTTTAAGGCTAGAGTGAATAGGTTCTTCTAAACTAGTGCGCTTCAGCATCAACGATTGCATTACTGCTTACCATCAGGTGGGATCACAGTCGAGCACTTATGCAAATTATTAAAAAATATATATATTGTTGATACTGCAATGCGGAACGCTCTCGCACACGCTTGTTTATATTTTTTTATTGTTCGACATCGTACTGATTTTTGTAAGTTACTTATTTATCAGAAAATATCCGACATTTACCTGTTCCCGTTGTGGCCGTTTGTATTCGAGGACCAGGGTTTCCTTTTATGAAATTCCTCCTTCGCCTTCTGGGCACCTACGGTTTTGCTGCATCTCTTTGCCGCCGTCAACGACTTGGGCTCGGTCCTTACCGGGGACGGGCGGACGGCGAGCTACCCATTGCTCGTTGCCCGCAAACCCGCGTGGATTTCTCGCTAAACAGTCACGCTAACAGCCAATGTACCAACGAAGCAGTAGATGATTATACAGTCTTTATATAATAGAGTGCCTGTCTGTATGTCTTAAGACAATTTAAAGTTCATGACATAATTCATGATCGTGTTCCTCTCGTGACGAGCGACCTCGCACGTTATCTTGTTATGAGCAGTTACACTTGAGTCAGAAATTAGTCGGGGATCCCGAATGATTTACGTGAGCGAAACCGTAAACAAGTGTGTAGGAATCACGAGTACATCATATGGCTGATTCTTGTAGAAAGCGGTATTTTATTTTGAAGATATAGCAGAAAAAGAAAAAATCGTAGCTTGATGGCTAGTCCTATACCATTTTACCCACATGGGGTAAAACGATACATACTCCTGTATCGTTTTACCCCACCGTTGTGTAGAGAGAGTTAGTCCTGTACCATTTTCCCCATGTCTTTGTAGGATGTTATAATAATTAGGAATTTAGATAAATAAACGTACGTATTTCATTTATGTTTGAACGTGTATACCTGTTCATTTTACCTCTCATGGGGTAAAACGATACAGGAGTAGTAGTGTAGAGAGAGTTAGTCCTGTACCATTTTCCCCATGTCTTGGTAGGATGTTATAATAATTAGGAATTTAGATAAATAAACGTACATATTTCATTTATGCTTGAACGTGTATACCTGTCGTGACTACTAGGTACCTATGTTCGTTCTAAGAACCTTGCTAACTCTGTATTTACTCATATATGTAAATCATTAGCCCTTATTACGAGAAATAAGTGCATTTACATAACTGCATTTTTATTTGCATATATGTCTTATCAAGGATACAATTCTTGATTTATACGTGTTAAATGACGTAATATGTTTAACAAGAAATCCGTTTCCTTACCTTTTCCTTTATTTCAAAAACTCCGTTTACGTAGAGAAAAACAACATAACAATCAGGTTAGTCACCATATCAAGACATTACGTGTTTGATTAATTGTTACTCTACTGTAGGGTAGTTTATAGATATTACTATAAACTGTATATAGCCTTGACTGTAGTTTGTCACGGTCTATTTTTATCTCCGGCTTCTTGATGGTAATTGCCCTCTTAAATGGCCTTTTAATTAATTATATCTGTTGTTGATTTATTGTCGGTTATGTCAATGTTTGCTCTAGGGGATTCAACTGTTATACTATGACCTCTATTGTTATATTTCCATCTATCTTTATGCTTGCTCCAAATTCGTTTGATGTTGTTGTTCACCTACCACAGTGTTCTCTTTTTAAACCCAATGGTTGACTGGTAGAGAATGCCTTGTTGCATTAAGTCCGCCTATGTACCACCACTGTACATGAATTTTAAATAAATAAATAAATGTTGTTTAACGTTCTGTATTGAGGAGCTCAGTGTAATCTCTTTTGCCGTCTAAGCTTATCCTCTAAGATTGAGATTAAGTAATGGACTCACTTAGGAACGGAAGGCCTTGGATTACGGACTCAAGGATTGCAATTTCAACAATAGGTACTATATATGTATATGTTCGAATATGTTACAGCCAGAGAGAATAATTAAGTAAAGTGCAAAAATAGTACATTTTGAGACAAGTGAAGAAAGTCGCGACCGTGGCGGAATTTGGGCGAGGGTTTTATGACTGCAGTGACCCATTTCCACGTGTATCAAACGACGTTTTTCAATACACTTACAAAGAAATATTAATTGTGGGGGTGAGCTTGCGCACTTTTCCGCACTAGTGCGGAAAACAGTTAATTGCGTTCATAAAAGCGGTACGGATAGGACCGGGTTTTCGAGTAAATGTATTAAAAAATATATTTTATATAATATATCATAAGTACCCAGCAAAAATTTCTAATAAGATTCCTATCACAAGGCTCATCTCCCCTATACGGTTCATTTACCTCTAAATCTCTCATAGTCCTGCGTAAATCATCCTTATCGACAGCCTCCACAGCCACAGGCTGTGCAATAAATTCACAACCTCTGGGGAAATCACTAGTCGGTCCATATACAGTATATTTTACAACTTTTACCGTCGTACTCTAGCATTATTTTAACGTATTTGGTTATTCATGTTGGTCTTTTTTTATTTTGTTTTTCATTCATCAAATATTTTGTAGAATATCGCCAAAATAGTCAGCACAGCGTTGACCACCATGGAAACTGTATCAGACTGGCTTCCTGCTTTGCTGCATTCATCATCATCGTCATAATTTCAACGAAAAGACGTTCACTACTAGACATAGGCCACCCCCAAGTGTCGCTACAATGACTGGTGTTTTGCATCGCGCATTAGTCAAATTCCAGCGACCTTCAACAGGTCTTCCAACGCTTACCTTTCAACCCCATCGATCATCTGCGAGCAATGTGCCTTAACCACTGCCGCTGCATTGCACCTTCCCAAACACCTTTTATCAGGTGACTTGCTCCAGGTCTCATACTACCTGAGTTTTATTTTCATCTGCACTTATTTTTATAAAACCAATCACTGTTTCTTTTAAATCAAAATGCAAACGTCCTAGAAATTCGTTCGGATGTTTACGATTCCCCTCGTACCTACCTACAGAGCAATTTATAAACGTACGGTCCCAATCCCGTAGCGACCATGAGCGTTCACTCTCAGGGCTGTAATCAAACTAAATCGTACATCCTTGAGTACTCTAATCCAAATAAACACATTCCTTACGTGATGGAGGATTAACATTTCTTTATTCCGGGTTTAGTTTACTTAATGGCTGTTTTTGTTTTAATTGTGTCACGAATGTTTAGTGTTACTATACTAGCATAGCATAGTTGGCCTTATAATGTTCCCACTGTTGGGACTCAGGCCTCCTCTCTAGGAGAGGGAATGGGCCGTAATCGACCACGCGGGCTCAGTGCGGATTGGTGAATGTCACATGTCTTCGAAGTTTTGGTTCTAGAACATGCCGGTTTCCTCACGATGTGTTCCTTCACCGTTTTGAGAGCAGTGGTGATGAAATAAATTACACAAAGTAAGTCGCCTGGCTGGGTTTGAACCCGCGACCTACAACTCGTAAGTCGGGGCCGTTACCTCTCGGCCACCACTGCTCATTATGTTTAAGATACATAAGTATATGGACGAGTTACAGACTCATTGATGCTATGGCAGAAATGGTGCTCTACTAAAGACACGGTCCGAATCAAAAGCTAGTAGATAGAGCCATAAATAATAATGAAATGTGTCTAACCAATTGTTCACGCATATATTTGGTTCACTCTTTGAACGTAACTACATGCTTAGTCACTTTGCTTGATACAAAATCGATTTCAACGTTAAATTCCATAGTCGCATCGAAAAAACGCAGAGAAATCGCTCATCTAGGTCTTACGGTCTCGGATTACCGTTTTATGGTATTTATTAAAACGAGGCTACGGAACCACGCACATCGATCTATGTTAAACTGTCGAACTAGTGAGATAAACTTTATTTAGCTAAGTTTCTCCTAGTAATTTAGAGAAAGGAGGGAAATATAGAGGATCTTAGTATCTCTTTTATTTTTTACAAGATGTTAACTTATTTCCTCACTCGATTGAAATTTCGTAAAAAAGGAGTTACTTGTGAGATCTGTATATATAAAGTGTTAAAAAATTAACTTAAAGAATTTTGAGGGGACATTGTACTCCTCATTATAAACAACTTTTACTATGAGACCAAACCTGAAATCGCGAAAAAAAAATCAGCTGTTCCCTATGTTTATGTTCGCATAACTCGTCAACATGTATGGAGCAGCTGATTTTTTTTTCGCGATTTCAGGTTTAGTCCCATAGTAAAAGTTGTTCATAATGAGGAGTACAATGCCCCCTCGAAATTCTTAAAGTTTTATTTTTTAACACCTTATATATATTATTTTAAGTAAATTGTTATTGATTGTAGTTTGATCTCCATTTTCTACAATTTTGAAATACGTTTTCGTCAATCCTCTTTGAAAAACCCAAGGATTTTTTTTACAGTAATAGATATGTGTGATTTGCATCCGTTACTCGAACTAAAAACTTGAGAAATTCCAAGTATATAAATACGTTTATAAAAAAGCTGGTCGAAGCTATTCTTAGTCGAGAAATACCCAGTTACAGTCAACACACTCCAATTATGTCATTTAAAAACTAGTAGTATTTATAAGCTAATTTTTTTTTCAAAGCCTCGTTCAAATGAGTTTACATACTAGCTACTGACTCACTGTATTATCCCAGGCTATAAACATTAGCATTTAATTGCACTAACGCATCAAGGCCGAATATTGGACCGGTTTTGTAATAAAAGATGAAAACCGGATCGTAGTGGTTTTTAGATGTTTACGATGTTTATTCTCGCATGTCTGGCTAAGAATTTTCATATTATTGCCATTAAAAAGTGGTAGTTTTGCACATAAATGTGGTTTCATAATATATGCTAATTAAGCACCAAGTTGGTCTCGTGCAAAGACAATTTTAGAAACTCGAATGTAGTAAATATGCGTACTTTTAAAAAACACGCGATCTTCTATATATTTTTATTAATAGGTTTATTTTTAAATATCCTGTTTTTTTACGCTGTCTACGCGAATTCATTTTCTAATTCGATCCACTTTTTAACGGACTTCAATAAAAAGGTGGAGGTTCTCAATTCAGTCGTATTTTTTTTATGTTTGATACCTAAGAACTCCCATCGTTTATGGACCGAACTGCGCTCTCATTCATACCTATTAATATCTACTGTAATATAGAAATATTGTAAAATCAATAATTTTTTTAATGAGTTTCCATAAACTGTTTCCGTTGAGTTTCTTACCGGTTCTTCCACATATGAGAAACGACCCACAAGAACCGTTCACTAGCTTCTGACGTTTCATAACTGGCCATATAGGACTAAGGTTAGGTTAGGTTAAGTATGTGAAATAAAATATTATTGAATTTTGAATTGCTGTTATTTGCCATGACGATTTTCAGATAATTTAATTCTACGAAAACCTACATTGTTTAACGTTGACGTTAAAAAAACTGGTATCCACCACAATCTCATGGAAGATAAGAGCAGTCAAAAAGCTTACATTGCCGGAAAGATAAAAATTACTGCAAAATTCTTATCACTACACGTGGTTGATAATAAAAAGGTAGAAAACGTAATAACTATTACTGTAGAAGCAGTTACTACTGAACAAGTGGTAATAAACAGTAACATAAAATGTAAAAACCGTAACGAAGAATAAAGCGACCACATTGTTTGAAAAGAAAATGAAATTATTCATAGATTGTAATATAGATAACATCAAGTATACACTACGATATCTTTTGACAGTAATCTCATAAGACATTTCATGTTATAGAGCACAGTAGGCAGTAGACGCATGTTACTAAAAGAGTTATGAGTTTACATGTGAATGGATGAAGAGGGAGAGGGAGACCAAAGAAAAGATGGAAGGATTGTGTGAAGAGTGATATGAAAGAAAAGGAAGTTAGTGATAGCATGACAAGTGACAGGGCAGAGTGGAAGGAAAAAACGTGTTGCGCCGATCCCAAATAACACGGGACAAGGGTAGTAAGATGATGATGAGAGCACAGTAGGGACATTAATTTAAGAGTTTCTTAGAATTCTTAGGTTACTTTTTATTATGATTATTTTTATTGTACTTTTTATTACAATATTGACCAGTCTACACTGTCCTTGCATAATATCTACTTATACTGTAATATGGACATATTGTGAGAACAACAATTTTTTTTTAAAGAGTAACCATGGAGTTTCTTGCCGGTTCTTCTCCATAGGAAACTAACAATTTGGAACCGTGCACTAGCTTAGTGCCCATGTAGGCCTATGTAAAAGAAAAAACTTTTGACTTTGAGTTGCAACTGATATAAACACAACCGTAGAAAATATAACAGGCCCAAGCATTTTCTAAATAACACAAGTTGCTTAGAAATCAGTCCATCAATACAAACTACGTAATAACAAAACTCAATGAAGCAAAGCAGATCATTATTATGATCTCGCTTATACATAATCATACTATCTACATGCATCTGTATCTTCATGTTTACCAATGAGCCATGGTATGTGGGTGTACCTGTACATGTTATTAACTTTGAGTTACAACTTCTATATTCGAAGATTCTTTTATCTAGTTTCACAAATCTTAGTCTTCTTCATTTTTATAAATGACTCGTTCTCGTATGCAATTATAGTGGTATTGGAAACCAATGTTCAACTTTTGTCTACTAATGAAATGAAGTGGTCAAGAAAAAAATAAGTCTAACGAAAATAGTAGACTTTTTTTGGTGGGATAATCACCCCCGCTCTTGGGCGGAGCGCGAGATAGTGCCAGACTTTTACTAACTAAAAAGCCACTCCTGTTCCTTCGTTGCCTTTCGTATCAGGGCCGAGTCTTCCTTTCAGAATCAGACTCTTGGCCCCAGTAGGCTTCGACCCTGCTGGGCCCCTACAGTTGCTGACATCTCCTTGAGGCACGCGTGGAACAGTATGCGCCGTCGACTTGGGCTCGGTCCGGACGGTTACCAGACGGTCGGCCGGCGAGCTACCCATTGCTCGCTGTTCGCAAGCTCGCGCCTACGGTGGCCGGAAATCGGGATCGGAATCCCGGTGGTATTTTCGTTAGACTTAGCTTTTGACAGTGGCTTTTCCCGAGTGTAGTTAGTTCTTTCCCCCTTATATAAATAACTAGCTGACCCGGCAAACGTTGTTTTGCTATGTATATAATATTTTTTTACCTAAAATTGAAAAAAAAAATTTAGGGGTGGATCACCCTTAACATTTAGGGGGATAAAAAATAGATGTAGTCCGATTCTCAGATCTACCCAATATGCACACAAATTTCATGAGAATCGGGAAAGCCGTTTCGGAGGAGTTTAACCACAAACACCGCGACACGAGAATTTTATATATTAGATAGCTCATTTGTTAATCCTTGTAACCTTTTAAATTTTAGCGTGAAGCGGTAACGAACATACTATGTACGCAGACTTAATACAAATTTCACATTTATAATATTAGTGTGATGTGATACGAATGTAATACGAATCTCAAAAAAAAAACAGTTATTAGCATACACATGCTTGTGTAAGGAATGATATGGAAGAATGAAGTCTAGTAAAAGACAGTCGCTTATAGCATGGCAACGATCCCGAGTGACAAGGAGTAAGGGCAAGAGTTTAATGATGTGATATCTCAAAACACGCAGGCGCGCCTCAGGGAGATGTCAGCAAAACGTAGGGGCCCAGTAGGGTCGAAGCCTACTGGGGCTATGGGTAGTGTGAAAACGAAACCCGTTGCCCTGGAACGAAGGCAACGAAGAAACGAGTGAGTCAACTAAAAAAAAAAGTGAATATACGATCATCAATTTACAAGGATCACTTTGATGACTATTGAAAGCGAAAATGGCTTTCAAATGTGACCCCTTGAATCTGCCCAATACAATCTTTATTATTCTCGTCATAGCTAACTCTTGAAGCGACCTAGGGTAGCCGAAAGTTGTCCTGCAACTCCTGACGCCTGACGCATCTTCTTCTGCGGCGAATGACGCGTGAGCCTGTCCTCTCCTTCATGAATTCTGCCATTGCTTTAGAGAGTTAGGGAGTCTGAACCAAGGCTAGACGCGGAAGGTGGCCGCTGCCAATCGCCTCCTAAGTAAAGGAGTTTAAGGAATTACTCTTTAAGCAATAAAGTAATTATTATGGCTCAATGAAGTAAAATCGAAACAAACAACACTTCAGTTGCCCTTTACGTTCAAGAGACGCCATGACTCTTTCAAACTGTACCGCAGCCTAACTGAAGCTTTGTTTATAATCCGATTACTCCTAATACCATTAATAATCTTCATCCGCCTGACATAAACGCCGAGCCATGGCCTAGCTCCATAATACTGCGTTGTATATTAGTTAGCCATGTGCTAATCTTTGACGTACACATGCAGGATAAACAAACCATCTGACACGTACGTCATACGTCAGCATGTCGTTGGTTACACCTTCATGTTCAATTATGAGACCATGGCTTGAGTAACGCTAATATAATATGTCCATAAATATAGACACGGTGATTCCATGCATTTTTTTTTGTTGTAGGTCGTGGATTCAGACCGAGCCAGGCTCATTACTTTGTGTAATTTATTTCATCACTACTGCTCTCAAAACGGTGTAAAAAAAAAATATCGTGAGGAAACCAGCATGTCCTAGAACCAAAAAATTCGAAGACATGTGACATTCACCAACCCGCACTGGGCCGGCGTAGTAGATTACGGCCCATTCCCTCTCCTAGAGAGGAGGCCTGAGGCCCAGCAGTGGGAACATTAAATGGCTGATTATGCTTATGCTTTTGTAGATGGGATATCACCAAGTAACTCCTCCCATTATGGGTGAAGCGATAGGA
The DNA here is from genome assembly GCA_949316375.1 of Mythimna vitellina. Lineage (NCBI taxonomy): Eukaryota > Metazoa > Arthropoda > Insecta > Lepidoptera > Noctuidae > Mythimna > Mythimna vitellina. The sequence goes on along the minus strand of OX438701.1, from coordinate 21,300,138 downwards.
ATTTCAAAGTCAAAGTCAAAGCGTTTATTGCGAACTAAATGTTTACAATGTTGTTATAACATCATGTCAGTACTTTTGACTTAGCAGCATTTTATATTATTAGCCTTTTTTATTTTTAGTTGCCCTCTGCGTATCGGGGCCATGGAATTTCTTAATCTCTATCGAACAACTAATCTATCCCGTAAACTGAAATTTTATGCTTGATATGCCAAAGGAATCAGTAAATATCTTGTCTTAGAAATTGAACAATATTCGTCATCATGTTCCTGCCCTTGTTCAATGTAACTTGGGGTCGGCGCAATTCAATTTTCTTTCATTCTATCCAATCAGCCGTCACGCTATCACTAACTACTCCCTTCTCCTTTCATATCACTCCTCACAAAATCCATTTGAACAGTACAGAAATTTATCAGTAATATAATATTCCACAACTATCACACAACGTCGTCTAGTTCCAAGCTAAGCAGAGCTCGTGTTATGAGTATTAGACAACCGATAAACATACTTATATATTTCTAAATACATACATATTATAGATAAATTACACCCAGACACAGAACAAATGATCATGCTAATCACACAAACATTTGTCCTGGGTGGGAATCGAACCCTCGACCTCCGACATAACAGTCAGGGCCACTAACCACTAGCCCAACAAGCCAGTCAAAACAGTATTACTGAACTTTTTCAATTGAGGACTGCTGCGGGCCTAACAACACATTGTGATCATCCTTGGCAACAAAGAGGCTCCATGTTTTCCAGTGCTATGATCTAGTAGAACCTTTAAAACGTGTGTTGTGAATCAATATTCTATTCATATAACTATCGTCTCCCTTAGGACTTAGGACGGAAACTTCTGTATTTTGCCCCGGATCAACGTTAACCTTGGATCAAATCCACGCCTGCCTATACCATTTTATGTATCCCCATAACACGTTCTATTACACTTTCAAATAATACTTAAACTACTGTCCGGAGGACGGAGAACCACTAAGTGTTTCGCATCGTTGTTTATACCGCGTACACCGAAGGATTGGAACATTTTTTTTTTTATAATAGAAAGGCTCGCGATTGTCCACCATTTCACCTAATGTTGCCGACGATGGGGCACGCTTGCTTAGAGTAACCTATTCACTTTTGACTCAACACCAATTTGCCTGCTGCGGTCTTCCCATCCGATTATAATTTATGTGGCTTTTAATGAACTAATGCGCCTCATCATTAACGATTGTATCACTGCTTACCATCAGGTAGGATCGCAGTCAAACACTAGTTTATAATATTAAACAAAAAACTTTACCGCCGCAGTCACGAGACCAAACTCCGCGTAACCCTGACCCGTAACATCATCAAGGTCAATCACACACAATCGTGGAATTCGGAGTAGTTATTCAGGTACACATTCCGCGATTTAGAAAACGGCTTTCTCAATGACGTCATTGTTTATGTCCGGAATACTAATCCAATAGTCTGATCTACGTTTATGTAAATTGTATTGATTGAGCCATTAGGGAGATTTCATGTTTGTGTTTCGTCTAGCGTTGGCATTTGTGAGCTTATATTGTTTAAGCCAGTTTAAGCGTTAATGTGATCGTCCTTCATCGTGTCAACGTTTAGATTGGCTTGTGATACTGCTAACCAATCAGCATTCGCGTTTTAGAATATGTAACTAGCTGCTGCCGGTCGCTTCACCCGTGTGAAAATATAAAATTGTCCCAAGGGAACGTACTCCCGGGATAAAAAGTATCCTATGTGATATTCCAGGACATTATCTACACTTGTACCAAGTTTCATCGAAATACGTTCAGTATTTTTGGCGTGAAAGAGTAACAAACATCCGTACAGACAAATTTTCGCGTTTATAATATTAGTAGAATGATGCCAACAACAGCCAATTGGGTAGTTGACTCACTTCTTTGTTATTATTTGGGTCAAAAAGTATTTTAATGGGTCGTGGGGCTCTTTAAACTGGGACCGTGGTCCCAACTTCCATCTGTATTTTTTTTTTTTAATAGTTCTTTGGGACCACAAGAAAAAAGGCATAAAAGTACAGTTACGAATAAAACTGTATTTATGTATTTATGGTATTTCTGGTCTTAAAATACCACTCAAATAAAGTATTATTTTTATAGGTTTTGTTTAGGTGGGAAAATCATCTTATGACAAATCCCGCTCCTGTGCGGAGCGGGAGATAGTGTTAGCCTTTTCCTGTTCCTTCTTTCCTTCGTCCCAGAGCCCCGGGTTTCGCTTTCATACTCCCCATGGCCCCAGTAGGCTTCGACCCGGCTTGGTCCCTACGTTTTGCTGACATCTCTTTGAGGCGCGCATGGAACAGTATTATTATTATAGGTGGAAGTTAGGACCGCGGTCCCGGTCCAAAGAGCACCACGACCCATTTTAACTTTATCCTAAATCACAAATAGACAGAATTTTTAAATCCGTTATCTTTTCTAGACAAAGTAAGTTAGAAACCTTTAAAACCTGGTAGAAGGGTAAACTGTCAAATAACAGAATAAGAATGCACACACTGAAATGTGACGTCACCGCAATTAGTTTACGTGTGTGCAAAAGAGATAGCGACAAGTTCCCTCCACTATGCCACTTTTCCTCATGCCAATATTTGAAATGCTATTACTGCTTTATTTAAAAAACTTTTTACAAAAAAAAGATAACCGAATTCACTAAAAAAAACACTACTGTTTCTCGGTATTATTTGTATCTTATTTAACACCGACTTCCGAAATTAAAGTTATTATGATCCTTTTAGTGTTTTTTTTTAGTGAAGTCGGTTATCTTTTTTTTGTAAAAAGTTTTTTATTTATCAGTTTTTAGTTGGGATACACTTATAAACAGAGTGCCTATTTCTCATGACAATTCCAATTAATCCAAACAATACTAGGTTACATTGTTTTATTATGAAGTTCCTGTGTCTACCTTCACCTTCCAGCTTCAACATCAGATCTGTTCGATAGTACCTTATAGCCAAAGTGCATCTCACAACAATTCTAATAAGCCCAAACACGGCTAGGTTACATTGATTAATGACGGAGTTCCAGAGCCTACCTTCTGGTTCCATCATCATCATCAAATCAATTTGATGATACCATTTTCAACGGAACTATTCAGAACCATTAATTGATTTGTATTATCATAGTCGCTTAACTATCTTCATTGTGATATTTATGCGAGCATGAAGTTCCGTTGACCATTTCTGGTCTTCTTCATCAGTTTCACTTCATCAAATGTTACTTTTTGACTGTAAATGCTTTAGTTCTCGATGAAAATACCAAAATCACTATGCAGTTGCCTATAATATTTGAGGAGTTCCCTCAATTTCATCAAGATTCCATCATCATATCCTGACTTGGTGACTATGGGACCATTTGAGAAGTATACCCTTTCTAACAAAAAAATAATTTTTCAAATCGGTTGGCAAGCGACGATGTTATGCGCGAACAAACATAAAAAAAAAAAAATACAAACATCCGAATTGAGAACCTCCTCCTTTTTTAGAAGTCGGTTAAAAAACCAATTTTGATGCTGTTTTCAGAAAAAGTTTTTTTTTGTAGTGTTATTTGTTATTTAGTATGAAATCATGTCACACTAATATTACAAATAATTTTGCCTGGCCTGTTGGTCTAGTGGTTAGTGGCCCTGACTGTGATGCTGGAGGTCGTGGGTTCGATTCCCACCCAGGACAAATTTTTGTGTGATGAGCACAATCATTTGTTCTGTGTCTGGGTGTATGTATTTAGAAATATTTAAGTATGTTTATCAGTTGTCTAGTGCTCCTAACACAAGCTCTGCTTAGCTTGGGACTAGACGACGTTGTGTGATAGTTTTGTGAATATTATTATAAAGGAGACAAATAGATAAATATTCTCTATTGTACACCAAAAATTACATTAGGAACTTAAAATTAATAGGGTGTCACAATGTTCAAGTTCAAAAGTCACAAAAGACCGCCCGGTCTTATCGCTAAAAGCGATTTGCTGACAGTTTGTGTGTTTAGGCTACTTACTTCTTCACGCTCGAACAGCTGAACGGATTTGAATGAAATTTGGGACACGGGTAGCACATAGAATTCTTTTTATCCCGGGAGTTCCCTTGGGACAATTTTTCTACTGACATACGGGCGAAGCAAATTTGAGCAGTTGTTATTATACAAATAGCTGTTATCAACACCGGATAATACCAAATTGAATCTAAACGCATTAATGCAGTTTATGCACATTTAAGCGAGCGGTAAGCAAAACATCCTGATTGCAAGCTTGCCTAATTAATTTGTATGAGTAAAACAAATATGACGGTATACATTGCTCGTTACAATATCTTTGTCCGTGATGTGACCTTCCTCAACAAGCCTCTTATTGAGGAGGAACAAACAACAAATATTTTACTGTTATATTAGCTTTTACTTCTGTGTATTCGAGACTTTGTTTAGATTGTTAAGATTGCAGCGAAACGCTGTTGCACACGTTTTTTATTCTTTCTTTAATTCTTTATTGTACACAAAAATATAACATAATATACAGACAGTTCATGTACAGAGGCGAGCTTAACTTAGCAATGAGTTTTCTCCCAGCAAACCTTTGAATTATAGAGAGAGATCATATTCGAAGGTAGGATCCAGTGCACAATATAAACCTACATAGTAAGTCTAATAACTAATTATATTATACATACTAATACATACTTTAAATACTAATATTATGTGAATAATGAAAGGAAGTGCTCTTTATTGTTTCCGACTATTAAGTTATTTTATTACCAGAAAACATCAAACATTTATTAGATGGATACTTTAATAAAATAATTTATTATTTGTTAAATATACCTACCGTTCATCATCATCATTTCAGCCGAAAGACGTCCACTGTTGGACATAGGCTGTATGAACGCGATAAACTCAAAAACGACGTAGCGGAATTTCATACAGTTTTCACCAATAGGTAGAGTGATTCAAGAGGAAGGGTTAGATGTATACCAGATGCGTAGTGTAGCACCTCAGCCCCCCTAGCCAAGTTACAACCGTTTTGTTTCTTTTTTCCTTGATCGCCTCAAGTCTGCCACGCCTCCTATTCCTTTATGCTGACCACGAGACAGGTCGTTGAGATGACGTCAGAACAAAGGAATCGGCGGCGCGGTCTACTCGAGGCGATCGACGAAAAAACAATCGAAACGAAACGGTTGTAACTTGGCTAGGGGGCAGTTCCTGATTACAGGTGGCAAACATCTTTAAAGCTCTTTAATATTTCTGCATTGGTCAAAAAACCACTCCCCGACTGCAGTACATTACACAGTAGAATTTCAGTGTAACCTAATTCGAGTAAATATCGATATTTCATCCGAAGCTGCTCTCCGACCTTTGCGACCCAATTACTACGTAACATCGTTTTCACCGAAGGTTAAACTAGTATTTCAGGATTCGCACAATCCGTAAGCGTACATTTTTGCATAACAACAGTTATTTAGATGTTATTGTTTTGATATTTACATTCTATATGCTCGATGTTAGCTTATTTGTTTTAGTCATACAATACTAGCTCCTGTCAGCGGCCTCGCCCGCCTGGAAGTCGGTTTCTCTATGCAAACTTTGGATTCCAGTTACATACCCTTAGGGGGTGAATTTCGGAAAATCCATTCTTAGCGAATGTCTACACCCTATAAGGAACCTACCTGCCAAATTTTAAGTTTGTAGGTGTTACAGTTTCTGAGATTTCGTGATTAATCAGTGAGTGGTATTTCGCTTTTAAATATATAGATTGTGAAACCTTTAGACTCAGTAACTAAAATCATTGATACATTGTAGTATTGTAGTAGATTATTTCTGTCGTCTTCGTAAAATCTCAACTGTTTGCATTGTTATGTAATCATTTTGAGACCTATTATGTATCCTTCTCTAAACTCATTATTAATGAAATACATAGCCTATGTTAGGTGAGTTTTTAGGGTTCTGTACCTCAAAAGGAAAAAAAACGGAAACCTTATAGGATCACTTTGTTGTCTGTCCGTCTGTCCCTCAAGACTCTTTTCCCGGGAACGCGTGGTGATATTGAGTTGAAATTAAAACCATATTTTCAAGTATGCGGTCTCTTGAAGCTGTGAAAAAATCAAATTTCTAAGTTAACGAAAAGTAACGATACGGCCGTTTATGTCTCAAAAAACGTATATTTCGACACTCGAGGGTACTTCCCGTTGACCCAGAATCCTGAAATTTGGCATGAAGCAGTCTTATAGCACAGCTTTAGGAATAAATCTAAAAACTGTAACTTTGTTGTTAAATCACAACAAAAAAAAAATTGCGATTCGCAAACATCGACCCGACTCACACTTGCCCAGTTTTTCAATAATTGGTTTATTTATTAGACTCACCAACAATCGTAACACTTAAATATTACAAAAATAAAAAAATACTTTTCTTAAAACTATAGTCTAGTCACATCACAATTTTTACATGTAAGCACCGGTGCTTACCTGTAAAAGGTGTCCTATCGTGTATAAAATTATTATATGCCTAACAGAACACTTGAAGTATAGTTATACATAGTAAACGTGATACAATAAATATTTAAATATAAAATTACAACAATGTTAACAATAACATAGGAACGAAGACTGTAATATACAAACCAATCATAATTACTTAATCAATTTATTGACATTCTTTATCGTACAGCAAGACGGCAATATTAGTGATATCGGCCTATTGTTTTCAAGATAATGTACTTAGATAACTAATCTAGCAGAAGCTTCACATTCCTAGGTTATCTTAAGCCTTTTTTATTCTAACATACCACCAGTGATCATATAACATGTTTAATGTAAACTTTTTTTTTTTTAAAAATGTCCTTTGACATATGTATTTTTTTTTTTATTGTGTGGGAAAATCATCCTAATGACATCCCCGCTCTTGGGCGGAGCGGGAGATAGTGTCAGACTCTTACTGACTAAAAACCCACTCCTGTTCCTTCGTTGCCTTCGTCCCAGGGCCCCGGGTTCCGCTTTCACACTACCCGTGGCCCCAGTAGGCTTCGACCCTGCTGGGCCCCTACGATTTGCTGACATCTCCTTGAGGCGCGCGTGGAACAATACGCGCCGTCGACGACTTGGGCTCGGTCCGGACGGTTACCGGACGGTCAGACGGCGAGCCACCCATTGCTCGCCGTCTGCAAGCCCGCGCCTACGGTGGCCGGAAATAGGGATCGGAATCCCGGCGGCGGTTGGAGCGTAAGGACCGTTGCCTCACGCGATCGGCCGCCTCCTTAGCTAGCATTACTGCTTCGCAGAAGGAGGCGACCGCCTGCCACTCCTCCTCACTCCGGAGCATGGTCTGAACCAAGGCCCGGCGCGAGAGATCGCCGCCGCCGATTGCCCCCACGAGGACACGGCGTTGCTCTGCCCAAGCGGGGCACACCTCCACCGTGTGCTCTACCGTGTCCTCCGGGTGGGCCGCACAGTGGCGACACCCGGGCGTCGTTTCCGCACGAATTCGGTGCAGGAACCTCCCGAACTTACCGTGTCCGGTGAGAACCTGCGTCATGCGGAATGTGAGGACGCCGTGAGGTCTTTCCAACCACGCCTCAAAGAGGGGACTTACCGCCATAATTGTGGCGTGCCCATGACATATGTATTTGGAAACGACTAGTAGAGCTCCCCGAACGCTGCTCAACCAAGTCAGATTCTACGATTGACTTCTTTCTTGAAGTTAGACCTACCTAACGTTCACCTAGGCTGTTGGACCCAGGTGAACGTAATTGTCCACAACTTCAAGTGTAGTCGTCGATCTTGATAGAAGGATCTCAATAAGGTGTGTAAGAGGCGACTTAGAGACGGTTATCTTAAGCCTTATTCATTCTAACACACCACCAGTGATCATATAACATGTTTAATGTAAGCGTTTTAAAAAAAAAATAAGTCCCCTGACATATTTATTTGGAAACGACTAGTAGAGCTTCCCGAACGCTGCTCAACCAAGTCAGATTCTACTATTGACTTCTTTCTTGAAGTTAGACCTACCTAACGTTCACCTAGGCCGTTGGACCCAGGTGAACGTAATATTGTCCACAACTTCGAGTATAGAGTCTTCGATCTTGATAGAAGGATCACAATACGGTATGTAAGAGGCGACTTAGAGACTTACTAGAGAATGGCATTACAGAAGAGCATTCTCTGTGCTTAAGCCTTGTCCATTCTAATATACTAATAGTGTTCATAGAACACGTTTAATTTAACATTTTAAAGAAATAAGTCCCGCTGACATATGTATATTTATTTATCGTTTAATTCAGGCATTAATTAACCTATAGTAATATTATAGAATTAAATCAAATTGTTATACTTAACATAATAAATAAATTAAATTAAATACATTAGATTATATTAATTATTGAAACATAGGTAAAATTATTGATAAATTATTGAATAACGTTAATAAATTAATTAATAAAATTATTGTAAATTATTATCAATTAAATTAACAACGCCAAAGCCAGGTACACACCATGAAACACTTCTGCCCCCCTAGCCAAGTTACGATCGTTTCGTTGCGTCGAATGACTCGAGTAGGCCACGCCTCCGATTCCTTTGTTCTGACGTCATCTCAATGCTCAGTCGCGTGGTCAGAACAAAGGAATCGGAAGCGTGGCCTACTCGAGGCGTTCAACGCAAACGAAGCGATCGTAACTTGGCTAGGGGGGAAGATATTATCCTGTTCTTACACCGGGTCATATGGAAACGACTATCGTCATTCATCATCATCACTTTTGGTTCTCAAAATTAAAAGAATACGAGAATACTACCCTTATCTACAAAGGCTTGGGGCCAAAGGGAATCCGTGGTCCTAGAATGCAAAGGGCAAGGACACAGGACGCTGGTGTGCTTTTAGTTAATGAAAGTCTTACACAAACTGCCGGTTTACCCAAGAGTGATATAGTCATTGAGTCTTTTCTCGCTCTCGAAACACCGCAAATAAAATCTACAAAGATTCATCTTATGCGACAAGAGTTTTCAAACCGGTTCAATAGCAAGGTAAACATAAAACCTAGTAACAGCCTTTATCACAGCTAACGATTAATTAATAGATTACATTTCTGTAATGGCTTAGACAAAGTCACGTGCTTCTGAAGATAAAAACGTGGAAACTAGCCGAAGATATTAAATTATCAGAAGTAAACGATCAAGGAAACACCAAATATTCATGTTTTGTCGTCTGAATTCAAATTATCAATAGGTAATTATCACATTACAAGAAACTCATCAGCACAAAATGAAAACATCTTTAAATTGTGTTGGTGCTATTTTACGAGAGCTAATATGATGTATAAAAAAGGCCTGACTCACTAACTCAACGCCCAGTCTAAACCTTTGCACCTAGAAAGCTGAGGAATAGGACATATGAGGATTAAGAGATGAAATGGGATTTCATGCTAGCGAAGCGAAAAAGAAGAATATTAAGAATATTTCTTTGTAATTTGGTATAAGGGGAGAAAGAATCAAAGCTTACGTTAATTATAAGTTAAAACTAGATAATGCCCCCTTCTTTATCTTGTCACGCCTGAAAGAAGGCTATTTGGCAGAGGTACAGATCCCCGGGGCCCTAGAACAATGATAAAGTAGGAAGAGGAGTGGGTTTTTAATCAGTAAAAGTCTAACACGCCATATCGCTCCGCCCAAGAGCGTGGGATGTTGTTAGATGATTTTCCCACCCAAAAAAAAAACCTTCATTATTTCCACCCTTATATAAATTAATATTCTATTTGAGCTTTCTACTAGGAAGACATGACAAGACTGATAAAATCATCCTTTCTCTGCACAATCTCATAGAAATTTAGGAAATAATTAAAAATAAACAATGTGCTATAAAGACAAGCACGCGGTAGAAGGAAAATGAAATCGGAACACATAAACCCGTATATGAAAGTTAATAATTGAGTCGTTTATTATATTCTATATCAAAACAGCTATCTTATAAACTTATAATCACGTTAAAGAATTCACCACAAACAAGCATATTGTAGAACGATCATGATAAAACTGTAATTTTTCCACTACAGTATTTGTTTTTTCAAGGATTCAGTGCGATATCCGATTAGACTCGTTGAAGGTCGTTGATTCATCACTGCGAATTTAGGGCTTTTTCAGATGGAATAAAATATATACTAAGACATAAAAATATAGAAAATAAAAATATTATAGACTTAAAGAAATACGATAAAAATATCGGACAATAAAGAACTTATAAGAGAATTTGATGAACGACAAGGAAAAGTAAAAAAACTGTAAGAATCATAAATTGGTACGAAGGCAGGCAGATAAAAATTCATCTCTAGCCCAAAAAAAGGTAAATAGATATTTATAAAAATTGTTGCTTCTTAAAGTGCTTTGAAGGCAACTTTTTTATAAACCAGCAAAACCTTCAAAGAATCCTTACCCTCTTATAAAATTGTGATTTTATAAATGTTGTAGGAAAACAGAAACTCCGAGCAATGAAAATATTGAATTGTCCTGTACTGAAGGAAATTGTGTGTGGAACTCGTAAATGGTTGAATTTACGATAATAGATAGAACGGTTTGATAGATTCGATTTGTTTGGTTTGTTATTGCTTTTTGATGTTCCTATATTTATTGAAAACTAGATAATGAAAATTTGAAAACTCATAAGACCATCAATTTGAGGGTGTTGATACTGAGACCCCGTCTTTCTTTATAGGAATCAAATCATTTTTTTTTAAGTTACAATAACAAAATTAAATTTAAATGAACTATTATAATTTTCCTCGTATCGTGTTGTAAAAGTCTACTTCAATAAACCATAGTAAAAAAAAATCTCAGATAATCAACCATCTTTGGCTTGCTGAACTTCAAATATTCAAAACGTTGCGATAACTTGAGACTTACCCAAATTAAAACATAATATAACATTCGCCAGTACACCTTGTACCAGAGTTTATCTAATCACTATAACATCCTTATCATTGTCCGTTCCAATCTGCTTTATCAAGCCTTTGTTAACACTCTTAGCATTAATTGTTCTATTAAGCAATTAATTCGCTGTAACTTCATTATTGTCTTTGACTAAAGTGTTGTTTGTTGTTATTTTACCTCAGTGTGCCATAATAATTGCAGTATCTACTTCATCTTGTATAACTGCATTGCAGTGAAGATAATTGCTTTAGACTCCTTCATTGATTTATAGAACTGTGAAAATGGTTTGGCAAATTCCGTGTTCATAATACAATTAGCTTTCTTTTTAAGCTTGTTGTTTATTAACTTTAATTACTTTAATGTTAGCTAATTTACCTATGTTAATAAAAGGTGCTTTGGTATAAGTACCTACGTCGTCACACTAGTTGTATAACGGTTTGTTTGAAGTACGTACTTGTATGTAAAGAATTGAATTAACTAAATTGTACACGAAAAAAGTAACGCAACTTATAATTAAGTTTAAATGTAAGTATGGGTACAATGGTGTTATCATTGACAGCGAAATCTGCCGATAGATTGTTAAAACTTAAAATAATAAACGGGGTAGTCTGCGCTCTAGTGGCAAAGTGGATTTGAATGAATTTTAGGACACGGTTAGACCATGTGCTCAAATAGGACATATAATACTTTTTTATGCATGGAGTATGTTCCCTTGGGATGATTTTTTACTTACTCGCGAGTGAAGCCGCTGGCAGAAGCTAGTTCTTTATAAATAATTCAAAGGCTTTGCTGAGATCATTAAAATTTTGTTATTTTAATGTTCCTTATGGATACGGATTTATCAAATCATTAAACTTGGTGCTGTTTTCACGTAATACAGCAAACCTTAGCTTATCTTAGCCGTCAATGTCCTTTATAAGGAAAATAGTCAAACAAAATATGGTCGCTACTTCTTTTATTGTATCAAAGCAGTCCATGCTAGCCGTTAGATCTATTCAAATTATAATCTTGGCAATGTTTTACTTACTAACTTCGGATAAAAACTTCAATTTAATAACATTTAACTGAAACTACCGTACTGTACTTATAACTTTAAAAAATACCTCTCTCAAAGACCCGCATCGGAAACTAGGCCACCAGCACCTTAATATCCAATTTCCTTAAAAAAACACTGTTAAAACCACACCTTTGCATGCACGCTAACACGTTAGTTTTTCTTTTGTCATCATCGATTTTGTGCCAACCATGATTTGTGTTTGTCATGCAATCGTAATTTGACCTAAAAATCTAACATTTTGAAATAAACAAACCATTTCCTCATTATTTTCTTGATTAGTATGAAAATGCCTAATTTATCTCTGATTTTTCTGAATGATTCATATGCCAATTTTAAGTAATAATTCTTTGATTTCTGATGAAGATAATACGAACGGCGTAATTGGCAATCAATTATGTTATTCATTTTATGTATTTGAAGATACCTTTTTTTGTATAATTTTCGTCATTAATTGGGTTTTTAAGAGATTGGTTGTGACCACTTAATTAACATTATACTAACAATAATATCATATAAACCTCCTCATCATCATTTTAGCAGAAAGACGTTCACGGTTGGACATAGGCCTCTCCCAAATGTCGCCACTACGAACGGTACTGTGCGTATTGCATTCATTGGATTTCTGCGATCCTCACCAGGTCATCGGTCCTCCTTGTAGGACACCTTCCAATGCTGTGTCTATAAAACTGCAATTTGACAATTAGAAAAGGCCTTGAATTTACTGTTATTGATGTTATTTTCAAGATATATATACAAGTTGTTTTTTTTTTTCAGTATGTTCTTACACGTGTATAATGTGTTAAAAGAACCTTATCATCCAATTAGTATTCCATTCATTAACGATCATGAAATATATCCTCTATACAATGTATTGAGATTGACGCACTATTCTCACGCAAGTTTCTAATTAATCAGAAACAGTCACTATCTACAACTATAGACTTAATTTAAAAATAAAACAGATCCTAATCACAACGCCCTATGGCTGTCACATGTGTTCTTGTACTGTCTGTATTTACAACGACGGATCTCATGCCAAGTGCTTCCTGTGATGATAGACAGATTATTCTGATATGATAATAGTTTACTATTAGCATGTTTGCACTCTACACTAATTTACATATTGAAAACAAGTGATTACGCTTCATACTCTATAGCGTCACTATGATTTCTTGTGGTGTGCGTATCATTGTCAAAATATCAGGTTGTAGTCCATTTCCGTCCAGTTCAGTTCTTCATCCATCCTAAAGTTGTCTGGTAAATATCGCTGTCAGTGTTAATACCGCCATTGTACCCATAGATTTAAGTTTGTGTATAAGTTGTGTTACTTTTTTGGTGTACTATAAAGTTTATTCTGTCTGTATCTCTTCAGTGTTTATATCTTGTCTAACTTACCCTACATCTTGGACCGCATACCACATCGCCTTTACATGTGAGGACTTAACCGTTATGTTATCTTATGATGTTCAGTAGTTGAATACTGCGCCAAAAATACCACTTTACAAACTTTTTTACCATGTTAAAAGCAGGTTTTCGAGTAAGTGTATTGAAATTTAATTTTTGTATTATTTGTGCTGAAACGGCAGTCAATGCAGTTAGCATCAACTACTAAGCATAGTGGAGGAGATAATAAGATTCAAGATGATTCGTGAGGTCATTTTATTTCGTCAATCTGACATCAGCATCAACCGTCCAACGCAATAGAATCCTAGATGTGGCAACGAACCCTGCGCAATGTGTCACTTCTTGATTCTACATTCATGCTTCTAAATAAGGAGGGAAATTGGCAGTTATAATACTTAAACCACCATCATCGTTGGTCTAATGGTTATCCAAGTAGTTTGTGTTTTCTCACATCGGTAGTCTGATTACCACAGAATAATTATTTGGAGTTATAGTGTATGATATCTTAGGTGTCTCGAATTTGAGAAATCGGTATATCGTCGGCATTCTCAATTCATTGATTGTCAACATCTCTTATTGTTCTATAAAGTACGTAGTGTATTAATAGATCAGCTTCATAAATACCTATATAACGACGCTTTAATCAAATTGCATAATCGTTATCATTGTTCATTAGATGCGTTCCTAGCATCGATATACCTCTAAGCGTACGTGGGAATCTCTGGCACTATTCACCGCTTTTGTCGCCTCTGCTTCATCCAAAGAAATTTCTACTCTATCTGTTTCTTCTATAGGTTGATTTTTTGTTTACTTTTGTTGAGTATCTACTATCAGTCTATCAGAGGTGTGACGTAACATGTCACGTAACAGTTCCGCCCACACCATGTTTATGTTTACGCTTACATTCATCATAATATAACATACGATAGTAGATATCTATTGGTATCAATTTATTTATTTTTGTGACTTAGACCTTGCTTTCTGTTCAATATACAGGGTTATCGGGATGCGACCTATTTGTTCTGCCTCCCAGTGAGTTTTAAACTGAGACGGAACTAAGTATTGATGATAAATAAGTTGTATTTGATTACCCGCTTCTAAAAAAATGCGTTAGGGACAGGAGCACTAACAAACAACAAAAACAAAATGATTTTGAGCCTGTTCTGTTGCGCACAAATCTCAAAATAAAATCTCAATTTCCCATCCCATGAAACCCATTTCTGTTTCAACTCCTCTTCATGCGGTACGGCTGTGGAACATACTTTTATCCGTGACGCTAAAAATATGTCTTTAAAAACCTTGTCAAAGAACGTTACCCCTCTATTATCTCGTAAAGTTATATATTATAGATATGAATTGTAATAATTTAATTTATGTATTGTACATGTGTACATTTAGTAACTGTTATTGATATATACATTATACAACATTAGTTTTAGTATATGTGAAACCCGAAATACGTGTCTAGTATTTTTATGTAAAGAATCACATAGTATCATGAAAAATCACAAAATTATAAGCTTGTCATATCACCGGGCCTTCCGGGCGACTGAGGGGTTGGTTTGCTCTCGCACTCAGCTGTGTGCTAGTGCCTCATGCCTGCTATGACCTGCCGTGACTTGTGTTACTTAGTGTCGGTGGTGTCCAACTTATGACCATTTTTAAATATTTTTGGTAAAAAAATATAACATGGTGTAAAAGTTATTGGAATCGATTCAGTTACTGACACACTATTTTCAGGTTTCGCATATACCTACTACAAAAAAATTGTATATGTATGTACTAGCTTCTGCCAGTAGCTTCGCTCGTGTGAAAATAGGTTTGTCCATATAAACTTTGGACCCCTGTTTCACCCCCATAAAAGATGAATTTCCAAAAATCCCTTCTTAGTGCTCACCTACGTCATAAAAGAAAGCCTTGTGCAAAATTTCTCGTTCCTCGTCCCAGTAAGTTCGGCTGTGCGTTGATATGTCAGTCAGTCAGTTTCTCCTTTTTTATATATAGATTATATGATTTAATTTGATAATAGAGTCTATTTTAACTTTTCTAAATTATTTATACACACTATGTCCACATTTCCAACTCTCCTGTCTCAGATCTGCTGGAAAAAATATCGTTTGAAAGAAGCAGTACCTTTGTACTCTTCTATCTGTATTTGTTCTTTTCGATTGTAAATATTTGTGTGTACATAAATAAAGTATGAATGAATGACCATGATCAAAGTTCAATATCTTTTGATAACTTTGAATTATTTGCACAACAAAACTAAAGCCATTGTCAACATTTAAATGGTTACATTATAAAATGAACTTGATCATAACAGTAATTACCTACACAACACTATATAATACGAGTCTTGCAAGGTTGAAAAACGTTCAATGTCAATATCGGGAGCAAAGGGCACTGCAATGACCCTTTCAATTTCAAAGTCAACTTTTATTGCTACAGATAAAAAAGAGTTAATAAAAGCACGCATGATAAGTAGCTAAGGGGAGAATTTATCTACCGTCGAAGTATTTTCTTGTAAATATTTAAAGTGGAAAAGATCCCACATTTTCTTGCGTAACTAGTGACTTTAACAAACTATTGATCGTAACCTTTTTACCTAGATGTATTACCAAATTATATCAACCTAGTTTAATCTAGTCCGAGCTAGATTAATATGCTTAAATAATGAACCTACGCGTGCGTGTTGCCAGTGATGACATATGGCTACGAAACGCACGAACGCTTACAATTATGGGCCTCATCAGAAGGCTTGAAAGTCACTCAAAATACAATGCTTAGAGTTTCCTTGCGTGATCACAACAGAAATGAAGATATCCGCTCAAGAACCAAGGTTACAGACAAAGCCTAAAGAATGACCAAACTTAGTGGCAGTGGGCAGGGCATATTGCTTGAAGAACAGATGGTCGATGGGGACGAAAGGTTCTGGGATGACGACCACGTACCGGAAGACACAGCGTTGGAAGGCCTCCCACAAGCTGGACCGATGACCTGGTGAGGGTCGCGGGGATCCGATGGATGCAAGATGCACAGGACCGGCCATTGTGGAGACACTTGGGGGAGGCCTATGTCCAACAGCGGACGTCTTTCGGCTGAAATGATGATGATGATGATGAATTACCGTAAAACCTATTTTGAGAGGTATATAGATTTTCCGTCTTTTTTCTACTAAATGAATAACCATCCCACTCACTAAGAGTCGGGCGTTGATAGCTGCGCCACCTTTTGCAGCTATCATCGTTTCACAATGTTCTTCCTGTCTGTATTTTGTTTTTCTTCCAAATAAACGATTGTTATTATCCAATGAAAAAATACACAAGCAAAAGTCAAAACTATACATATTAAATTATTTTTTTTGTTTGAACAGACATAAAAAAGATTGTCAGTTTTAATGCATGTTAATTTGAAATTGATTTATTTGCAACCAAAAGAGTTGATATTAGTAATTTCCTGATCTAAGAATGTCAATAAACCTGCCTGTCCAGCTTAATCTTATCAAGTAAACGTGGTAAGATTCCATTTCCTTATTGATAATAGAACAAATAGTATTGTTTGATATAATACACGATGACACTAATATAAAAGCTTTATTTGTTAAGAAAATGGGACCATGTTTGTCTTGACACGTGTCTGAAGACCTTTGAGGCGTTGAAACTTATCGGGCTGGTGCAATTAAATTTAATATTTAAAACTCATCACGTACAAACTATTGGCTAATCTGATTTGTTTATCTGTAAGTTTTGGGGGACTGGTGACCCGTAACACATGTATTCTATGCCTCTTTCGATAGGTAGTAATAAGTACTTATTGAGCGTAACATTTGTGATGAAAAAATAAATATTATTATTATTAATACTAATATTAAACTTATTAAGTATAGGTAATGTGTGCCAGATTTGAAACTGTACCATGACTTTTAAAGTAAGATTGTTTCATTCTTATTTCTAGTATGGGTAAGAGATGGCGCTAGACAACTTGTATAGCTCTGTCTCTTACCCACACTGAAATAAGAATGAAACAATCTTACTCTGAACGTCATGGTAACCCCGGTGATCGCAGTAGACCACGAAGGAGATGGCGCGACAACTTAGAAACCTTCCTTAAGAATTGGTCCAATGTAGGAAGGAATGGATGGAGGCCCGTGCCCAATAGTGGGACAATAGAAGCTAGATATAATAATACTTCTTTTTTACGTTATAAATGCATTTTCATTGAAAATAATAAACGAAATATGTAAATTTAAACAAAAATATAAATTAACATTTATATTTTTAAACTCTAGTTTTTCAATGTTTAAAAATGTAAATAATATGTAAATACTGTGAATAAACGCAATAATAAGTATTCTGCTGTTAGACAAAGATATATACAATAATAACGCCATAGCACTCAGGTTTACGTCTACGGTTTATTTCTGACTTTGACTATGATTTGTAATTGTTCGTGTTCAGAAAGATCTGCTACAATATGAATTTCTCCTAAAACTACTATTTGTCAACAAAATTAATTTTCATATACAAAAACATTCACGTCTAAAGTCTTAAGTCTTTATTCTATAGACCCAATAATTTAATGATCATCAGTATCTTTTACAATTGAACTTTCAGGGTTATCAACCTGTCTTACTAAAAGTCGAGTTTTCTATACTTTGTTTACTACGTAATTTGAAATAAAATCCAGATTTTCATACGCCAGAGGCCTTGGCCTCAGTAAAAGAACCTGGATTTCTGATTAGAAAAATATAATGTTAATATCGCCATGTGTCGCATGATACTACGTTTGATTTGACTGAAGCACTGATATATGTAGGTACATACATATATACCAAAAGAAGAAAAATATGTAGATGGAATATTGGATCATGTCGAAAAAATTCAATTCACCTACTTGAAAAGGGTACAGGCACCGACGTAATATTGAATAAAATATTTTGACCTAGATATTATGCTATGAATAACAAAACCCTCCGCTTACAACAGGGTTCGTTTTTATAAAAATGCTTAGCTAATTAACTGTAAATGTGATTATATGAGACAAATTAAAAATATTGTTAGAATTCTATATAAAGAGTACATTAAAAACGTGACTTACACGCATTTTCAATTGCTTATTTGATAAGCTATTAATCAAAACATTACCGGTATCTATAGTAACAGTTCTTGCTCTACGATACACCAGGCGATCATAACAGCAAGGTAAGTATTTGCACATAATTGCACATAAGTTCATCGGGGTCATCGCCCTCTATCGGGCGCAGTTTGGTCTGCCACCGCCCCAAGGTTTTGCTTCACTGATTTCCTGATGGCTTTGTCATAAAAGAAATAATTTAGTGGTTTTGACACCCAGGAATTGATGTATCGTAAATAAACATTGGCTGTTACATTATTTTCTGACATCTTCCTCATTGCTCTCGTTTTTTCGTCCAATTTAGGCATATGATGCATTTTGTGACGTAGGTTGTCAAATATAAAAATTATAGTTTCAAAGAGTCAAGAAATTCCTCAAAATTAAGGTAGCAATATGCTGCTGCGCTTACTGTTTATGTCGATTTGAATGAAAATTAATTAATTATTATTTAATCCATTTTCTCATGTAATTCCTCATAAAATCCATCCGTTTTTCTACGACAGACGGAGAGAACTTCCTTTCGATCCATCGACATTTATTAATGTAGTGCTATTTAGATAGCCTTGCAGATAAAGTGTGATATTTTAATGTCTGTCGGCATTTAAGTGAGTTTGTTGATGCCAAATATTGCATCGCATCAAGGCTTGACTAGTGCAATAGTGAATGGCGTGATCGATTGCTTAGATTACTAACTCATCTTACAGCTAATTGTATAACCATCCCCCAGCTCTTAAATTTGTTATGATAACTAATTGATCGTTTTCTAAAAGACTATAACATAAATATATTCTTATCAATCCATTAACATTCACTACAACCGAATGAAGCCATTTAAATTTGACAGCTGAAAACACAAAATAAGAAATAGTCAATCAAAACTAAACAAATGTCATACTCAAATAAACAAAAAATATTGCACCAGGTAACAAAACTAAATACAACATTTTACTCTTAAACATTTTAGGAAGAAATAGATTCTGGCACAAAGACTCGGAAATAATTAATTTAATGAAGTAATATAACACTTTGACAAGTTAAAACCTAAAATCTATTTCACCAGTCAAATTTTATCAAATTTAAGAGACTGGCAACGTCCATCTTTGACGTAGGAAAATGAAATTTAAAAAAAAAAATACAACGAATTGGTAAAAACGATATTGTAAGTACTCGTAGAATGCATCTAAGTAAGGTAGATAATGATAGACTTTAATATTCCAAACCTTTACATAGAAAATGAAACAACAACTTCTACTCCGAAAGAAAAATACACAAGATTGAAAATCAAATCAAAAAATATCCTCCTTCAGAGTTATGACATTTTACTAAAGACTACTTTCTATTATTAATTAAACACCTTAACGACTAGTTTAAAGGAACCTGTAGGAGTCACTGCACTTTATCTGTATCTAAGCACGTCATGTGATAAATTTGACGTGAACAAATAATTTTGATACTCATCTTGAAGGTCACCTCAACATTAGAGCAAGCCGACTAGTAAACACTTGAATTTATCAAAATTCAAGAAATTCCATATATTGTAATATTTATTTGGAGGGATGTGTCATTTCTTTGATTAGTGGAAAAATAAAGATGATTTTGTGTTGTGCAAGAGTGAAAGTTGATGAATGAATCTTGTTTTAAATACAATTGTGACTATCAAGATTGATTTCAATACCATAAATCATTGCAATTGAGATTTATGGCGATTCTATTACATTCTTAATTGTGACGCCTGCAGTCATAGCTACTCTTCATTGGCCTATAGTAGTACACTGCTGTAAGTACCTGACTGTCTCCAATAGTATGTCCAAGAACTTGATCCTCATCCCTTCGCCCCCATTTCACCAACCACCATTTAAAAATAGTTCCAATAACTACAAGAGTGTATATATTTTAATCTAAAGACTGTTTGTTGTACTAATGATTGTGCGTATTGTAGATGCAACTGAACAAATATTTACTAGACGATGCAATACTAATAAACATCTACTTACGTCCCTTACCAATAACAATTACTCTGTTGACGCAAACATTAATCTATTTCAATTTCCAATCATTAATTTCTATTTGTTGTGTCATTTCTTCCCTTTGTCTGTTTGCTGCTCCTAATTTGTAATGTGCGTTGCATACCAATCTAGCCGTTTCTAGATTCTCATCTAGTCTTAACGTGCTTTCACTATTGTAGTTTTCTTATTATAAATTACATAAATATCTGAGAGATATTTATTTCTTATACAATACGTAACACTTCCATATTCGATGCTGTCCCCGAATAAATAGGCCGAATCAACTCCCGCGTGCTCTACCATAACGTCAGAATGATTGTATTAAAATGTAAAATAAAATCACCATCAACGATTGCATCACTATTAACCATCAGGTGGGATCGCAGTCAAGCACTAGTTTGTAACAGTTAAAAAAAAAACGTTCAAAATTTTATGTTGCCAAAAATAAACCAATCACTGACCAAAATGTGACAGATTTATAATATTTGTTCTAACATCATGTTCATATTCATATCAATATCGTTTGTCTTGGTAAGGTCATGTAAAGAGGAGAGATGAAACACATGTTACTAAAAGAGTTATGAGTATACATGTGGATGGGTGGAGAGGGAGAGGGAGGCCAAAGAAAAAATGGATGGATTGTGTGAACAGTGATATGAAAGAAAAGGAAGTTAGTGACAGTATGACGGTTGACAGGATAGAATGGAAGAAAAAAACGTGTTGCGCCGACCCCAAATAAGATGGGACAAGGGCAGGAAGATGATGATGTTCATATCCATTAATCATTATGAATGCCACTTTTTTCAGTCCGTGTAACATCGCACTAGCCTAGGTCAAAACCATGACTTCTGCTATCAAGAATCTGAAACCACGTAATAATCTGCGCATATAAACTATGTAAACAAACTATGACCTAGGTTCAATAATATCCTAGAGAATGGTGCCACAAAGCTTGGCAATGTCCGCACATATTCAGAGTAATATCAATAGATGTTTAATTATTATACCTCATGATATTGTTATACGCAGTTGGCATTGTTTGAACGCTTTCGATAGCCCTTCGATGTTTTTTTTTTATATGAAGTAATGAGTAAAGATTTTATTGACCTTGAAGAACTATACAATTTCTACAATGTTATAAGCAAATTTTAGCATGTGGCTAATGGCGAATATACCTATGCAGCTGCCATAGATCTGAAATTCTTATCGATGGTAATACGAGCGTAAAATTATTTAACAGGTCAATGCCTGAAAGACTCCATCCCAGCTCAGTGTATGCTTTGGATATATGATAGCCAAAGGTAATTGGGAAAAGTCCAAAGCGGTGAATCATCTACAGTTTCCAATTAATTATAGCTATGTAAAATCATTTGGCACGTTGGCACATTATTTTATTAGTACGTTTATGTATTTATGAGCAAAAAAAATACTAGATTACAAACACGCTTGATTTATTTTATAGATTATTTCCGTGTTCATGGTTCCTACGCATTGGTTTAATTGAGTGTTGCAGTCCTATTTTGAAAGTCAATAATTACAAGTTGATTTCACATAAACTCAAAAGCTACGTTCGTTTATTGGCCCTTTACGTCCTAGGGTCACGACAAGTCTTTTAAATGTTATGTGCCCCCTCACTGTTTATTCCAGCTATTAGTTAAGTTTTTGATACCAGATAAAATCTGACCTGACATTCATTTTTAACACTACCATGCCTTTGACTTACTTCAAAACAATGTCTTAACTTACAAACAGCATTGGTAATTTAACAATAATGCATTTAGTAAATACCTTTGTAACTAATCTAGAAACAAAGTAATTACCAAACTTTCTAAAAATGTTTACCTTACCACAGTCTGTACCTTTTCAGTATAAATTTACATGATAATCAACTGTTTGTTTTGCCCCACAATAAACTACGGAAAATTTTGTACGAACAAACCACGATTGTTGTTATCGGAACCTTATATTCTATTTATAAACACAATTAATAACACAGAGGGTCAAATATTTATTTTATTTTCATTGATAACGGACTTGAAGCATAATTAATCTTATTTAACAACGTGGGTACTTCCAATGCAAACTCTATCAGTTAAGAAATAAAGTTCTTATTACTCATGTTGATAATAATTATAATGGATGCTATTCAGATGCGTTTGATAAAGTTAACATATTCTAAGAGTGATGTAAACCTTTTAAGTGGTTGTGTGACATAAGTGTGAGACAATAGTAATATAAATGATTCGATCGAAATAGATGATATGCATGCATTGGTTTATGAACTTAACAGATATAATTACAAACAAATGTTTAAAGTACGCTAATTAAGTTCAGTAAATATTAAAGCACTAGTTGATTCTAATACTCGAAAGGAATATTAACCAGGAATTAGAAATAGGAAAATAAGTTCCTGGTTTTATAATTATTTTATTATCGTTGTTTATTGATATTTCATTTACCGTTTCTGCATATTGAGTACATTCCGTCAGTGAAATAAGAAACGAGACTATAAAAAATGTTTTTTATAGTTTAACTTGTTTCCAGTTTTACGAACATTAGACGTAATAAACCATGTCAAATTATTTATAGAAAAACCAATACATTTATTGGTACATAATTAAGTATGAAGGTCGAAGTAGGAATGTTGATCATCCGTTTGATATCATGCACAAATACCATTAGGTTTTCCATAAATATACTTTTTATTATGCTTCGGAAACGATAAGGCTGACATAATTCCACATAATCTTTTACTATCCCTTAATTCCCTTCGATATCGAGTATATGAAATAGCATCTGTACTTTAATGACTTGCTATTCTGGAAAAACCCCTTTTATCTTAATCCTAACACACAATTTGGCTTAGTCATTCTTTCACGTTATCACTTTTGTGTCTACTATCATTTTTATCACGAGACTGTGATACCACTCTCGTTCTTGACCTTTGCTCGTTGTATACATTCACGTTAATTAAATAAATATCAGTAAGTCGGGGCTGTGGCTGACCTAGAACAATAATACACGTTTGTGAATTAAAATTACACGCGAGTTTTTCGTGATTTACTGTTTAACATGCTCTGTCATTGTTTATTGCTTGCTATTTAATGTAATGTTTGCTATTTCTGTAGAGTCGTCTTCCGGATATTCGAAATGGCGTAGCCAAAATATTCAGTAGTATAGGGCACAGTATATTACCTTGTGGAACTCCTAAAAACTCTGTATAGTCTCCAACCAATACTAGATGTTTGATGTTTGTTATATAGTGGAAAGCACGTTGACTTCAACACACACACACATACACACATACAACACACACACACGTACACACATACAACACACACAACACACAAAAATACAACACACACACATTATAAGCGAAGCTTTGAAAAATATTACCTCCATAACCTCTAGCATTTTACTGAAAAGATCACAAAACGATGGGAATTGTACGAAGGTCGACTTATTTTAATTAAATTGGAACGACTGCAGACCACTTATACTAATTATAAACACAACTATAGAAACCCGCTGGGACTTCCCACAATGTTCTGCAAGCATACGAACAAACTGAACTAAAAGAATATGCTTTAATATTTTAGATTAAACTCGACTAAAGCTTTTGAAGAATTTATTGTCTAAATCGATTACGAAACCTATTTTTACTGAAATATTTTTCAGATATCGGTATCAATCAAGGATCTGATTGAAAAATTTGCTGTAGAATCAGGTGTTAGCTGTTGATTGTGATTGGTTGAGAGTGTGTTAAGAGATGTGGCAACAATTAATCATGAATATTTTTTTGATAGTCTTTTCTCAAAAAAAAAATTCAATCAAAGAACTTTGATAAATGATATATCAGTAACAGGAATCTACAGCTACGCGGCTTGTGAAAGATGTAGATTCGAGGTTGGTTAAATAACTAGGATTGTTATACTAGAAGGACGACAGTGCATTGAACTGTAGGGTGACAGTAGATCGAGAATATTTTGCTCCATTATTTCATTGCTTTAAGTCTAGTTCGTGAATTTGATTGTTATTTATGGGAGGTCGCGATCTTGCTAAACCGTTTAAATGGTCGGAAATTTTAAACATTCAGCCAACAACCCAGCTTCCTGTGTGGGGAGTTTCCACGTCCTCTTAAAAGCTAACCAAAAATTCAAGTGAGAAAAATACAGGACATACTTCAATTTAATGACATTCGTATGTAACTAACATGACTGAACGCACTAATTACTGAACACATGACTTCTTCATAGATTCGTGACTATAAATTACTATCACTGCATTTAACGTTGACACAGAGCAGCGTCTTAATCATTACAATTTATGCTAAAACACCACGATATATCTTATTAGAATATTTATGGAGTTATACATTAATTAACAATATTTATCGTTTTGTTTCAGGTACTAATACAGTTTTCTACTTTAGATGTAATAAAATGGAAAGGTTAGTACTGCATGACAAGAGACATGACTCATATAGTCCAACGGTCTTACTTAAAACATCTGCCAAGAAACTATTAGACACTTGCACAGATCAGGTTCTGTGATGTCATCTTAGAATCCCTTTTTAGCTGCGAGCGAAAGCAGTGAAAGATTATCTATATTTGGAAAGTCTGGACTTTCGAGTGTTTTTGTTTTCTTTGGGATATTTATGAACCACATATACCGTACCGTTACCTAGTTTGATATTTGTTATTCCTCCTTTAGCTTTTTGATTGACTCCATATCTATCATTTCATTCTAATTGCTTGTTATTGTATCAGATACATCGTCATCATACTTATCATTGATAGCCTTATTCCAACTAATGTTTCCTCATATTTCCTGCTTCTATCCTTCTAATTTTTGTGCCATGCGTCATTGACTTTGGTAATCTCATCCTGGTCTACCTGCATTTTTTTGTGATTCGTCCGTCTATCTAACTGTATCAAATGAAAGTATTAATGATTCATAATCATTTTATTGCTCAATAAACCCAAGAAAGAAAAGAGAATTAATGATCGCGTGACAGAGGAAAATGGAACAAGAATTAGTGTTGCAGACTACTAGCAATATGAGTAGGGACAGGAAGATAATAAATATCCTAATAAACCTTTAATCCCGCCATTACTAACTAATGACAATTTCGTACGCAATATCGTATATCGCACATGCATCGTTATCCTCTAGAGATTAATATTCCTGCATTAACTCACGACCCTAAGCCATGTTTAGTTCAACGTTTCAAGTCGTGACCACTATTCACTTAGCTATTTACTTTCTACAATTAAACATGGCGAATTGAGACATACGTGTGTACCATGTTGGACGGTTTTTTTTTGGTAATGCGATTTAAATGATAACTGCTTTCATTTGTTGAGTTTAACTTTTGAATCAGAGTTTAGGTACATTATTACTAAGTTCATCTTATCTTTGTTTCATGCAGTATGTAGTAAACTTCAATTTAAGTGAAACGCAAGGCGGTGAAATAGAAAACTATCTATACGTAAGCTTGCCATACCACCCAGTAGAACTAAACCAAATAAATATCAATTGCATGGAATCTAATCAAAACTCAATTTAAATACAGCTAAATCACAATTTACATTCGGATCCATTGTTCAACTTGCCAGACTATCCAATAGTCTGCTCCGATTAGACAACACAAACTAATTAAAAAGTAGCTTTGATTACATTCAAATTCGTTCCATTGTCTGTAGATGTCTGTGTTCTCGATTCAAGTGTTAAGCGACTTACAGAGATTGATTTACCTACCTAGTTAGTGATTCCAATAAGGAATAATAATAATAATAAATATCTCAATATGTCAAATGTCTACTCATAAGAGTTCTCAGAAACTTAATAAAATTCAATCTATCCATTAGATTAGATTAAAAACTGCAATAGCTACAAAAAGTTTTGAATACATAAATTCAAAACCAAATCACACATAAGCTTGTTTTTAAAGCAAAACATACTATGTATTTCAAATTAAACTACGCTAAAGAATTGTCAATGTTTCGTACATTGTAAACTGTGGACCTTTTGAATATTATAGCTGGTTATAACTAAACATTGCTCAATAGGATCGATTTTAATGTGCGACTAATAATAATAATATTGATTCTATGTTTTTTGCATCTAATTTAAGATATGCAATCACGGTCTCCAAATTTTCATCAACTCCTTCATTAATACAGGCACGCGTCGTCGTCCCAAATTCTTAAATTTATTCCACATCTTTCAATTAAGCGTTTATTCTCATAAATGGTCTCATGTGCTGTATGTAGTACATGAATTTCATTAAATTATAGTTGGGCCACAATAGTACAACTATAGAAGGTTGACTCAATACAACGAGCGAAAGCGCTTTAAAACAAATGTTAGCCGCGAATACGCTTGCACTCACTGTACGTGAAGCGCGTGTCTATGTGGTTGTATGTTTTTACACGTTGTATTGAGCTGACCCTCTGTAGTGGCACTACTGTGTGCCCTGACTATAATATGTTTAGTTGCTTAGACAAGTCGCCGTTTTTAGCTCGTGGGTACCTATGCAGTCATCGGCTGCATTCTGGTTTCTAGTCTCCTTGTAAGGTACTAGTCAATGCGACTTTAAAATAGCAAGACTAGTTGTCTACGTTCAGAAATAGATAATACGTCTTGTAACTGCTATTGTGGATATAGTTAGCTATAACTTAGACGAGGATAATTTATTGAAAATACAGATATGTCTTTATAATGATGACTTAGTTAATATTATACTATGTAAACTAATAAAACCTTCAGAAATATGAAGAAACAAGTTCGTTGAACAAAAAACGATGCATATGATGTAATAGTAGATTTAAGGCTAATGACAAATTACTCATAAGATGGTACTACAATTTCGTTTAAATGCCTTGAATCATTTCACCAACCCGTCCTCCCGTCCCGGAACCGTGTCCTCTATAGTTTAAAAACAAATTTAATCATATTTAAGTTACCGTTATTAAGAATGAACTTGTGAAAAATATTGATCAAGTGTCATTGTCTGCCGATCAATGGCAGTGTCCAAAAATAAATTGATTGTAGTTCTTTTTATCTCATGCATTCCAAGAATGATTGATATTTGGTCCAATTTGAGTTTCTAAGGGGGAACACATACATTAACTTCGGTCTTGGTTAATCATCGATATAGCTCCAGCAAATGACGCTTCACTTTTATCATTTTCAATTTACTATCTTACTATCCAAACTGTGATCTCCTTAACTATCAAAAATATCACGTCGCTTATTTATATACAGGCTTTAAATGCTTCCAAATGCTTGGGGATTTACTTCTATGGGCCACTGAGATATTTGGATTCCCGTTCAATAACCCTTTCTTCTACGGTATCAAGTATCACAGCTTCTTCTAAATCCTTAGTATAATTAATGATGTAGTGTCCGTTAGTCTTTAAAACGTCGTTCCTTGGCAAGGTGCAACATAAACATAAGTTTTAATATTATTTTAGCGACTAGCCGAGCGAGGCGCCTTGTGGCGATCTGCCAGCTATTCTTACAGACTTTAAAGTGTTTGTATTTTTACTATTACCTCCAAGTATATAACAACACAAAATACAAGTAATTCTGGATCGTATAAAACGTAAATATTTTCGTAACCCATAAGATATTATAGATGAGCAAGACTTCAAAGAGAAATACTTTCAACAGCGCTTACATGTATTTATAGACTGTGTATTCAGTAAAGTTCAGACTACTTCGTTTAAGTTTTATAGAGAAACTTTCTTTTCAACGTCACCTTTAATCCTCATTTGACGTAAGTACTCTGTTTCGTTAACCTCCTTGCCGCTTTGGTTACTGTTAACCCATAAGAGGTCAAATAATATCAAAAAGTTATAGTAAGATAACTATTCCGCGTAAAGTTCTGTTATTTTGAGTGTATGTATATGGTTCATTCGTTATTATAAGTTTGTTTCTAAACCATATTGCATTATTATTGTTGCCAAATCATTTATTTCAGACATAGGCCTACATGGGCACTTATAAAACTTCAGAAGCTAGCGCACGGTTCCAATTGGTCGTTTCCTGTGGAGAAGAACTGGCTAGAAACTCCATGGTTACTCTTTTTCTACTAAAAAGAAGCCATTCAAAAATAAAAATAAACCTATCAATAAATGATAGATGTATATAATAATAATTTAATAGTGAAATTAAAGTGGCTGTGGTTTAAATACTATAAAAAAACATTGCAAAAATAATGTCACAGGAGAGGAAAAAAAAAGTATAAATGAAAAAAACAAAGAGGGCTATACGAAAATAAAGCTTATCATTCACATCAAGAAGTAGTCATTGCCAAACAAGCGTGTCTTCAACATAGTCTATATCCTTGTAATACGCTGTCTTGTCAAGGACACGCTTAATATGGGTTTTGAACTTTACCTCGTTAAATTCGGTAAACGACTTAAACAACTGGTTACAGAAACGTATGCTATCAATAAGGAATGACTTATTTGTCTTAGCTTACCTCCATTTGGGTATAACAATTTCATGTTTATTACTCGTATTAATATTATATAAGTCGCCTCTAATTTTAAAAAGCCCTAAGCTTTTACGAACATACAAAACTCTTTCTAAGATATAAAGTGAAGGCAGAGTCAGTATATCGATTTCTTTGAATATGTTTCTAAGAAACTCGTGAGGACCCATTTTGTAAATAGACCGGATTGCTCTCTCAGATTCTACATCAGCTACAGATCCCCACAACAAAATGCCATAAGACATAATAGTTTGGAAATAGGCATAATAAACTAACCTAGCTGTGGATACATCTGTCAATTGCATTATTTTTCTTACTGCATATGCAGCTGAGCTTAATCTACCTGAGAGAGTTCCAATGTGTGTCAATGGGGCCCCCCATTGCAATTTTGAATCGATAGTTATACCTAAACATACAGTTTCCGCAATAATGTCAAGCGATGATTTGGCCGATAATAGAGCACGCTTGCCTAAAAGTAATCTTACAATTAAATTACTTTTAGAATTACAGTCTTATTCTTGCACAAAGCATGTCTTCCGTCAGTGCTCCCACAAGATTTATTTATCCAAATTCACAAAAAAAAGTCATCTGTATATTTAAGAAGTGCAGTTTTAAAATGGTCCCATGTTTGGCTTTGGGCCAAACTTGTGCGTATGCTGCGTGGGCGTTAAACCGGTACTTCACATTTTTCGCACAAACATCATTATTCGAGTTGACAAGCTGTTCAGGCTCTTGATAACAGGTCTACCATTTAATTGGCATCATAACATATTCTTTCTTCATTTGCGTTAAGTTCTTCGCCTTCAAAGATATGATCAGAACATATTTCGTTTGATGTAAAAGAGACACTATCCGGTTCGAAGGTCTGACGCAGAAATTATAAAAGAAATTACAACTTCATAGTTTTCGTCTTATGCATTGTGATTGTATTCAATCTTTTTGACACTGAAGGAGACGAGCCAATACTTATTCTGAGTCAATAGTAAACCGGATCTTCCTAACTATGTGTGTATGTGTTCAGTGTTGTTAAACCTGCTCATTCGACGTAAACTGTATGTTATGTACCTAGCTAAACATTGACTTTAAATAACAAAATATGTGCTATCAATAATAAAACATGAAGAATCATCACTATTGTAATTGCCATAAATAAATAAATCCCACCTAAACTCCACTAAGGAACAGTCGACCGTGAAACGCTATCACTTGACGCGGAACAATTTCGCACAATTTGTCAACACACCGCTTAGCACATAGTGTGTGCAACAATGCCCTGACGCGGAAACTAAGGAAGCACGTACATTATACACATGCACATAAGTACCTACCGTGTATGATGCACTAGTATATGTATTTGCGGAAGTGAGAACTGAGCGAAATTAAGAAGCAGGTTTAATTTTGGAACAGTGTCGGTTTTCGTTAGGTTAATGATACTAATCTATAGTAATATGATGCTATGAAAGTTCTGATAGTTACTATACACATACACCTTGGTACCTTCCCTGTATGATGCACTAGTAGTTTTTTCGGAAGTGAGGACTTAGTGAAATTGAGATTGTGATTTGAGGTTCTTTCCTCCATTCATACTTAAAGTTTTATTTTTGGAATACTGTTTTATTCAAGAGATTGTGAAGCACGAACGCACATGCACCTTAGTAGCGTGTAGTATGCATTTGTTATTTTTACGGAAGTGATGATGGAGTATAATTAAAATGCAGTTTTATTTTTGGAATTCTGTTTTGATCAAGAAATTTAAATTGATTAAAACAGATTTTTAAATGCGGTCTAAAGTTACACCGGCCTTTGAAGACGAGTCCCAGGTACTCCGTCGACTCGATACTGATTTGGACACCTACCACAATGCTGCCTACAAATTGCGCTACCTAACCTTTTGCCAAGATCATCACTTGTTGAAGAGTCTTCCCTCGTGCCAATTATCTTCGTCGTTACCAGTGTGTCGCCAGAGTAAAAGATGACGGTACCATCATTTTTTTTTCTTCTTCTTCAATGTGTATGGATTTGTTATTAGGGTATTATTGTTTTTATTAAATTTTTTTTTTTAGTTTGTAAGTTTCTACTGTACAACGCCTTGGACATCCTCTGTAACGTTGTACAAGTACTTGTAAATAAATAAAATAAAATAAAAATCACGGAGGAGCCCACCACACGCCCACCACAGGAGCGGCTCCAGAACTAAACCTTGTGGAACACCACACGTCATATCATGCCAAAGTCATCCTTCTCAACCAGGTTAGACTACAGTTCTGTATATCAAATAGGCTCTCAAAACGAAGCGCAGGTAGTTTGGCAACCCATGATATAAAAGTACATCCAACAATATGCAACTTTAAAACAAGCTGTTGAAGGTATTGGCCGACAGGTGAAGATGACTTCACCCCGAGCCACTGCTTCCTCAACCAGGACTCCTTACCAGAAGGGAGAAATCAAATTGTAAGGCCATTACTAGGTGTCCATAACTAACACCTCCTTATCAGCACTTTGTTGATCTTTATTATAGCCGTCAACCTTTTGCTTTTCGTGTATGTCTTTCTGCCCGTCTGATGGTCAGTCAATTAATGAAGTGAGAACGAAGCGAAATTAATACGTTGTTTTACTTTTAGAACGTCTTGATTTAGTCAACAGTTTGTAATATGTAATATATGTAATGAAATGGTGCTGTAATGAGGTTTCCTTAGAAAATGCTGACACATGGGTCGTACACTTGAAGATTCGCTGTGTTTGATGCACTCATTATTATAGCGGAAGTGAAGACACAGCGAAATTAGCATGTAGATTTATTTTTGGAATAGTTTTAGTAATCAATTTGTAATATATAATTAAATTATGCTTTGTAGACGTTTACTAAGAAAATGCTGACACATATACACCTGTAATTTCGCTGCATTTTATGTATTACTTTACGATAGCGGAAGTGAAGTCGCAGGTTGATTAGCATTTAATTTTTTTTAGTATTTGGTTTAGTTTGCAATATGTAATACTTAGATTGTGACTGCTAAGAAAGTGCTGACATCTATTCACATGCATGTCAGTACCGTGAATATAAAAGTAACAGTTATAATATCGGAAGTTACTAAAAGAGTTATGAGTTTACATGTGAATGGATGGAGAAGGAGAGGGAGACGAAAGAAAATATGGATGGATTGTGTAAAGAGAGATATGAAAGAAAAGGAAGTTAGTGATAGCATGACGAGTGACAGGGCAGAGTGGAAGGAAAAAACGTGTTGCGTCGACCCCAAATAACACTGGACAAGGGCAGGAAGATGATGATGATAATATCGGAAGTGGGGCCACACAGAAAAATTAAACACATTTTTATTTTTGGGGTCATGTTTGTTTTAGATTAGAGAATGTTAAATATACATACATACTTTGATATTTTACTAAGAAAGCTTGGTAATGTATATATAATGGACAGGGTCACATGCACATAAGAATCGTGTATAATGCACTAGTGAAAACGGAAAGAAATTAAATTAATATGTTTTATTTTTGAGATACTATTTGTTTTAATTTCGAGAATAGTATATGTAATGCTTAAAAGTTGAATTTAAACCAAAAAAGGTCTTTAGTATTGTAGTTTAATGTATTTGTCATAACGAAACTGAGAGCGGAGCAGAATTAAGATGCAGTTTTTATTTTTGTGGCTCAGTGACGTTATTTTAAGACACAAAAAAGATAATTTATCACCATGAGACGTGCTACGCACATGTATTTTGTTTTCATCTAAAATATGAAGTTATCGATGATGAAACCTAAAGAATGTATTTATAAAACTTCGAACAAGAAGTAATATTGATCAATCATAAGTGCACAATCCGTGTGGAATAGTCTACAGGAACAGAGGTGCATTAAAAAACGTTTTATGCGTATGGGTCGGATGTTAAACTTGTACCGATGGCGTATCCTCTTGCGTCTTGCAGTCCAATGATGGAACGGACTTGATGAAGTTAAACTTGTACCGATGGCGCATCCCCGTGCATCTTGCGGTCCGATGATGGAACGAACTTGACGAAGTTAAACTTGTACCAATGGCGCACCCCCGTGGGTCTTGCGGTCTGATAATGGAACGGACTTAATTGCTTTGGTTCAAACCCAGTCAGGCGCATTACTTTGTGTAATTTATTTCATCACCTCTGCTCTCAAAACGGTGAAGGAAAACATCGTGAGGAAACCAGCATGTCCTAGAACCAAAAATTCGAAGACATGTGACATCCACCAAACCAACCCGCACTGGGCCCGTGTGGAGGATTACGGCCCATTCCCTCTCCTAGAGAGAAGGCCTGAGTCCCAACAGTGAAAACATTATAAGGCCGACTATGCTAAGAATATGTACTATACGAATCGCAAGCATGAATGCACCTTTAGTTGCCTTGTTTATGATGCACTAACAGAGATTACGGAAGTGACGAGGACATATTTCAGTCGTGAAATATGAAGAGATTTGAAGTTGTTTGCGGTTCTTATTGCGGTTCTGCATTATCTATATGCTTTAGTAACTGGTTTGTGTAATGAGGTATCGTCAAGTACCTGTCCTTGTTTTAAGATTTCCTTGTGCATTTAATTTTGGGAAACAATCTAATTTGCTAAGCCTTTTGACAGATGAATGGATCCTCGTTATCTTCTGAAGGTTGCTTCATTTTACGTATATTCTTTTTGAGACGTATCAATTTTGTCTTATTATTTTAGTCTGGTTCTGTGATTTTATTTGTTGAGTAATTCCTACAATATCTTTCAAGACGTTTCTTGGCGAGAACTATATTTTGTCAGACTCTTAATAGCCTTTGTTTTCCTTCAATTACTCTTTCCGGTTCTAGGTCACGGTCACTCTTTCCAACAATCCCGAAGAGAGTCTTATTAGCCTGCACACATCGTGCTCTGTAGCAGCCCGGAGTTTGAAGTTGGCGGTATGATTAATGTTGCAAAATGTCCTGATTTTTTGGGGTCTGGGGACGCGTCCCGATTTGCGCCTGATCGGGACGCTAAATGTCATTTTTTTTTAAAGCCATTATGATTACATCCTATACAGTAACATATATCAGTCGCATTCGCATCATTGTCACGCATGTTAAGTCTGTTCAAAATGACACACGGCTCATCACTAGCTTGTCTTTCTCTCGCTCAGAGCCGGCTTCACTCAATTAATCCACACAATTATAAACAGGTATACATCGGGAGTAGCATAGCGATTTCCGGCCACAGTAGGCGTGAGCATGCGGACGGCGAGCAATGAGAACCTCGATGTTCGTCCGTCCAGTAAGGACCAGGCGCGAGTCGATGACGCGTCGTGTTGTATCCGTTCCTCAAAGAAATGTCAGCAAAACTGAAGGGGCCCAGTAAGGCCGATGTCTGCTAGGGCTGCGCGGGAACGTTTGAAAGAGTGACTGTAGCCCTGGAACGCAAAGGACATCTGAAGAAAATAGTTCCACCCTAAAGCGAGAAAATTCATTGAATGATATTTCGGCTCAAAAAAAAAAATATCCCGATCTAAAACCCTGAATCCCGATTGGTTTTACCACCTGTCCCGATTTTAATCCAATCGGACCTGGCAACACTAGGTATGATACCCCCCGTGCCTCGAAAAACACGTAAAGCCATTGGTCCTGCACCTGATCCCTCTCCGGTCGTGTTGGATTGCCGTCTTATCGGAGTATGAGAATAAAGGAACAGAGTGTGCCTGTGATTGCGCACACACATGTGTACTATAATTTCTCCTGCATACTTAACTAATCTCTGTTGAGATTGGCCACCGCAATTCTATCGGAAAGATTATTTATTTATTTAAATCCAAATTCGTTCGGTCAAAAGGTAACAAACAGACAAACACAATTGCATTTCCAAATAAAAAAAAAAAGAGAAAATCATCCAATGATACTTTTACTTACTAAAAACCGACTCCTGTTTCTTCGTTGCCTTTCATACCAGGGCCGAGTTTTCCTTTCAGAAACAAACCCTTGGCCCCAGTAGGCTTCGACCCTGCTTGGCCCCTACGGTTTGCTGACATCTCCTTGAGGCGCGCGTAGAACAGCACGCGCCGTCGACGATTTGGGCTCGGTCCGGAGGTTTACCAGACGAGTGTGGAAATATGTATTCAAGTGCGGCGAACCCAAGTTGCGTGGGACAAGGACAGAGAGATGATGATTGATATATTACTCAATATAAATAGTTTTTGTAACAAACGGTCAGTCATAACAAACAACAGCCAATCAGTCTGTATCAACCGAACGGAAGCCTTGTAGTATAACAACTGTTGGAGCTCGCGATAACATACGAGTAGTTTTATGCATTTCCTATTCTGTCTGTTGTGCTACATAATAGCATAGCATAGCATAGTCAGCCTTATAATGTTCCCACTGTTGGGACTCAGGCCTCCTCTCTAGGAGAGGGAACGGGCCGTAATACACCACGCGGGCCCAGTGCGGGTTGGTGGATGTCACATGTCTTTGAATTTTTGGTTCTAGGACATGCCGGTTTCCTCACGATGTTTTTCTTCACCGTTTTGAGAGCAGTGGTGATGAAATAAATTACACAAAGTATCGTCAAGTACCTGTCCTTGTTTTAAGATTTCCTTGTGCATTTAATTTTGGGAAACAATCTAATTTGCTAAGCCTTTTGACAGATGAATGGATCCTCGTTATCTTCTGAAGGTTGCTTCATTTTACGTATATTCTTTTTGAGACGTATCAATTTTGTCTTATTATTTTAGTCTGGTTCTGTGATTTTATTTGTTGAGTAATTCCTACAATATCTTTCAAGACGTTTCTTGGCGAGAACTATATTTTGTCAGACTCTTAATAGCCTTTGTTTTCCTTCAATTACTCTTTCCGGTTCTAGGTCACGGTCACTCTTTCCAACAATCCCGAAGAGAGTCTTATTAGCCTGCACACATCGTGCTCTGTAGCAGCCCGGAGTTTGAAGTTGGCGGTATGATTAATGTTGCAAAATGTCCTGATTTTTTGGGGTCTGGGGACGCGTCCCGATTTGCGCCTGATCGGGACGCTAAATGTCATTTTTTTTTAAAGCCATTATGATTACATCCTATACAGTAACATATATCAGTCGCATTCGCATCATTGTCACGCATGTTAAGTCTGTTCAAAATGACACACGGCTCATCACTAGCTTGTCTTTCTCTCGCTCAGAGCCGGCTTCACTCAATTAATCCACACAATTATAAACAGGTATACATCGGGAGTAGCATAGCGATTTCCGGCCACAGTAGGCGTGAGCATGCGGACGGCGAGCAATGAGAACCTCGATGTTCGTCCGTCCAGTAAGGACCAGGCGCGAGTCGATGACGCGTCGTGTTGTATCCGTTCCTCAAAGAAATGTCAGCAAAACTGAAGGGGCCCAGTAAGGCCGATGTCTGCTAGGGCTGCGCGGGAACGTTTGAAAGAGTGACTGTAGCCCTGGAACGCAAAGGACATCTGAAGAAAATAGTTCCACCCTAAAGCGAGAAAATTCATTGAATGATATTTCGGCTCAAAAAAAAAAATATCCCGATCTAAAACCCTGAATCCCGATTGGTTTTACCACCTGTCCCGATTTTAATCCAATCGGACCTGGCAACACTAGGTATGATACCCCCCGTGCCTCGAAAAACACGTAAAGCCATTGGTCCTGCACCTGATCCCTCTCCGGTCGTGTTGGATTGCCGTCTTATCGGAGTATGAGAATAAAGGAACAGAGTGTGCCTGTGATTGCGCACACACATGTGTACTATAATTTCTCCTGCATACTTAACTAATCTCTGTTGAGATTGGCCACCGCAATTCTATCGGAAAGATTATTTATTTATTTAAATCCAAATTCGTTCGGTCAAAAGGTAACAAACAGACAAACACAATTGCATTTCCAAATAAAAAAAAAAAGAGAAAATCATCCAATGATACTTTTACTTACTAAAAACCGACTCCTGTTTCTTCGTTGCCTTTCATACCAGGGCCGAGTTTTCCTTTCAGAAACAAACCCTTGGCCCCAGTAGGCTTCGACCCTGCTTGGCCCCTACGGTTTGCTGACATCTCCTTGAGGCGCGCGTAGAACAGCACGCGCCGTCGACGATTTGGGCTCGGTCCGGAGGTTTACCAGACGAGTGTGGAAATATGTATTCAAGTGCGGCGAACCCAAGTTGCGTGGGACAAGGACAGAGAGATGATGATTGATATATTACTCAATATAAATAGTTTTTGTAACAAACGGTCAGTCATAACAAACAACAGCCAATCAGTCTGTATCAACCGAACGGAAGCCTTGTAGTATAACAACTGTTGGAGCTCGCGATAACATACGAGTAGTTTTATGCATTTCCTATTCTGTCTGTTGTGCTACATAATAGCATAGCATAGCATAGTCAGCCTTATAATGTTCCCACTGTTGGGACTCAGGCCTCCTCTCTAGGAGAGGGAACGGGCCGTAATACACCACGCGGGCCCAGTGCGGGTTGGTGGATGTCACATGTCTTTGAATTTTTGGTTCTAGGACATGCCGGTTTCCTCACGATGTTTTTCTTCACCGTTTTGAGAGCAGTGGTGATGAAATAAATTACACAAAGTAATGCGCCTGGCTGAGTTTGAACCCGCGACCTACAACTCGTAAATTGGGGCCGTTGGTGCTACATAAGCTGACAATTAAATACCAAATTTTCTCCTCTGAAGTTTAGTAACTCATCTTTATCATTTTGGCTGACAAACGCCCACAGCTTAGATAATCCTTCCCCAAATGTCGCCACATTTGTCAGCAGAGTCTCGCAGTCGTCACCAGGAAGTCGGTGCTACGTCTTGCAGTACGATTTTGCTACTTCAGAACCTTTCAGCCTCATATTTATGTAGGTATATGAGGCTGGTAGAGCCAGATGTGGTGGCTGGTGTAGGTAGAGCACATTACTCGGTGATAATGCTACCATTATCACCGAGTAATGTGTTCTACTGCCACTTAAATTTAGCAACTCTTCGGGTTATGACGGGTACCTCCTCTCTCTCCAAAGGATGTTCTTTGTGCTTTGGCTCAGTCTTCACCCTATTAAAATATTTAGACCCAGTAGCTGAATCGTTTGTCTTGGTACGGTCATTTAAAGAGGAGAGATGAAACGCATGTTACTAAAAGAGTTATGAGTATACATGTGGATGGGTGGGGAGAGAGAGAGAGAGAGGGAGGCCAAAAAAAGATGGATGGATTGTGTGAACAGTGATATGAAAGAAAAGGAAGTTAGTGATTGCATGACGGTTGACAAGATAGAATGGAAGAAAAAAACGTGTTGCGCCGACCCCAAATAAGATGGGACAAGGGCAGGAAGATGATGATGAGCTGGCCAAATTAATTGCGACATCAGTGGTGTTCATCAGATACTATAAAGTACAATACATGAGGCACTCCAGCATGTGAATCAAGTTCAAGACAAGAGCACCGCACGCACATTAGGTATCTGAGGGTTCTATAAAACCCCAATTTGCAAAATGTTATTTCCAGAATATATTGTAGCTAGATTTCTGTATACTATGTTTTGTGGTGACAAAGTACAGTTCATTTAAATAGTAGGCACGTTGCCTAACATAGTTTTTGCCAGAATTTTGTATATATTTAGCATATTATCTCCAGTTAATTAAAAACGGTTAAAGAACAGCAGCAGTGTTTATGAACTGAGGTATGTTATAATGTTGTGTAGATATTTTTGGGTAAGAAAAGAAGCTCTTTGTATTAAATATATAAATTATAACATGTTTGATTTCATAATCGTATTCCTTGTTACTTAGCGGTCGCCGCAACACATTTCTACTTCCGTTCTCTTCAGACACCGTCATGCTTTGTTTTTAGGTGGAAAATTATCCAATGTCTCACGCTCTTGGGTGAAGTGAGAAGGCGTGTCAGACATTTTCTGACTAAAACCTTCTCCTATGTTCCTTCTTTGCCTTCGCTCCAGGGCGCCGGTATTGTCTTTCGCATAACCCATGGCCCCAGCAGGCTTTGGTCAAACAGAAACAGGTCAAACGGCGAGTTACCCATTGCTCGCCGTCCCGCCGTCCGCCTACAGTGGCTGGAAATCGGGGTCAGGATCCCGGCGGCTGATGCGTGAAGAAGTCTGTCCCATCACGCCCCCTGAAAGGGGATATGCTCTATTTGTCAGGATAAAAAACTGCGAATCATAACACAATTTTAAACAGGGAGAAAGTTTTGTCTGTATAACATCTATTTGTAGGGTTCCTTACCTCAAAAAGAAAATGGTACCCTTATAGGATCACTTTGTTGTCCGTCTGTCTGCCTGTCTGTTATGACCCTTTATCTCAAGACCAGACCTCGAAACCTATCCTTTTGCAGCGGGGCGTGAGGCATGGAGACGTGTTTCTCCGAAACTGTTCACGGCAGCAATGGAGGATGTCTTCAAGGTTCTGGAATGGAGAGGGTTAAGCATTAATGTCAATGGCGAGTACATCACTCACATTCGGTTTGCCGACGACATAGTAGTCATGGCTGACACTAAAGGAGGAGCTCAGTACAATGCTTGATGACCTCAGTAGAGCTTCCGAAAGAGTGGGACTTAAAATGAACATGGACAAAACCAAAGTCATGGTAAACAGCCCCGTAGCACCCACTCCTATCAAGATCGGGGACTCTACACTCGAAGTTGTGGACGACTACGTTTACCTGGGACAGACGGTCCAGTTAGGAAGGTCTAACTTCGAGAAAGAGATCAACCGTCGAATCCGACTTGGCTGGGCAGCGTTCGGGAAGCTGCGCGGTATCTTCTTGTCCAATATACCAGTATCTCAAGACGAAAGTGCGTGTTGCCAGTGATGACATATGGCTCTGAAACGTGGTCGCTTACAATGGGCCTGATCAGAAGATTTAAAATCACCCAAAGGGCTATGCTCGGAGTTTCCTTACGTGATCGAATCAGGAATGAGGATATCCCAGGAGAACCAAGGTCACCGACAGCACGAAGAATCGCCAAACTTTAGTGAAAATAGGCAGGGCACATTGTTCGCAGAACGGATGGCCGTTGGGGCCGAAAGATCCGTGCCGGTATCTGTACATGAGACAGAAAGCCTCAATTAAAATGTTACAAGTAAAAGTAGCAACGCGCCAGCAAATCTATTACATTCTTACCAAATACGAAAGCGTACGTTCACAAATAAGCATAAAAGCTTACAAACGTCAGACGGGTCAATGAACTTGATCATAAAATGCTTACTCATATGCCAAGTAAGAAAAACGTGAAGCACATGAGTAATAATAACATATAGAGCGCCCAGTATATCTTGATAGATGTCTGAAAAAGGAACTGAATGCTAATGTATTGGAACCTAGCTCTTTTTCTCGCGTCTTCGCTCCCGTAGTATTTTCTGGAATAAATAATTTAAAAGTAGTAATAAAAAATATCGCTGAGTGTCAAAATACTCAGCGATATTGTAACTTTCTATCATCATCATCATCATTCAGCCGAAAGACGTCCACTGCTGGACATAGGCCTCCCCCAAATGTCGCCACAATGACCGGTCTTGTGCGTCTCGCATCGATCGGATTCCCGCGACCATCCACCACTCACCAGGTCATTGGTCCACCTTGTGGGAGGTCTTTCAACACTGAGTCTTCCGGCACGTGGTCGCCATTCCAGAACCTTTCGTCCCCATCGATCATCTGTTCTGCAAGCAATGTGCCCTGCCCACTGCCACTTAAGTTTGGCGATTCTTCGGGCTTTGTCCATAACCTTGGTTCTGCTGCGGATATCCTCATTCCTGACGCGATGACGTGAACTTGTACTCATGACTAGTACCAGTAATCAAATCAGAAATCAAAGCCAGTCTGTAATTACTGATAGCAACGACCTAGGGGTCTTTCAGTCAAGAGTGCATAGGTTACTTCTAGGCAAGCGTGCTCCAACTTCGACCACATCGTCGCTTACTATCTGGTGAGATAGTGGTCAAGCGTGAACGTAGCTATAATAATAAAAAATTGGGCATGTGCAAGTCGGGCTTGCGCTCTGAGGGTTCCTTACAAACTTACCTATGAAAACAGTTTAATTCCCGAATTGAGTTACGAAGATTTTTCCGAAGAGCAAAATAAGTTTTTTTTTTGTGTTTTAACTACAAATTTACAGTTTCAGATTTTTTCTTATACTTATGCTATAAGATCTTGTTTCATACCGAAGTTCAGGATTCTAGGTCAACGGGAAGTACCCTATGAATTTTGATTCCCTTGAGAGTGTCGAAATACACGTTTTTTGCGACATAATCTGCCGCATATTATTCGCTTTTTGTTTCGTTAACTGAGAAATTTATTTTTTTTCACTACTTCAAGGGTCCGCAGACCTGAGAATATAGTTTTAATTTCAACTCGATACCTCCACGCGTTTCCGAGATCCTTTTGAGGTACAGAACCCTAAAAAACATCTCATCTCTGCAACAATCAACATCAATGTATGAAATTTGGAAGTGTTTTTAACATGATAAACAGACAAATAAACAATTTTGCTTCTATGATTACTTTTCAATGAGCGTTTTCTTATGCATATTACCCGTAGCGCCATCATAAGATATCAAGAAATACTGGATGGTTGGCGTCTTGTAAAAATACCCGTATGCATAATGAATGAGTAATATTCTTTAACAGTTTCCACAAATCTGTCTTTAATAAACGACAGATATTACTTGGTGTATTGTAGGAGAGAATAATAAGGAATTATTTGGTGTATATGAAACATACAAAACAAAAATATACTTGCGTGATCGCATAAAGAATGAAGATATCCGCAGGAGAACCAAGGTCGCCGACATAGCCCAAAGAATCGCCAAACTGAAGTGGCAGTGGGCAGGGCACATTGCTCGTAGAACGGACAGTCGATGCGGCCGAAAGGTTCTAGAGTGGTGACCGCGCACCGGAAAACGCAGCGTTAGAAGGCCTCCCACTAGGTGGACCGACGACCTGGTGAGAGTCGTGGGAGTGCGGTGGATGCGAGACGCACAGGATCGGTCGTTGGGGCGTCGCTTGGGGGAGGCCTATGTCCAACAGTGGACTTCTTTCGGTTGAAATGATGATGATGATGATGATATGAAACATTGTTTACTACAAAACACGGACCGAAAACTTGGAAGCATTGTCAAACGGAAGCAAAGTTTTGGTTGGAAAAGTTCCGACGATTTATCCGTCGACATGTGTATTTTTCTTGTCAAGCTGTCCTATATATAGAATTCTTTATTATGTGGGAAATCATCATAAAACTTCTCTCGCTTTGGGTGGAGCGCTATAGCGTATCAGAGTGTTATTGACTAAATCCAACCTGTGTTCCTCTAAATGCCCTTTGTGTTCCAGGGTACCGTGGCCCTGACAATTTCTTTCCCGCAGCTATTTTTTTCTATCATGTCTCGAGTAACAGGGCAGAGTGGAAGAAAAAAACGTGTTGCGCCGACCCCAAATAATACGGGATAAGGGCAGGAAGATGATGATGATGATGTCTCGAGTTATAGGTTGCGGGTTCATAACCAGCCAGGCGCATTACTTTGTGTAATTTATTTCATCACCACTGCTCTCAAAACGGTGAAGGAAGACATCGTGAGGAAACTGGCATGTCCTAGTACCAAAAATTTGAAGACATGTGACATCCTCCAGTCCGCTTTGGGCCCGCGTGGTGGATTAATGCCCATTTCCTTTCCTAGAGAGGAGGCCTGAGTCCCAACAGTGGAAACATTATAAGGCCGACTATGCTATGGCTTATAAATCTAAGTATCCATTAACCTAAATTACATCAA
Organism: Mythimna vitellina; assembly: GCA_949316375.1. Taxonomy (NCBI): domain Eukaryota; kingdom Metazoa; phylum Arthropoda; class Insecta; order Lepidoptera; family Noctuidae; genus Mythimna; species Mythimna vitellina. The sequence continues at coordinate 21,257,352 of OX438701.1, read as the reverse complement.
TAAGCTGTCCGATATTCTCACAATTTCTTTAAAAAAATAAAATTTATCGGAAATGAGATAAATCTAAGCCGTTCGCAACCACTTACCATAGTGTAAAAACATAAATAGGTCATGTTCAAAAATACTTCAGAAGTTCAACGTTCTTTATACAACTTGTTTGGACTGTGTCAAGGACAAGTGTTTGGATAATAAATACTTTATGGCTAACGATTTGGCAAGAATTATGTTAACAAATGAAATATTCGATGTTTTTGTTGTATTATTGAGAGTGCTATAAAACTGGGTAGTGTTCCCCTTAATTTAAAACATCTATTACATATAGATTGACACATTGTTGGCACTTCTACGGTCCGGACAGACTAAGCGTTTCGCCTCGTCGTTTATACTGCTTACATCGCAGTACTGGAACAATTTGCCTGCTGCGATCCTCCCGTCCGATTATAATTTAGGTGTTTTCAAGGTTTGAGTGAATAGCCTATTATAAAACCGTGCGCCACCGTCACCAATGATTGCATCACTGCTTACGGGCCGCAGTCAACCACTACAATATATCATTAAAAAAAAAGATGTTAAGGTTTTGGTTAAATTAACCAACCTGTGTCATATAAAGTAACTGTAATGACAATGGCAAACGCAGTATGTTTGTAATAAATCTAGCAAGATTATAGTTTCTCGAAATATTGTGAATGGATCATTTCAAGGAGCCACTTTATGTACGTGGCAAATAGGCAAATATAAGGAAGCCTGAATGTGACTTTTCATTATAAGGGTCCTTAAATAAACAACATAGAAAGAAAACATGTTTATCTGGCACAGGGGAGCACGCAGTGAACCACAGAAACTACGGAATTGTTCGAAGAAATTGAGGGCTTCGGTAATAACAACAAACGGAATGAGCTTTTGCCAGTAAAAATCTACTCGCTCTGAATGAAGTAAGAGGAGAGAAAAATGAAAAAAAAAAACAAACAGGGGGCCATAATGTGTTAAATGTCAGTCGTGCGAGCGAGAAAGAGGAATGAAGCTATACACCCTGTACAGCTCCATCTATCTCTCAATCAGCTCAGTCTAAAGTTCAGTTTAGGTCGTAAAATGGATCGCTTTAAGAGCTTTTGGTAGCACTACAGTACTCATAATAAAAAAAAGAAAAATATTTAATTTGGCACACGTACACAAAAACACACTATTATGAAAAAAACGAAATGAAATAATGAAAGTTTCAAAACACTTCTACACCTAGTGGTTTTTCAAAAAGAACTAACCAAATGACAGCCTAAACACAACATGACATGACAACAACACAACATGGATCGAAACACAACAAGACAACATTATTACACTAGGATGAGACTCCCATAAAAGTTTCAAAAACTTCTACATTCTAAAAAGAACTAACCAAATAAGTTCCAAGGTCCAAGGTCACCGATATAGCACGAAGAATCGCCAAACTTAAGTGGCAATGGGCAGGGCACATTGCTCGCAGAACGGATGGCCGTTGGGGCCGAAAGGTTCTGGAATGGCGACCACGTACCGGAAGACGTAGCTTTGGAAGGCCTCCTACAAGGTGGACCGATGACCTGGTAACGGTTGCGGGAGTACAATGGATGCGAGACGCACAGGACCGTTCATTGTGGCGGCACTTGGGGGAGGCCTATGTCCAGCAGTGGACGTCTTTTGGTTGAAATGATGATGATGAATAAGATCTAATGTTAGATCACTTGAAGACAAAATTATCACAATAGGAAGCAACTCTCATAAAAAAAGACAATAACATTCCAAATACAGTGTGGTAAACAAGACCGGCATTTCTATCTTATAATTTTGGCACTCTTCCAAGTTCAGAACGATTGGCATCGTTTTTAAATACTTGTGCCTAGTGGAACGTAAAGTGGTTACTTTATGTGCTTCTGAAATGTTCATCGAATTATTTATAACACAGCATTCATTTGTAAAGATTACTGTTGACATAATTTCTTGTAAACTTGAAATTGGGATTTGTACGAGATTTTCGGATACAATGAGCATAGTAGCAAATAATTGTCTGGCTTTCTCACAACTGTGTTGGAATCGGCTTCTAGTCTAGCTGGATGCAGTCAAGCACCAGTTTTCTACTAGGCTAGATATTCCCGCTGCAGACTAAAAGTCTGTACACACTCCTACTTTTTTTTATTATTTTTGGCTCGCGTTTGACCTCCATCTCACCTGATGCTAAGCGATGATGTGGTCTACGATGGAGCACGCTTGCCTTGAACTGACCTACACATTCTTGATTTTCTTTTTTTAGGTGAGAAATCATCTAATGACATCTCCCGCCCTTGGGAGGGGCGTGAGGGCGTGACAGACTTTTACTGACTGAAACCCACTTCTGATCCTTCTTTGCCTTCGTTCCAAGGCCTCGAAGTTCTCTTTCGCATCACCCTTAGCCCCAGTAGGCTTCGACCCTGCTGGGCCCCTACGGTTTGCTGATATCTCCTTGAGGCGCCGTCGATGAATTGGGCTCGATCCGGATGGTTACCGGACGGTCAGACAGCGAGCTACCCTCGCCGTCCGCAAGCCAGCGCGTACGGTGGATGGAAAACGGGATCCCGGCAACTGGGGCGTGAGGGCCGTACCCTCGCGCGTGCGGCCGCCTCCTTTGCTAGCATTACTGCTTCGCAGAAGTAGGCGACCGCCTGCCACTCTTCTTCGCTCCGAATCATGGCCTGTACCAAGGTCCGGCGCGAGAAATCGCTGCCGCCGATAACCCCTACAAGGATGCGGCGGTGCTCGGGCCAGGCGGGACACACCTCTACCGTATGCTCCACCGTGTCCTCCGGGCGATCCACACAATGATGACAACCAGGCGTTTCTTCCGCACTAATCCGGTGCATGGACCTCCCAAACTTACCATGTCCGGAGAGGACCTGCGTTATGTGGAAGGTAAGGACGCCACGTTGTCTTTCCAGCCACTCCTCAAGGGAGGGACTTAACGCCCTAATTGTGGCGTGGCCAACTCACTAAAGTCCCTTTGGTTGTAGGTATCTGGAGACAGACTCCGTCAGGGAAATTTCTACCACTCTATAGATGTACGTAAGATAAAAGTGTTCCCAAAACTTTGTGCGTATAAGAGGGATTTTCTCTATGCACCGATGGTGCATCCCCGTGCGTCCACACATCCCTTCAGCGTGCACTATCAATAGTAAAAATTCTTTTTTACGTATTTTATACAAATGTTACCGCTGTATAGGTATGACAGCTACAACATTTATTTAAAATTCCAAAATGTTTAATTTTTTTTATATGGGAAATCATCAAATAACTCCTCTCACTCTGGCTGAAGGAGGAGCGTCAGGCTTTTACTGATTAAGTCCACCTGTGTTCCTTCAGATACCCTCTGCGTTCGGGGACCACGGTGACTCGGTAAGCTCCGCTTGGGCAGAGCACCGCCGCCGGAACAGGAGTAGGTTTTTTGTCAGTAAAAGTCTGACACACCTACTCGCCCCGCCCTAGAACGGCGAGCTTTTATTTATTTATTTATTATTGGCTTATGCCACTATTAAACAAATTTAAAAAAAAACCTGGTAAATAAGCTGGTGGTATCAACAGTCGTACACTAAGTTATTTATGGTGAACAATATAAAATATGAGCTAGAGTTTACATTTTGATATTCTATTACAGGCTTAAACCATATTATGAGCAAACATTAGGTAATTACTTTAGTCTAAGATAAGTGTAAGCTAGTGTTAATTTCCTCTTTAACGTATAAATTCAACTCTATAATTAAAAGTGCATGCGCACCACAAACGCATTCTATTTTTAAACTGCTTATCCAAGTAGCGTGCAACACATGCATAATACACAGTAAAATGCATGCGTGTACAGAAAATATGCATACGAACTGTCTTATAATTTTATTTTTAAATTGTCCGTTCTATTTTCAAAATGTTAAAGAAAACGCTTAGTTGAGCTTCATATTTCAACATGCAAGGTCGCGTGTCTGAATTTTCTTTTTTTTATCGTATTATATTTAAAGGTGAAGTTGAAGGTTACACGCCATGTTACCAAACAATTAAAAAGCGATTTATGAATGTGGAAAGGTTGAAACTGTGTTAATATCTTTGACACATGAATTCTTTGTTCGCGAAACACGCAACGTACCCACAAGTAATTGCTAAAGTCTTTTAGTTTCGTAATTCTTAGAATAGATGCCTATTAAAAGCACACAGTAACTACAACACAGCCTCCTAATTTTGTAAGTTGGGAAATCATTCAAAGACTTCTGCTGCTCTGGGGCGGAGCGTGAGGGCGTGTCAGACTTGTACTGACTAAAATCACACCTTCGTTCTTTGTTTGCCTTGCGTTCCAAGACCCCGAGATTCTTATTCGGAAGTTAACTCATGGCCCCAGTACTCAGTCGGCTTCGGCTCTACTGGGTCCTTAGACCCGGCGCCCATTATCGGCATCGGGAAGGAAAAGGTCCTTCGGCATCCCTTAAAAGATCCTTCGGCATCCCTAGATGCAAGCGAATACTGTCAGAAACTATGCTTGGCAATGCATGCCAAAGAATCCTTTTCCTTGCCGATGCCGATAATGGGCGCCGGGCCTTACAGTTTTTCTAACACAACACAGCCTCCTATTGATACAAACGCCTTTTAGCTAACAATATGAAACCTAGTCAATTGAAATAAGGAAAAACTTAATACTAAAAATGTTTGTGATCGTGAAGCGGAGAATATCAGATAAAAACATTAAAACAACATTGCTTTATTTATCTCCTGTTGTTTGTGACAGACACCTACGTGACAGACAGATAATGTTAACAGCCAGTATTACGAGTACCTTTTTTATTTTAGCAATCTAAGAAAAAAGAAAATTTTTGTTTATTTTTTATGCTTTTTCAAAAGAGGAAAGGTTCTGAATTCATTTTTTTTTTTGTTACATCTGAACACCGTCATTTAAGAACTTATTTGTTGTTTTTTTTTTACTTGGTAACATATATGTTCAGTTTGGTTCCATTTTTATCAAAAGGGCTAGAGGGAATCCCTTAAATATTATAGGCATACATAGAGTCATTTTGCTCCCACCAGATATCTTCACTGAGATGGTTAAGCAATTTTGACGATACAAATAAATAATTCGTTCTACTAGATCTTCATTAGAACAATTGTTTTTCATTAACGCATTCTATTTTTAAACTGCATATCCAAGTAACGCGCAACACATGCATAATATACAGTAAAATGCATGCGTGTGCAGAAAATATGCATACGAACTGTCTTTTAATTTTATTTTTAAATTCTCCATTCTATTTTCAAAATGTTAAATAAAACGCTTAGTTGAGCGTCATTTTGCTCCCACCAGATATCTTCATTGAGATGGTTAAGCTATTATGACGAAACAAATAAATAAGTCATTGTAATGAAAATCCACGAGCAATGTGCCCAGCCCACTGCCACTTTAGTTTGGCGATTCTTCGGGCTATGTCGGCGACCTTGGTTCTCCTACGGACGGTCGATGGGGCCGAAAGTTTCTAGAGTGGCGACCGCGCACCGGAAAACGCAGCGTTGGAAGGCCTCCCACAAGGTGGACCGACGACCTGGTGAGAGTCGCGGGAGTACGGTGGATGCGAGACGCACAGGACCGGTCGTTGTGGCGTCGCTTGGGGGAGGCCTATGTCCAGCAGTGGACTTCTTTCGGCTGAAATAATGATGATGATGAATGAAAATCCATTAGAACCATTTATTTATTACCACCACGAAGGTGCATTTTTTTAGGCACGAGAACTTTGTAAAAAAAAATGTATCCGAGCCGTGTTTGGTAAGAATAGCATTGTTGTGTCCTTTGGCTATAAGGTACCATCAATCTAATCTGATGATAAAACCGAAAGATAAGTAATAAAACAATATATCCTAGCTGTATTCGGGCTATGAAATGGACTCTTGACCATCGTCCAAGGTACATCGAACTGATCTGATAATGAAGCCGAAGATAGGCAAGGGAACTCCTATCGAGCGTGGAGAAGTAACAATCACACAAACTTTCGATTTTATGATATTAGTTACGTAGTTATATTAGTGATATGAAAGAAAAGGAAGTTAGTGATAGCATGACGGTTGACAGGATAGAATGGAAGAAAAAAACGTGTTGCGCCGACCCTAAATAAGATGGGACAAGGGCAGGAAGATGATGATGATGATGATATTAATTACGTATGGGCTATCTATGCTTAAAGAGACACTTATTGGATTCCATTAAACGCAAGACGACATCGCGGCAGACAAAGGCGAAAGTGAACAGATGAATTTTATAACTACCAGAGGGCCTGGTCCGCAATGGTTGAGGACAGCTGTGTGTGGAAAAGAGAGAGGGTGGCCTTCGCTTAGCAGAGAGACACAATAGGCTAACCACTACTACTACTATGGGCTATCAATATTAAATGTAAACATACAAATTCCTTATATTATTATTCATTAGTAAGGTTGAAGAGGAGAGATGAGACGCATGTTACTAAAAGAGTTATGAATTTACATGTGGATGGATGGAGAGGGAGAGGGAGACCAAAGAAAAGATGGATGGATTGTGTGAAGAGTGATATGAAAGGAAAGGAAGTTAGTGATAGCATGACGAGTCACAGGGCAGAGTGGAAGAAAAAAACGTGTTGCGCCAACCCCAAATAACACGGGTAAAAGGGCAGGAAGATGATGATGAGTAAGGTTGTGGGTCGCCAAAGGAATAATTGTCATCATCATTTCAGCCGAAAGACGTCCACCGTTTGACATAGGTCTCCCCCAAGTGTCGCGATAACGACCTCAACCAGGTCATCGTTCCACCTTGCGGGAAGGCTCTCCCACACCGTTTTCCTGTACGTGATCGCTACTCCTGAACATTTCGTTCCCATCGACCATCTGTTCTGGGTGCAATGTGCCCTGCCCACCGGAAAAATTATTACGCAAACTATTTATTTTATTTTTAACCTACGAACATAATATTTACAGTATTATACTATTAACATAATAATTTAATCGCCGGTAAAGAAATTAATAGACTCGGAAAAACAACTTCTCTCTATTTTTAGATGACCATGGAATGTTTAAAAAAGACCTATTTTTAGCACAAGTTAATATTGTGGGCGAAGTAAGTATTTCAACACTTAAACAACAATTTTTTACCGATCTGAGTCATGAGAATAATACCGGAAAAATACAATTTACTTATCTGTGCCAGTTCTAGAAGCTTTTTTTTGCTAAATTAGGGCATTTACAGAGCGCTACAAAAAACAGTTTATGTCACAAAAATAAAGTTAATGTAGATAATGCTACAAAAAACGTTTGTTTCAAATAGACCATTTACGGACACTTTTGAATTGTCAAAGTATCAGTCAGTCAAAAAAAAGTGAAGCTAAATTGCATGTTCCAAAGCGTAGATCTCTATGAAGAAGAACGTGCAAGAAAATCCATTGACCCTCTTCTTTCCAATTTTGTCGAATTAATTTCGACGATTTTATCAATCAAAAATAGTAATAAAAACCCTACGCTAATTACAACTAATTAAAATGAAACTAAAATATGACGTCAAAAAACTCTTCCAGTCGCTGTCGACTGATAATGTGCCCAAAAGTCTGGCAACATTGCCACACTGTATGACAATGCTTATCCTCTGTCCGAGGTAAAAGCCAGACCTTGGGTCACGGGAAGTGTCAACTAGACTGCACCCCGCATTTCTGCGAAATCCTCTCTTAGTGCTCGCCTACGTTATAAAATGAAACCTTGTGCAAATTTTCACATTCAGGCTGCCTGTCCACCGGAGCGGAGCGAGGCTTCGGAACGGAGAAATATTAACCAATAGTATGGCACGGAATTTACGCTCCTCTTCTTCCTAGAGAGGAGGCCTGAGTCCCAACAGTGGGAACATTATAAGGCCGACTATGCTATGCTAAACATATATAGATAGATACAGTCCCTTATTTACATAAAGGACTCCAGGAGTACTTTTTGCCTGACTGCTATTACATGCTGTACTGCATACTGCATCCAAAGCTGGGTCTAGTTCTAGTAGAATGGAAGCAAAATATTTTGTAACATATTATACAATGACTTTATTAATTCATCATTAACCTTTCGAATACCGTAATTAGAGACACAATAGAAAGACAATGAGAGAGCGAACGCCAGCGTTCGGCGCTACACGAAAAGTTAAAAAGGTATCCATAGAGGGTCTTCTTCATGTTCTTCGCCATAGAGATTTTGGAACGACCAACTTCAACTTTCTTACTAACGAAGAAGTCAGTTCTTCTTGATAATTCGAAAATTACTGTGAGTTTTCATTTTTCTTGAATTAAATGTTATTCGTATCATTAAAACTTTATCACTGGAAATCCATAATCTCTTATTTATTTCGTATTTAATTCAAACGAAATTGCATTGTTTTGTGTTGAGCGTGTTTTGAAATTATACAACCTTGACATTGAAGCAATTTGTAAAGCATGAAAAGCAAGAAATTGATTTGAAACTTATCCATACTTGATATTATAAACTTGAAAGTAACTCTGCCTGTCTGTCTGTTACAATTCACGGTTAAATACTGATTTAACATTCACGTGTACGAAGTCACTGGCAGAAGCTTGTTTACACTGATATTATAAAGAGGAAAGTTTGTTTTTTTGTTTGTACGAGGTAATTTCTGAAGTACTTTCAGCCAAGTTACGACCGTTTTGTTTGCGTCGGACGCCTCGAGTAGGCCACGCCTCCGGTTCTTTTGTTCTGACCACGTGACTAAGCGTTGAGATGACATCAGAACAAAACAATCAGAGGCGTGGGCTACTCGAGGCGTTCGATGCAAACGATACGGTAGTAACTTGGCTAGGGGGGCTGGTCTGATTGCTAAAATTTTTTCACCTATAGAGAGCTGCTTTATTCCTGAGTGACATAGACTGTATTTTATGTACGCGGGCGAAGTCGTGGGCTAAAGCTAATTTTCTATATTGTTAAACCTAGTGTGCACTTATCGATTTGTATTGCTGGTTTATTTAATCATGTTAGATTTTAGTCATACGTTATCGACATTGATCACATTGTTGGGAGGACTAAGATGAAAGTCAGACAGTTACCCTATGCGTATCTGGTTGGTGCCGGGGTAATTGAGGAGGTTACAACCATGTTCTCGCACTCCAGCAAGAAGTGATGAGGAGTAACGCTATATGGCTATAGTCAGTAAAAGTCTTATAGACCCGTCCGCCCGCCCCAAGACACAGGAAATCTATAAGATTTTTCACATAGCATAGCATAGTCGGCCTTATAATGTTTCCACTGTTGGGACTCAGGCCTCCTCTCCAAGAGAGGGTATGGGCTGTAATCCACCACGCGGGCCCAGTGCGGGTTGGTGGATGTCACATGTCTTCAAATTTTTGGTTCTAGAACATGCCGGTTTCCTCTCGATGTTTTCAGAATTTTCACAACAAAAAAATATATTTATAGATGCCTCGATCGTAAATTCATTTTTACCAATGATCACATGCTATTTTATTTATCAATCAAAAGCCTCTTCAACTACCACTAAGTTGACCGTGTTGCATATCTCTGCGATTGTATGCCAAGGTAAAGTGTGTATTAAGTTCTTGGCATCAACGTTCTTTTTCTAAGTGAGGAAATTCATAATTCAGTTTATATGGATTTAGCAACCATCCCTTCTATGGGATATATATGCCGCTAATACTCTGAAAGTAACAAAATTAATATAATTTTTAAAAAATTTGTGTCTGTCTGTTCCCGCTAATCTCGAAACTGCTGGACGGATTATGACGGGATTTTCATTAGTAGACAGCTGATGTTGTTAGGAGTAACTTAAGCAAACAAAACTTCTTAAATCATAACCGTGAAATAGCATAGTGGTGTTTAACGAGTCTGGCGCGGACGAAGTCGCGAGCCCTAACTAGTAAATAAATAAAGTTTTCATATAACACAGCCCTACTCAAAGAGAACGCTGTTGCAATTGAATAGTTCAATGAAACGTGAGACCCTCGCACGCTGCTAAACACGTGTCTAAGTACCGATGGTGGGTGGTGGCCTTTACGTAATTTTTATATAATGTCATTATAGAATTACTACGCTTGGAGCGCCCCCCCACTACTTCCCCCCTACGGGCTGAAATACTCGGCGACGCGCAACTATCTCTTATACACCTGCTCATGTTTACATACACATATGTCGACAGCTGGTAGACTGGAATGCGACCGTTATCAATCGCACCACGAGACCCTGTTGAGGACTTTCAACCTCAATATTATAAAAAATCTCGTGTCACAATGTTTGTAATCAAACTCTTCAGAAATTTCTTGACCGATTTTTGTTTTTTTGATTATGAGATACGCATATTTTGCTAAAGACATAAAATAATTATTTATTTTATGTCACCGGCACTGTTAGCTGAAATCTAATTTTTTTTTTCAGTTTTATATATGTGTTAGGGTCGTATTGTCCCACTGCTGGGCAAAGGGAGGCCTTGCCATATTTTCCAACGATCATATATTCACCCATCAAATATCATCAATCAAACAAGCGTGATTGGTTAGAAGTCTAACCCTGTCCAAAAATATGATAAGGAAGAAGAACTACCATTTATATCAATAAATAGAAATAAAAATGCTAGTAGACGTTGGTCAGCAGTTTTTTTTTTCTGCCCGTGTGTTTATAACTGTTCTTCTTCTTCTTCTTCTTCTTCTTCTTTTCGATTCGCTGGTAAACTCGTCAAACCTTTTGGGCCCAATAGGCGGCCACACTAATAGCAGCAACGGTAGCACTCATCAAATCCTCCAAAGTGCAGGTATACGGACACCTGGAGCATTCCAACATGTGGCTCATGTTTTGAACAGGAGCTCCGCACTCACATTGAGTATTCGATGGGTCTATAAAACCCCATTTTGCCAAGTTGTGTTTGCAGCGGCCTACCTGGGTTCGCAACCGATTTAGTGCCTTCCATACCGGCCACTGCAAATCGCGTCCAGGCGGGAGATGCTCTTGGGGTCTCAAAAAGTCGGATGGTGGCAGGTGATGCTCTTCCCAAAGCTTCAATCTTTCGTTAGGTGGTGGGTCATTAATGGCCTGTTTATAACTGTGAGTACGGTCTACTGCATATCACTTTGACTACTGTAACCGCTCTTGCTGCTACGGAGGAAAAGCAACGTGTATATAAATATGTTACCATTGACGTTCGTTGACCGTACTTTACAGGTGGCTAAAGTCACGAGACGTGCCGTAGCGTAATTTGACAATCAAGGATTCAAGACCTTCAACTGCGGAAATGTTCGAAATACTTACGGTGGCTCGGGAACGCAATGTGCAACTGAAGAAACACAGGTGGTTTTATTGTGTAAAAATCAGACAGGCCCTCTCGCTCCGCCTAGAGCGGAAGAAGTTATTTGATGATTTCGCACCTCAAGAAAAGGGGTCAAAACTTTAATAGTATAATAAATAATAATAACCATTTTTGTATTACCCCCATTGCCATTTCCATATAAATTTGTATGAAGATTAAAACGAATAAAAAGAAACAGTTTCAAATAATCAAATCAAACTAAATATCAATTAATTAAAAAACAATTACATTTAATTAAAATTCAAATCAAATGAAATAAATTCAATTTAAATACATGAAAATTAAATAAATTAAAATCAAATTGCTTCATTAAAATTAAATAAATTCAAATCTAAACTCCCTCCCTCTCCGACATTGTACTGGAAAATGTCTATCAAAACAATGCCTCAACGGGTAGTGTGAAAGTGAAACCCGGGGCCCTGGGTCGAAGGCAAAGAAGGAACAGGAGTAGGTTTTAGCCAGTAAAAGTCTAACACTATCTCGCGCTTCGCCCAAGAGCGGGACTTGTCATAAGATGATTTTCCCACCTAAAAAAAAAACCAGAACATGCAACATGCATGATAAAAGGACAATCCAGTCTTATCGTAATCATCGTCAGTACGATGGCTTTGGTTGACGTTTAATTTGACTTGTTACTCAGACTCGACTATGCTACTACGACATGATGTTAGCAAACGTATCCAGCCAATTAACTTTATAGAATCGTGTGGTTTATTAGGAAATCAATATTGTAGGGGCGATCCAACAAGCAAGCAATAAGAACAGGTACTCTGTCTTTATTGGTGCCTATCAGGTGGATTGAGTAAATTGCTTGAAAGATTGAACTTTCTTTTGTGCCTACAAATGATAAATTAATGATATTTGTTTTGAAAATGCAGAAAGAAATGCATGGGGTACTGGTGGCCGAGCAGTAACGACTCTGGTCGCGAGTTCAAACCCAGCCAGGCGCATTACTTTGTGTAATTTATTTCACCAACACTGCTCTCAAAACGGTGAAGGAAAACATCGTGAGGAAACCGGCGTGTCCTAGAACCAAAAATTCGAAGACATGTGACATTCACCAACCCGCACTGGGCCCGCGTGGTGGATTGCGGCCCATTCCCTCTCCCAGAGAGGAGGCCTGAGTCCCAGCAGTGAGAACATTAAAAGGCTGACTATGCTATTATTTTTATGATTTTGCAAATAGGTTTAATTATTATAGAAAAAAAAAAAAAAATTACATTCAAAACACTTTTAAATGTAATTTTTTTTTGGTCAGTATAAACTAGATGAGGCCGGTGTTTCCTAAGTGACTACCCTGAGAAGAAATACCGAAACAAACTCAGGGGTCAGTCTCTTTTAAAGTTCATACACTAAACATGTAATGGTCAAATGCAGATTGGTGTCTAAGTTCGTCTTTTGAAGTAAGAATATTTTTAGACACTAGCTTCTGCTAGCGGCTTTGCCCGCGTGAAACTAACTTTCTCCATACAAACTATGGAACCCCGTTTTACGTCCTCGAGCCTATGAGTAAAGAAAAAAACTGGACAAGTGCGAGTCGGACTCGCGCACTGAGGGTTCCGTACAAACTTACCTATGTCAATAGTTCAATTCCTGAATGGAGTCTCGAATATTTTTCCGAATAGCAAAAAATAGTTTTTTTATTATGTATTATCAACATATTTACTCTTTTCAGATTTATTCCTATGCCTGTGTTATAAGACCTTGCTTTATACCAAATTTCAGGATTCTGGGTCTACGGGAAGTACCCTATAAGTTTTGATTTCCTTGAGAGTGTCGAAATATACGTTTTTTGCCACATAAACGGCCGTACCTTTTTAACTAGATTTTTCACAGCTTCAAGGGACCGCAGACCTAAGTATATAGTTTTAATTTCAACTCGATACCTCCACGTGTTTTCGAGATACATTGTCTTTACAGACAGACGGGCAAAAAACTGATCTATTTAGGGTTTTTTTTTTATGGGGTGGGAAAATCATCCTAATGACATCCCCGCTCTTGGGCGGAGCGGGAGATAGTGTCAGACTCTTACTGACTAAAAACCCACTCCTGTTCCTTCGTTGCCTTCGTCCCAGGGCCCCGGGTTCCGCTTTCACACTACCCGTGGATCTTTTTAGGGTTCCTTTTTTTTCCTATTGAGAAACGAAAACCTAAAAAAAAAATTAACTTACTGCGTAATTCGACTGTCCCTTCGTTTACCTCTATATCATTAAGTGGCAGCCCTGCCTGATCAAGAGGCCATTAGAATTGACTTGTTCATTGTAACGCTAAACTCAGCTCGGCCACGTTGGAACACACGTGCTGTACTACTAGCAAAGCACGGCCTTTGCGTAAGAACCTTGTACGATTTCATTTTTATAATCCGTGATTTGAAAATAATACGGTTTCTTATAAAATTATGTGTTTTGTAAATGATTGTTTCTGTGTAAGAATGTGGAACGAAATTGAATTTCATATTGGAAAAAATAACCAATTGCGAGTCGGATTTGCACACGAAGGGTTCCGTATTACTATATTAATAACATATTATTTATTTTTCTTTTTTTATTATTGTTTTGTTATCATGTTTTGTTTCTGCACCACCTAAGGTCGACTGGTAGAAAATGCCTAAGGCATTAAGTCCGCCTTTGTACACTTGTTTACTACTTGTGCATAAAGTTTTAATAAAATAAATAAATAAATTAAAATCGCCGGCAAAAAAGAACTTGTCTCCTTTAATCTTTAACTTAATTTCATTATTTGTTTATGTAGTGGCACACATTATGTGAAAATTTCAACTCTCTACCTCTCACTTATTAACCGACTGAAAAAAGGAGGAGGTTCTATGTTCGGCTGAATGTATTTTTATTGTTTTTTTTTATGTATTTTCAGGTCCGATTTCTCGGTCAATTATGAACCGATTTTGAAAAAAAAACAATTTTATGCAAAGGTTAGGCTTCTGAATTGATCCCATAGAAATATTGTTATGATCTGATCATGAACTTCGAAGATATGGAACAGAACTCCTCATAGGATCACAGCAGAACCGTCGTAACTAGTAAAATTGCTTTGTTTATACGTGCAGTCGATGTCTGACTGAAAGAAGAGGAGGAATATATCGAACTGATCTGATGATGAAGTCTGAAGTTAGGAACCGGAACTCGTAATAAATTAATGTAATCTAAACGTGTTTGAGATTAATAGAATTTTCATGAGATGCACTCCGGCTATAAGGTATTTAAGTTTGACTGAGGGTACTTTTTGTAAAAAAAAAAAAACACTGAAAAGTGCATAATAACTTTAATTTCGGAAGTCGGTGTTAAATAAAGAGGAGACAAAACTATTATAGAAACACAGACTTCCGAAGTTAAAGTTATTTTGCACTTTTCAGTGTTTTTTTTGCTTTGAAGTCGTTGTATTTTTTTTCGGAAAAAGTTTTTTATAATGTAATACAGCCCGCTGACAGACGAATCGACAGACAGACGGATGAACGGACAATGAAAGTTTAGTAATAGGGTCTCGTTGGCACCCTTCAGGTACTATAACCCTAAGAATCATCCCTGTCAAACGTCACTTTGACTTAACTTTTTTATTCTTAATAGGTTACCTAGAAAGCGCTTACCTAGAAGTAACCTATTCACCCTTGACTTAAAGATTCCCGGGTTGTAGCCATCAGGAAACACAGATCCCGACAAGGAATTCCACTCCTAAGCTGTACGCACAATGAATGGGTTCCCAAAACGTATTCAGAAACTTCTTTCTTTAGACTATCAAGTCTCCTCTTCTATAATAAATTTGGAAATCCTTGCAAGACCAACCCAAACTTTTGCCAAAAGCTTACAGCTATTTGAAATTACCAATACGCTAAATTTCCATACCGCTCCTGACTCCGTTGAAACTTACAACACAAGTCTTTATGCTTCCACGGGTAGTGTGAAAGCGGAACCCGGGGCCCTGGGACGAAGGCAACGAAGGAACAGGAGTGGGTTTTTAGTCAGTAAGAGTCACTATCTCGCGCTCCGCCCAAGAGCGGGGATGTCATTAGGATGATTTTCCCATCCAATAAAAAAAAAAAGTCTTTATGCTTTTCAAGATGTCGCTCTGTAACAATCCTGAGACTGTGGAACGAGTCTTTTAATTTTGAAGTTTTGTCTTCTTAAATTATATAATAGTTACACGTAGTTTTATCGAGACTCCAGCCAATACGGCGGCCAATCGGGCGTCTGAAAAAAAATTACATTGCGTCTAACGAAGGGCTGGAACAATTTGCCTGCTGCGGTCTTCCTGTCCAATTATAATTTAGGTGTCTTCAAGGTTAGAGTGAATGGGCTCTAAACTAGTGCCCCTCGCCATCAGGTGGGATCGCGGTCAAGCACTAGTTTATGTCAATAAAAATATATATAGTGCGTTTGCAATCGAATAACAATCAAGTTATTCGCAAAGTTCTTTTTTCTTTTGCTTTTTTAGTAATTTTGGTTCAAGTTAGCGATAAAATTCTTAGTTTGACGTCATAGTTATAAAACTTATCTGGTTTTGAAACTCGCCGTCTAGCTGCGGAAAACAAACTGCTCTGACGTCCATTGGTGATATGATATCTTATTCCCACTTGAAACGAAAAATGTATTTTGACATGACATTCAAAAAATTTTGCAATCGGTAGGACATATCCAATGTTCATGAGATAAATTAGTCCTTTTGCTAATCAATGTAGCGTCTCTACTCTATATTTACAGTCCAAGAATCCTATTTATACATATTTATTAAATAATTATTATGACAGCACTGAAAATGTGTTTCCACGCGCGCCTCCAGATGTCAGCAACTGTAGGGGCCCAGCAGGGTCGAGGCCTACTGGGGCCAAGCATCTGTTTCTGAAAGAAAGACTCGGCCCTGGTCGAAAAGCAACGAAGGAACAGGAGTGGTTTTTGATATTTTTTTGAAAAAAGTCGTTTGATACATGGCAAATTTGTCACTGCAGCCCTCGGCTCCGAGCATAACACCCTCGCCTATGGCCCGTGCGAATTCCACCTCGGTCGCAATGACAAACTTTCTGCACTTGTATCAAACTAGGAATTACTTTTATCGCATCGTGTGCGTTCATAAACATAAATTTACAAATATTTGTTCTGTGCGGGAATCGAACTTGCGATACGCAGCACAACAGCCAACACAACGAGCGCCTAAAGGAGATGTCAGCAAAACCATAGGGGCCCATAAGGAGATGTCAGCGACTGTAGGGGCCCAGCAGGGTCGAAGCCTACTAGGGCCAAGGGTCTGATTCTGAAAGGAAGACTCAGCCCTCGTACGAAAGGCACCGAAGGAACAGGAGTGGGTTTTTAGTCAGTAAAAGTATGACATTGTCTCCCGCTCCGCCCAAGAGCGCGGGATGTCATAAGGTGATTGTTCCACCGAGAAAAAAACCGTAAATTTGATCTTGAATGAATTTGAATTTGAATTTGATTTAGTGATCTGAGATAAATTGTGTTTTAGAGATAGTAACATCACACCGTAACGACCTCCAGAACTCACGTAATGACCTCCACATCACACCAAAACGACCTCCGCATCGCATAACAACTATTTCTTTTTTCTCGCCAAATAAATAAATATATTTTATTAAATATACTTAATGTTAGTTTTTGTGGCACCTTTGTGGAAGAGACATAAATGTTAAGTATTTAATTGTGCTATGTTAATCTTTACGATTCCTGCTTCATTAGAAATGACAGTACAAAGCGCACACAGACGGTGAGAGGCCGTAACACCCCCTCCCCAAAACGCTTCAAGTGCTCTTTTAGTCTTTAACCGACTTCAAAAAGAAGGAGGTTATATGTTTGGCTGTATGTATTTTTTTTTTTTTATAAATTTTCACCGATATTTTGTCGACTGTGGACCGATTTAGAAAAATATTTTTTTGATTGAAAGGTGATCTGTGTGTGTGCAAAATAACTTTAATTTCGGAAAAAAAAGCTATCTCCCGTTCCGCCCAAGAGCGGGGATGTCATAAAGTTATTTTACACTTTAAGTGTTCTTTTTTACATTGAATTCGGTTATTTTTAAATACTAGAATATATTATCGAATGGTATGCAGTCATTGCACCTCCACCCACATGCGCGCGCGCATCCATATTCATGATCAAACACAGTGCAATGGCAGCATTTTTGTGACTCATTTTATCTGCATTCTAAGATTATCTAGATTTTCTTTGACAAGTCAGCCTGATAGCCTGATCTCTGTAACCACCAGTCCAGTCTGGTTTTGGTTACATCTATCACATTTCTTTTTTTGTTGAAAATCTTCCCATGACTTCTCTCGCTTTAGGGTGGGGCGAGAGGGTATGTCAGACTTTTACTGCCTAAAACCCACCAATATCCTTCCGTTGCTCTTTGCGTTTAAGGACCACAGTATCTCTTTCAAAAATTCCCGTGGCTTCAAATTTTTTGGTTCATGGTCATGACTGTCTCCTCATTAGGTTTTCCATCAACGTTTATTGAAGTTTTCCTTAAATTCTGAAAGCCTATCTACTCTCTAATCGAGCATCACAACAGCTTAGTTTGATCAAACCGCCTGCTGCAGCACGATCTTGAGACAACAAAAATAAACAACAACAAAGCTTGATATCAGATGTGATATCAACCGCAGCATCACCTGTAGGCGCCTACGCATCTACACGTGCGTGTCGGCGGCATATAGCGCTCAGACGCCTCTGACTCAATAATCTTATTTCCTGTAATCAATGTAGGTGGTTTGTTTTGCCAGGCCCCTAAGGCTTGACTCAGACAAGAGCACATAGAATTATGAACTTTACGACCTGTCCTTTAAAGTGCAAATGAAAAACAGCGTATGTTCGAGGTCGTCTAAGGAACCGTTGCGTCCAAGTAACTGATGTATTCGTCAATCTTTTATAATAAACTGTATTTAAGGTACAAGAAAGTGCATTATTCAATGACAGAAGCTCTTTGAAGCTTAAAAGAACCTCAACATGTTAGAACTTGTCCAACTATCAAAATAATTGTAGTGGGAGTATTGTGATTCATTAAATTTAATCTTTTACGACCCAGTTAAGACGCTTCTTAAGATAGTAGTGCGAACACAATGAAAATTAAAAGATATCTACGATGTTAAACAGAGATTATATATTGTCGTGCCTGTTATCTAAAGGATCTGGATCTGTTCTAATTGAGACGCAGAAGCATAATCTTACAAATAAATGACAACCTGGAAATATCTTCCTTTTTTTATGGTGGGAAATCATTTAATGACATTTCTCGCTCAAGGGCGTGTCAGAATATTACTGACTAAAACTACACTTATGTTTCTTTTGCGTTCTAGGACCAGAAGCTCCTCCTGTCTATAGAATAGGCTTATATGCCTTCCTCTTTGCTTGTCTTGTCTTCATCTCTGATAATCATCATTTTTGTAAATATAGTCTCCCCCTTTCTAGCCATCTTTTATTTCCATCCATCGTTTCATTTACTTAATTTTTTAACTCGAAACCTATTCACATTTTTAAAGCTCTTAATTCGATTACGTAATGGTTTCAATTTACTCACTTAACTTTTTGCACACAAGGACAATTGGAAGGTTAAAAAGGACTGGTCTGAACCAGCATTCTACAGATTCTAGAAAATTCTTCATGACTGAGATTTCAACGGTCATTGGCACAAAAATAGGTTTGACTCAAACTTCTAACGACTTCTCATTTAATTCCCTGAACACATGGCGTGCGGTCACGCACGTGGTCACAGAGGCGCCCGACGTCGGCGCCGGCGCATGGTCGCTTGGTGTCGTCTCGTATGTCACCGGTCTTACTGGAGACAACCACCTGACTGATTTGAAACATGAACTGTTTTCTGTTGTGCTTAGGGTTTGCCTCCATGTACGAGTTTCTCCCGAACGAAACTCGGCCATTTTTGAGAACTGCTCCTTACTTTATTGATGATTTTCTTCATAATTGATGTACTATACCACCATTGTTTTTCTTTTTGTTTAAATACCAAATCAACTTTAATTTATGTCAGCAGGATATTTAGGTTCTTGCTAGCTATTAGAGATCCTCATAAATTTTGTAACTATCAGATCAGCAGCTTCCCAAGTATTTTCCTGATCCTTTATCATCTAGCCTTCAAACCATTTTTATTCACTTAATAGAAAACCTTTGCAGCCATTAGAAATCCCCGCGAGATAAGAACGTGACCTACCCACAAGTTTGAACAGGACCTGAATACTGCACCTAACCTAAATGAAATACTTAGCATAACTTGACACAGGTCTATATGCTAATGAGTTCATAAACTATGTTAAACAATTTTACAAGGCAAATAGAACCGGTGTTCTAGATTCTTATAAAGTTGGTTTAATAACTAAGTACTAAATAAATATACGTACAAATCTAGACCACTTATGGAATATGGTGGAACGAACTGGCACAACAAAGAACGAAATATCCACGTTAGCCTTGGCCCGAATAAGTATATGGAAAATCATAAATTCAAAACCTCTCTAGGTTTTAGACAACAGTAGGATGATGTCAGTAGACAGTAATCCTTAACGGAAAGGACCTAATCTAAGGATGAAATCGACTCCTACACTGAAGATACTGACCCGCACTTGCAGGAGATATCGAATAAGGATAGATTAACCTGATCTAACATTGAAAAAATTTAGACAGGACAAAGTACAACGAGATTTTCAGAAAAACAAGGTGATACATACTAACAAAATTGAGTTTAGTCATGACCCTTTTTACAGTATGTATAAGGAAGTAGCATTTTAAGATGAATACATATTTAAATTTACTGCCAGCGTTGAATACGAACATGTAGGCAGTAAACGCTTATATCTTTTTTTTTTCAATAGGAAATGACATTTTATGAGGAAGCATTCTTAGGTGCTTTTGTTTTTTTTTCGTATACGTAGTAGTAGCTTTGATATGTAGGCTTTGATATCACTTATTTGGTATTTTTTTAAATATAGCTATTATGTAATCTATTGCACAGTCTTTCTCGTTTAGCTTTGCTTTCTTCTTTTATTTGTTTTCATCTCCTTTTGTATTGGGTTTAGTAGCATCTTTAAATTCTTGTAGTTTCCAAGGACCAGAATTTTCTTAGCTAACTTCAACTACCAGTTAAACCCATTAAGAAGTCATCTGCCATATGTTTTTCTTCTTCATTTATTTATTCTTCACGCTGTCTCTCAATCTCAGTCGTTCAGACACGGAAGCGCTTAGTTGTGTTATGTAGATTGTACTACTGAATATATTTATTGAGTCTATCTACAGCTGCTGTGGATCAGTAAAATAAACATATGTTAACATGACTAGTCACTCCTCACTTACAGTTGAGAATGCTTGGCATTCACTATATCCCGTTGCACCGGTATAAAATGTTCCAACAACATCCAACGGATTGTAAATTCTATATTAAATTGATTTCTCTTACGATTTTGAAGGTAGATTTTTTATAATGATCGTTTAGTTCTTACATAAGACTTCCTGTCTGAGTCTCGATTATTTATTTACATTAATCTTCTTATAGTACTCATTAAGTATCACGTACTATTATACATGCGGTCGTTTGTGAGTGTGTGTAATTATGTTTGTTACTTCTTCACGCTCGAACGTCTGAACGGATTTCGATGAAACTTGGTCCACGGGTACAATTTTAATCCTGGAAGTATGTTCCCTTGGCACAATTTCCAATTCTCACGCGGGCGAAGCCGCTGGCAGCAGCTAGTATTTCAAATTTTAGTTGTTATCAAGTCGGAATCAAGCAGCTGACTTAATATTCCCTACTCCACTATTCTTGTCATTGAAAGTCCACTTTCCATTTTAAATATGCAAATATTCTTAAAAT
Organism: Mythimna vitellina; assembly: GCA_949316375.1. NCBI lineage: Eukaryota > Metazoa > Arthropoda > Insecta > Lepidoptera > Noctuidae > Mythimna > Mythimna vitellina. The sequence goes on along the minus strand of OX438701.1, from coordinate 21,236,171 downwards.
AGTTCGTAGTCGTCTGGCCAACATATCGCTAATCATGCTGTCACCGCTTTAATGTCAACTGGCCTCTATATAAGTGTGTCAGCAGTAATATCATCGTCTTACGGTAGTAAATTTTTATTCACGGTTGTAATATTGCCATCAGCGATCATCACGGTCAATCACAGAGAGATCTGTGGAGCTATTACGGGAACAAATTGTTGAATTGGAGCGTTTGTTAACAATGTTGAAAAATTGCTTTAATTTGATTAATTAAAGTCCAGTTTTTGTTACGAAAGTTTTCGTCCGACAAAGCCCGAAGAATCACTAAATTTAAATGGCAGTAGGCAGGGCACATTGCTCACAGAACAGATGGTAGATGGGGCCGAAAAGTTTTAGGGTGGCGACCGCGTATCGAAAAACGCTGCGTTAGAAGGCCTCCCACAAGGTGGACCGATGACCTGGTAAGATTTGCGGGAATCTGATGGATGTGAGACGCACAGAACCGTTCGTCGAGGTGATACTTGGGCAGGCTTATGTCCAAAAATGGACGTCTTTCGGCTGAAATGATGATGGTGAAGAACTATCTAGATTCGGAAAAATCTTTGTAACTCAATTCGGAAATTGAACTGTTTTCATAGGTAAGTTTGTACGGAACCCTCAGTGCGCGAGTCCGGCTCGTATTTGCCCAGTTTTATTTTTATTTAGACTATATTTTCTCACAGCTAGGCAAAGGCTTCTTTTTCCGAGCCACCTCGAACCAGCCTTTGCCGAAAGTGTCTAGGTCATCTGGCCACCTTTTTCCAGGTCGACGGCGAATTATAGACTAATTTTCGCCTGTATAACACCTATTATTTTGATGACACGATAGGCACAGTGGTTAATCTATTGGCTGTGCTTCTTGTTTTTTCGGTTTGAAAATCATCTAATGAAATCCCACGCTCTTGGGTGGAGCGCGAGATAGTGTCAGACTTTTACTGATTATGGGCCCCTACGGTTTTGCTGAAATCTCCTTGAGGCGCTCGTTGTGTTGGCTGTCGTGCTGCGTATCGCAAGTTCGATCCTCACACAGAACATATATTTGTATGAGCTACAGATAGTTGTCCCGGGTCTTGTATATGTATGTTTATGTTTATGAACACACAATACGATGCGATAGAAATAATTCCTAGTTTGATACAAGTGCAGAAATTTTGTCATTGCGACCGAGGTGGAATTCGCACGAGCCGTAGGCGAGGGTGTTATGCTCGGAGCCGAGGGCTGCAGTGACAAATTTGCCATGTATTAAACGACTTTTTCAATACACTTACGAAAAAATGAATAAACGGGGCTTGACTGGCTACTCGTGGGGGTCGACGCGTGCCCAGCCTCATACGATAAATGTAATAACATCGTGGCGGGGGAGAGCACGCGCACTTTTCTGCACTAGTGCGGAAAACAGTCTATTGCGTGCCTAAAAGCGGTGGGATAAGAGCGGGTTTTCGAGTAAGTATATTTAAAAAAATATTTGCTATAGCATGACCTATCGCATATCTAAATACATTTATTGTTTTGACAAGCCGACGCCTTTAGTTTCTCAAGCCAGGTTTCTTCAATTGTGAAGCGAGGTACTGCGTTGATGTCACCCGTGTTTTGACGAGCAACATATATGACATCATAATGGATGGATGTTAGGACCCAGTCGCGACGTGAGCGAGTTATATAGTAGCGATAAAAGACGGGATTCGGACAAATGTATATAATATACATACTCGTACATACTCGTAATTTGGAGGTATCATCCAAGGTAAAAAAAAAATTGCAAGAAATGCAAGATTTTTTTTTGTCTTTGAATTTGCACCTAATCTTTCTGAATGTGAATTAAAATAAAATGATAAATAAATGTATTACTATTCGAAAAACTCATCCTATTTTAAAAATGTATATGATATACAACATACTCGTAATTTGGAGGTATCATCCAACTTATAAAAAAATGCAATAAATGCAGCAATTTTTTTTTATCTTTGGCTTTGTCTGCACCTAATCCTTCTGAATGTGAATTAAAATAAAATGATAAATAAATTTATTACTATTCGAAAAACTCATCCTATTTTAAAAATGTATATGATATACATACTCGTCATTTGACGGTAACATCCAACTTTTTAAAAAAAAAAATGCAGTAAATGCAAAAAAAAATTTTTGTCTTTGACTTTGTCTGCACCTAATCTTTCTGAATGTGAATTAAAATAAAATGATAAATAAATTTATTACTATTCGAAAAACTCATCCTATTTTAAAAATTATTAATGGATCTGTAATTAATCTGCCTTGAAACCTAGTTCATTTTTATTCAAGTGCGTTTTTTTTTATCTGGAATTTTTCTCTTTTGATTACCTAACACAATTCGTCGGCGCAAAAACCTCTTTTCATTACTTTATGTAGGTATTTATTATATTAAATATATATGTGTGTTTATTTTAAATATAGGTAGGTATCTATAGGTACCTACATATAAATTTTATTTTCTTTCTGCACCTGTCATATTATTGCCTTTACCACAAATATTTACCTGATAGAGAATGCTTAAGGTTTTAAATCCACCTTTGTACTGATTATTATTATGCATGAAGTCTTGATAAATACAGACTTCAAAATCTTTGAAACTTCCGTCCAAAAGAAATTTTATTGGCAAAACATTTCACATCAGTTAAAGAACTTTTTTTTTTTGCCTACGCACGGTTTGTGCATTTAACCAGTGTCAAGTTTAAGAAAGTTATAATTTATTAAAGTTATAGTTAAAATTATAATTGCCAGTTACTTTAAGTTTCTTTGAGTTCCATTAGAACACGGCACGGATGTAACACATTCTAATGTTTTTGCAGTATTGGAGCAAATGCACCGAAATCGCAAACCTGTTTCAATTATTCCACATATTGTTCAGTTGCAATACAAAACTACATCAATTTCATATCACGATATCCACTAGGAATCAATTTGCGAATAATTAAAACATCCACTGAACTTCACTCGAAGAAATCCCGCCAATAACTCTATAGCGACATCTATGACGTCACATAAGAACTAATCAAAATAGATTAGAACATTTAGAACAGCCCGAAATCATCTATCGGGCAGTTGCCCACCAGACATAACATCCGTCTGGTCGGAGGATCCTCCCTTTTCAACGGAGGTTTACGGGACTTTACACTCTGTTCCACATACCTCTAAAACTCCGTAACAGTACTTTCAATTGCAATTTCACTTTTTGTTTTGATCTCAGTCCTGCCTTTTGTATACCGATAAAACGCTATATGTCCGACCCTTTCCTATTGGCTATAAAAGCACACACTATCAGTTATAGAAATCAGGACTCAACCTTGACATAGTGAGCATAGACAAAAGATTATAAATCGATTTATCAACGTTGGCCTGAAATCATTCAATGTGTTTTATCTACAGACGTACATAGTTGACATTTTCATTGACGCTATTATATGATACCCACGCAATTTGGTCGTATGACTATCTTTATCTCTAATATATAAAATTCTCGTGTTGTGGTGTTTGTGGTTAAACTCCTCCGAAACGGCTTTCCCGATTCTCATGAAATTTTGTGTGCATATTGGGTAGGTCTGAGAATCGGACATCTATTTTTTATCCCCCTAAATGTTAAGGGTAATCCACCGCTAATTTTTTTTTTTTCAATTTTAGATAAAAAAAAATTATATACATAGCAAAACAACGTTTGCCGGGTCAGCTAGTAATCTATATAATTATATCTTTATCTTCTGTACGTGTGTTTGTCACTTATCTCCTCCTAAACCTCGTGAATGATTTTTGTTTGAAAATACGTTTGGACCCAATAGGTGGCGCTGCAATTGGGAACTCAATTTTTTTCTGACTATAAGCCTTGGCGCAGGACAACGTCTGCCGGGACCAACGGGATAAAAGGCCGTTTTTTTTTTTGTTATATCAGAATTTAGTTTTTTTGCAGCTTCAAGGGACCGCAGACCTGAGTATATGGTTTTAATTTCAACTCGATACCTACACGCGTTTTCGAGATAAAGGGTCTTGTCAGACAGACAAACAACAAAGTGATTCTATAAAGGTTCCGTTTTTTCCTTTTGAGGTACGGAACCCTGAAAAATGAACAACTTCAAAGTCAAAGTCAAAAGTTTTTTATTTCACATGGGCACTTATAAAACGTAAGAAGCTAGTGCACGGTTCCAAATTGGTCGTTTCCTATGGAGAAGAACCGGCAAGAAACTCCATGGTTACTATTTAAAAAAAAAATGTTGTTACAATATTTTCATATTACAGCATAAGTAGATATTATGTAAGGACAGTGTAGACTGGTCAATATTGTACTAAAAAGTACAATAAAAATAATCATAATAAAAAGTAACCTTGACGATAGACAGATCGGGTAGGGACCTCTTAAGGAAACCATGTGAATTTTAGTTAGTACAAGTCTTTTACTCCCTCTCACTGCAACCAGAGCAAAAGGATTAAGTGACTTTCCATGTCAAAAAAAAATCCTTTGCCTTGTTTCATCCCTTTCAAGTAACATATAACCGGTTTCCTCAACCAGTATCTAGTTTTTACTGTTACGGTAAAATTTATTTTACAGTTAAGTGTAACACTAAAAGATCACTGTACCTACCATTAAATACTGAGTAATATGTAATAAATAAAGATGTGTTATAAAATCTAAATAGTGTAGTAAAAATCTATGTGTAGTAAATCACGTGGAATCTCCGAAGTTCGCTGACTTATGTTCAACGAATTTGAACTTTATATAAATTCTTGTGTAAAATGCTTCACTGAAATTCTATACCACTTGAGTTTTAAGATTTAAGTATACCCGGCCAAATGCAAGTTGGACTTGCGTACGAAGGGTTCCGTACCATTATAAACAACATATTTTGGTATTTTATCATAACCTTTTTTTTAGTTTTTGTTGTTATAGCGTTAACAGAAATACATAGACGGTAAAAATTTCAACTGTTTAGTTATAACGGTTCATGAGAGCAGCCTGGTGACAGACAGACGAACGTCAGAGTCTTACTAATACGGTCCCGTTTTTACCCTTCGGGTACGGAAACCCTAAAAAAGATTTTAGTAATTTTTGAAGTTTAGAAGACAAATAAATGGAGTCCTAAATTTCTAAACAGCTTTTTTATTTTTTAAGTGTGGAAATTATCCTATGACTTTTCTCGCTCTGGGAGAAGCGGGAGTGCGTGTTAGACTTTTACTGACTAAAACCACAATTTTTGACATCTCTTTGAGGAGCGCCTGGATCACTACGCGCTGTTGACGACTGGACTTGATCCAGTTAATTATCGGACGGGTGGACGTCAAGCTACCCATTGCTCGACGTCCGCAAGCCTGCATCTACCGTGGCTGGTAGTCGGGGTCAGAATCTCGGCGACTGGGGCGTGAGGATATTCGCTTCCTCACTCGTGCGGCCTCCTCCTTCGCTAGCATTACTGCTTTGCAGAAGGAGGCCACCGCCTGCCATTCCTCCTCGCTTCAGACCATAGCCCGAACCGGGGCCCGACGCGAGAGGTCGCTGCCGCCATTACCTCCACGAGGACACGACGGTACTCCGCCCAAGCGGGACACATCTCCACCGTATGCTACACCGTGTCCTCCGGGCAAATTTCTATACAGCTGCTATCTGAAACGACACTTCCAATATTGAAATCTGAAATGAAATTATACATTTCAAATACATTTAGTATTCACAATCAAGAGAAAATTGAGTTGGAATTCGATTGGGACGATTCAATTTGAAATCCAATAACTTGTTAGAATTACGTCATTTGAAAGAGTCTGAGTGGTAATTTCGCACGAGTACAAGTACTGGTGCGAAATTACCTTCGAATCCAACAGTAAACGTAAGTTTACTGTTACTGTTGGATTCTAGCAACTGTCAGACGTCGTTTTGTCAAAAGCTGTTCCTAGCAGTTTGAATGAACAATGTGTTTTTAGGATTCCGTACGCGAAGGGTGCCAACGGAACGCTATTATTTAGGCTCCGCTGCCCGTCCGTCTGTCAACGGGCAATCGCGGCGGGCATAAATGAAAATTGAAACGTGATTGATGGACGCGAACACCCAATACCCAATGGGTGTACCCATGGAGTATCTTTCATAATTTCATAGGCGATTTAAGAAAAGATGAATCTAAATTTTATTATTACTTTAGGATGGCCAAAATGTCCATTAAGACGCTACCAACCTTTTAAAAAAACAGCACAAATATGAGAAAAAGCGTCACCCCTGAGAGAATTTGGCAATATCTTGTTTTTGTGGCGAAAGATGAAGGTGAAATTATGATAGGACATCTCTTTCCTTGTAATCAAGTTGATTAATTCCCGTGTGGATATATCCGTTCAAGTGACCATCTACCTGATTACACTCTTTACCCGTTTCCTCTTTAATCTAGCTGGGGTCTCTAGGGAATTTATTTTTGCCATTTTCCTCAATAACCTTTCACCATAATCTAAGCTCGATTGCGCGACAGCAGTTAGACCACCATCGTTGATTTCCGACATTCCGTCATTTACTATTATGTAAATTGATTGTCTCTAACTTCCTCGGAGATTTATGGCAATCATAGTTTATAACCATTTAGTGTTACGTGAACGTTTGTCTGCCTTGTAATTTATTTGCTGGAAAGCGTTTAGTGTATTTGTAACTTTATTACTGTTATAGTATATTTATTTTCTTTTATATTTTGATTTCTTTTTGTTTATGTTTGTCTCTATTATGGCCGGCATCAAAGTGCCACAGATAATCTGGACGACTGTGTTGTCTATGGTCATATAGAGCAGCACAGTTATGCCAGATACACATATCAGGGAACTTTGTTTTTATATTTTTGTAAGTATTGTGCGTCTATTTAGGCAGAATAAACATGTTTTCTTTCTTCTTTCTTTTCTTTCTATATAGGTCATTAATTTGAATTGATATTGTTGATTAAGCACTTATTTTAAACATACCTATTTTCGCGATACCATTTTGTTTTTCGGTTGTTGAATCATCTAATGACATCCCCCGCTCTTGGGCGGAGCGTGAGATAGTGTCAGACTTTTACTGACTAAAAACCCAGTCCTGGTCCCCTTTGCCTTCGTTCTAGGGCTCCACAGTTCTCTTTAGCATCACTCATGGCCCCAGTAAGCTTCGACTCTGCTGGACCCCTACGGTTTTGCTGACATCTCCTTGAGGCGTGCGTGGAACACTCCGCGCCGTCGACAGCTTGGGCTCGGTCCGGACAGTTACCGGACGGTCGGACGGCGAGCAATGGGTAGCTCGCCGTCCGACCGTCTAGACAGCGCCTACGGGGGCTGGAAATTGGGATCGGGATCCCGGCAACTGGGGCGTGATGGCCGTTCTCTCGCGCGTGCGCCCGCCTCCTTTGCTAGCATTACTGCTTCGCAGAAAGAGGAAACTGCCTGCCACTCCTCCGCGCTCCGGACCATTGTCGCGACACTTATAACGCCACTTTTTTTTAAATTATATAAATCAGTGCTTGACTGAGATCCCACCAAATGGCAAGCAGTGATGCAATCATTGATGGTGAGGCGCACTAGTTTATTAAGAGCCTATTCACTCTAGCCTTGAAAACACCTAAATTATAATCGGACGGGAAGACCGCAGCAAGCAAATTGTTCCAGTCCTTCGATGCACGCGGTAAAAACGACCAGGCGAAACACTTGAACTTAGGAACTAAAATTTATAATTGTGTATCGCAGTATTAGTTCTCCGCACGATTTGAACATATACAACAGTTCGAAATAAACTATCGGGCAACTGGCCGGAACAGACAAAACACCCGTCTGGTCGGAGGATCCTCCCTTTTCAACGGAGGTTTGCGGGACCTTACATCCTATTCCTCGTACCTACCTACCTGCCTGACTGACTGACATCGCACAGCCGAAGAAACCACTGGGAAGACTATGAGTGTGAAATTTCGCACAAGGTTTCTTTTATTACGCAGACGGGCTCTAAGAGATGATTTTCCAAAATTCACCCGCTAACAGGATGAAATGGGGGTCCAAAGTTTGTATGGAGAAACCTTTCACGCAGGCGAAGCCGCTGGCTGAAGCTAGTTATGGAATATGACCATATATTGCATCTAGTAAACACCATAACCTTGAAGGTTGTTCATGTTTTAAACGACGTAGTATGCGTGGTCCCTTTCAAGGGCGAACACCTTAATTAGTGTATTCTCTTATGTAGGCTAAACTAAAGTATGCGGAAGTTGGAACTGTTGATGTTTCCTAAAAAAAAATGTAAAGATTTATGATGACCACATTATTTTAAAACGAGTCTGTTTACTGTTTAAGTTTTTTTAAGGTTGGCCTCGAAAACTGGTGAGTCATTAGCTGTGAGGTTTTCACTCCTATTCATTTTCTGGAGTAACTATTGCCCATGGCTTTATCCGCATGATAATAGAAAATGATTCTAAGGGAACATTCTGCCTTGATAAAAAGTATAAATAGTAGAAATCCGTTTAGCCGTTAGAACGTGAAGAAGTAACAAACGCTCACAGATCATCTCACACATACTCACAAACTTTTCCTTTTTAGGGTTCCGTAGCCAAATGGCAAAAAACAGAACCCTTATGGATTCGTCATGTCTGTCTGTCTGTCCGTCCGTATGTCACAGCCACTATTTCCGAAACTATACTGTTGAAACTAGGTAAGTAGATGTATTCTGTGAACCGCATTAAGATTTTAACACAAATATATATATATATATATATATATATATAATTTTAATAATATAATTTTTTTCTGAACTGAATAGTTTGCGCGAGAGACACTTCCATAAGAGAATGATAAAACTAAAAAAAAACATATGATGTACATTACCATGCAAACTTCTACCGAAAATTGGTTTCAACGACATCTAGTAAGCAGTTTTTTTTAAATAAGTACGTTATAAATCGTATTCTGCAATTTACCTTTCAAGTTTGTACGGAACCCTCAGTGCGCTGGTCCGACTCGCACTTGCCCAGTTTTTTAATATTAGTGTGATGTGATGATGAATGCTTGGATGTGTGCTCCACAATATGATTCGAAAGAGTTAGCGTGGGTGGTCCTTAAACGCAAAGAGTAAACGAAGGAACACAAGTGTTAGTCAGCAAAAGTCTGTTTCTCCCTTTAGCTCCATTCAGAGCGGGAGGAATGGTTCCTTCCGCTTATTTGATGATTTTCCACCAAAAAAGAAATACTTGTAGTAAGAAGCTGCATCAAACTGCGTAAACACTCAAAAAGCATAAAATTTATCTACTTACAAGTGTAGAAAAATACAAGCAAACTCATCCCAATCTATTTATAATATCCACTTACAGAATAACCCCGCTAGAGCCACGGGGAAATTCTGAAAAGTAAACCCGTGGTTCTAGAACGCAGAGAGCAACTGAAAGATACAGGAGGGGGCGAATTTTAGTTAATAAAAGTTTGACACGCCCTCTCGCTCCCCAGGAGCGGGAGAAGTCATTAGATGATTCCCCACCTTCCAAGAAAAATTAAACCGTAGTAATGTGGCCAGGTTCTCTTAGTCTAGATTGGAAGCTTTAAAATTTGAGTCTCGAACTTTCTTTATCAATATAATTGTGAAGTTCGACCTTTGATCAAGATTATCGATATTTTAAACTAAGGTTAACACAACATTTTTGATACAATTCGGAAGTAATATGTGTATCCGGATCAGAAAAGGGAGAATGGGTACTTTTAAAAATGTTAAAGGACTTTTCCAATTACTACCTCATTTTTGGTTTTACTAAAGGTTGCATGCAGGTGGTAATTTTATATTTGCCTACTCCTGTATCTATATATATAAAACAGATTGCCACTTTTCGTTGTAATTTTATAACTCAAGAACGGGTTCACCTATCCAAATCAAATGTTTAGGCTTTGTTCGGACTGCAGATGGTTTATGTGAAGTTTGCACAAAATCGGTCGAGCGGTTCTTCATTTATCACATTATTAGGCGGTATGAAGTTCGACGAGTCAGCTAGTTTAGTATATAGTATTATATAACTACTACCTGAGTTGGCAAACGTTCTGACATATAAATTATGAAAAAAAAGAGGGTAGGGTAGGAGGGTGACACACTTATGCTCAGACCTACCAAATATACACAAAAAAAAAACATAAAAATCGGTCAAGCCATTTCGCAGGTGTACGATAACAAACACTGTTACACGAGATCTTTATACAACATTATTCTTAGTATCTGCGAAACACGTGTCTAGTATTTTTATGTAAAAAAAATCATAACTAAAAAAAAATCAAATAACAAATTAAAAAAAAAATCTGTTATTTATTTATTGTGCACAACTACCACAGTGTTGTCTTTTTTAACTCAATGGTTGACTGGTAGAGCAAGCCTTGTGGCATTAAGTCCGCCTATGTACCACCACCGTACATAAAGTTTAAATAAATAACTGTATCATGAACAATCACAAAGTTATAAGCTTGTTATATTACCAAACACATGTTCATTGGGCCATCTAGGCGATTGAGGGTTTGTTTTGCTGCACCCAGCGGTGCGCTGGCACCTAATGCATGCTATGGCCTGCTGTGACCTTTTTAAAATATTTTTGTGAAAAATGTAACACGGTGTAAAAATTAATGGAATCAATTCAGTTACTGTTTCTGAACAAAACAATGTTCAGGTTTCGCATATACTAAAAATAATGTATTATTAGAATGTACTAAGGTACAGGCATGTCCTAGAACCAAAAATTCAAAGACATGTGACATCCACCAACCCGCACTGGGCCCGCGTGGTGGATTATGGCCCATTCCCTCACCTAGAGAGGAGGCCTGAGTCCCAACAGTGGGAACATTATAAGGCCGACTGTGCTATGCTACTTAGGTATTTTATTCATTAGTAAGGATGTGTCTCCTGAAGCTGTGGGAATGATCGAAAGAGTTACCTCGGCCCCGGAACGCAAACGGCATCTGAAGAAACATCGGAAATAATCTAATGACATCTTCCGTCCTTGAGAGGGCGAGACGGCGTGTCAGACTTTCACTGACTAAAAACCCACTCGTTTGTTCCTTCTTTACCTTGCGCTCCAGGGCCGCGCTGGTTCATTTTCAAAAAAAGATAAAAACAGGTTGGTTTTAGTAAGTATAGTCTGACACGCCCTTTCACTCCACTCTAGAGCGCAAGAAGTCGTTTGATGATTTTCTACCTAAAAAAAGCATAACATAATTATTTTAATTATTTTTGGTACTTTAATACCCCCATTTTGTGTCAAAGCATTCTCTGTCGACATTTTGGAGTTATTGACACTTCGCCGTCAACATAGACCCATCAGGTAAATCACATGACGTATTGACATACATACATAGTATTATTACCTTGTTGCTTGCAATGCCATATTCACATATATTCTGTGTCTGCACAAAGTCTTCGCCTTGACACTATCACGTCAAGGTACTTACCGTGCAGTTGGTACGTTTTACTGGATAGTACATTCACCAGGTTCCGCTTATCATAATTTACATATACTATGCTGATTATATGATTGCGAGATTGTTCGAAAGATTTACTGTGGCCCAGGAACACAAAGGGCAACTGAAGGAACACAGGTGGGTTTTAGTCATTGAACGACTGACAATCTCTCTCGCCCCACGCAGAGCGGGAGAAGTTATGTGATAATTACTTATCTTAAAAAAAATATACAGCAGAATCGATTATTGGTCTAATCGTTTCTGCTGTTTATTTTTTTTGCCCCTCTCACACCAAAATACTTTAGAAATGGGGTAATTCAAGGAAAATATTAACCAAGAAATCAACAACATTGCTACTCGACTTCTAAGGCGCGTTCTCATGAATGTCAGAGAAAGCTTTGAAGAGTGACAGAGTTGCGAAGGATGAAAATAGGATAGAATAGAATAAAACTTTATTGTACACCAAAATAGTAACAAAACTTTTACACTAACTTAGTCTATGGGTACAATGGCGGTCTTATCGCTAACAGCGATATCTACCAGACATCCTTAGGACGGACTGTAAGAACTTAATATAAAAAGGGGGTAGTCTGCAGTGTACTGCAAATTAAATTTTACATTATAAATATATATTAGACTATACATAGATATAAAATTATATTATATATAAAAGACAAAAACGAACTCATGAATATTATATAGATTTGAATAATGTTATTTTTAACCTTGCGAATACCGTAATTAGAGACACAATAGAAAGACAATGAGAGAGCGAACGTCGGTTGGCGCCGATCACTTGGGGTTTAATGAATTAAAGAGTATTTTCACATGTATTCAGTTTCTCATTTTGTAAATTAACGGCTATACACCAGGGCTTGTTAACGTTACCAAATTCACACTATAAGTTTCGTTAATTAACGTTATTTTCATAAAGTTAACATTTTAACGGTAACACGAGTACCGATACGTTGGTATCGAATCTATAAAATAACGTTACCAATTAACGTTACAAGTATCGATACTTTTATCGTTACTTAATGCATTGTTGTCAACCCGCGCAACCTAAGCGGCGCGGCGTAGCGCGGGCGGCGGCGCACTACGGAACGGCAACATCGCCAGTCAAACGATGCTTGCTAGTTGCTACTAAAATCTAAACTAAATATGGTACGGTTTCACAAACGAGGCGTGCGGTAATTGTAATTTTGATTAATTACTCATTCGCTTAAAAGTTTTTCAGAAAAATTGGCGTCATTCAGAATCTCATATTAAATGTGCAAGGCTTGTATTGTGTACTTTTTTTAATGAGTACATTATGGGGGGCAAAGTTCACGTAAAATAACAGATTTTCAGAGGTCTTTTGCTAAATTAGTTTTACACAAATTTATTAAAATAAAATTACTTTGTATTTTTTTTTTCTTGAAGTAATATAGAAAAAGTTCTTAATTAATAACTAAAACTTAAGGGTTTATTCCCACTACTCACCTTCCAACTATGGGTGGTGAGAGTCGGGCCCCGCTTACTTAGTATTTTCTTTTCATTTTACTCCTAACATTAAGTGATTTGATTTGTAACGAGTATCTATACCCTTCGCCTGATAAACCACGCCTTATGACGAATCGCATTTCGAGGTTACAGATCCGATTAACATTGCTGAAAGGGCTCAAAAGCCTTTACATATATTAAAAAAATAAAACTAACAATGTTAATCTCTCACGGCTACGCCAAATAGGTCAAGTTCAGCAAAAATGCCAGACAACTACTACAACAACTAGTTGCCTGACGCTGGTTTTCAACTGAACCGTATTTGTATGTATGTATGTACGCGTATACATAAATAAATACATAGATAGAATAGATACAAAGATGCATGTATAGACTGCCAAAAACGACCATTTGGCATGCGAAAAGATCAAATACAGATAAAAGAGTGCAAAGGTCCTGCTTATTTCTAACGAAATTTCTTCCAGCAGACCTGCGACAGGAGAGTTGGATGAGAGATGTAGACGCAGTGTGTATAAAAAATATAGAGAAGAATTAAATATACCATATTATCTGAATTAAATCATATAATACATACATATTTAACAATAGCAGTAAATAAATAGATACAAACATAAATTGAGTGAACGAAAAACGATCACGCAAGTAGCCAAGATAAGCAGGGTTAGACACACAAATACATATAAAAAAGTGAAGCTAAACTGCACGTTCCAAAGCGTAGATCTTTATGGAGAAGAACGTGCAAGGAACTCCATAGACACCGTTTTAAGTCACATTAGTCGCTTCTATTATGTGAGCACAATGTAGGTAGATAAGTAATGAAAAAAAAAATTAATAAAAAAATAGAAATTAAAAAAACCAGTCTCAACTGACGGTGCCCGTACACGAACATGACACGTGCATCAGCCCCACTGAGCTCAACCCTTTTGAAGGTCCACCAAATGACCCAATAAAACGTACCATCATCAGCGAGACATTTGAGTGAGCATGACAAACTCTCAACTGCCATGCTCATAATGTCAAACAAGTTGTAACCTCATAAAAATGCTCCAAGGTACTTCACATTCTTATACAATGCTATTGTTTTTAAATACAAAAAGTAATAAATGAGCACATCATCATCATTTTAGCCGAAAGACGTCCACTATTGGACATAGACCTCGCCCAAACGTCGCCACAACGACTGATCCTGTGTGTCGTCATCCACCGCATTCCCGCGACTCTCACCAGGTCGTCGGTCCACCTTGTGGCAGGCCTTCCAACGCTGCGTTTCCGATGCCCGGTCGCCACTCTAGAACCTTTCGGCCCCAGCGACCATCCGTTCTACGAGCAATGTGCCCTGCCCACTGCCACTCAGGTTTGGCGATTCTTCGAACTATGTCTGCGACCTTGGTTCTCCTGCGGATATCTTCATTCCTGATGCGATCACTCAAGAAAACTCCAAGAATAGCCTTTTCCATTGCCCTTTGGGTGACTGTAAGCCTTCTGAAGAGGCCAATTGTAAGCGACCATGTTCCAGTGGCATATTTCATCACTGGCAACACGCACTGGTCTCAGACTTTCGTCTTGAGACACTAGTATGTTGGTAGAGAAGATACCGCGCAGCCTCCCGAACGCTGCCCAGCCGAGTCGGATTCGACCATTGACCTATTTCTTAAAGTTAGATCTACCCAACTGGATTATCTGTCCCAGGTAAACGTAATCGTCTACAACTTCGAGTGTAGAGTCTCCGATTTTCGTCGGAGTGGGTGCTACATGGTTATTGACCTTGACTTTGGTTTTGTCCATGTTTATTTTAAAGCCCACTCTTTCGGAAGCTCTACTAAAGTAATCGAGCATTGTAATGAGCTCCTCCGTAGTCTCAGCCATGACTACTATATCGTCAGCAAACCGAAGGATGTACTCGCCATTGACATTAATGCCTAGTCCACTCCAGTCCAGAACCTTGAAGACATCCTCCATTGCAGCCGTAAACAGTTTCGGAGAAATGACGTCTCCGTGCCTCCACCATCCACCATCTGGTCCTGAAGTCGGACTGACATTGTGATGTTTCTCGTACGAACACTTCAGCACTTCGACGCACCGATAGTCAATCTGGAACCGTTGGAGATTGCAGTACAACCTAGTCTCGATCGAATCAAAGCTCGTAGTCCACGAATGCTAAGCAGAGAGGTTCATGATATTCTGAGAATATCTTGATGATATTCTGAGTATAAGATACGCCACCCTGGTCGACACACTCTCGATCCTCACCACATTGTCCACAAGGGACCTGTGGACGATAAACCTAAAACCATCCTGGGACTGCTGGTCATCTCCCCCAGAAATAAAGCAGGTTTCCAAATTTGAGAATTATCGATCCTCCTCCTGTCTTCAGACTTCAGATAATCCCACAAGACTCTATCGTAACCTGCTCAATTTTTCTTAAAGTTCGATGATCTTCTCGTCGAAGCGGAGTGTGCGCGTGCTATATGTTGTCAGGTACGGTCGTTGTTTTCTAAAGGGGTAGCCGGATCCCATCCGGAGATTCTTCGCACGACTTGCTTCGCCATAAGGTTATGGCGAAGCAAGTTGATCGCTACCGGAGTTAAGGGTAGTGAGGCTGCCGCCCGGCAGTAGTGACCACTAGGACCTATTCCTTTTGGTTGTGCTTATCATTATGGGGTTTTGCCATAATCGCCACGCTTAACATGCCGATTGGCGATCGCAGTGTGGATGTTGCAATGCACAGAGAATGCTGCTGCCCATTATCTGGTGTATCCTTTAGTCACCTCTTACGACACCCTCGGGAAGAGAAAGGATGGTGTTATTCTTTACGTCTGGACACCATACAGAAATTTTCACAAGCTCCTTTAAAATAAACAGATAAAATAAAAAGCACCATTTCGAAAACAACAATACAAAAAGGGCAGTAGTATCTCCTCCAATATTTATAAAAATATAAAAGAAAAAAATATTCCGGCATTTAGTCAAACATTTTTATCAAGGATATAATCCTCCAATGTATAATATGCTTGCTAGTGTTATGTACACTTTTTTCTTCTGTCCGTACAATTAAACTGCTAGTTCAAAAAATAAAATAATTACAAATTAATTATAAACTGACGAGACTGCCTTAAAAGCCTTAACTGAAAAGATACTATACATTAACTACTAAACAACAGTTGCTCATGTGTATCACAAGCCATAAACACACACAAACGCTCGAAATATATTACCCTCCTTACTGCCGTTCATTAAGGGGGAGATCATGATTATTGATGATTTTAAATCCAACAGCACGTCTAAACGGCTAGTCGTATGTTTTGAAAAAAATATGTGTTAAACTAGACTACTTGCCTAATAATTTGATATACGAATATTTAATTTTTTTTCGTAAAACTTCGTGTGCTTTATTTTCAAAGTTATGTCTAACACACACAAAAAAACGAAGATCAGGCAAAAACCGTCACGTGTATTTTTATGAAACTTTCTCAAACTAAAAGATAATTTAATTACCAATCTTTTGATATACTGTTTTTGTTCATATTGTGTTTAATAAATGAAGGACATGTTATTATTCGAATAATCTTGATGGGCGGTGAGTGACGCTAGGTCTTCTTTTGTTCGCTCAAGGTCGCTGGCATTTAGTGTCCCCTTAACTAATAGACCGCAAAGCCATAAATATTAAACATATGAGCGAAAAATGTATGACGTATGTCACGCAATCGAAGGTTAGAGAAAGATTTAGGTAGGTATAGGATTTATTTATCTCTAGATACTGAATCAGATCCATTATTATCTTTATATAAACCCTGAAAATCGTCACAATGATGGCGAAAATAATCTTCAGTATCCGTTTTAAGTTCAGGTACAAAATTACGTAGCCTTTTTTCATTTAAATATATAATAAATGTACGTAATTCCTATTTAAAATGAAAAACGTTGCGCAGCACAAGTGTTTTTGATTTGAATACCTACGTGATCAAACCAGTACTGCATTAATGTAGACGAAAAAAAGAGATAAAAGAAAATAAAGTTATTTAACGGTACTTTTCGTATGTATTTGGTAACGTTATCAGGCCGTTGGCCATGGTAACGTTACTATTTTTCGGTAAAATCATCGATAACGTTAAGTCAGTTTACCGGTAAAAGTTGTACCAAGTATCGTTACCAAGCATAACGTTACCTCTGCTAATAACGTTACCTTCGTCCGATGAAAGTAACGATACCAAATTTTTAACGTTATTCAAAGCCCTGCTATACACCACTAGTTTTTAATTAGTACAAATACTTAAAGGGCTTACTAGAAAAGGTCTAGTTATTTTTTAAGTAAAGTCTCAATAAATAATATTCATAAACAGCAAAGTTATTAGAGTTTGCTTATATCCCAAAAGTCACTTAATTTATGGAAATATTGTACAGGCTATTGATTATGAATGAAAAACACCGCGCGTAGTAATTTCTAGTAGCAATTGTTATGAATAATTTGATTCAATTATGAATTTACCAATTATGAAAAATTTTCGTGGTCAATTTTGGGATTTCGTTTTTTTTTTACTTTTGACTACATAAATATGATCAGTAACGGGTCCAGGTTGAGCCCATTATTTTTTGTACTAATTAAAAAATAGGGGTGTATATAATTATATATATTTGTTATTTTTTAAGCATCTACAAAAGTGAGTTTTTTCTTAGACACCTAGTATATATAGGTGTACATCTGATCTTTTTTATCTTCGTATTCAATAATACACAAAAGCCAAAGGATACCAAACCCACCCAAAAAGACCAATTAAATTACAATACTAATTTGTCACTAATAAGTACCAATTATCTTCTAAATGTTCGTTCGCAGCCAAATAAATTCAAATTAACGCCTAAATTAGGTCCTTTAATTACTCGTTATAGTCAAAGCAGACCGAGTTATGATAATGGCTTAAGTTTCAGACATTTTACAGCTACATAACTTTAGATTATCTAAACCAGAGCTTTTTATTTAATTTTTTTAATATTATTAGACTTAATATTGAGCCTTGACCAATGAGGGTGTTCTAAAATTACGTTCCCCAGATGGCAGCACTGAGGCGTCAGGTCCAAACACCTGTAAAAACGCTTATATTAATGTCATTAGTTTATACATCAACGTCAACGTCAAACGTTAGAAGTCAACGTCATGTATACGTTTTCAAAGGCCTCTCGGCTTAGTGGCGCTAACTGGTGGTGTGAATTTTCCCAAAAACCCTAATTTCTCGTTTGATGGTAAGCAAAAATTGGGTCGATGAAGCACGCTTGCCTAGAAGTAACCTATTTACTCTTGTTTACATTAAAGTCAATTTTTACATTGCAATCTATATTTCTTGCACACATTCCTTCCAAAATCCTCCCCCCATATAAAGTAATGGGATCCATTGTTTACTATATTGGAGCAAGGCCAGTCATTCAGTATCCGTTTGAAGTCTAGTGACGTTATGCACACCTGCCACTATAATTCAAAATGGCCCACAATTCAGCAGTAATGAAGATGCCAGCCATCCCATGCCTGAATTTCAATCGGACGGCTAGTTGAACGGCGCCGTTTAGCGAAAAGGCTAGGCTGTTTACTGAATGGTGAATTAAGCTAGTAAGCTGCGGCATAGATATATGTTTTCTTACTTGTGGTTTCTTCTACTATGTGTGCTTATATTTAGATTATTATGAAGTGTTCTAATTTTATTCATGATAGTGTTTTCGCAATGTATTTAATATAGTACATATTTATATCACTAACTTCATTAGCGATTTATTATTTTTATTTATTCCCTAACAGGTTTATTTATGTAGAGCTCCTTTTTGCGAATAAGAGAACACTGTAGACTCCGCAGACTCATAGATTATTTTTTTTTTTTTTACTTCTCGTACGTGTTGACTGGTCAACACTAACTGACCTCTTACTCCTATTAATATTGTTATGTAATAATATTAATAATAATGTTAAATTCTCTTTAAAATATTAGGTACTAATTTGCAAGAATAAAAATGTGAAATTGCACTTGAGCTAGGCCGAGCCTGTGTTTCAGGTCGTAGTTCTCTTTCCAGAAAAATGCATCAATATAACAGCCCCCCTAGCCAAGTTACAATCGTTTCTTTCGCGCCGAACGCTTCGAGTTGGCCACGCCTCCGATTCCTTTATTCTGACCACGTGACTGAGCGTTGAGATGACGTCAGAACAAAGGAATCGGAGGCGTGGCTTACTCGAGGCGTTCGGCGCGAACGATACGATTGTAACTTGGCTAGGGGGGCAGTAGTTCGATGTACCGTTTCAATAATTATATCACTTTATAATAAAAACTAATATAAATAATACAACGTTTAGGGAATATATAAATATTGTAAAACTAAAATATTCTTTTTAAGAGTAACTGCCTTCTTGCTAGTTCTTCTCCATAGACAATGTCCAATTGGAACCGTGCACCAGCTTCTAACATTTTATAAATTTGTAAATTAAATAAAATATTTTAGATTGAATTTAATTATTACATCTTCAAGTCGATATACGAGTATTATGTAATGCAAATAGTTAATGTCTAACTTAACATTGTAAACTAAGCACCGGACATAACAATCAAGTTATTTCCTGACCATAAACAAAAGTGTTATAGTCAGTAAACGATTCAATGAACTAACGTTGAAACTACATAATTAGCATCTCTATTTTTAGAAACTCAACATTGTATTAAACAATCTATTCCAAAACACTAGCATTTGTAAAATTGTAGTATATGTAAAAAAATTAAGACAAACTAATAATTTACTGGAAAAAATACAGCCGACTTCAATGTAATAAAACACTGAAAAGTGCAAAATAACTTTAATTTTGGAAGTTGGTGTTTCTAATGTCTTTTCGTTATTTAACACCGACTTCCGAAATTAAAGTTATTTTGCACTTTTGAGTTTTTTTTTTACATTGTACTCATTTGTATTATTTTTGGGAAAAAAAGAAATATTTTATACTTTTTAGTTGTGGTACCACCACTAAAAAGTAACCCTCAGCCAAACTTAAATAGTGTGCAAATTCTATAGTAAGGTACCTATACAATTTAATCATTAAAAAAAACATAATATTTCAAATAAGCCAAGCCTAGGCCTACTTTCCGGCATCATCATCAGATCAGTTCAATATATTTCCCCCCCTTTTCTTTCAGTTAGTCATCGACTAAACTTATAAACAAACCAACTTTACATGTTACGACAGTTCTACTGTGATACCATGACGAGTTCCGTTCCATATCTTCGAAGTTTATAACAATATTTTCTATAGGACCAACTTGGAAGCATAATCTATCAATCAAATAAATAATTTTCAAAATCAGTCCACAATTGACCGATAAATCGGTGAACATACATTAAAAAAAAAATACATTCAGCCGAACATAGAACCTTTTTCTCTTTGAAGTCGGTTAAAAAACATTGAATACTTCAGAGTGCCTAGTGCTAGTTCAGTTATTGTGTAGTTTTTTTATGTTAACGCGATCGACTCTAAAATCGGAGACTCGAAGTTTTGGACGATTATGTTTCCTGGGACAGACAATCCAGTTAGGGTTTAACTTCGAGAAAGAGGTCAATCGTCGAATCTGACTTGGCTGGGCAGAGTTCAGGAAGCTGCGCGGTATCTTCTCGTGCGTGTATGACGCACGAGAAGATACCGCGTGTGTCTCAAGACGAAAGTATATTTCCAGTAAGTGTTGCCAGTAATGACATGGCTCTGAATGAACCTCGTCAATAGGCTTAAAGTCACCCAAAAGGCAATCCAAAGGGCTATGGAGCTTTCTTTCGTGATTACATCAGAAATTAAGATATCAGCAGAAGAACCAAGGTTACCAACATAGCCCGAAGAATTGCTAAATTTAAGTGGCAGAGCACATTGCTCACAGAACAGGAAGTCAATGGGGCCAAAAATTTCTGGAGTGGCGACCACCGGATGACGCAGCGTTGGAAGGCCTCCCACAAGGTGGACCACTGACCTGGCGAGGGTCGTGGTAATCCGATGAATGCGAGACGCACACGACCGACCACTTAGGGGAGGCTCGTGTCCAGCAGTTAACGTCTCTCGCCTGAAATGATGATGATGATCGACACATTTATGATGTTCGTCACTCCGATGGGCCTGCTCCAAGAACAATAAAATAAAAACAGCTCACACTCAGCGTACAGAAAGCATCTGATTTTTTCACACGTACTACATTAATAAAAAAAGAAATTAACAACTAAGAAATGAGCATATTAAATTGAGTTTCAAAGTGGTGCCAGTGACTAAAAAGTTAAAGGGGATTCGATTGTCTTGGTATAGGTGTGTGCAGATCTGGCGAATGTGCCGCTAGCGAGCCGTTCGCGAGCTGTTTGTGAACTGCGCGCGTGCATTTCATGTTCGTACGAAGCCCCTGCACCGCTCGCGCGTAATCTAAGCGCCGTACTCGAGCGGCGCAGGGGGAGCGCGCGTGCTGCTCGCGGTACACATACATAGTTCAAATGCGAATGAAGCGGCGCGCGTTCAGCGCCTCACTCGAGCTTCGTCGGAGCTGCACTAGAGTGGCGCACCAAACTTAGGCTGTAACCGCACGCGAGCAGCACGCACGCAGCTCGCAAGCGGCTCGCGAGCGGTGCGTTCGCCAGGTCTGGACATACCATATGGTCATGTGAAAAGGAGGAATGAGACGCATGTTACTAAGAGTTATGTGTATACATGTAGATGGACGAAAAGATGGCTGTGAACTTAACAGATATTTTTCCAGTAGAACATAAAAAAAATGAGACTTCTACTCGCACCATAGTTCTGAGGTTACTGATACATTTTAGGAAATGTTCACGGCCATGACGGAGGGGAGACCATGGATTGTATGAGGAGTGATATGAAAGAAAAGGGAGTTGTGATAGCGTAACGAGTGACAGGACAGAATGGAAGAACAAAACATGTTGCGCAGGAAGATAATAACAATGACTGCATTTATAACATTGTGTGGTATAACCAATGAGGCGTAGAATTGTTCACTGGTAAGTATTTGTTATTTTGACATATACGTGCTTGTGAAAGCACGTTGAGGAGCACGTGTGTTGAAACGTGCAACAAGCATGTGCTCATGTGTGATTTGGTGAAGACATCTTTGTTAGTTTTGGCACTGTTGACTAGCTCGATGTCTTGTAGTAATGATGAGAAATGTAAATGTTTTTCAAATCAACTTGGGGTCTTTAAGTCAAAAGTGAATAGGTTAGTTCTAGACAAGCGTTATCGTTCGTCGACCACATCATAGCTTATGGATTAGGAGAAATAGTAATCAAGCGTGACCTATCTACACTAATATTATAAAGAGGTAAAGTTAATTTTTTTGTTTGTAGGAGGTAATCTCTCGAAGCACTGATCCGATTGCAAAAATATTGTTCACCGATAGAAAGCTGCTTTATTCCTAAGTGACATAGGCTATGTTTTATGTACATGGGTGAAACCGGCGCTCTGGGTGGAGCGAGAGGTAATGTCAGACTTGTACGGACTAAAACCTACCTGTGTTCCTTCAGTAGCCCTTTGCGTTTCGAACCGCAGTAATTCTTTCAAATGATGCCGCAGCCCTAGCAAGCCCTAGTGGGCCCCGTCTATTTTACTGGCATCTCTTTGAGACACTTGTGGAACACAATGCGCATTCGCCACGGCTTTAGTTCTTACCAGACAGCCAGACGGCGAGCTACCTATTGCTCACCGTCCGCAAACGCGCGCCTGAGTTTTAAACACCTACAACATATTTAGACACGATTAAACTTCCGAAAGCAATTCTGCTTTAGGTAACTAAATTACTTCCTCGTTTGGTTCTAATCAATTAATAAAACAATTTATTTAACTTCTAAACACTCATTGCTGCAACCAAGAGATTGGCAGACTGCATAAAATAAAATTAAAAAACTGGCAGAGAGTTCCGTATTATGTGTACAATATTAAAATCGAGCATAAAAACGTCGACAAATTAACGTTCTTTGTATGGGAATCCAATTAATCCAATAAAAAAAAAGGAAATTTTAAAATTTATTATTTTTTATTATAGCGGCAATAGAAATACACATTGTTTTTTTTTCGTTGGGAAAATCATCTTATGACATCCCCCGCTCTTGGGCTAGGCGGGAGATAGTGTCAGACTTTTACTGACTAAAAACTCACTCCTGTTCCTTCGGTGCCTTTCGTACGAGGGCCGAGTCTTCCTTTCAGAATCAGACCCTTGGCCTCAGTAGGTTTCGACCCTGCCGGGCCCCTACAGTCGCTGACATCTCCTTGAGGCGCGCGTGGAACAGTAAATTTTCTAACTTACGGTTTATGAGATACAGCCCGCTGACACACAGTCGGAAAAACACACAGACAGATGGACATACAGCGGAAGCTCAGTAATAGCTTCCCTTTAACACCGTTCATGTACGGAACCCTAATACAGAAAAACAAAACAATATAACCAAACAAAATACTTTTAGATTACGTTCCTGCAATTACATCCGCTGCAAACGTTACACAACAAATTGCAAACAAAAATAAATAGGAAACAGCTCTCGCCGTAACTCCGGAAACTGGTAATAATTCAGTGCGTCAATTAAAAAGGAAAGGCCCTCAGCGACCGTATATCTGAGTGCAGAGCCACTCCTGTGGACGGAGATATATATCCAATTATGGTGCCAACACGCTCTATGGTGTAAACAGTAGATAGTTATACTTCCTAACACCTACGTAACTCCGTCAATTGGACATCAATATATACTTATAATAAATCTGTAGAAGTGACAATTCTGTACATTGAAAATATCAAAAAAATAGATGGCAGGGGGTGTTACTAGATCGAAACCGAACCCAAAAATGTGATTAAAAAAGATTTTTCTGTCTGTCTGTTTGTTCAGGCATCATGCAAAAACTACCGGTTCGATTACGATGAAACTTGGTATAATTATTCTTTAATATCTTGGGCACAACACTGGGTAATTTTATCCCGGAAGAGTATATACAAAAAAAAAAAACTTAATTTTGCGGTTCGATCCCTAGACCCGTACTGTACCAACAGAAAATAATAAGTTTGTAGGTTACGTCACCCGCAGTGGAGTTCACTAAGGGGCGCTGCACACGGCTAAGATACTATAATATCGCTCGCCATACAATTCAATGGACTATCACGCACGACGAAGATAATAAATAATATTACATATTTTCGTGTCTCAAAAAACCTAATAAAACCATTTTCGACTTCTACGCGGACGAAGTCGCGGGCAAAAGCTAGTTTATAATATTATTATAGAGATAGAGAATAGTATATACAGTATTCCCAAATTAATAATGCGCATGCAGATCTTCGCTAATTGTCGTATTCCCGGAAACACCCGAATCATCGAATCGAAAGAGCCCTAAACTATGCATGAAGAAGATGCACATAACCACTCTATATACATATCGTCTTCCGACGCTCGGGAAATACGAACGTTGCCGAACAGTGACGAAGATTTCTATGCGCATTATCACTTTGGGAGACCTGTAATAAAGAGAAAGATTATACTCCCTATTTAGTCCCATAGAAATATTGTTATGATCTGATGATGAACTTCGTAGATATGGAACGGAACTCCATAGGATCACAGCAGAATGGTTCTAACAAGTAAAATTTCTTTGTTTTATAATCGATGACTGGATAAGGGAAGAAGGGGAGGAGATACATTGAACTGATCTGCTGGTGAATCCGGAACCAGAACTCTGTAATAAGTTAATGTATCCTTACCGTGTTTGGGATTATTAGAAATATTTGAATTGTCATAAGATGCACTCTGGCTGGGCTGACGCACTCTAGCATTGATTTTGATGATTGACAGGCCTTTCCAATAACCGTTGTTTTTAAAAACCAGAATTAGCATTACCATATTCCAATAACAAAAGTTTAATACCAGACACAAAACAACTGTGACGACCAGTGAACAAGTCTTTGGTCAGCTAGTTCAAGGGATATCCAGTCAGTCTTATATTTATTTTAGCACATCCATCACATTTGCCCGTTGAAAGGGTTACCGTGACCCTGAAATGTACAGGGCAACTGAGAGACACAGGTGGGTTTTAAGCAGTAACAGTCTGATACGAGTTCTTGCTCCACCCTAGAGCGAAAGAAGTGTTGATGATTTCCTACTTCAAAAAAAATTTACGCTGCGAGAGTTAGAGCCGGGCCACACGAGGCGTTGCGGCGCCGCACTGCAAATAGTTCGACGAATTGGCTGGCCGTACAAGCGGGGCGGTGTCGCTCGTGTGGCCCGACTCTTACCTGAAGGAAAACGGGTTAGTTTTAGTCGATAAAAGGGCATTAGAACTAGTAGGAAGTTATTTAAAGATTTCTCATCAAAACAGAAATGCCTTTAACCACAAAGTAGATAGGTACAGAAGTCCATCTCACGTGTACATCACTTTTCATGTCTACGCTCGACGGTCGCGCTGCGAAAAAATATTACATGGCCACAAAGTCATGTTCGCTTTCTTACTCGGCGCGGGGCTGGTGGCACCTAAGGTACTTACCTACCTAACCGTGCTGCGCTTCGTTAAAACAAATCATCAAAATACAAGCAAATACCTACTTACCTCTCTGAAACTATTGGTAGCTTAAAAATCGATAATTTACCAATTAATGTTGAATTTATACAACCGTCCACTGAACAGTTATAACTTTTTTTTGTTGCTTCATTATTGCACAAAAAAGTTCACACTCGCGCTCGCACTGGTTCCAACTGGGCTGAAATGAGTCCGTGAGCGGTGTCTGTGTGTGCACTTTGTGTGTAGATTGACTTCTGTACACATCTGTTTTGTGCTTTTACCGATGTCAATGATACTGCCTTTTGCAAATTCATAGCTATATTTCTGAAACAGTTCCGCAATGCAACAGTAACTATTTGAACGTTCAATAAACTTATCAATTGGCAACAGAGCGTTAAATATTATCGCATGCCGATTTTATAGTGATTACTTGAAAACTTTGTCGAGTCTTAATGAGTCGTGAAGAGTTTTATGGGCAATTAATAAACGCTTATTAAGTTGTTGCGAGATCTTTTGTAATGTTATTGTTAATGCTGATTATTCAACTTGACGTTGAGCGATTGAGTGCTGTTCTGCGTGCCGCGGGATTGATTCCCGCACGGAACAATAATTATTTATATGACCTACATTCAGTTGTTCCTGGTTTAGGTACCCACTATACAGCAGTTGTTTTTTTTTTTTACCAAAAGAGTTATGGTTACAAAGACGCCACTTTTCCCAAAGAGACGTGGTTACAAAGACGCCACTTTTCGCAAAGAGACGTGGTTACAATGACGCCACTTTTCACTTGACGCAGTTTCTAACCAGACGTGGAAAAGTCAGGAGATTTCTGTATCGGATTCAGGTGGAAGAAACGCCCGGATGTCAGCATTGTACGGATCGCCCGGAGAACACAGTGAGTGGAAATCTGCCCTGTTTGTCCAGTCAAGTCTGGACGTCCAGTCCTGGTTCAAGTCATGGTCCGGGGCGAGGAGGAAGGGAAAGCCTTCTGCGTCGCAGTAATGCGAGCGTAGGAGAAGGCCGAAACCGTAAGGGAGCAAACATATTCTCGCCCCAGCTTCCGCTGCTGGAGAAGTCCCAAGCTTGGGAAACCGCCGGGTCTAGTGCCTGTTTCGCTATGTCCAGGTTTTCGAAGTTTTGGTTCTAAAGCTAGATCATTTTCGGATCGGTTTCTCACGATTTTTTTTTCTTCACTCTTTTGAGAGCAGTGGTAATGAAATAAATTTCACAAATTAAGGCTGGGTTTGAACCCACGACGTACGACAAAAAATAGGGCTGGAATCTCTAAAATCGGCGCCGTTACCACTGGGCACCAGTGCTGCAAAATGCTGTTATTAAAGATATATGCATTCAACATAGATGCAACAAGACAAAATAATATTTCTAAACTACTTTTTTTTGGAGGTGGAGATTCAATCTTCAAAAAAAACTTAAGTATGTATGTAACAGTAACAATGTTGGTACCCTGAAATCGCATGACGGGGTCGCGGCAGACCAAGAAGGAAATGGCGGGACGGTTGAGATGTCTTCCTTGGGAATTGGCAATAAGTGGCTCAGAGCCGGGAACAATGGAAGGAATGAAGGGAGGCCTTTGCCCGGTTGTGTGACAGTATAGGCTAAATATAATAATAATAATGTATGTAACTGTGTATCTATTTTCTTCAGTACTAGCTTCTGCCACCAACTTCGCCCGCGTGAAAGTCGGTTTCTCCACACAAACTTTGTACCCCCGTTTCATCCCCTTAGAGTATTAATTTTGCAAAATCCTCTCTTAGTGCTTGCCTGCGTCATAAAAGGAAACCTTGTCTAAAATTTCACGGTCCTAGATCCAGTAGTTTAGGCTGTGCGTTGATATGTCAGTCAGTCAGTCAGTTTCTCCTTTTATACATATATATAGATTAAGCATGTTCTCCTAGGGATGTGGGAATATTCGAAAGTGTTAACGCGGCCCTAGAACGCAAAGGGCAACTGAAAAAACACGGGAAGATTTTAGCCAGTAAAAGTCTGACACCCTTTCGCGCCACCCTAGAGCGTGAGAAGTCATTAGATGATTTCTCATCTCAGATAAAATCGGACGGTGACTCTTGAACAATCCTTCTCCCGTTCTAAACTGTACTTATTAACTCGACAGTAGACTTGCAACATATGTATATTTTGCCACTTTCTACCGTCATACAATGTCCCGTGGGCGCTGCTCCCGAAGCCTCGATGTTTACCACTGCGCAATCAGATCTGCATAAATTGTAACACGCTCGACGATCCATCACTTACGTGGATTGACACTTGAAAGTCCATTGACAAATTACGTTCGATAAAGCAGCAGTGTACGGAATGTACGCCATATTAAGGAATTACTAATGGTTATTTGTAATATCGTAGGTAGAGTCATCAATCAGCCTTATAATATTCCCACTGCTGGGACGGAGGCCTCCTCTCTAGGAGAGGAAATGAGCCGTTATCCACCACGAGGGCTCAGTGCGGATTGGTGAATGTCACATGTGTTCGAATTTTTGATTCGAGGTCATTCCAGTTTTTTTAATTTATTTATTTATCTTTATT
Organism: Mythimna vitellina; assembly: GCA_949316375.1. NCBI lineage: Eukaryota > Metazoa > Arthropoda > Insecta > Lepidoptera > Noctuidae > Mythimna > Mythimna vitellina. Next base: position 21,208,132 of record OX438701.1, on the reverse strand, counting down.
CCAAAAAGGTGCGTAACTTATAAGATAAGCCCCACCAAATCGTTTCAATGGTTTGACTGTGGGGTCGGTGAGTCTCTAGGCATACTTAAATGTACTTAAAACATTTCTAAATAATATAATTTTAATTTGCGTCTAAATCTATTTTTGTTTGTTTCACTCCTTATGTCTGCCGGCAGACTGTTCAATAGGTATGGTATTCTCTTTTTTAGTGTTCTGTCATCAAAATTATTGGTGACTCTGGGTACATTGAATCTACCAGCAGCCATAGATCGTTTATTATGATTCTTCACGATATTTTCCTTCACCGTTCCGAGGGCAGTGATGACGAAATAAACAATACAAAGTAATTTAATGCGCCTGGTTGGGCTTAAACCTGCGATCTACACCTCTTAAGTCGGGGTCGTTACCACTGCACTGGGCCATCACTACTCTACAACAACTCATTAATAAAATTAAAAATTATTCATAGTCATCGGTTTCCATGAGAACTTCAACTGTATCTGACGACCCTGGCACCCTAGCCAAGTTACAATCGTATCGTTCGCGCCGAACGCCTCGAGTAACGAATCGATTGTAACTTGACTATGGGGGGCTGGTTACTTATGTATCTCCTTGATTCACTAAACACCAAAAAGCCTCTAAAGATCTTTCTACTGTGTCTCTAATTACGATATTCGAAAGATTAATTGACTGTACAATAAAAAGTATTTAAATATCATTCGCGGTCCAGATTTACTTACGACTACAGGATGGGAGCTACAGATCTATATATCTTGAGTTTGTTGCTTAGGCGTAGCTTACCAAATAGTTACTAAATAGTCGCACAACATATGGGCCACTTTCTCCAGTCACTGCAGTCATTGCCAAACAATGTCTCAGGGGCCGTGGGCGATGCTCACTGAGCGCACATTTGCATAAACTGCACTCTGTAGGTATTCATTCAAAACTATGCTATCTATACCTACTAATGTTATAAAAACAGAAGAGTCTGTTGGTTGAACGCGCTAATCTCAGACCCTACTGTTTCAAAATGATTTTTTTTTAGTGTTGGATAGGCTACATAACATCACGATACGACCCACTGGAACAGTAACCAAAGACGCGAGTGAAACAGCGGGGTACAGTTAGTTATGAATACTTTTATTCCGTCCTTTCTAATCACCGCTACAATTAAGAACCTGAAGGAGCTATTTTAATAACAAAAGTTGAACACCAGACACAAAACAATTGTGACAAGTAAACAAGTCTTTAGCCAGCTAGTTCAAGGGTAATCAAGTCAGTCTATTGAGGACGACCCGTGTGTCTTCAATTGCCCTTTGTGTTTCAGGACTGCGGTGACTATTTCGAACAATTTACAGCTCGTCACGAAAGCCTTCACAGCAATGTTCCAATTATAGTAGACTTTATACCTTCCAAAAATATTTCGATCGTTTGATCTTACATTATCCCGATTTCAGCCGAAAGACATACACAATTGGATATAGGCCTCCCCAAGTGTCGCTGCAACGACCGGTCTTGTGCATCTCACCAAGTCATCGGTTCATCTTTTGGGAGGTCTTCTAATGCTGCGTCTTCCGGTACGCGGTCGCCACTTCAGAACAAAATTTCGGTGCCTTCGTCGATCTGTTCTGCGAGTAATGTCGCCTGCCTATTGCCACTTAAGTTTGGCGATTCTTCAGGTTATTTCGGTAAACCGATATTTACGTAAACCTGCGCAAGTCAAAGGCATCGCGTTTCATCTTCCTGTTACTCAAGATTTTACAAACTTCTAACGAAATTCAGCCGGAAAAACTGAAGCCACAAAACCTTACAGTGGGCCTATTTTTATAAAAACAGGGCCTTTTAAAAATACTTATTTCGAAACCACAAAAGCTTCCCTATTACATCGAAGAATGAAAAAGGTCACACAATGCAAAAATTTCCATTCCATTGTGTGACGTTTGCCATTTTTATTCTATTTCTATAATTCTATTTTCATAAAAACAGGGCCTTTTAAAAATACTTATTTCGAAACCACAAAAACTCCCCTATAACATTACATCGAAGAAAGAAAAAGGTCACACAATGCAAAATTTCCATTCCATTTTGTGACGTTTGCTATTTTTATTCTGTTTCTATAATTAAGTGGTGACGTCACAGAGCAGGACTCTTTATAATCATGGCCGTGGTTTATGGTTCTGAGTCTGATATTACGATCGTAAATAATGGTGAAAGCGGAGCTTTTACCCAACGCATGACAGGAACTAGTTTCCAAGATAGACTTTTTGCGTGGGACGTTTTCACAAACTGGGTTTGTACCGATTAGTTTGTTTTGTAGCATTTGGAGGTAGTAAACCAGTAGAAGTATTTTTGTTTTACTGAAAACTTTGATTTATAAGTTTTAAGTTATTATCAATTATTTTCACTTCTGTAAAGATAATCTGGTACAATGTCTAGAGTATACTTGTTTTAAAATCGGGCGTTGATAACTGCGCTACAGTATTTTACTTTTATCGCTATCTTCGTTTTTCTTGTAATCTATAAACTAATGTTGTTCCAAATAAACTTTATTATTATTATTTATTATAAATATATTCTTTATTGTATACCTCATTAAAAAAAAAAAAACAGGTCAAACATTTAGTATACAATAGGCGGTCTTATCGCGTTGGGCACGCCATAATTATGACGATAGTGAAAGACGCCGTGACGACACTCCACCCACTCCTCAAAGACTTTTAAGGAGTGGGTGGAGTGTCGTCACGGCGTCGTCACCTTCCGCATGACGCAGGTCCTCACTGGACATGGTAAGTTCGGAGGCTCCTGCATCGGATTCGTGCGGAAAAAACGCCCGGGTATCACCATTGTGTGGACCACCCGGAGGACACGGTGGAGCATACGGTAGAGGTGTGCCCCGCTTGGGCAGAGATCTACCGTGTCCTCGTGGTAGTGATTGGTGGTAACAACCTCTCACGTCGGGACCTGTTGCAGGCCATGATCCAGAGCGAGGAGGAATGGCAGGCGGTCGCCTTCTTATGTGAAGCAGTAATGCTAGCAAAGGTGGCGGCCGCGCTTGTGAGGGAACGGCCCTCACGCTCCAGCCGCCGGGATCTCGATCCCGATTTCCAGCCACCGTAGGCGTTGGTTTGTGTCGAGCAATTGGTAGCGGGGCGTCCGGCCGTCCAGTAATCGTCTGGACCGAGCTCGAGTCGCCAACGGCGCTTAGTGTTCCACAAACGCCCCAAAGAGATGTCAGCAGACCGTAGGGGCTCAGCAGGGTCGAAGCCTACTGGGGCCATGGGTTGTGCGAAAGTGTATCCGGGGCCTTGGAACGATAGAAAATAAGGAACAGAAGTGGATTTTCATCATCCGCATCAGAACATTATAAAGTATTTATGTGAACTAAATAAAATTGTTTTGTATTTTCGTTTGCGTATTAATTTGCAAGTTATATAAAACAATAACATTCTTGTCTGAAGTAATAAAACTGATTATAATAAAAATAATTTATTTAAAGTCCACAACCACTAAAAATATAAAAAACTTTTTACAAAAAAAATATAACCGACTTCACTAAAAAAACACTAAAAGGATCAAAATAACTTTAATTTCGGAAGTCGGTGTTTCTCGGTATTATTTGTATCTTATTTAACACCGACTTCCGAAATTAAAGTTATTTTGATCCTTTTAGTGTTTTTTTAGTGAAGTCGGTTATATTTTTTTTTAAGTTTTTTATTTCACACTTTTTAGTTGCGATACACTTATAAACAGACACCAAATGTTACTTTTTGACTGTAAATGCTTAAGTTCTCGATAAAAATACCAAAATCACTATATGGTTGCCTATAATATTTGAGGAGTTCCCTCGATTTCGCCAAGATTCCATCATCAGATTCCGACTTGGTGACTATGGGACCATTTGGGAAGTATACCGCTTTCCAACAAATTTCAAATTTCTAACAAAAAATTTTTCAAATCGGTTGGCAAGCGACGAAGTTATGCGCGAACAAACATAAAAAAAAATACAAACATTCGAATTGAGAACCACCTCCTTTTTTAGAAGCCGGTTAAAAATCACTTATTGAATGTTAACATTTTAGCTTATAATCTATGATAAGTTTCACTCATTTTAGTTACAAATCATTATCATACAGGCAAATAATTTTTAAATTAAATTACAATAGATTATAGTTATAATAGTAGCCAGTAGACCACAGATTTAAGAAGGGAGGAGATATGTTAAATAGTAAAAATTGTACCGGAACACGATGTCTCCAGGTTCCCTACCACCGCCGAAACTACTACATTTGCAGTAATATTTACGCAGTCGCGCACACATCCGCAAATCATAAATCAGTCCATACTACACAGTCAATTATAAACCTTACCTCCCTAAAAACAGCGTGTATTTTCCATGCACCGTACAACTTACGCACACATGAAATGTCGATGTGCTATGCAAAAGCAATTTATTTTACATTTACGCTAGTGATTGACTAAATAGAAAAGTTATCGATTTTTCCCAAAACCCAAAAACTAACCATTTACCCGTATAAGGCCATTATATACGTCATTTCAGAACGTCAATATCAAATACTAAAAATCGGCCAAGTGCATGTCCTGGTCCTCTAAAATCCTGAAAAGTTTAATAACTTGTATTATGAATTATTGCATGAAAAAGCTTTCAGTTACTAAAAAAACTTTAACTCAGGTCTAGTCTTAATTTAAGGATTGCCCATTCAAAAAGACTGCGTTTTTTTTTAGAGGCTAAAGCATTTCTGGTTGAAAGTGGAATGAGCATATAGTACTATATTTTTTTAGGGAACCCATTAGGTGGCCTTCCATCAATCCATTGCTTTATTAAAATTGCGTCTTTTGGGAAACTGAAAACATAAAGTAACATTGTAGTTATCATTTTACCTAACTTACTGCTAAACCTCACCATGTAAGGCTTTTGTTAGAAAAAAAATACTGTACTATTTTTTTTCTAACAAAATAAAGTTTTGAAAAAAAATTTTTATCTTGTTAAATAAAGAGAACAAATAAAGAGCTAGAACATGTTGCCTTATTTTAAGCAAAAGTCGTTATTAAATTCTGAATTATGCTATTTCTTTACAACTCTGTAAAATAATCAAAATAAATAAAAATATTTACATTATTTTACTTCGGATATCCAACCAATCGATATTATGGTCGATAGTCTATATTAGTAGATCATACAGGCACATCATTAACTCGCCGCAACTAACAGCGGCTTTATTATGAAATACACCGCACTGATAAAGTATCGTTATGTTATTTTTACATTGCTTGTTCCGTTACTGAGCGTTAAAATTAAGTAGTGGTTAAAGAGCAATGTATGTACTGTAAGAGTAATACAGTCGCCTTGATATTTGAAAACAAAAATAACGTAGTAGCAGCAAGGGATATTATAAGATTTGTTGTTTTTACTGATTTTAAAGATAAATATAGTATTAAACTTGTACTTCCACATGGTAAGAGATTCCATGATGACCCAGGCTTCTCTTATCACTTCGGTTCTTGCATGAAACCAGTGAACAACACGGCATTTTAAATTTGTTTACGATCACGTATCGCGTATCTCACAAGTTTGTAACTGACGGCCGTTTGCCCGATCGTGTGCATTTTGCGCAAGTCGCGCGGACATGCACACGCCTCCTTACCACTTCTCCTGTTTTTTTAAATTTCTATGCAGTAGACACTCAAAGAATTGCATGAAATATTAAAATAAATTGCAGTAAATTAAAATTTAACGAAATGTCATTATTACATTAAATATAAATTAGCTTTTAATCAGTCAGAATGAATGAAGTCAAGAATTACAATTTTCTAACAGTAATTGGGACAGTAACAGGTCTGCCACAGCCATGTCGGATATATGGACAGTCTAGCCTATGGGCGATCATTGCCAGGATGGCATTAGGGCTGGCCCACAGCCGGCGCACCAGGGACGCGCACCGCTTGCGCATAGTAGTGTGAAAACAGTCGGTGCGCGCCTCCGCGTACATCCCTGATGCGCTACAGAAGCGGGGCAGCCCTGATACCGCCTGGAACGCGTTATTATACTGGACATGGAGGCACTGTATTCCTTTTCAGTGCCAATAGGTACACAGGCTGCACCAGTAAAGAAATGTGAAGTACGCTCTAAAGAGTCCGACATAGAACACCGCGCAAACAAGCGAGCTATCATATTGGTCGTACTGACTTTGCCCTCCGCTCCCTCTATATGTCAGTCTGATCCTTAAAGTCCTTGGTGAGTTATACACACGTTGTTTTTATAAGATGTCTCACTATGGGGCTCTTATCATATCTTTCAACAATCACTTTTAACCAACTTTTAGCAGGCTACTGTTGCCGTCGTACTGTCTAGCGAGAAGATACGTATTCTTTTTGCGTAAGACAATTGAGATCGACTCTTTTTTTTTAATTTGACATCATCTAATGACTACTGCGCTCCAGGGTGGACCGAGAGGGCGTGTCAGACTTACTGACTAAATTCCACCTGTATCCTTGAGTTGCCATTTGCGTTTTAAAGCCACGATAATATATTTATAATAATTATATCTGTTCCACAGAAGAATCTGAACTTACGATATATGTAGTCTTATTTTATGTTTTATTACTGTGACCACACGCACACACGTTACATTTTTAATATATGTGCTCTTATTCGAATCCAATATTCTGCCACTTATTTTAAATTTGAAATTGTAAACATTCGCATATGACGGTAAAATATGGAAAACTAAAAACGCCTGTTTAATATAATGTAGGTGTATTCATAATAAAGTTTTCACTGATGTTCCCGCAGGAGAATATATCGACTCTGGCTTGGGTAAACATCTCCGAACCAATGTAAAATATTCTTAGACTTTCTGTCTAGAAGTTTCTCATAAGTTTATATTCAAAAAAATACACGAAAACAAATCTTGTCGAGTTTCTATGGACGTACTAGACTGCAAGTTATATAAAAACAATCACTGTTTGGCATTTCTCCAAATTACTCACTAGTCGAAAATTCTGACGTCTTGTACGTCATAACTCTTGGGGGTGTATGGGGGTGCATGATGCATGGCGCTTAGTTCAAGCATATTTTTACCTCAACTGTAATAAACAAATGGCGCCGAGCTATTTATGTTCTCTATTTTATCTTAAATAAGAATATTTGCCCTACCCTAGAAATTGCTCCTGTATCGTGCCTTACGCCCCAACCGCCGGGACACCGATCCCGATTTCCGGCCACCGTAGGCGCGGGCTTGCAGACGGCGAGCAATGGATAGCTCGCCGTCCGACCGGGTGAATAGAAACAAATTAGATCAACCTCTATTCAGATTGGCTAAAGTACATAGTTCTTTTATGGGGTACTGTGTAAGATTTTATAATGAAATACCAATTGATTGAATTGATTCTATAACTAAATGAGTCCAAATTTAAAACATGCATTAAGCGAACACCATTATTAGTTAGTAAAAGTATTTAGTTAATAAAAGTCTTACACACTCTCTCGCTCCGCCAAAGAGCGAGAGATGTCTTTGGATGATTTTCCCACAGGAGAAAAATAATTCGCAATGCTTCATATTAAACGACTCGAGAAAAATCCTACTTTTATAGTAGGATTTTTGATGTCGATGTAGACCTTGAATAGATAAAATTTGAACGTCTAAAAGTGGTTTTTTTTTGCCTTCCAGTTCTTGAACTTAGCCTTACTCTTGAAACTCCTGAGTGTAACACAAATAGAAGCTCGTTACGAAATATTTTTATACCAACATTTGGTTAATAAATAGATCTGCTTCTGGCTGCAATGTCAAGTATTAGTGTCGATGATTCTACTACGTTATTAGATTTTCAGGGCTGTGTACAATCTAGACTATTATTAATTATTCTAACTCACTTATTTTGTTGAAGGGTAAAATCTACAAGTCCGTGATAAGACCTGTCATACTGTATGGATCAGAATGTTGGTCTGTGAAAAAGACGGATGAAAAAAGATTGCATGTAGCGGAGATCAGAATGTTGAGATGGATGTGTGGTGTGACGAGAATGGATAATGTGAGAAATGAATATATTAGATGAAGTTTGAAAGTGGCGCCAGTGATTGAAAAGTTGAAGGGGAATCGTTTGTCTTGGTATGGTCATGTAAAGAGGAGAGATTATTTATTTATTCCATTTTAAAGAAGGCTTACAGACTAACAAAATAAGTGATACAAAAAGTATGATATTTTCAAATCGCTAATTACAAGCCTCCACATGTAGACAAAAAAAAATGTTTAAAGTAATATATCGTGATGGAAAGTACATATTAACATATCACAATTAATAATTTACCAGATTTTAATTTATCAGATGAAACACATGTTACTAAAAGAGATATGAGTATACATGTGGATGGGTGGAGAGGGAGAGGGAGGCCAAAGAAAAGATGGATGGATTGTGTGAACAGTGATATGAAAGAAAAGGAAGTGATAGTATGACGGTTCATCATCATCATCATCATTTCAGCCGAAAGAAGTCCACTGCTGGACATAGGCCTCCCCCAAGCGACGCGGCAACGATCGATCCTGTGCGTCTCGCTTCCACCGCACTCCCGCGACTCTCACCAGGTCGTCGGTCCACCTTGTGGGAGGCCTTCCAACGCTGCGTTTTCCGGTGCGCGATCGCCATTCTAGAACCTTTCGGCCCCATCGACCGTCCGTTCTACGAGCCCTGCCATGCCCACTGCCACTTTAGTTTGGCGATTCTTCGGGCTATGTCGGCGACTTTGGTTCTCCTGCGGATATCTTCATTTTTTATGCGATCACGCAAGGAAACTCCGAGCATAGCCCTTTCCATTGCCCTTTGGGTGACTGTAAGCCTTCTGATGAGGCCCATTGTAAGCAACCATGTTTCAGTACCATATGTCATCACTGGCAACACGCACTGGTCATAGACTTTCGTCTTGAGACACTGTGGTATGTTGGACGAGAAGATACCGCACCGGTATGACGGTTGACAGGATAGAATGGAAGAAAAAAACGTGTTGCGCCGACCCCAAATAAGATGGGACAAGGGCAGGAAGATGATGATGAATTCACTTATTTTGCTGTGCCTGACAGGGTCTATATGATCTAATTATAAGTTTACCACTGTGATATCATACATGTCGAATGCAATAAAAGTATTGAGTATTATAAAAAGGTAAAGATTGTGAGTTTGTTTGTAGGAAGTAAGTAATCTCTGGAACTACAGACAGATTTTGAATATTCTTTTACCATTGTTCTTGAGTCTCAGTGACATAGTCATAAGTTTTTACTTATGCCTATACATTTACATTTTTGTGTTGGACGCCCAGCTAATCGGAGTCGGGTCAGCTATAGTTTATAGAAAATGCGAGCGTTGTGAGGTCATTTGAATTATAAGTCAGTATCTTTTTGTACGTTGATTACTGGACCAGGCGAAGTATTCCACCAAAGTAATACAGTTTGAATTTTGTGGAACAAAAAAAAAATAACATCACACAAGTCGTCGAAGTGAAACCCTGCTTAATTTTTAATTGTTACTTGCTCCAGACAGCGGCTTCACCTGCGTGAACGTCGAATGTTATTCCAAGGGAATATACTCCCAAAATAAAAAGTATCTTGTGCGCTTTTTCAGGACATGGTATATCTTTGTACAACGTTTCATTGAAATCCCTTCAGCGTGAAAGAGTAACAAATGTTTGTGACTCGACGTCACACTAATATTATAATTGCGAAAGTTTGCGTGTGTGTGTGACGTGATATAAATAAGAGAAACTAGATAACATCGCTATTTACATAAACGTTATGTATGTGGACATAAAATAAGTCTTGTAATTAAATCTAATAGAATATTAAAACTTTTATGAAAATAGGAGCTGTAATAAAACCATTTGACGTGTATTGTTTCGCTTTATACAAATAAAACCAAGGGTACTTCAGTTAATAATTTTTATTACTATTCTAGGAACTCAATTCAAATGACAGGAAAAATGTAGTCAGAATCTGTCATCTATACAACATTATTTTTAGTTTAAGCGATACCTGAATATAGTTAGTTTTTACACCATGTTAGATTTTTTCCCAAAAATATTTTAAAAAGGTCTCGAGTTGGACACCACCAACACTAAGTACAGCACAGGTTACGGCAGGTCATGGACGGCATTAGGCGCTAGCGCACAGCTAGATGCAGATGCAAAAGAAGCCCTCTGTCGCTCAGAGGGCCTGGTAAACACGTATTTGTGCGGAAAATCATGTAACATAAGCTTAAATCATGTAAGCATAAGAAAAATCACAAGTTTATAACTTGTGATATTTCTTGATACAGTTATGAAATTTTGTACATAGATTCTTTACATAAAAATACTAGACACGTGTTTCGGATTTCACATATACTAAAAATAATGTTTTATATAAAAGGAGATACTGACTGACTGACAACATCAATGCACAGGCGAAACTACAAAGTCTAGAAGTGTAAAATTTTGCACATGGGTTCCTTTTATGACATAGGCGAGCACTACGAGAGGATTTTCTAAAATGTACCCCCTAAGGGGATGAGATAGGGGTTCAAAGGGACTCACCGACCCCACAGTCAAACCATTGCAACGGTTTTGTGGGGCTTATCTTATAAATTATTTACCTTTTGAAATAAAGAAAATGAATAAATAAATAAAAAGTTTGTACAAAGAAACCTACTTTCGCGCGGGTGACACTGATAGACGCTAATGTATTTTAAAAGTCTAATCTATTCTTTCAATATCGCTGTCACCGGATAAATTCAATAAGTGAGGTCTTGAAGTATTTTCCTTTTTTAATCACTTTGTTTTTTTGCATTCTTGTTAAAAGAAAAGATTTTATTGTTCTCCCAAAATAGTGGCAGACAGTTTAATTGTTTCAAGTCCGATTACACACGCCCCTAAAATGTGTGCGAATTCAGAACAACAGCCGTAGCAATCGTAAATCTTACAATGACTTGAAAATAGTCAAGAATTTATTTAATTCAGTTTAGTTTTTTACTGTACTGTATATTGATGTTTTTTTTTACTACATCGTGTGTATTTTTCCAACAGAATTGAAAAATATAATACTATTATGGACTCTGAATATAGCTTCAAGTTCTAATCAAATACATTTTGGGACCGATATGTATTTTGAATTATATCAATATATTGACATTAAAAAAGAAAAATATTAGAAATCCTATAAGCTTAGGAAAGACCATATCATCGCTCATCTGATGGTAAGCGATGATGTGATCAACGTTGTACGTCTTGTAGTCCGATGACTTGACCACGGGCTTGATGGAATTAAATTATGCAGTTCCGACGCACACTCCCTGAAATGTAATCGATAGAAATTCGATAGGCTAGCAACTCAGCGTGGATGCCACGACTGGAGTTTCGACTCGACCAGTGCATCATTGCCGATGATCCTTTTGGCTCGTTTTTTCAATAGACTCAAGCGCAATATTAGTAATTATGAAACGTTAAGAATTATCCAACATAAAAATGAATTGAGTATAATTAAATGTAGGACAGTTAAATTTAAATCGAGTATTTTTTTAGAAAAATAGGAATAAAAATATACAACAGACTAGCAAATTCTATAAAAAACATTGTAATCTTAAATATTTTTTATATTGAACTTAAAGAATTTTTAATAAGTAAAGCACTCTCATACTACTCGATCAATGACTTCTTAATTGATAAAAATATTGACTCAAAACAACTACGACTATGAAATTTGATTTCGAATATGTGGACTAATTTTATTAATAATAACAACATGAAATATAATTATGTAATAATACTTCATCGACTTCAAATTATGAATGATTAAAATATTGTACACCTTATGGGTATTTTGAAGCGACTCTGATGCGAACTAAACCACCTGTGACTAACAATCAATAATATTGATTGATTGATTGATGAATAAACTGGCATCGGGCAGATCCGTCGCAACGATGGGAGCAGTATTCCAGATACGATCAAACTTGCATAAGATAGAGGTTGAGCAGCTGTTCCGGCGTGAAGTACTGTCTCAAGCCGGAAACGTGCAGCCGACTTCAGATTTAATCAAATACGGGTATAAAATGTAAATATTGTAACTTTGAGAGATCGTAGCGAATGTAACGTAAAAAGCTATTCGCCAGTTAAAACAAAAACATTTCTAAATCGACCTTCATTGTACGTTGTTTTATCACGAAATCCTACACACATGGCTTGCTTAAATTCTTTAAACATTACTCTTAGTTCGTTGTAGGTGTGGCGCTCACTTGGCACTAATGACTCATTCCGCAGATCGTTTCATGTATGGCATGTGAAAATCTAGCTAAGATAAGCTATCTTCACCCCTAACGCTACCGCGTAAAAAGGATACCTCCAACTAGGGTAATTTAACGTGCAGGCGAAAGCGAACGCGAAGCGATGCGGTGTGACAAACAAATGTGTGAATGCAACAAAAAATTCATACTATATTGTGGTGTCATCACTTGCCCTCTCGCTCTGCCCAAGAGCGTGGGATGTCACTGGATGATTTTACCACCTACAAAAAAAAACCCCGAGACCACCGCGTGAAAAGAAAACCTCCTGCTAGGCGATTCTCCGTGACTTCGATGCGGCGCGAATGTAGCAAACAATTTATACTCTATTGTGGTGGCTTACGTGACCACCGCACGCGGGTGCGGTGCGGCGACAAGCGAAGCGAACGAAATCAGTTGTTTTGATATTTTCGCGCAGACTTGCGGAGCGGTGGCTTGTTTTAGATTAGACTGGACCTGCCACTCAAATCTGTGTTTCCTCAAAAGACCATCTCAGACACAATCAGCATGGTTCTTATATGACTTGACCATTACATGTTTGCTGTATGGACTTTATTGACCCCTGAATTTGTATATCGATATTTCTTCTCAGCTAGGAAACACGGGTCTCATCTAATCTAAATTTACAGGTAAAAGTATTTTTTTAAAACCTATTTGCAAAATTATATAAATGGTGGTTGAAGCGGAAAATTCGCATGCACGTAGGACGAAGCCGCCGCGTCAGATCTGCATAGGATCGCTTCGCAATTGCATTCGCGTACAATCGCCCACGTTTGCTCCATGTGTGTAGGTGTAATGCACATTTAGCACTAATGACTCATCTTCCAGATCGCTTCATCTCTGACGTGTGAACATCTAGCTAAGATAAGCTATCGTCATCTGTAAGCAATTTGTAGAAATTGACGTACAATCGAAAGTACCCTGCGTCAACAGAAGCGATGCATCATAATATTTTGAGAGTCAAGTTTACCTGCTGATTTACGAGTATTATCAGGGCTGAGGAAAATTCTGTACAAATCTTTGACGCAATAGGGAGGTATTTGATTGAAAACATGAAATTGATAATGATATGCCGTGTAGATTTAAGTCTGCAGTACTGACTGTACTAGTTGACTGACTGCGATCCCACCTGATTGTAAGCAGTGATGCAATCGTTGACTTTGAGATGCACTAGTCTATTAAGAGCCTAATCACTCTAGCCTTGAAGATATTCTGAATTCGATTTTGATATTTGATAAGTCCATGTTTAATTAGATCATGTATCTAGGTCATGGTCGCTCCGGTTGTTATGACAGATGTCAAACTGATCAAGGTAAAGGAATATTAAATATTTTTCATCAAAATTGATTGGGGTTGACAGGTGACTGACTTGCTGACAACCGAACAAGTCCAAGCCTATGAAAACTTGGCTCTTGAATTGGGTAAATGGCTCATTTTTTTTCTCATTTATACCAGCTTCTGCCAGCGGCTTCGCCCGCAAGAAACCAGTCAATATATGTAGCCTTTGTCACTCAGTAATAAAGTAGCATTCTAATGACGTATGAATTTTCAAAATCGGTCTAGTAGTTTATTTTTTTATTTATTTAACTATTTATGTACACACAATAATAAAGAAAAGAAGAAGGAAACAGAAGAATAGTACAAAGGTGATGCTTATTCTGAAGAAATCTCTTCGAGCATACCTGCGAAAGGAAATTTAGAGAAAATAGAGATGTAGACACTGTGTGTAGAAGCAAAGGAAAATTGGTACACACAAAATACACAGTAAACAATGAAATAATATAATAAATAAAAAAAAGATATACTATTATAATTATATAATAAATTAAATATCACAAAAATACATACTAAATAATATAATAAAATTTTAGTTTTTGTGTTTATTCATTACAAACACAAACAAAAATACAAATCTTTTCGCTTTATAGTATTAGTACCTTTAGTTCGTCACATCACTCTTTTTTTTAAAATTATTTTTGTCAAAAAGTATCTAACATTACCTAAAATCGCAATTATACAGAATTTTTCAAATTTAAAATTAAGTTAGTTTTTCAAGCCTAAAACTTTTGAAATTGGAATTTTCAAGTAACAGAATACGGATGCACGTACTTAAATGTGACGTCACGGCCATTAGGCTACGCGCGTCGACTAAATGAGATGTCCCCTCCACGCACTCACTCTTCCTCATACAAATATTTGAAATGCTACATCCTGCTTCGTTTTATAAGCTGCTGCTGCTGCTAATGTAGGAAATCATCCCGAGGGAACATTCTTCCAGGTTAAAAAAGTGTCTTAAGTACTATTCCAGAACATAGTCTGCCCATGTGCCAAATTTCATCCAAAAACCTTCAGCAGTTTCAGCGTTACGAAGTAACAAACATACACACTCACAAACTTTCGCCTGTATAATATTAGTGTGATTTGATTTGTGTGTGAGTGGCGACCACATACCACCACCACACGACCACAAGGTAGGCCGACAAGCTGGTTAGAGTCCCGGGAATCCGATGGATGCCAGACACACAAGACCAGACATTGTGGTGACACTTGGGGGAGGCCTATGTCCAGTAGTGGACGTCTTTCGTCTGAAGTGATAATGTCATTTTGATGCGGTTTTCATAAAAATATTGTATGAAAATAAATACAAAAAAGAATCCAATTGCTGATTCTTACCAATGCGCTTGTTTTATATCGTTCCAAGGTACAAAGTACACAAACAAAAATCACAGACAGTTGTCAATCTCGAAATAACTTTCAATGTTTCAACCCAATCAAACATTGCAGCTTAAATATTCAAATGTGCTCAGTAATCTAATATAGCGATTCGTTGCACCATCTGTCATTTCTGATGACTGACGAGCCGTACATACATCAAATGTTTCGCATGCACTGTAGGTGACATCGATTGATAAATCTGCTTACCATGAGAGAGTTAATAGTAATCGTATTGATGGTGCATATCTGATTGGAACAAGCATAGACAAGTCAGGCGGTCGTCTCCTTCTGCGAAGCTCTAATGCTAGCGAAGGAGGTGGACACACACGTGAGGGAACGGACTTCCTCACATCCTAACCGCCGAGATCCCGACCCTGATTTCCAACTACCATAGGTGTGGGTTTGCAGATGGCGAGGAGTGGGTAGCTCGCCGTCCGGACCGGGTCCGAGTCGTCGACGGCGCGTAGGGTTTCACACGCGCCTCAAAGAAATGTCAGCAAAACCGTAGGGGCCCATCAGAGCCGAAGCCTATTGGCCATGGGTTCGCTACTAAAAGGAAACCCCAGTGGATGATTTCCCACCTATAAAAAGGTTAGACAAATGACTTATGATTTTTCTGTTAGCATTCCCGCCAAACGCGGCAATCACATTACCTGCAGAGAGGTCGCGTAATAAGTGTCGTGATAGGTTATGTCATTGCCATATATTTTGCAGCTTGCACATGTCATTGGCAAAATTGTGGTGTCTTTTCCACAAATGCCATTAATGAAGAGTTGAAGTTACTTAGAGTTTGTTGGGAACGCTAACAGAACAAAATTCATTTGGTGAACTCCCGGGACACCCTGGGAACGAACTATATGACGTCATGACAAAAAAGGACTGCGCTAAGCACGCAGATGTGAAACACGTGAAGCCATAATAAAATTGGTAGATAAAAATAGACACCAGACCAGGGAAGTTGTGCTCCACTGATGCTCGAAGCATCATAATGAGCATAATGTAGTAACAAAATAAAACAACAATATTGTAGTAACATTATATCATACCAGAGCCCGAAGAATGGTTCAACTAAAGTGGCAGTGGGCAGGGCACAGTCTGAAGTGGCGCTGGAAATCGCAGCTTTGGAAGGCCGTCTACAAGTGGACCGATGGCCTGGTGAACGGGAACGGGAACGCGGAAATCCAATGGATGCGAGACGCACAGGACCCGTCGTTGTTGCGGCACTTGGGGGGGGGGGGGCTATGCCCAACAGTCAACGAGATTAGACTGAAATGATGATGATGACTACCATTTATATTATTAGGAGGTTCCAAAAATGGTATACCTTGTGAATTAATTAGACACTAAAAGATATTTTGCTAGATGTACTGTAACATATTTTATTTTCAATCTTCTTAAAACCCCGAGAACATCTACCGCCTGGACGTGAATATATAAATTGCAGTGGTCTAGGTAGAAAGCACTAAACCAGTTGCCCACCCAGGTACCCTGCTGTAAACACAACTTGGCGAATAGGGTTTTATATACCCGTCGGATATGGGAATCAATGTGAGTGCAGTGCCTTTGTTCAAAGCATGAGCCACACGCTGGAGTACCCCAAGTGCCCATACACCTATACTTTAGAGGATTTCATGGGTGCCTCTGATGCTGCAGTTAACATAGCCACCTCGCCCAGTTTAACGAGTTTACCATCGATTCGAAAGAATGAAGAAGCTGATTGGTTTTGTATGCCCCAAGATAGAACAGCTGTACAGTAAACAAGATTGTAAAACAAATTCCAACTGACATACGTTATAATGGTCACGAACACAAATTCAAATTCGTCCAATAGCAGCGCACCATTCGTATTTTTAACGGCTGGTCGTTCTTAATTTAATTTGACACGTGGTTGGGGGCTTGGCCGCACGAAATGTTAGTCACAGGATAGATGATACAGAAATACATCTGCCCACAACCGATTTGGTGTAGTCGTAGTTTCCGATCACAACAATTTGTAGATTATTCGTGTATTAGTGTAGGAATTATTCCTACGATATTACTTTTTAAATTTAAAATAAAAATCACACGCGCCTTTCGGCCTTGCAGCCTTCCTAATTTCTCATCTTACAATCTATTTCATTTTGAAATTCGAATTAGTGTCTATGCTTTAGTTGTGATAATAATGCTGCCATGTTCCAAACCTGGAGGCACCAATGCAGTATCGATAAAACAAATGCCAATCGCATTTATAGAATAGAATAAACTTAATTGTACACCAAAATAGTAACAAAACTTTTACACTAACTTAAATCTATGGGTACAAAGGCGCTCTTATCGCTGACAGCGATATCTACCGGACAACCTTGGCCAACCTTTTATCATCGTTTGCTTCTCTCTTTTCACTTATAGCGTATATATTTGTTTTCTATTCTATTCTATTTTTTGTTAATGGCAAATAGAGTCGATGTGGACTATTCTGCCAATGTCCAAGTAAATTAGAAGAGCAAGTAATGTATAATATTAATATAGAAAATGAAAAGGGTCAGTAACTGAATAATTAAAATTCTTCGAGTGATACAGTTGCACTTGATGGGTTAGTACCTACTGGACTGAAACAAACAAAAAATAAAGATAAATAAAAATTGTAATTGTTAAAACATACACGTAAACCACAACTACACAGACAGAATATTTGGAGCTATGACTCATAGTTTTATGTTGTGGTGACGGATGAAGATCATTACCGTCACAAGCTGTTCTGGAGTAGGATAGGTTAGGAGTGCGGGAACATTAATTGGGAGAGGAATTTTAAGTTTTGGAAGACGACTATATAGGTCTGAACGTGGGATGATGTTTGTGGATTAAAAAAATATGTGATCCAGTTTACCTTCCTCTAAACCCCAGTCGTATATTTTTTTTTAATTCTCTCTGAACCCGCTCGTGATCACGATCTCGTCTGTTTGTTTTTTTTTTGTAGTGGTAAATCATTTCATCGGAGTTATTAGTAGTACTTTTCTACCCTAGTAGATGTTTGATGCAGCATCTTTAAACTACACTTTTTTTGGTGGAATATCATCAAATTTCTCCTCCCACTCTAGTTTCTACGGTTCCTTCAGTTGCCCTTTGCGTTCAAGGACCGCGGTAACTCTTTCGAACAATACTGCAGCCCTGTTAGGCATCACCCCTAGCGGGTCCAGTCAATTCTGCTGACGGCTCTTTGATCTTGCCTGATGATATGGAATAGATGGATCTGGATCTAATTTGGAACAAGCAAGCCCAGCAGATGAATGAATGCTCTTTATTTCCCATGGTACTTCTGCCCCTTGTTTTATTGTATCTAGTCTATTTTAAACCGCTATCTCAGTACGTTCTGGTTTTATTATCACTAGTGAAAGCTAGCAGCTATTTCTGAAAGATTTATAGTACATAGATAGTCTGTATGTCTGTTTTTGTGCGCAATGCAGTGTCGTACATTTTCCCTCGACCCTGTTATTTACTATGAACTACTATTTATTTGAAGTAAATACAAAATTATGACGTCAAGGAAATTGTCGAGATTGCGATATTAGTTTCATATAAATCAGTTTTCTAGGTATCATTTGGGTAATAACATTGTTGCGAGGCAATATCTTATGTGATTTATGCAATATCGATAATATTAGTCGGTCGGTTAGAAACAAATGTGTATTTTGTTTCTAAATATACCTACGCATATCTCCTTTGCTCCATTACACAAAGGACTTCGCTAATATTTCACTTTGCTGGTGAATTAATATTAGGGTTTTTTTTAATTATCAATTTTTTCTCGCTTTATGTCAGAGCGAGAGGGTATGTCAGACTTTTACTAACTACAACCACATCTGTAGTCCTTGCAGTTGCTCTTTACGTTCTAGGACTATACGGGTTTAACTTTTGGAAGTGGAACCAGATGAATACTCGAGCTGCGGGGACGTTTGAAAGAGTTACTGTAACCTTAGAATGTAAAGGACAAATTAAGGAACACAGTCGGATTTTAATCAGTAAAACCCAGACACGCCCTTACGCTCCACCTTAGAGCGAGAGAAGTCATATGATGCCTCTCCATCTCAAAAAAAAGTGGAGTGAATATTTTTTTTAAAGATTCAAAATTGAATCGTAGGTACTTATTACTGCTGCTTGATACTAATTAAAAAGGTATCATCATCATCATCATTTCAGCCAAAAGATGTCCACTGTTGAACATAGGCCTCCCCCAAGTGTCGCAATAACGACCGGTCCTGTGCATCTTGCTTCCATCGGATTCCTGCGACCCTTACCAGGTCATCGGCCCATCTTGTCGTACGCCGTCCAACGCGGCGTCTTCTGGTACGTGGTCGCCACTCAAGAACCTTTCGTCCCCATCGACCATCTGTTCTTCGAGCAATGTAGAGTAGATTGCTCACTGCCACTTTAGTTTAACGATTAAAAAGGCAAATTGATTATTATTCACAGCCTCAAAACATGTCTCCACATTTTGACAAGAAAAAAAAAGTAAACACAATTTAAAGTCAGGAACACTAATGAGCCAAATCACGCTTGAAATTAGTGAAATTCAAGAGAGAGAAAAACGTGGAATTATTTGGCAGACACATGCCTTTCTGTCGGACGAAAAACTCGTGATTCAATGCCGTCAGCGGTTTACGAGAGCGAGCCGTAACATAAGATAATAATGAACGTTTGTTTATTGATACTAAACCACGAGATCACGGGGAATTCTTGAATGAGCGATGTAAATAGCGGTGTGTAACTATTTGAGAATCATCATTATTTCAGGTCTAAACACGTCCATTTTTGGACATACGCCTCCCTCAATTTCGCCACAACAAGCAGTCTCGCATCCGTCACCTTGTGTTGAAGGAGGCCTTCCAACGCTACGTCTTCTGGTGCGCGGTCGCCACTGCAGAACCTTTGGGCCCTATCGACTATCTTTTCCGCGAGCAATGTGCACTGCCTCTTAAGTTTGGCATTTTTTTTTAATATTTAATTTGTGAGTTGTATGCCAAATACACATGTTTTTTTTTGTCTTTACTTAAAATAAAGACAAACAGATATAAATCGTAATACTTTGAAAATCTGATTACACGCATCCCATTTGAAAACTATTAACTATAACACTTAAATTTTATCGCAATTCCATTTCAAACAAAAGCATCCGTAATGGCATAGAGTCTAGACACGCTGCGAGCTATTTTTAACTTCTCCCCCCATCCCCAATCATACCCCAACTTTGTCCATCGTGTCATTATTCGTGTGACGTGTGTGGACATCCCGAGGGAACGCTATACCTCTGAAAGTTCCATTCCAAACGAATTGAGGGTCTAATCTGATGCGTATGGGTTTCCTCTCTTTGTGTTTTTGGTGAAAGCATGGTTCAATTTGAGATTGACGTCACTGGTTTTGTTTTGTAAACAAAATCCACTTTCATGGAGAAAATCTTAATGAAATTGCGTTTAAGGGAGGAGAGCTACCCTCGAGCACCTTGTTTTGTCGCTGTCGCACTTTCATACAAACTCGTAACTTGATGTAAAGAAACAAATTAGTTACACAGACAAAAGTTGCTCGTATATCTAAAAAAATACATTATTTTTTGTCCTGCATTGACTTTTATTCCAAAAAGTTTCGTTTATTGCCTATCAATAAAACTGAACTTAAGTTTGTAGAATCGCCAAACTTAAGTGGCAATGGGCAGGGCACATTGCTCGCAGAACAGATGGCCTTTGGGGTTCGAAAAGTTCTGGAGTGGCGACCGCGTACCGGAAGACGCAGTGTTGGAAGGCCCCCTACAAGGTGGACCGATGACCTGGTGATGGTGAAGGTTGTGGGAATCCGATGGATGCGAGACGCACACGACCGTTCTTTGTGGCAACATTTGGGAGAGGCCTATGTCCAGTAGTGGACGTCTATCGGCTAAAATGATGATGATGATGATGAGATTATTTGCCATGGTACATACAGTTATGCGCTCATAATGAAACCTACAAACGAATAACATACAAAATACATAATTATTTAAAAGAGGCAGCCGTGACTCAAGGTCAGTAAAAGTCTGACACACCCTCTCGCTCCACCCAAATCGAGAAAATTTATTTGACGACTTCCCACACGCAAAATAAAAACTCGAAAGTAACAGTTAAAAATAGTTTTCAGTAAACTCTATTGTAAGTATTTTGCTAATAACTAGTAGGCATGAAAAAGCGTAAAGGCCATTGACGCTCGTGTCCTTTGCGTCTTCTGAAAGATACAATAAATTCTCATTTCAAATCCCTAGAGATTGGAGAACAAAAAAATGCGTCCAATATTCGCAAACTTCTGCCAACTTATGAGATATTCTTTAAGAAAATATGGAATTTAATTTTCTAAGCTACTGAATTAAATAGGCAGTAAATGGCGTGTGAATATTAAACATGGTACCAGTTCAATTTCGTTGGTGAATCTATTCATAAAAATAATTTTATATAAAGAATTTGATTGGCCTACCAAATAGTCACCACCAAGCCTCCAGAGCTAGGGAATTGCTCGAAACATATGACCACGGCGCTGATATGCAAAGAGTAACTGAAGGATCTAAAAGTAGAAGAGTAAAATTCCTTCTCGCGCCACCCAGAGCGAGAGAAGTTATTTGATGATCTTCCACCCCAATGAAAATCCTTTAAGTTTTCTAGAATTGTAATATACTAATATTATAAGGGTGAAAATGTGTGTATGTGTTTGTTACTCCTTAACGTTGAAACGGTTTGGCTACCCAGCCAAACCGTGTAACATAAACAGATACATATACAGACAATGTGCTCGGCCTGACTGACAGCGCGGTGCGTGGAGCGGCTCGGGTACGGGAACGCGCGCGTGTTGCTTGGCCAGACTGGCAGCGCGGTGCTGGGAGCGGTGCGGGTTCAGGGACAGGGTTGCTGCTCGCTGTCCGCGCACTCACTGGCCACTTGTATAAACGAGCTATGGCGAGAGTTGCCCGCGCACGTCCCGCATTGAGCAACCCGCACCGCTTCCCGCGCCCGCGCGCCCACTATGGGCACTCAAATGAAATTTCTTATGTTTGAGATTATCGCGCCGCGCCCGCCCTACACCCGCTCTTCCAGTCTGGCCGAACACAATACCACACAAGTGGAACCGCTGTAATAAGCCAGTAATAAATAATCTAACCTTGGAAGTCTAGTGTTTATTTATGTTTATCAATTCATTGAGAACAAAAAGCCATCAAAACACAATAGCTATTATATCCCACTAGGTTTTCCCAACTTCTACAGCCACAAGGACATAGCCCACGACAAAAACTCTTAATTCTTTTCTTTTGCGCAAATCAATTACCTAGTACACCTTATTTATTTCTTGTCCACTTCTATTGTTACTAAAATATCTACAAATAGGTTGTCTGAAATGTTTTTTACCTAAATTCCATAGTGCTACGCAAGTTAACTCACGCGTGTGCAATAGACCATGAAATTATCGAACGTCAAATTTAAATCGATCGCTGCAAGTAGGATATTTTGTATTCACTTTCAGAATTCCTTTCATAATGCCCATACCACAGACCACGAAAGAACTATGGATTAGACACTAATTAGAATAGACACGGCATTGTCAAATCGTTCAGTCAAGCGCTTCAGTGAGTTGTTCCAAGTCTGAATGTCTTAGCGAGGAGGAATGGCAGGCGGTCGCCTCCTTCTGCGAAGCAGTAATGCTAGCAAAGTAGCAAAGGAGGCGGCCGCACGCGCGAGGCAATGGCTCCGCGTTCCAGCCGTTGGGATTTCGATCCCGATTTCCAGCCACCGTTGGCGCCGTCCGACCTTCCGGTAACCGCCCGGACCGAGCCTAAGCCGTCGACGGCGCGTAGTGATCCACACGCGCCTCAAGTAATGTCAGCAACCGTAGGGGCCCAGTAGGGTCGAAGCTTACTGGGGCCTTGGGTGATGCGAAAGAGATTCCCGGGACCTTGAAACAATGACAAAGAATGAACAGGAGTGGGTTTTTAGTCAGTAAAAGTCTGATACGCCCTCTCGCCCGGCCAAGAGCTGCCGGTTGATGTCATTAGATGATTTTCCCACCTAAAAACAAATAAAAAGGTGTGAATGTCTTGTGTGATTTACATGTTTATGAACACACCCAAGATACAGTAGTGTGGCAATATTTCAAAACATGAAAATTAACCTCAAAATCAATCAGCTGATCTCAAATGGTGCAGCTAAATAATAAACTAATGAACTCATTTTATCACTTTTTTTTTTACTATTGATTATTGATTAGGTCAACGATGCGCTTGCCTAGAAGTAACCTATACACTCTTGACTTCAAAATTCCTAGATTGTAGCTAAAAGGAAACACAGTAATATTAGTAAGTCAACTCCTTAGCTGTACTCACAATGAAAGTGGTACTTTTATCTTATAGATGGCGCCTCTAATGGCGGTTAAAAAAGCGCGATTCCGTGTTCTTTGGTTCATTCCTTTTTTTAGTAAACAATGTAAACATTAATAATGATGTAATGTTAGTAACTGACAATTTAATAATGCTTCTAATTGTGTTATTGGAATGCTAAAAAACACTGAAGGTAATTTAATCGGCAAATCACGGCCTGTCGATCGAGTCAATGACTCGATTGGCATGGCAATGACACTTGTTTTCATTAGTCATTGTACCTCTTCCTAAATACCGATAATTTTAAAATTGACGTGTAAAAGTGTTATTTATAATCGCCGCCGAGGCCCGCCGCGACGGTCGACGGTCCCATCAATGCCCACCCCTTCCCTTGCTCGAGTCAGCCCGTTCCATACTGTCATCCTCCAGCGACAGGGACGCCGACTCCGTGGGTGCTCGGGGGCTCGAGTACCCTTGAGAAATAAACAGTGGGTGCCGAGCACCCCTGAGAATAGACATCAAGAAACAGATCAGGAATCGCCTTTTAGGTTACGTATAAATTATAATGTTTCTTGATAATAAAAAATAGTTTCATTTTTAAATAATGGTTTCATTTTATATTTTTATCAAATGTAATTAGTAATTAAGTATGCAGTATGTAAATAGGACATTTATTTATTTTTCGGTCGATCAGTATGCCTTTCTCTTTTTACACTTCGCCACTTTTTCAAGTCATCAAATGAGCATGAGCACCCATGAGGTTTTCTAAAAGCTGGCGCCCCTGCCCTGCGACGCCCTAAGCCGAGGTCCGACCCCATAGGCAGCACCCTTAGCTTAGTTTTAAGTTTTTTTGTAAGGCCTGGCTGGAGGCTTTAATTTATTAAGGCCGTCACAAGCTAGTCCGGTTAAGCAGACAATAATCTCATAGGTCAGGTGAGAGAGACCTGTGAGAGGCCACTCAAAAAAAATAACTAGCTGCTGCCATCGGATTCGCCCGCGGGAAATTAGAATATTATCCCAAAAGAGGGAGTAATAATAATAAATAAATGTTTTATTAGCACACAAGGGTTACATGAGTATAGGTACTCTTGAGATAAAAAGTATCCTTTGTGCTATTCCAGGACACGGTCTATGAGCGTACCAAATTTCATCCGACCGTGAACAAGTCTTAACCATACAAACACACACTCACAAACTTTCAAATTTATAAAGGCCCTTGGGACAGGGCCTTTCAGCCTTGAAAGGAATACTACAATAGGACCTTTTAGCAAAACCCGAAAAACTAAACATCCATTTTTTTTTCTCGCAGGTTGTGGCCCGTCGCTCCGACCTGAAGCTGATCGTGACATCAGCCACTATGGACTCCACGAAGTTCTCCACGTTCTTCGGGAACGTGCCCACCTTCACCATCCCTGGCCGAACCTTCCCTGTTGAAACCTTCTTCGCTAAGAACGTTTGTGAAGACTATGTCGATGGTGCTGTTAAACAAGTAAGTTATTTCACTTGAAAAAAAATGTATAAGGTACACCTATACATCCGAGAGCGCATTAAACACATTCACCTCACTTGTAAAGGAAACGATGACTGCAAAGAAGGCGGCGTTAAGGGAGGATCTGGACGTAATATTAAAAAGATGGGACACTAAATAGCCGAATTTATTTAAAGCAGTCTGATATAAATACAAGCACAGCTATTTCTTATAATATTTAAGTTAGTTATGTACCAAAGTCGAATTGGGATGGCGCATTGGTTAAGAAGCCTATGTCCAGCAATATTTTTCGGACAGGAAGGTTCCTGTCCGAAAGATATTACTGGACATAGGCTTCCCCCAAAGTTTCGCCACAATGACCCGTCCTGTGCGTCTCGCATCTATCGGATTCCCACCGGGTCTTCACTTCACCTTGTGGCCTTTCAACGCTGCATCTTCCGGTCGCCAATCCAGAACCTTTCGACCCAATCATCTGTTCTGCGAGCAATGGGCTTTGCCCAATGCTATTTAAGTTTGGTGATTCTTCGGGCTATATCGGCAACTTTGGTTCTCCTTTAGATATCGTCATTTTAAAAAATTCGCGCCTTGAACGCTCAACCACAATATATCAAACTATCTTCTGTCTGACACCCTCATTATACGGTCCGTCTACCGTCAGACCACACACTGTCACTTATTCAATTCCATGTTTCCATAAACAAAGGTAACAAACAATGCATGACCAGGTGACAAGTTAATATGCTAAAATTATTGTCGTCGGCCATACCCATTACCATATTGTCACGCTATTTTCCATGTCAACGTTTTGGTATTTACGAAATTATTTATCGTGCTTGAAATCTAATAAAAGTACACGCGAGCCTTTTCGAAACTGTTGAGAATTTATTGCAATATGTAAAAAGGGTTTTGGTGTTATTCAAATGTTTGTGAAAGCACAGCTGAAAATTTTCGGCACGAATTTATGAGCTCGAGTGCGTTGACTTACTGAAGTTCAAGTGAAGATGGCCTCGGTGAAATAGAGATATTAGATTCTAGATTCAAGGCATAACTCAGCAGTGATGTTTTAGGGTTAAAAGCACTGTTGAATATTAAAAACTAGAGTTTGCCCACATCTTCGCCCGCGTACATAAAATATAGCCTATGTCACTCAAGAATAAAGCAGCTTTCAATCGGTGAAAAAATTTTAGCAATCGGACCAGTACTTTCAGAGATTACCTCCTACAAACAAAAAAAACAAACTTTACCTCTATATAATATTTGTGTACACTTTCAATTTATTCACTTTTATGTACTATTACGTCGGAGTCACCAGTTTAGAGGTATGCAGAACAGTGTTTCATGTTCCGCAAACCTCCGTTGAAAAAGAAAGATCCTCCGACCAGACGGGCGTTACGTCTGGTATAGGCAACTGCCCGATAGATGATTTCTAGCAATCTGGCATTAGATTGGAATATCGTTAATCTTTAACGTTTAAAACGATCTGGCCAGTTTTAGTTGGCCATATCATGAAGTGATCAATTTCTATGATCTGGCCACGACACCGTACACAGTGAAAGACAGCGGGAAGCTTGTTTTATACTATTTACTGATAGAGTACACTGCGGGGTGCCAACTGAAATCCAACACTGGATGTCTGACGCCCGTCTTTCAGTACGGGCACGCTTGGCGCATTCTTGACTTCTCTTGTATTTGAAGTCTAGTCACACACACTTATGCAAATAAATTGTGTATCTATTTACTGATTAGAGTCATATTAATTAACCTTTTCAATACGTTAAATTGACTCGATTGATAAATTAGTTATCGAGGTCTATATCCAATTCGATCTGTTGCCAAGCCATAATCATCATCTTCCTGCCCTTGTCCCGTGTTATTTGGGGTCGGCGCAACACGTTTTTTCTTCCACTCTGCCCTGTCACTCGTCATGCTATCACTAACTTCCTTTTCTTTCTTATCACTCTTCACACAATCCATCCATCTTTTCGTTGGTCTCCCTCCCCCTCTCCATCCATCCACATGTAAATTCATAACTCTTTTAGTAACATGCGTCTCATCCCTCCTCTTCACATGACCATACGAACAAACAAACGATTCCCCTTCAACTTTTCAGTCACTGGCGCCACTTTCAAACTTCCCCTAATATATTAATTTCTCACTTTATCCATTCTCGTCTGTCATCTGTTGCCAAGCCATTGTATTTAATTTCGTATGTAAATGAATTGTAAATTCTTATGGGAAATAAAGATATCTCAAACTTCAAATGTTCAACTTACTTTTGTAATTTCTTTGACAGTTTTTTTTCGCATACGTTGGTGACATGACGTCACCGCTTTACCTAAATACATATTTTAAGATAACCTCTTTGTAAATTTTTGTACAAGAACTCATAGCTGAATCCGTTCATATAGTGTTTTGCATCTTTCATCATCATTTTCCCGCTCTTGTCCCATGTTATTTAGGGTAAGCACAACACGTTTTTAGGGTTCCGTACCTCAAAAGGAAAAAAGCCGGAACCTTTATAGGATCATTTTGTTGTCCGTCTGTCTATCTGTCAAGACCCTTTATTTCAAGAACGCGTGGACGTATCGAGTTGAAATTAAAACCATATCTCACTCATGTCTGCGGTCCCTTGAAGCTGCAAAAATCAACGTCTAAGATAACGAAAAAAAAAAAGATACGGCCGTTTATAATAGTACAAGCTCTGCTTAGTTTGGGACTAGATAGCGTCGGGTGAAAGTTGTGGTAATATTATTATTATAAATCCATCCATCTTTTCTTTGGCCTCCCTCTCTGTTCATCCATCCACATGTATACGCTAACTCCTTTACTATCATGTTTTTCATCTCTCTTCTTCAGCATACTGAGATGAACCCTAATTATACAATAATAAAGTTGAAAAAGTATCGTTATCCCTTTAAACTTTATTCCTCTGTAATTTTTACAGTCAAGCACATCACCTTGGTTTTTAAAGATTGGCACCAAAGAATTGTTGTAACAATCATGTGATGGTAAGCGATGATGTGGTCGACGATGGAGCACGCTTGCCTAGAAGTAACCTATTCACTCTTGACTTAAAGACCCCCAAGTTGTAGCTATCAGGAAACATAGACTCCGGCAAGGAATTCCACTCCTTGGCTGTACGCATAATAAATGTATTCTCAAAACGCTTTATGCGTATGGGTGGGATGTCCACCATGTACCGGTGGCGCAACGCCGTACGTCTAGTCGACTTCCATTGCCCCAGACTAGTGTTAACCCCCCCCCCCCCCCCCATGAGTTTCGTCTCATACTGGTACTTATTCCATCTAGACCAATTGCCTTACTCTTATTAACAAATTCAATTACCAGCTACCAGTAGCTCCCACCAACAACTCTACGTAAGCATAGCAATTACTCGTCGTTTAGCCAATTACAATAATTATTCATAAGCTTAAGTAACGCCTGCTTCCTCAAATGAAACTGCTAGTAGAAACAAAAAAAAAACCGACCACGTGCGAGTCGGACTCGTGCATTGAGGGTTCCGTACAAATTTATTTATGAAAACAGTTCAATTCCCGAATTAAGTTACGATGATTTTTCCGAATTACAAAAAAGTTTTTTTTTGTGACGTAACTACTAATTTACAGTTTTAAGATTTTTTCTTATACTTGTGCTATGTGACCTTGCTTTATACCAAATTTCAGGATTCTAGGTCTTGCACACAACCCTTCTTGCGCGATATCTAGAATCTGTACCGTCCGTAGCAAAAAAACGGCAATAAAATCATGTTTGTTATATTGTAGCCCCCTTAAATTGTTTATTTTATTCTGTTTTAGTAGTTATAGCGGCAACAGAAATACATCATCTGTGAAAATTTCAACTGTCACGGTTCATTAAATAAGTCTGGTGACAGACGGACAGACATACAGACGGACGGACAGACAGAGGAGTCTTAGTAATAGGGTCCCCTTTTATACTCTTTGGATACGGAACCCTAAAAATGTAATCAGACTCCATAATTGGAATACAGTTGCAATCGCAACTGGTAATTGTAAGGAAATAGAAATTGTTGTAGTTGTCAGTAATGTATTCCATAATTCCATGTTTTGCCAAGAACGGTTGGATTCCGTTGTTTTCTTTGCGACATTTTTTTTCTACGTAACAAAATAGGAATTTATTCTAATACTAATTGAGCCCGCAAACGTTGTTCTACAATATAAATTATCAGAGAAAAAAATGGGGGGTTGGGGTAGGTGGTTTAGTGGAACAGAGATAAAATCCCACATACCTCCGTTGAAAATCTTCTGACCAGACCGGTGTTATGTCTGGTGGGCAACTGCCCCGATAGATGATTTCGGGCTGTTCTATATGTTCTAATCGCGCGGAGACCTTTGATTGCGCGATGCAGGATTAGTTCTTATGTGACGCCATAGATGTCGCTACAGTGGATATAAATCAGCCTACGACCTATTCTCAGTCCCACCAAATATACGCAAATAATTTCATGAACATCGTCTATGTGGTTTCGGAAGAGTTCGAGCTCGAAAGGTAAAGACCACTCTACACAGTCCTTACATAATATCTACTTATTCTGTAATATAGAAATATTGTAAAATCAATTTTTTTTAGAAGAGTAACCATGGAGTTTCTTGCCGGTTCTTCTCCATAGGAAACGACCAATTTGGAACCGTGCACTAGCTTCTGACGTTTTATAAGTGCCCATGTAGGCCTATGTGAAATAAAAACTTTTGAGTTTGACTTTGAAAGAGTTTTTTTTTGTATGAATACTGGTTTGAATTTTAAAAAATGTTTTAGTTTTGGATAGCCCATTTATTGAGGACATGTGACACACGCCACGACCAAAAGGCGCTCCTTTTGGTCGTAGCATGTGTTATATCGACGGTGAAGTGCCAATACCTTCTAACTGACATTTTTCGAGATAATTACTTTTTAGCACTCTTAATTCAAATGTGCGTTTCTGCATGAGTTTGTGAAATCTCTTGAAGCGAATATTAGTTACTACTGCATCAAATTAAATAGTGGAAACACCTCTTAACTAAACCAGCATGTCAATTCATAGTATTACCTCCCGACGTTTTTAAGACAGAAGATTTTTTACTTCGACAGTTAGGAGTTATTGGCACTTCACCGTCGATATGCCTTCCTCAGTCTTTTTGGTCGCTGGTTACTGCTCAGGAGAGCAGTAGAGCAGCAGCAAGAGGGGAGCAGTAGCTAGTCTGTGAATTATTTGCTTTGGGAATGTTTTTATTTACTTTTAATCTTTATGTGTAACCGAGTTTTCTTTTAAATAATATTTTCCGTATGTAGGTCGTAATTAGTTCTCCAAATTGCATTGTATTGCAATCATTCATGCACTACTTTCAATTACCTATTAATAGTATGTTTGCTCAGAGATAAACTAGTGCTTGACTGCGATCCCACCTGATGGTAAGCAGTGATGCAATCTTTGTTGTTGTCACTGCTCAGTGAAGTTTACTGCTACTGCCAGCGACCAAAGCAGCAGTAAGAGGGGAGCAGTAGCCTAAGACGCGGTTGAAACCACGGGGAACAGCTATTGTATTTATGAGGAGGATAATGGGAAGATCATTCTAATATTATAAAGGTGAATGGTTTTTTTTTTATTTTTTATTCTTGATAGTTTCTCGCTTGACCGCTATCTCACCTGATGGAAAGCGACCCTACGATCGACGATGGAGCGCGCTTACCTAGAAGTAACCTATTCACTCTTGACTTAAAGATTCCCGGGTTGTAGCCATCAGGAAACACAGATTAGCTGTACGCACATTGAATGTGTTCCCAAAACGTTTTGTGCGTATAGGTAGAATGTCCACCAGGTTGTATGTTTGTCTAGATATATTATATTTATTACTACTTTACACTCAAAGTGCTGAACAGATTTGGCACGTGAGTAGACCATATACTGGAATACCGCTTATTTTTTACCTCGGGAGTATATTTTCTTGGGTTAATTAACCAGATATCTGAACTGGTGTCTGGACCAGTACTTTATGCTACGGTCTTCCCGTCCGATTATAATAATTAGGTGTCATCAAGGCTAGAACGAATAGGCTCTTAATAAACTAGTGCACTTCACCATCAACGATTGTATTACTACTTACCATCAGGTGGGATCGCAGTCAAGCACTAGTTTATCTTTGAGCAAACATAATATCAATAGGTAATTGAAAATAGTGCATGAATGATTGCAATACAATGCAATTTGGAGAACATATTTTGACCTACATATATAGAAAATGTTATGTATGAGAAAACTCGGTCACACCGATAAAGATTAGAAATAAATAAAAACATTCCCGATGCAAATAATTCACAGACTACCTTATCACGAGCATTGCGAATTGCTAGAATGCCGCTCACTGCAGCCCACATCGTGTAGTGTTACCATGCTTTGACGCGAGAAACGTATAAGAAATCTTATTATTTATTTATTTAAACTTCATGTACAGTGGTGGTACATAGGCGGACTTAATGCCACAAAGCATTCTCTACCAGTCAACCATTGGGTTAAAAAGACAACACTGTGGTAGGTGTGCACAATAAATAAAGAACAGATATTTTTGAAATAGATGTAGTATCATTAAATTAAGTGGCTTATAATAATAAAATACGTATATATGCTAATGTAATAAACTAATAAATACTATGATACATAAGAAATCATTCTAATTAAGAAAACTTAAAATATAGCAATTATGACGAAGACCGAACTAAGATTGAGAGAACTTCAAGTAGTAGTTCCGAATTTTACGTTTGAAGGAAAATTTACTTTCAGCTTTTTCTTATAATTATTTTTCATTTCATCATCATCAACATCATTTCAGCCGAAAGACTGAAACTGTTGGATATAGTCCTCCCCCAAGTGTCGCCATAATGACCGATCCTGTGCGTCTCGCATCCATCGGATTCCCACGACTCTCACCAGGTCATTGTTCCACCTTGTGGGATACGTTTTCCGGTACGTGGTCGCCACTTCAGAACCTTTCATCCCCATCGAACATCTTTTCTACTAGCAATTTCCAAAGCAGGTTTTTCCATACAAACTTTGGACTCAGCACATATAAAGACAATGACAAAACATTTAGTTAACAAAACATGAGCATGTGCGACTTTTGAGTCTCGTAATTTTAACTGCTCTCCTGGACCACGTGTCTGTCGGGTCAGCTGTTTTAAATATACATAATTATAGTCGTTAAAAATATACATAAGTATAGTCATTACTTTTATGGATATTCAATAAAATATTTAAAAAAATAGCACCCCAGTGATGGGCGGTCAGGGTTCCAGAGTAAGGAACCTCCTAAGAATACATGCAGTCTTCAGAAATATCGCTTTCTGAATCAAACCCTTTATC
The DNA here is from genome assembly GCA_949316375.1 of Mythimna vitellina. Classification (NCBI taxonomy): domain Eukaryota; kingdom Metazoa; phylum Arthropoda; class Insecta; order Lepidoptera; family Noctuidae; genus Mythimna; species Mythimna vitellina. Next base: position 21,175,876 of record OX438701.1, on the reverse strand, counting down.
CAGCCGCTTAAAGTGAGCATCCTGAGATGTTAGTGAGTACAATTATAACGATTTAAAAGTTAAAAAAAATTGTATTCTTTATAATATATTAATAATAGTTTTTATCTCGAGCAACAAGACTCATTTAGTTTTAGTAAAAATAAAAATAAATAATAATAATAGTCTTTTTATTACATCTTTTACACAAAATAGTTACATGTAACAGCCACAAGTATATCTTAAACAAATAATTATGCTAATGCCCAAGGAATAACTTTAATTAACTTATTTTAGTATTTAACAACTAAAGGAAAATTTACTTTATTAACCTAAAATTATGTATAACTAGCTTTGGCCCGCGGCTTCGCTCCCGTCTATATTCTACTACTCTACCCAACTCTACCCCACTCTACCCTACTCTACCCTACTCTACCCTACTCTACTCTACTCTACCCTACTCTACCCTACTCTATCCTACTCTACCCTACTCTATCTATCCTACTCTACCCTACTCTACCCTAATCTACCCTACTCGATAAAATGTATCCTATGTCCGTCCGTCGGTTCTGAACTACCTCCCCACCAATTTTCAGCAAAATCGGTTCAGCAGTTCTTGAGTTATAAATAGTGTAACTAACACGACTTTCTTTTATATATATAGATTACCGACTTGCCCGAGCTAGGTTTATAAAACCTGTGTTTCGGATCATCCCTTACAAGACTATCACTACGGGTGCATGTATACAGAAATTATAGAATAACAACTTACAAACTAAACCTACAATCATACTAAAACGTCAAATAGTTTCTCTGTGTCTGTGTAGTTATGATTCAGTAGATACTCCGATATCAATGTACTACATTTAATATAATAATATAATATGAATAACTACGCCACTGATATACATACATCACTGAAGCTGTCATCATCTTCCTGCCCTTATCCCGTGTTATTTGGGGTCGGCGCAACACGTTTTTTTCTTCCACTCTGCCCTGTTACTCGTCATGCTATCACCAACTTCCTTTTCTTTCATATCACTCTTCACACAATCCATCCATCTTTTCTTTGGTCTCCCTCTCCCTCTCCATCCATCCACATGTAAACTCATAACTCTTTTAGTAACATGCGTTTCATCCCTCCTCTTCACATGACCATACCAAGATAAACGATTCCCTTTCAACTTTTCAGTCACTGGCGCCACTTTCAAACTTCCCCTAATATATTCATTTCTCACTTTATCCATTCTCGTCACACCACACATCCATCTTAACATTCTCATCTCCGCTACATGCAATCTTTTTTCATCCGTCTTTTTCACAGCCCAAAATTCTGATCCATACAGTATGACAGGCCTTATCACGGACTTGTAGATTTTACCCTTCAACTTGAGGGGCATCCGTGGGTCACAAGTTGTTCCCGTGACCTGTCTCCATTTCATCCATCCTGCGTTGATCCGATGTGTTACGTCCCGGTCTACCTCACCATCCCCTTGGATGAGTGACCCGAGGTACCGAAAGTCAGAGCAGATCGGTATGGGCGTTCCAGCTAGAGCTAAAGGCACTGGATTGGAGAGACCGCCGAAATCGCAGAACAAGTATTCCGTTTTGGTTCTACTCAATTTCAGGCCAACACTCTCCAGTCTGTTCCACCACACCTCCAATCTGTTCTGGACCTCTAGGCCACTCTCGGCAACCAACACAATATCATCGGCAAACAACATACACCAGGGAGCCTCTTCCTGAATGTCCGACGTCAGAGCGTCCATTATCATCAGGAAGAGGTAAGGGCTGAGAGCCGACCCTTGATGTAAGCCGACTGCCACATTGAAGCTGCCAGTGGTGCCCACTGTAGACCGGACTTGGGTACTGCATCGACTGTACATCGCTCGGATCAACTGCACATACTTCCCAGGCACACCTTTCTCCTAAGGGCCCACCACAGAACCTCACGAGGTACCCGGTCGTATGCCTTTTCGAGGTCAATGAATACCATGTGCAAGTTTTTATGCGCACTTCTATATTTCTCGCACAGCTGGCGTATAGCAAAAATGGCATCAGTTGTACCCCGACCAGGCATAAAACCGAATTGGGTCTGTGAAATTTCACTCTCTTCTCTCAGCCTCCTTTCAATAACTTTCTCCCAGGCTTTCATAGTATGTGACATTAGCTTTATTCCTCTATAATTGTTGCACTTAAGCACATCACCTTTGTTTTTAAAAATCGGCACTAAAGAGCTATTGCACCACTCATCAGGTATGGCTTCTTCCAGCAACAACTTTTTGAAGAACAAAGCTAACCACGTCCATCCATCCACTCGCAATAACTTCCACACTTCCACTGGTATTCCATCTGGACCAATGGCTTTACCATTCTTCATTCCATTTACTGCTATTCTGACTTCATCCATATTAACAATTCGCACTAATCCCACATTCACTGGTTTATTCTCTAACACCCCACTCCAATTATTTTCCTCATTCATCAGTCTTTCAAAATATTCTTTCCACCTCTTTTTGATTTTTTCATCATCCGATAGAACCATTCCAGTTTCATCTCTTATACATCTTACCTGACAAACATCCCTCGCCTTTCTCTCTCTTATTCTAGTAAGCCGGTATAGCTCTTTTTGACCTGCAGGACTGTCCAGTGTGTCATATAGTTTGTCCTGGGCCTTTGATTTTGCTATTGCCACGGCTTTCTTAGCTTTCTTCTTTAGAACGTCATACTCATTCTTTTTTTCAGCTTTTAAACTAGCGTTTCCTGGCTCTACACACTGCCATTCTTTGAATTTTTTCTTCTTTTCTTTCAACACACTCTGAATTTCTGTCGACCACCACCATGTATCCCTATCTATTATACCCTTTCCTCTCGTCTCTCCCAAAATATCTTTCGCTGCATGCCTGATACACCCAGCCATCTCATTCCAGCTTTCATTTATACTTCGATTATTCATGTCTCCCATCTCTATCATTCTGTCCACCACTCGCTCCCTGAACTTCTTCGCACAATCATTCTTCTCTAACATATGCCATTTTATTTTAGGGGGAGGACGCTCTTTGTATTTGGTAGAGAGTACTTTGACCACTGATGTCATAACCAGGAGTCTGTGTTGTGAGACTAGGTCTTCTCCTGGCAGTACTTTGCAGTCTTTGACGTGCTTTAGTTGGTTGCGCCGAACTAGAAAGTAGTATATTTGGGTCTTATGATTACCACTTTTGTACGTGATCATGTGTTCGTCTCTTTTCTGGAATCACGTATTGGCTACTGCCAGGTCAAATGCAGTAGCGGATTGCAACAGTGTCTCTCCTTCACTGTTCGGACTACCGAAACCCCATCCCCCATGTACTCTTTCATAAACACCTTTCATTCTTCACACATGTCTATTAAAATCACCTCCAACTATTTATTCTTCATGAACAGGGATGTTCATTAACGCTGTATCAAAATCCTCACAAAACTTCTCTTTCACCGTTTCATCACATCCTACTTGTGGTGCATACACACTAACTACATTCAACATCACATTCTCTAACATAACTTTCACAACTATAAATCTATCATTAATCCTTTGTACTTCCATCACGCTTTCTTTCAATTTACTGTCTAACACTATTCCTACACCATTTCTTTTTCCATCACTTCCACAGTAGTAGAACTTATATCCTTCACCAATTTCTCTCGCTTTTGTTCCTCTCCATTTAGTTTCCTGCAAGCATGCTATATTTATCCGTCTTCTTTTCAATACATCCGCTAACTCTCTGGCCCTTCCAGTCATAGTCCCAACATTCCAACTTGCATACCTCAATCTCACTTCCCGAGCTAACTTCTTACGTTGCACCCGCCCGAGGTGGTGCAACAACTCTGGTCCATTTCCCACAGGAGCCGGGTGCTGCCCCTGCGCGTCGCCTGTGGGGTACGCCCTAGCCCTATCGCGCATTCTATTAAAACCGAACATGTTGTAAAGGGATTTGGCTAGTTTTATTTTAAAGTCGGCCGCCAGCCTGACACCAACCCTCCTTTGGAATGCTTTTGTTGGTAGTTTACCCGACACCACGGGGTGACCTAAGGTGCTGTAGTATGCACAGAATCTAAATATCCCTTAGTCGCCTCTTACGACACCCACGGGAAGATATGGGATGGTGCTATTCTTTACGTCCGACACCATACAGAACACATCACTGAAGCTGTAATACTAGTAAAATAAGCTCAAATAAAAACTGTAATAATTTTGAGTTCCTTTATTGTTAATATTTACCCGACTGCCCCAGAAGGAGGGTTGCTTTTCGAATTATTTTTTTTTTACATTCTTTCCAATTTTTAGTCGTGTGTGAATTATCGTGTGTCTATCTTACATGTCTCAGTTGACCGGACTACATAGAAAACAAATATTTTGTTCTAGTAATTAACAATGTCTATACAGCTTTAAATAATAATCTTACGTTCTAGACAAGTGTCAACTAACTGCTCTATAACCGCCTGGGCGGTAGAGGGCCGACGATGACCCACTTCTATTTGTCTTTGTCAATATTTAAGCGACGAGCGAACTAAGCCATAGGTGACCAGGTCACGACCCATTGACTTTTTTGTAACGATATTCCGTGAATATTTCCGCGGTATCTTCTCATCCAATATACCACAGTGTCTCAAGACGAAAGTCTATGACCAGTGCGTGTTGCCAGTGATGACATATGGTTCCGAAACGTGGTCGCTCACAGTGGGCCTCATAAGAAGGCTCAAAGTCACCCAAAGGGCAATGCTCGGAGTTTCCTTGCGTGATCGAATCAGAAATGAAGATATCCGCAGGAGAACCAAGGTTGCCGACATAGCACCAAGAATTGCCAAATTTAAGTGCCAATGGGCAGGGCACATTGCTCGCAGAACGGATGACCGTTGGGGCCGAAAGGTTCTGGAGTGGCGACCGCGTACCGGAAGACGCAGTGTTGGAAGGCCCCCTACAAGGTGGACCGATGACCTGGTGAAGGTTGTGGGAATCCGGTGGATGCGAGACGCACAGGACCGTTCTTTGTGGCGACATTTGGAGGAGGCTTATGTCCAGCAGTGGACGTCTATCGGCTGAAATGATGATGATGATTCCGTGAAAACCGCTTGTTTGGGCGTTTGCACTTGCCCGGTTTTTTACTGTTATACGCTCGCGTTTGATCAGTATCTCACTTGATGGAAAGCGACGATGTGGTGGACGATGCCTAGAAGCAACCTGACTCTTGCCTGGAAGATGCCTAGGGTTATCAGAAAACACAGACTTCCACTCCTTAGTTGTACGCACAAGGAAAAATCCATTGACAGTTTAAAGACTTAACCTAAAAACTAATTGAACCAGATCAAATTAATCAGTGATTTAAAGACTGTATAGCATAGTCGGTCTTTTAATGTTCCCACTGCTGGGACTCAGGCCTCCTCTCTAGGAGACGGAATAGGCCATAATCCATCACGTGGGCCCAGTGCGGGTTGGTGAATGTCACATGTCTTCGAATTTTTGGTTCTAGGACATGCCGGTTTCCTCACGATGTTTTCCTTCACTGTTTTGAGAGCAGTGGTGATGAAATAATTAGACAAAGTAATGCGCCTGGCTGGCTTTGAACCCGCGACCTACAACTCGTAAGTCGGCTCGTACTCGTAAAGACTGTTTGAACTATAAGTAAATATTGTTACCAAACAAACCTAACTAAATTAATTCCTACCAAGTCGACTAAGTACCATTGAACATGGTAACCCTATCAGCCGGTGTCAATGAACTGCGGGCCCCGACCGCGTTACAGCTTCGATTCCCGCTCGGTACAAGAATGCGCGGGTAAACTCGCTTTTGCAATTAATACGAATATTTTACTGAGGCTTATGTGTGACAGGGGCGCTGACTCCGTGGGTGCTCGGGGGCTCGAGCACACATGAGAAATAAACAGTGGGTGCCGAGCACCCCTGAGAATAGACATCAAGAAACATATCAATAATCACCCTTTAGGGATGAGCGTTTTATCATTACCCGACGACCCGTTTAGCACAGTAGTTAAGATCGCCGGTTGAGACGCAAGGATTGTGGATTCGATTCCCGCACCAACACGAATGTTTGTTTATGAAGCAGATATTTGTGTTGGGTCTGGGTGTTTGTGGTACCTTCATTGTTCTGCAATATGTAAGTATGACATTTATTTGTCGGTTGATCACTGTGCATTTCTCTTCATACAATTCGCGACTTTTTCGAGTCATCAAATGAGCATGAGCGCCCATGCCTAAAAGGTGATTACAAATCTGTTTCTTGATGTCTATTCTCAGGGGTGCTCGGTACCCACTGTTCATTTCTTATGAGTGCCCGAGCCCCCGAGCACCCACGGAGTCAGCGCCTCTGGGTACCTATACTCTAAATCGAAATAAAAATAAGAACAACAATCGTTAAAACTAACAAAAAGCAATCTAAAATATGGCGTCGAAAATCTCCTCCGCATTGCTGTCGACGATTAAGATGTGCCCAAAAGACTTTACCATGTTATATACTTATCTTTTGTCCAAGGTAAAAATCAGCCCTTGAGTCACGCGAAGTGTCAGTACGGTGTTTCTTTGTCCCTATTCTTACTTCAATAAACCAGGCAACTAAGAATTTTTCTGCTACTCGTATCAAAGGACAGATTTTTTTTATCAGTCTTCATTGTTGTTTAGTCCACTCTCGACCCCCCGACTCCCAATAATTAATGTGTCCACTGGACTCCTAACTATGGTTTATTCTCGACCCCTGGGGGTCGATTGTGAACTATGTTGTAAGGGTTGAGAGGCAACAAATAGACAAAACTTTGGGGGTCGAGGCGCCTAGAGTGGACTAAACCTTCATTGTAACCTTTTATGTACTTCGAGGGAAAACCACTATATCACCTTCCCGCAAAATGAGATCGAGAGTGCCGCATCGTCGACCATATCGTCGCTTACCATCGTTAACGACGAAGTAATCGACGATGGAGCACGCTTGCCTAGAAATAACTTATTCACTTTTGTTCTAAAGACCTCTAGGTTGTAGCTATCAGGAACTGCAGACTCCGGCAGGGAACTTCACTCGTTAGCTGTACGCACAATGAATGTGTTCACAAAAAAATTTGTGCATATGGCTGGGATGTCCACCATGTACAGGTGCAGCGGTGGTGCAACGCCGTACGTCTAGTGGTCAGATGATGGAACAGGCTAGCGGGCGGAATTAAACTGTGCTACTCCAATGCACTATTTCCGAAATGCAAACAATAGAAAACCGACAGACTGGCAACTCGGTGCCGATGCTCAAGACTTTGAAGCTTTGACTTGACGAGTTTCATCATTTTCGATGATCTTCTTAGCACGTTTCTCTATCAACTCTAGCACAGCATCGAAAACAAGTTATCTATTTATTTTATATACATATTTAATTGATAGTAATTACGGCAAATTGACCTTATGCAGTATGGAATTAACGCACGATGATTTTTTGATAAATGATACTGTAGCAGGCCGCATGAAACCAGTATAAGCTGACTTCTAATTTTGTTAAAACTCTGTACTACGCTAGACCAGCTAAACATCAATGATCAATATCCACCAACATGCGGCAAACTGTTCCTGCAGTCACGTCTTTATTTTGTTGTAATAAGAGCGGTTTTCGCACTCGAGTTGGCCCCAGCAGTGGTATCCAATATCAGCAGGCCTCTTCTACTATAGAAACACCTTACTATGCTAGGCTTAGTCAAATTCAAGGAGGCTATCACTGACGTAAAGCCTGTAGGTTTGCAAGCCTGACTTGCGGTTACCAGTACGTCATTGCGGTTGACCATTATTTTTTTACCTATACCGTCTAACTACTGAGAAAATGTTCTGAAAAATACTACTGCATTCTGGTGCAAATTCTCTATCGCTATTACAAATATTATTATGTCATTCATTATTTCGGTGACATAAGCTTTTTCCTGTTGTGCATAAAAAAAAATCCACGACTTCACTTTTCACCAAATGTCCATATACCGGAATTTTCATAATTTCACATTGAATCTCTAACGGAGCTTATAAAATTATTTTTTTATGGAATGTTCCTTTAACAGGGTTCCCCGGAAATCTGTCAATCTATATCTGAAATTATTTTATAGCGCTTTTAGAACCTTGTAGATCCATTGCGAAAAATAAATTTGTATCCCGTGAGTAGCAGTCGCGTAAATATTAAACACACGCTTTCCTGGAACATGTTTACCGCTGGCCGCTGCCGAATGACGGCGTCGAATTGAGAGTATTAATAAAGGCCGTTACGCCTATTTATGCCATAAAAGAGTGACTTTCTTTTCCTCGGTAACGGCTGGGTTTATAGACTAAAAAATAAATAAATATTATACATAACATTATCAACATCTGATTTTTTCGTATGACTTATACTATTGCCAATAAAAAAAATAACGACCTGATATTTTTTCGCTTTTTTTCCCTACTCCTTTCAAACGACTTTGATCTTTAGAAAAATGTTTACACAAAAAAATTACTAGTTAAGTGTTCTTCAGAATGTACAAAGCATATTTAAATCAAACAATATTTCTGAAAAAAAAAATGGTATTAATGGTAGGTACCTATTATGTTATTTTAGGTGCTTTTAAAGCATGATGTTCAAGGGATTATACGTTTTATCACATGCATTGGCGGGCGGCTCGCTTCGCGCAACCCTTAAAATTATGAGAGTTGTCCCTCATGCTCAGCAACCAGGGCTGCGGAATTAAAAAGAGTCACCGTGACCCTGCAGCGCAAAAAACAACTGAAAGAACAAGGATTGTTTTTAGTCAGTAAAAGTCTGACACTTCTAAGTTATTTGATTTACAACCTCAAATTAAATTAAAGGTATGTACGAGTATTTTAATATTTTTCTCAATATTATTATTTCATCTACAACCAACTGTAACGTTTGAATACAACAGAATATTTTTTTAGTTCAACAAAAAGTAACACAACTTTTACACAATTTTTACACAAACTTAAATCAATGGGTACAATGGCGGTCTTATCGCTTACAGCGATATCCACCAGACAGCCCTAGGATGAATCGTAACAACTTATATTTATACAGGTGTTTGAATCATCATCATCATCTTCCTGCCCTTGTCCCGTGTTATTTGGGGTCGGCGCGACACGTTTTTTTCTTCCACTCTGCCCTGTTACTCGTCATGCTATCACTAACTTCCTTTTCTTTCATATCAGTCTTCACACAATCCATCCATCTTTTCTTTGGTCTCCCTCTCCCTCTCCATCCATCTACATGTTTGTTTGTTATGTGGATGTTTGAATGTAAAATAAAAAAGAACTGTACGTAGTCGCTAGGCTACATTCATTATTATTCTTTTTTTTTTAAATTGATATAAACCAGTGCTTGACTGCGATCCCACCTGATGGTAAGCGGAGATGCAATCATTGATGGTCAGGCGCACTAGTTTATTAAGAGTCTATTCACTCTAGCCTTGAAGACACCTATATTATAGTTGGACGGGAAGACAGCAGCAGGTAAATTGTTCCAGTCCTTCGATGTACGCGGTATAAACGACGAAGCGAAACGCTTAGTCCGTCGTTAGGCTGTCGTTTTGAAACAATTTCAGCGCCGGCAAGGCACGACGGGCGCGGTATCGATTTTTAGACTAATTGAATTTGTACTAGTTACTAGTGTTTCATTCGCCTGTTTTGTAAGTTGAACTGGGGTGGCGTGACATTGTTTTAACTTTTAGAATTTATGGTTACACCCACGAAATGTGGGTAAATAAAAATCTTTTTATATACACCCACGAAGAAAAAAAGATAAATTAATATGTATAATACATTTATCTCTTAATTCTTTAGTGTACACCAAAAAGTTAACAAGTATACTTATAGTGATGAGACACTTCATTTACTTTCATTGTTTTTCATCTAATTCATTCTAAAAATTCTTTTAATCTTAAACATATCGCGGTAATGGACAACAAGTAAATTAATATCTAGATTTGCGTCTGATAGGTATCCACACCTTTGCATGTTTTGTGTTCACCTTTTCATTTAGGAGTAGTAAGCAAACATGTTCGCACACAATTAACTAATAAAATAAAATCGTAGGTGACTACGCTGACCCTTTTAAGAAATGAGTGTAAAGATACCCACCGCCCACTAATTTCCTAAAAAGCTATTTCCAATATGGCAAAGTTCATGGCATCGCCATAAAATTGTATGAATACCTATATAGTATAGTTGGATTAGAAAGCTGACATACTGCAGAATACTTGCGGCTTTTTATTTTACAGGAAAAATTATAAAATAATTCCTCCTGCTCTCGGTGGAACGGAAGGGAGTGTTAGATTTTACTGTTAAACCCACTCGTGTTCTTTCAGCTGCCCTTTGCGTTCCAGGGCCGCGGTGATTCTTTGCTTGGATTTGTAAAAAAAACAAAAAAAAATCCTTACGTTCCACCGCTAACTCTTCAATCTTTGGTAGATTTCTCCTTATTGACCACCCCGCTAACTTCTCAATTTTTTGGTATATTTTTTCCTTACTGACCACCTCGCTAACTGTTAAATTTTTTGGTAGATTTTTTCCTTTCGGACCACTGCTAACTCTTCAATTTTTTTGGTAAATTTTTTCCTTGCAGACCACCTCGCTAACTCTTCAACGTTTAGTGGATTTTTTCATTACCTTGCTAACTTTATCTTTGTAGAATTGGTGAATTTGGAAAATTTTGAGTTGGGTATTCATCCAATAACTCCTTCCACTCAGAATTGAACGAGAGAGAGGGAATGTCAGACTTGTACCTACTGACTAAAACCCACCCTTGATCCTTTTAGAGAAATGTATTTATTTATTTAATATTTATGCAACACAAAGTACAAAGGCGGACTTAATGCCTTAGGCATTCTCTACCAGTCAACCTAGGTTGGTGAAGAGACAATATGGTATGTGCGTAAAAAAAAAATGTTATTGAGAGTAAAAGTAAACATATAGTTAGAATAAATATACAAATAAATTTAATATAAGATATTTATATATACATATATATTAAATATAAGATATATATATTAATATAAGGTAAGGAAAGAAGTTTTTGAGACGATTCTGCTATTAGTGAAGCAAATAATTCCGTAAGTTCTGCTTAAATACATACCGACTTTCGGCCGTCCTGATATCGAGAGGAAGCGCATTCAACAGAAGGATGGATTGTATATAGAAGGAAGAACGGACAAAATCAGAAGTATGAGAAGGACAGAGCAGTAGGAGATTGTTAGAAGAACGCAGATTCCTTGCGTGTGAAGAAGATAGATACTGAAAGTGAGTTAAGAGATAGGATAGAGGCGTGGGAGAGTTGAGCAAAGAGAAAAGTGTAGTCAGAGCGCGCAAATTTCTTCTCTGGCGAATATTGACCATTAATATTAACCATTTGAGCTCAGACCTGGAGTTCGACACATGATCATATTTCCTTAAGTTAAATATGAATCAAATGCTGTTGTTAGGGAGTCTGTTAAGCTTAGAAATCCGTTCAGTTGCCCTATACGTACCAGCCCCCCTAGCCAAGTTACAATCGTTTCGTTCGCGCCGAACGCCTCGAGTAGACCACGCCTCCTAATTCCTTTGTTCTGACCACGTGACTGAGCTTTGAGATGACTTCAGAACAAAGGAATCGGAGGCGTGGCTTACTCGAGGCGTTCGGCGCGAACGATACGATAGTAACTTGGCTAGGGGGGCAGAACCGCGGTGATTTGAAAACCCCGCAACCCGTCTAAAAGCATCCTTAGACCAAAGTGATCCATAATCCACGTCATCTAAGTAATTACTTAAGCTATAAGCGAGTACAACAAACGGATGCCCACAAATAAGCCTCGCATTCCTAAACCTGTATATTTATCTTATTCAAATATTACGAACAAATACAAGTATCACCTAACATATTTACTTATGTGTATCTACGTCATGATGACATCATTAGTATTGGCTCCTAGATTAGATACGCATAATTAATGTGTAGATATTATGACCTAGTTGAATGTGGCCTTTACCCATTATTATTGAATAGCTTCTTAACGGGGTCAAATTACATACTCCCCAGGACGGCACACTTTTTGTTGAATGTAAAATAAATACCTATGTGAAGATTTGTAAATGGCTTTCTTTTGGCGAGTCCACCACACTTTGACTACTTTTAACACATTACAACTAACTAGTTTGTAATCATCAACAAAGAAAGGCTCATTTATTGGGCATTTTTCTATCATGCTTACTTGAAAATACAAAGTGTTGTATACTTGCTAAAAAGAAGCTACTGACAAACTCAAGTATGTATCTGTCGTGGCCAGATCTTAGAATTGATAAATTCAAAGCCGATCACATCCCGGCCATTTTATAAAATGATCATAATTAAACTAAACTTATGATTATTTCATGATATGGTCAAATGTGACTAAAAATATCGTAAAATAGGTACTTTGTACCACCGGTAGAGTCCATCTGGAAGCAACAGTACTTGCACGCATGCACGATTTGCGCGTGGAGATGCAACGCCGGGGCGAAACTCCGCTGCCTCGACAAGTTGCAGCATGGTGGACAGAGTTCCGGCGGGATTTAATGTTGAAGTGGAGACAGCGACTGTCGCGAACCACAGCTGGGCACACCACAATTATGGCAGTAAGTTCCCTCTTTGAGTCGTGGCTGAAAAGACTTCACGGCGTCCTTAGCTTTCGCATGACGCAGGTCCTCACCGGACATGGTATCCTGCCGGAGGCTCTAAGCGGAAATCGTTCGGTCCATGGCCCTTTATGGCGCACAGGTGTGGGCGCCGGCGCGGCGCTACGGAAGCAGCCGGCGGCCCGGCTGAACGCATACCAGAGGGTCATGGTCACATGGATGGTGCGAGGATATCGGACGATTTCCCGCGAAGTGGCGTTGGCCTTGCTGGCCAGCCACCATGGAATCTGGAGGCAACAGTCCTTGCACACATGCACGATCTGCGCATGGAGATGCAACGCCGAGGCGAAACTCCGCTGCCGTGACAAGTCGCAGCATGGCGGACAAAGCTCCGTTCTCGTGGAGAAATGGCAACAGCGACTGTCCCACTGGACCCAGTGCTGGGCACGCCACAACTATGGCGGTAAGCCCCATCTTTGAGGCGTGGTTGGAAAGACCTCACGGCGTCCTCACCTTCCGCATGAGGCAGGTTCTCACCGAACACGGTAAGTTCGGGAAGTTCCTGCACCGGATTAGTGTGGAAGCGACGCCCGGGTGTCGCCACTGTGCGGACCGCCCGGAGGACACGGTGGAGGTGTGCCCGGCTTGGGCAGAGCAACGCCGTGTCCTCGTGGGTGCGATCAGCGGCTGCGATCTCTCGCGTCGGGCCTTGGTATAGGCTATGGTCTGGAGCGAGGAGGAGTGGCACGCGTTCGCCTCCTTCTGCGAAGCAGTAATGCTAGCAAATAATATTATAATAATCCAAAAATTAAAACAAGACGTTATGCCACGTAAGTCAGTCTCGTGACAAAAAAAAATAATACAATCAGATTAATGCGTATCCGTAATCCATAGCAGAGAAAGATTAACGATAGAGCTGGTGGTTACTTAATAAAATATAAATATTTAATCTGATAATCAAAAAATCAAAGAGCTGTAGGAAAATCAGTAATTCTGAAAGATATGTTTGAATTTTTGGATCGTAATAATAAGTTAATCTGGTAAGAGGCAGTGATGATAGACGGAATAAGGCGGTGAACAGGATGAAACCTCAGTAGTTAATATTAAAATCATTTACATAATGTAATATCCTTAGTAAAGTATATAAAGTATAAATAAAGTATCCTTACATGTTGTAAAACAAAGTCTCCATCGCGTCGTCTCTAACTCAAAAACTACTGAACGAATTTTCATGCGGATTTCACCAATAGACCGAGTGATTCATTCATTCAAGTGTATAATAAATGCACACTATTAGAGAATTTCAGAAATTTCTAACATACGTGCGAAGCTCGGGCGGGTCGCTATATATTTATGCTAATCTAATATTATAAAGAACCAAGGTCGCCGACATAGCCCGAAGAATCGCCAAACTAAAGTGGCAGTGGGCAGGGCACATTACTCGTAGAACGGATGGTCGATGGGGCCGAAAGGTTCTAGAGCGGAGACGGAACGGAAAACGCAGCGTTGGAAGGCCGGTGAGAGTCGCGGGAGTGCGATGGATGCGAGACGCACAAGATCGGTCGTTGTGGCATCGCTTGGGGGACCCCTTCGCTTGGGAGGCCTCTGTCCAACAGGGGACGTCTTTCGGCTGAAATGATGATGATGATGAATATTGTAAAGAAAATATTATATATCTACAATAATAGGTAAAGTTTGTTTTGTTGTTGGCAGGAGGTAATGATGTCTGAAATAACTGGTCCGATTGTCAATTTTTTTCGACCGATTGAAAGCTACTTCATTCCTGAGTGACATGTATGCGGGCGAAGCCGCGGGCAAAAGCTAGCTATATATTGTTATTTACAGAAAATTTTATTACATTTCTGTCAAATAAACGTATCTATAAGATATCATTTACTAAATAAAACAATACGTTTATTTCTTATTATGGCAAAAGGCACTCCAATCTATGGTTCTTAACATTGATTGTAACAGCCGTACACAACCATTTCTATTTACGCACCTACTATGCGTATAAAAGGGTCAAGTGCGTTTCGACCTGCAAGTTCAATAACCCACTGTCCTCAAATACTCGTAGATATTTTCCAGTCGTTTATAATTAGTTTCCAAATGTGTCTACTATTCGACGGCGCGTACTGTTCCACGCGCGCCTTAGGGAGATGTCAGCAACTGTAGGGGCCCAGCAGGGTCGAAGCCTACTCGGGCCAAGGGTCTGATTCTGAAAGGAAGACTCGGCCCCAGTACGAAAGGCAACGAGGGAACAGGAGTGGGTTTTTAGTCAGTAAAAGTCTGACACTATCTCCCGCCCCGCCCAAGAGCGGGGAATGTCATAAGATGATTTTCCCAAAGGAAAAAAAACAAAAAAAAAATGTGTCTACTATTAACCGTTTAAACGCTTCCGTCGGATTAGTCCGACGAGAGTTTACGTGTTCTATTCGCCAGGGTCGTGAGTTTGCGACTGGGTACTCCATCTCATTTAGCTCTTCAATCCCCCTAGGATCAGAACAGCGGACGAGATAAGTGTTTGGTCGTGGATATTTTTTTTTTCATCCAATGACTTCCCCTGGCTCTAGGGTGGGGCAGGAGGACGTATCAGACTGACTAAGACCCACTCCTATGTTCCTTTCTTGCTTTCGTTCCAGGACCCCGGAGTTCTCTTTCGCACAACCCATGGCCCCAGTAGGCTTCGACCCTGCTGGGCCTCTACGGCTGTTTGGTCATGGATGTGCGACCCTGGCGGAATAAACGCACTGAGTGTTTGTTGAATATATCCGACGTAGGTGTTTAAAAGGTTAACGTTATATTTTGTTTGTTACAGGCACTTCAGATACATCTACAGCCGGAAGAGGGGGATATCCTGATCTTCATGCCGGGTCAGGAAGATATTGAAGTTACTTGTGAGGTAAGATTACTTTCCGTTTGAAACGGTTTCCGTGACCCTAGAACGTAAAGGGCAAATGAAGGAACATACGTGGGATTTTGTCACTAAGTCTGACACGCCCTCTCGCTCAACCTAGAGCAGGAGAAGTCACTCTTCAATAACAAAAAATCTACGTAAACTAATATAATGCAGATTTTAGAAGAGCCGGATTGAGCTCGAGTTGGTTATTTTGGTTGGTTGAATTCCACCGTCTAACTATCGTTAGACAGTTGAAATTCAGTTGACACAAAAATATATAATGGTAAGGAACCCTTCGTGTGCGAGTCCGACTCTCATTTGGCCGGTTTTTGATAGTCAGTTTTTGAAACAAATTACTCAATTACTTTTCGTCGTTTCCAGGTGCTAACAGAGCGTCTAGCAGACCTGGACAGCGCGCCCCCACTCACCGTGCTGCCAATATACTCGCAGCTGCCCGCCGACTTACAGGCCAAGATCTTCCAGAGAGCGCCGCCCGGACAGAGGAAGTGCATCGTTGCTACTAACATTGCTGGTAAGTTTTTCATAGTCGAAATGGTCAGAAAGGCTTTTATCAATTTATTCAGTTTATATGGGCAATAATATAAAAAATCTAAGCACATTTAGGTGTATGCGGAACAAATTGTAAAGTTCCGCAAACCTCCGTTGAATGGAGGATCCTCTGACCTGACGGATGTTATGTCTGGTTTGGGTAACTGCCCGATAGATGATTTCGGGATGTTGTATAGTAATAATAATAGTGATGATTCATAGTTTAGTTCATATGTGACGCCATAGATGTCGCTACAGACATGATGCTGGTGACTGCATTGGTCTTATGCTAAACAAAGTCAGGAAAGGAATTGTTTTTTTTTAATATTATTCCCTACCTTCGTTGAAAAGGGAGGATCCTCCGACCAGACGGTATGTTATGTCTGGTGGGCAACTGCCCAATAGATGATTTCGAGCTGTTCTATATGTTCTTATCGCGCGGTGAACTTTGATTGCGCGATGCAGGATTAGTTCTTATGTGACGCCATAGATGTCGCTACATAGGTAACTGGCATATGACGCAGGATGGAAGGTAGGCCTCACAAACACTGAAGATTTGAACCGTCTGAGAACCTACACCTGTAAAGATTGTCTTTCCTCCCCCAGACTTGGGTGCAGAGTCTGTTTAACGTTTAGAAGATATTATAATGCACGATTGTATGCGCAGGTGCATACCAAATTCCTTTACTCTCATAGTCCAATTTAACATCAATCCGACACTACTGAGGAGATCAGGCGCTAGACCTTACGACCTTAAAACAAAGAAAAGTTCAGCTTTGTAAACCAACTCGGCAAAGAAGAGTCAAAAGTTGCAAAATATAGACTTTTGGTCTTATAATTTTTTTCGAAATTCTTTTTGACATACTGGTCAAACATATGCTTTATATCGATCACTAATAAAGACTATAAAGCCATCGATCACTTAAAGAAATCTTAAAGAAGTCTTTATAAGTGATCGATGGCTTTGTAGTCAAAGCTCTCTGCATCCCGATATTTTAAATAAATGTAAAATGCTTTTGCAAAATTTTTTAGAAAGAAAATATGAAAATCCGTATTCTGCGTCAATAAAATAGCCATCATACAATTTATACTCTAGTAGTGGTCCCGACAGAGGATGTCCAGCCCGAAAGCCAGCTTAAATTTAGAAAAAAAATATTGAGAACCTGATTGCAGTGGCACCTATCGGGTCCAATTGTATTTTGAAACCATTCAAGGACTTACTTAAATATACGTAATTTCCATTCAAATCGGTCAAGCCCTTCGAGGAGTTAGGTGACAAACACACGTACAGAAAACTTATATTTAAAAAGATAACATATAAGATTCTAAGCCATTAATAGTTAAGCAAATTGATTCTTCTTCCTGCCCATATCTCATATTACTTAGGATCGGCGCAAAACGTTTTTTTCTTCCATTCTGTCCTGTCAGTTAAGCAAATTGATAATCTCCTGATGAAGCAATTGGCCAACAATCGCCAGGCCAATTCCAACCAAAGCCTATTGAGACATTTACCGAGCATCCCGCGACTACAATGACACAATTCAGCCGTGACGACCGCAAACTACCCACTTACAACTAATTACGATACATTGAATCTGTTGCCACAAATGTATGTGGTCGGGCACAAATTGATTTGTCCACGTCATACGACAATGGTGCAATTCCTGCTGAACGTAACTTTATGGATGATTACCTTGCTTGAATGATGCTACGGTTTGGAAGCAACCATTCTAATGTGTATGCTTGTGAAAATGAAACAATATTCAGATTACAGTAGAGTGTGGAAAACCGATGTCCTGTGGGTCGCAGGAATCCGTTGGATACGAGACACACAGGAGCGGTCGTTGTGGTAATTGGAGGAGGACTATTTACAACAGTAGACGTCGGATGATGATCATGATGATGGGGACTAAAAGAGATATGGACAGAATGGAAGAAAATAGCGTTTTGGTGACCCCAAATAACATTAGACAAGGGTATGATGATTTACTAATACCCTGATTTTTCAATTTTCCAGAGACTTCACTAACGGTGGACGGTATAATGTATGTGATAGACAGCGGATACTGTAAGCTGAAGGTGTATAATCCCAGGATTGGTATGGACGCTTTACAGGTGAGATTACTTCGCATACTTTGTTACATAAAAAAAATATTTCCTTGCCATTGTTCTTCTCGTTGCTTTATACTAGATGGCGCTGTACTCAACATGTTTTGTTTATTCTGTTTTTAGTTTATGGGAGCATTAAAAAGTCAATGATTTGCTAAATTGGGACTTTTCACTTTTATAAACTTAATCAAATTACTAACTCAAAATCCACCTAATTGTAACCAATGCCGTAGCTAGGGCAGTACCAGCAGTGCCCAGGCAGAGGGCCTTGGAGGGGCACAGAAATGATCAAACCAGGGCCAATTTTTGGATCATGCTTAGTAGTTAATACCATACATAAAACATCTATTCTTCTTAGCGTATCGATGGCAAAACTAGTTAAATTCCTTGCCTGGCCCAGTGTTCGGCTTCGGCAGTGCCGTACGCTGATGCTGTCATTAGGTCCCTACGTAAACAGGTAACAGGGCACGTGATGCAGGATCGAAAGTGGGACATGGAATATCTATTATTTATCATGTACCTAATACGGCTGTAGACGCACCCTACCAGGGGTCCTGATTTCAGGGCTCCAGCAACAACAAGACGTAAAAAGTGGGTGGTGGTAGGTGGTGTTTATTGAAGCATTACGTCACGCGTAAATTTTGAAATCTATTATTTTTTCTTTTTGTTGTTCGAACCGAACAATAAAACCTTTTTTAAGGGTTTTCAGTTCGCACCAGGCATATAAAAGGCTAGTTTACAGCAGTGATTTTAATCGTTCATGTCTCAGAACTAATATGTAACCTAATAATTTTGAGTTCAGCGCCATCTAGCGATAACATGGCCACCACCACGAACTACCTGCGTATCTATTTTTCTCCTCTGTCAAATCCATCCAAAGGTTGTCTTTAAAAAATCGCTTTAGCGATAAGACCGCCCATTGTGACACCCTATTAATGTTAATTTCGTAATGTAAATTCTATTTTTGGTGTACAATAAAGAATATCTATCTATCATAGCCAGGCTCGAGCGCATAGCCTTCACCTTACCCTCAAATAACCAATTTTTTATCTCTTCCCAGATCTACCCAGTGAGCCAAGCAAACGCCCGCCAGCGCGCTGGCCGAGCTGGTCGAACAGGTCCCGGCAAGGCCTTCTGCCTGTATACCCAGAGGCAGTACCAACACGAGCTTCTGTCCTCCACCGTGCCCGAGATACAGAGGACCAACCTGGCCAACACTGTGTTACTGCTCAAGAGTTTAGGAGTTGAGGATCTGCTGGCTTTCCACTTTATGGACCCACCGCCTCAGGTAAGATTCACCAGTACCAGCTACTAACCTCCACTGTACTCGAGATACAAAGAACCATCTGATCAACAACAGTGTAGATTTGCTAAATAGGGTATTACATTTATTTTTGAAAAGTGTCTCTATTAGATTCTATACTGCTAATAAACCACTAAAAAAAACACAAAATTTTTATTCAGTAGTTAAGTACCCTAAAAATGCATTTAAAATTTACATTTTCAAATTTCACGCGTATTTGACGAAGATATAGAAACCAGTGGACGCCATATTTACCATGATCGTGACGTCAGTTAGCTGTGTAAACAAATGCACTCAGAATGGCCGACCAGTGGACAGTTGACAGCTGTCACTTTGGTTTACACACCTGAATGACGTAATAACATGGTGGCTACTATTTCAAGGCGATAAAGAACAGATAATAAAAACAGAAAACTTGGAATCGAATTTTAAAATTTATTTTGTTATTTAATTAACTAAAAATAACACTTACCGACTGCTTTTTAACCTATGTTAATAACATATTTTTAGATTTTTTCTCATATAGAGTAAAATACCCTATTCTACTTCATAGACCCATCGCCCCAGGTATGGTATACCAGAAGGTGAAATATTCGAGTGAGTGACATAAGTTACCGAATTTCAACGGAGCGCTAAGGCTTAGGTACTCTGTGGGCCTGCCTAGACCTCACAGGCATTATATCTCTATTTTCGCGTTGCCTCTTTATCAAAAATTGCGTTTAATGACACAACAAGCTTTAAAACCATGCTCAATGTTGACGATACGGATCGTAAAGTGCTCAAGCAATACACAAATCAATTTGTTAGTGGTGTAGCGACATCTATAGCGTCACACAAGAACTAATCCTGCATCGCGCAATCGAAGTTCTCCGCGCGATTAGAACATATAGAACCTCCCTTTTCAACGGAGGTTTGAGGGACTTTACACTCTGTTTCGCCTACCCCCAAAGTGGCAACGAAAATTGTTTTGATAACACTGTTTTACCCTCATTACCCTAGGACACAATCCTCAACTCCATGTACCAGCTCTGGATCCTGGGCGCGTTAGACGGCACGGGAGCGCTGACGTCACTGGGTCGACAGATGGCGGAGTTCCCCCTGGACCCGCCGCAGTGTCACATGCTCATCGTCAGCGCCGAGATGGGCTGCAGTGTCGAAGTGCTTATCATTGGTATGATCTTTTTTATTTTTGGTTACTTCTGTCAGTGGGTTTGCTCGCCTGAAAAGGTAGACAATTATACCCAGGGACCATACACCTGGGATAAAAAGCATCCTATTGTCTACCCATGTGCTAAATTTCATCCAAATCCGTTGAGCCGTTTGAGCGTGAAGGAGTAACAAATATACACACACAAACTTTTGTTTTATAATATTAGTGTGATGTGATTCATGAACTCAATTGATCACTATCTTCCTTGATGGAAAGTGATTATATGGTCGACGCTGGAGCACGCTTGCCTAGAATGAACCTGTTCACTCTTAGCTTAAATAGCCAGGAGATTTCGGTAGATTAAGATATCAAGGATATCATTGGAGCAGTGGTGGCCGAGTGGTAACGGCCCCGACTTACGAGTTGTAGGTCGCGGGTTCAAACCCAGCCAGGCGCATTACTTTGTGTAATTTATTTCATCACCACTGCTCTCAAAACGGTGAAGGAAAACATCGTGAGGAAACCGGTATGTCCTAGAACCAAAAATTCGAAGACATGTGACATCCACCAACCCGCACTGGGCCCGCGTGGTGGATTACGGCCCATTCCCTCTCCTAGAGAGGAAGTCTGAGTCCCTGCAGTGAGAACATTAAAAGGTCGACTATGCTAAGATATCAAGAAATGATAGGGAATTCCACGCCCTCCTTATATGTTAGTGAAGGTTGGAGGTAACATCTATATTATAAATATTCTCTTCTGTAGGAAACTATCTCTACTCCATTCAACACAGACCTCAACAGACGTCGAGCTTTTTCCGTTACCTTTGTGTCTCAAAAAAAAAATACAAAGGAAACTGAAAAAATTTGAGGC
Organism: Mythimna vitellina; assembly: GCA_949316375.1. Classification (NCBI taxonomy): domain Eukaryota; kingdom Metazoa; phylum Arthropoda; class Insecta; order Lepidoptera; family Noctuidae; genus Mythimna; species Mythimna vitellina. The sequence goes on along the minus strand of OX438701.1, from coordinate 21,154,381 downwards.
GTCGAGCTTGGGTCTAGAGCGTTTCATTAAGGGAGTCTATATCGTGTAGACGCAATGACTTAGAATATGAATGTATATATCGCAGCCGTATCATAAAACACGCCGTTTCATAAGTTGGCGCACCGAATTAATAAACGTCACTGTATTGTAATGCGATTACCTCACGTTCAGCCAGATTTCAATTCGGATGAAATAAAATACGCCGCACTGTATACGCAATTCGCGTTCGTCCAAGCGGGTATCGCCTATACGCTGCTTTGAAATTAATGTAGACGTAGGTTACCAAATCCCAGAGCAGCGGGATTGTTCGAAAGAGTTACTGTGAACTGGAACGCAAAGGGCAAATGAAGAAACACGTCGAGTTCTAGTCAGTAACAGTCTGACACTCCCTCTCGCTCCACCTAGAGCGGGAGGAGAAATTTGATGATTTCCTACCTCAAAAAAAAAAAACTAAGTGTTTTCGTATATAGATGCAGATCCATCAGTTAATTTTAATTTTCTATTTCCAGTGTCAATGCTATCGGTACCTTCAGTATTCTACCGGCCTCAGGGTCGCGAGGAGGAGGCTGACTCCGTGAAGGAGAAGTTCCAAGTGCCGGAGTCTGATCACCTCACGTTACTGCATCTCTATAACCAGTGGAAAGCTAACAAGTATGTGAACTTTGAAATTAGTTTATCAAGTTTCATCGGAAGCCATTCAATTACACATGAAAAAGTAATAATCATACCTACACTCTCACAAAATTTCACTTTATAATATTAATACAGGGTGGGCCATGAATTAGTTAACATTTGAAAAAATCGTATAAAAAAACCATTTAACATATTTTAGAAATCGTTTATTAACGAGAAAGCTAATTAGTTGTAATTTATTTTTTAAAAAATATTTCGACTAAATAACCACTGTTTCGGTTTTTGCACTCATCTAAGCGAGTCCTAAAGTTTTCGAATACTCTTCTGCAAAGAGGCCGCGAGATCGCCGACATCTCTTCGATGATTTTTTCTTTAAGTTGACGCAGTGTATACGGTTTATCAATGTAGACACGACTCTTTAAATAACCCCATAAAAAGAAGTCTGCTGGTGATAGATCTGGACTTCTGGGTGGCCAATGGATGTCACCCCGTCTGGATATCAGCTTTTCCGGAAACATGTCTTTGACCACCGGCAAGGACTCGTTCGATGAGAACACGTGGCTCCATCTTGTTGAAACCATGTGTTACGATTATAGCCAGCAAATTCCAGTAGCATCGGTGCTAAGAACTCCCGTAACATTTTCACATACTCGGCAGAATTAACAGTCGGAACAGCCTCGAGAATCTTCAAAAAAGTAAGGTCCGATGATTCCTTTTGCTGAAATTGCAGCCCATACAGTTACCTTGGGAGAGTGAAGTGGCCTCTCATGTTTAGCTTTAGGATTTTTGCTGCTCCAATACCTGCAATTCTGTTTGTTTACATGTCCATTTAGGTGGAAATGGGCTTCGTCAGAGAAAAAGATGTTGTGAAAATTACTGAATCGAGTTAACATTGTTTCGGCATATGACTTACGCAAATTTAAATCATTAGGGTTTAGTTCTTGCACTAGCTGGATCTTATATGGATGTAATTTCAAATCTAATTTCAAAATACGGCGTAATGATGTGCGGGATAATCCTAATTCAGCCGAACGTTTGCGTGTCGATAAATCTGGATCACGTCGAACAGAAGCGGAAACTTGCTGCACGTTCTCTTCGCTCCGAGAAGTCCGCGGGCCGCCGGTTTGTTTCACATTTAGTGTAGATCCCGTCTCTTCGAACTTCTTCACCCATTTCTTTATTAAAGGAGCACTTGGACACTGACTTAAGTCGTGTAAACCATACTCAACGCGAAATAAGCGTCTCACAGTAATGAGCGAAAAGTTGTTTAAATAAAACTGTTTCACGCAGTAAGCGCGTTGCGGCCCCGTGAAGCGATCCATTGCGACTAAATTTCCAAGAAGCGAGCTAGTGCCCCCGCCCGCGCCCGCGCCCCGCGCGGCAATAGTTTGCGCGGTAAGTTACATTTAAATGTTAACGAATTCTTGGCCCAGCCTGTATAAGAAGTGTGATTTATCAAAATTGGTCATTTTTGTTATTCTTGATTATTTTAGGATACATATAAAAATGAATAGCTGTTCGTTAGTCTCGCTAAAACTCAAAAACGGCTGGACCGGTTTGGCTAATTTTGGTCTTAATTTTTTTTTTTATTGATATAAACCAGTGCTTGACTGCGATCCCACCTGATGGTAAGCAGTGATGCAATCAATGAGAATCATTGAAAATATTCGAGATAGTTCAGGGAAGGTTTAAATGGTGAGAAAAAATGGAAAATCTGATGGTAAGCAGTGATGCAATAATTGAGAATCATTGAAAATATTCGAGATAGTCCAGGAAGGTTTAAATGGTGAGAAAAAATAGAAAATGGAAAAAATGGACTCAGGAAAAAAAATCCGAATACAACGCCATCTCTATTTATAATGTCATTATAAAATGAATTATGCGGTTCTGGTAATGCCAGTAGATGGCGTTATCCTTACTATTAGGCGGTACGAACTTCGCCGGGTCAAATTAGGATAAAAAAAAAATATTTTAAAAGAAGCTAAGTCGATTTATTATCAGAACCTGAACATACTACTTTCAGGGTGTGCGTTTACTATGTTTCATGTCGTATATATTTTCATATTTCCACTTGAATCATATAACTGTCATTTGTTCTACAGTTACTCAGGCCAGTGGTGTACAGAGCACTTCGTCCACGGCAAGGCGATGCGGAAAGTGCGCGAAGTGCGGCAACAGCTGAAGGACATCATGCAAGCGCAGAGGTTACCGCTCGTCTCCTGTGGCACTGACTGGGACACGGTGCGCAAGTGTATCTGTTCTGGTACGTAGTATTAAAGTTCAAATTCAAATTTTCAGAAGTTTCTTGACAGAAGCGTAGCGTGGACTACTCTAGACGTGGGCGAAGACACATAAGCGAGGCCTTTTTCTTTTATAAATTCGAAAACGAGACAGCAACTGTCGCTACCCAGTGTTCGACCACATCGTCGCTTACCATCAGGTGAAATAGTAGTCTAAAGAGAAAAAAAAAGCCCTCGTTCTTAAAGAGCCGAGGGCGCGATGGGTGCGAGGTTGTAGGCGGGGGGCCGTTTCGCCCACGCCTTGCTACGCTACTGTTTCTTGGATTTTGCAGGTTTTATGTTCATTAAAATATGATTTACGACCGTAACACGGATTTTTTTCGAGTTTATTTCTTTTAAATTGTTTATCAATACAACCCTCTCAACAGTCAGACAAACAGAGAGGGTTGGAGATAAATATACTCTTTATTGTATATCATAAAAAACACAGTAGGACCTTAAAATTAATAGGGTGTCACAATGGGCGGTCTTATCGCAAAAAGCGATTTTTCACAGACAACCTTTGGATGATTTTAATTATTATAACTCAATAAAGCCATATTTATTTGGTTTGCCTTGATTTAACTTTTTTTTAGTCCGCCACGAAGCCACGACCTCTGGCTTAACAGTCAGGGCCACTAACCACTGGACCAACAAGCCAGTCAGTATTAAGTAATGATCCATTACTAACGAAATACTTAGTACATAAATTAACGAGGTCGCAGTTGGTCCGCAGCACAGATTTAAGAAGGGAGGAGATATGTTAAGCAGTAAAAATTGTACCGGAACACGATGTTTCCAGTTTCCCTACCACCGCCGAAACTACTACATTTGCAGTAATATTTACGCAGTCGCGCACACATCCGCAAATCATAAATCAGTCCATACTACACAGTCAATTATAAACCTTACCTCCCTAAAAACAGCGTGTATTTTCCATGCACCGTACAACTTACGCACACATGAAATGTCGATGTGCTATGCAAAAGCAATTTATTTTACATTCACGCTAGTGATTGACTAAATAGAAAAGTTATCGATTTTTCCATTTTTTTTTTGTCGTGCTATTTCTTTTGGGTCCCAAAAACAAAATCATAAAATGTTAATAATAATAATTTAATAATAATAATAATTAATTATTTATTAATTTGTTTTCATAAAACCCAAAAACTAACCATTTACCCGTATAAGGCCATTATATACGTCATTTCAGAACGTCAATATCAAATACTAAAAATCGGCCAAGTACATGTCCTGGTCCTCTAAAATCCTGAAAAGTTTAATAACTTGTATTATGAATTATTGCATGAAAAAGCTTTCAGTTACTAAAAAAACTTTAACTCAGGTCTAGTCTTAATTTAAGGATTGCCCATTCAAAAAGACTGCGTTTTTTTTTTAGAGGCTAAAGCATTTCTGGTTGAAAGTGGAATGAGCATATAGTACTATATTTTTTTAGGGAACCCATTAGGTGGCTTTCCGTCAATCCATTGCTTTATTAAAATTACGTCTTTCGGGAAACTGAAAACATAAAGTAACATTGTAGTTATCATTTTACCTAACTTACTGCTAAACCTCACCATGTAAGGCTTTTGTTAGAAAAAAAATACTGTACTATTTTTTTTCTAACAAAATAAAGTTTTGAAAAAAAAATTCTATCTTGTTAAATAAAGAAAACAAATAAAGAGCTAGAACATGTTGCCTTATTTTAAGCAAAAGTCGTTATTAAATTCTGAATTACGCTTACCATCAGGTGGGATCGCAGTCAAGCACTTGTTTATATCAATTAAAAAAAAAAAAAGAATTATGCTATTTCTTTACAACTCTGTAAAATAATCAAAATAAATAAAAATATTTACATTATTTTACTTCGGATATCCAACCCATCGATATTATGGTCGATAGTCTATATTAATAGATCATACAGGCACATCATTAACTCGCCGCAACTAACAGCGGCTTTATTATGAAATACACCGCACTGATAAAGTATCGTTACGTTATTTTTACATTGCTTGTTCCGTTTCTGAGCGTTAAAATTAAGTAGTGGTTAAAGAGCAATGTATGTACTGTAAGAGTAATACAGCCGCCTTGATATTTGAAAACAAAAATAACGTAGTAGCAGCAAGGGATATTATAAGATTTGTTGTTTTTACTGATTTTAAAGATAAATATAGTATTAAACTTGTACTTCCATATGGTAAGAGATTCCATGATGACCCAGGCTTCTCTTATCACTTCGGTTCTTGCATGAAACCACTGAACAACACGGCATGTTAAATTTGTTTACGATCACGTATTGCGTATCTCACAAGTTTGTAACTGACGGCCGTTTGCCCGATCGTGTGCATTTTGCGCAAGTCGCGCGGACATGCACACGCCTCCTTGCCATTTCTCCTGTTTTTTTAAATTTCTGTGGTCCGCAGCGTACTTCCAGCAAGCGGCGCGCCTGAAGGGCATCGGCGAGTACGTGAACTGCCGCACGGGCATGCCGTGCCACCTGCACCCCACGTCGGCGCTGTTCGGGCTCGGCAACTCTCCCGACTACGTGGTGTACTACGAGCTCATGATGACCACGAAGGAGTACATGCACTGCGTCACCGCTGTGGACGGACGCTGGCTCGCCGAGCTCGGACCCATGTTCTTTTCCGTTAAGGAGACGGGGAAGTAAGTACTTCTTCCATTATTTTCATTTTTTTTTCTTTGACTCTGCGTCTGGACAGTGGCTTTCATATTTCGCTTCTTTGCTTCATCAACGTGATAAATCCATTGTGAGACTTGTCACTTTGACGAAACAAAGCAGTGACATAACTATATATATAAAAGGGGAAACTGACTGATTGACATATCAACGCACAGCCAAAACTACTAAGACTAGAAGCGTGAAATTTTGCAGGTTTACCTTTATGGCGTAGGCGAGCACTAAAAGGATTTTACAAAATTCACCCTCTAAGAGGATGAAAAGGAGGTCCAAAGTTTGTGTAGAGAAACCTGATTTCACGTAGGCGAAGCCGCTGGTAGAAGCTAGTACTTAGTATTAATAAAGAATAATAGTATTTCTGGTCTTATCAATTTGTCAATGTGTTTTTTTTTTTTTATTAATTTTATTACATACTTTATTGTACACCTCATAATGTGGACAGAATAAATATTTGCAAAAACTAAATGGGCAACGGACGTTGTTATAACCAGGGACCATTTTGGTTACCCATTGAAAGGGTTTTTGATAGGGTTTTGACAAAGTGTTGTTTTAAAACCCTCATCAATGGATAACCTCTTCCAAACCCTTTCGATTTGTTTACCTGTATATTCAAAAACGAATTCTTGGTGGCTTATACTTTTTAACGGTAACACGTTTTGAACGGGTTACCCCTTCAACGACTGTAACAGAGTTACCCATTCGGACTACAAATATTGTAATTTTATCTCTCGTGCCTTACTTTAAAGTACTAAACTGCATGCATTCGGCAGGTACGCGTCAAGTCGCAACACGCAATCTAGGACCTAGTGACTCCACAGTCCATACACATTCGATTATTTTATGGTTATTATTGCAGTGATTTTAAAGTTAAAATTATTTATTTTTTCTGGAATAGTTGGGATTGTTTCATGTATAATCTTCTCTTTTTTACGGAATCATAAATGTCATTCGATCGTCTCACTCATCATTTAGTGCCCGAAGGGAAGATCAAAATCTATTCTTCCACTCCAACGTAATTTAAAATGATTTTATTTAAAACCCTTTGATTACCCCGACAAACCCTTTCAAAAGGTTATTTGCTTCAATTGGAACCGGTAACATCTTGAACTAGTTAACTTATTGATAGGGTTACCCTAACGTTAGTGTTATGAAAGGGCTAACACTACGAAGAGGTAACATTTTCCATTACTGTAGGCATACAATCTGTAACCCTTTTGAAAGAATTAACTTATATTCGGGGTTGTACGGTCCCTGGTTATAACACAGGGCAATCTCTTGCAGACAACCTTAGGATGGACTAAACGGAAGGAGATAGATTTGGGCATTTCGTGTCTTTTATTACTGAGTTTATACCGCGTACATCGAAGGACTGGAACAATTTGCCTGCTTCTGTCTTCCCGTCCAACTATAATATAGGTGTCTTCAAGGCTAGAGTGAATAGGCTCTTAATAAACTAGTGCGCCTGACCATCAATGATTGCATCTCCGCTTACCATCAGGTGGGATCGTAGTCAAGCACTGGTTTATATCAATTAAAAAAAAAAAAAAAGTTCTTTCATTATCATCCAGATTCCATTTATGTAATACTCTTATAAACTTATCCACAACACCTTTACCCCACAGATCAAACCGCGACAAACGCAAAGAAGCAGCCGTCCACCTCCAACGAATGGAAGAAGAAATGAAGCAAGCCGAACAGAAAATGGCAGAAGAGCGCAAGAAGAGAGAAGAAGATGTTCCCGTCAAGCAAGAGGTCGCGACTCCGGGGCTCAACACTCCTCGTAGAACCCCGCATAGGTTGGGGCTGTGAGAGAACAAATATTGACTATGTATTTTTGAATCATTGAATAAATAATTTTTGTAATAAATGTATGGTTTTATTTGTTAGTTTTTGGCTTGGATACCAAGTCCTTTAAGCCATGTCTTCATATGAATAGTTAATTTATTTACCATTAGAATATGGATGTAATGGTTTCATTCTAAAGTTTTTGTAGCATTTAGCAGCAGCGTGATTCCACAAATTGTCCAGTTGCGCAGACACTTGAGATATAAAACTTCATCAATTTTGCATCACAATATTCTCTTTTTTTAGGCTCTTGTCATACCACCACAGACGAAGAAGCGATGTATTTCGGTCATATTTTATCGTACAATAGAAAAAACTATGTGTAATGGTTGGAATAGAGATTGTTAGAGTTTAAAGAATTGAATGGAGTAGGCAAAAGCATGAAAAACAGGTGATCCGACAGTGCCATACATGGCTAGTAAAATTTTTGACCAGTGCTGCCTCGAAAATCAGTAGAGAAAACTTGAAGCATGCAGTTAGGGCAAAATAAACAAAATCAAAACAACGATTTTTGAAACAAATCTTTATTCAATAATCATCGTCTTCATTTAATTACAAATTAGTCAGGAAAACTATATATAAGGGCGAGTACACATCAATGCGGTGCGCATCCACATAACATGTCTTACTTGCATGTAAGGTACATGGTATAAAATTTGCGTTTGTTGACTTTATGCTTGAAATTCATGAAATAGGCAAGTACTTATGTTCAACAAATAAAATACTTTGACTTTGAAAGTTACACCCAAAACAACAAAACTAAGCAAGCTTGGTTTGGCATATATACAAAAACAAGTTACGATCAGTCAGGGCAATATTAGGTATCTAGATCTGATTTTATGTAATAATTATCAAATAACTTTTTTCCCGGTTATTTTAAAAATGGGCACAATTATTCCCATAGATAAAATAACAACAAATACGCAACGAATACGACCTTTGATACATTGGTCGTAACGTGTTTGTCGTATGAAACTAATTTTATGACGTATGAGACTGGCAAATTGTCAGCAAAGCGACTGATAAGTGTGTGTATATCCTAAGTTATGCGTTGCGGTTCTGCACCGCACTGTTGAGTGCTTGCCCTTAAAACACCTTTTGACAGAATATTAAATCTAACCCTTTATAACCGATGGAACGAACAAGGTAATACTCAAATATTCTCGCTCATTAGTTTATTTATCTTGCATTCTGTTGAACATTCATATTTTACTAATTTTAGAGCTCAAAATAAGCATTCATTTATATATAAGTATATGTATTTATTAAAATAGAAACTTATATATTTTTTGCCTTTATGACTGTTTTTTTATTTATGTTCATTCCTTTTTTAAAGTCTAAAAATCTCTCGTTTTAGTACTTCTTTCGGCAGTGCACGAAGACACCTCGGCGGCTGCTACTAGAGGTGACATTTTCAATACATTCCTTACAGAACTAGCGTGTCAGTTGTCTCGCACGACGACTGTAGTTAATGGTTTTTTATTGCCTTTTATGGCCTGGTAACTAAGACCTTTAGGTCAAGTCTGTATTTTCATTGAATACAGTTACTTTATTTACTATTAAGAACACAGATGAAATACATTCTAATGCTAATATTCTAATGTTAATAATAGTACTTGGCAGCAAATGTATCGAGTCAGCCTTCTTGGCAAGCTTCACTGAAGAAGTTAACACTGCCTATTTCAATGATTCCACATATTGTCCAGTTATGCAGACACTTGAGATACAAAAAACTACAGCAATTTTATATCACAATATTATCCACTAAGAATCAATTTGCGAATAATTAAAACAGCCACTGACCTTCTGTTGAAGACTCCCGCCAAAAAACTCACGACACTAATGAAATATAGTAACAGAGATTTGAAGTGTTATGTGTTCGAAGGTTACACTGCCAGCGCGGAGATACCGTGCTCTGTAGCCTCACAAAAGTGTTAAACCTTATTCGTTCCATATTTAAACGTTTTTAACGATAATATCCTATGTACAATTTATGGACACTGGTAGTTGGTGTTTTCTAAAATGAGATCTAATGCTAGTAAAATTAAGACCGATATACAAATACCGATCCACGGCCTGTATTTTAATACGATGCTCAGTGATTGAACGTCCAATCAGATTGAAGACTGAGCATCTCCCTAAATGTCGAGCCTCTAATATTTTTTTAGAACTTTTTAATATTTACGAAAAGAATGTAGTTTATGTATAGTAGTTATACAGGGTGTTTGGCAGAACGTTGAACATACGAAAATGGTGGATAGGTGGGGTCATATGCTACTTACTCAGCCCTAATTTATTTGGTCCTGGCCCAATGGATATTTAAAAAAAAATTTTTTTTCTTTCTTCTTGTTTCACCACTTTCTTAACTTTAAAGTGTAATTTTAATTAAAAATGGGTAAAACAGGCAATATTTAGTTTTTTTTTTAATCTTTTATGTTGGCAGATTCTTATAAAATTATTGCTTTATTCAGATGTTAGCTAGAAAAAAAGTTATGAGTCCTCAAACTTACAGAAAGATGTAAAAAATACTTAAATCTTAATTTCAACTTGCATTAAAAAAAAAACAAAAATGATTAAGGAGTTCCAATTCCAGCAAAACATCCCTAGTGTGTGAGCTTTCTAATGGTATGAAATGTTTTGCGAAATTTAATACTGCAAGGTTGGTAAAAATTAAATGATCGACGGCTTGCCAGTTGCAGTGGTGCAAATTGACATTCACTATTCCCTTGGGATGGTTGTTACACGAAATAGGTAGAAATTTTGTTTCACTCTTACGCAGTCATAGCGTATTTTTGCTCTCTTTCGCTCTTGTGGCACCGTAACGCCTCAGAATAAATTCTTTTCTTAGTCGAGACTTAACTGCCTCTGCGATCTCACGTGTCCGTAATGTAACGGCGTAACGTAAAAATTCAATTTTTACCAACCTTGCAGTATTAAATTTCGCAAAACATTTCACTTTCTATAAAGGTAGAGTTTCGTCAAAAATGTTCTACTAGATAAAATTATGAAATAACTCTTAAAGTTTTTTTTTTATAAAAGCAAATTACATACCATTAAAAAGCTCACACACTAGGGATGTTTTGCTAGAATTGGAACTCTTCAATCATTTTTTGTTTTTTTTTTTTAATGCAAGTTGAAATTAAGATTTAAGTATTTTTTACACCTTTCTGGAAGTTTAAGGACTCGTAACTTTTTTTCTAGCTAACATCTGAATAAAGCAATAATTTTATAAGAATCTGCCAACATAAAAGATTTAAAAAAAGACTAAATTATTGCCTGTTTTACCCATTTTTAATTAAAATTACACTTTAAAGTTAAGAAAGTGGTGAAACAAAAAGAAAGAAAAAAACATTTTTTTTTTAATATCCAGTGGGCCAGGACCAAATAAATTAGTGCTGAGTAAGTAGCAGATGACCCCACCTATCCACCATTTTCGTATGTTCAACGTTCTGCCAAACACCCTGTATATGTATCATCAACATAGCTAGCGTGAAAAAAATAATCGATCAATATTATTTAACTTGTAACTAAAATTGTGCATTTTACGAAAGGATATATTTGCATATTTAATTTGCCGACATACGTAATATAGAAACTGTCGATTTTTACAATCCATTACTTTATTTGTATTTTTTAAACTTTTGTTTTTATTAATTGCTAAGTCTGGTGTACATAATTGCATGAGTGTAATAAAAGATATTATCTGTGTTTTATTTAATGTATTTTATTCTAACGGAACACAATCAAAATCAGTTCTATAACGTTTGAACATACATTCAGGCGTGATTTTATAATTTATACCATTTATATTTATATTATAATAAAGAAGTATATACACACGGAATTCTAATACGAATATCATAAGAAAAATAATCTTTGATTTTCTATAAATATTTCGCAAAATATTCAATTCCAATGTCCTAAAATATGGCGACAGTCGGAGAAAAAATACTAAAATGGTAGAAATTTGTAATATTAACGGTAGATTTTTTTAATAGAAATTTTTAATTTGATGGGAATTTGATTATTTAAGACAAACCATATACCATAATTATTTATTAGGCTTTTATAGATTATAGTCATTTATTAGATTGTATGTTTGTGACTTTTAGAGATGGCATATGAATACTTTTGAGATAAAATTTATTAATATCAATAATAGGATCGATCCATAGGCGGAAGTTGAAAGTTCAGTGGCATGGACTCGATCACCGATCTCACTAAACAAATAATATCTTGATGTAATTTTCGAAAAAATTTCCGACTGCCACCGACTCAAAATAGAAATAACTTTTAACACACCTAGTTGATGAAAAATAAAATCTTCTACTCAATTGACTTACACTAGGTGCATCGCGTGAAAATAATATTAAAAATTGCAAAAGAGTATAATTATATTAATTTTAAAACAAAAAAAAAACAATGTACTTAAAACAAGCATCAGGCGTCAACGAGTTACCTAGTCTAAGTAAATAAGTAGACAATTTCTTAACAATAAAAACCTGGCTAGTGTTGCCAGAAAAAAAAGAAAACTATAGAACAACCTTCAATGTTTTAATCACAAAAAAAATATAAAATATTTTCCATACAATTGTCAATAGTTGTGTTTATATTAAAAATAATATGATTACTGTAGCGACTACCGTACATTTCACTATAAAACTAAACTTCAAGTAGGTACGTCATCACTTTGGAAGGACTCGTATTTATGACGTCACAACGATTACGTCATCTACATTACATTTATTCTGCGTTGATATTTAAACTAAAAATATTTTTTTTGTGACTAAACTCGTTGTAGTTACGGTCACAAAAAGTGCGAGACGGACATAGATATTTTTCAATCTTGTGTATAGTAATTCGCCACCTGGAGCGGTCAGTTCAGTTCTAAGATGCGCAACTAGTTCGTTAGCTCCTGTTTCGAACTAGATAAAGATAGATCGCTTGCACTCGATCTTTTGTTTAATAAATAATTTTGTGTATTTCAGCCTGCACACGTCCACTGTTGGACGGCGGTAACCCGCGCGTATCGCCACTACGCCCAGTCCTGTGGATCTCTAATCCTTCGGCTTCCCGCGACCCTCGCCAGATGCATGATCCACCTTTTGGGAGGCCTTCCAACGCTGCGTCTTCCGCTACGCTGTCGACACTCCAGAACATTTCGGCCCCATCGACCAACTGTTATACGAGCAATGTGCCCCCCAGTTTGGCGATTCTTCGGGCCATGTCGGTAACTTTGGTTCTCATGCGGATATCTTGTTCTTCATTTTTTAAGTTGGTTATATCGAATGAACTAAAGAGTGATGGATCTGGGATCTAGTTCACGTGGTTCGCCCGTTCGTTCATTCGCGAACTACACAAGAACTGTAGTTTTTTTTTTTATGAAGATGATAAGTGATGTTCTGATCGACGATAGCGCACGCTTGCTTAGAAGTAACCTATTCACTCTTGAATGAAAGACCCGGTTATAGCTATTAGGAGACACGGGCTCCGGTTGGGAACTCCATTCTTCCTCCAGGAGCACGCACAATGAATGTGTTCTCAAAACGTAAATATCCAGTCTATGGCTCTGAATTTTGTCATTTCGCTCCCACATTTAATGACCGCAGTTACGACGAACTTTAGCGTTCAGTATAATAGTAGTTTTAAATCTTATATAATTGTAATGTAGACACACAGTTAGATCAATTTAAGTTTAACTAAGTAATCGATCTAGTTAGGCACTAGCTATTCTACTAATCCCTTTTATTATCATCGTGTGACCATTCCCCAATCCTTTGGGTAATTCAGTTGTTTATTTGGAATACCAGCAATTAAAAAAAGAAGTCTTAAATTACGAAATATACAGGATTATTTGTAAAACACCGGCAACCTCTCAGCACTATGTTGAGAACATCATAAACAACAATTTTTGTTCTATAACTTTTCAAAATTTATCATATATTGGTTCCTCAGATTTTCATACAAAAATAAGAATCTTTAAATAGAACGTTCTAAATGTTACGATGTCTATGCGAAGCAAGCGATAGTACAATAGCAGAGGTGAGCGGGGAGTGCTCGGGGGGCGTAGGTAGGTACAGCAAATTACAGAGTTGAAATGTGTTAGATAGAACAATGAAATCTTGAAGGTTTGTTTTTGTTAAATGTATTATGTTTTGTAAAAAGTCATAGAACAAAAGTTGTTGTTTATGATGTTAGTAATATAGTCCTGCAAGGTTGTTGGTATTTTAAAAATAACCCTGTATATTGAAAAATCAATATTGAGTTTCAATATGATTTGAATGATCTAAGTTGTATAGAGTACTGAAAAAACCACCATTTTCAATAAGTCACCTCATTTTAATTTTGCCTTTTTTTAACTTTGAAAATATTTCCAAATTGACTTTATGCTTATTTTTTTATTTAGATTTTTATCCTAATGTGTCAAATCAGGCCAAATGCCGTCAGACTTTAACAAAGTAAAATTGGGCAAGAGTTATGGCATCTGCTTTCACCAATTCAGTTTCCAAATTTGGTGATCTGTTTTGCAAAAGCAGAATTAAAAATGCTACATTTAGCAGTGGACAACGTTGGCTTATCAAGAAACGAAGTTCGTGTATAATATGCCTTATCAATTTCAATTTTTAACAAATAATTTTCAACTGCCATCTTCATTCGGCAAAGAGATCAAATTTTAGATAAATCTAATAATAACTTTGTCGGCCTTTATAAGTCGATAGGATAATTTCAGCAATTACCGACATTGCTCGCATAGAGACAGTATTTTAAGCACTCTTTTCTTATTTTGGTCAGCTTTTTAAGCATTTTTCACACCAAAAAAATCAAAAGTATTGAGCCTTCAGGACCGCCAGAACCTTCCACAATAAACAACGGAACTACCCTCAAACCCATTCAACAATTATTCAGCGCCACATTGAGTCCATTCTTCTCAATATACCTTTTCCTCGCTTCGGCGATCATTTGAGCTTTCCTCTCCTGGAAGCTGAGCTGACGTTCCTTCGCGCTCTTGGGGAACACGCCCGTGGGCGCCGGAGTCACGTAGCGCGGCGCGGACGTGGAGGCGCCGGGGGCGCAGCCCGATGTGGACGCGCGGGGCTCCGCCGTCGGCTCGGCCTCCGGCGTGTATGGGGTCACTCCCTCCAGGAAGTTCGTTATTGTTACGTCTACGCTGCGGGTTATGGCTGTTGCAAAAAGAAAATAATATATATATGTACATTTTTTTAATTGTTAAAAAGCCTAAGGTATCAGGAGTTTTTGCAAAAATTAACAAGCTTACAACCGCCTCATGCTTGATCTAACGCACTAATACAATTCTTTCAACTAGCTGAGTTATGAGATAGCAGGGCACAGCATTCTGACTGACCCTACCAAGATCATTACGGCACACTAGAGACACATCAAAAATGAACAATTTCGTCAAGATCATTCAAAGCATTCTTCTGCTATATTACCCTGTTTAGCAGGGGTGACCAATTTGTCGACCTCAGCTGTTAATGTATCTTGGCAAGCAGTAACGTATTTAATTTTAGGTCAAGAGGACTATGGGCCGAGGTGGCAGATAGCTATACCGGTCCTACTACATTATTTTACCTTGTGGCCCAGTAACTTGTTGTTTGTCAAAAGAAAATCGAATATACTCGAGATAGATTGCTTGAATTTTTGTTTGCAAACTAGTGGGGTGTCGAGCGGAGATGAGCACGAAGCGGAGGGTAGTTCAAATCCACTCTGCCCCGCTCCATTTCAATGGAAACGCAAACTTTCAAGCTTTAACTCATACAGTGTAGTTTTGTCCCTTTTCGACCACTGAGCCGATGTCGATTAATCTGACAACGTCATGCATATGACGTCAATGACGGCAGCGCGTTCATATTATAATACAATAATTAGACTGACCCAAGTCCCTGAGTATGTCAGCGTAGGGCACCCTGGGCAGCACCTCCTTGACCTGCAGCGCGAGGCGCGACGCGTCGGGGGGCGCGTCGCGGCGCCGCGGGGGCGCGCGGCGGCCCGGCCGGAGCTCTTCGTACTTGAACTCGGTTTTCTCGATCTAGGAGAAGAAGAGATAAAAAAAAGAAAAATAAAACGGAAAATATAGTAATCAAAATCTTAAGACATTTAACGAAAATTGTACCGGTTCATAGTAGACGGACATCTCACCCGTACCAAACGGTTTAGTCAAAACATTCATTGTACGTACAGCTAACGACACGTCATCGTTGTCTCTCAATGAGAATACAGCGTCCATAGGAACCATAGAGTAATGTAATGTTACCTGCAGCGCGTCAGCTATGCTGTCAGTGAGATGTTGAGCTAGCAACACGTCGTCATCGTCGTGTCTCTCTATGGCCGGCAACAGCCGCAGAGTGAACACGGTGACGGGCGTCCATAGGAACCATAGAGCATCGGACCACGGGAAGTGAGCGCAGGAGTCGCCGGGGCGGTGGACTGTCACGTGAGTGAATAAGCGCTCCACGCCTAGGAAAAGACAAAACATTAGTTATTATTTCAAATATACATTGCATCAACACTATACTCCAGTCGAAATAAAATTAAATATTTTAATAAATCATTAATACTGTCCATTTAACCGATTTTGACTTTTATTGCGTTGGTGGCATGATAAATGGCGGCAGCAGAAAATAGTTGGTATTGTAACCACTTTTTTGCTTTTAATGCCATCCTTATGTCTACGGAATAGAAGTCGAAATCGGTTGAACGGACAGTAAAAAAGGTTGTTTTTTTTTTGCTACAGGAAGCGAGCACAAGCCGAGCACAAAGTCGTTTAGTGTCGCTCGTGCTTGGCTCTTCAAATGTCGGGCCACACTACATTAACAGCGTAGTAGACCCACCTTTTGGCACATGTTGGTTTATGTGACAAGAGCGATTTTCATAATTAAAGAATTACTACAGACGTGCGTTAAATAAATAAAAAGAAAAGTTCACTAAAACTCACTACGTTAAATAAATAAAAAGAAAAACTCACTAAAACTCACTACGTTAAATAAATAAAAAGAAAAACTCACTAATAGCGACCGGTTGCACCCTATTCCCAAGTGGAAAGGGCCAGTCGGTGAACTTGAGCAGCCCCTTGCCATTGGTAGGTCCACCTTCAGGTTGTAGCAACACTGGCTTGCTGGGGCATTCAGCGAAGTGTTGTCTGTAACCAAAACAATAATTAAGTATTAACCAAAACAAAACAATAATTAATATTACTTGTATAAACAAGTATATTGGCGTAAGAGCTGATAAAAAAAAAATACAAATAAAGATCAAAACATTATCAATATTATATTGAAAAAAACTGGGCAAGTTAGAGACGGACTCGCGCACTGAGGGTTCCGTACAAACTTACCTATGTAAATAGTTCAATTGCCGAATGTAGTTTTTTTTTTTGTGACGTAACAACAAATTTACTGTTCAGATTTATTCCTTTATCTGTACTTTATGACCTAGCTTTATGCTAAATTTCAGGATTCTGGGTCAACGGGACGTACCCTACGAATTTTGATTCCCTCGAGAGTATCAAAATACACGTTTTTTGCGACATAAACCGCCGCATCTTTTTTTTTCGTTAACGCAGGAGTTTAATTTTCAGCTTCAAGGGACCCCTTGAAGCTGTAAAAAATTAAACTCCTGAGTCATAGACCTGAGTATATGGTTTTAATTTCAACTCGATACTTCCACGCGTTCCCGAAATTAAGGGTCTTGTCAGACAAACAGATAGCCGGATGGACAACAAAGTGATCTTATAAGGGTTCCGTTTTTTCTTTTTGAAGTTCGGAACCCTAAAAACACACTGCTTAGTATTTATCAAGGTTTTAACGTACAGTCAGGGGTCAAAAGTGCAGTTGCACTCCATCAATGTTAAAGAGTCTAAAATGTCTTTGTAGAAGAGGTTCAATGGTTCAAGCCTGATTTGATTTGTAGCACAGAATCTATAGTATTGATTAAACTAGTCGTGGACTATGAAACTTCTACTACAAAGAAATTTTAGACACTTTAGCATTGGTACAGTGCAACTGCACTTTTGACCCCAGACTGTATAATGAGATTTATTGAACGCATCTGAATATATTTTGTAGCAGAAAAACTTACTTTCTGATGAATTGAGCGGCATTCCTGATGCCGAGGGTTGATGCAAAAAACGGCGGTACTTTCCATTTTCTGAGCTGCAAATAAAATATATAAAAAATCATTAATTTATTAAGATAAAATATAAACTTTCAGGTTTAATTATTTCGATACCAAACAAAAAAAAATTGTTTCTTTAAATATCAACAGCTTAAGGCCCGGCGCCCATTATCGGCATCGGCAAGGAAAAGGATCCTTCGGCATCCCTACATGGAAGGCGCACACTGTCGGAAATTATAGCTTAGCATGCATGTAGTAATGCCAAAGGATCCTTTTCCTTGCCGATGCCGATAATGGGCGCCGGACCTTAATCTACTTAAAAAATTACTTGTATGAAACTATTTAGATTTTTTGCAGACGTTTATTTTTTTTAAATATCCATGTTTCTTTTTCAACATTTTAGTGAGTTCTAGGAATTATCTTTTCCACTCCTTTATTTTGATACCCCACATGACTATAAATACAACTACAGAACTGACTCAACCTAATGTTTTATTTTTACAAAATTAATATAGCTGGCATTCAAAACCAAAGTTCGCGAGCTAATTCGTAAGAAGTTGGCAGTAGTGTCATCACAGCGCTAATGTTTTCAAATTGTCGATTTGAACCAATTGTTTGACTTTATTAGTGGAGATATATTTGTAGATAGTTTATTAATTTGTGTATGTATTGTATTCTTGTACCTATTCGCCTTTTCTCTCTCTTTTTTTGCATCACCCTAAGGTTGAATGGTAGAAAATGCCTAAGGCATTAAGTCCGCTGCTGTACGTTTGTGCATAAAGTATTTAATAAATAAATAGCTAATGTCACTTCGGCAGTCAAGACCAATCTAGTGTTCTAACCTAGCCATTCAGGCTACAAGGTGTGCTAAATAAATAGACAGACTATGCGATTCAAATAACAATATGATTGACTTATCGCCATGTTGTGACGTCATAGCTGTCAAATCGAATCAGGGTGAGCAAAACAAGATATTTTTTAAATTTATTCTAGTGAGTAATTTACTAATCTTGAATTTAAAAAATAAACCGCTCATCTCTGCATCACTGTGTGAAGTGTCTGAGTAGTGGCGAATGGAAGGTGAATTGTTGACAACAATGAAAATAAGAAAAAAATATATATATTTAGCTAATTTTGAAAAAAGGTTATTTTCCTTCACATAGATTTCTCGGTTAAACAAAGTAAAAGAAAAAAAAAGTTATTGATACGCAAATAAATTTTCTTTGCAAACCGTACTTTTCAAGGAACATTTGACAGTTAGAGGTCATTGACTGGCCTATTGGTCTAGTGGTTATTGGCCCGCCCTAACTGCTATGCCGGAAGTCGTGGGTTCGATTCCCACCCAGGACAAATGTTTGTGTGATGAGCACGATCATTTGTTCTGTGTCTGAGTGTAATTTATGTATAATATGTATGTATTTTGAAATATATAAGTATGTTTATCAGTTGTCTAGTACACATAACACAAGCTCTGCTTAGCTTGGGACTAGACAGCGTTGTGAGTGATAGTTGTGGAATATTATTATTATTATTGACATTTCTATTCTTATTTGAATCGCATTGTACACACGTATATAAAATCCCTCAAAAAACATCACCCATCTTTAAAAGTGTGGTCAAGAGGTTGGTAATATTATGACAGTGAGTCACAAGTACTACCAAGGTTAGTGACCACGGACATTTTTCCTTATGAACATGACAAGGCTGTATAAAATTCGGGGTATAGCTAACCACGTTCTTAAAAAAATAAATAAAAATAAAGGCAAAGTACGATAATCAAAACAATCAAACAAAAATGTAAGGTAAAACTGGGTATTCACAATTTAACATTATCCTTATCCTGATATAGAATGAAGTATGTCTTGATTGTATTTAATTTTTTTTTGCTCTCTTTTCTTCTTATCTATTGTAACTACTAATTAAAAGAAATGCATTAACTAAATGATATTTATTTTGTAAGTAGGTTTAAAAAAACACTTTTACACCCTGAGAAGAAATACCGAAACAAACTCAGGGGTCAAAGTCTCTTTTAAAGTCCATACAGTTAATATGTAATGGTCCAATCACATGAGAACTATGCAGATTTGTCTGAGATGGTCTTTTGAAGAAAGAACCATACAGATTTGACCACACACAACACAGAATTATAGTGTCACTTTAGTAATGCACAGGAAAAATTGTTATGTGTATTCATATTATGCACCAGCAGAACAGGATAGTGATAATATTATAATTATAACACTAATAAAACGGTGGACCACCGAATACTCCAGGTACGAGCGATGCTCAGTTTTAGAGACGTTGACTCGCTTTTTAAATTAAATTAATGTTAAGTTATCTTGACATCGTGTTTTTTGTACTTTTAGAAGACTAAATAAAAATAAAAAAACTTATAATTTACTTATTATGCACACCTACCAAATAATAGTCTTTTTTAACACAAAGGTTGACTGGTAGAGAGTGCTCTGTTGCATGAAGTCCACCTATGTACCACTTCTCTACATAAAGTTTAAATAAACAAACAAAATATTTAAAAAAATTCCCCCATCACGTTTGTCTGTTCGCGTAAAACTCAAAAACTAGCGAACGAATTTTTAGCTAGTTTTCATTAATAGGATAGATAGAATAATTCATGAGGAAGTTTTAGATTATAATACATGCGAAATAGCAGAACATCAGCTTCTAAGCTGCCCAGTTGTCGCTGGATACAGGGCAAAATACTTCGGTAACCCAGGTAACCTCCGCGAAATGGTCAATAACACCAAGGCGCTGCTGGCTTCCTGGAGGAGCTAGGGTGAATCGAATGACGCATTTGTCCCACCCGTACGCAAAATACGTGCTTTAGTCGTGGAGTTGCAGACACCAGCCCGCAAAATACAAATACAATACATTAAAATACAAGCATAATATAGTAGTTTTCACCGAGAATTTCAAAGATTTTAAACGCACGTGCAGAGCCACGGCAGGCCGCTAGTTCGTAGCTTCCATATATTTAAAGTTCCATATAATATTATTCCTTTTTACTTTGTGTTTGTAACCGTTGTGCTGCCTATGTCCGTATTTCTATTCTAGTCTATTCTATATTGCCATCGGCGGGGCATAACACCAAGCAATCGGTTCAGAAATTCCAGATAGGATAACTAAATAACAAAATTACACGGTTTTTTTTTTATTGGATGGGAAAATCATCTTATGACAAATCCCGCTCTTGGGCGAAGCAAGAGATACTGTCAGACTTTTACTGACTAAAAACCCACTCCTGTTCCTTCGTCCTAGGGCCCCGGGTTTCGCTTTCACACTACCCGTGGCCCCAGTAGGCATCGACCCTGCTGGGCCCCTACGATTTGCTGACGTCTCCTTGAGGCGCGCGTGGAACAGTACGCGCCGTCGGCGACTTGGGCTCGGTTACCAGACGGTCGGACGGCGAGCCACCCATTGCCCGTCGTCCGCAAGCCCGCGCCTACGGTGGCCGGAAATCGGATCGGAATCCCAGACACGGTACACGGTACGATTCCTGAGTCAGGCAACTCAGGTATCGTACCCAGGAACATACAGTCAGTCAGGTTAGCCAATAATTAACGAGGCAGTTGACAAAAGCTAAAGAAAATACATATTCAGCTTTTTATGTATAAAATTCCAAGTCAAAACATCATCTGCATTCATACTACAAAGCACTAATGATACCTACATATTATTGATTATTATCTATTTATGTATAGCAGTTTATTGACCTCAGATTATCATGCGACTATTAGCATGCATATGTATTGGAATGAGCAATAAAAAATAGCGTGATTGTAATAAATATGGCTTTGTGGTAGAAAGGATCCTAATCCTATTTATATTTTGTTTTCTTTTTAGGGTTCCGTACCCGAAGGATGCCAACGGGACCCTATTACTACATAAGCCTCCGTTATCCGTCTGTCCTTCCGTCTATCAGCGGGCTGTATCTCATAAACCGAAAGAGGTAGGTAGTTGGAAATTTTCACAGAATGTGTATTTCTATTGCCGCTAAAACAGCAAATAGTAAAATTAAGATAAAAATAAAAGGGATTTCCATACAAGACATACTGTTTGGTCATCGTTTTTTGATCGATTTAAAAATTCTATAGTACGGAACCCTTAGTGTGCAACTCCGACACGAACTCGGGTAGTTTTTTTTTATGACATTTATTTATTGTTGTCATGATTGAACATTTCTATTTATTACGATGACAAGTTCGTCCTATAGATTAGAAATTGAAAACAGATTGTTGTTATCTACACAATGCAAACTTTCTGTTCTGCATTCCGTATAATTTTCGTATTGTTATTTTTATATTGTTTCAGGAATATTCTTTGTAATTATTAAAGTTTATTTAAGACATTACTGACACCCCATACCTCGGAAAGCACGTAAAACAGTTGCTCCTGATTGTCATTCGCATATCTTTGACAGTCACTCCCGTCAACTAACTACTCTATTCTACTCTACCCAACTCTACCCTACTCTACTCTACCCTACTCTACTCTACCCTACTCTACTCTACCCTACTCTACCTACATAAACATCACTACATAGTATAAAACAAAGTCACTTCCCGCTGTCTATCTGTCCCTATGTATGCTTAGATCTTTAAAACTACGCAACGGATTTTGATGCGGTTTTTTTTAATAGATTGAGTGATTCAAGAGGAAGGTTTATATGTATAATACAAACATAATATAGTAGACAAACACTGATAATTTTAGGGGTTTCTATTGTGATGTCGTAAATAAACACATTTTTTTGCGTTTACATTACAAACGCTGGCTAAACCCTACGAGATAGATCAAAATAATGTACTACAGTATTGTACACCTTAAAAAGGTCTACAAAAAAGTCCGCGATCTTATATGTCTATCTCTTAAGAATAACCCACAATAACCATTTTTTATCCTTTACTTTTTACGAGAAATAATTGCTTATTTACGAAGCGATTTTAAGCATTAATCCTTATCCAATTAAATTCCTTAAATACATTGTGCATTTAATATAGATTAATATGGCCCTTTACAGCATATAATTTAAATGAATATTTTCGAAGATATTACAGATTTAAAATGCAGGGACATAGCGGTTGCGGTGGTACCGGCCGGGGGCCGCCGGCGCGTGCCTATAAATAGCGGGTCAAACTTTCAACGTTGCAGGCTTAGATTTGAGCGTTGACTGTTTTTTCACAAGGCCAATTATATGTCGCTCTTTCAAGAGTAACATATAAAGAAAACATCTTTGTATTTTCTAATGACAAAAACGCTGTGAACGTTGAATGTATATTCTGTAGTATATTTAGTATAAGCATTGCACCCGTGCAAAGTCGGGGCGGGTCACTAGTATACAATATACTCACACTAATAGTACCGAGCACGTGGGAGGCAGCGAGCGAGTCTAAACACGACACATAGTTCGCCACCATGACGCTGCAGCGCGGGTCACGCGTACCCTTTAGTTTTACATACACACCTGAAAACAAGAAAATAATATACAATAAATGGAAATACCCATGTTGGCTAACAAAAATTTACGCCATATAGTTGGGAAAAGGCTAAACAAATAGCTTCCAGAGAGATAGCCCTAGCCATGGGTTTCCTACACACGAGCGAGCGGTTTACAATGTTCTCCACATCGAGTAAAACAACGCGGTCAGGGCGGTGTTGGGGCTATCCCGCTTCTGTAGTGCCTCGGGCATGTTTGCGGAAGCGCGCACCGACTGTTTTCACACCACCATGCGCATGCGGTGCGCGTTCGCGGTGCGCAGGGTGCGGGGCAGCACCAATAAATTTCTGGCGATGATTGCCCAGAGTTTGGATTGCTCTTATATCGGACATTGTGCGTGTTCTGTTTTGTGTTGCATGAAATAAATGATTTTTATTTTAATTATTATTTATAAAAAAAAAAAAAAAAAATTTTTTAGTTTCGACTTAGACTATGTAAATCAATGTACAATTGAAAAAACGAAACTTTATGTGGGAATTCATAGTCATTTTTAGTCATACAATGGAAGTTATTAAAATTAATTAATTGAATGGCTGCAGTCTAAAAAAACTAAAAACCAAAAACTTTACAATTGGTAATTAATGTAATTCATTTATATTATAATGATAATCAGCATGAGGAAAACCTAGATGATTAAATAAAATTTTACACGAAGTGGCGTAAAATCAAAAACAATTTGTTTGAGGAAAATCAATGACAGAATTTTATGTACTGTTTATATTGAAACATACTGTGACCATCACATTCCTTTTAACCGCCTACGTCGGATATATCCGACAAAAACTCTCGCGTTTATTCCGCTAGGGTCGCACAATCAAGACCAAATACTCCATCTCGTCAGCTCTTGTCACCTATGGGGATTGACGACCCTGGCGAATGGGACGCGAAAACACTCGTCGGACCAATCCGACACTGGAGACTAAAGGATTAACCCAATACTTGGAGTTGACATGATACATTATTTTTCTTCCGTTCTATTCTATCAGCTGTCACTCTGACACTCTCCAACTCTCTAATCCATTCATCTTTTCTTTGGCCTCCTTCTCCACAATTTCACTTATATATATATATTTGTAAATCTTCAAAGTAGTTATGCAACGGAAGCGGAAACGGAAACAGATGTCAAAAGTAATTCTTTGCGGATGCGGAAACGTAAGCGGAAGTGTTAATACTATGACGAAAAAGCACAATTTTATTTTTTTAAAACAACAGAAGGTTTACGTCGTACTCACGTCACGAGGCGCGGTGATGCGCAGAATGAACCAACAAAATATTATAATAAAGAAACTCGTTGCGACACGTTTGTGTACCGCCCCCACTGGACACATAGGAAGAGGCGCAAGGGGGAGGCCCCTCTTCCAATGTGTCCAGTCGTCGACGCGCCCCCCACCCCCGCGCTCCTCGCTGTATTCTTCCGTTTAGAGTTCTGTTATAAATTTTGCGGAAGCAGAAGCGGAAACGGAAGTGAAAAAGCTTACGGAACTTCTGCAGAAGCGAAAGTCTAATCCGAAACTATGAAAAATGAAGTGGTTCAATTCATGCTTAAGAATAAAGATTTATTAATCATTCAATGCTGCCGTTTTAGTTTTCATCTAAATCAGGCCTAGGACACTTTTTTCCATATTCCTCACAGTGTTGGATTTAGCCATCCATGCCTACCTACTTAGGTGCACAGAGGGCTAGGGGTTGAGTAGACAGGAGGGAACAGCACAAAAGATCCTGAAGGGTCGAAGTGCTCTGGCCCAGGGCCAGCCCAACACAAGATAAGATAAGACCTACTTGAAAAATTCAACTGTATATCTGATAATATAAAAATCTCATGTTTGTTAACTCCTATGAAACAGCTTGACCGATTTTTTAATTATTTTTTGGTGTATTTTTGGTAGGTATGAGAATAAGTCATAAAGTATTTTGCACCCTTTTTCTCCATCCCCATTGTTTAATGGTGATTTTTTTAATAATTTATATGGCAGAACAACATTTACCAGGTCAGATAGTAATACATAAACAATTTCCTCTGTCACACAAAAATACTTTAACCCAAATATTAATTTTTACGTTTCATTTACAACATTCTTTTGTAGCAATCCAATTAAAAAACCAGTTTTAGCTGTTAACTTTCTTACCAAATGTCCAGCAGGCTAATGTTGATAACATTTGCCTCACGCCTGACTTGTTCGGAAGTATGATTGATGCAATCCATAATATCAAAGCCAGGAACACTCTAAATATCAACAGTAATATACCGAATGGCAGGTACAGAAGGAACTGTAGGACATTGTCACCGCTAAATCTGAAAAAAAAAAAAACAATGTTCTAAATATGGTCAGTCACTTGCTATTCAAGTATTCCGTAAACACTACAGGGGGGTGGGGGGTCTTTGCTTTGCTTATTTTTTATGACATGGGGGATGGGGGGTCTAGATGGTGATTACGTCAGCAGTATATTTTTTTTTAGTTTTTTTTAAGATATCTATGTCGATATTCCAAAATCACAAGAAAGTGACCAGACATACATCACTGAGCAGCAAACATCCAATGTCACTGAAGATTTAACAGTCATGGATTCATGTATCATGGACCGAGGACTGTTAATTTGAATTAATATGTCAAAATTTTAAGTAAACCACTGCTAATAAATTAATAACAAAACCAACATATTGACAAATGCTTGTACCAATGTTTACGTAAGTATGGGGGGGAGGGTGAGAATATTGCTTACTTTTGCTGACAAGGGGGTGGGGGGAGTTAATTTTTCAAAAAATCTGCTCACGTAATACTTGAACGGCCCCTTATCATGAGGAAGTTGAGAACAATTCATATTCTTATATACACTTTATTTACACCACTGATTAATAAATTACAGACTTTTTTATAGAAATATCCTTGAGAGCAATTGACTTGATAGACTAAATCTCAATAACAATATCACAGAATTTGTGCTGTTCATCACTTGTTGTCATATTTTCCCATATTGGAGTAGGCAGGGGCAAAATATACACACTTTTTTTAAATTAATAATACTGTATGATTTATAAATAAATAAAAGAACATACAATAGTTCTGTTTAAACTTTTCTTGTATTACGGTAGAAGTTTTTATAACTCAGTAAACAGTTATACTACACAGGTAAGACCCACTGGCGTGTAGTTATCTGTGCTTGATAATAATTTAAGTAATCTCCTAATGAATGAATGATAGGCGTCTTGAATAACAACAGATGTTTAGCTATTTACAATTTTTGATAAATAAGAAAAAATAAAATTGATTAATATTGACTGTCTTATTTCGTAATATTTTTTTAAATAAAAATGATGATTAAATTAAAAACATAGGAAAACGAATCACTAGATTATGGTAGTCATTTAAAATTTCAATGGCATAGTTGTGATGATGATGGTATTAAAATTACTTTTTAGCTTTCTTAGATTTTGGGAATTAAATGCCACCATAACAAAGGAAGAGATTACAGATATTACAGATAACTATTTTTATATAAAAAAAAGATAAAGCTGGCATTGAGACAAGGTAGACAAGAACACAGTTTTTTTTTACCCTAGATACATAACAAAGTATTATTTCAATAAATTCTCAGGTCATGGTCAAATACATAGTCCATTCCCTCCCTGTATACTTCCAATCTTGACAGGATATCAATCAGTTCATGTGTTACTAAACATTCTGTTACCACATAATCCAGGCATTCGCCTACACGGTGTGCCACTTGGATATAGATTGAATGTGTAAACATTGCAAAAGTTTACATTAACATTTGACTTGCAATTTCCTCAAATAGCGACTATCAACTTTACACGAGCTACAATAATCAGTTACGTCACGATCTAGCTTCACATTCTCGCTGGGATCACAATAAAATTTCATTGGAAATTATATGTAATACTTATAAACTATAAAGCCAACTTTCCCTTGAAAAATTAGCAAACACGTAAGTATGCGATAACAAAATGCACATTATACCTTTCGTCGTTTATCAATTTGTCCACTGTTAAAGCCATAGTTGTTTGTGTAGTGAAAACAAACTTCTACAATACTTCCTGTGCTATTTTTGACTGCATAAAATTAAAAATTTCGAACCTTTCTTCAATATCGTGATGTGTATCTACGACATTGACCATAGACTACCCAGAATTTTTTGACAGCTCAGACTCTGCCAAAGGACTGTCAAACCATAAACAGCCACTAATGCATGTAGCCGACCCCTAATTCAATATGTTTTCCGATTTATAGCTTGGCCTACTTTACTGTTCACATATTTATCGACGCTACCCGTTGTGGGAATGGATTAACATATTAACATAGTAAGTACACTTTGTATTATTATTATTATATTTTAACCTATATAGACTTTTATTCTTTATTGTCACACAATTTACAGACAATAAAAATAGGACAGTTGACGTACATAGGCGAGCTTAACCCACAACTGGATTTTTGTATAGCAAACGAGCTTAACCCACAACTGGATTTTTGTATAGTGAGAAATAAATTTTATATTTGAGGAACTTTAAATTTACAACATAAAATTAGACTCATAAATTAAATCTAACTTAAAACTATAATAATATACTACATAAACATTATTTACACCATAAATAAATACCAATAATGGGTCATGTTACAGAAAATGTTCCTTAATTCTTTCCTTGAAAACTTGAACTAATGGAATCGAGTCAATTCATTTAATAAGAATAGATAAAGACAGAAATTTGAACCTGAAGTACGCGGGGGCAAAGTGAAAAAATCTTTGTGATTGGAACATTTGCATCTAATTCACTTAAATGTTCCGGAACACTGATATGTATCATGTGGAACATTTATAAAATCGGCTCAAAAGATACAAACACAGATACTGACTCTGATGAATCGTGATCTGTTACGTCGCCTCATATATCATTTAAAACATTTGGAACAACGTCTCAAAGGAACATTTGAAACAACGGCTCAACGGAACATTTGGAACAACGGCTCAACGAAACATTTTGAACAGCGGCTTAATGGAACATTTCGAACGCGGGCGTGATCTGTTACGTCGCGTCATATACCTACACTAACATTTTTGTTGCATTGAATTTAGATTTAAGAATAATTTTAAGTATATGTTTTTAGTTCAGGTCATTAATTATATTTACACTCTTTACGTTTTAATTTGAATTTTAAAAAGACTGCGGGTCATTCAAAGTTAAGAGTTACTGATTACTGATGATCCAATCTTTCGGAACAAAATGCTTCGGAACAGTGAGTCGGTTCAGAAAGGACTTACACACGCCTAACCCGAAGTCTTCGCTTCTTCGGGTGGTGTAATTAGAGACCTTGTCTGGTAGTTAAGAGTTTTCGTTGGCATTTCTTTCTGATAAGTTCAGTGGCTGTTTTTAAACTTTTAATTATTAACAAATTTATTTTTAGTGAGTATTGCAATGTAAAATTTCGTGTAGTTTTGTATTGTCAATTGGACAATATGTGGAATCATTGAAACAAGCACGATCTCTGCAAAATGGAGCTGAGAATTTTATTCTAGTATTAACTACCGTAGTGATGCTTGCCATGAAGGTCGACTCGATACATTTGTTGCCAAGTACTGCAAAAACAGTGGAATGTGTACAACCGCATGCTAATGTCACTCAAAATAACTATAAATACTCCTTTCGAAGACTTACTTAAAAGGCTTAGTACTGAAGCCAAAAACATTTCAGCATTACAAATACATTGACAGCTAGAAATGTCAAATTCAAGGTTGACATTTACGTATATTTTTTTACTTTCCCAGTCGATGAGTGTTGTGTGTGTACTTGTAGGTAGAATTCTGTCATCGGAAAACAAATATCTTAGAACAAAGAAGTTGGGCTGCAGTTTAAGTACAGTTTTTACCAACGTGATTTCAACTCTTTTTATTTTTCTCTAACAATATTGAAACTACATCAACATAAACAAAGGTAAAGTTCACCAACACAAAAGTAAATGTCTAAAAATCACATGACCTTTGTTTATCAACGAAAATTATTGTAGAATCGATAACAATGGAGAGTATCACGTCCCCGGAGGAGACTACGTGCTCCGAAGGGGAGGAGGAACCAAGAATGGCGACAAGCAACGAGATGAACCACGTAGATCAAAATCATCAAGGTGCTTCCCCCCAGCGATCTGCATCATTCAACGAGCTCGCGCAAATGGAAGAGAAGATGCGACGTAAGCTACAGTTTTTCTTTATGAATCCGATCGAGAAGTGGAAGGCCAAGCGGAAGTTCCCATACAAATTCGTAGTGCAGGTGATAAAGATTGTTCTCGTTACGTTTCAACTATGTTTGTTTGCACACAACAGATATAATCACGTCAACTACACGTGGGACAATCGTATCACGTTTTCTCACCTTTTCCTCCTTGGTTGGGACTCTACCAGAGAGATCAATGCTTATCCACCCGGTGCTGGACCTCTTGCAGTATACAAAATAGAAGAATTTTATAACACACTTGATTATGCATATGAAGGATACTCAAATGTCCTAACAAGTGCAATTGGACCATACTCATACAATGATGAGAATAATAATAAGCCGCCTCCAGTGTTTTGTCAATTTAATTACAAACAAGGCATAATTAATGGATTCAATGAGAGCTATGAATTCAACTCGGAAATTGTTGAGACCTGCATAAACTTTACAAAGCAGAATGATGAAGTTTTCCATTCTCAATCATTCATTAAAGATTCTGGTTTAAATATAACTTTTGCATCATTGGTGCGAGCAAAACTAATGTTCTCGTTGAAAACAATTAACTTCAGGGCCGCAGGACCAATCACCCCACCAGACTGCTACCGTTTCGATATAGCAGTTATTTTCGATAATGAGGACCATGATGGACAAATGTCTCTCTATTTGGAGGCAGAACCATACAAATTGACTTGCAAAGGAGACACCGCATATATCACGGATAACAAAATAGACCAAGTTCTGAGAAGTATCCTGAATATTCTTGTAATCCTGATATGTGCCGTATCTTTTATTTTGTGCAGTAGGGCCATTTATAGAGCTCAGTTACTGAAAGAGCTTACGGTACAGTTCTTCAGGCAAGCTTATGACAAGGACTTGAGCATGGATGGCAGACTAGAGTTCCTAAATATCTGGTACATAATGATCATAGTCAATGATTTACTAATCATTATGGGATCAGCAATAAAGGAACAAATTGAACGAAACCAGTTTACAAATGACCAGTGGAATGTGTGTTCCCTATTTTTGGGCTGTGGAAACTTACTTGTATGGTTCGGAGTTCTGAGATATCTTGGATTCTTCAAGACGTATAATGTAGTTATACTGACATTGAAGAAAGCAGCTCCTAAGATCTTCAGATTCTCTATCTGTGCTTTGCTAATATATGCGGGCTTCATGTTTTGCGGTTGGCTAATCCTAGGTCCGTATCACATGAAGTTCAGATCTTTGGCAACAACCTCTGAATGTCTGTTCTCTTTGATAAACGGAGATGACATGTTTGCGACGTTCTCAATAATGTCGAAGAAATCACCAATGCTTTGGTGGTTTAGCAGAGTGTACTTATATTCATTCATAAGTTTGTACATTTATGTAGTGCTGAGTTTGTTCATATCAGTCATCATGGACGCTTATGATACAATTAAGCAGTATTATAAGGATGGTTTCCCTAAGAGTGATCTGCATCAGTTTATAGGTGAGGCTAACATTGAAGAAGTTTCTTCTGGCCTTTACAGAACCCATAGTTCAACATCTCTGAACGAACTCATGAATTCGCTCTTCTGTTGTAATTTCTACAGAAGTGCGTATTCTAAGATAGGTGGAGGAAGTTCAAGCTTAAACTTGTAGACTCACTTGTTATTTTAATGGTGTAAACAAACCATGCTGTAAATATTTAATCAGCTCATCATTATCATTAGATTTTTAGATAAATTATGTACTATCTGTTTTGCAATATTGATAGGCAGCTTAGTTATAGCAGCATAGGCCTTATGAGTACTGTAATAGAGTTTGTTATTGTATGTTGTTTTAACAGTAGAATCATGGGTGTAACCAGGATTGATAGTGAGTGTCCCATTTTTTCAGGGTCATTTGCTATCAAGGTCAACTGGCAAAGCGTTTGTTAGTAACAAAAGATATGTATTAATAAATTTATCTTCAGTTAAAAATCTTTGATCACCTTACCTGGCCATGGTATGTCACAAAATTCGATTGTTAATGAAATTGTTAATGCACAAAAATATTTTTTTTATGGTTAAAATGGGAATAGATGAGGTGATCTATGTTATTTAAGGCTGCTAACATAAATGTCTTTAAATGCATAAATGAAGTGAAGAGAGAATTGTTAAAATAATGATGATATTGTAGATGATAAAATATTTTTTTTTGCATGTAAGAGTAATGATGTTTAGATTTTACTATCTTGTTACCTAACACAGTGGTTCCCATCCTGTGGCAGTGTGGTCTGCAAGAGTTGAAATATGGTCTGCAAAAACTATTTTTTTTAAAATAAATTAAGCACCTATTACACCATTCTATTTATGTCATCGTTCTGTTTCGTTCCTTTACGCTACATAGACTAAGACTATCTGAATATCGAGTGGTGTAATAGGCGCTTTACATTGATGTAAACTGGTTTTATGCCTCATTTACATGTGGGCCCAGCCTCGGCCAATCGCAATTGTCTCAACGGGGTTTCCCGTTTACACAATTGCTAAGTATATTGATTGGCCGAGGCTGGGCCTAAGTGTAAATGGGGCATTACTTTTTTTATCATGTTTCTAATTTTTTATTTTTCTATAACAGTGCTCACAAAATTAAATATTTTCTGGACGTCTGGTCCTTGCTTATAACAAAAAATTGGGAACCACTGACCTAACACACCAAAGAAATTTCACCAAAATGAATAAAATAAAATAAAAATGTGTTTTAAATTGAAGAAAAATAGCGAGTGAGTAAATTGAAGTCTGTAAACTAGAGGCATTGCCAGATAAAAGTAAGTTAAATTTTGGTCCTAAGTAACGGTAATGTAAATACTGATAGAGTTACTTGAAATTGTGTACCTTAAAATATCACTTTTTGTGTGAATTATTATGTATATTTTAGTACTCAACTGTATAAATGTAACGAATACATTATTTTTATTACAAGCTGTTGTTTTGATCATATTTCACCGCAATCTGGGCTGTAATAGTAATGCATTGACATATTTGCAATAGGTATTAATTTTCGAGGCCATCTGCGCCTGGTTTCAGATAACTGAATAGGTATCATATCGCACGGACACCTAACTCAGACACCATAGGTACATTTCTTGCTTATAAAGTAACTAGTGAGTTGATTATTAGGAAAACGAACAGTGAAGTTATTGCAATGTATCAGAATTATCAATCCATGGCAAGCAAGTACTTATCGTTAACCTTATGGCGTCCATTCATTACAAGATAGGTTTTGCTGTCAGTTTTGCCACAGTCAATATTTTGATTGACGGAAAACCTATACCGGTACACTACCGATCAACCCCCCTAGCCAAGTTACAGCCGTTTCGTTTCTCTTTTCGTTGATCGCCTCGAGTCGACCACGACTCTTATTCCTTTGTTCTGACCACGTGACTGAGTGTTGAGATGACATCAGACATCAGGCCCCAGCCAGGCTGGGGCCTTATCATGACTTTAAATGTAATGCGTGCGAGCGAGAAACAAGGGTGGAGCTACACCCTCCATAGCTCAATCTCTTTTACAGTTCAGTTTAGGTAGTAAAATGGATAGCGTTAAGAGCTCGTGGTGGGGGCTCAGTGCAAACTACATTTACACAATGGTCGTAACTATACGTACTGCATTTGTCCCTTCGATTCGGAATGTTTTGTAAGCATGATTATAGTAGGTAAATTTTGATACAAGTGCAGGAAGTTTGTCATTGTGACCGAGGCGGAATTCGCACGAGCCGTAGGCGAATGTCTTATGGAGCCGACGGCTTCAGTGACAAATTTGCACTTGTAACAAACGACTTTTTTCAAAACACGAAGAAATAGATAAACGGGGATCGACGAGCGATTTGTGTGGGCCGCACGGTGATACGATACCGATAGATCTATTAACATTGTGGCGTGGGACTGCACTAGTGCAGCAAAAAACTTTTTCCAAAAAAAACATTGTTTTTCGGTATGTTTTGTTTCTTATTTAACACCGACTTCCGAAATTAATATTATTTTGATTCTTTTATCGTTTTTTTTTTTTTAGTGAAATCAGTTTTTTCGTAAAAAGGTTTTATTACATACGTTTTAGTTGCGATACACTTTACAACAGAGTGCTTATTTCTCATGATAATTCCAATTAACCCAAACACTGTTAGGTTATATTGTTTTTTTATAAAGTTCTTGTCACCTGTGTCTACCTTCCACCTTCCGGCTCCATCGTCAGATCAGTTCGATAGTGCCTAATAGCCAATGTGCATCTCACGAAAATTCTAATAAACCCAAACATGGCTAGGATACATTGATTAATTACGGAATTCCTGTGCCTACCTTCCGGTTCCATCATCAGATCAGTTCGATAGTACCTTATAGCCAAAGTGCATCTCATGAAAATTCTAATAAGTCCAAACAGGGCTAGATTACATTGATGAATTACGGAGTTCCAGTGAAGAAAGAAAGAAAGAAAAATATTTTATTTGGCACACGTACACAGATACACGCAATGTAGAAACAACATGTAAACACCTAAGAATAACTAACGTTGTGTGTCCGCGTCTGCACCAAATAGCACAACTTCGTGGTAGTTGCCTGACGCTGGTTTTCAACTGAACCTTATTGAGAGTGTACGATGAAAAGTTAGATTATTTATTTAGTTGTTAGTGTTAGGTTACTTATCTAACACTAACAACATTGCCTACCTTCTGGCTCCATCGTCATCATCAGATCACTTCGATGATACCATTTCCAATAAACTATTCAGAACCATTCATTTATTTGTATTGTTATAGTCGCTTAACTATCTTCATTCTGATATCTATGTGATTATGAAGTACCGTTGACCATTTCTGGTCTTCTTCATCAGTTCCACTTCATCAAATGTTAGGTTTTGACTGTAAATGCTTAAGTTCTCGATGAAAATACCAAAATCACTATACAGTTACCTATAATATTTGAGGAATTCCCTTGATTCCTCATAGATCCCATTATCAGAGTTGGATTTTGAAAAAAATGGGACCAATCTGGAAGCATATCCTATAAAAAGATTTTTTTTTGCAAATTCGTCCATAAACGACGGAGTTATGAGGTAACAAAATTAAAAAAAAAAAACAACCGAATTGATAACCTCCTCCTTTTTTTGAAGTCGGTTAAAAAAGCAGTCTATTGCGTGCCTAAAAACGGTGGGATAAGAGCGGGTTTTCGAAATTTTATCCCACAATGTTATACGCCTACAGGATTAGGAGTAGCAAACTCTTCTGGCGCCTTACAGAAAATGACATGTTTCTGTAGACACGTCGTAAATGCTGAAGGGATACTCTTCAAATGGGCGGCTGAAGTAGGTATGTACCTACCTATATCCTTATCCTTGCTTACCTATTGGTACCTACATATAAGTATTGTGGGTACCAAGGAACTTTATAGTTTTATCGTTTTATCCAACGTAGTACAAATTTTATTCTATAATAACAATTTGCCTGCTGCGGTCAGCGACTGCCCAAGTAGCACAAAAGTGCTTTAGAACAGCATTTTCACAGTGCACCGTGAAATCATTAGCTGCATAAACTAGCTGTATAACAGCGTAGGCAGCGCATCTTCTGCTGATATAACTCTAATTTGGGCACAAATTATTCAGCACATAGCTGTATAAAAATTCCAATTATCAAATAATTGAATTATATCAACATCATATTAGCATTTATGTGTGTACCAGTCACCCCAAGTGCTGAAAATCGTCTGAATAACAAGATACATGTTACCTATAATACAGCAAAAAAGACGAATGTGTACATTATACATGCTTTAACGCAGTTGAGAGTACACTCTGAGCGAAATTGTGAAATGCAATAACTATATTATTTATATTTCTTTAATGTGAACTGTCAATTTGTTAAACATGAAGTGATTGTGTTGTGTACAAGATCTCAAGTGCCATTTGTGGAAAATAAATATAATTTACGGTAAGTAAAACTTCGATTTCTTCCTATAATGTTTGAAATCTTATTGGGGAGGTAACTTTATTGTGAAACACCATACATATATGGTTCAAAATTTTCACGCGCTCTCAAAATACCACTGAATACTAAAAAAAATCTAACTTAAATGGAAAGTAAACGAAATAAATATTATTGTTTTTTACAAAGATATTGATAAAAAGCTTGTTACGTGAAAATTATTTGTTAACCAAAACAATTTCAATCGAAATATTCTAAAGTAAATCATAATAAAAAGATTTTTCTTTTCAATAATTCACAATCACGCAGCGAAAATGGCGGATAGCAAGTGAACTGTTTTAATATTAATTTAATGCTAAGGTCTGTACGGGTGTTCTCTTGTGGCCTATAATTCAGCAAATAGTAAATTAGTTAAGTATTTATGAGAAACACATCAGCCATGGATCGATGTGAAGAGTAGTAGTGGTCCACATTTTGCAATGGTTAACCGAAACACCACCTTTATGGATCTAAGCTTTTAGGGTCCAGCTATAGGTCTGCTAAAATCATTTTAATCCCTTTTTAGTAATTACTCGACGACAAATACTTATTTAAATTGTTGTTTAAATAGGTAGCAGCTGTTATTCTATTTAATTAAATAGATAATACATAAACTATTTAATTATTGGATACGCGACCAAATCTGTTATTTTATTATGTATTTCAAAGACCAAATATAAAAAGGTACTTACTTAATAATTATTATGTTCACATGACGATTTTATTTGGTGATCCAAATTGTTATTATTATTAGAACACTATGTATTTATGTGTTATTTGTAAAACACTGGCAACCTCTCAGGAATATGTTGAAAACATCATAAACAACAAATTTTGTTCTATGACTTTTAAAAATTTATCATACATTGGTGGTCTACGCGAAGCAAGCGATAATATAATAATAATAAATGTTAAGTTTAAGTATTAGGTAATATGTTATAGTTTGTTTACCTATCCAGTTTTTGTGGCATCAATTTCCACGAAAACTAGTCAGGTAGTTTGTCTATGTGATTTTTTCTGTTGTCTGTTATCTTTTGTTTCTTGACAATACTACAATGTACTTATGATCTTGTTAATTTTTTTTACAGAACATGCCTTACAAAATCGTTCAGACTATAGAGGGAGGTGTTGCCACTCTGTCAGTCGTTCCTGCACTGTGGGAAACCAAGGGGATTCTACGGTGGCCACCGAGAAGTACTAAATACCCCATGAAATTATTAAAAGATGAGAATTCAAGGCCTGGACCAGGGTGGGATACCCTAAAATGTACTTTAAAAAGAAACAACATTCGGACCTATGGAGATGCTAATAGCGAACTAACTTTTATGGAACAAAATACGGATACAGATAATCAGGAAAACGAATGTATGAGCTTTCCGATTACATCTAAAACTTGCCAAGCAAAGAGAAACAAGGTTAACTTTGAAGCAATGGCTGAAAATTTGGTAAGATTTTTTAAACTGTTTGCTAGGTTTGGAATAGATATCTATTTTTGTTCTTTTGTAAGTACATATTTAAAAGGGATCCGTAGTGGTAACCCGCAAAATTCAATTTTTCTTGGGTTTTTTGCAATTTGCACGTCAGTGTCAGGTTGTAACTTGATTAAAATATGATATTAACATAGTTATAAACATAGAGTAATAAAAAAAAATGAATTTCGCGGGCTATCACTACGGATGGTCTCCTTAAATAATGGCGCAAGTTCACGACATGCAATTTTTGAACCTGTAAGTAGTGGTTGCCTCTAGTTGATAAAATACCTTGTTTTATCAGAAGAAAGGTCCTCAAAAGGTATACTTATTAATTCTAGGATACAATGACTAAAATTCTCATGGGAAGAAGTCTTCACGGGTGAAGCTGTAGGGCAAAACGTTAGTCTCAAAATATAATTAAAGTGTCTGTCTACCTATTTTCCGTTTCACTTTCGGGTTAAGCAGAGCCTATCAGCTCATATTGAGACAGGCCGCGATGTTTGAAGAGGCCAGTTGCTTTATGCTGCGCAGCACAGTTTCGCGAAATACGTACGATACGTTATAATACGTTAGTACCTACGCTGCGCTGTGTCACTGTGGCGCGCTGCGCTGGGCGGCTCCTCAAGGTAAGGCAGTGGGACGCCGCGGGACGTTTTTTAATTATCTCACCGAAATATGTACTTTTTTGTATAGTAAATAAAATGTTATATTGTTTAACGATACAACGATCTTAAAAAGTGCGCCCCTGTTGTGTCTCGGAATGAGTTAGCCCAAAGTCACGCTAAAGCTTTACCTTATTTCTACGTTTGCTATTTAATATTTATAGATGACCATTAT
Organism: Mythimna vitellina; assembly: GCA_949316375.1. Classification (NCBI taxonomy): domain Eukaryota; kingdom Metazoa; phylum Arthropoda; class Insecta; order Lepidoptera; family Noctuidae; genus Mythimna; species Mythimna vitellina. The sequence goes on along the minus strand of OX438701.1, from coordinate 21,116,790 downwards.
TTGTTTATTACAGACATATTCACAGCCTGGTGCGTATGAACTTTCAATGAAAAATTTTGAACCAGTGCAGCAAGAGACCATACAAGTATTGGAGCAACAGGCGACAGTTCAAATAATTAGCTCAGAAAATTCTGACACTATGTTATCAAATCAAACTCTTATTTTAAATAAACTAAACTTAATAATAGAAAATCAGAAAAGATTTGGACAAAAATTGGCTACTTTATCGGTACAATTAGATGAAACAAATGAAACAATCAGATAATTGCAACAAGAACAACAATGTAACGTTACATTACTAAAAGACGCTCCAACTGTCACACACTTTAAGCAGCCATGTTGACCATTGAAATTACAAACACCTGAAAAAACCAGATGGTTTTTGTCATTCTAAATATTACCCCACGCGGGTTTATTATCTAAATAGTCAGAGATTCTGTATTATTATATCTTTTTTCCCCAACATCCTTTTTTACTAAATTTACTTTTGACACAATTTTGGGTAAGTTTCAAATATGAACGGGAAGCAATAAAATATAATGAAATGACAATAAACAACGACATGATATAGGGAAGTGTTTCATTTTTGAAAATAGGTACCTATACCATATACCTACTAATAATAATTTTAGTTTTGAGGTGCCGCAACCATTATTAGTCTTGAAAATGTATAGATTATGAAAAGGTTTTTAGTGTATATTCGTACCTTTTATGTAAGCTCTGGCAGGTGAGTCACATATAAAACATCTAATCTTTATTGTAAATTTCCTTCCACAACTCTGAACATAAATACCGTTTTCAAGTAATGGTTTCATTTCATTAATAAAATCTTCCAAGTACTTTTTTTTTTATTGGGTGGGAAAATCATCTTATGACAAGTCCCGCTCTTGGGCGGAACGGGCAATAGTGTCAGACTTTTACTGACTGAAAACCCACTACTGTTCCTTCGTTGCCTTCGTCCCAGGGCCCCGGGTTCCGCTTTCACACTATCTGTGGATCTTCCAAGTACTCAGTTACACTTTTCGGTTTCCCTGGTCCAAAATCAATACCAATCACAAAAGACCTCACGCATGGATTTTCGTAAATGTTTCACAGTATGGGCCAAAATTAATTCTTGGAACTTTTAAAAATTGGCAAACCGTCGAAGTTTATATTCAATGTAATATTTTCTGGAGCTTCATCCCAATGAAACAAATTTTTTTTTAAAGGAATCCGTTAATCCGTAATATTCCGTTGTGCCAGTATTCACCTCCATTAATTTTTTTAAAATTGATTATTCTGGGTGACCCTAAAATGATTCTGGCGTCATTGGGTAATGTATTTGGAACAAAATCATTTATTATTTTTGCTAGGTCATTCAAGGCTGTTTGTGCAATATTTTCTGATATGGCCCATTTTTTTTTTTTATTGAAATTCTTCTTTTATCATGTATATCATCATAATCAGTCGTGTCTGAACTATCTGAATCGTTGGGACTATCTCGTTCATAATCATAAATATTACATACGGAACCGTTCGTTCGTCTCGTTCAATATTCGATGTGCACTTGCTGACTCTTGGCCATAACTAATATTAGATTCGGATGAAAAATCCATTGTTCCATCTAAATCTAGATGCTCTCTTGCTAACTGGTGACCGTAATTTAATCCCGGTCTTTCCACAGTAACTTTACTTCTGGATTCGGAGCCTGAATTTTCTACAACTTGGTTCACTGTTATTTTTTGACAAAGGCTTATTAAACTTCTATATTGTTTGTTTTTTCCCGCATTAGCTGTATTTCCATTTATAATTTTTAAGTATTCTGCATTAATTTTACGGCGTATTCCACCAGTTCTTTCTTTCGCTTTCCACATTTCGTAAAACAACTAATTAGACATCAAAAATCTGTCGAACCATCCTGGCGTAGAAATATTAATTTCATGGTTACATATAATAATTCAATCAGCAGATTAAATGCCTACACAAGTTCAATTATTCAGCCCAAGACAGAATGACTACCAGGTTTGCTGCTATGTAACTGCTTGAAAGTCCACTTTAAGTTCTGACTCGGCCTATATAAATGCTGTTATTCGAGTTTATAGTAACACCTGACTAATAGGGTAAAAGTTTATCTGTATGCAGCATAAAGGATTAATTCTTTGTTAAATAACTTCACAAAGTAACTGCTGCCGTTATAGTAGTTCATATGTTCTCTCTTTCAATGTAACGGTTTAATAGTACACGTGTGGGTTTTTATTCAGGAAACTGCATTATTTCAGTTCACAAACATGTGCTGTTGCAGCTGATAGAGTACTGTACTACTAAATGCTGAATAACAGTGATATCTGTGGCGTGTTCGTGGTGTTTAATGGATTTATAGTACAGAAGAAAGCGTTAATGCGAGCCTCGTTTCTTTCTAAACAGCTATTGCATCCCGGGTGACATCTAATAAGTCGGGATAAATGCTTAGATTAACGCTGTGGGCCTAATGTGAAAATTTATAATGCAGTTCTATGCTACTTGGGTGATCAAGAGTTCTGACCGCCCTAGGCTAATTATGAGGACGCTCCCCCGCTAGGTGTGTCGGGACGGCCTAAAAAGTAGTAAGTGAGTAGAGTAGTAGTGTGAAAATTTTATCATGGTTCATATGTTCACCCTTAGGTTGATCTGCATGACAATCAACCTAAGGGTGGCAAACTATTTTTTAACCTGACCGCACATTAAGGCAAAATACCTCACGCATTATAAGACCAAAATCATGACAAGTGACTGCAGGCTACCAAGTAGAAAACCAAATCCAAATCGTGTTTGGTTAGTTGTGAAGTTGCTTCGACTTGAGTATTTTTTAAATATTTACACTTCTGTTATTGTTTAAAAAAGAGGAGTGGCATCATACAAGTGAAACATTTTTGCAACTGATTAATGATTTATTTGAAAATTATAGTAATAAAGTAATTATTATTAGATTATACAAAAGTCCTTTTTCGTGCTTTAGGGTTTGCAAATCCTTCCACATTTTTTTCAAATTTAATAGTTTGTAAAAAATAACTTTCTATATACATTAGCGCTGCAAGTTTTTGGCGAAGTGTGGAACGCAAGTAAATTTTTACTCTTTTAAGTGCTGAAAAAGACCTTTCGCCGCTGCAGTTGGTAACACTTAATATAAAAAAAAAACTTAATATTATTTCCACATTCGGGAACATGCATGAAATATGTATTAAAACTTTTTATTAACTGCAACAAACCCTTTGGGGTTCTGGCAGAAATAGAGTGCTCGGCCTCGGTATCAGATTTTAAAAACTGCGCTAAATGGACGCATTCTTCAGCAAAGGTTTCTTCTAAATCAGTGGCATATAGTTGTTTTAACTCCTTTGCTTTCCTTCTAATAAATTCACTGTCGTCTAGTATGAATTAGACGACAGCCAATCCTTAAATTAAAACTTGACCTTATTTTTGTAGAAGTGAGTTAAAGTTTGTTTAGTAACTGAAAGCTTTTTTACGTACTAATTCATAATATAAGTTATTAAACTTTTCTGGATTTTAGAGAATCAGGACACGCACTTGGCCGATTTTTAGTATTTGATATTGACGTTCTAAAAAAATTGCCGTATATAATGGCCTAATGCGGGTAAATTGTAACAGTTTTGGGTTTTATGAAAACAATTTTTATTATTCTATATTATTTTCTGGACATATTGATTTTGTTTTTGGGACCCAAAAGAAATAGCACAACAAAAAATGGAAAAATCGATAACTTTTCTATTTAGTGAATCACAAGCGTAAATGCCAATCCGCACTGGGCCGGCGTGGTGGATTACGGCCCATTCCCTCTCCTAGAGAGGAGGCCTGAGTCCCCGCAGTGGGAACATTGAAAGGCTGATTATGCTATGCTAAGCGTAAATGTAAAATAAATTACTTTTGTATTGCACATCGACATTTATGTGTGTGCGTAAGTTGTACGGTGCATAGAAAATACACGCTGTTTTCAGGTCTATAAGGTTTATAATTGACTGTGTAGTATGGTCTGATTTATGAATTGCGGATGTGTGCCCGACTGCGTAACCATTGCTGCATATATAGTAGTGTCGGTGGTGGTAAGGGAAACTCGAGACATCATATTTGCCCGTTATTACAAGGCGGAATAAACAAAACTCGCACTAGGCACTCTGTTGCCAGCTCACCCATTCGCTCGACCACCGACCGATTCGAGTAACAAGTCAGTGTTTGTTAAACGCGCGGTTTTTTAATTTTCAAAATGTATAGTTAATATCAGGGTACCTCAAGCGCATTTATTTTTAGTGTTTTGCCTCGGTCTAGTTGAAATATGTAGGGTAGATGCAATGATGCTAGATTAGTGCATGCGAAGACACGATTTTAGCGCGCCCCCCCTGAACCTCGCGCCCTAGGCTGCAGCCTAATTAGCCTAAGGGTTAATCAGGGCCTGGCTGCGGTCTTCCCGTCCAACTATTATATAGGTGTCTTCAAGGCTAGAGTGAATAGGCTCTTAATAAACTAGTGCGCCTGACTATCAATGATTGCATCTCCGCTTACCATCAGGTGGGATCGCAGTCAAGCACTGGTTTATATCAATTAAAAAAAATTGCGTTGTTATTTATCAAATAGTTATTTATGTATTTTATTTCAATAAAATTATACACCAATAGGTACACAACATCAATATTTATTTCAATTACATAAGAGTATTATATGTATGTTTATCCTAGTCCATGCGTCACTGCGGGGTGTCAACTGAAAACCAGCGCTGGGTGTCTAACGCCCAGCAAATGCTGAGGCATGAGGTGGTCACCCGCCTAGTGTGGGCACTTTTTACTTTAGGTTTATAACCGTTGTGCTGTGTCTGTCCCGAATAAAAGTATTTCTATTCTATTCTACATTTATCGAACGGAACGAATTTTGATAAAATTTTGCGCACGGGTAGACTATGTCCTGAAATAGCAACTTTTATCCCAGGAGTATGTCAATTTATAGAATCATTCGGGCGAAGCCGCTGCTAACAGCTAGTCTCATTATAAAATTTTAATATTCCACTGTGACTGTCTGTCTGTTCGCGATAAACTCAATGACTATCTACCTACTGAACGGTTTTTATAAATAGAGTCATTCATGAGGAAGATTCATCATCATCATCATTTCAGCCGAAAGACGTCCACTGTTGGACATAGGCCTCCCCCAAGCGTCGCCACAACGACCGATCCTGTGGGCGGGTCGCTAGCTATGGGATAAAACTTTTTAATTTAGTAATGTTTCAATCAATCAATTAAAAACATATATTTCAAAACAAACTTTTTCAGGCACTTTGAATTGTCAAAATGTCGGTTAGGCATAAAAGTGACACTAAATTTCACGTTCCAAAGCGTAGATCTCTATGGAGAAGGTGCAAAAAAACTCCATGCACGGTCTTAAATCATATTATGAGTTACTAAAACCTTGGTTACATATTTCTTGTCGCTTCTATTATGTGAGCGAGCACAATGTATCTAATTAAATAATGTAAAAAGTAATTAAACATTGAAATATGCAATGTAATGTAAAAGCTGTAAATAAAAATGTTTGCTCTTTATACCTAAGTGCCTTGCATACAAAACAGTCAAATGATGCAATGCGGCATGACGTGATATTACCACTTCACGTGAGAAGCTAGCTAGGTAATAAGCCGCAAAATTACCTAGATTCCTAGGAGATTATAGACGTAGATTAGTGCCTGTAGTGTAGTCTAATATATTATAAAATTCTCGTGTCACAGAGTTTCTAACAAAACTCCTCCGAAACGGCTTAATGCTCTTATGAAACTTTGTGTGTGTATTTAGTACCTAGACCCCCGCTCATTTTTATTTGATTATTTATGTGGCAGGACAACGTTTGCTGAATCAGCTAATAAAGTTGAAGGAAAGACTGAAGGAATTACTGATTACTATACTTATACTTTGATTACTATACTTAGATTACTAAAAGAAGGAATTACTCCTGTATCGTGAGCGCCTTCACAAACACGTAAACTTATATAGACAAGACACCCAAACCGAAACAACTATCTGTAGGCCATTCAAATATTTGTTCCGTGCGGGAATCGTACCCGCGACACGCAGCGCTGCAGTCAACCACTGAGTCAACGATGTCGATCAAATTGCTAGGCACTTTTCCACTATGCCTATCGTCATCGTCGAGCGACGCAAACAACGCAATGCGATGTTTGATGAAGAGACAAAGCAAAAAAAGAGAGATAATGCCTGAAAACTCTGTTGACATTTTTTAATTCGTGATTTACTCGAATATTTCACAAAACTTGTTCCTGGAAATAAGTGTTTTTTTTTAAATCCTCGTCATTCAGAATCTCGATTAAATGTGCAAGGCTTCTATTGAAGTATATTTTTATTATATGAGTACATTACGGACGGAAAAAGTTCACGTAAAATGGTAGATTTTCAGAGGTCTTTACTAGATTAGTTTTACACAAATTTATGTTTTGATTTCTATAGAAGCTTAGATAATATCCACAAGATAGCTGTGTATCCAAAATATCTGGAGAAAGATGTGTAATAATATCATAATCACGTAAGCGGTTGTATGAAAATGTGCCGCGAAAAGGACGCTCTTAATAATTAGGTTTGTACAATGAATAACGTGGCCCCGCAAAACCGCGAGTCCAGTCGTAGGGAATACTTCCTACAAGCTGAAGTGGAGATGCACCGAGATGTGGTCACGTTTGACAAAGTTCACCCCACTCTCTTTGACTAACGACAACTGGCGCAAGACTATAACGCTGGAACCAGATCTATCAACAAAAAGAGGACTGGCATCCGTGTGTATCATTTGCAGCCACTTTGACTCCCACATAAATCATCCATAGATCGCTGGTTCATATCCGGCTCGAAGGACCACGTAGAAATTAGGAAGATGTATATATTGATATAGCTGCTTAAAAGTTAAATTAAATATAGGCATTAGTTGGACCAAAGGTTTAGAAATACAAAGGAGCGTGTGCGCCCTACACGCGATGACCGTTAATCGTGTAGGTGCTGAATGCTCGACTAAAATCAATTAGTGCAATAAGGTAAAAATGCACGAATAAGCATCATCAGTGTATAGTTTCATCGTACAAAATCTATTTAACATATAAACACACGATATTTGATTTAGTAGGTATATATTGAAACCCGATAGATATTACCGCAACCATAACAAAGTGCAAACGGTTATGTTAACGTCCAAAAATCGTAATTTTTATAACTGACTTAGTCACGACTCAAAAACCTAACCAACTTGCAGATGATCTAGAAAGTTTAATGGCATGCAGTTAGGTAATCGTGTGAAGTGTTATAACACTTCACACAAAGGAAAATATAGAAAAACATATTTGTTTTTGAATTTATTCAATTCAATCGAGTTTTATTAGGCAAGACTTAGCGCCTTTAAAATTATAAGAGCAATTTTATTTTCGCAGGAACGTTCCTAAGTTTCACGATGAAGAGTTGTTTTTTTCTATTGTTATAAGTAGGTACCAATCGTTTATAAAATTGGACAAGTAAATGCGTTCATTCCCATTAGTTCGATTCATTAGTTCGATCGTCGAACTAGTGAGAATTTTTTTTCTCATCTGTTCGACCGTCGAACTAGTGAGAACTTTTTTTCTCATTAGTTCGACCGTCGAATTAATTAGATTTAAAAATAGTTCTACTACATTTAAATGTTTTACTAATTTCGTAATAAAATAAAAAACGCTTGGTTCGTTAAAAAATATATATTCGTGTACTTATATTTGTACATCTATGGCATATCTTTGATCAAATAAACAGTTGAAAAACTTATAAATTATAAGCTGGCTTCCTCACCTATTAAAAAATAATGTAATAATGAAATATTAAACGTAATCTAATATTTTTCTGTCTTGCTTATCTCAACAAGCTTAACCAGAAAGAACTAAAATTAGTTTATATGTATAATAAACGATCAAAAATCAAATGGGACATGTCAAAATTGTTGTTAGTGTCTTATAGAAAAATACTTGTACATCTTTGGTGAAATATACATGATCAAATATAATTTTGTCTGTCTTACTTATCTCAATAAGCAGAGACAAAAAGAACTACGAATACATGTAATCCATCAAAGATATATATTGAATATTATATGATTACCATGATTTTATCTAATAATCAAATTTAAAAAATGTAATAATCAAATACAAATGCGCGTGTTAATTAAACACGCGCATTTGTTCTAAAAAATGTCCAACACTTATTTGTCCACATGCTAATTGCATTTGAGCATCAATAATATAATCGTCATTGAATAAATCAATTTTCCTCCTTTTAGAACTTTTCTTTGATGTGGAAGGTCTCTGAAGAATATCATTTCGATATGAAGACAATACAGAATCGTCCTGTAAAATATGCAATATTTGCTATTGCAAATTGGGTTACATGGCCTTTTGTTACAAGGTTATTTATTTAGATGTACAAATATAAGTACACGAATATATATTTTTTAACGAACCAAGCGTTTTTTATTTTATTACGAAATTAGTAAAACATTTAAATGTAGTAGAACTATTTTTAAATCTAATTAATTCGACGGTCGAACAAATGAGAAAAAAAGTTCTCACTAGTTCGACGGTCGAACAGATGAGAAAAAAAATTCTCACTAGTTCGACGATCGAACTAATGGGAATGAACGAGTAAATGAATTAATAACACTAACTGGGGCTAAAAAGGCAAGCGTGAGAGCGAGAATGAGGGATGGACTTATACACCCTTTATAGCTCCATCCCTTTAACAGATCAGTTTAGGTCGTCAAATGGATCGCATTAAGAGCTGGTGGTAAAGCTCCTGGTCGAAGCAGCGCCAGTTCAACGGTCTGACACCATTGTGAACTATTTTAACATTTGTGTTAAATTTAGGTACGAATGAAATCTTTATATATGAAAGAAGGAACTGACTGACTGACATATCAACACACAGCCGAAACTACTGGTACTAGGAACGTGAAATTTTGCATCAGGTTCCTTTTATGACGTAGGGGAGCACTAAGAGGGGATTTTGTAAAAAACACCCGCTAAGGTGATGAAACGGGAGTCCAAAATTTGTATGGAGAAACCTACTTTGACGCGGGCGAAGCCGCTGGCAGAAGCTAGTTTTTATACAATCTTGCTACCTACCCAGGGGCGCCGGCTTTAAAACCCATAGATATAAGAAATTTCTATGTTAAAACCTCATGGGTGCTCATGCTCATTTGATGACTCGAACAAGTGGCGAAGTGTGAGAAGAGAAATGCACACTGATCGATATTTTGATAACGGATTCAGTAACTGGCATTCGTTGCCCGCATCGTTAATAAATAATAAATTGAGACAACATCACATACATTGTCCTGGTCCTAAACTTAGGTTTTCCCTTGTACTATGGAAACCAGGAATAACGAAGGTACCACAAACACCCAGATCCAACACAAATATCCGTTTCATCTAAAAACATTTGTGTTGGTGAGGGAACCGAACCCGCGACCAATATGTCTCAACCGGCGCTCTGAACCACTGCGCTAAATGGGTCAAGTAATGAAAAAACGCCCATCCCTAAAAGGCAATTACTGATCTGTTTCTTGATGTCTATTCTCAAGGCTGCTCGGCACCCCGTTTATTTCTCATGGATGCTCGAGCCCCCGAGCACCCACGGAGTCGGCGCTCCTGGTGATGAAAAGCTATACAGGTTATCTAGCGCCATCTCTTACTCACACTGGAAATAATAATGAAACAATCTTACTTTAAACGTCATGGTACAGGTCCAAGTTCCAGCACGCGATAGGCAACAGGCTCTTGGAAAGAGAGAGACAGATATTTGTTTCAAATCGTTATAGGTATCTCTTCCAATTATGATATTTATTATTTATTTATTTCAACTTCATGTACAGTGGTGGCACTCATAGGCGTACTTAATGTCACAAGGCATTCTCTACCAGTCAACCATTGGGTTAAAAAAAACAACACTGTGCACAATAAATAAATAACAGATATTTGAAATAGAATTTAGTATCGTTAAATTAAGTGGCTTATAATAATAAAATACGTATATATGCTGATATAATAAACTAATAAATACTATGATAAATATGAAATCATTGTAATTAAGAGAACTTAAAATATAACAATTATGACGAAGACCGAACTAAGATTGAGAGGACTTCAAGTAGTAGTTAATATTGTTTTCAGATAGTATTCTATTTTTGTATATTCATATTTATTGATAAACTGGTTGTATTATACATATTCCCTATTGGTACCTACTCTTTGGAAACTTGCCCACATCTCCACAACTTATCACTGGGATATAATAAGGATATAAAAAAAAAGTATATATATTTTTCACATTTATTATCACTATAAAACTTATTTATATTAACAATATATACAACCACACTAATCTTACAATATGCGGACACAGATTACGTGTCGCCACAACTTTCTGAATTTATACACCTTTTGAAAACTAAAAAAATCATATTTATACAATAATCCATTATTTACAAATTGTGGTTCGTACGCTTGTGTGCCTGTTACTGGCCGGCATTATGGCAATCGCAATGGCGTAGCGTGCTCTTTTCATTAAATATTAAAACATTTGAAAATAACAAAATAATTTTAAGCCAATAAATAAATGCATTAATTTATCTCACTTACAATTAATTAAATCTGATAAATATTTATTTTATTATGATTATTTGTAATTTTAAACTTTCCTGCTGACATTTGAGCAAAAATTTACAATAATAAAAACTGTTTATTTCTATTTCATTAATAAATAAAATTTATAATATTTTACAGTATAATCTCGCAAAACCTGCGCTTATTTGACAATAACATTGTATTATTACAGGTATATAATATTATATTTCGCAAAAACATGCATTTCATATAAAAGTTTATATAATAATATCAACATTATGGCATTTAGATATGAGAGACGTTTGTAATGGCGGCAAGCCGTCCTTTAGGTTTGATCCAAAGGTTCCGTGGCAAATTCACTAATAATATTTTAACTACATACATATAGTATATAAATAAGTCCCTTTCTAATAGAGGGAACTGGGTCTTTGTTAAATAGGCAACATCTATATTCAACACAAGACAATTTTGCAAAGTACATTTAAACAACTCTAGAATAAAAAAACACCGATAATCAATTATTTCTTAGAAAAAAATCAAGTTTTCACTCGAAATAAAGCGATTCAAAGTTCTATTAATTTCTCAGTTGTTTAAAATTCTAGCAAAATTATCTTATGCTTACAAGAAAAACTACAAATCAACATACAGGGTACTAAAGTTACTCGACTGGACAAAAAGGAAAGTGAGTAACTTGAGAGTTCCGCTCACTGCACCTTAGGAACTTTCAATTCACCTTTGCCTAAGGCATCTAGATATTACGATAATACACCGATGTTGTATTTTACAGTAAATAGTTACAAAACTGGATTTTAGTGTAGATAGATAGAGTAGACATTTTTCGTAAGGACCAAGATATTCAGTGGACCATTGGAATACGGAACCCTAAAAATAAATACATATTTTTAAAACCACTTAACTATTCAGACTAAATATTAAAACTATTATTGTTACCATGTTAATCGCGATAAAATTCCACTTGGGAAATTCGTTCTACCTACAACTGAATTCATAATAACATGCACCTATAAAAATTCGTACAAGCTGCCTTCAGTGACTGGATATTATCATAAATTCATAACAAATTTAAATAAATAGTTTACAACGCAGCGTAAAACCTATAACGGTACATCTAGAAGATACATCGTAATTCTTTGGTTCTATAAAATTATAATATTGCTTATATTGAAGCACTGTGACACCAAAGAAACTCCAAAGTGTAAGTCTTAGTACAAAAATACTATGTGATGTCTGTCAGTCTGTTTGTGTGGTTTATTTCTTATCTTCGGGTCTCTGTGATGGCTCGGCTCCTAACATGATTTGGATCTCGTCGACGCTCTTGCCCTTCGTTTCGGGAACGATGAAGAAGATAAATATGAAGCCGACCAGCATGATGCCAGCGAACAGCCAGAACACCTGGCCAGCGCCTATCGCGGCGTTGAGCGAGTTGAAAGTGCTGGTGACCGTGAAACTGAGCAACCAGTTGAACGTTCCAGCGGTAGAGCCAACAAAGGCCTTGATGTCAATCAGGCAGAGCTCGCCAGCCATCATCCACGGAATGGGACCGAAACCGAGAGAGAACGCAATGATGAATATGGATAGGGATACGAGGGGCAGCCAGGAGATAGCCTGGACAATGTCCGCATTACTTCCATGGGTGTCTGAAAGGAAAAAGTAAACACCCAAAGCAGTGGAGCACACGCACATGACCAACGCAGACAGCAGCAATAGAATACGCCTGCCAAGTTTGTCTACAACCAAACTGGAGACGAATGTAGCGATGACTTGGATAACACCAATAATGATGGTCGCAATAGTCGGTGGGATCGTGGCACCAGCGTCCTCAAAGATCTGCGAAGCATTGAAGATGACAGCGTTGATACCAGACAGCTGCTGGAACAACATCAGTGCGTAGCAGATAAGGATGGCTTTCAGAGCGGTCTTCTTTTTAATAGCAGCCATGTAAGACACCTTGTTCCTTTGAGATTCTTCGTGTTTGTATTTCATGTTGTTTAATTCACTGTCGACATCGTAACTTTGACCGCGGAGTCTGACCAAAGCTTCTCTGGCTTCGTCGTTCTTGCCCTTGACTACTAAGAAGCTAGGACTTTCAGGCATGAAGAAGAAGACAATCCCGAACACAATGGGAATGCAGGTACAGAGGATGTTGAAGACGAACACTGACGTGTAACCTCCAACAACGTAGGCGAACAGGATACCAAGAGTTATCATCAGTTGGAAGTAGCTTCCCAAAGTTCCTCTGATGGAGTCCTGGGCAATTTCACTGGTGTAAGCTGGGGCTGTGACGCAGAAGGCTCCTCCAGCGATACCAGTGATCAACCTGCCAGCAATGAGCATGCCAACACTAGTACCGAAGGTAATCAACAACCAACCGAGGGTGAAGGGTAAGACGAGTAACAACATGGTTTTTTTACGTCCTATAATGTCCATGACCATGCCGATAGGGAAGCATATGAAGGCTGCACCGAGGTTGATGACGGAGGAAATCCAGTCGCCCTGGGTCTTGCTCACATCGAAGTCGTATGAGGTGTCGTTAGGATCAGTTAGTTTCACCATCACTGGGGCTGACCAACCCAGCATTGAACCGGCGGCTAACGCTCCCAGTGTTGCTGGAATAGAGAAAAATACGTATTAGTGTTGTTTTGAAAATATGATTTACAAAAATAAAACGGCATTCCTCGATGGGGTAAGCAGTGGTGTCTGTGTTAAACTAATACCAATCATAAACCTAGATATTGGGCAAATGCCATATGAAATATACAGGATGAAATTTAATTCATGGGCATCCTTTTAAGGGTTCATTGTACTCATCATTTTGAACAACTTTTACTATGGGACTAAACCTAAAATAGCGCAAAAAAATCAGCTGTTCTTTGTATTTATGTTCACATAACTCGTCATGTAGGGATTTTACTGATCCGATTGCGAATTTTTTTACACCGATAGTAAGCTGCTTTATTTCCTGGGCGACATAGGCTATATTTGGATTGATTGTGTGAAGAGTGATATGAAAGAAAAGGAAGTTAGTGATAGCATGACGAGTAACAGGGCAGAGTGGAAGAAAAAAACGTGTTGCGCCGACCCCAAATAATACGGGATAAGGGCAGGAAGATGATGATGATGATAGGCTATATTTTATGTATGAGGGTGAAAGCTAGTAAGTAATAACCAGGGTTGCGTGATTGTTCGAAAGAATTACCTGGCCCTGCAACGCAAAAGGCAACTGAAAAAACACAGGTTGGTTTTAGCCAGTTAATATCTGACACTCTCTCTTCACTCTGAGCAGGAAAAGTTATTTGACAATTTTCCCAACTAAAAAAATTAATAAATATTAATTATGATCTGAGGTCATAAGAGAGCCCACACGGTGGAGGTGTGCCCCGCTTGGGCAGAGCAACGCCGTGTCTTCGTGGGGGCGATCGGCGGCGGCGATCCCTCGCGCCGGGCCTTGGTACAGGCCACGGTCCGGAACAAGGAGTGGCGGTCGCCTCCTTCTATAAAGCAGTAATGCTAGCAAAGGAGTCGGCCGATCACGTGAGGCAACGGTCCTCACGCCCCAACCGCCGCCGGGATTCCGATCCCGATTTCCGGCCACCGTAGGCGCGAGCTTGCGGACGGCGAGCAATGAGTAGCTCGCCGTCCGACCGTCCAGTAGCCGTCCGGACCGAGCCCAAATCGTCGACGGCGCGGAACGGGAGTGGATTTTTAGTCAGTAAGAGTCTGACATTATTTCATGTTCCGCCCAAGGGCGGGGGATGTCATAAGACGATTTTCCCACAGAAAATAAACAAATAAGAGCCAAAATCTTTATTTCATAAGACTGATTTTATGAATTATATTTTTAAAATGTCGTATCGATCACCCACACTTATATGTACGTAGGTGTGAATTATAACTCGAGAATAATAACACCTGCTGGTAATTAGCATAACTACTAGTGCTAACGTGTAAATATGGAATGACGCAGTACTCAACAGGAACTACTCAGACTAGCCACTTTGTTGTGATGGTTTTTTCGACATATATTAAAAAATATATATTATTGTGTATTATTATTATGTATTATTATTATTTGTTTAAGTGAGGTCAAGATCACACTTTTTAAAGCTTTTTGCACTTCATTGTACGCGTGCAGCCTATGGGTTTCCTACACACAAGCGGTTTACAGTGCCCTCCGTATCCAATACAACAACGCGTTCAGGGCGGTGTTGGGACTGCCCCGCTTCTGTAGTGCCTCGGGCATGTTTGCGGAAGCGCGCACCGACTGTTTTCACACCACCATGCGCATGCGGTGCGCGTCCGCGGTGCGCAGGGTGCGGGGCAGCTCCAATACAGTTCTGGCGATGATTGCCCTTATATCGGACAATGCTGTAGCAGACATGTTACTATGTCCGATAGTGTAAATGTATTTGCTTATGTGTGTGTGTTCTGTTTTGTGATTGTTGTATGGGTGCTATTAGTTGCCTGAAATAAATGCTTTTTATTTTTATTATTTTTTTTTTTAAAGAAAAGATAGAAAAAGAGTATATCAAACATGGCGCATACCTTAAAAAATAAAAACAAATAACAATAATGACTTATAATATAAGTGGTAGGATATGCGTCACATCCGCGCAAAACGGCCAGCGCTCAGCAAAATGCCGGGGCTCGTGCAAGACAGAGCCACAGCGCTGATTTTCAGCACCAGCCGTCGTTCTTTTTAATTGATATTTTTTAAGTGGCTGGTTAACTAGCAGAGTATATGAGTAATAGGTATATATATTTTTTGTCTATTATGTTTAACTAGCACTTTGACAGCCAATATTTTGAGGGTAGTTTTAAAAAACTAATAATGACAGTCTTTATATTTTTTTTTATTTTGGCAATAGGGCCGGTTACGGTTCCGGGCTATTCTGCCAGTGTCACGTGGGGATCTTTATAATTCATTTTGATTAGAATTTCTGTCAAGTTTCCAGTTTATTCACCCAAAGAATATGATTCTCCCATACAACCTTTAACAACCTGGTGGACATCCCACCTATACGCACAAAATGTTTTGGGAACACATTCATTGTGCGTGCAGCTAAGGAGTGGAATTCCTTGCCAGAATCTGTGTTTCCTGATGGCTACAACCCAGGAATATTTAAGTCAAGAGTGAATAGGTTACTTCTAGGTAAGCGCGCTCCATCGTCGACCGCATCGTCGCTTTCCATCAGGTGAGATAGCGGTCAAGCGCGAACCTATCAAGAATAAAAAAAAAACCTCTAAATCGTTTTATAGAGGTATTTTGAAAAACGATTACTGAAAGCCTTTTTATTAACATGGGATACAAGTATATGGTCCCAAGAATAAAATTTTAAAATGAATTTCCCTACAAAATCTACATCGAAAAGGAAGCCTTGTGCAAAATTTCTCATTCTTAAACTCAGTAGTTTCGGCTGTGCGTTGATATGTCAGTCAGTCAGTTTCTCCTTAGTGCTTGTCTACAAAGTCTACATCATAAAAGGAAACCTTGTGCAAAATTTCTCATTCTTAAACTCAGTATTTTCGGCTGTGCGTTGATATATCAGTCACTTAGTTTCTCCTTAGTGCTTGTCTACATCATAAAAGGAATCCTTGTGCAAAATTTCTCATTCTTAAACTCAGTAGTTTCGGCTGTGCGTTGATATATCAGTCAGTTTCTCCTTAGTGCTTGTCTACGAAGTCTACATCATAAAAGGAAGCCTTGTGCAAAATTTCTCATTCTTAAACTCAGTATTTTCGGCTGTGCGTTGATATGTCAGTCAGTTAGTTTCTCCTTAGTGCTTGTCTACATCATAAAAGGAATCCTTGTGCAAAATTTCACATTCCTAAACTGTTTCGGTTCGGCTGTATGTTGATATATCAGTCAGTTAGTTTCTCCTTTTATTTATATATATTACGGACTTTACTTTTATTTTTCATTATAGCTAAAAATATTACTTTTAATTTTTTTGTTGATTAAAAGTTCGCTATTTTGCAAGTCATGCTATTTCGGTACACAAGGACAAAACATGAGGATGGGATGATAATACATATTAATCAGGACATGTTTCAGTTGTACTCTGTGTTATCACACTAACGCTCTGTAACTATAGGACATTAACTTTTTGTCCTGATATGGTTGCATGATATGACACTTTTGTCGACATTTTAACTAATCTAATAAAGCAATAGCAAGGCGAAGTTTCACAGGGCCAATTTTATACCACCACGTAACTGAGCGTTGAGATGACGTCAGAACAAAAGAATCGGAGGCGTGGCCTACTTAAGGCGTTCGACGCAAACTAAACGATCGTAACTTGGCTAGGGGGGCTGATGGAAAGCGACGTTGCGGTCGACGATGGAGCGCGCTTACCTAGAAGTAACCTATTCATTCTTGTCTTGAATAAGTTGTATACAATATTCAACTAGCAAAATCAGTTTGTCATTGCGACCGAGGTGGATTTTGCCCGAGCCGTAGGCGAGTGTGTCATGCTCGGAGCCGAGTGCTGCAGTGACAAATTTCCATGTCTATCAACCGATGTTTATCAATACACTTACGAAGGTATAAATAAATGGGGGGTTGACGTACGAATCGTGGTGGTCCCATAACGCCCAGCTTGATACGATAAATGTAATAAATTGTAGCGGGGGCGGCAAGCGTACTAGCGCGGAAAACAGTAAATTTCGTGCCTAAAAGCGGTAGGGATAAGAGCGAGTTTTCGAGTGAGTGTATTGAAAAATAGTATTTTTTTTTCTTTTCCGTGTTTTTTTCACCTCTCAGTGATTTGGCTCCTCCAGTTAAACTCTTATAAATGCTTCTAAGAAAGCAAGTAAGTGTAAGATTTAATTTTTTCTTATTCAATTATGAAGGTCCTCAATGTGTTGGTAGAATAATAAAATTAGTTGGTTTGTTAGTTTAGCATAGTGTGATATATACCTGCTAGAGCCGCAAGATACTGAGGCAGCTTGCGACCGGAGTCTCCTCGCGGCTCCACCAGCTCCGCTTGTGATACTCCTATGTCAGCCATTGTGCCGTTGCCCTCTGGACGCTGAAAATAAAAGAGAAATCATGGTTTAGATAATTTAGCAACTTAATTCATTAAACTCCAAGTGAATGCCGGCGTTCGCTATCTCATTGTCTTTGTATTGTGCCTCTAATTACGCTATTCAAAAGGTTAAAATTAATAAGATGTCACAATGGGTGGTCTTATTGCTAAAAGTAACTTTTTACAAACCATCTATGTATGGATTTGACAGAAAAAGAGAAAAAGATATGCAATATTGTAGAATTTAAATAACAAAGAACTTATTTAAGTTTCATGTTTTTTTTTGGTTGGGAAATCATCTAATGACATCTCCCGCCCTTGGGCGGAGCGCGTGTCAGACTTTTACTGACTAAGACAAACTCCTGTTCTTTGTTTGCCTTTGTTCCAGGGTAAACCCCTGGGGGTTTCACTTTCGCACAACCCATAGATTTAGTTTCATGTTAGGAATATTTATTTTTGTTTCCATTATTTTTTCCCGCTTATTATGCTTATAAGATGTTTCTATAGGATTTTAATAGTAGTGAGAAGGTACAGTAACACTAAAAAATAAGTTTCTGTAAGTTTATGAACCAAACTTAATTCACCATCCTAAAACAACAACAGATAGGTAACATTGTTGTTCAAATTGCATAAAAAAACAATTTTTATTGAAAAAACAAGTCTTTCAAATGTTTTACATTACTTCTTATCATTGATTCCATCAATCAGGTTTTAATACATCATTTTCTTGATAAGATAGTTTACATTTGAATGTTTTCTAGAAACATATTTTTATGTCATTGAACTAAATTAAGTCAAACTTTCTCAAATTCATTGAGATAATGCAATTCTGCTTTTCAGAAAATTACACCTTAAAAATACAAGATTATATAAGAAAAGAACACTTTGTTGTCATGATAATCCATACTAAAAGACGCAAATAAAAGAGTGTAGATAAGATGGCATTCAAACTTAATTCATTGTTTCTACAGTACATAATGAGTGTAAATTAAATAAACTACCTCCTAACTTACTACTTGATAAATGAGAAATCACCCGCATAACTGCGCAAACCTTGTATACAACTAATTAAGTTGTTATTTTTAGATTGAATAGTGCAAAACCCTGGAAAAAAATGGTTACAATTTGAAAATGAAGGTGCACAAAAACATATTTTTCGATGAAAACGAGGTCTTTAGTTTGTCGAGAAACCTAATCAAAGTGTAGTTTAGCGAGTGAACAAATCTACGGAACAGGCCTTATATAAAACCGTGGAAGAAATCAGTTAAAAAAACCTAAATTACCTCAGCTCGAAAGCTGTTAATGATTCCAGAGGCAGGAATCGCTGCCAACAATGGTTCCCTCTCCGGATCGCTACCTCTACGCCTATACAACGAAGACCTCATTTTGAATAGAATTTGTTTATTATTAAACACGAACACTACCACGTATTAAGCCTTTTCACTAAATAATGATTGTTTGTTTACAGAATTTACGGAAACACTACAAAACAGCTGACGTATCATGTTGACATACGAACTGAAGTGAAAGTGACATCTAATATCAGTGTTGCCAGATAAATGACTACAGATAAAATATACTTTTTTTATTTTGAGATACTTTTAATTTTTTGAAAACCACCGCTGCTATTTACATATTTTATTGGTATAATTGCAAATATTTATGCAACAATTTAATAATCTTTTACTTCTAAGCTAATCTTATATTCCTAAGGGAGATAGAAAAGCAAAGTGAACTTTCGCAACAAAGTGCTCTTGATAAAATTACAGGCGTTCTAATTTTTAGTGCTACTATGATTGCAATCTAATAGAAAGGAAAGTGTAAGCTAATTCATTCGCTTACTTAGTAAAGGGTATTAAACTTAGATAGCTCGTTAATCATAATCCTGTGTAACTTAGTGATTGATGAATATGCTTTTACAAGATGTCCAATTAAGTGTTTGTGTTAAAATATCAAGCATAATTTATTTCTTTCTAGGTGTGCCGGTCGTTAATATTATTTCCACATATGTTTCTCATACATATATAATAACGATCCTTTGTTTGTTGCCGCTGTATGTAATGAGCATATTAAGAATGTTGAATAACAGGTTCAGGTTGTTAGTTTTAGACCCGGTCCGATTGTCTCAGTAAATAGGTACTTCAGCTTATAAAAATATGTGTTTTCCTCTGAGCATTTTCTACTGTATCTAACAAGTTAACACATTTAAGTAGATAAACAGCATCCAAGTTTTTTTTTTCTTGACCAGTCCATACTTACTACGTAGTAGATATCTTTGTGATCTTTTTGGTCTTTGCGATCAAAAAATTAATTGCTTTTTTAATTGATTCGTTCCTAAATGAATGACTGTACACACGATGGGTGCTCGACCGTACTTGACATTGGCATTGCAACCCGCCCTTGACTCTCGGTCAATTAGAATAATCCGACCGGATTATATGACAACATTTGCATGCGAAGGCATAATTTATAAAACACGTAGGTAACATGGGTAACGTAGTATAATATCATGTTTGTTGACGAAGGGGTTAGGCAGAGATACAACTTACTCCCAATAACAAAATGTCCAACAAAAAGTATTTTTTTAAGATCCACATTGTAGGGGCAAGTCTCTCGCTGACATTCGTCGACCAGAAACCTAAACTAAATTGCTATTGCGAAATTCATAATGGCGAAATCCTGTAATGAAACCTGCATACCTTCACGTAAGACACACAAAGTTAAACAAAAAACATATTTCTTGGACTTTCAACGACACAGATTATTTAGCTTAGCAGAACAGAATTAAACTTGCTTTATGCTATAATAGTGGCCCGCCTCAAATTTGCAAATTGTGTACTTAAACCTTCCTCGTGTATCGTTCTTTCTATTAGCAAAAACCGCATCAAAATTCGTTGTGTGGTTTAGGAGGATAAGTTAGCGGATGAACAGACCGACGCAAAAAAGTACACATTTTAATAACTTGTTTATGCCTAGGGCAACACTGTCACTTTCACATTATTATGGTTGTCTAATACCCAGTATCTAGTTAGATATCCAATTTACGATGAATGTAGAGGCTACTAGACTCATCATACAGCGGGTTTCATTGCACAAATTTATGAGCTGAAAATGTCAAGTTATTAATAAAACTATGCAAAATGTGACATTTTTGTAAATGTTAATAGGTTTATTCATCAAAACGTGTGGTTTTGTGGTGAAAATTGAGAACTAAACAATATACCTAAACAATAACCTACCTATGTCAAACGGAATGCGACTTTTTTGTTTAAATCATTTCAAAGTGTGTCTATTTTCTCGTTAAATGGCGCTAAAGTCAATATTTTTAGTTTATTTTCATCGCGTATGGGCCAAAACATAAACTGCGATGCGAGCGACTTCATATCGTAAAATCTGCGAGCTTGCACGTCGCATCGCAAGAACTGGCGAATTAATTCGCATCGCACATTGTATGGTCACTTAAACCGAACCTTTGCCGCAAGAAATTGCATCGCAACGCAAGGCGTCGTATCGTAAATTTGTAACCAGCAAATCAAACATTTTAGTTTATTGAACTTAATTAAACTATTGCCTTAATTTAAATCTAAGCACTAGTTACAGGTACCTATTTAAAATAAGATATTTGGCAAAAATAGCCACGCTCGGATCCTGGCTTTTAGTTGGCCACCAAAGAAATATAAACTGAACTAAGAACAATTTCTATCACAAGTGTTTGTCGCCTCGCGCCTCTCGCCGCCGTCATGGAATCCTGAACTCCGATGGACGTAGTAAACTAACCATAGAGCAATTTCGCGACAATAACTACCTGCTAATATGACTAGAATAATAATAGGATGACTAATCATGTTTCAACAAATTATTAAGTTGTCAACATGCGAGGAGACGAAAATGTGGTTGACCTTCGCAAATTGGTAAGTAGTAGCAATTTAATACTTTCAAAGACCCAGACATTTGTTATACAATTTTCTTTGAAGAAATTAAGTCGCAGTTCGAGATTTTTGTCTCCTTCATACGAGTATCTACAAAGCGTTCCAAATTGGATCGAATACCATCTTGTGACGTCACGTCATACTGTCAAATCGAAGAATTAATAGGGTAAGCAAAACAATTTTTTTTTTAAATTTAATTTATTTACGAACTGTGAACGAAAAAAGTTTAATCAGAATCTAGTTCTTCAATTTTGCTCATCTCTGAGTTCTTTGATTTTGCCCAATTTCTGGTGATTTGACAGTATGACATGACGTCACAACATGGCAATCGATCCTATTCTTGTTTGGAACGCATTGTATAAGCCAATATTATTGAGGAAGTATAGGTGCCTTTCTCTACCTTATGTGCTGTTGGTAGTTAATTACTAATTAGCAGTAAAATAAGAGAAGCAATAACATTTTAAAGCCGCTGTAAACAGACAGCTATTACGTTGGGATTAGAAACTTAGGGTGCTTTTCCACCAGAGATGTGCTATGCTACGTTGCTATAGATGTGTTTGATATCCACCAATCATATTCATTGGTGCACATAGCTTAGCTCTGGTGGAAACGGATTCAACTAAGATGTGTTTTTTATATGGAAGGATGCGTGCTATGGATGGTCGCGAGTAGTGTGGCTATGTGCCCCTTCCGTACTATCGATACATCGCATAGCTGCGCATCTTTATAGCACATCTTACTCGTACCGCCGCTTAGCTTAGTGTCAGTGGGAACGGTCACATAGTTTCACAGCTTAGCCATTACATCCTCGCAATATAACTGCATAGAACATCTCAAAAGTGGAAAAGCATCCTTGAGAGGGCTCTTCCCGATCCGTCTATTGTCAACACAAAACATGTTCCAGTAAATACCTACCTACGTGTTTTTTTTTAACCCTAAAAGCTTTTGGAAAAATTTACGTCATTCAAAATCTCGATTAAAAGTGCAACGTTTTTATATATATAATATATATTTTTTAACTTTTTGTTTTAAAAGAGTAGGTAGGTACATTATGGGTCATAGTTCAAATCGGCAGAGGTAATTCGATGACTACTCACAAAAAAGAGGTACCTATTACTTTCTATAAAATCATAACATAATAAATTTTTAGCATATTGTAAATAGGTATATATGTATTATCATTTATCAGTTAGGTATGTTATTTAATGGCCACGTTGTTAGATTCCAGATAGGTAGGTAGGGTAGACATGTATAACAAAAATAAAATTATGTAATACGATATGTGACGATGTGATGTTTTTGCGATATTGTTATGAAAATACCGAATACTGCGGTGGAACGAACGACAATGTGCAATGTTTGGAGATTCTCTCTTTGTTATTATATTGTAATCGGCTTATCCTTTAGATATTAAAGTAGAATTTAAATCTCGAGAGACAGTAATTCATGATGTATTCTGACTCTTAGATATGTTTTATCTGGACTTGTAAGCACACCAACGGAAAAGTCTCTGCAGTCCCATGAACGCGAAGGGTAACTGAAATAAAACTGATGGCTTTAGGTCAGTAAAAGTCTAGAAGTCCCTAGTCTCACTCCACCAAAAGTGGAAGAAGTTATTAGACTATTTTCCACCTTCTCAAAAGAATCCCGTTAAGGTTACCTATTAGTTTACGAGAAATTACAAGTCAAACCACAAATTTCTTCATGGGCCAGATGATCAAACTTCCCATTTTATAAGTAAGCAACGGGAAAAT
This sequence comes from Mythimna vitellina, assembly GCA_949316375.1. NCBI lineage: Eukaryota > Metazoa > Arthropoda > Insecta > Lepidoptera > Noctuidae > Mythimna > Mythimna vitellina. The sequence continues at coordinate 21,093,407 of OX438701.1, read as the reverse complement.
GAGATTAGTTACCTCTAATAATCTAATTGTCTTTTTTAAAACGCCTACTAAATATTTTTAGTCTAAGAGCGAACGAAGCGGGCTTGGAATTGTATGGCACTCCAAAACGGACAGGTTAGGTTAGGCTATGGCGGTAGCAGTGCGGAGCTCCAGCCTTAGCCTTTGTGGTTATTTTTTTTATAATCACACAGATAGTGGCTTACAAAGAACTGTAGTTCAGATAGATAGTAACATTCAGACTCATTAATTGTGACTGTCTTAGTAACTTAGAAGGCAATGTCGATTTTTAGAGGCGAATAATGGTATAATGTTTATAGGCCGTAGTTACCTGATAATAAAGAGCTATTATTATTATCCTGGGACCTGCTTATCATATTATATCGCGCCTGGCTGGGTGGGTTCAAACCCAGCCAGGCGCGCATTACTTTGCGTAATTTATTTCATCACCACTGCTATCAAAACGGTGAAGGAAAACATCGTGAGGAAACCGGCATGTCCATAAATTCGAAGACATATGACATCCCCCAACCCGCACTGGGCCCGCGTGGTGGATTACGGCCCATTGCCTCTCCTAGAGAGGAGGCCTAAGTCTCAACAGTGGGAACATTATAAGGCCGAGTATGTATATGTATCTATTATTATTATAAGGTACAGGTTAAATTGCCAAGCTAAGCAATACGAGAGTGTCAGAAAAACAATTAAACTTTTCAGCTGAAAACTTTACCCAAGTATCTATTGAAAAGTATTTTTGTAGAAACAGTACACATCTGTGTTATATTTGTATTCGCAACAAAAAGCGAATTTCTAAAAACTGTTTGAAAAGCAATGGTAATTTTTGTTTTGTTTTAGGTGGGTACTATTCGCTACACGTAATGGTTCATTTGACAAGTTATTTTAAATACTTATCTGCGGTACATAAATTAAGCTCAGTCTAGACACTAGACAGTCTAATTCCAGGCTAAATTGTAAAATCTAAAATAAAAAGAAAAATAACTTTGCACTCACAAAGAAATCGACGGTAACGAAATTCGGTTTTAAATTTCAATTTATTTGTTTGGTACCTAACCACTTCAATGTCAAATGTTTCTTTTCGGAAATCACCAATTTACTCCTCCCGCTCTGAGTAAACCGACAAGGAGTGTCAGACTTTTACTGACTAAAACCCTATCTTACTATCCCTACCTAGCTCAAATTAGTTTTGAACAAATGTTGCCAGATCTATTAAAGCAGGTTGTTGTTAAATTACAATGCCACTGTAAAAAAAAAAAACAATTTTATGTTTATTCATTGTCATACATTTAATCTTAATCATTCAAAATTAATGAAATCAAAATAAAAACATATACTTAAATTCCAACATTATGTTGGTATATTTTTATGTGTTTTTCATATTTATATGTTAATTAATTTAAATGGACTTGTACTGTTTTAATTAATTATGGTACCTAAATAAATAAGTGTGCAAAACAAAAGATAGTTTGAAACAGCATTGCAGATAAATATTGCTCTCTATCTATAAAATTGAGCGAAATGATATCCGCTCGCCTATTATCGAAAATATTTATTGGTGATAATGATAACATTTGCTATCGGTAATAACGGCAATGACATAGGTATACCTACTAGTACATAGAGATAGCATAGAGATAGGTACCTAAGCAAGTGGGTTGGCGAAAACAGCTAAAAAGAACTTAGTATTTTTTTTTACACTGTTTTTGACTTGGGTACTAAATCCTTTAAACCATACGTCATCGTTTAATAATATATTCACTTTGTTTTCAATTAGTATGCGGTTGTAACACACTCTAATGCTTTTTCAGTTTTTGCAGGCAAATATTTGAAGTCAGCCTTTTCGGTAAGTTTCGCCGAGGTAGGTAATCTCTCTAGTCGAGGTAGGCAATCTAACTATATATATAAAAGCAAAATACCACTCACTGATTAATCACGAAATCTCAGAAACTATAACACCTACAAACTTAAAATTTGGCAGGTAGGTTCCTTATAGGGTGTAGACTTCCACTAAGAACGGATTTTACGAAACTTCACCCCTAAGGAGGTAAAACGGGAATTGGAAGTTTGTATGAAGAAACACGCGGGCGAAGCCGCTAAAATAACAAGTGCTTATTATATTAATAAACCCAAGTGTCATTTTAATATCTACAAGTTTTAGGGAAATTTGTCCAATAAAAGAAACTTAGAACCGTATCCTATTCACGTTATTTAGTTACTATCTCTTGAAATACAATACTTGTGCCTGTCAACTGCATATCTCCATTGTCTGGTCCAGCATTATCGAAAACATCTCAATGATTTCAAAATATTGATAGTAGGTACCTATAGTTTCACATGTCACTGATAAATCTCGAAAGGTTTTGACTCTGCTTGAAGATAAGACTGAAAAAATGCCTACGCAATCACAGTGATTCGAAATTAAAATCTTGCCAGGGATAAACTAGTTTAAGAAAATCAAAACCAATTGCAAAAAGTTAAATACATAAAAGACAGTTATATAAGCAATGCCATATTTATATATTTATTAGAATTAGCATTGCCATTCAACGTGGCAATGCTGCCAGTCTTCTGGGCACATTTCCGAATGACAGCGATGTGTGTGTCGACGCCTGAGTGTACTTTGTATATAAATAAAAAATTGGAGTACAAATATTTAAAAAGAAATTAAATAAATTGCTACTTGAAAATTTTTATTATTGTATAATTGATGAATTTTTAAATGACAAATCAATACGATTATTTACAATGATTTTCCTTGTGATTTTAATTTTTCAATTTTTATTTTTTATTTTTTTGCGTTTTTGACTAATTATTAACTTATTATTGACACTTTTACCACTGACTGAACTTACAAATTGAGTTATTTATATTTTTATTGACTATTTAATCATTTGATATTCGTTAAATATTTAATTTTTAAGATTATTTCATAATTAATTCTACTATATTTTTTTTTGCATGCCTCACGGTAGAATGTACTGGATCCTTCTCATTCATAGCAAATAAATAGCTAATAAATAAATAAATAAATGAGTCCGCGCCATTTTTACCCTTACAATATCAATTTAGAAATACACTGTTTTTTTTGTTGGGTAACTATCAAATATCTTCCCGCTTCCCGCTCTGGAGGTGTACCCGTGTTTCTTCAGCTGTATTTAGAGTTCTAGAGGCGCTGTGACTCTTTCAAACAACCCAACAAAGAGAAAATGTATAAATAAACTTTATAAAAAATAAATAAAAGTAAAATAGTACCGTATATGAAAATCCAGAAGGAAAACTCGAACGGTAACCAGAAGACTTTCCAGCAGAACTGCCAACTGACGCAAAAGTATTTGTGATGATAGCACCCGTTAACACAGCAGGCCCCAAGACTGGTACAGTCAACACCGCAAAAGTCCCAGTCCCAAATCCAGACCCAAACATTATATTTTTTTTAGAAGAAAAACAATTTAATTATGATAACTGTATTTTGCATGCGCAAAACAATTTTGACAAGTTTTTCGAGTGGGTCGTAGCGAAAATATATCTTTTGGAGAGAAATCTTTGAGATAGTGATCACGTTATCTTTAAAATTTCAGATCAATAATAAACATGTTCTAATGGAGATAGTTGATGATAAATCCCTGTCATTTAAGAGTGATATTTTACTTTTTGATAAAGTACCTAGTATATACCTATTTAGGACATCTGTCTTAACTAGGTGGTAACATTTTAGGGGTGATAGAAATTGAAATACTTTTTAATTAATTAACTTTCTTCTGATCAAAAAATCAAAATCCTGCATCGCGGTAGGTATCAGAGTTCTCCGCGAGATTAGAACATTATACAACAGTTCGAAATCAACTATTGGGTAGTTGCTCGGACCAGACACAACACCCATCTGTTCGGAGGATCCTCCCTTTTCAACGAATGGTTTGCAGAACTTTACATCCAGATCCGCATACGCCAAAAAAGATATAGTTACCCACTCATAAGAACACGCCTTGCAATGATGAGACGATCGCGTGCAAATTGCAAGATAGTTAGACTTATCATCTTAGTGAGAAGATGACTTTGCTTGAAATGCCATAAAAAGGAAAACATTTACGTTGTTGTTAAATAGAGTTTCTTAACAGTTCCCTACAAATGCATACGAATACACGATAGTATAAATCCCCAAATATTTCGGTCACGTTGTTCGCAACGAACACTCCATGGAGCGACTCGTTGTCCAAGGACAAGAGGAGGGGAAGCAGTCACGCGGGCGCTCACCTACGTGTTGGATAGACCTCATCAGAGCTGCAACTCACACTCCCTGATCTTTTCCCCGAAAACCAGGCGACTTTTGAAGGTCCGCCGAAAACAAAAAAAAAGCTATCAGGAAACACATACTTGGGTAGGGATTTCCACTCCTTAACTGTCGACCATGTATCGGTAGTGAATTGCCGCCGTACTTCTGGTAGTTTGATGATGGAACGGGCTAAACGCAGTCGAAATGCAATCGGTAAAAAACTGACAGGCTAGCAACTTTGACTCGACAAGCGCATCATTGCCTATTATGAAGTTTATTACTCATACCTATTAATTATTAAACTATTAGACTAACAAATTGATGCTAACACAATGCCTCCAGGCGTTGTCTGTACATTCACCTTCGTCTGTAGATCTGAAGATAGCGTTTCTTCCGTTTGGATTATAATAAGATTCTTGTCAGTTTGTTCTACATTATGTTTATAATGTCCTGTTCCTGTTTTATTGTTTGAAATACTCCGGTAAATTAATCATTAAAAACTTTCAACACTAATAACTGCAGAAGACAATTATCATTGAATGACAAATAAGGGTTTTAGTCAGTAATAGCACGCCCTCTAATTCTACCCTTGAACGCGGGAGAAGTCATTTGATAACTTCCCATCACAATTTTTTTTTAAATATTATTTATCAAATCAAGTAAAATGAGAGAGATAAAATATGGGTACACTATAAATAGATATTTTTCCAGAATTTAGAATGAGATTTGACATTATTGCATAACACGATACTCCTCACCTTGTAAGAAGGAAAAGCAATTAAAGACTTTCAAGGGAAAAACTACTTACTTACTAATCAATGAAGACGACATATTTACTTACTAATTACATTAGGAAGTGTTGTCTACGCCATAAAAAAGTTGCCATACCTACCTACATTTGCATATTCGTCGAGTGACGGTAGTTGAAGAATTTTATGTGTTGTCTGTGGTTTATGTGAGGTTGGTATTATATGTAGCAGTCGACCTTTCTCAATATCCGTTTCCGCACGGATGTATAATACGTCCGTATGCACGCGAAATGTATTGTTTTTGAAGTTCTTTAAACAACAAAAGATTTGCTTTTTAATCAGAGTAATTAACGGATTGTTCTGAATTTGATTTTCTGTAAAAATCTGTCTGTTGTCTGTCAGTTGGTGATTGTAACGGTGAATGCTCATAATTTTGCTTGCGCTGTCAGATTCGCCTATTTTTAAGCATGTTTATCCCACTAACGACAATAATATAACAAAGCAATTTTGTATCATCATGGTTTTTTTTACTAATAAGGAGTTTAACTTCTAAAAAACACGTAGTTTGGAACGAAAAAACTGTAAATTGGATACTTAACTTTTTTATGCGACATTTTTCACAAACTTAATGTGATTAGACTATATGTGTTTTGATTTGAACCGCAAAGACTTTGTAATCCAGGTTATAACGAGCTTTTTCCGGAAGAACATCACATTCTGGTTTTAACTTTCATAATTAAAAAGTATTTATGATAATATCATTCTTAAAAATAAGTTATTATTCATTTAACTACGGCTACTGCTCTTAAAACGGTGGAGGAAAACATCGTGAGGAAACCGGCATGTACTAGAACCAAAAATTCAAAGACATGTGACATTCACCAACCCGCACTGGGCCAGCGTGGTGGATTACGTCCCATTCCCTCTCCTAGAGAGGAGGCCTGAGTCCCAACAGTGGGAACATTATAAGTCCGACTATACTATGCTATGCATTTAACTACTGATCTAATAAATTAGTTGCTATTAACACATGGTCATAAATACTTTTTAATTATGGAAGAAAACCCATTCTAGCAAAAAACGTATAATGACGATTACGGTGTTCTTCCTAAAAAGGGTCAATATAGTAAAGTAGATAGAGCAAGAAACAGTTAACTGACAAAATGATGATAAAAACCTCAAGACACTTTTCTAGCAGGGCATTCAAGCAGAATTTGACAGAAAAGGTTACGGATGTGTTCATTAAATTTAAAACAATAATAATTGAGACACCCACAAACCGCAACGAACAATAGCAGGACGTTGACAAAGTTGTAATTATTTAATGTAAGTACTTTAATATGCGGTTTTTGTTAAGTGAAACGTAATATTTGCTTTCCAATATTATGTATAATATGACCCATTTATAAATGAAATAAACTCAAGTCATAAATAACTCTGATTAACAGTAAAGAAAAAAACATGAGGCGACATTTATTGCACTTCGTTTCTGACGTCATCTAGATATTAGGACTTACTAAATCCATACACCTAATAAACAGCTAAGTAAACTAATAAGCAATAAGTAAGTAGGGGCTTATTTATCTACTGTACTAATTTCCACATAAGTGGACAATCATGTAGGAATATCTATGGTATCTAGCTATGGTACTCAAGATGCTGTAGCGACTTCCACGGTTGCCGACAGATGAGTGATGCGATCTAAGTGTCTAGTAAAAATTTGATTTACATTAATGCTATCGACACGTATTTATGGCGTTGGACGCTCCGATTGGCCAGCTTTGAGCTCTTAACCAATTAGAGAGCTAAATTGGTAAACGTTTTGATCGCGTTAACGTATAATTATCACAACTCGCACTCAGGGGTCGTGGGAATCTTTGGGCTAAGACCGCTGTCCCAACCTACAATAATAATATTTTTTTTAGAGTAGTATTTTGGGACCACGAGGAAAAAAACATTAAAGTACAGTTACCAAAAAACTGTATTTATTTAATATGTCATCTCAAATACTGGGACCGCGGTCCTAGTCCAAAAATCCTCACGACCCTCAGCATACTGTTTGCGCCAGATAGCTGCGCAGCCATTTGGAGTTTTTAGAATTTGGAGTCAAATAGTTTCTCCGGTTTTTGTCGCAGCGAGAGGGCATATCACAGACTAATTGACTAAAAGGGTGATTCTTTGAAACCGAGAGAATGTCTCAATCATCTGGCGTAGTTTTAGTACCTATCTATTTTGTATCGTAAGCCACTGAGCACACACGAGTGCCTTTGATACATTTAGTGATCGTGGAAAACTAATATCCAAATAAAAATATCAAATTGTAAAGAAAAAACTAGGACAGACGAATGAGACATTCTTTCGATTTCAAAGAATCACTCAAAACCCAACTTTCTCTCAGCCGAGGACACTGGGGCCACAATTCGTGCTATTCTGCAAGGTACCTAATCATTTTTGTCGACTAATTTATATTACAAAGCGAAAAAACAGAAATATTATGTTGATATGTAAATTTTATTATTTGTCATATCGTAAGATAAATTCAGAGCCCCGCGAATGTAGTCTATCTTAACTATCTTTATAATCCTAGTTGTCGTAAATGACGATATTAAATATCATTTAGAGATAAAGTATATTAGGTACCTATTTATGTATTTGTTTCTAGTATGTTCGTTCATCGCCCTCTGAGAGTTAAGAGGACCAGACGTAAACAATTGAAGTCTACTTACAAGTGTTACAATAATGAGCGATTCGATACATGTAAAAGTAAAACAATACATAATTAATGATAAAATAAAAACTGATTGTAGCTTATTAGTAGACAGTAAAAAAAACTAAGGAATCTTTTCAAATTGAAACAGAAACCATTAATTTTATTCAAAAACCAATTAACATTGTTTCAGTTAAAAAGCGAATAATGTTGAATTTAAAGAACGACACTTAACAAGTTATCATGTGTCAAAAATCATGTGGTAAATTGTAAAAAGTACCGATATCCTCGTACCTAATCATATTTTCGACACATATAACATTCAGAATAGGCTAAATTATGATAATAATCTTATTAATAACAAGATAATAAATATAAAATCGATGGCATACCTAGATCTAAAACGACGGCTAATGAATATAGGTACCTATCAAAGTTAATTAGGTTAGCACGTTACTTGGTGTAACGTGCTAACCTAACCTATAAATACAAGGAAACATAATTCCATCGATGTTACGATTTCGAAATCTCACTATAAAATGCTAACAGTCATGGCATTCCATCTCATTTGTCACACACACAGTAATACAAATTTAATTGTTATTATTATTTTTTTGTTTCCTTTTTAGGCTTCCGTACCCAAAAGCTAAAAACGAGACCATATTGCAATCACTCTGCTGTCCGTCTGCCTGTCACCAGGCTGTATCTCATGTACCGTGACAACTAGACAATTGAAGTACCTAAGACTGTTGGGGAATCTCAGACTTTTACTGACTTCAGTAAAAAAATTCCTCTCACTACACCCAGGTTGGGGAGAAGTTATTTGATGACTCACTTTCAAGTACTTAAAATATATTATGTTATTAATTTTTAAAAGATATCGCTCAACTTCATTCCCTTCCTTGACCTATAAAGCCACTAACCTTGGTGTGGAAGAAAACGGACTATCAAGCGCTTATCGCCCCATTTTAAGTAAGTCAAGAGAAATGGGTCAATGTGAATCGTCTAGTTAGGTACCGACGTTTGCTTTATATGGGCCTCTCTCCAATTGATATGACAAATGCGTATTAAAATGTAAACGAGAAAGAGGGATGGAGCTATACACCCTGAATAGCTCCATTCCTTTAACAGTTCAGTTTAGGTCGTCAAATGGATCGATTTAAGAGCTCGTTCTAGGGCCTCAGGTCTTGTGCGACGAGCGAAGATATTTGCAAAATCAGTAGCCGTGTTATAACTGTAATAGCATAGCTACACTGTGGCAAAGACAAGGGGTATATTGCCAATCAACAGCGTTGCATCTAGGAGTTTCTTGATGCCACATTTTAGATTGTTTTTGGTTAATTTTAATTAACTGCTTAATTAAAACTAATTAAGAGGTGATGACATGTAGCTCTGAAACGTGGTTGCAGACAATGGGCCTCATCAGAAAATTTTAAGCCACCCAAAGGGTATTGGAGAGGGCTATACTCAGAATTCATGGCGTAATCGAATCAGGCATGATGATATTCGCAGGAGAACTAAGTTACTAACATAGCCCGAAAAATCGTCAAACTTAAGTGGCAGTGGGGACATTGTTCGCAGAACAGATGGTAGACGGGTTCGAAAGGTTCTGGAGTGGCGACACTTGGGGGAGGCCTGTATCCAATAGTGGACGTCTTTTGGCTGATGTGATAACGATGAAGGGTTTTTATTATTTAAGTTATCAATAAAATGATCGCCATCATTATACTCCTATCTTCCCGCATTTATTTGGGATCATCGCGATGTCTTCTTCCACATCCTATCCAACCAAACTCCTCTTTGACATAATTCATTCATCGTTTCGTTGGCCTTCCTATAGCTAATAGTTCCCATATCTTAAAACCATCCACATTATTAATATTACTAAAATTTAACCGCACATTCAAAAACAGATCTAATCGCCTAATTTCCTGATGGAAGTCTGTCAGTCAGAACGTTGATATCAAAGAAGGACATTGTATTCTTCAAACGTCTTCAATTTCTATCACAACGAACTTTTAAACGGTTTCCACAGATACTTTAAATTAACAAATTGTCTATAAACCATTGCGTAAATTGTGTGATTTATAGCACCGTGTCTCAGAAATGCGGACGTCATTTGATTGCAATTTACAGTTTAATGTTGGAGGAAATCGCTTTCAGAGTCGTGCAACACGTCTGTTCGGAGATATGTTATGATGTAGAAAGAAAATATTTTTATTAAAAAGTCACTATCAGTCATATTAATCTGACTTAGGAGCCTTAACAATTGCGAAGGATGTTTATAAAGGGGAATGCCCATATCTATACTATAACATTATCAAGGTAAAGAGTTTCATTGGTTATCAGAATTGAAAAATTCGATCTAGTGTTGGATAACCCATTTATCGAGGAAGGTTAGGCTTTATAACATCACGCTGTAACCCACAGAAGAGTAGCAATAATAATCAAAGACGCGGGTAAAACCAAGAGGGACAGCTAGTTACGGATAAAATTGTACTGTTGAAAAAAGTAGCATACATTTTATTCAACGACCTATAGTGAACTTTGCCTTTTCCGTGTAAGGTCAAAGAACTAGTAGGCAGTCTTTTCCTTCCATATCTGAACGATAAACACGAACGTAAGGTTTTTTGTACGTAAGCTCAGTGTTGCTAGATACTTATTTTGAGTAGATTATGGCTATAAAATTATGCCTGAATAGTTGTAATGTACAAAAAATTGCTGAACTAAATTTTTTATCCAGATACTTTATTTGTTACATATCTAATGTGAATAACCTTCATTTGGTAACTCAAAAAATAAGTAGTTATCAAAACATCTACGTAAGTTCAGGTCAGCAATAATGAGGAAAATTGGGACATCTTCAAATTACTGACCACAGAGTAAAAAAATAATTTTCCAACACCTGAACCAAAGTTTTTTTAGTTTTTTTTTTTTTTGCACAATGTTTTGGAAAAATAATAATATTGTAGTAAAATTTAGTAAACGTGATAGTCCGGATGCAGTGTGATGACGCTGTTGACCAGACGTGCGGATTATTGTAAACATTAGTAAATACCAACAGAATTGTTTTGCATTTCGGCACAGACATTCCATTACACTATCGTTAGATCCTTAGGAATGGCCTTACAATATCATTAAAGTAAAAGAAGGTCCTATGAGAGGTATGAGGTTGTACGAGAGGTTAGGCAAAATAGGATACACCATACAGGTCAACATCCCAAGGAATCCTGGAATAGTTTGAAACTGCATAGAAGCCGAGTAATAGGATTGGTGATAGTTAAAGGAAAATATATCAAAATCAGCTTCTGCCAGTGGCTCCGCCCGCTTGAAAACTACTCAAAAGGGAACATACTACTTGGAACTGTTCATCAAAATCCATTCAGACATTTGAGCATGAAGAAGTTTCGCCTTCATAATATTAGTTTGAAGAACGGTATGTGAAGGTCTGCTGGTCCTGCAGTGAGAGTTAGAACAATTAGATACCCGTTGAGATTGATGAAGGTAAAAAAAAAAAAATTTTAAGGGAGAGCCCTTAACCCAGCAATATTTTGCAACACGCCAGCTGCTAGTTGCATTGCACAAATTAGCCATGGGCTAACAACGTGTCACTACTTCACAAGTCATTACAAAAGTACTTAGTGTATTTAGTACTAAGTACAGAACTAAACAGTAACCGTGGCTTTCTTAGACAATGACTGGCAATGTACAATTTTATAACTTGTTGATTTCCTTTTTTCTTCTTAGTAGAAGAGCGAAGCGATCTGTCAGACTTTTAAAATGTGAGGAATTGTCCAAGTAGCATTTTGGAAGCACTTGTTAATTGCATACATCTAAGACTTGTGTGGGTTTGCACGAAAACCTCACTGTGTCCCAGGAACGCAAAGGGATAGTCAAGGGTGGATTTGAGTCAGTAAAATTCTGTCGATCTCGCTCTCCCCAGAACAGGAGAAGTTATTTAAAGATTTCCCACTCCAAATAAGACTTGATAATCGCTGATAGAATAATTAATTTATCTAAAACCTAAGAAAGTTATTGTCAAGTTATTGTAACCAAAACAAATTGATTTTGAGCCCATCATAGTCTGATTTTAAATTATCAACTTGTCACATTTACGTCAAACTCATACCTATATACCTAAGAAGGTGGTGTGTGGTGTCATAACAACAAAAGATTAAATCTATCTAAAGAACTCGTAAATTTCTTATCAAGAAGATAAACGTAATATTTAATCCTCGTGCCACATCAAGTGGTTTACATGAAGAGGTTTATTTAACTTTCAGTCAATTCTAAGAAACATCTCTTGTCAGCAAAAGGTATTTTTATCGCGAAATGTTGAAATTTTGGTAGATTGAGAAACATCGTTTTATCGTCACCAGGTAAATCATATCAAATCTAGAGTGGGTAGGTATAAGTGTTTGTCTACAAATGCCAAGAATACAGAAAAACTAAAATATATATAGATTAAAGCTAGAAACAGGATGGCTGAAGGCTGAGATTACGGTTGATAGAGATACAGCTTGGAAAGAGTTACTACGGTTCTGGTACATAAAGGGCAACTAAGGGAACTTGAATAGATTTTTAGTCAGTCAAAAATCTGACACTCTCGTCACGCTCCACTCGCGAAGATATTCAATGATTTCCTACTTATAAAATGCGAAGATAACAAATTAATTTAGAAGAAAATTAGAACAAGAACGAGTTAAAAAGTATTGAAGATTAAAATGAAATAGGTACTTTAAAATAATTTTGTGATTTGACAAAGGTCCAAAATGCTCACTACAAATTTCGTAGAATTTTGTGATTGATTGGAAATGAAAGATATGAGTATGATAAGTAATTACAGTAAACCTTTGGACGGAGTGGATTAAATCGACAAGACAAAAGACAGTTGCAATGTGTGCCAATACGAGCTATCACTCGGCTTATCAGCCATATGCAGTTCTGCAGCTTAGTCATAATCTGACTAAATTATTAATTTAAATTGGCAATCAACACATTCAATTGAGAACACATTCATTGTGCGTACAGCTAAGGAGTGGAATTCCTTGCCGGAATCTGTGTTTTCTGATAGCTACAACCCGAAAATCTTTAAGTCAAGAGTGAATAGGTTACTTCTAGGTAAGCGCGTTCCATCGTCGACCGCATCGTCGCTTTCCATCAGGTGAGATGGCGGTCAAGCGCGAACCTATCGAGAATAAAAAATAAAAAAAATTCTTAAGCGCACCCCCGGTTTTTTTTTTGTAAAAGTTACATATTTAATGGATCTCGGAAAGATTATGGCCTCCTCCTTTTTCTTTTGTTACGGCTTCGCAATTTAAGCATTTAGCCAATCAAACAGTGTCAAGTTAAGAAAGTAAGTATTTAGTTTTTGATACTTAATTAGTCACTGTTTTCCATTACAATACAGATGTAAACTTTATTTTATTTTATTTAACACATTTACAAATGACAAAAAAAGTTATCTCTCTAGTTTAGTAAATTAAAAAAATTTAGGATTCATCTTTACCATGGTTTTTATTCTAGAGTATCTAATATATATTTCAATGCGTATGCGCCTATGTAAGGTCGATGCCTGTTAGGGCCATGGGATTGTTTCGGAAAAGGATGTAAGTACTTATAATCCTGGAATGCAAAAGACAACTGAAGGAAAATAGTGTGGGTTTATTCAGTAAAAGGCTGACACGAAGAGAGGGAGAAGTAACAAAATGTTTTTCAATATAAAAAAAATGTACCTACTTACCTAGATATGTGCCGCCAAAAATACAAGTATTTTTCGAAACGTAAAAAAAATCGTGAATTAGCTAGGTATCGTATAATATGGTATCGAAACACCCTTGGTGAAATATCGTAATCCTAATATTTGTTGGAGATTAGATTTACAGACCACATATTTACGATAACTTTATTTTTTAACAATTAAACTCTATACAAGACTGAAAGAATGTTCGTTCATTAATAAATAACAATGGTGGATATCTGTGATTCATAAAACTGCAAAATATTTACAGACTGATTGTGAAAGAGAATACAAAAAAAGTACTTTCCATTTAAAAGAACATTTGCGTGCGATCGGTTTGTTTTAGTATTTTTCCAAGATTCAAATTCACAACAAAAAAAAAACAGTTATTTTTTTATTATTATTTTGAGTGTTAACACCATAACTAATATTTTTAACTGCGCGGTTATGAAAAATAAAACTTACCTAAAATCGTAGAAAAAAAAAACAAAACAGCGTCTCTTGCGAGCACAATATTTTCAGTTCCAAATTCAAAATAAACCGCCGAAATTCCACGCGCTTTTTTTTAAATCGAACTAATAACAGAGATTACTTTCGATTTTTTTTTTCACGCACGCGTAAACTTGTCAACGGCCTATTTTTCTGAATAACAGTACGGCACTGACGGCTAGTGCGGGACTCAGCTCGTCGATTCGACTGGCTGTCGACTCGAACAAAGCTGCATCAGGAAATATGCGAATATGTTATAGGTACGATTCTGACGCATGCGTTCTACCACTATGTGAGGCTTAGCCGCCGGTTTTGCCCGAAGTTTTTGTTTACTTTCGCGACATCCAAAGCATAGTCGGTATTTCACATAATATTATGGTTAGTGGACTAGAAATCGTTTCAAGGTAGTCGTAAACATGAAAAATAACGAATGGTTTATTTCATTGCGTGATTGTATGAATTCCCTGAAGCGGGCTTGTTTCAGTGACCTTAAATGGCACGGAATGAGGTATCCTTATTTGTCCGGTACCTAAATGTAGGTAATAAAGTAATTTAGTGAATTTGAAACATTGGTTGAATGTGACCAGTTTTTTTTTTTGTTACTGGCGATTGTAATTTAAATTTTATTGCAACGCAAGCAACAATACAATTCCTCCAGACCCATTCGTCATTAGGAGTCAAATGATTGCTGGTGTCTTTTTTTTACTAAGTGCTAACTCATATCACTTAGGAAATGTAGTTCAGATCAGTTTTTTTGTCACACTAACTAGGACTATTGACCTAATAATTGTAAGGCAAGCACTATCGTGCTTAGGTAGGTATTATTTTCAAGATATTTTACTATTAATCAAAAGTCAGTTAATGTCATCCACGGGTAGTGTGAAAGCGGAACCCGGGGCCCTGGGACGAAGGCAACGAAGGAACAGGAGTGGGTTTTTAGTCAGTAAGAGTCTGACACTATCTCCCGCTCCGCCCAAGAGCGGGGATGTCATTAGGATGATTTTCCCAACCAACAAAAAAAAAAAAAAAGTCAGTTAATAATAAACAAGCATATTTATTCTAACTATATAAAAAAGGAGATAATTATTAACCTTTTTACGAGCGCAGTACGACTAAGGTCATATATCGGTTCACAGCTAGTACATTTCCTTTAAAGACACGCATATTATTGATATAAAACAATGAATTTTAAGATAAGCCATGTATCTACCTAGGTGGCGATATCTTAAAAAGTATTTATCATTAAAAATCAACATGCTTACTTGGTTAATTACTGATAAACTAAATGTTAGTAATTAGTAGGCAGAGGATTATATGTTGTATTTTATGATATTTTCCGGATAAACTTGCCTTTTCCTGCCTGAATGCAGTATTTAATTGAGGACAATGGATACATTATCACTAAATCAGAATATTATATGAAAACAGGAACCTCATTAATTTTATCACTCGCTAGCTTTTGCCCGCGACTTCGTCCGCGTAGAAGTCGAAAATGGTTTTATTAGGTTTTTGAGATATGAAATATTATTTATTATCTTCGTCGTGTGTCCATAGAATTGTATGGCGAGCGATATTGTATCTTAAGATAAAATATTATAGTATCTTAACCGTGTGCAGCGCCCCTTAGTGAACTCCACGAACTGCGGGTGACGTAACCTACGACAAACTTATTAATTTCTGTTGATACAGTAATCGGGTCTAGGGATCGAACCACAAAATTAAGTCTGTTTTTATTGTATATACTTTTCCGGGATAAAAAGTACCCAGTGAATATGACAGAATATTTATACCAAGTTTCATCGTAATCGAACCGATAGTTTTTGCGTGATGCCTGAACAAACAGACAGACAGACAAAAATTTTTTTAATCACATTTTTGGGTTCGGTGTCGGTCTAGTAACACCCCCTGCCATTTATTTTTTTGATATTTTCAATGTAAAGAGTTTCACTTCTACAGATTTATTATAAGTATAGATTACTAAAAAATAAACATTCAAGTCAGAAGGATACCGCCCAGAGGACACAGCGGAGCATACGGTAGAGTTGTGCCCTGCCTGGTCAGAGTATCGCCATGTCCTCGTGGGGGCGCTCGGCGGCAGTGACCTCTCGCGCTGGGCCTTGGTACTGGCCATGGTCCAGAGCGGGCAGAGGAGTCGCAGGCGGTCGTCTCCTTCTGCGAAGCACTAATGCTAGCAATGGGGGCGGCCGCACGCGCGAGTCGATGGCCCTCGCTCCCCTGCCGCCGGGATTCCGATCCCGATTTCCGGCCACCGTAGGCGCGGGCTTGCGGACGGCAAGAAATGGGTAGCTCACCGTCCGATCGTCCGGTAACCGTCCGGACCGAGCCCAAAACGACACGAGAGAATTTTAGTCGGTAAAACACACGAGTGAATTTTAGTCGGTAAAATACACGAGTGGATTTTGCCGACTAAAATCCGAGACAACTTAAGATAAAAAAGAAAACAAAAAGGAACACTGACACAATAAACATATTTTTTTTATTATGTCAGTAGGTAATAGGTTTTTTGACAGAGCCTCATAAATACCCTAGAGAGCGACATCAATAGGAACACGTTATAATAACTAACAAAAAGAAGAAATCATAATTCTGTTCTTGAAGAGTCGTTGCCCAATAACTGTTGATGCGATAATCGAAACGTTTGACACACGACACACCCTCATTGATAACGTTTAACTAACTTAAACGTAGAAATGCTAATGTGTTTAAACTACATTTATGCTGAACTGGACCTATTTTGGTGCAGCCGTGAGGCATACAACTATTTTTTTTTTTGCTACTGATTGTTTTTTTATATATTTTTATTTTATTTTATTTTTTAGTGTTTAGTGTTATCTAATATTATTTTTGTGCCTTGTGCTGTACCAAATAAATTATTTTTCTTTCTTTCTTTCTTTTCTTTTACATTTATATCCAAACTAATCACCAGAGGTCGGAATTAGGTATAGTTAAGTACTTATACCGATTTCATACAGCGAAAAAATAAAGTGGATATGCCTCACATCCCGAGATTAGTTTTAAAGAGAAGATTTTTTTTTATGACACTATCAGAAATATAGCAGAAAAAATTTCTTCCTGCATTAACGACTAGAAGGAGGAAATGTATAAATTTGTTAACCTCACCTCGGTTGATTTTGAGAGATCTTTTTCATAAAAAATACTAATAAAAATTGTACGTTAATAATTTTTGTTTTATTTGTCTTATCTATCTCTGAGGTTTTTATTATTATTTATTTGTAATATTGTTGGCCAGACGAGATTTTTCATTAGAAATCTCAGGAAGATCCATATTAATATCAACATTTCGATGCAAGTACATGAACTCTACCTAATTCCGAACTCTGCTAATTACACCAATATTATAAAGGCGAAAGTTTGTCTGTGTCTGTGTGTTACTTCTTCGCTCTCGAACGGCTGAAAGGATTTCGATGAAACGGGTAGATCATGTATTGGAATAGCCATATAGATAATGTTTATTCCTGGAGTGTGTTCACTTGGGATAATTCTTTACTATTACACGAGCGAAGCCACTGGCAGCAGCTAGTATATTATATAATATATTATACAATGTGTTTTTTTTTACATCAAATAACTCTAGGGTATGAATGAGACCATATCAAAGAATCAACTGGCATATGAATTATTGTTCAATCTTTTTTTTTTGGTTTTCATTTTCCATACAAAATAATTTGATAATATTCACGATTATTTATGTAAAACACCTTCACGTGAAATATGATAGCGTAAATATGTAATGTCATTTGTTTATCTGCAAACTAGTTTAGATTTTGTCGATAATTGGCAATATCACAAAAGTAAAGATTTTTCATACGGGTGTAAATTTTTGACCTAAATTAATATTATGATTGATGATATCTTCGAAAGCATGCATTTTTGGACCACATATTTAGGAGTTTTAGTATTAATTTTCCTTATAGAATATAAACCTTGAGTTATGAGATAAAATCAAAATCAACACATTGTATAATTGCGAAAGTAAGTCTGTCTGTTTGTTACCTATCACGTCTTAATGGCTGAACGAATAGGATGAAACTTCGCATACAGATAGATAAACCTAAGGTATCCTGTCTTAAAATAGATAGGACATGGGCAACTAAGATAATTTTCGACTTTGCGTAGGGCAATGCGCCACCGGTACATGGTGGACATGCCACCTATACGCACAAAACGTTTTGGGAACACATTCATTGAGCGTACAGCTAAGGAGTGGAATTCCTTGCCGGAATCTGTGTTCCCTGATAGCTACAACCCGGGAATCTTTAAGTCAAGAGTGAATAGGTTACTTCTAGGTAAGCGCGTTCCATCGTCGACCGCATCATCGCTTTCCATCAGGTGAGATAGCGGTCAAGCGAGAACCTATCAAGAATAAAAAAAAAAAACTTTCTTGCGGAAAAATCCACTGGCAGAACCAAACACTACGATATACGTCAGCATTCTAGGAAAAAGCGCGAAAAAATTGATCGACAGGGAAAAATGCTTCCAGTTGAGTTATTTCGGTTTACACATAACATGTTCTCGGAAATAGTTTTTTTTTATTTCAAAATTCGTTCCACACAATGACTCCTACTTGAAGTCCTCTCAACCTTAGTTCGGTCTTCGTCATAATTGTTATATTTTAAGTTCTCTTCATTACAATGACTTCATATTTATCATAGTATTTATTAGTTTATTATATCAGCATATATATTATTTACAGCGTATTTTATTATTATAAGCCACTTAATTTAACGATACTAAAATCTATTTCAAATATCTGTTATTTATTTATTGTGCACACCTATCACAGTGTTGTTTTTTTAACCCAATGGTTGACTGGTAGAGAATGCCTTGTGGAATTAAGTCAGCCTATGTACCACCACTGTACATGAATGAAGTTTAAATAAATAAATAAATGACTCCTGTATCGTGGGTGCGCTCTCTAACATGTAAACTCATAAACAAGACCTCCAGCCCCGTAACAATCATTAACTAACAATAATATTAACTAATAACAATACAATAAACATATTCTAAACAAAATACACGTAGGTATAAAGTCAATATTTTATGACAAAACCATAATATGTCTCAGCTGAAACCAACTGTTTTATTGTTTCTTGTTTTGTTGCATACAAAAGAAAAGAATAGTTATTGAATAGTTGCAGAAACCAAATGTTAAAACATAGTATCTTAGTAGCGAAAGGTAACTAGCGGAACAACTAAACGTGACGAAGGCTTAAACTCTTTTACAATAAGTAGTGAATGAGATGATTCTACATTGTCATGATCAGTATCGGCAAGCAATGAAGATAAAATGAATGAATGAATTGAATGGTTTATTACTACTTATTCTCGTATTCGTCTTCTCTCTCTCGTTTATTGCACCTTCCACTTTTTTTCTCTGCATCACCCAAAGGTTGCTGGTAGAAAATGCCAAAGGCATTAAGTCCGCCTCTGTACTTAAGCATTTAATAAATATATAAATAAATGGGTCCGGGTCAGTCACGCAGCAAGACTAGCAGAGCTACAGGGCTCGCTAATTGGGATGTGCACCGCGAGAAGATGTACAAAAAATATGGGCTTTATAAAATCTGGCACATCACCATTGATCTTAAAACGGTGAAAGAAAACATTGTGAGGAAATCGGCATATCCTAGAACCAAAAATTCGAAAACATGTGACATCCACCAACCCGCACTGGGGCCGCGTGGTGGATGGCCCATTCCCTCTCCTAGATAAAGATTTAGAAGGGCCCTTGATAGAATTGACTTCAGGCCCCATGCTGGTGATGCTGGCTACAACCGGCACTGATCATCATCAACAATCTGCCAAAGTACCTAGTTACTCTGATATTTATTCTAAGTTTAAAAATCAGACAACATATTGAGTGAGGAAACTCTTAGAATTTGAGATTCAAAGCACTTGCATTAGTAGAACTCATAAAATTTATTTCACATAGACCTACATGGGCACTTATAAAACGTGAGAAGCTAGTGCAGAGTTCCATTCCAATGAACGATTCCTATGGAGAAGAACCGGCAAGAAACTCACACTCATTCAGGTTTATATTATGTAAAACAGTGATCTCAGACACCCCATACATCTGATGCATTTTAAACAATAGATCATGAAGAAGTCATTATAATAATATTAGTCATGTCTTAATAATATATGCAAGTAATAGCTACCGGAACATGTAGATAATTTTATGATCGGTATTGTCAACCATTTTTATGATCTATTAATATTGACTTCCGATCTGTCTAGTCTACAATGTGTCACTACAAAAAGGTCAAGTATCAGATTAGAATCAGGCTAGATTAAGGCGCCGTGCACAAAATTAAATCACTTATAACTTTTTTGATCACTATTTGTGAGAAAAGTAAGAAGAATTTAAACCTTCTTTTTTCAGATTATGAAAGTCAAGTTCTTGTTCTCTCAGCTCACTTGACGATTTTTTTAAAATAATGTTTGTACTAATGGCAATTATCCATATTCAAAACCCTTTTCTCGCAAAAATAACGATCGAGTGATGTTTGGCTACGTTTTACACCAAACTAAAAATGATTTATAACATTAAAAAAATATCAGTGACATCATTATATAGTCTATTCTCAGATGGCTTGAAAACATCTTCTTCGACTTCGACTTCAATAGGAAATATAGCAGTTTTATTTGACCCACCGTTTAGTCTTGTTGGAGTTAGGAGCGGTTGACATAAGTAAGAGAGCAGAAATGAAGATATCCGCTGGAGAATCAAGGACAAGGCACATTGCTCGCTCGTTTTTTTTTTGGGTATATTAGGTAGGGGTCTGAGAATAGGTCGTAGGCTATTTTTAACCTCCTACCCCAACCCCCATTTTTAGGGTTCCGTAGTCAACTAGGAACCCTTATAGTTTCGCTAAGTCTGAAAGCTGAAATATGTACGAGTATATCCATCACGTCGACAAAGTGGTAAAATAAATATTGGGAAAAAAAATGTTTTATTAGGGTACCCTCCCCCCTACACGTAAAGTGGGGAGAGATTTTTTTTCATTTCTACCCTAACGTGTGATATATTGTTAGACAGGTATTTAAAAATGAATAGGGGTTTACTACAAATCATTTTTATAATGTTAATATTTTCGGAAATAATCGCTCCACAAATAAAAAAAAATGTGTGTCCCTCTAACTTATGTACCATAAGTTTAGAAAATATGAAAATAAATTCAAAAGTAGAACTTTATAAGGACTTTTCTAGGAAAATTATTTTGAACTTGATGGGTTGTATTTGAAAAGTTGTACAAAATAATTTCTGAACTAAGTTTGTAATTTAACCGTATATGCAAGCATTTGTTTTAACTTGATTGACATATTTTATTATCCTGAACGTATCTTATTTCAAATAAAAAAATAGTTATTAAAATCAGTTTACGCAATCCAAAATTACCAACGAAAACCCTACATACATAACCCTGGTTTGTATAAATTAGTAACCCAATTTCCCGTGAGATGCCGCTGTACTTTCGGCTACTTCACGCTGTTAAGATTTTTCCTGAGTTGATGGGGTCGGGACGGGTATGAGCTATTATATTGTCGAATTGTTCGGTGGGTCTCTCGTTGGCATTGGTGGTATTTGTTCTTGCTTGTTGTCTGTCGTTCATTAACTCTTAAGTGGGGACACTAATTGTGACGGCACCCGATACGCTCTTGGCCGGTATTTTTTTAAATAATTTATATGGTAAAATAACGTTTGCCGAGTCAGCTAGTGTTTTAATTTTAAGCTCTCATTAAACTCTGCATCTAGTTGTAAGTAAAAAATACACTATACTAGTGTCCATGACACTAGTTTTTCATGTAAACCTTCCTTAACAATGATTGAGGCAAGAAGTGCTTCCGGCATATAGGTACTGCAGCGCATTGTGCAAATGTACTTCATTATATACACAGATAGGTACATTATATGCAGGTCGCCACGTGCTCACAAGTTATTTAGTATGCATATGGCTGTTTCATCCTAATATATTGGAACACTATCAACTCTTGAGGTTTGCAATTGTTTGCTTTAATGAAGCTGTAACGATTTGTTTTGCTGTCCCGAAGTTCAGTTTACCAGTATTTCAATATATTTTTCATTATGTAGAGCGTTTTCTAAAAATGTCTAGATTTTTTAGAAAATCCTCTACATAGTGAAAAATATACTTTGATAGCTTCATCGCCTTATTCAAATTAAAAAAAAATAATGAAATTTTAGTCGGAAGACTAAAACGTAATAAATTTTTTTTGTTGATACTCTCGCGTTTGACCACTAGTACACCTGCCCCCCTAGCCAAGTTACAACCGTTTCGTTTCGACTCTCTTTTCATTGATCGCCTCGAGTTGGCCACGACTGAGCGTTGAGATGACATCAGAATAAAGGAATCGGAGGCGTGGCCTACTCGGGACGATCGACGAAAAGAGAATCGAAACGAAATGGTTGTAACTTGGCTAGGGGGGCTGATGGTAACAGATGATGTGGTCGAAGATGGAGCAAGTTTACCTAGAAGTAACCTATTCACTCTTGACTTAAATACAACTCCATGTTCCCAAAATTTTCATGTGTAACTGGAACTTTCTCAAACGGTTAATTATTGCAAATAATAGGCACTGTTTATATGTCAACTGTAGTATTAACTAGTAACTACCTATCTCCATATTATCGAGCATTCCGACGGTATCATTATAGACGTGACATTAAAGATACAATTATCTCTGGAAGTAAGTTTTTATTGTCTTTATCAAAGGTTTAATTTTATTTTATGCAGTTTGAATGAGTTGCATAGCTGATAACGTATCTATTAATTTTAATTGAAACAGAAAAAGGATGACCTTCAAATGTTTAATAGGTGATGAGAAAGCAAAATTATTTATTTAAATTATTTTACAGTAAAGTAATTAAGCAGCGACTTAGCTCGGAGAGTGGCAACGCACATTCCTCGCAGTACAGATGGTCCATAGGGCCAGAAGGATTCCACAATCTCATTTCTACCATTAGACAACCCGATGAAAGGTGAGTATCCACCCTTACGTTGTTGAAACCTCTAGCTACGGTCCGAATCAAGCATTTCGCCTCGTCGTTTATACCGCGTACATCGAGGGACTGGAACAATTTGCTTGCTGCGGTCTTCGCGTCCGTTTATAATTTAGGTGTCTTCAAGGCTAGAGTGAATAGGCTCTTAATAAATTAGTGAGCCTCACCATCAACGATTGCATCACTACTTACCATCAGGTGAGTTTGCAGTCAAGCAATGGTTAATATCAATTAAAAATAGCAACCCGATGACCTGGTAAGGGTCGCGGGTATCCGATGGATGCAAGACGCACAGTACTTGGGGGAGGCCTGTCCAACAGTGGACGTTATTTCTGCTGTAATGATAATGATCATGAAGTAAGTGCAGTAATTTAATGGTCTGTAATTTTGCCAGACAACACTCATCATCCCAACATAAAAGAACAGGACTCCATTCGATCTGAAATGGAAAAAAACGAAGCAGACCCCACAATAAACCTTGTACAAAGTGGCCTACCTGGCCCTAAGTGTACCAATATTGTCCTCGAAACATATTGTCCTGACCCAATTTTGGAGCCAATATTTGCTACCAATTCACTGACCAATATTTGCCAAGGCTCGTTAACTAAAAGCTACAGGTGTGGTTTCAAATTTCACTACCTGACTCGCTAGTTTCAATGACGAATTACTTTGTTGTCTAGTTATTTCGTAACTGAAATGTTTTACTTGACCCTGCCCAACCAAAAGTATTGCATTTTTCACAATAGTCTGTCCTAGATTTTTGGTCCTGATTCATCGGCTATCCTAAATTTGGGCACCTTGAAGCGTACATACCTACTTAGAAGCAAATTAAAATATCAAAGTTGTTAAAACATTAATAAAATTTTGACATGTTCGACCTTCTTATAAACTTATAGAAATAAACTTAAAATATGAGACTTCAAGTTTATGTCTAACAACAATTGTTGTCCCAGAAAAAAAATTAGGATCTGCCCTTGTTGGAAGAGTATCGCACTTACATTCTTTATAATAATTTTATTTTAAAATACAAAAGACTTCGCTAGTCGATGTTAGCGTTGCATTGTGTCTGTCACAATATTTTCTTTTATTTCATAAAAATTATCATTTCAAAAATTGAATTGTGTTAAGTACTCATAACTAACTAGCTGATGCCAGTGGCTTTACCTGCGTGAAAGTTGAAAATTATCCCAAGGGAACTTAGGGCCCTCGCCCACGGCGACTTTTTGTAGCGTTGCTGTCGCGCGTTTCGTAAGCGCGCGACAGTATCAATACTCAATACTCAATACTTTATTGCATTCCATAGTACATATAGGTGGTATAAACATTGTTAAGATCAATATGGACCCTGTCGGGCACAGCAAAGTTAGGAGAGAGGACGAAGACTAAGTAACAATTCATGGAATTAATTAATTAATTATTATTATAGGTACATATTTTTTTATTTTGTCATCGTTATTTTTAAATTAAGTACTATGTATATGTATGTATCGCTACTAACGCGCGTTAGTCGCATTTGCAAGCGCTATAGAAAAGATGCCAACACGCTACTAACGCGCGACAGCATCGCTACAAAAAGTCGCCGCGGGCGAGGGCCTACTCCCAGGATATTAAATATCCTTTTGGTACAGCCGTGAGGCACGCCACTGTAATTTTTATTTTGCTTCTTTTTTTTTGTCTCGAGTTATCTATTTTTTTTTTAATATTATTGTTAGGTTCGCGTTTGACCACTATCACACCAGATGGTAAGCGATGATGAGGCCGACGATGGAGCACGCTTGCCTAGAACTAACCTAAATATTGTGTGTGCCAAAACTTGTGCCAAATAAATTCTTTTTTTCTTTCTATATGCTATTCTAGAACTAGGTCTATCCATGTACCAAATATCATCCGAATCCCATAAGCCGTTTATCGCATGAAGGAGTTACAAACAAACACACATACATATGAACTGATCAATTTAATTAATGGAATCTCGCCTAAAGCATATATCCAGCCTCAACTTTATCATCGCTAACCATTAGGTGAATCAAACGCAAACATCAATTTGTTATTAAACAAATGAAATTACAGACATGCAAAAATACTGCTACCGAGATTTTTGCAAAATATATGTACATAAATTACTTCAATATTAACTAACTACAAGTATTTATAACCTAACTATATACATACCTATGTACACATATACAAAACAAAAATACACTTAGGCGTCAAAATAGGTACTCCTCTACGTTGGTTTAATCTAGGCACGCCAAACACGTGGTCAGAAGACTAGCGACATTGCCACGTTGAATGGCAATACTAATTCTTTAAGTAACGAAAGACCCAGCGAGTAAGTCGATCAGTCGGTGAGAAATGTCTTTGAAAAGATGACGTGCACACGGACTCCATTACTCAAGCGTTTTGATCACAAGAGACTCAAAACTGTAATTACTGCTACTAGGTTTAAAGTATGGCATTAGCAAAAACTATTTAGGTAATCCGAATAAAATCCTTTATATAAGACTTCCGCTTTGGAAGTCGGTGAATACACGTGCCTACATGTGCTTATCGTGATTTCAACCTAATAGCTGTTATTACTACCTTTGTCTCATATATCTTGCACAATCTAAATGGATACAAAAGCTACCGACATTGTTTTTATATCGTGGTAAAGTCCCTTTATGTAAAGAATAAAAGAAACAAATATTTATCCTTTAGTGCGAAACCAGAGAGTAGAAAGAGTGAGGAAAAATAAAAAAAACGGAATAACCTCAAAATTAAGAACGGCCACGTATATTTTTATCTACGAATTAAAATTGGGTGGTCGTTATTTTAATTGCCAAAGGAACCAGTCTCATTTTTATTGTAAGGCACTAATTGGAGGAAAAACATGAAGAATGGAAAAAGAGTTTTCACATGTTTCAGAACATACCTTTTATTGGTTATCAGTAAAATGCCGACTTCTTTAGGTCATCATAACTCTTCAAATTAAACGTTGCCAAAAATTGGTAATTATAATAATAATAATAAAATCTTTATTGTAATAAAACCAAAATACAAATTAACTTAATACTACATCAAGAGTAGGGAGTACGATGGATGCGAGACGCACAGGACCGTTCATTGTGGCGACACTTGGGGGAGGCCTATGTCCAGCAGTGGACGTCTTTCGGCTGAAATGATGATGATGATGATGACATCAAGAGTGACGGATAAAAGACTACAGTGGATAAGGAAGCAAGATTCAGTTCCGTTCTAGGAGTTAACCTGTATTACGGCCACTAGAGGATGCTCCATCACCTCACTAGGATTATTACACTAAACGTCTGTAGTAAAAAGTTTTTGAATACTCAATACTCAATACTTTATTGCATTACATGGGGAATCCAGTGATTACAAAAGTGTGAATGTGCCACATTCACGACGTGTAAGAGTGCGTCTATGTGCTGTGTATGAGATATGAGATGTGTGATAAAACGAAGTACCTATGCAATAAAGGACTACAAAAAAAAATCTGTACATACCCCATAATACAAAGACGAAAGCCTTTTCATAGACACCAACACAACATTTTCCACCACCATTTTCAAAATCGAACAGTTCTACTTCCAAATTCAAACACAACTTCCAAATTCAAACACAAACTAAATTACGAATAATGGTCAGATTATAAAATCCAAAATTCTAAATTCAAAATGTCATTCCGGCCTTCCTTGTCATGAAGGCTGACTGCGTTGCACTGATTTCCTTCAAGCATTTTTCGTTGTATATATCCTCTCAGGGATATCTCGTCATTTTCCTTGAGTAGCAAGTTTATTCGTAGCAAGTATAAGCTCGACCATTCATCGCAAAGCTGGTTTGGTTAGATTCATAACAAAATTCGCGAATTATCTATGTATGTACCTATACTTGTTAATTTATGGAAAGTGTTTTTCTAAGCAATCTCGAATATAAATTTTAGAATATTTTAAGAAAAGTTCCACTGTTTTTTAGGGTTCCGTACCTCAAAAGGAAAAACTATCTCGGGGACGCCTTAAGGTATCGAGTTGACATTAATACCATATGCTCAGGTTTGCGGTTCCTTGAAGTTGTGAAAAAAATCAAGTTCTGAGTTAACGAAAAAAACGTTACGGCCGTTTATGTCGCAAAAAAAGTGTATTTCGACACTCTCAAGGGAATCAATATAGGAAAAAATCTCATAGCACAAATATAGGAAAAAATCTGAAAACTGTAAATTTGTAGTAATGTCACCAAAAAAAAAAAAACATTTTTTGCGATTCGGAAAGTCTTCGTAACACAATTCGGGAATTGGACTGTTTTCATAGGTAAGTTTGTACGGAACCGTCGGCGCGCGAGTCTGACTCGCACTCAGTTTTTTTGTTATTGGGTCTATAGAATAGGGAGTAGGTAGCATGCTCATAGGCCATGAAAACAAGACAAAAATCTTGTGTAAAGGATTTTGACAGACCGATTGAACTAGACTAGAGTTGACAAGCACCTATTCTAATTAACTATGAGTTATAGTGGAGTTAAGAGTGAATAGGTTACTACTGGGCAAGGGTGTTCCATCATCAACCACATCATCGCTAGCCTTCAGATGGCATAGTAGCCTAACGCGAGCTTAACAAACATAAAAAAAAATAGATGGAATTTAGATTCTTAATTTTTTAAGGTCTAAAAGGTTTTTCCCAATCAATTCATTCATTACTTCTGCTCTTTTCCTTGTCCCAAGGTCGAAAATTTTGATAAATTTATTATAATAACTTTTCTATACTACAATTGCTCCAGGATGGAGCATTAGAGTTCAAAGTATATATATATAAACTTTGAACTCTTAGCATGAATGCCTTTGAATGTTCCCACTGTTGTGACTCAGGCCTCCTCTCTAATCCACCACGCGGGCCCAGTGCAGGTTGGTGGATGTCACATGTTTTCGAATTTTTGGTTCTAGGACATGCCGATTTCCTCACGATGTTTCCCTTCACCGTTTTGAGAGCAGTGGTGATGAAATAAATTACACAAAGTAAAGTGCCTGGCTGGGTTTGAACTCGCGACGCACAACTCGTACGTCGGGGGGCCGTTACCACTCGGCCACCACTGCTCTATTTTATTAATATTTACAAATTTATTTTCTTAATATTCTTTTGTATTTTTATGCACCTGCCATATTTTCTTTTCACCACCCTAGGTTGAAGGTAGAGAATGCTTAAGGCATTAAGTCCGCCTTTGTACTTTTGTGTTGCATGAAGTTTTAATAAATAAACAAATAAAATAAATGGATTGCGGGTGACGGCTGTCGGATTCATACAATGCAAAGATGGATATTTTCGTTCTGCTGTCATCCTACAAATAGTGAAACTAAAAAAAGACCTTATATATAGTGTGTAGTTATGTGTGTGTACACTTTAAAATGTATTTGCGTAAGCTTCTACAATTTATGACTGTTAGTTCGCTAAAAAATAAACTACAAACAAACTTATTAAGTATAAGCAGGAAAATGTATGCAATGTGAGGTAACTTAGAACGTAGGTAGGTTTTACCATTGCGTAAGAGGGCAAATCAAAAATATCTTTAATACAAGGATAACATAAGAAACTTTAGCGGTTTAGTCTTTTTACAGTTTCAAACCAAATTGTAAATTTATTTAATTTACAATTTTTTCCTGCATATAGTCGATTCAAAAATAAAAATACCATTGAAACTTTAAATTGAGGAACATCGTCTTAAATTTCTTTAAGTGAAATATTTTACATATGTATGGGTGGCGCCGCATCCGTCCACCGGATGCGGAGGCCAAAGAGGCGGAGCTGTACGAGGGGTACAGAGCGGCAAAGCGCACCCTCCGAGCGGAGATAAGGCGGGCCAAACTTGAGGCCCGCAACGTGTGGCTGGGGACTCTGAATGGGGACCCATGGGGACGCCCGTACAAGTTGGTACGGGACAAACTCCGCCCCTGGGCTCCCCCGCTGACGCAGAGTCTCCGGCCCCAGCTCGTGGAGGGTGTGGTGAGCACTCTGTTCCCCACGCGAGGGGAACACTCTCCCCCGCCCATGGCTCCGCCACCAGCGGTGTCCGACGCGGACCACGATGGCGACGACGACGACAACGCTCCAGAGGTGACCGAGGTAGAGATGAGAGTGGCGGTACGAAGGCTGAGTGCCAAGAATACCGCCCCAGGACCCGACGGCTTGCCTGGGAAGGCATGGGTCCTGGCCATGGAGGCTCTCGGGCCTCGACTAAGAGGGCTCTTCAGCGCATGCTTGGAGAGGGGCCAGTTTCCACTTCGCTGGAAAACGGGGAAACTGGTCCTCATCGCGAAGCCGGGGCGCCCCGCGGACTCTCCGTCCGCGTACCGGCCCATTGTGCTGCTCGACGAGGTGGGCAAGCTCTTTGAAAGAGTAATTGCAGACCGCCTCGTCGCACACCTAACACGGGTGGGGCCGGATCTGGCGGACGGCCAGTTCGGCTTTCGCAGGAGGCGCTCCACGGTGGACGCCATCATGTGCGTGCGAGCTCTCACGACGGGGGATGCAGTGGCCCAGGGCAGGTGTGTCGTGGCGGTGTCTTTGGACATCGCCAACGCCTTCAACTCCCTGCCTTGGAGTAGCATTGGGAGGGCACTCCGGTATCACCGGATGCCCGACTACCTCTGTCGTGTGGTCGAGGCGTACCTGTCTGACAGGTACATAACCTACCCTGGTCACCAGGGGGAGTGGGAACGTCGAGAGATGTCGTGCGGTGTTCCGCAGGGATCGGTACTAGGGCCGCCCTTGTGGAACATCGGATACGACTACGTGCTGCGCGGCGACCTCCCTGGCGGGGTCAGCGTGGTCTGCTACGCAGACGACACGCTGGTCCTGGCGCAGGGAGAGTCGTACCAGGCGGCGGTCGAACTAGCGACACGCGGGGTTGCGACAGTCGTTGGCAGGATCCAGGAGCTGGGACTCGAGGTGGCATTGCACAAGTCCGAGGCCATGTGCTTTCACGGCCCTCGGAACGCGCCACCACCGGGTTCCCAGCTAACGGTGGGAGGAGTCCACATCGGCGTCGGGTCAACGATGAAGTACCTGGGACTCGTTCTCGACAGCCGATGGGATTTCGACGAGCACTTCCGACGTCTGGCTCCCAAACTAAATCGGACTGGGGCTGCCCTCGGGCGGCTCCTGCCCAACCTTGGGGGTCCAGACGCCTCCTGCCGGAGGCTCTACGCGGGGATCGTTCGGTCCATGGCCCTTTATGGCGCGCCGGTGTGGGCGCCGGGGCTGCGGAAGCAGCCGGCGGCCCGGCTGAACGCGTGCCAGAGGGTCATGGCCATACGGATGGTGCGAGGATACCGGACGATTTCCCGCGAAGCGGCGAGCCTCCTTGCTGGCCAGCGACCATGGGATCTGGAGGCAACAGTCCTTGCACTCATGCACGAACGGCGCATGGAGATGCAACGCCGGGGCGAAACTCCGCTGCCGCAACAAGTCGCGGCATGGCGGACAGAGTTCCGGCGAGTTCTCATGGAGAAATGGCGACAGCGACTGTCGCGACCCCGTGCTGGGCACGCCACAATTATGGCGGTAAGTCCCCTCTTTGAGGCGTGGTTGGAAAGACCTCACGGCGTCCTCACATTCCGCATGACGCAGGTCCTCACCGGACACGGTAAGTTCGGGAGGTTCCTGCACCGGATTCGTGCGGAAACGACGCCCGGGTGTCGCCACTGTGTGGCCCACCCGGAGGACACGGTGGAGCACACGGTGGAGGTGTGCCCCGCTTGGGCAGAGCAACGCCGTGACCTCGTGAGGGCAATCGGCGGCGGTGATCTCTCGCGCCGGGCCTTGGTACAGGCCATGCTCCGGAGCGAGGAGGAGTGGCAGGCGGTCGCCTCTTTCTGCGAAGCAGTAATGCTAGCTAAGGAGGCGGCCGATCGCGTGAGGCAACGGTCCTTACGCTCCAACCGCCGCCGGGATTCCGATCCCGATTTCCGGCCACCGTAGGCGCGGGCTTGCAGACGGCGAGCAATGGGTGGCTCGCCGTCTGACCGTCCGGTAACCGTCCGGACCAAGCCCAAGTCGTCGACGGCGCGTTTTGTTCCACGCGCGCCTCAAGGAGATGTCAGCAAATCGTAGGGGCCCAGCAGGGTCGAAGCCTACTGGGGCCACGGGTAGTGTGAAAGCGGAACCCGGGGCCCTGGGACGAAGGCAACGAAGGAACAGGAGTGGGTTTTTAGTCAGTAAGAGTCTGACACTATCTCCCGCTCCGCCCAAGAGCGGGGATGTCATTAGGATGATTTTCCCACCGAAAAAAAAAAAAAAAAAAAAAAAAAAAACATATGTATGGGTATTTTATTTTATTATGGAGGTTGGTTTTAAGAGGAGAGGAGAAGAGGCTTTTTCAATTGCCTATCGTCAACGTTGAAGCTTGTTGCTTCATCTAACGCAATTCAACACGATGTTGCTGAAGAGTCAAGGCGAAAAAAGAGAGATAACGCCTGAAAACTCAGTTGGCATTCGGTAATTCCGTGATTTACTCGAATATTTCACAAAACTTGTTGCAGGAAATACGTATTTTTTTTAAACATTCGGAAGTTTTTTTAATATTCATTTTGTAGTGTTCCGTACCTCAAAAGAAAAAATGGAACCCTTATAGGATCATTTTGTTGTGCGTCTGTCTGTCTTTTTCTCTGTCTGTCAAGACCCTTTATCTCGGGAACACGTGAAGGTATTGAGTTGAAATTAAAACCATATACTCAGGTCTGCGGTCCCTTGTCGCAAAAAACGTGTATTTTGACACTCTCAAGAGAATCAAAATTCATAGGGTACCCGTTGAATCCTGAAAATTGGCATAAAGCAAGGTCTTATATTATACAAATAAAAAAATACTTTTTGCGATTCGGAAAAATCTTCGAGACTCCATTCGGGAACAATTTACAGTAAGCGTGTACAGAAGTCTCATTGCGCGAGTCCGACTCGCACTTGCCCAGTTTTTTATTTATTTATTATTGATAAACTAGCGCTTGACCACTATCTCACCTGATGGTAAGCGATGATGTGGTCATCGCCGTCGTCGGTGGAGCACACTTGCCCAAAAGTAACCTATTCAGTCTTGACTTAAAGAGGTTGAGTTAGTGATGCCTGCCCCCCAGCCAAGTTACGATCGATTCGTTTGCGTCGAACGCCTCGAGTAGGCGACGCCTCCTATTCCTTTGTTCTACGTGACTGAGCGTTGAGATGACGTCAAAATAAAGGAATCGGAGGCGTGGCCTACTCGAGTCGTTCGACGCAAACGAAACGATCTTCCAACTAGGAAACGGAACTACCATACCAAACCGCCAATGCTACGTGATTTCGACCACGTTATTTGTATTTCGGTGACTCTGCGTACGCGCCGGGCATATCATCGATTTTTCCTCGTAGATTACGCAGTTTCTAAAGGAAAATACGATATTACGCATTTGTTTTGATTTCCTGGAGATCCCAGCCACATTTATGTATATAATGAACTCGGGCCGTTATATAAAAACAAGTTTTTTTTTATTTAAGGATAAAAGTAAACTTGTAATGGATTGGTAGAAAGCTAATATTAGAATTTAAAGAGGTATTTATGTAAATTAGAATAATAAAATGTAGACATGTAAAAAGATATTATTGGCCTTTTGAGTAGTAAAAAAAGTTGCCATGATATCATGGTGTTTTTGTCTCCTCATACGTATTATTTAAGAGGACTACAAGACCTACAAAAGAAAAAGATTCGCAAAGACACAATGCTTGTAAATATGAAGCACTTTAGCGTTTTAAAATGAATCTGCACATTTTAATATAGAATTAAAACTCTTTTTAAATTTTTTTTTTTACTATTTTAACTATTCACATAGGTAAGTTTGTATGGAACCCTCAGTGCGCGAGTCCGACTCGCACTTGTCCACTTTTATCTATTGAACTGAATTAGCTGTATTATGTTTGGAATACACTATATATTTAACATTTATCCTGAAAAATACCATATATTTTTCTGATTCTGTTTACAGCAGGCTGGCTGGCCTTCCCCTCTAAACAAGTTACGACCGTTTTGTTTGCATTGAACGACTCGAGTAGGCCTCGCCTCCGATTCCTTTGTTCTGACCACGTGACTGAGCGTCGAGATGACGTCAGAGCAAAGGAATCGGAGGCGTGGCCTACTTGAGGCGTTCGACGCAAACGAAACGTTCGTAACTTGGCTAGGGGGGCTTATCCGGCACTGCGAAAAAGTATATTGGATCATATACTTTTAGCTAGCATAGGGCCTGTAGCACATTCTACCAAGCCCCCCTTAGCTTTTACAAATGATAACGAATTAATACTTCTTAAATTTATTTTCCAAACGGGCCCTGGGAATCTTATGGGTCTATAGGTAGTTGCCTTGAAATCGGGAAGTGGTTATAATTGATATGGCACAAGTTTCCAGATTTGTTTTTGTACTCCTCAAAGCGAGGCCCGGAGCATTTCTACTCTTTCTATGTGGCTGATCCGAACCTGCTTTTGCGCATTATTAAACTCGCGATTAGCTCTTGTAGCAGTGGTGGCCGAGTGGTAATGGCTCAGACTTACGAGTTGCAGGTCGCGAGTTCAAACCCAGCCAGGCGCATTACTTTGTGTAATTTATTTCATCACCATTGCTCTCAAAACGGTGAAGGAAAACCTCGTGAGGAAACCGGCATGTCCTAGAACCAAAAACTCGAAGACATGTGACATTCACCAACCTGCACTGGGCCCGCGTGGTGGATTACGGCCCATTCCCTCTCCTAAAGAGGAGGCCTGAGTCCCAACAGTGGGAACATTGAAAGGCTGATTATACTATACATATAGCTCTTGTAGTCCTCTTAAGTAGGTATGCCAAAAGCCAAACACGTTTGATAATAGCCATTTCGTAATTCCAGTTTTCACAGGAAACCTGTTTTACCTTCATTGTTATTGTTAAAGTCTCAAATGGAAAATTATGTTTTTTGTTGCATTCAAAATGTCAGGGGCCCAAGTCTGCTATTTTTATAAATTCGTCATTTCAACACGATCCCATTGTCATTTTGCTAAAAGTTCGTAATCTGCTAATTCGTAATAATCGATCATTGATCAGTCAATGGTCTCGTAATAGGGTTGTGTTAGAATGACAAATTAATGAGAGCACAATGACGTTCTAATGGTAGGTCACTGATCAACGGAACTGTCAAAATTTTAGCAGATTACCGCATACGTCAGACATCTCGCGTCGTCTGACACCATGTCCCGCTCCGCCCAAGAGCGGGATTTATCATTAGATGACTTTCTTACCTAAAAAAAAAATACGTCAGACATTCATTTGACGATATTTACGAGATTACCATTCTATGCCATTTCTTTCAATGGAGTGTCAGTGGATGAGCATTGGAAAGTCATAATGACGCCATTATATTAGTAGATTACCAAACTTGTCAAAATCAACAATTATGAAGTCAACGATAGACCCTTCTGACACTATTGTAATAGCAGACTTGAGGCCCAAAAGTTCAGAACACTCACTAGATTTTTGGTTACACAGCAATATTGACTGGTTCTAGAGTACGGAATTGTTCGAAAGAGTCAATGTGGTTCCTTTTTACGTGGAAAATCGTCGAATAACTTCTCTGAGTGACAGACTTTTACTGACTAAAACCCACTTCAGTTACCCTCAGGGACTGAATTACCCAAAAATTAAGATACCTTTAAATTTCGGTATGACGTCATACCGTTAAATAAAGGTTACCGAAATATTTCGATATCGTAAAATAAGGATATCAGCGGAATTTTAAGGTAGAAAATAAATACCGGTATATTTCGGTAGAAATACTATAACCTTTATAATGATTTCGGTAGCAATACCATAACCTTTATAAATGAATCGGTAGCAGAACCTAAACCTTAAAAATAGGGGTTTTCTTTGATGCACCGCCTCGCCACTCGTCTGTCGTGCACTTCCCGATTGTTACACATTGTAACTAAGTAGGTATTGGTTTTTATTTCCGATCGGAAAGACTGATTGTGAGTGACTACTGCTTTCAGACTTTGATCTTCAGAAATATGTTTACCTCTGCCGGCGTACCGCAGGGGGGCGTTCTTTCTCCTCTTCTTTTCGCTATCTTAATGAACTCAATTTCCAATGAACTTCTCTCATCCTACCACCTTAACGCTGACGATCTTCAAATATATTCGCAAGCTCTGTTTGATGAACTATCCGAGGCAGTTAACATGGTCAACCAAGATTGAGCTCGTATATCTGAGTGGAGTGTGGCTTATGTGTGTAAATCCTCTGAAGACCCAAGTCATTGTTGTCGGCAGCCCTAGGTTGCGCTCAAGAATGGACTGGACGCGGCTCCCACCGATTGTTTTTGATGGCTCAACGATTTCATACAGTGAAGAACCTTGGTATTATTATTGATAAAGACTTTTCGTGGGGACCTCAGGTGTAGGAAGTTAGCCGCAAGTTGTTTGCGTCTGCGTGGTCATTACGAAGGCTGCGCAATTTTCTTCCAACTACTACCAAAACTGCGCTTGCCCAATCCCTCCTTCTCCCAATACTTGATTATACCGATGTCAGTTATCTGGACTAACTGAAGTGCAGCTAGATAAGCTTGAGCAATTTCAAAACTTCTGTATTAGATTCATATTTGGATTGCGCAATTCTGTATTAAGCACAAGTGGTTGACAATCCGCTTTCGCCGGAATGCTCATATTTTATCGTTGCTTTATAGTGTCCTGTTTATTCTTACAACACCCTCATATCTCAAAGAACGTTTTAAGTTAATTCATGACACACATTCTAGACACTTGAGATCATCGGAGAATTTGACCCTTTTGATGCTCTCACATTCTACCAAGTTTTGTGACCGTCGTGAAGTCGTTTGCGATCCAGGCGGTGCGTTTATGAAACGCGTTGTCACTACCAATTATGCAAGCCCAGTCACTAGTTTCATTCAAAAATCTAGATAAAAATATATCCTTTCTCTCTAACACTATCCTGGTTCTACGTAATTTAATTTCTTCCACCAACTCTACTTTATTCTTACTTTTTCTCTTTTTCTTCTTTTTTTTCGTCCCTTTTTTAATGAATTTGTGTAATATTATAATATGTATGTATATATGGTGTCGGACGTAAAGAAAAGCACCATCCCATATTTTCCCGTGGGTGTCGTAAGAGGCGTCTAAGGGATATTTAGAGACTGTGCATACTACAGCACCTTAGGTCACCCCGTGGTGGCGGGTAAACTACCAATAAAAGCATTCCCAAGGAGGGTTGGTGACAGGCTGGCGGCCGACTTTAAAAAAAATCTAGCCAAATTCCTTTGCAACATGTTCGGTCTTAATGGAATGCGCGATAGGCTTAAGGCGTAACCCACAGGCGACGCGCAGGGGCAGTACCCGGCTCCTGTGGGAAATGGACCAGGGTTGTTGCACCACCTCGGGCGGGTGCAACGTAAAAAGCTAGCTCGGAAAATAAGATTGAGGTATGCAAGTTGGAATGTTGGGTCTAAGACTGGAAGGGCCAGAGAGTTAGCGGATGTATTGAAAAAAAGACGGATAAATATATCATGCTTGCAGGAAACTAAATGGAGAGGAACAAAAGCGAGATAAATTGGTGAGGGATATAAGTTCTACTATTGTGGAAGTGATGGAAAAAGAAATGGTGTAGGAATAGTGTTAGACGGTAAATTGAAAAAAAGCGTGATGGAAGTACAAAGGATTGGTGATAGATTTATAGTTGTGAAAGTTATGTTAGAGAATGTGAATGTTGAATGTAGTTAGTGAAGGAGAGACACTGCTGTAATCCGCTACTGAAATGACTGGCAGTAGCCAATACGTGATACCAGAAAGAGACGAACACATGATCACGTTCAAAAGAATCATAAGACCCAAATCGACTACTTTCCAATTCGGCGCAACCACCTAAAGAACGTCAAAGACTGAAAAGTACTGCCAGGAGAAGACCTAGTCTCACAACACAGACTCCTGTTTATGATATCAGGGGTCAAAATGCTGCCTAACAAACACAAAAAGCGTACTTCCCCTAAAATAAAATGGCATATGTTAGAGAGAAATGATTGTGCGAAGAAGTTCAGGGAGCAAGTGGTGGACAGAATGATAGAGATTAGAGAAATGAATGATCGAAGTATAAATGAAAGCTGGAATGAGATGGCTCGATGTATCAGGCATGCAGCAAAAGATATTTTGCGAGAGACGAGAGGAAAGGGCATAATAGGTAGGGATACATGGTGGTGGTCGACAGAAATTCAGAGTGTATTGAAAGAAAAGAGGAAAAAAATCAAAGAATGGCAACGTGTAGAGCCAGGAAACGCTACTTCAAACGTTGAAAAAAAAGAATGAGTATACGTTTTAAAGAAGAAAGCCGTGGCAATAGCAAAATTAAAAGCCCAGGACAAACTATATGACACACTGGACAGTCCTGCAGGCCAAAAAGAGCTATACCGGCTTACTTGAATAAAAGGGAGAAAGGCGAGGGATGTTTGTCAGGTAAGATGTATAAGAGATGAAACTGGAATGGTTCTATCGGATGATGAAAAAATCAAAAAGAGGTGAAATTAATATTTTGAAAGACTGATGAATGAGGAAAATAATTGGAGTGGAGTGTTAAAGAATAAACCAGTGAATGTGTGATTAGTGAGAATTGTTAGTATGGATGAAGTCAAAATAGCAGTAAATGGAATGAAGAATGGTAAAGCCATTGGTCCAGATGGAATACTAGTTGAAGTTTGGAAGTTATTGCAAGTAGATGGATGGACATGGTTAGCTTTGTTTTTCAATAAGTTGTTGAGGGAAGAAACCATACCTGATGAGCGGTACAATAACTCTTTGGTGCCCATTTTTTAAAACAAAGGTGATGTGCTTGAGTGCAACAATTATAGAGGAAGCTATGTCACGTGATATGAAAGCCTGGGAGAAAATTATTGAAAGGTGACTGAGAGAAGAGAGTGAAATTTCACAGAACCAATTCTGTTTTACGGTCGGGGTACAGCGGATACCATTTTCGCCATACGCCAGCTGTGTGAAAAATACAGAGGTGCGCATAAAAACTTGCACATGGTATTCGTTGACCTCGAAAAACCATACGACGGGGTACCTCGTGAGTTTCTGTGGTGGACCCTTATGGAAAATGGTGTGCCTGGGAAGTATGTGCTGTTGATCCGAGCGATGTACAGTCGATGCAGTACCCAAGTCCGGTCTACAGTGGGCACCACTGGCAGCTGCAATGTGGCTGTCGGCTTATATCAAGGGTCGGCTCTCAGCCCTTACCTCTTCCTGATGATAATGGACGCTCTGGCGTCGGTCATTCAGGAAGAGGCTCTCTGGTGTATGCTGTTTACAGATGATATTGTGCTGGTTGCCGCGAGTAGCTTAGAGGTCCAGAACAGATTGGAGGTGTGGTGGCACAGAATGGAGAGTGTTGGCCTGAAATTGAGTAGAACCAAAACAGAATACTTGTTCTGCGATTTCGGCGGTCTCTCAAATCTAGTGCCTTAAGCTCTCGCTGCAACGCCCATACCGATCTGCTCCGACATTCGATACCTCGGGTCGCTCGTCCAAGGGGACGGTGAGGTAGACCGGGACGTAACACATCGGATCAACGCAGGATGGATGAAATGGCGACAGGTCACGGGAACGAACGTGTGACCCACGGATGCCCCTCAAGTTGAAGGGTAAAATCTACAAGTCCGTCATAAGGCCTGTCATACTGTATGGATCAGAATGTTGGGCCATGAAAAAGACGAATGAAAAAAAATTGCACGCAGCGGAGATGAGAATGTTAAGATGGACGTGTGGTGTGACGAGAATGGATAAAATGAGAAATGAGTATATTAGGGGAGGTTTGAAAGTGGCGCCAGTGACTCAAAAGTTGAAAGGGAATCGTTTGTCTTGGTTTGGTAATATGAAGAGGAGGGAAGAAACGCATGTTACTAAAAGAGTTATGAGTTTAGATGTGGATGGATGGAGAGGGAGAGGGAGACCAAAGAAAAGATGGATGGATTGTGTGAGAAGTGATATGAAAGAAAAGGTAGTTAGAGCGTGATGAGTGACAGGACAGAACGGAAGAAAAAAACCAACCCAAATAAAATGGGATATGATATCAGGAAGGGCAGGAAGATGATGATATATTTATAGTCATATTTTGTGTTTTATATCGAGATTGATTAATTTGTTAACAGTCCACCGCAGACTACCCCTGTATTATTTTAAGTACCTGCTTACGATCCATCCTAAGGTTGTCTGGTAGATATCACTGTCAGCGATAATACCGCCATTAAGACCGCCACCCATATATTTAAGTTTATGCATAAGTAGTGTTACTTTTTTGATGTAGGTACAATAAAGTTTATTCTATTGTACTTTTATAATAGCTGAACATCTAATCACTAGGCAAGTCAAGGCAATTATTTTCCTTTGAAAATGAAAAAAAATGCGTAAACTGCGTTTAGATGCTCTCTGCCCATTTTATTATTTTAATTATAAAAATCACGTAGATAAAAGTAAGCAGTTGAGGAAAAAAAATAACGTACTACCCGGTACACAGTCAGCAACAAATAAAGATATTATAAATAAAAGAGTACCTACAGCGAATAAAATGCACAAATACCTACACTAGTTCTAACGTGTTCGACACCCCAGTGCACCCGCGCCAGGCCTCTTGCATGTTTTTCGGTACCGAAATCGTTTAAAGGTTAAATAACTATTTAGTCCTACCTTTATTTGTAAAGGTACCGGTATAGCTCAACCTTAATTTTAAATCGGTACCGATATATTTTTGAGGTATCTTAACCTATAACCGTAACCGCTTTCAGTCCCTGGTTACCCTTTTGTGTTCCACGCACGTCTCAAATTGATATCAGCAAGATTGACGGAACCTTTTAGGGCTAACGTGTAACTGATAACAGTGATAACGCATAACGTGACACGCGCAACGGGTAACTGAAGGAACACTATAGGTATTAATCGTTAAAAGTCTGACAATCCCTCTCGCTCCAGCCAGAGCGGGATGAGTTATTTGTTGATATCCATGTGACGCTAATGTAACGTAAGGCGTAACATGTAAGTTAAGAGTGAGTTATGTTAGGGAAGAGAGCATGAGGAGTGCTAGAGTGTTATCATGAAAGTGTAGCGTAAGTAAGTTATAAGTATGTGAGGAAAGGTAAAAGGAGTGTTAAGTTATAGGAGGGAGAGGAAAGAGTGGTAAAGTTAAGAGGGAAATAATAATAATGTATCCTTGTGAGGTATATTATAAAATATAAAACAATTGAAGTATAAAAGATAAAAAGATACAAATGTCAGCTTCTTTAAGCTTTTTCAGCGTTTTTAACTCATTCACGTTCGAGCGGCTGGACGGATTTGGATGAAATTTGGCACAGGGGTAGACTATGTCCTGGAATAGGACATAAGATACATTTTATCCTAGGAGTATGTTCTATTAGAATAATTTTCTATTGTTACGCGGGCGAAGCCGCCGGCAGAAGTTAGAAGTGATATCATTAGAAGAAAACATGTTTCCCCAAATGAATAGCAATAAAATCAAGACCATGATGATTGTTCCCTATTTGAGGAGTGGCTGGAGAAACCTCACGGCGTCCTCGCCTTCCGCATGAAGCAGGTTCTCACCGAACATGGTCAGTTCGGGAAGTTCCTGCACCGGATTCGTGCGGACTTAACACCTGGTGGTCTCCACTGTGTGGACCGCTCGGAGGACACGGTGGAGTACACGGTAGAGGTGTGCCCCGCTTGGGCAGAGCACCGCCGTGTCCTCGTGGGGGAGATCGGTGGCAACGATCTCTCACGCCGGGCGTTGGTACAGGCTATGGTCCGAAGCGAGGAGGAGTAGCAGGCGGTCACCTCCTTCTGCGAAGCAGTAATGCTAGCAAAGAAGGAGGCCGCACGTGCACGCGCTAGGGCACGGCCCTCACGCCCCAGTCGCCGAGATCCCGGAAGGCGAACAATGGGTAGCTCGCCGTCCGATCGTGCGGTAACCGTCCGGACCGAGCCCAAGTCCACGGCGCGTACTGTTCCAAGCGCGCCTCAATAAGGTGTCAGCAAACCGTAGGGGTCGAAGCCTACTGAGACCAAGGGTGCCCAAGAGCGGGGGATGTCATTGAATGATTTTCCCACCGAGAAAAAAAAAGACCTTGTTGATGATTCGTGGTGTAATAAAAAGTACATGCACGACAAAAACACAAAAACGTTCGCTCTGTTTGACTGATGCACTTTAGTCGGACCGATTAATCATATTCGACTCAGAGACACTAGTGACATACAACCTTTGGGGAAATAAAGTAACATTCACGTCATATAAGGAAAGGTAAAACTAATTAAATGAGTAACTGAAATCAAATACCTAGAATATAAATAGTTATAAAATTAATGTTACCTACGCATCCTTTTACCTTGCGTCTTGAGGTAGGTTCTTCGCAAATTCAAAGAATAAAAAAAAGATAGAAAGAAAAGAAAGAAAGAAAACATGTTTATTCTGCCTCAATAGACGCACAAATTATTACAAAAATATAAAAACTAAGTTCCCTGACAGGCCATATGTGTATCTGGCATAACTGTGTTGCTCTATATGACCATAGACAACACAATTGTCTAGATTATCTGTTGTATTTTGACGCCGGCCTTAACAGAGACAAACATAAACAAAAATAAACCAAAGATTTGATTGCTGTCAAACATATATGTTTCATTAATGAAATCTTGAAATCGCTCATTTAGCAAAAAACGATGCCGCCGTATCAGCCCTATCAATGATGTGGGGCCCCCAGGCTGCAAGGCCCCCAAAGTGGGCATTATTCTTTTCCTGATAAGAGGCCTGTAGTTAATTAGTAATGATATAATTACTAATAGCTATAATTGATAGTGTTTCAATATTATAGCTCGCTCGGCTCGTTCTAGAATTTTTCTACGTAAGATCAGAATAAAAATTAACCTGCCCTAGTCCAGATTACTGTATTAAACGAGCTCATTTTCAATCGGGACTTGTCAACCTATCCAGTAATCGCGTCTCGAAAAAGGCATACAAAAATATTTGATACAGGGCCCCTCTCGGGCTAGCTACGCCACTGGCCAATAAGGAACCTACTTAATACTTTTTTTAAGTCAATTTAAACAAGAGGCTGCTTTAAAAAAATATTCCTGAGGCACACGCAATCAACATTTAAATTATAAACACTGTAAAAATTAAAATGGATACACATCGCAACAGTAACATAAAATAAATGGCGGAAACTTGTTACTGTAATCTGTCACTAGTTATACATAATTATGGATATTGCGATGTTTAAAACATCACAATATCCATAACAGTCAGATTCAACGTGACTTCTGTGGGCCCTGGGGCATAAGATGCTCTGAGTAATACTTAGATATCTTGTAAAGCCGGGTATTAATTAAGCAACATTTGTTTATAAACACTGTTTTTAAACAGTTTATAAACAGTGTTTCACAATGTTTCAAACAGTTTATAAACAAAGGTGATAAAAAATTGTTGTAGAAACATGTTGCCGTGCTCCCCACTTCGAATGGAGTACTCTGGAGTACCTAAAATACGCCACTGACGCTGCTATAAACGTGGCCCACTGGGCCTTAAAACTTTGAGGGAAGAGAAAACCATCGATTCGACTTTGGTACTCTAATATTATATGGGCCACCGTTTAGTCTTGGTACATTTCAACTTACTTTCTTTAATTGATCGTATATGATTAATTAGAGAGTTAGATAAAGAAAAAGAAATGAAAACTGAAGACTCAGGTAGTGTAGTAGGCATTTTTTTTTAGATACGCTAATCTGATGATAAGATATCGATTAACATTCAAAACCAAGGTTCGCGAGCTAATTCGTAAGAAGTTGGCAGTAGTGTCATCACAGCGCTAATGTTTTAAAATTGTCGATTTGAACTAATTATTTGACTTTATTAGTGTAGATATATATATGTAGATAGTTTATTAATTTGTGTATGTATTATATAATTGTATGATATTTATGGTTTATTAGTATATCTATTCTTGTACCTATTCGCCTTTTCTCTCTCTTTTATTGCACCTACCACTATTTATCTCGCATCACCCTAAGGTTGACTGGTAGAAAATGCCTAAGGCATTAAGTCCGCCGCTGTACGTTTGTGCATAAAGTATTTAATAAATAAATAAATATTCAACAGCATTAGATGAAAGAAAATTCTTTATTTAGTTAATTTTTTTCTTTAATCTTTATGGGACCATCTGGGGCAAAGTAAAAAAAAAATATCCGCAATTTTGCGTTTTTCATATAATGACTGATAACTTTTGTTATTATTAAAGTACAATTTTAACTTTATCGTACAATAACTTACTAAAAATAGTATATTCCACAACATTGCGAATCTTTTACCACAGATATCTGTAAAAAAATCCTTGAAAATACAAAACAACAAATTAATCAATGAATTTGAACCTCGATAACATTATTTTTGTTAGATCGTGTATTGTCTTATAAATCTTGGTAAAAACGAGTTTTAACGAGTCAGTTATCAGATTGTTTTGAAATCAGTCTAGCGTCACTATTTGTGTAACTGACGTTAATAATGTAAAAACAATGTTTTTAAAGATTACTAGGAATTACTCCTGTACCGTGGATGCGTAAACAAACATGTAATCTCACATACACGAGACATTCAGACCCGTAACAAGTAGGTATGTTTAGGCCATACAAATATTTGTTCATGTAATACAGCCCCCCTAGCCAAGTTACGATCGTTTCGTTTGCGTCGAACGACTCGAGTAGGCCACGCCTCCGATTCCTTGGTTCTGACGTCATCCCAACGCTCAGTCACGTGGTCAAAACAAAGGAATCGGAGGCGTGGCCTACTTGAGGCGTTCGATGCAAACGAAACGATCGTAACTTGGCTAGGGGGGCAGGAATCGAAACCGCGACACAGTCAATCGCTCAACCACTGCGTGACTGCGCTAACCGTGCCATCGTCGTCTACGCAATCTAATTTGTTTAGGCCTAACTGTAGGTGTCGGTGGCGACGTATATATGGCCAGGACGGGTCACTGATCAGAAATAACAAGGGCAAATTAGCTTATAGGGAGCTAAAAGACTTTCTAATTTTAGACTAGCTGGTGTCCGCGATAGACTCGTAAAACAGCACAATGCTAAAATAAAATAAGAAATAAAAATTGCTTTATTTTCCTTCTAATACATATTTCTTTTTTTTTTTGTTCTTTACCTTGACTATTGAAGTTTTGAGTATCATTTAATTATCTTTAGTTTTGTTTTTGTAACTTTTTATAACCTGATTTTTAATAGATAATAATTATATATTTGGTCTGTATAAAGATCGCTAGACAGTGGTAAAAGCCTCCTCCAGTCGTTTCCACGTTGATCTTTCTCGGGCCACTCTGCTCCATGTTTTTCCTGCTATTTTTATAATGTCGTCAGTATCTCTTTTACGGTCTGCCTCGTCTGCGCTTTCTGCCCATAGGGTACCAGTTAGTGGTGATTTTGGTCCACCTTTCGTCTGATGCTCGTTGGATATGTCCGGCTCATTTCCATTTCAAGTCAAAAGCACCATGCTATTTGATCATAGATTTCAAGAAGTTCTTTTTTTGCGTGAAACCCTAGATCGTTTTATAAAATAAAAGTATCCTATCATCTTACGGACAAAGCCCGAAAAATCGCCAAACTTAAGTGGCAGTGGGCAGGGCACATTGCTCGCAGAACAGATGGTCGGTGGGGTTGAAAGGTTCTGAAATGGCGACCACGTACCGGAAGA
Organism: Mythimna vitellina; assembly: GCA_949316375.1. NCBI lineage: Eukaryota > Metazoa > Arthropoda > Insecta > Lepidoptera > Noctuidae > Mythimna > Mythimna vitellina. Next base: position 21,048,611 of record OX438701.1, on the reverse strand, counting down.
CGCAGCGTTGATATGCCTCCCACAAGGTGAACCGATGACCTGGTGAGGGTCGCGGGAATACGATGGATACGAAACGCACAGGACCGGTCATTGTGGCGACATTTGGGGGAGGCCTATGTCCGTCAGACGTCTTTCAGCTGAAATGATGATGATGATGAGCCTATCAGCTAGTCATCATCGGAGATTAACCGGAACAAACAGAAAGACACTATATTACTAAACTACCTTATAAATATAATATAATTAACTATATTATAAATTACTAATTTAAACTTTTAAAAAATTTAAAATGTTAAAAAAACAAAATTTGATTAAATACAATCAGATACTTCAATTCGTACATATTTACGAAGCGATTTTAAGCAATACAGCATTAATCCTTATCCAATTAAGTACCTTAAATACATTGTGCATTTAATATAGATCAATATGGCGCTTTACACCATGTAATTTAAATGAATATTTTCGAAGATATTACAGATTTAAAATGCAGGGACATAGCGGTTGCGGTGGTACCAGAATTGCACCCGTGCGAAGTCGGGGCAGGTCGCTAGTTGTGTATAAAACAGATGTATTGATTAATTAACAAACCATACCCTACTAAAAAGTATTTAGATGTTATGCCGGTTCAAAATATTGACTTTACTATTATAACTTCTATTTTCTGTTTACTCAAGTTCTAAACAAACATCAGAATGGATGTTTCTATTTATCTAAAATACATTATATATTACTTTTACCTCGGTCAGCATTATGCATTGCCATACAACGTGGCAATGCCGCCAGCCTTTTGGGTACACTTCCAGTCGACAGCGATGCGGAGGAGTTTTATGACGCCATATTTTAGCTAGTAGTTTTTGATTTTAGTGTACAAACAGAATAAAATAAATTGTATAAAAAAAGTAGTCTCAATAAATAAGATACATTATAGCTGTAAAAACTTACAACTGCAATTGATATAATTTACACAAAAAGTAGGACATAACGGAAATCCGTTTTGTGTTGACAAAGGCTTCCGGCTGAGCGCTTTATTTACAAGAGGACACAGTTGTAAATGATTTTTTCTTGCCTACGTGATGTTAAATCAGAATTTCAACACAATAGGATTTAAAATAGCTAGTGTGGATTTAAAATAGCTAGAGTTCTAGTGTGGAGTGAGCAGCCAGCCATTTCTTTGTATAATTTATTTCATCATCACTGCTCTCAAAACGGTAAAGGAAAACATCATGAAGAAGCCGGCATGTCCTAGAACCAAAAATTCTAAGACATGTGACATTCACTAATCCGCACTGGGCCCGCGTGTTGGATTACACATTCCCTCTCCTAGAGAGAGGAGGCCTGAGTCCAAGCCGTGGGAACATTAAAAGGCTGATTATGATATGTGGATGCGAGACGCGCAAGACCGGTCATTGTGGCGATACTTGGGGAGGCTTATGTCCAGGAGTGGACGGCTTTCAGCTGAAATAATGAGGATGAGGTTCCTATACCCTATTAAGGGAACCGTGAGACAAAAGGTAAATAAACCATATATATTACTACTAAAGTAAGGACCACAGATACTGCAAACATTTTACATTAAAATGTGACGTTTTGTCATCAAGCGGGTTATAATCCGCTATCTTTTCACTATCGATCAACTTGTAGATACGAGAGTGTTGCTTTCAGAAATTTTCGTTGAATTCTTGTTATTCGTCGAAGAAAAAGCGTGCAAAGAAAACGTCAATGCATTCAACAGAAAAGGAGACTGTTATTAATGTATTCAAACACGTCGAAGACATTGCTTTCATTGTTTACATTTTGTCTCAAGCCCAAATGAATAGGTTATTAGTAACAACTTTCTTTTTTCGCTCTTCTCGTCTCATATTCCATCACCACTATTCAGCATCACGATAAAGATGGTGAATAGTGGTGGTGGAAAAAGTTTAGCGGGAACTACATTAGACCGACGCAAACGTGGGCCACGACTGGTTTGCACGTAAAATCGCGTCTCGTGGCGTGGATCTAATGTAGCTCTACAAATTTAGTTGCCATATAAAATGTATGGAGACCGACGCGCCCAGATCGGCGTACGTGGCCCACGTGTGCCCATTATAGTTCTACCTTTATCATTTTCATTTAGCAGGCTGTAGTTCTTGGGGAAACTTCCGATGTTGTGACTGTCAGGAGACAGAAGTGCAGTGGCTGAACAATACAAAAATGTCTAAAATGTTTCATGACAGTAACGTGGATAATTTAATCACATTTGAAAGAAATAATCTTTAAAAAGTAAATGTAAGGAATGGTTCTTTTGTATTATAATAAAGATGTTCCTGTTCAAAACATGAGCCACATGTTGGAATGCCCCAGGTGTCCGTATACTTGCACTTTGGAGGATTTGATGAGTGCTACCGATGCTGCTATTAGTGTGGCCGCCTATTGGGCCCAAAAGGTTTGACGAGTTTACCATCGAATCGAAAAGAAGAAGAAGAATAATAAAGATTACCCGATAAATTTGTTTTATTCATATTTTTTTTAGTTTTGGAAAAAGTAACTCCGAATGAATCACCCATTATAATTAGTTAAGTAATTATAAGTATGTAAACCATTCCAAACTTTGCCCTACTTAAGTGGCAATGGGCAAGGCACATTGCTCGCCGAACGGATGGCCGTTGGGGCCGAAAGGTTCTAGAATGGCAATCACGTACCGGAAGACGTAACGTTGGAAGGCCTCCTACAAGATGGATCACCTGGTAACGATTGCGGGAGTCCGATGGATGCGAGACGCACAGGACCATTCATTGTGGCGGCACTTGGGGGAGGCCTATGTCCCGCAGTGGACGTCTTTCGGCTGAAATGACGATGATGTTGATGAAACCATTTTAACAAATAAAAATACGCCCGAAAAGAAAAAATAATAAAAGTCTAATCACTAAGAAGTACCTATAACTTCGGAAAATTCGAATAATAAACGTTTAATATATTATATTATATGCTAATCTAGTTAATACGGCGATACCTACTATAAATTATCCTTCAACTCGTCCCCACAAGGCCCCAACATAACAACAACAATCCTTTCATATTGACTGTCCATGAACCAGTCTTGCTGTCGCAGTGTCTATGTCAAGGTCGGCGCACGCGCAGCAAAGGTGTGGGCGCAATGTGACGTCACGCTATGTACACAGTATGCATGCAATGTATAAAGTATTGCGCGGTATGTTAAGTATTCGAGATACGCACGAGACTTTATTGTTTTGATGAAGAATCAAGGTTTGTTTAAGTTTTAAGAAGGCAGAATTTTAAAATAAAAAATATAAGTGAACACACACAGGGGGTCTTTGACATCGACGCACAAACGAATACTACGGATCCAGTACATGATTGTGGACCCCCCAATGGTGGAAATTTTGACAGCATTTTTTAATTGAAAAAAAAACTGTAATTTTTAAAATTTAAACTGTTTAATTCTAATTCCAATTTATTTGTGGCTATTTTTTTTTCGTCGAATTTCATCTAATAACTTCTCCGGCTCCGGGTGGAGCGAGAGGGAGTGTCAGACTTTTATTGAGGGCCGCGGTCACTGGTCACACGACACTGTTTCAATCAATCCTGCAGCCCTGGATCACCATGTCATGTCATTTCATTTATTTGACATGACATAATGTGCATAAAGAAAAAGCTTAAAGCTACGAATAAAGTACAGATAGGGACCCTGTAAGGGAACATCAATAAAAGTAACGAAATTAAAATAATCAAATTAATTCATACCAAAATATTAAATAATATCAAATTAAAATTGGCATTTGCCTATTTTAATTTGAGTTGTTGTTGTGTTTTGTGTTGTTGTAATGTATTGGTAAATATAATTGATTTACTTATGTGTTGTTGTTATTGTGTGTATTGGTGTATGTAGGTATGTTGTTGTGTCTTAACTAAATATTTAAAATTGATTGCAGTTCTATTGACAGTGTATCATTAATGTATTTATTTATATTAAAGCTTAGCTTTTGTTGTATATTTTCAAGATGTCTTCTCCTACACTTCTCTATTACTCCTCCATCCTCCCCATTTCTGGCTGTGTAATTTATAATATACCCCCGTTCTATCTGTGTGATTAATATATCATCCTTCATTAGACTATTCAACGATTACTTCGTTTTCACACATCAGCCTCCCATCAACCCCTATTAGGATAAGTAGATTGTTCAATACTAAGTTAATTGATCTGCAAATACAATCATGTCTACTGATTAGTCAGTGACATGTTCCCATTAGGTCTATGATTCAGCGCCGAGCTGATCAAACAATATCGGTTTGTTTGACAAGAGCTAAGTTTACTCTATACTGGTGACTGGTAGCATGAATGTACCTATATATTTGATTGTACGTTTTAGTATGGCTTCTGTTTTCTTACATTAGGCACACTATCTAGTAGTAGAAGTTTTTTTTTTTTTGCGTTTGGCTTCTCGCAGGTCAACCTAGGAGGTTGTTGGCTGCTTAAACGGTCTTGCCTGTGGCGGCCTAGATTATAGAATCAATGCCTCTAGCCAGGGCTTAATTAAACTAACTTAAAACTAAGCAACTACACGCTAAGGGCACTCCCTGCGGGGTGCGGACCTCGGCTTAGGGCGTCGCTGGAGGGGGGGGGGGGCAGCAAGGGACGAGCTGGATCGTATTATTATCGGGGTATTTTTAGGCTCAGCGACGCAGGCTGGATCGAACAACGGACGGGGAGGACGGCGGTCTGTATGGTCTGTCGAATTGTACTTGTTTCTAGTAGTAGAAGTGAAATAGGAGAACATTAAATGTTAAAGTTGTTTATGACTTCAATCAGCAAACAGCTGATCGAGTCTTTTCTTCGGTCAACGAATCAACATTGCTATTCAATAAATTTTTCCATTGATGTTTAGTTTAGATGAGTAATTATGATTTTAGGGGTCCGTACCTGAAAAGAAAAAATACGAAACCCTTATAGGATCATTTTGTTATCCATCTGTCTGTCTGTCAAGAGCCTTTATCTCGGGAATGCGTGGAGGTATCGAGTTGAAATTAAAACCATATACTCAGGTCTGCGGTCCCTTAAAGCTGCGAAAATCAAACTTCTAAGTTAACGAAAAAAGGTACGGCCGTTTATGTCACAAACCGCCCATATTTCGACCCTCTCTAAGGGAATCAAAATTCATAGGGTACTTCCCGTTGACATAGAATACTCAAGTTTGGTATAAAGCAAAGCAGCAGGGTCTTATAGCACAGGTACATGAATAAATCTGAAAACAGTAAATTTGTTCTTAGGTCACAAAAAAAAACTTTTTTTGCGATTCGTAAAAATCTTCGAAACTCCATTCGGTAATTGAACTGAATATATTTAAATAGATAAATTATTACGGAACCCACAGCACCCACAGTGCGCGAGTCCGACTTGCACTTGCTCAGTTTTTAGTAATGGGTTGGCTACTACAGAGTTATAACTTAACCCGAAGTTTGAAGGAAAGATTTCAGACTCCAGGACACAGGTCTCCTTCTACCAAAGAGAATTAAATCTTTCAACCGTCGCCACAGCGACTGCCTTCTCGCATCTATCGGATTCCCGCGACCCTCACCTGGTAATGGGCCGAGGGAATCCGATGACAGATGTAGACCGGTGAGTCTACATTGAGGGAGGCCTTCCAATACTGCGTCTTTCGGTAAGCGGTCGCCACGTCTTCAGTATTTCACTTTATATATTAGACTTTATTTATATGATGGAAAAGCGCGCGAAGAGGCTAATTCGCAGGCCCATTTGCATTTTACAGGTTGCATTTTGTAGAGTGTGCGCGGGAATTAAATGACTTGATTCCGCCATCTCATTTCTACCATCGGACAATCCGACGTACGGCGAGAATCCACCCTTACGTTGTTGGAACCTCTACGGTCCGGACTAAGCGTTTCGCCTCGTCTTTTATACCGCGCACATCGAAGGATGAAGAAGCTTGCTGAGGTCTGCCCATCCGATTGTAATTTTGGTGTCTTCAAGACTAGAGTAAATGGGCTCTTAATAAACTAGTGCGCCTCACCATCAACGATTGCATCACTTCTTACCATCAGGTGGGATCGCAGTCAAGCAATAGTTTTTATCAATTTAAAAAAAAAATATACTAGCTGTTGACAGCGACTTCGCCCGCGTAAAAGTAGACAATTATTCCAAGGGATAAAAAGCACCTATCTTTTTTTTCGGTAGGTTCAATCATCAAATAACTTCTTGCGCTCTAGGTGGAGCGAAAGGAAGTGTCAACCTTTAACTGTCTAAAACCCACCCGAGTTAGAACGTAGTACTGGACCTTTGGTAGGCGTACGAGGAGCCAAAACCAACTCGCATAGGCGGGCCCTTAGACGCTTTTCATGGAACGTGGTATCAACCGACGATTATCCATATACGCGTTATGCAAATACACCTAAGGACAACCCTCGGTTGGTGGGAAACTATTGCGACATAATTATGGACAACAAAAATACTATCATGGTCTACAGGCTGCGTCTGACTCGCGTGCGTATCGCGTCTGTATCGCTACAAACGCGCGTCAACGGCATGTTTAAAAAACGTAGTGTGCACGGACCCTTTAATAGGATAAACGCGCGCCACCGTCGGTCGGCGTCGCATCGACGCACGTTTCTAAGACGCGCGTCAGCGGAGCGTTTTAAAAACGTGGTGTACGCAGGCCCTAAGTAGACTGGTTACTAATATTATGAGTATTATTCTCCAGTCTTACAAATCAATGATGGTAATAAAGGGTGTGTCATTAAACGTATTGTTCACTGTTTACAACATTATATTAATTACGGAGAAAAGTAACTTGCGTCATTTGTGTGACGTAGCTAAACGGTGGGTTTCTGCGGTTATCGCTTACGAAGTTATGAAGTAAGAGCGATGAGTAAAAGTAAATTACAAGTTACTTGTACTTGTAACTTGTAGTCATATACTAACTATCCTTCCTTATAAGTGTCATAATGACGTTTTTATACCATCTGCTCGATAATGCCTAAGGGATTAAGTCCAACTCTGTACAGTGTTTCCTACTAGTGCATAAAGTTTTAATAAATAAATAAATCTTTTTATACATATAAATGTCGTATAATTCTCACCTAAACTAACTCATTTTATATCTAGGGATTTAATATTGTTTAGGCGTTTCCTTGTGATTTAAAATGATTTAAATTTGGAACGTCAAAACCATTTGTAATAAATACAACCGTTCTCGAGCATACAGCGGGCGCCACTGGCCAGGGTGGACGATAGATTGCAAGTTTGGCTTAGATTAGAACCTTAGTAGATGAATTAAAATGTTGCTACATATTGATAAACAAAAACCAAAACATCGATGGCTAAAAAATTTAATTTAATTGATTATATTCCCTTGGAACATTTTTTTACTTTCTCGCGGGCAAAGCCGATGGCAGCTGCTAGAACAGTTATAAATAAGACAAGCACTAATTCGTGTTTTAGAGTGAAACGATTTGTCAGATGAAATTTTCGGTCGGCTGATAGGCGAGTGTTTTGACGTTCAGAAATAAATCCAACACAAATAAGCCTTTTAGGGTTCCGTACCCGAAGGGTGTCAATAGGACCATCCGTCTGTCTGTCTGTCCTTCCGTCAGCGGGTGTCTCATAAACTGTAAGATTTTTTACAGAATGAGTATTTCTATTGCCGCTCGCGCTACAATAACAAATAATAAATTTCAGTGCTCTGCAATTGTTGTAATTTTTTCTCGTTTTTTTATATATTTTCAATTGTGCTTTTTATTATATTTGTTTTTTACAATTTGACATTGATGATCGTTTTTATTTTACAATTTGAATCTATTTATTTTCTGAATTAATATTTGACATAGATACTTTACTAAAATTACATTTTTGTAAACTTTATTTAATATATAATTTCTTTTATGACTGTGAATGTGGGGAGGAATGATGTCCAGTCCACATCCTTCCTTGCTCGATTATAATATTTTAGTACAGAACCCTTTGTGTGTGAGTCCGACTCGCACTTGACCAGTTTTGCAAAAGAATTAGATTTAAATATTACCTACCTATCTACTGAATCTGTCGTTAATTTCTGTCGTGTTTTTAAGAGCCTTATGATGGGCGCGGTCGCCACTCCAGAACCTTTCGGCCCCAACGGCCACCTATTCTGCGAGCAATGTGCCCTATCCATTGCCACTTAAGTTTGGCGATTCTTCGTGCTATGTCATCAACCTTTTCCTATAACATTGGAATGGATTAGCATAATTAGCCTTTTAATGTTCCCTCTGCTGGGACTCAGGCCTCCTCTCTAGGAGAGGGAATGGGCCGTAATTCACTACGCATGCCCAGTGCGGGTTGGTAAATGTCACATATTTTCGAATTTTTGGTTCTAGGACATGCCGGTTTCCTCACGACGTTTTCCTTCACCGTTTTGAAATAAATTACACAAAGTAATGCGCCTGTCTGGGTTTGAACCCGCGACCTACAAGTCACAAGTTGGAGCCGCTACCACTCGGACATCACTGCTCTAACTTGGAACGTTTTTCATTGTTCATACCTAAAAATTTGTAAGGAACCCTCGGTGCGCGAGTCCGACTCGCACTTGGCCGATTTTTATAAATCCAACCTACTTTGGTCCAAAAACCTACCTCTTCCCTTACAAACTACTTGCATGGGTAGACATACTAAGTGCGAATAGGACAAGTGCGAATGGGACCCAGTGCGAATGGGACCCAGTGCGAATTGAACTCAGTGCGAATGGTACCAAGTGCGAATGGGATCAAAGGCGAATGGGAAGAAGTGCGAATGGGACCGACTGCAAACGCGGTACGAAGTGCGAATAACCCTGTCAAACTTAAATCAATCCATCCTTAAGCTTCTGCCGACGGCTTCGCCCGCGTGGAAGTAGGTTTCTCCATACTAAATTTGGACACCCGCGTCGGTGATTACACGGGTGTCCTAAGTTAGTTTTAGGAAATCCTTATTCTTCTTTGTATACCTACATTAATATAGGAACCTTTGGGCAAAATTTGAGCTATCTAGCGCTAAGAATTGCATAGCTGTTTGTTAATCTCGCTAAAACTAAAAACGGCTGGACCGATTTGGCTAATTTTGGTCTTGAAATATTTGAGATAGTCCAGGGAAGGTTTAAACGGTGAGAAAAAAATCACGAAAAGAAAATCCGAATACAACGCCATTTCTAATTAAAATGTCATTATAATAATGCCAGTAGATGGCGTTATCCTTACTATTATGCGGTACGAAGTTCGCCGAGACAGCTTGTATCTATACAATTATACATATATAAAAGGAATATAAATAATACAAATAAAGGAGTATAAAACAAATGTTTCTACCTATGTGCTTCATATACATTGAAACCATTCTACCGATGTACAGGTTTTAGACCACTAAATCAATTCATATAAATAAAAAAAAACGCGAAATTGCTTTTTTTTTTCAACCAATATTTTATTTTATTATTTGTTTTTATTTTACAGAAGGCATAAAATATATGTTTTTTATGTAGGGATATACAAAATGTATTTCTTTTTCCGCGTAGTAGCACACTTCGAGTATTTATTCGCTAGTCCCATATAGTAACGATCAACATGAATTATTTCAGCGATAATTTTCCGTCAATTAGACCATTGTCGTCCACTGTGTGAACGATGGCAGCCAAATGTCACCGTTCACACCGCCCCTCTAACAAAAATCTAGTTATTGTAAACCATGTTAATTGAAAGAAACACATAAAAAATGTACCTTTATAGCATGTATTATAAGGATTTACTAAATAGGTTAAAATCTTTTAACTGTATTTGGGCAGACAGACAGTGGCAAATTACAGTAACTATAATAAATAATAAATGACCATAATTCCTCACAATGTTGGTACGATGTAGGGTGAATGGTCCAGTTATGAATCAGGTTAACAAGGTTGTATAACTTTTTTCTTAATATCAATGCAATGATAATTTTGCACCTTGCAACCGTTTCGTTTCTCTTTTCGTTAATCGCCTCGAGTCGGCCACGCCCCCTATTCCTTTGTTCAGACCACGTGACTGAGCGTTGAAATGACGTCAGAATAAAGAAATTGGAGGCGTGACCTACTCGAGGCGGTCGACGAAAACAGAATCGAAACGAAACGGTTGTAACTTGGCTAGGGGGCAGATGTATCACGAGCTCTTAACGCGATCCATTTTATGACCTAAGCTGAAGGGCTTTAATATAGAGTGTATAGCTTCATCCCTCTTTCTTGCTCGCACGTCTGTCATTTTAATACGTCATCATCATCACCATCAGAACATGGAAGAGGGCCCAGTGACCTCTTAAAAGACCACCCTGGAACCCCCTTTGTAAAACGCCTGTTAGGGCCCTGAGGAGATTGTGAGAGATCTCCCCTTAGCCTCGTTGTGCACAGTAGCACGTGATCACTGTTCCACCGCCTTTCCAGTAGTCACTTGGCGGGCCGACAGAGTCCCCACTCTGAGAGCCTGTGACCTCGGAGTCCCGCCTACCTCAAATGTTGCAAGCGGGTTTTCAGCGAAAGAGGCAGTCGGCCCTCTGATGCCTCCTTCTACGACTGGGACCGTTCCTCTCACGATCCTGCTCATCGGCCTCCTTCTGGACCATCACGGTCTCACAGAAGGACGCCATTTTTCTCCAATTTTGTGTCTCCGCCAGGATAGCCCTCACTGCTGCTAGCAGAGACATCCCGCCCGATCTTGGTAACCAAAGGCCAAGCCTCTTAGTGCTGTGTAAAATCAAAGTCATATAAACACCCTAGAACCATACACGATCTTAGAACCGAAATTCAGTTCCAGATTTGGCCATCAACGCCCAGTTGAATAAATCATTCATTATTATAATAATATGTAAGGTAAATAGTCTTAGGTTACTCAGCTACTGTAATTTATGCAGAAAAGTAGATAATTTAACAAGTATTTACAAGCACAAGTTATATTAGCATTTTCAGCCCGACTGAATAGAATAGAAACTCAATCTTAGTAACTTAGGACATAACAATGGTGTTTTACATAAACATAATAATAAAATAATAAACGGAAAACTACCGGTTTACCGGCGATCATGTAAATAAGTGTGTTTAGATATTTATACTGATTCTAGTTTTTGCCCGTGGTTTCGCCGTTTTTGTGCCAAGAGAACTCAGTGCCGGGATGAAAAGTATATAACTAATGTCTAGTTCAAAAGTGTGTACGTTTGACTATTTGCATCAAAATCTGTTCATGGTTTAAGCGTGGAAACGTGCCTCAAAAAGCTGTGGCCCTGATACACAAAAGGCAACTAAATAAAACATGCACGAGTTTTAATCGGTAAAAGTGTAACACTCCCTCTTGCTTCACATAGAGTGAGATACATTATTTGATGATTTCCCAATCAAAAAAGGATCTGGAATCCCATTTGTACTTTCGCATTTATAATAATTATCTATATATATCATCATCATCTTCCTGCCCTTGTCCCATCTTATTTGGGGTCGGCGCAATACGTTTTTTTCTTCCATTCTATCCTGTCAACCGTCATACTATCACTAACTTCCTTTTCTTTCATATCACTGTTCACACAATCCATCCATCTCATCTTTAATTATCTATATATATAAAAGGGGAAAATGACTGACTGACATATAAACGCACAGCCGAAACTACTGGGACTAGGAGCGTGAAATTTTGCACAAGGTTTCCTTTTATGGCGTAGGCGAGCACTAAGAAAGGGTTTTCCAAAATTTACTCCCTAAGGGGATGAAGCAGGGTTCCAAAGTTTGTATGGAGAAACCTACATTCACGCGAGTGAAGCCGAGGGCAGAAGATAGTAATATTATAACTTCTTATACTTATATACTCGTAAATATGCATACAAACATAAGTATGATAGGATAAAACGTGGATAACACTATGTAAATGCTATAAGTAATTGCTTTCAGATGATTACTTATGTAAGGAAAATTTTAATACATAATCGTCTTAAGTGTTTTTGCGGAAAAATACCTAGTGTCACTTAATAGTCAAGTTTAAGTGTTTTCTTTTTCTATTTGCCGACATAAGTTACTTGAAAACAAACTCCTCTTGTGCCTACGATTTATCGATTAATTGGATGTCAGTCATATATTTCACAACTTCATATTTATGAATGAGACCGGTTGCACAGTTTACGCAGTTTAGGCTTTTTATTAAAAGTGCATAGCTGAATGGAACACAAACGGAAATTAAGGAAAAACTAAATTAGACCAACGCACACGTGTAACACGCCTGATTTGTACGTAGAACGACGTTGCGTGGCGTGTATCAAGTGTAGCTCTACAAGTCTAGTTTCCATATAAAATGTATGGAGACCGACGCGCCCATTTCGGCGTGTGTGGCACACGTGTGCGCAGTGTAGTTCTAGCATCAGTTTTTTGTTCCACCCATAATAGGTGAAGTTATTTGATGAATTCCCACCCTAAAATAAGGAGTTCACCATGAAAAAGGTTTGAAAAGACAGGACTCTTGCCTGTGCCAGCAATTGAGCAATTGGATTGCTAATTCATTTATTTTTAAATTATTTGTATCAAAAAGTAGCTTTCTTCAAAATCGTAAATAAAAAGAATTCTAAATAAGTTAAATATTAAATAAGTCAGAAACCTTTCAAATCTGTTGAATTGAGAAACTGTCAAATTATAGAATAAGGATGCACATACTATAATGTGATGTCACCGCCATTACGTTACGTGTGTACAAAAGCAATAGTCATTAGCGAAGAGACATTCCCACTGTGCCCCCAGTCTTCCTCATACCAATATGTGCTTCATTTCTTTTACACCACAAAGCTGGCAACTCCGATAATTGGACGAAAACCAGCGCAATCACCCTACTAGACAATATGTTAGGTACTTTTAAAACTCGGAATTCGTTCGAAATGCAATATGACCAATTTTGATGATGTTTAGAGAAAAAGAATTCTATTTAGTGTTATTTGTTATTTAGTACGACGTATTTATGTAGGTTTATGTTGTACACTGGATCCTAACTTCGATTGTGATCACACTCTGTCACTCAAAGGTTTGCTGGGAGAAAACTCATTGTTGAGTTAAGCTCGCCTTTTTACATAAATTATCAATCCATGTATTGTAGTTAAGTTTTTTTTTTGTGTACAATAAAGAATAAAGAAATATTGTACAAAGTCAAAGTCACGGTAAAAGTCAAAGTCAAAAGATTTTTATTTCACATAGGCCTACATGGGCACTTATAAAACGTCAGAAGCTAGTGCACAAAAAACAAGTAATACTATAAAGTTTTTCTATTCTATTCTTTAAGCAAATACTCAATTTTTAGGCATATAAAATGGTGAAATTCAAAATGTACATGTTTCTTGTATTCAAAGAGCCTTTGTATATTATTCTCCAAATAAAACAAGCCGACTCTTGTTACATCGAATGACGTCTTACTGCTTACAAACAAGTGCATCCTCTTTTTTATATCAGACGTTCGCTGCGGAGACTGAGCGTCGCTTGCGCATTCATTTTGAAATAAGAACAAGACATGACGCTAATAACAGTGGGCTCAGAAGATGTTCCCGTGGGATAGTTTAAGTTCATTATGTACAAAAAGATCACAGATATTTATTTTAACTCACGTACGTACGGAAGCAAATACATGATTTTTTGTTTAAAAAAAACAAACTGACACTTTTTTTTTAAGTTAGATGTCATTAGACCCAAATGACATCTGTCATCTAATGACATCTCCCACCCTTTTAGACTTTCACTGACTAAAACCCACTCCTGTTCCTTCTTTGCCTTCGTTCCAGGACCCAGGTAGGCTTCGGCCTTGCTGGGCCCCTACGGTTTTGCACAGCCGACATCTTGCGGCGCGCGTGGAACTCTACGCGCCGTCGACGAATTGAGCTTGGTACGGACGGTTACCGTACGGTCCGACGGCAAGCAACCCATCGCTCGCCGTCCGCAAACAAGTTGACACTAAGAATTACTCCTGTATCATGGATGCGTCCACAAACATGTAAACTCACATAAATAAGACACCTAGAGCCGGAATAGCTATATGTAAGGCATACAAATATATGTTCCGTGCAGGAATCGAATCCGCGACACGCAGCGCAGTAGCCAATTACCAACCACCGCGCCAACCAAGCCATATATTATTTTTCCAATATTGTGGTTTTTTTTTTAAGTTAAAAAGTGAACAGTTTTCTTTGAATTAATAGTAATTTTATCAATTAATGGAAGAGGGCACAGTTCTCTCATTTAAAGATAAATCAGTTAATTAAATATTAATTTACAATAGAATCAGAAAGTAACAGGTCGATTTTACCTGCTTAATTAAATTATAGTTTTTTTTTTGTTATAATTCACAAAACTGATGTACAATCACGCATCCATAAAAGAAATCACAACATAATATAGGTATCTGATTGACACGTTTTTTTTTTTTTTTTTATTGATATAAACCAGTGCTTGACTGCGATCCCACCTGATGGTAAGCGGAGATGCAATCATTGATGGTCAGGCGCACTAGTTTATTAAGAGCCTATTCACTCTAGCCTTGAAGACACCTATATTATAGTTGGACGGGAAGACAAGCAGCAGGCAAATTGTTCCAGTCCTTCGATGTACGTGGTATAAACGACGAAGCGAAACGCTTAGTCCGGACCGTTGAAGTTTCAACAACGTAAGGGTGGATACTCGCCGTTCGTCGTACGTACTAGATGTGAATCTAACATGCACATGTAAAATAATCCAACATAGGTACTATTAATAAAATCCTACAAATTGATCATTTGAGCTTTTGAGGGCAAAAAATGTTTAAAATTATAAACAAAACTAAAAATATCATAACTTTAAGTTTTTGAGTTTAATTTTTATTGAGGCTACAGAACCAGCAAAGACATCTACATCACCACGAATAGAATTGGCAAAAAAAAGCATGCGGCTTATGGGAGAAGTTGCCCACGTTAGTTCGACTGTGAGGCAGAACGAATGTTCTTCGGTTAATTAAGCGGCTACCACTACGAGGGATGCTAATTTTTATTGAAATTAGTTATTGGAATCAACACTAATTATAATATTTTGTTATATGCTTTCATTTAGAGCGGTGGTGGCCGAGTGGTAACGGCCCTGACTTACGAGTTGTAGGTCGCGGGTTCAAACCCAGCCAGGCGCATTACTTTGTGTAATTTATTTCATCACCACTGCTCTCAAAACGGTGAAGGAAAACATCGTGAGGAAACCGGCATGTTCTAGAACCAAAAAATTCGAAGACATGTGACATTCACCTACCCGCACTGGGCCCGCGTGGTGGATTACGGCCCATTCCCTCTCCTAGAGAGGAGGCCTGTGTCCCAACAGTGGGAACATTATAAGGCCGACTATGCTATGCTATGTATGCTTTCATTTTAATTAATTAAACCCCAAGCGAACGGCCGGCGTTTGCTCTCTCATTGTCTTTCTATTGTGTCTCTAATTACTGTATTCGAAAGGACAACACATAGAAATCAAATTATTAATTAAAATACAGCTAAGGCGTGTAATTCCTTGCCGGAATCTGTGTTTCCTGATGGCTACAATCCGGGAATCTTTAAGTCAAGAGTGAATAGGTTACTTCTAGGTAAACGCGCTCCATCGTCGACCGCATCGTCGCTTTCCATCCGGTGAGATAGCGGTCAAGCGCAAACATATCAAAAATAAAAAATCTAATATTGATGCTTAAGCTATGTTTTCTACAGTTTCTAGCCACCTGACTTGATTATCTAGAGTATAGGTTTAATGTCAGAACTGAAGTAGGCTGCCGGAAGTTTTCGTGGCCTTGGAACGCAAAGGGCAACTGAAGGAACACAGGTGGATTTAGTTAGTAAAATTCTGATACGCTCTATTGATCCAGAACAGGAGAAGTTACTTGCAGTATTACCACCCCAAAAAAAAAATCCTGTTATGTTTAGATATAATTTTTCAAATAGTAATAAACTGTAGCAGTGCACGTATTGCAAGACTATTTATTATCTGCATAATTAGAATGCCTATTAATTATTATGAGACAGCCTAGGCACACTATATTCTTGATAGACTACTGCAGAATATAAACTAGGTCGAAATCTAGGTTGACCATACATAAAATTGCTTTTAAATAAACGGTACCTACTTAACCCTGTCTGTGCCGTAGGAGTAAAAAATGATTAACAGATTTCTAATGGTGCTTATCGTGTCGTTTACACGTGGGCCCAGTCTCGGCCAATCGCCATTGTGTAAATCGAGTTTCCCCGTTTACACAATGGCTAATGATGGCGGTTGGCCTAGGTGGGGCCCACGTGTAAACGGGACATTTAAAAGAGAATGTTTTGTTTCATGATATCTACGCCACATGTCCACCCATTTTATTTATTTATTTAATACTTTATGCACAAACGTACAGCGGCGGACTTAATGCCTAGGCATTAAGAGATTTTAGGATTATTAGGCATCTTGATGATGATGATGATGATGGTTTTTTTTTTGTTTTGAATATTTTCCCCAGATAATGAAATTTATTTATTTTATTTATTAATTAAATTTTCCTTACATATTTTTTTTTAATATTTGTATATTTTTTATGCGTTACAGAATGATTAAATATTATGAAATTAAGTAACATTGTTAAAAATTGCTTTGCAATTTGCTTTAGTCGGTAATTTGTTTCAATCTGCACAGCATTATTCACACGATATAATTGAGAAAAAAGTTAATGATCAACCAGAGCAATTTCACTTGACCTAGGTATCGCGTGCCTCCCATGGGAGTCATTGACGACCGTGTCTGGGTCACAATCTAGCACATTTTGATATTAATGAGAATTGCGAATAGGTACTTAATGCAGTATTCAATCAAAAAGAGACACTCTCTTTTTATTGATATAAACTTGTGCTTGACTGGGATTCCACCTTATTTATTTATTTAAAACTTTATGCACTAATGAAACATTGTACAAAGGCGGACTTAATGCCTTAGGCATTTTCTACCAGTCGACCTTAGGGTGGTGCAGAGATATAACATAGGAGGTGCAGCTTAAAGGAAGACTGACAGAGAGGAAATAATAATAAATATATACTTAGATACATACATACAAATAAAGAATGATATTGAGAGAAAAACGAATACATGCTTATGCAAATGTTGATGGTGAAGCGCTCTGAAGACACCTAAATTATAATCGGAAGGGAAGACCACTGCTGGCAAATAATTCCAATCCTTCGATAAACGTGGTAATGACGACGTGGAGAGAGGTGAAACGCTTAGTCCGGACTGTAGAGGTGTCTTGGCAAGAACAATATGAAATTTTCTTGAGAAATACACAAAATGATTAATGAAGAGACACATTACTCGACCGCGACGCGATGGAAATCTATGTTATTTACGTATGACTAACTGGTTAATTTAACTATTTTTTTTAATTCAATGAGTAACTCAGTGCCTTGATATCGTAGATAACCTACATTAATTAGGTAACATGTTAATCTACCAACTTTACTTTCGTCGTTGGAAAAGTTCTCCCGATATCACAATGAACGTTTATGTACTTAAAAAAAAAACACTTAAATTACTATAATACATACACACTAAAACAAAAAAATAATTAGAAGAACTCATAACTAATTAAAACGAATTAAAAACAATCTAAAATATGGCGTCGAAAAAATTCTTCACAATGTAGGTAAGTACTTAATAATATGTGTTAAGTATGTACGAAATGGAATTAAATTTATTCCGTAGCATATCGCAATTAATTAAATGATTTATGCAATATTTTTTTAACCCTAAGATACCCATTGTCTGCATTTTTTCGACACGAATGTAATCTATAGGGAAGAAAGATTCTATTAACCGTATTTTTCGATCATTAATAATAATAAAAAAACAACTTTTATTACACTTAAGTTGCGGTTTCAAATTCTCTTATCACGTCGCGCAGAAAAAAAATAGCAGTTCAACTAGAAATCATAATAAACACGATTTTACGATTATGACGATGTAAGATGGCGATAATCGCAACAAAGAGACTCATTGTACCGCCAAGTACATCGTTTTAACATAAACTATGTAGAAATTTGCAGTTTTAATTTACAAGCACTAAGGTATAAGATTTTATTTATATTGGTAGAAATAGTCACGCCTCGGTAACTCGGTTGCACGCAAGGCTGAAAAAATGTAATCATAGTAGGTACATCCTTGCGTTGCTAATATTTTAATTTGAATAAGTAGTTACACTTTGTTTATAGTCAGCTGAATGATTGTAAATTAACTGATATTTGATTATTTTTAGTTTATTGATAAGTTTTTTTTTTAACAATCTGGAATGAGAGGTTCCACTTCAAATAATTTATTTAACTCATTCTTCTCACTACTTATTTGTCATAAAATTAATATTTACAAACTTTTTTTAGCATACTTTGCTAAATGTTTGAAAAAAAAAAAAAACAAAAGTCCCGTACCTCATTTTGCATCCAAACATTTTTCTCAGTCAACACAAACGCTGAATTATCATAACAACACTTTTCCTTGTCCATTTTTCCACTTCCAAATGACATTTACTTAATCAGTTTCACACAGTACTGAGAATCAAATGAAAATAACTGAATGCACGTGTGTTAAAAACCTTGAACGCTGTGGATGTAAGAAAGTAATTGGATCGTAAAGCGCAACTGCATACGATATGCGACGTAGGGTTAAGAAATGCTTTCCCGCCGAAATGGCTGTCAAACTGGTTGTCAGATCACTGCGCGGGAAACCGTCTCGAGGTAAACTGACCGCGGCGTTGAAACGTTCTGCCTAATAAATGAGAAAAAATGCACAAGCCGGATTTATGTTCACATGCAGCGATCTATAGTTTGCGTATTCAAATAAAAATTTCCGACAGAAAATTATTACGTAGTTTAATGATGTGTAAAACTGTTTTTCTTAAGTATATTGTTACATAATTCAACGTTTGTTGACAGTTGACAAGTGCTACTGCAGACAGCAATTAAAAATCAAAGTTATGTGACCTGACCAGTTTTATTGTGTCTTGTAAATAAATCAATAATAAGTAAAGCAATTTAAACTGCCCTACTTTCAAAGCGGATCTATATTCTCCCAGTTAATTTATTATTATTTTGAATACAATAGGGCACTAGGATCTTTTATTTCTTTTTTTCTTAGTAAGTATTAAGAATTTAATTGATTTTCATGTTTGATATTATAATTTCCTCTTATCATAACATCATACCTGCATTCTCCGAAAAGGTTAGGCAGAGTTGTATCTTGTGCTCCGATTATGTTTAATTTCCCTCAACAGAGACTTAAAAAAATATTCTCTTGATAAAATACCATCTTATTCTTACCTATATATAATTATCACTTATTTGTTTTGAGTGAAAATCATCAAATAACTTCTCCCGCTTCAAAATAGAGCGAGAGAGCGTGTCAGACTTATATTGACTAAAGCCTACCTATATCTTTCACGTTTCTATACGTTCCAGGACCACGGTAACTCTTTCAAAAATTACAAAAACCCTTCTAAAATATAATATATTGCTTTTATTCTCTAAAAAGCAAGTGTACATTTGAAAACAACAAAAATAAAATAGGACTTATTTCATCACCACTGCTCTGAAAACGGTGAAGGAAAACATCGTGAGGAAACAGGCATGTCCTAGAACCAAAATTTCGAAAACATGTGACATTCATCAAACCGCACTGGGCCCGCGTGGTGAATTGCGGCCCATTCCCTCTCCTAGAGAGGAGGCATGAGTCCCAGCAGTGGGAACATTGAAAGGCTGATTATGCTATTATAAAATAGGACAGGATAGAAACTATAGACATAAATATCTTTGATTGATACGGTTGGGTTTGATGAGTCAGTACTGGACTGTCCTGACCACAAGTCAAATGTGACGACATTCTTCATATTCTCATTGACAGTAGCTACATAATACAATAATGGCTGATTCGTTATCACGTTACATCATCTCATACAATTGATCACTGTTCTCACTTGACCTTGAATCTATTTGATTATTACCTTTTGAAGTAACTTCGATTACAAAAATGTTTAGAAACACAAATACCAACAGAAACTTTATCAGGTTAGGAATTTAATAGATGAATATTTCTTAAGTTAAATATAAAAGGAGAAACTGACTGACTGACATGTCAACGCACAGCCGAAATTACCGGGCCTAGAAACATGAAATTTTGTACGTTTCCTTTTACGACGTAGGCGAGCACTAAAAAACAATTTTCCAAAATTTACCATCTAAGGGGATGACATGGACCACATACTTGACTATATGGATTTAATTTCAACTCGATACCTCCACGCGTTCCCGAGATAAAGGGTCTTGACAGACAGACAGACAGACAGACGGACGGACTGACAACAAAGTAGTCCTTTAAGAGTTCCGGTTTTTCCATTTGAGGTACGAAACCCTAAAAAATTTACAAAAGTACCTACTGTTTATTTCAAAAAGAAATTTCTTCCTGCAGACCTGCGAAAGGAGAGATTTGAAGAAATATAGACAATAGTGGATAGAAGTAAGATAAGAAGATTTTATGAAATCTTAAATTATAGAAATAAATACTGTAACTATATACCTCATACTAAAAAAAAATCTATGTTTGTGTGTATGGAAAAACTTAGTTTCACGTGGGCTATGTCGCTGGCTGCAGCTAGTTAAGTAAAAAAAGAAAAATTGCTTTATTAATTTCGATAGTCGGAATTCCCCAAATGGTAGCAGGTATTTAGCAAATGAAAGTTTAGTATTTAGGTCGCATCTTGCACAATACTGCACTGACAAAAAACCCAAACATTAATTCATTGACTTAGATGGCCTTAACACACCTAGGTTTGACAACACATTGCCTTTATTGTGTTTTTTTCTTGAGTTTTACCAGCTAAACTTAGACAATTTATTTTATTTTTTGATATACACTAGTGCTTGACTGCGATCCTACCTGATGGTAAGCAGAGATGCGATCGTTGATGGTGAGGCGCACTAGTTTATTAAGATATAATTTTACTATAATAGTATATAATATAATTTATGTTAGGGTTACGAAATTTGTATGAGGACTACAGGAGCTAAGCGCGAGTTATTTAATACGCATATGTAGAAAATGATGTACTGCTGTAAAAAGAATCTGAAAAATATACACGGTGTCTTTAACATTCGACGGACAAACGAATACCACGGATCCAGTACTTACATAATTCTGGACCCCCTGGGGGAATTTTTTGTCGGCTTTTACCTAATTTAAAAAAAATATCTACTTTTTTAAATTTAAACTGTGTTTAATCGTTTTTTTTTTTTTTTTTTTAATTGTTATAAACCAGTGCTTGACTGCGATCCCACCTGATGGTAAGTGGAGATGCAATCATTGATGGTCAGGCGCACTAGTTTATTAAGAGCCTATTCACTCTAGCCTTGAAGACACCTATATTATAGTTGGACGGAAAGACCGCAGCAGGCAGATTGTTCCAGTCCTTCGATGTACGCGGTATAAACGACGAAGCGAAACGCTTAGTCCGGACCGTTGAAGTTTCAACAACGTAAGGGTGGATACTCGCCGTTCGTCGGCTTGTCCGATGGTAGAAAGGAGATGGCGGAATCAAGTCATGCAGTTCCCGCGCACACTCTCCAAAATGTAACCTGT
Organism: Mythimna vitellina; assembly: GCA_949316375.1. Lineage (NCBI taxonomy): Eukaryota > Metazoa > Arthropoda > Insecta > Lepidoptera > Noctuidae > Mythimna > Mythimna vitellina. The sequence continues at coordinate 21,026,958 of OX438701.1, read as the reverse complement.
AAAATACCGATAGGCTGGCTACTCTGCGCCTGTGCTGTTATTCTAACCTACCCAATATTTTCAGTAAAAAGAAAAAAAATATAATTTAAAATTAATTAAAAAGTCATTGCGTTAAATAAAATTGTTATTCTAATCAATCCCGATGACGTTTTTAATTTTCAAAGAAATTCATTCATAATTTGCTTTTTTCACTAAAAATGTTAGAATGACGATTTTATAAAGTGTAAATTTAAAAAATAAAACGTAAAGATTAAAAAAAAATAGGAAAAACCGACACAAAATTCCACCATGAGGGGGTCCAGAATCATGTATTGAATTCATGGTATTCGTTTGTGCGTCAATGTCAAAGACACCCTGTATTTTATTCAAAGATTTCCTAATTTAAAAAAAAACTCTTGACAGTCTTAGTAATAGGGTCTCGTCTCATTTTACCCTTTGGGTATGGATTCGGAATCCTAATAAACCATCATAGATGTGCAATCTAGCAGGACAGGGCAGTGTTAACACTGGTTTGCCGACCGGTCGAGTAGTCGAGTGCAATACTCGGGAAAGTAGGATTAAACTACGCGGCAAAATTGTAGTGTGGTCAATGCACTGTGATTATACCAGGGTTGGACTCGGGGAGGTACCCAGCTTGGGCAAAATATTAGTTAAATGAAACATAAATTCGAAATTCAAAACTCTCCCGACCCAATATTAAAATATATGAGGTGTTAAAAAATTAACTTTAAGAATTTCGAGGGGACATTGTACCCCCGCGAAAAAAAATCAGCTGCTCCATACATTTTGACGAGTTATGCGAACATAAACGTAGGGAACAGCTGTTTTTTTTTTCGTGATTTCAGGTTTGGTCCCATAGTAAAAGTTGTTAAAGTTAATTTTTTAACAAATAAAAAGTAAAAAATATAAGAAGTAGTAATAAAAAATAAATAATAAAATCTCATAATAAACATCAACTTTATCTTTATAACTAAAACATGCAGAGTTAGAAATACAGTTTGGTATCTGGATTTAGAAATACATTTATTGTTTATATTGTAAATTTCAAACAATATATTTATTAGCAATATAATCTTTCTTTACTTTGTTTCAATACTTTCTGAAACTAAAAGCAATGTATGAGGTTTCCTGGGGATTGTTCGAAACAGTTACCGTGGCTCTGGAACGCAAAGGGCCACTGAAGGAACACAGGTGGGTTTTAGTCACTAATTTTCTGAAACGCCCTCTCGCTCCACCCAGAGCGCCACCACCGCGCGCTCCACCTCAAAAGGGTTGAACTCAGGGAGGTACCAAGGTGGCCTAAAATTGTAATGTGTAAGTACTGCTAGATAAGTACAGTTTTGCGTCTTCCCCCAAAGAAAAAAGGACGTGATGTTACATTATATGACAGATTACATTAAAAAAAATATCTCTCGGTAAAAGCTCTCTTCGTCTAAATAGAGTTTAGGTGAAGCAAGCATATTCGAAAAAATTTAAGCATCAAATAAGCAACTACGATTTACAGTTAGGTCATATACAACAAAATTATAAATTACCGTTACAAACATCTTAAAAACTATTACAGTTTCAATATAATACATCAAAGTCATCCATCAGGTAGGCACCACCCACAGAGTAAATTAATGTCTTTCTTTGTCATCTGTACCTATACTTTTTTCTTGTTTAGGCAAAAAAGACTACTTACATAAAACCGGCCAATACGAGTCGGACTCAAGCACGAAGGGTTCCGTGCCCATAAAATCAAAACGGCAAAATTCACGTTTGTTGTATAGGAGCCCTTTTAAATATTTATTTTATTCTGTTTTTAGTACTTGTTGTCATAGCGCCCACATAAATACATTATCTGTGAAAATTTCAAATGACTATCACGGAGTATGAGTTACAGTCTGATGACAGACGGACGGACGGACAGCGGAGTCTTAGTAATAGGGTCCCATTTTATCCTTTGGGTACGGAACCCTAAAAATCATTACCTCAAGATTAAAAGATAAAAGAAAGCGAATAACGGATAATGAAACTGTAAAACTAACCGGCTAAGAGGATATGACACTAGACAATGATCGTGTCCTCAAAATAAGAATGTTTAGAAAATGTTTGCATAACAAATTCGCTATATGTGATTAGACTTACAATAGAGAAATTGGAAAACAACATTGTTTTTTTAAGTTTGTTTGTTGCGATGGTCCAGTGATTAAGGCACCCGCCTCTCATACATGAAGCTTTACTTTTTTTTTACTTTACTACTTTTCTTAGTTTATGAGGAGGAGAGATGAAACACATGGTACTAAAAGAGTTATGAGTATACATGTGGATGGGTGGAGAGGGAGAGGGAGGCCAAAGAAAAGATGGATGGATTGTGTGAACAGTGATATGAAAGAAAAGGAAGTTAGTGATAGTATGACGGTTGACAGGATAGAATGGAAGAAAAAAACGTGTTGCGCCGACCCCAAATAAGATGGGACAAGGGCAGGAAGGAAGATGATGACTTTTCTTAGTTTATGTAAGACATTACTGACACCCCGTGCCTCGGAAAGCATTTAAAGCCGTTGGTTCGTAGATCTTGGACAGTCGTTATAGATAGTATACGCCAGAAACTTCTTCTTCTTCTCGTGTCGATGTACTTTAACTAAATTTTTTCTGACCAGCATTTGGCAACCTCTACGGCTATGCTATGGGCCTCGCATGTAAAGCCATTGATTCGTAGATCTTGGACAGTCTTTATAGATAATCAGACACCAGAAACTTCTTCTTTTCGTGTCGATGTACTGTAACAATTTTTTCTTGACCAGTATTTGGCAACCTCTACGGCTCTGTTATTGGCCTCGTATAGATCCTGAAACCTGCAGGTGGTTGTGCAGGATGGACAGCATAGCAAATGACGCATGTCCTGTCCAGCTGCTCCACACTGGCACTATATCAGAGATGGGTCGAGGAAGAACCATTTGATCAAATTGTTTTTACAGTGACCAACTTGGGTCCGCAGTCGGTTTAGAGATTTCCAGATTGACCACTGAAACTCTGACCATCAGTCTATCCAAGGAGTATCGTGTTGGCCAGTAACTGGGTTGTGGAAGTCTGATAGGCAGTCACTCCATGTAAAACAAAGGTATTCCACCGCATCTGGTTAGGCTGGAAGCTGACCCTAAGCTAGTGGATAAAAGGCTACGATAATGATAATATTTATAAATTACTCCTCCAATTGCTTTCAGTTCGGTTCTCATGTTAAATGGACAAAATGCTTGAGGAAAAGAAAATTAAGTAGTACAGTTATAGAATCATATCAATGGGCAATTAATCATCGTTAATTATTATAGATTACTAAGTATTTCTTCCGAGCTGCTTTTAATAGTTGGTTTTCCTTGTAAAATTCTTTTAGAAAGAACTAAGTAAAAAAAAGAGTTTGTTGTTATTTCTACAAACCATAAAAAGAAGGTCTCCTTTATTAATATTATAATTTCAGCTGAAACACGACCACGGCTGCATATAAGTCTCTCTAAGCGTCACCAGCTAGGGCTCCTCATCATCATCATCTTCCTGCCCTTGTACGGTGTTATTTGGGGTCGGCGCAACACGTTTTTTTCTTCCACTCTGCCCTGTCAGCTAGGGCTCCTAGAGGTCTTTAAGTCAAGAAGGAATAAGTCAATTCTGGGTAAGCGTGCTCTATCATCAACCACATAATTGCTTACCATCAGGGGCCCAAGTCTGCTATTTTTATAAATTCGTCATTCCAACACGATCCCATTGTCATTTTGCTAAAAGTTCTTAATCTGCTAATTCATAATGATCGATCATTGATCGGTCAATGGTCTCGTACTAAAGTTGTGGTAGAATGACAATATCGAGCATATTAAAATTAATAACTGCACAATATGTTCTAATGGTAGGTCACTGATCAAAAGAACTTTCAAAATTTTAGCAGATTACCGCATGCGTCAGATATTCATTTACCAATATGTACGAGAATACCATTCTTTCACTTCTAGAGTGTCAGTGGTTGACCATTGGAAAGTCATAATGACGCCATTATGTTAGTAGATTACCAAATTTGTCAAAATCAACAATTATGAAATCAATGATAGACCTTTCTGACACTAATGTAATAGCTGACTTGAGGCCCTGTTCTTTTCATACGTAAGTTTGTAACGGACCCTCAGTGAGCGAGTCCGACTTGCGCTTGCCCGGTTTTTTTTTAATTGTATCTATTCTTGTCTTATAATTGTATTTAAACAACTTTTCCTTATTGACAAAATACAGAAGTTATGTAATATCATTTTAATCGTATTTTAATTTGGGATAACCGCATGATACTTAATATTTTCCTATGATGGAAAAATATTAAATTGAGCAGTAAAGATGAAGTTAACAGATGAGGTCTTTTTTCCTAGGTGAGAAATCATCCCCTGACCACTCTCGCTCTAGGGCGGACCGTGAAGCCGTGTCAGACTTTTACTGACTAAAACCCACTCCTATGTTCCTTCTTTGGCTTGCGTCCCAGGACCCCGGGGTTCTGTTGCTGCCTATCGCTCCCACGAGGATACGGTGGTTCTCCGACCAAGCGGGGCGCACCTCCACCGTATGCTCCACCGTGTTCTCCGGATGGTAGATAAGGCTTGTAATGTGTTTTTATTTATTATTTTGTCATTTAGGTGATATTGTAATAGGTACCTAAATTCAGCCGATATTATATCTCTACCACAATCTAAAAAAAACATATAAAATTATTTAAAATGTTTTTGAGGTTTATTTTAATTCTTTATTGTACACAAAAACATAACATAATATATTAAGATACAGACAGTTCATATACAAAGGCGAGCTTAACTCAGCAATGAGTTTTCTTCCAGTAAACCAACGTATTACTATAAGTTACGTACTGTGTGTATTTTATTTAATGTATGTATATAGTTATGATATTATATCTACGTTGTATATTATATTTATTATTTCTATTATATATTTTATCTATTAAATCAAACTTATTTTTTTTTATACACTGTGTCTACCTTATCCCTTTTTTCCTTTGTACTTATTTTTCTGTTTCCTTCTTCTTAAATGTGTATTATATTCATGCACATTAATATATTCTTATCATTAATATTATAAATAAGAAAGATTTGTAGTTTTGATTGTAATTAATAAACTCAAAAACTAAAAAACCGATTTAAAATATTATGTCACGATTAGAATGCTACTTTACCACTGAGTGACTTTCATGCGGGCGAAGCCACTGGCAGAAGCTTGTTTATCTATACTTATAATAAATCTGTAGAAGTGAAAATTCTGTGCATTGAAAATATCAAAAAAATAAATGACAGGGGGTGTTACTAGACCAATACCGAACCGAATTTTTTTTATCTGTCTGTTTGTTCAGGCATCATGCAAAAACTACCGGTTCAATAACGATGAAACTTGTTATAATTATTCTTTAATATCCTGGGCACTATACTGGGTACTTTTTATCCCGGAAAAGTATACACAATAATAAAAAAACTTAATTTTGCGGTCCGATCCCTAGACCCGATTACTGTACTAACCGAAAATAATAAGTTTGTCGTAGGTTACGTCACCCACAGTGGAGTTCATTAAGGGGCGCTGCACACGGCTAAGATACTATAATATTTTATCTTAAGGTACAATATCGCTCGCCATACAATTCAATGGACACACGACGAAGATAATAAATAATATTTCGCATTTTCGTATCTCATAAAAAACCTAATAAAACCATTTTCGACTTCTACGCGGACGAAGTCGCGGGCAAAAGCTAGTAAATAAATAAAAGCCTGTACATAAAATATTTTGCGTTTACACAACTCGGTCTCTCTGTTTGCCAACAAACCAGCCAATTTAATACGTAAATAACTAGCAATTACGAGTACTCTAGTATATTCTTTTTACATAATATAAAGCAGGTCGAGTCCGCCCCTGACGTAACTTTGGAACGGGTTGCAGTGTTAGCATTTTTCATGTAATCCTGTAGCACCGGGGTATCGTCGTATAATATATCATTTCTATGTAAAATTGCGTATTTTCTTGAAAAAAAATTATCGTTTACTGTTTAAATTGAATATTAAACGGTATCAGGTACTTACCATGACATGTTAAAATGTCAGCCGTGCCAGTGAGAAAGGGAGATGGTGCTATACACCCTATACACCACTAATTTTTAATTAGTAAAAATACTTAAAGGGCTTATTGGAAAAGGTCTTGTTATTATTTAAGTAAAGTCTCAATAAATAATATTCATAAATAGCAAAGTTATTAGAGTTGGTTTATATCCCAAAATGTCACTCAATTTATGGAAATATTGTACAGGCTGTTTAATTATGAATGAATAAATGACGATCAAAATGCAGTAATGCAAATGTAGTATTTTCTAGTAGCAATTGTTATGATTCAATTATGAATTTACCAATTATGACAAATTTTTGTGGACAATTTTGGGATTTTGTTTTTTTTATTCTTTTGACTACAAAAATATGATCAGCGAGTAAGGATAGAGCCCCATTTTTTTGTACTAACAAAAAACTAGGCGTGTATAGCTCCATCCCTTTATCAGTTCAGTTTAGGTCGTCAAATGGATCGCATTAAGAGCATTTGGTAGCACTGCAGCTCATTTCTGAAAAAATGCAGTCACAAATAATTATATTCAGAGTCCTCCCACAAAGTGGATCGATGACCTGATGAAGGTCGCAGAAATCCGATGGATGCGAGATGCACAGGACCGATCGTTATAACGACACTTGGGGAGGCCTATGTCCAACAGTGGACGTCTTTTGGCTGAAATGATGATGATGATGGAAATATTAGAGCGACCATTAATTATTATTCAGTGATTCAACAAAATTGCATTCCCGCACATTCAATAAATAACAAAGAGATCAATCTCTATTCTTTTCTTAACACAAAAGACAATAACATTGAAACTAGACCAAGAGCTCAGTAATCAACATACAATAAATCTAAAGCCAGTGAAATGAACCCATATAAATTGCATTAAACAGAGCTTAACTCTCGTACTATGAGATTTGCATTCAAATGGATGTGTATAGCATACTTCATGCGAGTTGACGCACTATAGATGACTTGGCAAACGTTGTTCTGCCATTTAAATTATCAAAGAATAATAAAAATGAACGGTACAAAAAGCCTACGGACCTTTTTCGTAGACCAACCTACTAAAAACAATTTCATAAAAATCGGTCAAGCCGTTTCGGAGAAGTTTGATAGCAAATACTGTGAAAAAAACTTTATTGTACGCAATTAAAAACATATAAAAAAAGAAACTAAAACCACAGTATAAAACATATATATACCTACATACAATGGGCGGCCATATCGCATTCTTCTATCATTCAAAAACCTAGAACGAACAGTAATAGTAAAGAAATGGGGCTGTCATTGGTGTGACAATACCAATATATTGGTGTGTTTTTATTAATCGTGTTATTTTTCTAAATATATGTAATGTAATATAATAATGACTCTCTGCACGTGTTGGTTTCGACTGTGAGTACAGAGAGTACCTGTTATAAATAAATTTAAACATTATCTAAATATTATATATTAAAATAAATACACAGATTCACACATAATAAAAACAAAGGCATGTGCTACAACGCCAAAAGAAAACATTTTGTTTAGTTGATAGAAAAAAAAAGAAAATTCACTTTTTTTTTATGCATAATTTAATGGTCTGCAACCGTCTTCGCATTATTGCTTTTGTAATGAAACATAATATAGTAATAAGTTACATTTATATCTCTATAGTAGGTACGAGTATATAACATACTAGCTTCTGCCAGCGGCTTCGCCCGCGTGAAAGTAGGTTTCTCCTAACAAACTTTGGTAGATATTTATAAGATCTATAATTAATTAGAACATTTTATGGTTCTATCTTTTATAGTTTAGGCAGCGTACGCAAAATAAGTAACTTTTCTGGTTGACTTTTTATACCTTGTGTCCGAAAAACTCAAATATCTTACGGAACCCTATTTTTTTCCATAATAAAATATAGCCTATGTTACTCGTGGATAATGATGCTTTCGAATGGTGAAAGAATTTTTAAAATCGGTCCAGTAGTTTTTGAGCCTATTCATTACAAACAAACAAAGTATTCCTCTTTATAATATTAGTGTAGATACTTCATACCTCTGTTATCTTGCAATTGCAGACAAACTTACAGGGCTGCTACAATTCCTGTTTAAAATAATACAATATCTACCAGCTATGTGATCTTTCACTTAACCTACATAAATATTTTAATTTTTAATTGAATACAGGCAAATTGTTATAAGCTATGCTCGGAGTTTCCTTGCGTGATCGAATCAGAAATGAAAATATCCGCAGGAGAACCAAGGTTGCCGACATAGCACGAAGAATCGCCTAACTTAAGAGGCAATGGGCAGGGCACATTACTCGCAGAACGGATGGCCGTTGGGGCCAAAAGGTTCTGGAGTGGCGACCGCGTACCGGAAGACGCAGTGTTGGAAGGCCCCTACAAGGTGGACCGATGACCTGGTAACGGTTGCGTGAGTACGATGGATGCGAGACACACAGGACCGTTCATTGTGTCGGCACTTGGGGGAGGCCTATGTCCAGCAGTGGACGTCTTTCGGCTGAAATGATGATGATGATAATGATTCCTAGTGGATATTATGATGTAAAAACGGTCCTGTGTGTCTCGCATCCATCGTACTCACGCAACCGTTACCAGGTCATCGGTCCACCTTGTAGGAGGCCTTCCAACGCTACGTCTTCCGGTACGTGGTCGCCATTCCAGAACCTTTCGGCCACAACGGCCATCCGTTCTGCGAGCAATGTACCCTGCCCACTGCCATTTAAGTTTGGCGATTCTTCGTGCTATGTCGGTGACCTTGGTTCTCCTGCGGAAACTGCGAGCATAGCCCTTTCCATTACCCTTTGGGTGACTTGAAGTCTTCTAATGGGGAACTAGGAATCAATTTGCGAATAATTTAAACAGTCTCAGAATTTCACAAGAAAAAATCCCGCTATAAACTCACAGGCAAATTGAATCGAGTTTCTACCAAAAACCAAAAAGATTTCGATTACTTTTTCCGCATACAAGTCACGGTTCGATATTTAAATAATGTATACTTAGGGCTATGCCGTTCATAAATTCTCGGGTTTTTCAAGCATGGGGTAATTTACCGTGAGGAGTTCATTGACCGCTAACCGCTAAGAATGCAGATATTTTCCTTAAAAGATAAAGTTAACCTGTAGTTTACTTACGGACTTTATTCACGGTAATTGGTTTTAGGGTTGCCAGTTATCAAATCCAAAGCAATATTATAAAAGTGTAAATAACTCCGCCATTTTTTTGGGTGAATACCCAGAGCTATATCTCCCAGAATATAGCTCTGGGAGGGGCGAGAGGGTGTCAGACTATTACTGTTTAGAACCCACCTGTGTTCCTTGAGTTGCCTTTAGCGTTCTAAGGCCGCGGTAACTCTTTTAAACCGGCCCGAAACCTTGGCAGGTATCGGCCCTAAGGGGCCCAATCCAAAATTTTTGCGCCAAAGCCACTGAACCAATTTTGATAGTTAGTTAACTTGGACATTAGAGAAGGACATAGGAAAGATTTTTTATCCCGAGAGCACGTACCGGAATTGAGGTTGACCGATGACCTGGTGAGAGTCGCGGGAATCCGATGGATGCGAGACGCACAGGACCGGTCATTACGGGGAGGCCTATGTCCAACAGTGGACGTCTTTAGGCTGAAATGATGATGATGATCCCGAGAGCAAGTTCCCTCGGGATGATTCCCGACTTCCACGTAGGCCAAGGTGGTGATAGAAGTTAGTCGAAAAACGGTACATTTCTTTGTTGCTACAGGGTTAAAGTTAAATACGCAACGCATGACCCAAATTTCCAATTCAACTAACATAATATACCCTTCAATTTGTCCTATCGAATCCGCCGAATTATTTACAAGACCGAGAGGGCCGAGAGGTCAATGCTTCCCTCACGTACAAACCATAATCTAGTATAGTACTCATCTTCTTCTTTTTGATTCGATGGTAAACTCGTCAAACTGTTTGGGCCCAATAGGTGGCTACATTAATAGCAGCATCGGTAGCACTCATCAAATCCTCCAAAGTGCAGGCATACGGACACTTGGGGTATTCCAACATGTGGCTCATATTTTGATCAGGAGCACCGCACTCACATTGAGTATCCGATAGTACTCTAGTAGTTAGGTAATTACTCACGGAGGGAACGCCAAAGTGTCACTAAAACGGTGGTTGCTGAAAATCAGCATCGTAGGTTGCTGGATTTGCCCAGCGTCACGGTATAAGCTGAGCAACAACCTATTTTTGCCTAGATGCGACGCACAACTTGGATTTATATATTGTATTTGTTTTTCCTATATTATTGTTTATATTTACATGATAGGTTAGTCTCTGTCGGTCCCGGCCACGTGCAATAGACAATAGACATAGACAACCACAGACTAAGCTGCAGACATCGGACAAATGTGTTTTTGTCTAGTGTCTATGGTGCAGCACAGTTAAGCCCGGTTTATACATGGTCCGACAGATTGCTGTTTTTTATTGTGCGTCTATTTGGGCAAAATAAACATGTTTTCTTTCTTTCTTTTTTCTTACTCATCAATAACAAATAACTGAAGATAGTTCCTATAAAAACAGTTATTTTCTCACCACCTACTTACATAATGTGAATTGCTACAACACAAAATACAATACAGTTGTTTACCTGTTTGGCTGTCAGATTGCTTGAAACATTCCTTGAACACGGTAGGGAGTGTCAGAAAAAGTCTGTCCCCTTCTCGCCCCACACAGAGCGAAAAAAGCAATAATAATAAAAATAAAATAAATGAAAAGCCTTTTATTTTTTGCCTATTATAAAAATTATTAACTTAGCATTAGATTACAATAATAAAAGCGTAAATAAAATGATTATTGATAAATTCATAAATTGATTGCGTGCATAGGTACCTATTTCATTATATGTATATATTATACAATATATAATAAAATACAATATTTAATATTAATTAAGTATTATTATTTATATTTTACCCTATTTTTCCCTGGTAACGGTTGCGGGAGTACGATGGATGCGAGACGCACAATAACGTTCATTGTGGCGGCACTTGGGGGAGGCCTATGTCCAGCAGTGGACGTCTTTCGGCTGAAATGATGATGATGATTTATATTTTTATTGTTATTCATGAATATTTATTTTTTTAATATTATATTTATGTACATAATTATTATTAATTAAAGTGATGCAAGAACCCCTCTCAGGTAAAAGCCTCCTTCAGATCCTGCCACAAGTCTCTGTCCTGTGCTACTTCAATATAGTTCTGCCCAGCTATGTGTGTGTTCCCTCTCCTAGAGAGGAGGCCTGAGTCCCAACAGTGGGAACATTATAAGGCCGACTATGCTATACTATGCTATGTGTGTAATGTCTTCAGCCCATCGACTAAGTGGTCTGCTTTTCCTTCTAAGGCCCACTGGTCCTAGCCACTCCATCGTTCGTAATGTCCATCTGCCGTCGGCGATTCTGGCTACATGGCCTGCCCATCATCATTTCTGCCTCTGAGCAAAGTTTAGAGCGTCAATTACGTCTGTCTTCTTGCGAATTTTCTTATGTGGGATTCTTTGTATTCGGAAAAAGCAATATTACCCTAAAAAAACCGGGCACGTGCGAGTCGGACTTGCGCACTAAGGGTTCCGTACAAACTTACCTCTGAAAACAGTTCAATTCCCGAATTGAGTTACGAAGATTTTTCGAATCGAAAAAAAAGTTTTTTTTTGTGACATTTCTACAAACGTACAGTTTTCTAATTTTTTCCTATACTTGTGCTATGAGACCTTACTTCATGCCAAATTTCAGGATTCTAGGTCAATGTGAAGTACCCTATAAGTTTTGATTCCCTTGAGAGTGAATACACGTTTTTTGCAACATAAACGGCCGTCGGGTATCTTTCTTTTTCCGTTAACTCAGAAGTTTGATTTTTTCGCAGCTTCAAGGGACTGTAGATCTGAGAATATGGTTTTAATTTCAAATCGATACCTCCACGCGTTCACGAGATAAAGGGTCTTGACAGACAGACAGACAAACTGACAGATAGAGAACAAAGTGATCCTATAAAGGTTCCGTTTTTTCCTATTGAGGTACTGAACCCTAAAAAATTAAAATTGTTGTTTAAACAATGATTCACCTAACAAAATTATATGAATGGTAACAAAAATGGTCTTTAGAAATTTTAAGAATAATTTCTTGTCAACCTTAGCAGCACCGGATGCTGCTCATTCCTCTGGTTAAGATGCATTGTTAGTCTAAATATATCTCTGTCTGTCACGCGATTATCATATTGTGTTCTGCGATAATGTGGATGATGATCTGATGTCATTATCCACAAAACGATGATGTGCCCTTGAACTTAATGCTAGCGTGAGCACATATATATATAAAAGCGAAATACCACTCACTGATTAATCACGAAATCCACCCCCTAAGGGAGTCTACGTGAAAGTGAAACCCGGGACCCTGGGACAAAGGCAAATAAGGAACAGGAGTGGATTTTTAGTCAGTAAAAGTCTGACAGTACCTCCCGCTCTGCCCTAGAGCGTGATTTGTCAAAAGATGATTTTCCAAGTAAAAAAAAACCCATAAGGGGGTAAAACGGGGATTGGAAGTTCGTATGGAGAAATCGAATTGAAGCGGGCCATTTAGTAGTAGTTATTATATATAAACTAATTATCATAATCAACCTTTCTAATTTTCCTTCTACGCGGACCCAGGCCTCCTGTCTGGAAAAGAGGTTGGGTCGTCATCCACCACGCAGGCCCGCAGCGGTTTGGTGGACGTGTAAGCTGTGGTAACTTATGATTGAGTATACGTCACATAACAATTTAGTATATTTTGTCTAAGATTTTGATTAGTGTACTCGTTGGTAATCCTAAATAAATACTAAAAGTCCGAAGACTGCTCTAATATGGCGAATTCTTGCTTATTATTTCTCACCTGTTCCCATTGTTTAAATAGCGGCTAAGAAATTCAAACCTGGGCAAAAAATAGGAAAGAAAATCACGGTCACGTCAGATAAGTAAGGTCAAATAAGTCAGGTCGTTACAAAAATATAGTAATAATATTTAGAAGAGAGGAGAATTAAGAACTCGATCCATTTGACGACCTTAACTCAACTGTTAAATGGATGGAGCTTTAAGGTGTTTTTTTTATAGGTGAGAAAAATATCTAATGACAAATCCCACTCTTGAGCGGAGCAGTAGATAGTGTCAGATTTTTACTGACTAAAAATCCACTCCTTTTCCTTCTTTGTCTTCATCCCGGGGCCCTGGGCTTCGCTTTCACACTACCCGTGGAAGAGCTTTAAGGGGTGAATGTAGCAAGAGTAGCAAATGCTAAGGGGTTTGCTACTTGCCCCGCGCATTTGCTACTAACGAAAAAAAAACCAGTCAAAGATGTTACCGGTTGCAATCTGCACAATCCGCTCCGCTATATAATACTTACCTAAGCAATGTATAGAAGAATGTACAGTGTTGCGGTACATGGCGAAAATGAATAACGTTTAGCTAAATTATTGTGTACAAAATATTTTAATAAAAATGTTCTACACAGGGGCCCCTTGGTCGAATTTGCTACAGGCCCCGCGCTGGCTTAATCCGCCACTGGTAGGTAGTATTTTAGCACATCATTGAACTTTTAGGCTAGCTCTGTTAATTCAGTTATCTAACCTGACGCAATATACTCAAAAACAGCTCATAAAAGAATCTTTGTGAATGTTCCAATCAGTGTGACTAATGTGATACAATCAGTTGTGTGATCTCGATAGGTAAGTCAGTACTAACGAATGACTGTGGGCTAGAGAAGAAATCTCTTGTTAAAAGGATTTTAAATAAAATAAATAAAAAATAAAAAGCATTTCTTTCAGGCAACTAATAGCACCCATATAACAATCACAAAACAGAACACACACACATAAGAAAATACATTTACACTATCGGACATAGTAACATGTCTGCTACAGCAATGTCCGATATAAGGGCAATCAATTCTGCCAGCAATCATCGCCAGAACTGTATTATTTTGCTGGTTTAATTGAAAAGATGACTCTTCCGTGAAGCATCCCATACATCATCTCATCATCATCTTTCTGCCCTTGTCCCGTGTTATTTGGGGTCGGCACAACACGTTTTTTTCTTCCATTCTGCCCTGTCACTGAAGGAAGGATCCCATACAAAAGCTTTAAAGTCTAGCAAAGCCTATGACTTTGCTCCTGTGGGAATTTGCCAAGCGCATGCATTTTTCAAGGTTTCTTTTTTCTATTAGATAATGGTTTATCGGATTTAGTAAGATACTGGGTTTTTTGAACACTTGATGTGTTTGAGTAAATTTAGAATTTAAAAATAACATAACTTGTATCTCATTAAGTCATAATTGGGTTTCTTAGAAACCCCAAGATTCCCTAGTAACTGCATTGAAGCAAGTCTAGTGTATGCGGCACATAGCGACAGGTAATTAAAAATCAATACCTGCAACAGTACCATGAGGTATGCTATGTGTTCAAATAAGCAAGTATCAGATACTTTTATGTAACTATGTATCTATAGCATAGCATTTGTCTAGTACTCATAATACAAGCTCTGCTTAGCTTGAGACTAGACGGCGTTGTGTGATAGTTGTGGAATATATTAGATTTTATTTTATTCTTCTTTTATTTATTTATTTAAAACTTCATGCACTAATGAAACATTGTACAAAGACGGACTTAATGTCTCAGGCATTTTCTACCAGTCGACCTTAGGGTAGTACATGGCAGGTGCAGCTTAATAGAAGACTGACAGAGAAGAAATAAGAACAATAATAAATATATACTTAGATACATACATATAAATAAAGAACGATATTGAGAGAAAAACGAATACAACAAATCAAGAGTGTGATGAATCTACCAACTTCCCGCGAAAGTGTTTTCGTGCTTTCACTTTAAAGGACAACCGACTGGTTGCCGTCCTGATGTTCAGAGGGAGCGCATTCCAAATCGCCTAAACAAAGAAAGAGGAATGGACAAACCCAGAGTGGAGCGTCGGACATCGTAGAAGACGATGATTCTTTTATGACAATATGTTATATATTTTCTTGCAACCATCAGTGATGTAATGATCCATTTTGATGTTGAATGTGTGGTTATCTGTTTGATACTACAGACTAGGGATGTAACGAAAGTGTTTATCGGAATATAATTTCCAAAACCGGAACTCGAACTTTCAGAATCGGAATCGGACCTCCGTAACACCTAGAGCAGAACAGATTTTGATGAAATATGGCACGGTCCAATCAAATTTTGAAATGTAAAATAGACTTGGTCTGTTTGAGAAGTTTTCGTCTCCTAATTGCAGATAGCTGAGCACTGAATAGAAAGGCAGTAGATACATATTTCGTCATCATCTACATTTCAGCCGAAAGACGTTTACTGCTTGACGAAGGCCCAAGTGTCGCCACAACGACCAGTCTTGTGCGTCTCACATCCGTCTGATTCCCGCGACCCTCACCAGGTCCACCTTGTGCGAGGCCTCCCCCAAGTGTCGCTACAACAGCTGGTGCTCTACATTTCGCGTCCATGATTTCTACGACCTTCACCAGGCAATCGATTCACCTTGTGGGAGACCTCCCCAAAGTGTCGCTACAACAGCCAGCCATGTGCGTTTAGCATACACATGATTCCCACGACCTCACTAGATTATCGGTCCTCCTTGTTGTTGACCCCATCTGTTCTGCGAGTAATTTGTCCTGCTCACATAATAACCACTAATAAAATAACCAATAATAAAAATAAAATCAATGGATTAAAAATCACGAGTCAATTTATTGGCACGGAAGTGTACTCGTCGTCGTTAGGTACATGCAGCAAGCGCAGGGAACCAATCACGAGTGACGTCTATGATGCGATGCGCGGTGAGCCAATCACTGACACTCCCCGCCCCCGCATCTCACTTCATACCACCAAAGAGACCTGATATTTTACTTCTGCGCAAGTAAAAGTCAGCGCTCAAGATCCGTGCCGATACCTATACTTAAGTTTGGCGATTCTTTGGGCTATGTCGGTAATTTCGGTTCTTCTGCGGATATTTACAATTTATATTTCCTGATCGATTACACAAGGAAACTCTGAGTATATTCAATTAAATTCAAAATATTTTATTATAGGCCTACATGGGCACTTATAAAACGTTAGAAGTTAGTAAGTTTGCGTGAATTTGTGCTATCTAATGAGGCCCATTGAAAGCGATCTCGTTTCAGAGCCACATATTATGTCATCACTGCCAACACGCATTTGTCATAGATTCGCCTTGAGACACTGCGGTATGCCGGGATAAGAAATTACTGTGCAGCTTCTCGAACGCTGCCCAGCTGAGCTAAGTGGACCATTTTTTCCAGGCCAATCGTTTACAACATTGAGTGTAAGGTCCCCAATTTTGATAGGATACATGGTTGTCATAATAATTGTAACTATAAGTGTAATTGTGGCCAATCACTTAAATAACAAAGAGACTCGACCAACATCCGAGTAGGCTCTCGTTGGGTTGTTGGATCAAGGCCTTAATCCAGAAAGCAGTAGATACTCTTGGACGGTGTGTATACATATATTGGTCAGGGTTCCTGACAGAGGAATCTCTTGTTAGGAGATTCTTCTCTCAGGAGCCCGGTAGCTTGGACCCTGTTCTAAATCTGTATAGCATAGTCGGCCTTATAATGTTCCCACTGCTGGGACTCAGGCCTCCTCTCTAGGAGAGGGAATGGGCCGTAATCCACCACGCGGGCCCAGTGCGGGTTGGTGGATGCCGGTTTCCTCACGATGTTTTCCTTCACCGTTTTGTGAGCCGATACCACTCGGCCACCACTGCTCTGAAATCTGTATGCATTAATTTTATTACAGGTATATTTTATTTTTTATTATTATGATTTTATTTAAAAAAATATATTTCAATAATTAACTTTTAATGTACATATACAAAATAAATAAAGGGATTAATAAATAGAAATAATGATGATTGATCTTTCGAGCCTCACCTTTTCCAAGCTATGCTAAATGTACAGTCAGGGGTCAAAAGTGCAGTTGCACTAACAATGCTAAAGTGTCTAAAATTTCTTTGTTGTAGAAGTTCAATAGTCCACAACTAGTTAATTCAATACTTTAGATCCTATGCTACAAATCAAATCAGTCATGAACCATTGACCACCACCCTTACGTTGTTGAAACTTCAACGGTCCGGACTAAGCGTTTCGCTTCGTCGTTTATACCGCGTACATCGAAGGACTGGAACAATTTGCCTGCTGCTGTCTTCCCGTCCAAGTATAATTTAGGTGTCTTCAAGGCTAGAGTGAATAGGCTCTTAATAAACTAGTGCGCCTGACCATCAATGATTGCATCTCCGCTTACCATCAGGTGGGATCGCACTGATCGCAGTCAAGCACTGGTTTATATCAATAAAAAAAAACCCTCTTCTACAAAGAAATTTTAGACGTTTTAACATTCTTTTAAGGTGTAACTGCATTTTTGACCCCTGACTGTACATAGAGTTAAAGAATGACTGGTCTAACGAGATGAGCTGTATTTGATTTACAGTTCATCTCGTTAGTCACCATCATCATCATTTCAGCCGAAAGACGTCCACTGTTGGACATAGGCCTCCCCCAAATGCCGCCACAATGACCGGTCCTGTGCGTCTCGCATCCATCGGATTCCCGCGTCCCTCTCCAGGTCGTATCTCGTTAGTAGGTAATAAGTAATTAGGTACCTATGATAGTCAGTAAAGACATCAAGATCGGCACACGGTACTAACCCCTTATCAAACCATCAATAAATATTGACGACTTGATTACATAACCTTAAGATCAAACTTTATAGTCAATGATTATACCTACCTACTAATCATTGGTAAATATACGGTTATCAGTGATAACCTGTACCGCATAGAACCCTAGTTATTATGGCGCTTAATAACCTTTGTTAGAATTATATCGCATTTCTTTTAAATCTCAGATTATATTATTAAACAAAGTCGTTAATTGTAATTGCATTATCAGTAATTAATTCGTTTGCATTGACTTTGATCTTTATTGGTTTCGTTATCGAGAAAATAAGTAGATACTGTACATTGATTTCGAAATTCAAAATAGGTTTTGTATGCTGTTACTGCATTGAATACTTATAGTTATTGATTAAGCTAGTTATAATATTAAAGAAATAGAATACAAAATGTTGTTTGCACAAAATGTGAGAACACTGTAGACTCCGCGAATTCTTAGGTTACTTTTCATTATGATTATTTTTATTGTACTTTTTAGTATAATATTGACCAGTCTACACTGTCCTTACATAATATCTACTTATGCTGTAATATGGAAATATTGTAAGAACAACAATTTTTTTTTAAAAGAGTTACCATGGAGTTTCTTGCCGGTTCTTCTCCATAGGAAACGACTAATTTGGAACCGTGCACTAGCTTCTGACGTTTTATAAGTGCTCATGTAGGCCTATGTGAAATAAAAAACTTTTGACTTTGACTTGACTTTGTTTAAACTAAGTTAAAGTGCGAAAGAACTTTTTATTACCTGTAAGTAATATGCAGGTTTACTTTATGTCCAGAGTTGCAGATTGTTCCAAGGCTATAGATTGTCTAAAGACTTACCGTAGCCCGTGCAAAGGGCAACTGAAGGAACACTGCAGGTTTTAGCACGTATAAATCTGACACTCCCTCCCGCTTTACCCAGAACGGGAAAAGTCTTTTGGATGAGATATCATCCCACGTAAAAAAAAAGATTCCGGTTATTTTTTACAGTAGGTATGTTCGTCCTTTTTTTTATACACGGTTTTTTTTTATCTGTACCTAATCATAAATTCGAATAACGAAAAAATTTTCTGAAGTCTAAATTAAAGTGCGATAGAACTTTTTATTAAACTAAGCTAATAAAAAGTTCTTTCGCTGAGACAGTGTTCTATCTGCCTAGCTTTTGCCCTAGTGTGTTTGGATCGGCTTCTAGTCTAAGTAGACGAAGCTGAAAATTTGAAATTCAGTATTTTACATGGAGCTGCTGTCCTCCAGAACAAAGATCCTATAAATGGCACTTACAGTTTTTACAGAATTTGCAAATTATCTAGGAAACTGTTTCAAATTTTCATTCCCTAAAAGCCTTATGTGGACTTTTGTGATAAATATAACATGTACGTCGAGTCAGCAAGTGCTATGCGTTCCAAATAAGAATAGAAAAGTCAATAACCTCGATCTGTCAAATGTTGAGTGAAAAGTACGGTTTGCAAAGAAAGCTTATTTGCGTATTAATAAAGGTTTTTTGTTTTGCTTCGTAAAACTTTAAGTCTTGGTTAAATCTAGGTGAAGTAAAAAAGTTAATGTTTAATATAATTGGTCGCCTTATTTTTCTATTTGCCACTACTCAGACACTCCGCACAGTGACGCAGAGATGGGCAAAATTGAAGAACTGGATTCTGGTTAAACTTTTTTCGTTTACGATTCGTAAATAATATAAATTTTAAAATTTTCTAGTTTTGTTCACCGTACTCAATTTCTTCGATTTGACAGGATGACGTGACGTCACAACATGGCAATCGATTCTATTCTAGTACCAAATAAATGAAACATTAACCTTTTCTTCATAAAACACAATAAAGTTCAAGTCTCGCATCCATCCATTAACCATTCAATAGGTCTTTCTTACTCATCTGATAAAAACTTGCAGCAATAAGACCGACCTTGACCTGTACCATGACGTTTAAAGTAAAACTGTTTCATTCTTATTTCCAGTGTGGTTTTTTTTTAGGTGGGAAATCATCTAATGACATATCCAGCCCTTGGGCGGAGCGGGAGATAGTGTCAGACTTTTACTGACTAAAAACCCACTCCTGTTCCTTCGTTGCCTTTTCCCCAGGGCCCCGGGTTTCGTTTTCACGCTACCCATGGCCGCAGTAGGCCTCGACCCTACTGGGCCCCTACGTTTTCCTGACATCTCCCTGAGGCGCGCGCGGAACAATACGCGCCGTCGACGACTTGGGCTCGATCCAGACGGTTACCGGACGGTCGGACGGCGGGCTACCCATTGCTCGCCGTCCGCAAGACCATGGCTGCATCAAGGTCCGGCGCGAGAGATCCAGTGTGGTTAAGAGATGGTGCTAGACAACCTGTATAGCGCCATCTCTTACCCACACTGAAATAAGAATGAAACAATCTTACTTTGAACGTCATGGTAGCCCCGCTTGTCATAATGAAAGGGATTTTTCACAGGGACTGACGTCAGGGTAATTCCTGCATATCTACAAATTATCTGGCAATGATAAACTTGAACCTATATTTAAGTTATAATAATGCACTTCTGATAACAGTTCTCTATTATCTCTATAAACAACATCAGTTTTAGTTGCGAAACCTGAAACACGTGTCTCTGTGTGTGTGTGTGTTTTTATGCAGAATCTATGTACGAAATTAAACAATTTAAAAACAAACAAAACCCAACAATACATGGTCCACTTATGTAATAAATACATGTATAAAAATTGTACCGCTTTTCTCATGTACCCAGCGACTACGTTCACTCACCAGCACCAATAATGTAAATTGTAACCACAAAGCCTCACTAAACGACTGAACACTGCCACCCAAAACAGAAGCATTCGCTTAGTTTGGGAGACAGTACCAGTTCCTATAGCACATTACATTTACTTATGTCTAATTATAAGTCATTTTGTGAACTGTAACCTTGCGAAAATAAAGATTCATCATCATCATCATCATTTCAGCCGAAAGACGTCCACTGCTGGACATAGGCCTCCCCCAAGTGCCGCCACAATGAACGGTCCTGTGCGTCTCGCATCCATCGTACTCCCGCAACCGTTACCAGGTCATCGGTCCACCTTGTAGGAGGCCTTCCAACGTTACGTCTTCCAGTACGTAAGTAAATAAAGTAAGTGGCAATGGGCAGGGCACATTGCTCGCAGAACGGATGGCCGTTGGGGCCGAAAGGTTCTGGAAATAAAGATTATATAAAATAAAGATAGAACTCTATCATGAAAAATCGCTAAGTTTTAAGCTTGTTATGTTACCTGGTTTTCCGACACATCACTAATACACGGTCACCGGGCCATACGGGGGACTGAGCTATCGATTGCTCTGACCTGCCATGGCCTGGTTTTGTACTTAGTGTCGGTGGTGTCCAACTTGTGACCTTTTTAAATATTTTTGGGAAAAAATATAACATGGTGTAAAAATTATTGCAATCGATTTAGTTACTGATTCTGAACAAATAATGTTCAGGTTTCGCATACACGTACTAAAAATAACGTTGTATAATGTAAGTATAAAATCTATAGGTACGTACCTAGATTTAACAATCGCTTCACACTATTAACATATTAAAAAAAAACACTTCACTAATTATAATTATAAACACTAAAACAAAATTTCTCGTAATATTTTTTTCTATTACTCTTACACACGGTGTCTACATCTGTTTTTTTCCAACCCTTCTTTTCGCAGGTGTATATGCTCAAAGAGATTTCTGTAGCATGACCTTTGGGGTTACCATGACGTTTAAAGTAAGATTGTTTTATTCTTATTCCATTGTGGGTAAAAGATGGCGCTAGGCAACCCGTACAGCTCTGTCTCTAACCCACACTGAAATAAGAATAAAACAATTGCCATTACCAGAAAATCATAATTCATTTTATAATGACTTTTAATTATAGATGGTGTTGTATTCGGATTTTTTTTTTTGTTTTGGTGATTTTTCCATTTTTTTCTCACCGTAAGTATAAACCTTCCCTGGACTATATCGAATATTTCAAGACCATAATTTGCATTATAAAAAATCACAGTGTCAGAATAAACACAGTACAACATCACATACTGTGATCTCATACAATAAAATAGACCTAAGCATTATAAAATCACAATTTCAGAATGAATCCACTAAATCAAAATAATTGTAGTAACTATTTCTTTTCCCCAAGGCTTACAAACTGATTAAGACAGACAAGAAGTGGTTTTTACTGACTGTACTTTGTACAAATCTCGTAGACCCGTTGGGAATTGATGTTGGTGTTGTGGCCAGGTTATAGAATTGTTCACTTCATGATATGGCCAACGATAACTGGCCTGATCGAATCTAACATTTGATGATATGCAATCCTCGTTTGGCCATATCATTAATGTATAATTTAAATAACAATAAAAGGTCTAAAGAAAGTAGGCCAAACGAAGATTGAAATGTCATCAAACTTTAACGTTTAAAACGATCTGGCCAGTTTTATTTGGCCACTACATTTCATGAATTTCTAAGATCTGGCCACTACATGGGAACATTTAAAACGCTTAGTCCACTTCTAGGCAAGCGTGCAACATCGTCGACCACATTGTCGCTTCCCATCAGGAATAGTCATAGTAGAAATTGATCTTTAACAAAGTTTGACCTTCAGATTCGCTTCACCCACCAAGTACACGTGGGAGTACTAAAAAAACAGGCGTGTTATCTCCTGACGTCAGCAACCTACCTCCTTCTAAAACAAACCCTAACATCGGGATAGTAAAGTCCAAAATAGTATAATATAATTTTATTCTAATACCCGCGGCTCCGCCTGCGTGTGATTATTACTTCCCATTTTTACAAATTATAGGTAATGTATTGATACCACCGAGATATATTATATACTACTAGCATGCCAGCGGTCTATGTACGTTTCTCCATACAAACTTTGAACCCCTGTTATACCCCCTTAGAGGGTGAATTTTGACATAAAAGGAAACCTCGTGCAAAATTTCACTCTCCTAGTTCTAATAGTTTCGGCTGTGCGTTGATATGTCAGTCAGTCAATTTCTCCTTTTATATGTATGTAGATAATATTCCACGACTTTCACTCAACGCCATCTTGTCCCAAACTAAGCAGAGCTTGTGCTACATTTTTATATATATTTCTAAATACATACATATTAAAGAAAAATTACACCCAGACACAAAAAAACGAATGTGCTCATCAAGTCACCACACAAACATTTGTCTTGGGTGGGAATCAAACCCACGACCGCTGGCATCGCAGTCAGAGCCAATATCTGCTAGACCAACAGGCCAGTCAAAAATTAAGACAAGTAGGAACCTACTTACTTCATTGGTGGGTCAAAGTCCTGCGGGGTTACCATGACTTTCAAAGTAAGATTGTTTCATTCTTATTTCAGTGTGGGTAAGAGACAGAGCTATACAGGTTTTCTAGCGCTATCTCTTACCCACACTGGAAATAAGAATGAAACAATCTTACTTTAAACGTCATGGTACAGGCCCTAGTACGAAATTCCATACAAATCTGTTCAGATGTTTGAGCGTGTAGAAGTAACGAAGATACATACGCATATATGACCTACGTACATACATACAAAGTTTCATCTTTACAATATTAGTGTGATTGTACCAGCAATATAGATACCAAATCAGTCTACCAGTAATCTGACGGGGGCGCGGTCAAAACACTTCATAGGTTACTGATAAGAATGTACTAACAAAAACTGTGATTATAGCTCTCAGATGATGAAATGCATAATCAGCCTTATAATGCTCCCTCATTTGGGGGGAATACGCCAATGTGGCTAGCGCAGGTTGGTGCCGAGTTCCAGCCAGCGCAGGCGTGGGCTTTCGGACGACGAGCAATGGGTAGCTCGCCGACCGGTTGTCCGGTATATATACCTGCCCCGAGACGAAAGCGCGTAGGTGTTCCACGCGAGGTTCAAGGAGGTGTCAGCAAAACTCAAGAGGCCGATACGATACGAAAACACAAAGGGCAACTGAAGGACAAACGTGGATTTTAGCCAGTAAAAGTTGACACGCCCTCTCATTCCACCCTAGAGCGACGTCATTTTATTATTTCACATCTCAACAAAAAAGGTGCGGGTTGGTGTATGATGAAATAGGTACCTTAAAATGCAGTTAGGTACGCCTGACCTGAAAGGTCCAAGACTGGTTTGTAGCAGGTTGAACATGGCCTGACGTCATTTACGCAGAATTGTGCGTAACTGGTTAGACACACCTCCGAGGCGTTGTAATACCGTATTTGGTAGCTGTCAATTGAGCATGATGAAATTGGTGACGTGTTCTTGAAATGTTTTGGTTGAAGTGCCTTGTATGTGCACAATTGCACGTAGTAGGTTCTTTTTACTCGACTGCCAAGAAAGGGTTATGTTTTTTGCGTGTATCTTGAAGGTACGTTTATTCTATGTAGGTTTACTACCTCGCATCATCCAAATAGCTGGATGGATTTTGACTGAACTAAGTACGGTTACATTGATCTTAAAAACCAGTACCTAAATGTGTTTAAGAAAGTAAATCATAATGGCGGATTTTTGGCGCTAAATCGTAAGTGAGGTAATTATTATTTTTAACCAAAAATATCGAGTAGAATATCAAAATGAAGTAAAAGGACCAGAGAGTAAAATCTCGCAAACCTCCATTGAAAAGGAAGGATCCTCCGACCAGATGGGCGTTATGTCTGGTGGGCAACTGCCCGATAGATGATTTCGGACTGTTCTATAAATTCAATTCGCACGGAGAACTTTAATTGCGCGATGCAGGATTACTTTTTATGTGATGCCATAGCGCCATAAATGTCGCTACAGATAATATATTTTAATTGATTTAGGAATAATAATTCTTTAGTGGGGTTTTATATACATATTTCTAACTTTGTATTAATCATCTTGTTACAGATGGTCATATTGATTGAAAGAAGAGAAGAGAGACCACAAATGTTGGTTGATAGAAGTGTTGGTCGTTTGGCGGTGAGGTGGGGAGGTAGACGACATCGTTACCATTGCAGGTAGAAACTTTTGCTCAGGTGAGAAATCAACAAATAACTTTTCCTGCTCCAGGTGGAGCAAGACAGGGTAGCTCGCCGTCCGGACCGAGCCCAAGTCGTCGACGGCGCGTACTGTTCCACGCGCGCCTGAAGGAGATGTCAGCAAACCGTAGAGGCCCAGCAGGGTCAAAGCCTACTGGGGGCAACGGTCTGCTTCTGAAAGGATGACTCGATCCTGGTATGAAAGGCAACGAAGGAACAGGAGTGGATTTTTGAGTAATAGTCTGACACACCCTCTCGCTCTGCCCAAGAGCGGGGGAACTCATTGCCCACCAAAAAAAAAAAATTGCGTAGCAAGAGGAACTGTCATCTTTTACTGACTAAAATGTGTCCCTTCTGTTGCCCTTTGTGTTCCAAGGCCGGGTAAGTCTTTCGAACAATTCTGCAGCCCTGGCAGGCCCTGCAATACCTGCAACATTGACAGGACCTCTAAGGCCAATGCCTTGCCAATGCCAATGTTGCTGACATCTTTTGACAGGCCTGTTGATTTAGTGTCCCTGACTGATATGCCGGAGGTAAAGGGTTCGATTCCCACCCAAAAAAAAAAGTTTGTGTGATGAGCACGATCATAATTCTGTGTCTGGTTGTATTTTTTTTTATTCTTGATAGGTTTACGCTTGACCGCTATCTCACCTGATGGAAAACGACGATGCGGTCGACGATGGAGCGCGCTTACTTAGAAGTAACCTATTCACTCTTGACTTAAAGATTTCCGGGTTGTAGCAGTCAGGAAACACAGATTCCGACAAGGAATTCCACTCCAATGAATGTTTTCCCAAAGCGTTTTGTGCGTATAGTTGGGATCTCCACCATGTACCACCTATAATATGTATGTATTTATAAATATATAAGTATGTTTATCAGTTGTCTAGTACTCATAGCACTAGCTCAATAATATAGATAAGAAGTTACTAGTAACTTATTACCTATACTAATATTATAAAGAGGGGACATTTGTATTTTATTTTTAATTTGTAACTAGCGACCCGCCCCGGCTTCGCACGGGTGCAATGCTGATACCACCGCAACCGCTATGTTCCTGCATTTTAAATCTGTAATATCTTCGAAAATATTCATTTAAATTATATGCTGTAAAGGGCCATACGGATCTATATTAATTGCACAATGTATTTAAGGTAGGTACTTAATTGGATAAGGATTAGTGTTGTATTGCATAAAATCGCTTCGTAAATAAGCCATTATTTCTCGTACAAAGTAAAGGATAAAAAATGGTTATTGTGGGTTGTCCCTAGGAGGTGGATATATTGCGGACTTTTTTGTAGACTTTTTAAGGCGTACAATACTGTAGTATATTATTTTGATCTATCTCGTAAAGATAAAAAATGTGTTTATTTACGACATCATATTAAAAACCTCTAAAATTATCAGTGTTTCTTTACTATATTCTGCATGTGTTATACATATAAACACAGAAAAAAGAATACAATAAACCTTCCTCTTGAATCACTCTATTTAATTTATTAAAACCGCACTTTATTAAAAACCGCATCCGTTGCGTAGTTTCAAAGATCTAAGCAAACATAGGGACAAACAGACATCGGGAAGCGTCTTTGTTTTTTACTATGTAGTGATGAATAAACTCAAAAACTAGTGGACGGATTTAAAAAATTCTTTCAACAATAGAATGCTACATTATAAATTACTGACATAGACTATATATTTCCTGCTACTAGCAGGCGGAGCCGCTGACATAAATAAGTTTAAGTAGGTAATCTACAAGACATTCTGACCCGGATCACCTATCTGTAGGCCATACAGATATTTGTTCCGGGTGGGAATCGAACCTGCGACACACTGCGCACTTACCTATATATATAAGGTGTTAAAAAATTAACTTTAAGAATTTCGAGGGGACATTGTACTCCTCATTATGAATTTAAAAAAAAATCAGCTGCTCCATACATTTTGACGAGTTATGCGAACATAAACGTAGGGAACACCTGTTTTTTTTTTGCGATTTCAGGTTTGGTCCCATTGTAAAAGTTGTTCATAATGAGGAGTACAATGTCCCCTCAAAATTCTTAAAGTTAATTTTTTAACACCTTATATAAAAGGAGAAACTGACTGACTGACATGATCAACGCACAGCTGAAACTACAAGGACTAGGAGCGTGAAATTTTACAAAAAGCTTCCTTTCATAACGTAGGTGAGTACTAAGAGAGGATTTCCTAAAATTCAACCCCAAAGGGGATGAAACGGGGGTTCAAAGTTTGTATGGAGAAACTTACTTTGATGCGGGCGAAGCCGCTGACAGAAGCTAGTGATATTATGTTAGGAAATGATAATTTAGCATATTTGTATTAGATACCTACCCATCTTCCAAGTTTTTTGATTGTGTTAACTTTAACGTCAATCGTTTGAACATTTCATTAAACCATTTTTGTCTAGACAAACGCAAGGCGCGACGTAGTGTCTCATCATCTTCCTGCCCGTGTCCCATCTTATTTGGGGTCGGCGCAACACGTTTTTTTCTTCCATTCTATCCTGTCAACCGTCATATTATCATTAACTTCTTTTTCTTTCATATTACTGTTCACAAAATCTATCCATCTTTTCTTTGGCCTCCCTCTCCCTCTCTACCCATCCACATGTATACTCATAAGTCTTTTAGTAACATGTTTTTCATCTCTCCTCTTTACATGACCATACCAAGACAAACGATTCCCCTTCAACTTTTCAGTCACTGGCGCCACTTTCAAACTTCCTCTAATATATTCATTTCTCACTTTATCCATTCTCGTCACACTACACATCCATCTCAACATTCTCGTCTCCGCTACATGCAATCTTTTTTCATTCGTCTTTTTCACAGCCGACGTAGCGCGACGTAGTGTCTGAGATGATTTAATAAAACGCTATCTTACGAAGTATCCATAGTCCATACTGCATTGTATAGATACGATAGAGTGAACACAGAGCTTCAAAATATCTCCAAAAGTAATTAAAAAAATTTGGCTTGAATTAAAGTAGAATCCACTCTCCTAAAGTTTCAAACAAAATTCTAAAAATAATAAAAATCAGGAACATAATCAACAGGCACCAGCCCCTGGAGAAAGATACCGATTTCGCAGCTGTTAAGGCTCGGCACAGACGTAGACACTTCTAGTTAAAAACATAGCACGCCATCGCAGGAAACTAGTCGCTGTGTCCAATAGTGGCAATCGGACACAATCGCCAGTTGCTTAGACACCGATACGCAACTCGTCGGTTTTTGTAGCTTACAATTGTTTGTGAAAAGGTTATTATTGTATGTGTCTTCAACTGACAACTTTTAGTTTCCAGTTAACTACACTAAATACTTTTCAACACACTTACTCAAAAACGCGCTCCCACCCCTACCGCTTTTAGAAATGCAATTCACTATTTTTCGCACCAGTGCGGAAAATTATGCCAGCGACCTTCCGCCATAATTTATTAAAATGATCGTATCAGGCTGGGCGCCAAGCAGCCCCCAGGCCGGAGAGCTCCCGTTTATTTACTTATTTCTTCGTAACTGTATTAAAAACCGTTGTTTGATACACGTGGATTGTCACTGCAGCACTCGGCTTCATAAAACCCTCGCCTGTGGGTTGGGCGAATTTCGTGTCGCTCGTGATGACAAAGTTTCTCCACTTGTATCATAATAAACTGTTTTGTTTGGCAATCCTTAAAAGTCAAGTAGAAGCAACTTCACACCAAAATCCCTACATCTGGGCAGGGAATGATTAGATTTCATATTGAAAAATATAACACTTATGAAAATAAAATATTCACTTGTATCTCGTGTCCAACTCAAGACACAAAAGTGTCTACGTTTGTTTAACGCCTTAGTTTATTGCAGTATAACTTTTATTTCTTAATTAAAATCTGTTAGCACTTATTAATTCCTAAGAATATTGATTGAGGTGTCAAATTAATTTAACAGCTATTGTTTATTTTTAAAGTGGTTTTGGCCAGTGTCGGACGTAGCTATGTTAATTGAGTAAAATGTTTTTAATGAATACGAATTACGTATTTAGTTATAGTTGTTATTTTCGGCGGGATTTTCCCGCTGCAGACCTATGAAAGCATGTTAATGTAATCTTCAAATATTTGTACATTAATTTGAAGTCTACTGACATATCTAATATTGATATTGGTACATTCTTTACGGATGATCGAGGTACGTAAACCTAACTATGTATTTTCAGTTAACGCATCCTCTAACCAAATTATTTTAGATCTTGGAACTATTTGTAGCAACTCTTGCTACAAATTGTTCTGTGGTTATTCGAGATAAATGTGCCTATTCGTAAAATTATTGCCGTGTTCATCAATTAACTAAACAACAATTCACAATTAGCGTAACACGTGGAATAAACACGCGATATTTTGATAGAAAACGCGTCAGCATCACAAAATTGACACCATTTATTTAATGAACTATAAATTATATTCTCTATTATAAATGTTTGTGAACGGCATTTAAGTTCACAGGATTAAGTATGGGCCATGTTTTCATGAAATTAAACAATTTTAGTTTTAAAAACACAAACTTTCAGGCGTACTGATGTGAAGCGACGTCGTTGAACAGACGAAATTCAACCTTAAGCCCAACTTGCGTCAGAACCACCCCAAAACCTTTGACCTTAGCTTGACATTACATAAAAATCACTTACTTTTTTCTCCAGTAGCCCGATGGTCTCTCCTGGTTCCGTCACTTTTTTAACTTCTGCCATTTTCGCGATTTTCTCACAGGGAAAATTTATTTAAATTATTATTCGTAATTCCTTTCGGGGAATGTTTGGTTGCCGGTCGCGTGGATGAATAGAGACTGTCAGTTACCCCAGTGTTGACGCATGCGCGTACGCGATTAGCTCCCGGACCCCTATTTCGCGTGGTCAGTGACAACGGGCCACGTTGTGAGCGGGTTCCGTTCAATATTATACTTTCTCTACTGGGGATAGGGTTTGTTTTTTGTTGCGTTTTTCTGGTTTAGACGATTAATAGTACGTTCATTCATCTAAGAGTGCGTCACGCTTGCTTTAATCAGATTTAATGATGCCAAAGTGGTAGTGCTGCTGCCTACAAGCTTTTGGGTAGGGTATAGATTTTTGGGTGATATTTAAGTGATTATTATCAGTGAAAATGTTTCTCGTTGAAAGTCTTGTATTAGTAAATAAATACGGCAAGACATTTAAAATGTATGCAATGTATAAGCAAAACCATTAAAGATTTTCGTCAGATCTTCTTCGGACCCGGATTGACACTGTAATATGGCTATGACATGGAGTTTCTTGCAAGTTCTTATCCCCAGGAAATAACTGATTGGAAACAGTGGCCTAGCTTCTGACGTTTTAGGTATAAGTTAACATGTAGGCCCATGCAAAATAAAATATTTTGAATCGAATAAAAATTGAAATATTTAGATGAATTGTTCTGAAACCCTCAAATAATACATTCAATTATGGTTTCTACGCGATAAAGATATTGATTTTTCTTTAACTTTCGTATTAGAGCCTGCGCACACTTGAGATAAGACTGTCTTCGACAGACTTGTCTACGTCGTCGTAGATTTGTCTGCGACAAAACTGTTTTGTCTACGACACGGCGCACACCGTCAAGACATTCTAGCGGCGTACGGCCAGTATTGCTAAATGATTTTCCACTAAAACTGGTGGTTTTAACCCCCCATTTAGTTGCGAAATATTGGTTTTAATGGCTAGAGGATTTTTCGGGTGTAAATCAGCACCATAGAATCCATAATTATCAATATGATACCGACGATGATGGTGCAAACAAAAATGATTCGTCTGAAGACGAATTAATACATAGCTGTTATTGAATAATTTGTATGTTTATTTGCCTACTAATGTTAATTTACCCACAAAGGAAACTAATAACCTAAATGCCTACCTACTTTTTATTTCGTACAACAAATTTTTCTAGGGGGAAGTTTTGCGATTTTGTTAGTGGAGGGATATTTTTTTGTTAGTGGTTTTCTGGTGGTTTTAAAAGTTGACACTAGTGGTAAGTTATTGTAACTGCTGGCAACACTGGACGTCTCACAACAGTCTTGTCGCAGATAAGTCTATGGTGTCGTAGACAAGTCTGTCTAAGACAGTCTTGTCTCAAGTGTACGCAGGCCCCTACTTAATGGAAACATCGTTAATATGAAAAGGCAGGTAATTTACTGTTTCCATACCTGTACTTACGAATCCCGGAAGATCTATCCATTAATCAATCTTTCACTTAGGTAATTACTTAATTACCTATGTGTATTCTAGTTTTAGTTTAGTATTTTAATGTAAATTACTAAATTATAATCAAATACCTACCTGACCTAGCACGAGTCTTGGCTAGCCCCTACAGTGTTTTGATGGTAGCTAATAGAGTGGACTAGGCTGTAGGCTAGTTAACTACTGTAGTATTCATGTGCCGTGCTATAATTTTGTTTACTAACACTATATGAGTTAAACGGGTAGGGAGCCACTGGCAAAATTGCGAAAGATCAATAAAATTGATATAGGATTTTTTTTTTATCCTGGATGATCCTAAAAATGATGCTGCTAAGATCACCTTTGACATGGCAATGTGTCGGTAGCTCAATCTTGATAATAAAATATTTAATCGTGCTGATTATTAAGTTAAGTCATAATTGTAAACTTAGGTTTTTTTTTTTTATTGGGTGGCAAAATCATCCTAATGACATCCCCGCTCTTGGGCGGAGCGGGAGATAGTGTCAGACTCTTACTGACTAAAAACCCACTCCTGTTCCTTCGTTGCCTTCGTCCCAGGGCCCCGGGTTCCGCTTTCACACTACCCGTGGCCCCAATTGTAAACTTAGGTTAGGTTGCGATGGGAATCTATCGACGCCATAATGCGAGTGAGAGTCCTGGCGGAGGAAGCGGTTTCCCGGAGCGGGGAGATGTTGGCGGTGTCCTTAGACATCTCCAACGCCTTTAACGCCCTGCCCTGGAGCTGTATCCGGGAGGCGCTAAGGTACCATAGGGTGCCCCGCTACCTCCGCCGCATCATTGGAGCTTATTCGGCGGAAAGGTGTGTCACCTACAAGGGACGCGACGGCGAAGGCCGTCGCGATATGTCGTGCGATGTTCCACAGGGCTCGGTCCTAGGGCCACCTCTGTGGAACATCGGTTACGACTGGGTGCTGAGGAGCGAGCTCCAACCGAGTGTGGAGCTGACGTGTTACGCAGACGACACGCTGGTCACGGCCCGGGGGAACTCGTACAAGGAGGCAGCGTTGCTCGCAATGGCAGAGGTTGGGTTCACCACCGTCGGCGATGGGAATGACATGCTCTTTGAGATTAAAGTCCATAAAAAATAAAGAGAGAAAAAAAAAACACTATATGAGTTCTGCTTGAATTAAAGATTTATTATTATTAAAACCTGGATAATATGTATATATGGGAGGGAGACCGCGAATCTCTTAAGACAGGCTTTAGTCGTTAAGAAATACTTGTGAAATTAATAACTATTAATACTATTACTTTGCGGTAACTCCCCTCTTTGAGGCGTGGTTGGAAAGACCTCATGGCGTCCTTACCTGCATGACGCAGGTTCGCATCGAACACGGTAAGTTCGGGAAGTTCCTGCACCGGATTCGTGCGGAAGCGACGCCCGGGTGTCACCACTGTGTGGACCGCCCAGAGGACACTGTGGAAGTGTGCCCCGCCTGGGCAGAGCACCACCGTGCCCTCGTGGGGGCGATCGGCGGCGGCGATCTCTCGCGCCGGGCCTTGGTACAGACCATGGTCCGGAGCGAGGAGGAGTGGCAAATGGTCGCCTCCTTCTACGAAGCAGTAATGCTAGAATAGGAGACAGCCGCACGCATGAGGGAACGCCCCTCACGCCCCCGATTCCTCCCTGATTCCAATCCCGATTTCCAGCCATCGTAGGCGCGGGCTTGCGGACGGCGCACATTGGGTAACTCGCCATCCGACCGCCCAGTAACCGTCCGGACCGAGCCCAAGTCATCGACGGCGCATAGTGTTGGAGATGTCATTAGATGATTTCCCACCTAAAAAAAAATTGTAGTCTGCGGGGTAGATAAATGTTTTTAACAGTTTTATGAGGAATTCTAATAAACTCAGAAGTTCACAACACACAATCAGTAGGTGTGTGTGGTAATCTGAGCGTGACAGCACCCGTATCGGTAGCTTATCGGAAACCATTTGTGATGGTGAAAGTGCACGTTGCCATAGAAACGAGCTTCTACGTTTGATTTATTTGAGACTCTTTGTATGTTTAAGAGGGTCCTTTTCCACTCGCCTATCGTCAACATCGAGCATGCATTCATCTAACGTGTTCTTTGAAGAAAAGGCAACGCGAAAAAAGAGAGATAACGCCTGAAAACTCTGTTAGAATTTGGTAATTCCGTGATTTACCTACTCGGATATTTAACAAAACTTGTTCCAGGAAATACGTGTTTTTATTTTTATTTCTTAAAAGTTTTTGAAAAAAATTGTCATCATTATAATCTTGATAAAATTTGCAAGGCTTCTATTGTTATACTATTTTGATTTTTTTAAATTTTTGAGTAAATTATGAAGTGACAAAGTTCTAGTGTTGCAACAGAACTCTGGTTCCGCTTCCGCTTCTGCAGAAGTTCCGCTTCTGTTCCGCAAGTTTTTTCATTTCCGTTTCCGCTTCTGCTTCTGCAAAATTTATAACAGAACTCTAAACGGAAGAGTACAGCGAGGAGCGCGGGGGTGGGGGGTACGTGGACGACTGGACACATCGGAAGAGGCGCGGGAGGGGGGGGGGGTACACAAACGTATCGCAACGAGTTTCTTTATTATTATATTTTTTTGGTTCATTCTGCGCATCACCGCCCTTCGTGACTTAATTACGATGTAAACTTTCTGTTGTTAATTATAAATAAAATGGTGTTTTTTCTTCATAGTGCTAACACTTCCGCTTCCGTCTCCGCTTCCACATCCGCAAAGATTTACTTTTGACATCTATTTCTGCTTCCGTTAAGACACTTCAAAGTTGTAGATCACTACAAAGTTCATGCAAAATAGCAGATTTTCAGAGGTCTTTACTGATTCGTTTTACACAAATTTATAAATTGATTTCAATAGAAGCCTAGATAATAACTACAAGATACTGTGTTTCCAAAATATCTAATTAAAAATGTGTAATAATGTCATAATCGCGTAAGAGCGGTTGTATAAAAAACAGTGAAAATATATGTCGAGTTGCATCCCCTTAAAGTAATATCAATGAATGTGTTGGGTAACTTATTATGGGCATCTCATCAATAATCAATAATTTCAAGGCACAGGGCTTTTTTGAGGTGGGTAATCATCGCATTATTTCTCTCGCTCTTGGGTGGGGCGAGCGCCATGTTAAGCTTTTTGCTGCGCGGCGCGAAAGATTCGACACTCAAACATCCAAGGAAGAATTACATTTTGAAGGAATCAAGCGTGTCGCGCCAAGACCCTCTGGGTTTATTCACCAAGTGGTGTTTTGCCTAAAATCACTATTTGGCTCTATTGGCTGGCCTAAGGTCAGGAATGCCGTCGAGACGTGATGTCCTGCTGTGTCATGAGTTGACCTTGGTCAAGATTGAACCAGGCGTGTGCCACGAAGGTGTGCTGGACCAAGTTACAGTATACACGTAAATTCGATCGACACCAACGAAATCACATCAGCTATTTGACGTCGTCCGTCTTTCTTGTTTCTGAGAGGATTTGCACCCCGTTAGGCGCGTTCGTCGTGTGGTGACGGAGTATTTTTCGTCATCGACCCCAAAAGGCTCTGTTTCGCAAACAGAGATTGATTACGCTAACTAGAAAATGAGTTCTAGTTAGCGTAATCAATCTCTAGTTAACGGTACAGAGCCCCTTCATCGCTAATTAGAAAAAAATAATACTATCTAGGATTTGTGTAATGTAATGAGATTGAGTATAGTATCTAGAATTCGTATTCTTGGGTATTATCCAGTGAGAGAGAGTAGGATTAAGGTGGTGTCTTTAAGGTTGAACCCCAATTTTTATATCTAAGATGTTGAGCACAGCCTAAAATTTCTGTACTTACACGATTGAGCTGGAGTCACAACGGTTCACCAACAAGGGTACCTTTGCCAACCAAGGACCCTTGTGAACTCAAGGTCGCTTGCGAGGTGTTCCCGTGAACACCTCGCAAGCGACCTTGAGTTTGTGATTTATTCTCATGCTACTTCTTTAACACACCTCAGTACGGAGACGAGGTGAGTGTGAGAATTAACTTCTCTGATTAGGGTTTAGGGAATTGTGTCAACCTGTTACAACGTGACTTATGTACCTTACACATTTGGTGATTTGAAATAAATCTTGTAATTTCACACAAGTAAGTGTACTACTGGTTTCATTTTTAATTTTCTCTGACTTGATATATCCCTTTATAAATTTAATGCGGCACGGCTAGGGATCTTCCTCAGAGCCCAGGAGCTGACTAAAACCACACCTGTGCCATTCAGTTGCCTTTTGCGTTCTAGGACTCCGGGTTACCTTTCCAGAAATTCCGTGTGGCCTTGGCGGGCATCAGCCCTGCTGGGCTTCTACAGTATTGCTGACAGTGGCACTGAGCCACTTATTGCCAAATCCTCAGGAAGCGATCTAAATCATTTCAGGGTACTAATTTTATAAATAGTACAATTCGTTTAAAATTTTTGAAGAGTTCTTTTTCCAACTATCTTGGGATCGGCTTCCAGTCTAATTGGATGTGGCAGAATACCCGTGTTTTACGAGTACATAAAGCGACCACCTATCAGAAAAAGAAAGAAGAAAGAAAGAAAAACATTTTATTTGGAGGAAAAAAGCGCAAATTTATAACTAACAAATTATAAGTAGGTAGATATATTATGTAAAAAAATATTCGCCACATTAGCGCGAAACTGCTGAACGCTCAGCATAATGCCGTGACCACACGCAAAATGCGACGAGTCCGCGACCTTTACAACCCAATTACTGGGCAACATGATATTCTTTGGATAGACTGATGGTCAGACTTTCTGGTGTCTGACTACCTGAGACAACTGTTAAAGATCTACGAATGATAAGACAGTCGAGATCAACGGCTATACGTGCTTTTCGAGGCGCGGGGTGTTTTTTTTTTTTTTTTTTTTTTATTGGGTGGGAAAATCATCCTAATGACATCCCCGCTCTTGGGCGGAGCGAGAGATAGTGTCAGACTCTTACTGACTAAAAACCCACTCCTGTTCCTTCGTTGCCTTCGTCCCAGGGCCCCGGGTTCCGCTTTCACACTACCCGTGGCCCCAGTAGGCTTCGGCCCTGCTGGGCCCCTACAATTTGCTGACATCTCCTTGAGGCGCGCGTGGAACAATACGCGCCGTCGACGACTTGGACTCGGTCCGGACGGTTACCGGACGGTCAGACGGCGAGCCACCCATTGATCGCCGTCTGCAAGCCCGCGCCTACGGTGGCCGGAAATCGGGATCGGAATCCCGGCGGCGGTTGGAGCGTAAGGACCGTTGCCTCACGCGATCGGCCGCCTCCTTAGCTAGCATTACTGCTTCGCAGAAGGAGGCGACCGCCTGCCACTCCTCCTCGCTCCGGAGCATGGCCTGAACCAAGGCCCGGCGCGAGAGATCACCGCCGCCGATTGCCCCCACGAGGACACGGCGTTGCTCTGCCCAGGCGGGGCACACCTCCACCGTGTGCTCCACCGTGTCCTCCGGGTGGGCCACACAGTGGCGACACCCGGGCGTCGTTTCCGCTCGAATCCGGTGCAGGAACCTCCCGAACTTACCGTGTCCGGTGAGGACCTGCGTCATGCGGAATGTGAGGACGCCGTGAGGTCTTTCCAACCACGCCTCAAAGAGGGGACTTACCGCCATTATTGTGGCGTGCCCAGCACGGGGTCGCGACAGTCGCTGTCGCCATTTCTCCATGAGAACTCGCCGGAGCTCTGTCCGCCATGCCGCAAGTTGTTGCGGCAGCGGGGTTTCGCCCCGGCGTTGCATCTCCATGCGCCGTTCGTGCATGAGAGCAAGGACTGTTGCCTCCAGATCCCATGGTCGCTGGCCAGCAAGGAGGCTCGCCGCTTCGCGGGAAATCGTCCGGTATCCTCGCACCATCCGTATGGCCATGACCCTCTGGCACGCGTTCAGCCGGGCCGCCGGCTGCTTCCGCAGCCCCGGCGCCCACACCGGCGCGCCATAAAGGGCCATGGACCGAACGATCCCCGCGTAGAGCCTCCGGCAGGAGGCGTCTGGACCCCCAAGGTTGGGCAGGAGCCGCCCGAGGGCAGCCCCAGTCCGATTTAGTTTGGGAGCCAGACGTCGGAAGTGCTCGTCGAAATCCCATCGGCTGTCGAGAACGAGTCCCAGGTACTTCATCGTTGACCCGACGCCGATGTGGACTCCTCCCACCGTTAGCTGGGAACCCGGTGGTGGCGCGTTCCGAGGGCCGTGAAAGCACATGGCCTCGGACTTGTGCAATGCCACCTCGAGTCCCAGCTCCTGGATCCTGCCAACGACTGTCGCAACCCCGCGTGTCGCTAGTTCGACCGCCGCCTGGTACGACTCTCCCTGCGCCAGGACCAGCGTGTCGTCTGCGTAGCAGACCACGCTGACCCCGCCAGGGAGGTCGCCGCGCAGCACGTAGTCGTATCCGATGTTCCACAAGGGCGGCCCTAGTACCGATCCCTGCGGAACACCGCACGACATCTCTCGACGTTCCCACTCCCCCTGGTGACCAGGGTAGGTTATGTACCTGTCAGACAGGTACGCCTCGACCACACGACAGAGGTAGTCGGGCATCCGGTGATACCGGAGTGCCCTCCCAATGCTACTCCAAGGCAGGGAGTTGAAGGCGTTGGCGATGTCCAAAGACACCGCCACGACACACCTGCCCTGGGCCACTGCATCCCCCGTCGTGAGAGCTCGCACGCACATGATGGCGTCCACCGTGGAGCGCCTCCTGCGAAAGCCGAACTGGCCGTCCGCCAGATCCGGCCCCACCCGTGTTAGGTGTGCGACGAGGCGGTCTGCAATTACTCTTTCAAAGAGCTTGCCCACCTCGTCGAGCAGCACAATGGGCCGGTACGCGGACGGAGAGTCCGCGGGGCGCCCCGGCTTCGCTATGAGGACCAGTTTCCCCGTCTTCCAGCGAAGTGGGAACTGGCCCCTCTCCATGCATGCGCTGAAGAGCCCTCTTAGTCGAGGCCCGAGAGCCTCCATGGCCAGGACCCATGCCTTCCCAGGCAAGCCGTCGGGTCCTGGGGCGGTATTTTTGGCACTCAGCCTTCGTACCGCCACTCTCATCTCTACCTCGGTCACCTCTGGAGCGTTGTCGTCGTCGTCGCCATCGTGGTCCGCGTCGGACACCGCTGGTGGCGGAGCCATGGGCGGGGGAGAGTGTTCCCCTCGCGTGGGGAACAGAGTGCTCACCACACCCTCCACGAGCTGGGGCCGGAGACTCTGCGTCAGCGGGGGAGCCCAGGGGCGGAGTTTGTCCCGTACCAACTTGTACGGGCGTCCCCATGGGTCCCCATTCAGAGTCCCCAGCCACACGTTGCGGGCCTCAAGTTTGGCCCGCCTTATCTCCGCTCGGAGGGTGCGCTTTGCCGCTCTGTACCCCTCGTACAGCTCCGCCTCTCTGGCCTCCGCATCCGGTGGACGGATGCGGCGCCTGCGGTATCTGGCATACCGGCGTCGCGCGGCATTGCACGCGTTGCGCAGTGCCGCAACCTCCGGCGACCACCAGTATACCTGGCGCTGAGCACGTCCTGGAGGGACTCGGGGCATTGCCGCGTCGCAAATTTGCGACATGGCCTCCCGGAACCACTCTGCCTCGACGTCTATGTCGACAGGCCTGTCCGGTGCTTGCACCCAGGCCTGTACCGTCGCGGCTTCCAGGAGGAGCTCCCGGTCCATCTGCCTCAGCGCCCACCGCGGACCACAAGGGTTCTGTCGGACCGGCGCAATCGAGGTTTGGGCGGAGACGTCGAACCGGATGTACCGAGGCGCGGGGTGTCAGTAATGTCCTAGATAAACTAAGAAAAGTACATATGAATTGAAAAATTCACATTGGTATTTTCGCGGTTTCGAACCTGCAGCTTCATGCATGAGAGGCGGGTGCCTTAGGGCGGGTTCTGAATTGAGTATTTTGAGTTAAGTACGTCTCAAACCGTACTTTAATGCCAAATTTTGACAGGTTTGCAGGCTAAAGTAGAGTTTGAGAAATACTCAACATCAAATGCTTAATTCAGAAATCGGGGGTTAATCACTGGACCATCGCCCTTAATTACCCGGTTTCGAACTCGCAACCACTAAGAGAAGCGAGAGAAGCTCCAAGAGAAGCGAGTGCCACGACTTGAAGAGTCAGTTTAAACCTAACTTATTTCAGTGGTTAACAAACAAAAAAAAACAAAAACTAGTTTGTTTTTTTTTGTAGGAGGTAATCTCTGAAAATACTGATTTTTTTCACCGTCCTCCATTCCTGAGTGATCGGCTATATTTTATGTATGCAGGCGAAGCCGCGGGCAAAAGCTAGTAAGTACATAATATCAGTTCCCCAGAAAGAAGTACCTAGTTAATCAATGGTTAGTTTCCATCAGTTA
The DNA here is from genome assembly GCA_949316375.1 of Mythimna vitellina. Taxonomy (NCBI): domain Eukaryota; kingdom Metazoa; phylum Arthropoda; class Insecta; order Lepidoptera; family Noctuidae; genus Mythimna; species Mythimna vitellina. The sequence continues at coordinate 20,987,464 of OX438701.1, read as the reverse complement.
GCATGCTAAGTAAACAGTATCGTTAATCGATGTATAAATCTAGGTTTGTTTTCACACGCAATCGAGAAGCTTCCAGCGACGGTAAAGTGGTTTTAATCACCACGCCTGTCTCTGACGTCGGCTGGTTTAGATCTGTGTTTTTACTTCTGTTAAACGATTTTAAATTACCTTTGCTGGTTTTCCATTCATAGTAAAGCATTTGAAAGATTAAATGGTTTTTTTTAGGTGGGAAATCATCCAATGACTTCTTTCGCTTTAGGGCGGAGCGTGAGGGTCAGTCTTTTACTGACTAAAACCCATTCCTATGTTCCTTCTTTGAATCGCGTTCAAGGACCCCGGGTTTTTCTTTCAGAAGCGAACGCATGGCCCCAGTAGTCTTCGGCCCGGACAGCTAGCGGAGGGCCAGACGGCGAGCTACCCATTGCTCGTCCGCAAGTCCACGCCTACGGTACAAAGATATTATGATTTGCTAGGGAATCTAATCCTGCATCAAAATCGCGATCCCGCAAGCCTCCGGGATAGAAGTCATCAATCCCGCGTCAAATACATAGACAGAAAGGCGCGTCTCCAATCCCGGGATCCCGCAAGAGTAATCCCGCATTTCTGATCCCGCAAAAAAAGGATCCGGAATTCGTGCCTAAAAGCGGTAGGTGTAGGAGCGGGTTTTCAAGAAAGTGTATAGAAAACACGTTTTTGCTGCGGGCCCAGCAGGGCCGAAGCCTACTAGGGCCATGGGTCGATTTCTGAAAAGGTTACGCGTAGTCCTAGAACGCGAAGGTAACTAAAGGAATATAGGTGTGGTTTTAGTTAGTAAAAGTCTGACACACCCGGAACCGCAAAGCCCTAGAGCCACAGAATAAGTAAGTAATAGTACCTAGAGCGAGAGAAGTCATTAGACGATTTGCCACCTTAAAAAATGGTTAGTGTAGGTATTTAGATACACTTGTGTATCATAAGTGGAAATTAATCGTCTTACAAAACATCTTACGGAATCCTAAACGCATTCCATTATTCCGAACTGTTCTATCTATTTTGCGTGAGCTTGACAGACAAACATCGATAACCTCGCGACATCGAATCTTTATCAGAAGCTAATTTACCGACACAAAGACCGACAAATATCTTTAATATAATCTTTTTTATTTAACACTATTATAAAAAAATATCTAATTTATCTAAAATACACTTACGCAGGATCCCAAATTACTTAAAACCATCAACTCAGGTTATTGGTCTACCAGATTTTTCCTAAACGTTACAATGCTATATTTACCTATTCCATTCTTGTCACCGTCAGCGTTTCGGCTGTTTTGGAACCTCATGGCCTGGCACGCGACGATGATAAGAGACCGGGCGGTATGTATATAGCGGTATGTATGTATATATATATTTCCGTGGAAGATGGGTAGGCCTTTAGTGTGGGACGCTACCTGTGTCGACACTCTTGCGCCATCCCATCTTCCTAGCTCTTCGTGCTGTGCTGGTGCTGCCGCTGCTGCTGCGGAGAACCTCAAGCGGCGGAAATATAACAACCTCGTCGACAGTTATATTTTTGAGCCGTTTGGGGTTGAAACTCTTGGGCCGTGGGGTCCGAGTGTTCATAAGCTTTCAAAGAATTATCCTAACGCTTAGTTTAGACACTTCGCGTGACCTAAGGGCTGGCTTTTACCTCGGTCAGAGACTAAGCATTGCCATACAACGTGGCAATGCCGCCAGCCTTTTAGGCACACTTCCAGTCGACAGCGATGCGGAGGAGTTTTATGACGCCATATTTTAGCTAGTAGTTTGTGATTTTAGTTTATATATAGTTTTAATTAGTTAAGTGATTTATGTTTCCAAACCATCTTTTTTTTTTAAGTAGGAGACCATCAAATAAATTGCACCGCTCTGGAGGCAGCTCCCTGACTGTTAGACTTTTAGTTACTAAAACCCACCTGTGTTACATCAGTTGCACTTTGCGTTCCAGGCCCGCGGTAACTCTTCCGAACAATCTTGCAGCTCAATCCGTATTATCTCTACTTAGTGTTTTGCAAATAACACTACTTAACAGAATATAAAATCATACTCGTATTCCCAGATTTAGCAAAAGTGTACTCCCTATAATAATAATTAGCTTTTGCCCGCGGCTTCGCCCGCGTACATAAAGTATAGCCTTTGTCACTCAGGTTAAAGCAGCTTTCTATCGGTGAAATTTTTTTAGCAATCGGAACAATACTTCCAGAGATTACCTGCTACAAACAAAAAAACATAAAAACAAATAAAAACAAACTTTACCTCTTTATAATATTAGTGTAGATAATCCTTCTGACCTAATTTTGATCAGGGTGACTAATTTCAACAGAGCCTTTTAAGCCTTTGGTGCCGGCTGTCATTTGTAGATCTCTGACAGTCGGTTTGGATAGTCAGAAGCTACAAAATCTGACAAGTCTTGCCAAGGGGTATCGTGATTACTCGTCGTATCCAGTTACTGTATTGTGGAAGTCGTATAGGCAGTCACTCCATCTAAAATACTGCTGCATCTCCAGCTACGTCCGTTTTGACTAGAAGCTGACACAGTTAGGAAAAGGTAGATTGAATTTATGAGCAACTCAAGACTTTTTTTTTGGGTGAGGAAACCATCTCGTGCTATCCCCCGGGCCCCGGGGATCTCTTTCGCATCACCCATGGCCCCAATAGGCTTCGACTACCGGACGGTCGGACGGCGGGCTAACCTTTTTCTTAATTCGCCGTCCGCAAACCCGCGTCTATGGTGACCGCCAATTGGGATCGGGATCCTGGCGGCAGGGGCACGAGGGCCATTGCCCAGAGCATGCGGCCGCCTCGTTTGCTAGCATTACTGCTTCGCAGAAGGAGGCGACCGCCTGCCACTTCTCCTCGCTCCGGGCCATGGGCTGTACCAAGGCTCGGCGCGAGAGAGCGTTGCCGCCGATCGCCCCCACGAGGGCATGGCGGTGCTCTGCCCAGGCGGGGCACACCTCTACCGTATACTCCACCGTATCCTGCGGGCGGTCCACACAATGGTGACACCCGGGCGTTTCTTCCGCACGAATCCGGTGCAGGAATCTCCCTAACTTACCATGTCCTGTGAGGACCTGCGTCTTCCAGAAGGTAAGGACGCCGTGTTGCTTTTCCAGCAACTCCTCAAAGAGGGGACTTACAGCCATAACTATGGCGTGCCCAACCCAAGACAGGTGTGGTTTTAGTTTGTAAAAGTCTGACACGCCCTCCCTCCACCCTAGAGCAGGAGAAGATATTGGATGACCTCAAAAAAAAGCAACAACAAAATAATATAGGTAATATATCATATTCCAAAAACTCTCACACATCGTCATCTAGTCCCATACTAAGCAGAGCTTATGCTATGAGTACTAAACAACTGATAAACATACTTTTATATTTCTAAATATATACATAAATTACACCCAGAGACAGAAAAAAATGATCGTGCTCATCACACAAACAATTGTCTTGGGTGGGAATCGAACCCACGACCTCCGGCAACAATCAGGGCCTCTATCCACTACTAAATCAAAAAGCCAGTCAAAATTAAAATGATTCAATTATCTTTCAGAAATCAGAAATGTTTATTTCAAATAGACCATTTACAGGCACTTTTGAATTGTCAAAATGTCGGCCAGTCAAAATTAAAATGATTCAATTATCTTTCAGAAATCAGAAATGTTTATTTCAAATAGACCATTTACAGGCACTTTTGAATTGTCAAAATGTCGGCCAGTCAAAAAAGTGAAACTAAATAAAAAACTTTTTACAAAAAAAATAACCGATTTCACTAAAAAAAGCACTCTTATTCATCCTTTTAATATTTCCACTGCTAGGACTCAGGCCTCCTCTCTCTAGGAGAAAAAAAGGCATTAAAGCTACCAAAATAACTTTGATTTCGAAAGTCGGTGTTTCTCTGTATTGTATGTTTCTTATTTAACACTGACTTTTGAAATTAAAGCTATTTTGCTTTTAGTTTGCAAAGTCAGTTTTTTTTTTTTTTTGCAAAAAGTTTTTAGTTGCGTTACACTTATATCCAGAATTACTATTTCTCATGACAATTCTAATTAACCCAAACACAGTTAAGATTTGTTTTATTACGAAGTTCTCGTGTCCACCTTCCACCTTCCGGCTCCATCATCAGATCAGTTCGATAGTACCTACCTTATAGCCAAAGTGCATCTCAAGACAATTCTAATAAGCCTAAACACGGCTAGGATACATTGATTAATTGAGTTCCGGTGCCTATCTTCCGGCTCCATCATCATGTCACTTCGATGATACCATTTTCAACATAACTATTCAGAACCATTCATTTATTTGTGTTGTCATAGTCGCTTAACTATCTTCATTGTGATATCTATGTATGAAGTTCCGTATGCCATTTCTGGTCTTCTTCATCAGTTCCAATTCATCAAATGTTACTTTTTGACTGTAAATGCTCAAGTCCTTGATGAAAATACCAAAATCATTATATGGTTGCCTATAATATTTAAGGAATTCCCTCGATGCCTCATGGATCCCATCATCAGAACTGGGTTTTGAAAGAAATGGGACCAGTCTAGAATATCCTTTAAGGGGATTTTTTTTTTTGTAAATCGGTTTATAAACGACGAGTACTGAAATAACAAACATAAAAAAATACAACCGAATTGATAACCTCCTCCTTTTTTTGGCAGTCGGTTAATTATTGCACGTTCTAAAGCGTAGATCTATATCTATGGAGAAGAACGTGCAAGAGACTCCATAGACACTCTTTTACGTGTTTCTTATCATTGGATGTTTACCCACCTAAAAAAAAGCAACAACAAAATATTATTCAATATCTTTCTCTTCACTCCAGATAACCCCAAGTATGTAAATTAAAAAAAAAACAGGTAATTCGATTCATATATGTTTATTTTACAATTAAATTACATGATAATTACTTTCGTACTGTATTGGGGCTGAATTATTTACTTGCTAACAATTTATTTACACCGCGAATAACAATACTTTACAATCTATTGAGATGGCATTATTTATAATTAGTAATATCAGTCCACATCACAACTGTCATTTAATTAGGGTGGCTGCTGACTGGAGCGTGCGCGAACATGGAAGGTGTTACAGATGGCTATGCTGCAAATCTCATTCTGTTCAACTGCGTTTGAACTGTTGATAGATATGTCACAGTTGGTCGGATTGACAGACTCAATACATGGTTGCCTAAGGTCTTTTTACATAGCATGAGTAGGGTGACAGCAGGATGAAAATATTCAGCTTAGATGAGAGAAAAGGATAGGACATTGTATAAATCCGACTACTGTCACCATTCTATAGCAATTGTAGTGTATGAATTGCTAATTTTAAGGAATAACTAAAATGATATAGATAAAAGTGGATTTGTTTCTAGCTGTTTTTTTTATTATTCTTTTATAAACAAGTTAATGGGAGATTATTTTGCTGTTCACAACAAATGATCATCATAATAATTGTTTGAACACTCTAGTGTAAAGTGAGTGCACACAAAGTTAGTTACACTCTCAACCTATTACAATATTGTAACCCGACACAACCCTCGCCCGCTTCACAAATCAGTCACCACCCCTACAATCAATATAGGCACACACTAGTACCATTTGTACGTCTTTTTATTTTATAAGCTTTTATTATAGACAATATAGACATAGAATAGATTAGTAAAAATTGTTTTGGCAAATCTTGTAACAGCGATATTGTAAAAATTAACGTAGATATGTCTAGTGTGCACCTACACTTATTTAAAATTATCATTGATATTTTATTTTTGTTTTAAAATACCTACAAATTAATCAAATCTGATTTTTTATTCAAGATTCATTGGGTGTTATTAGGAGACATTCAAGTATGTTTTTTTTTTAAATAATTTTCTGCGAGATTCTTTAATAAATTAGATAGAAAAGGATGTTATATTATTGTTTACATATAAAAAATTTACAGCTAAATAATATATCATACAGATACAGACTATTAATTCATTATTATATATTCTTTTATGAACTTGAAGCACAATTAATTAAAAATAAATCTTACTATAGTTTGCATTTGATAAAATCAGTAACAAACAATCTTTCAAAATAATATCTTTTGTCTAATATCTTTCAAGCCATTTGCGTTTTGAAATGCTTCCTAAATATTTTAAACTTTTTACAAAATGCGAATATCCAAAATAAATAAGTTTTACAATAAAAAAAAAAACAAAACAAAAATGTTTCGTGTAACAAAATTAAATGTAAATACATCTATTTAACTACATATAAACACACTTTTATTATATCACCAACGTTTATGTGGCAAGAAAATTACTCTACACATATTTTTAAAGCTTTTATTTAGTAGCTATACGAAAATATTTTTTTATACATATATTACATTTATTTAGCGGCTATACTGTTTTTCAAGGTGTATTAACAAATCTATAATACAATAATATCTAACAAAAAGATTTATATTTTTCAATTATTTTTTTTTTTGTAATGAACAAACTCAAAACCCACTGGAGCGATTAAAAAAAATATTTTGCCTGTAGAGTATCACTGAGTGATACAGGCTATATTTTATATATTAACTACATTCTGCGTGAATGTGTGATGGTGAAGCCGCTGTCAGAAACGAATTCCTAATAAAATATTGGTTTTATTTTTAATTATAGTAATGTTGCCCTATTGACTGCACTTTCTAAAATCACTAGTAGCCTCCCCGGTTTTACACATGTGCAAAATATAGACACAAACCTTCCTTGTTCATTGTTATTTTTATTTGTGAAAACCGTAAAAAAAATCCGTTACGTCCGAAACACGAAAGGTGACTTTGTTTTACACTGTATTAAGATATAGAAACCACTATAGCCGCTTTTTATATGACGTTTCTCTTAGTGTTCCCGATAAACGCTAAGTACAAAATGTATAGCAATGACATTCTATTCTATTCTTTATTAATGGCAAGTAGAGCCGTTGTTGACTATTCTGCCAATGTTTAAAGTAAAATAGAAATGCAAGCTTGTATATTATTATTTCAGAAAATGGAAAGAGACTGTAGATCAAAATTCTTCGATTGATACAGTTGAGCAATGACATTACCTGCGGAGAAGTCACGTGACAAGTGAAGTGACGGGTAATGTCATTGTCATACATTTGTACTTAGCGTTTGGCGAGAACGCGTTATTTTTCTAAGCCTGAATATTTCTTAAGACTAGTTATTTATTATATTTTTTATAAATCGTTGCTATATCACTATCGTACTCAAGCATGCACGCATAACCAAAGAAAGGGCATTAAAAACTAAAATATATGTATATAATTAATTTATATGTGTATTATATGTGTGTATTAGTAATCAGTAAAATTTAACGCAATTGTATAATGTAGTTAATTTTTGGTACATTTCTCCCCAACTTAGGACAGTCAATGCGCCAATTATACTGGGAAAAGTCCGAACCAAATAATTTATATTCCTAAGAAAAACGAACCTTGTTCACATACAATTAACTGTGGATATTGCGTGCATACATGACCTATTCTTTTTACTCCTTTCATTACAACTATACTTTATAAGCTGAGATCGGAATAGGTAGAAGTACACTTACCTATAGGTCGTGGAAGTAAGTAACATAGAGTTGATAATACCTCCTCTAATATTTCGGAATCATAAACATGACGATAAAATTCCAGGATTTTTGAAAACAAACTACTTATTGCGCTTTGAATACAAATTAAATAAAACTATTAAATTGAAGAATCTTAGTGTGTTTTTAGAGTTGCGTACTAAAACTGTTAAATTAAAGAGCTTGTGTGTTTAAACTGTTAAATTAAAGGGCTTGATCAGCGGCTTCGCCGGTATGAAAGTATATTTCTCCATACAAATTTTGAACCCCCATTTCATCCCCTTAGGGAGTAAATTTTGGAGAATTCGTTCTTAATACTTGCCTACGTCACAAACGGAAACCTTGTGCAAAATTTACACTCCTAGTCCCAGTAGTTTCGGATGTGCGTTGATACGTCAGTCAGTCACTTTCTCCTTTTAGATTCTTCAATTTAATAATTTTGTTCAAATTCTTAAATCCTAAGATATAATCGTCACGTTTATGATTCCGGAGTTTTAAAGGAAGTATTATCAACTCTATGTTACTTAATTCAACAAACTTTAAGTTAATATACTCTATTTCGACCTCTGTTTATAAGCCATGCGTAAGCATGCGGTTTTGACATAATACATTATTTACTAATTAATATAATTATTAATAACAATTATTTCTCGAATGTTTCGATACTTGTCACTAACTATTAGGCCGGTTTACTACTCGTTGATCGTTCATTAAATTAGATAATAGTTACATAATAGTAGATATACTGCAGTGGCGTGCAGAAAAATTAAGTGATTAAGGTTTTTAGTAATTAACACAGATTATTTGGCCTCGATTTAAATATTTCGATTTTTAACATCGATGCTAGTATGTTACGAATGTATGCCGTGATAGTATGATGAAAAATTTAGCGCATCATTAATTAGCACAAATAATAATTTGCATGTGACAATTAATTTATTTTCAACTACATTTCTGTTGTTTGAAATAATCAAAAGCAAGAAAGAAGGAGAGTGGCGCCAGTGACTGAAAAGCTGAAAGGGAATCGTTTGTCTTGATATGGACATGTGAAGAGGAGGGATGAAACGTCTGTTACTAAAAGAGTTATGAGTATATATGTGAATGGATAGAGAAAAGATGGATGGATTGTGTGAGGTGTGGTGTGAAAGAAAAGGGAGTTGGTGATAACTTGACGGGTGACAGGACAAAATGGATGAAAAAAACGTGTTGTACTGACCGTAAATAACGCGGGACAAGGGCGGGAAGATGAAGAAAGAAGAGCCTGAATGTTCTGTTAACTATCGTGCTGACCCTATCACTAAGGTGTGTTGTAGCGACACAAATACTTTTAAGTATGTCTAAAAACTATAGTACATTTATCATTCTCCGACGTGACTCCCAAATGACGTAGGAAAATTATGAAATACAATTCCATTACCAACTAACTAACCAACTGATAAATCCACTTAAGTTTTACCGCCCGCCACTACATAATTAATAATTAAGATATAATATAATTGACATAAGACTATGATAATTAATAGTTATTATATTTTCACACCCACTGGATAAGTTCTGTTTTTATCAGGTCCAAAGTGCAGGGTTTTGTAATCTTAAAGATGGTTCAGAAGTAATATTATTAACTTTTTAATAACATTTAGATTATGTTATGAGATAAGTGTTGGATGATGTCATGGCGCTGATTGTTGCATAGCTGATGTTCTTAGGTTAAACAAGGTTAGTATGTGTACACACATTTTTCTTCTGGATAGTCATAATGAGAAAGTTAAATCATGAGTTTGTGAGCCCGCCCATTATACAGGAGTCTTTCCTAGTGTGGGGCAGTTTTATTTAACAAAAAATATAACTATTACTGTTAAATTCAAAGCCCTTGAAAATAGTACACAGTATGTATTTTACTGAGAAAATTTAAAAATTTCAGGGGAAATACGATATTTACATTATTTTTCAAGGGGATAAGCGATTATCGGTGTCAAGAAGACGAAAAACGTACCAGATAAAAATTTTGATTTTTACTTTGTGACGTGGAAATGGTATAACAAGTACAGCAAAATATGGGTTTTGCCTTATTATCTTTAAGCCAGACTTTTTTAATTATTTTTATCTTGTTGGTGATTGTTTCCTTTTTTTGTCAGTCAATCTTACACTTTTTTAGAGTGGGAAATCGTAAAATAACTTCTCCCGCTTTGGGCGGAGTGAGTCCGACTGTACCGGCTGACTGAAAAACCCACCCGTGTTCCTTCAGTTGCAGGGCGTTCCAGGGCCTCAACACAATCTCGCAGCCTATCTTCCAACACTTGGGTTTTTTCTTACTGGTCTATATTACATAGTTACAACTACAAAACACATAGAATATTATAGTTATCTATTATACACTATGAAATCGTATTGCTTCAACGCGCGTATGAATGAATGTACAATTTCGTTACATACTACTAAACATACATAATTAATACATAGCATCCTTTTCTATCAACTTTAACTCTAGCCGAAAGATTTGAAAATAGATCGAATTTTATCAGTTAATAATTTAAAGTTCAGGGACATGAAATTATGTTAAACTAAGTAATCAACTATATAAATAGATGATGGTTTACATAAGAAATATTGCAAATATCGCAGTCTCGGCGATTCCGAATTAAAAAACAGCATTTCGAGTTGTAGTACAAAACTTAGTTTAATGATTATAAGTTAGAAAACTTAAATAATCTTAGAAATACGCTATAGTAGGTATTGTTAAATATTTTTTTTTTAGAAACAGGTACGACGATGGATAGTTTTAATGGGCCGTGGCTATGCATGCAAGAATGAAAACATACTACGAAAATGAGATAAGTAACTAAAAAAAAACTGTCAATTTCGAACAATTTTTACTTAGTTTTTTTTATCTGATTGGGTGTGTCGCATAAACTAGTATGAGCATGCACAGCCGCAGCGATAGATTTTTTTCATATGAGCAACAAATCACACACCATATCCATTTTTAATTATGTTATTAAAAATTCCACAGTCTTAAGCCGGCCGCACACGATCGGTTTCCTGATCAGGAAATCAGATTCGGAAACCTAAATGCTCTGTTTACATACTTTTTTCCGTCAGGCAAAAATAAGAACGTGTGTGCCTTGTTGAACATTTTGTATGTAAACAGAGCATTTAGATTTCCGAATCTGATTTCCTGATCAGGAAACCTAAATAGAAAACCGAACGTTTGCGGTCGGCCTTAGGTTACAGATCGCCACAGATATGAAAATAAATCTCAGAATACCCTAATTTTCCTGATACAACATTTAAAATAGACTAAAGATATTGTCTGTTCGATAGTTTAGTTAATATCAGCAAAATAATGGCATCTTATAAGGGAATTAGTCAGTGGAAGTTCTAACACAATGTCTAGAACTTCAGACGACTAATTCAAAACTAATGTATATGATATGTTTGTTATATGCACGAATAAAAATTATTTATATTTACAGCGATTTTAACTAATTAATCGAAAACCACGAATAAATTCGGAGACGATAGGTACTAGGCAGTCTCGATACTCGATTGCTGATAATCTTTTTGAGTACATTTCATTAATTTAATTACACTTCTCTACGACCAGTCGTATATAATTTCAATTTTATATAAATTCGAATCATATAAATTGAAATAAAACCATTAAAAATATTAAATATAAAAATCTTAATAACGATCAATCAAAATAACATTTAATTTTATTTTATTTACATTTCGAAATTATATAAGATATTTAAAAATAACTTATATAAACATAGTTTATAAATAAAGGACACGATGTCACAGGACAACACGAACATTCAATGATACAGGCATTTTCAAACAAAATCACTATGAAATTGATATAGACACTAAACAGAACCCTACGTACGATATAATTATTTTAACAAGTAAGAGTCATCTCAATGACCATCCAAAACCTCACTGACTGACAATGTAAAACGACTCCACTTTACACACACTTACAAAATTACTCGTCGTACCGAGTCACCCGAAAATCTTATAGGTTTACTTTAACATTGCCAGTTAAGATCTTTTTACAACCTATCTATGACAAATAATGCCTTGCCAGCATGAAAAAAAAATGATCAAACTAAACGCCAATAGTTATGTTAACTGCCGTCATATAAAGTGTAAGTAGTACGGTGAATATAAAACCAATACTAAAGCGGGAACTACATTAGACCGACGCACGCGCGGGGACGGCGGACTTGTGCGGTGCGGGCCTCCAATGTAGCTCCACAAGTGTAGTGGCCACATCACATGTAAGGAGCAGTGGTGGCCGAGTGGTAACGGCCCCGACTAACGAGTTGTATGTCGCAGGTTCAAACCCAGCCAGGCGCATTACTTTGTGTAATTTATTTCATCACCACTGCTTTCAAAACGGTGAAGGAAAACATTGTGAGGCTTGTCCTAGAACCAAAAATTCGAAGAAATGTGACATTCACCAACCCGCACTGGGCCCGCGTAGTGAATTACGGCCCATTCCCTCTCCTAGAGAGGAGGTCTGAGTCCCAGCAGTGGAAACATTATAAGGCCGACTATGCTATACTATGTAAGAAGAGCGCCGCGGCCGGGTCGGCGACGTATCCCGCGCGGACCCAATGTAGTTCCAGCTTAAGTCCCCTGTTGTCTCACTCCTCCATTTTATAACAACAATCACTAACACTGTCATGTAGTTACATTACAACGACAGTCATTTTAATCCCACTATAACCCAACTCTAAATGACAAAGCATCAACAAAATCCCAAAAGGTATCAAAATTAAAAGACCTCTTATATCATAACCTGAGGGTGTCGTCATCATCGAGCGTGGTGTCGACTTCGCAGCAGGACGCGAGCTCCTCGAAGGACATGCCGTCCAGCGTCAGCGACACCGTGGAGATGCTCTTGAACAGGGCCTCGGGGTCCAGGTCCTCGGGCAGCTTCGTGAGGAACTGCGCCGCCGATATGAAGTCCATGTCTTTCAGCTCTTCTTGGTAGAGGTGGAGAACGCCTGAAAAGAGAAGTAAATAAGGATTAAATACTTGGCACCGAAACTATCTGTTCTTTTCATGAAGTCTGTACGTCAAATCCTTTTATAAATAAATAAATGTGTTTAATAATATATTAATAAATATTATGCAAGTTCTGTGGCAAGATACCCATTTGTATATGGTTTTATAGCTGGATTTTTTCAAATGAAGTTCAGTGACTGTTAATTATTTATTAGAAAATTAATTCCTAGTGGATATTGTGATGTAAATTTGGTATAATTTCGTATCTCAAGTGGACAAAATGTGCAATCATTGAAACCGGCACGATATCGGTAAATGAAATTTTTATTTTATTAAAGCAAAGCGTGCAGAGAAGGTTGACTCGAGACATTTGCTGCCGAATACTGCAAAAGCATTAAGATGTGTTCCATCCACACGCTAATGGAAAACATGTGACTACATTACTATACGAAGACATGACTGAAAAGACTTATTATCCAATTCAAAAACATTTTATTATAGTGTTGACTACCTCAGCGAAAATTGCCAAGGCTGGCTCGATACGATTGCTGCCAAATACTACGATAAAATATATATAAAACATTAGAATGTGTTAAGTAATGGTGAACTAAGTAACTATATTCATACGAAGACATGACTTAGTGTCTAAGCCAAGAACATTATATAAGTAAAAAACATTTGCGCTGTTATAGTTAGAAAACTAGCGGGTTGTGTGACACTGAAGCCTAAAGGTAAGCTATGGAGCGAGTGAGCCTAAAAGATGCGCGTTCACTCTAGCTTTGAAAGCAGGGTCATAGGTGGATACGACGCATATTTTTCCTATTAGTACTTTTCAATCAACAATCTTTTTTTTACATATTTTATTGTAAACTCGTTAAAAAATTAAAGGCCCTTGTCGACATTTGAGAAAATCCCTAGAATGTAACTTGGAACGAAACTGAAAGAAACAATAAAATAATAATTAGGGGTCCGGTGTAGTAGTAGCTATTTTAGTAGTAGCTACACTACACCGGACAAGCCGCTAGGTAGTCAAAAAACAAACGTCAAAAAGGGCCTTTAATTTTTGACAACTTTAGATACAAAACAATAACTACATAGAAAAAAAAATACATTCAGCTGAACATAGAACCTCCTCTCTTTTGAAGTCGGTTAAAAAGGCAAGTTACTTAATTCTACTTTATCCCTTGAGCTGCTTGAGTCGGATTGGTCTGTAGAGTGATTTCGTGTCCTCTCCGCCAGGGTCGTGTGTTTGCGACTGGGTATGCCATCTAGTTTAGCTCGTCAATTCCCATATGTGACAGCGGAGTTGACGGAGTGAGGAGATGGAGTATTTAGTCGTGGATGTGCGACCCTGAGGGAATAAACCCGAGAGTGTTTGATGGATATATCCGATGTAGGTGGTTAAGTTTAAAGTTTTATTGTACACTTTTAATCTTATCTATGTAAACTGGTTTCCGCACTTAGTCCTCGATGTGCGTGGGTCATGACGGTCTTCACTCCAGCCCACCTCTCTCGAGAAGCAAATGAGCCCTTGCAATTTGCTCAGGGCATCTATGAGAGAATTCGGTATTGGACGCTTTTTATTAGTCAGTCAGGTTCTGTAAACTTACCCAGAGCGGTGTTGAATAGGAAAGTGTCACCGTCTCTAAGGAAGACGTCCCAGACGCGGCAGGCGGCGTCGAGCGGCATGGCCTTGGCGAAGGCGGTGTAGAGCCACTCCAGCAGGTACAGCTCGGGCGCCACGGTGTCGCCCAGCGCGGGCAGGTGATGCCGCAGCAGGGTGGTGTACGCCTTCCACAGCCGCTGGGGACATTCGTACATCATATTATTTAGCTCTTTGCTACATTTTTTAGTTTATAAATCTCATTTTGGATCATTTTGAAGGTTTACCAGCGATTATGCAATACACTGCAACTGCAATGCAATGAAAATAGTCATTAGCAATTCTTATTATTACTAGCCCGTATTGTCTCACTGTTGGACAAAGACCTCCTTCCATTTCTTTCAATGGTCATAATTTTTCACTTCTCCTTTCAAATTCTTAAGGACCACATACATAAAGGTCACCTAACCTTCTCTTTCGTGGTCTGTTGTGGCCTTATGTCACTGTGTCAGGGCATCAATCCTGTGTTGTACGGGCCCACAACTTGTCAAGGTATACGCTAGCCCTGTTCCATTTAATATAATAGACTTTTAAGCCACATCAACCATTTACGATTTGAAGAGCAATGTAGTATTTCGAACATATTCTGTTAATTTAAAACATAGTATCCCACGCCACATTACGTGTTAGCAAACCTTGACTCACCATAGGTCAAGGATGAGGAGAATACACATGACCACTATTACCAATTGCAGTATGAAATTCGTCCCAAAGAAAAGATGCTAAAAACTGCCTAAATCAAGCATTTTGTTAGTTCTGGACTAAATAGTAATAAAAATAACTTATTTGTTTCAGATACAGCAGTTCTATATTTTTATTAGTATGAAAAATATGTTAGTACCATAAAAATTTTCTACGCACATTACTTCTTTTCCATACATCGGTCAGTGGGTCGTCTTAGGGGCGGATATCTATATACAATGCCGCAATATTGGGCAGTCTACTCGACCGGCCACAACGCACATTAAGAATGTTATTGCGGCAGTTAGCTGCCGCGGCCACTAATTGGCAGCTACAACAACTAAGTAAACAACAACCAAGTTGTATCTAAAACAACTTAAATTTGGAAAGAAATCGGCACATTTTTTTTCTCTCCATACAGTTTGCCGTACCGCTACTGTACATGAAGTTTAAATAAATAAACTGGCGATGCTGTTCTCTGAATTCAAAACTTACTTCGTCCGTTGGAGTTGAAGTTCTGATTGACTACTCCCGAACCATAATCATGAACAAATTCCACACCTGCATAGTAGCTCCGTCCCTGGTGAAAGCCGCTCTTAGAACAGGTCCATCCAGCAAGTTGGCGAAGCAGACGAAGGCTTGAGGAGCTTCCATGTTGAGGATCAGTACTGCTGCTATGAATGACATGCCCTATAAGGAAGAAAATTATAACTGTTAATTAAGAATCGTTATGACTATAACAATTTTATAAGACAAAAAAGAGCAATGCCAAAAACCAAGGCAACGTCCTGGCGGGCAGTCGATCCATGAAAAACTATACTCAGTTAGACTTGAAGCTGACCATATCATAGTTGGAATAATGCAACACACATTGATGAATACAAAGAATTTTAAGATATTCCATGATACTCTTGGATTCCGAAAATCTCGAAAGAGAAATCTGTTAGTTTAATGTATTTTTGTTATTTTCTTAAACAAAATAAAAATGATTTTCCTTGCGATTTTATTTTTCAAACATCATTGAATATTTGATTATCTATTATATTATTATTGACATTGTATTATTGACTAATTATTAACAACTTACAAATTGAATGATTTATATTTTTATTGACTATTTAATAATTTGATACTCGTTAAATATTTCATTTTTTAAGATTATTTCATAATTAATTCTACTATAATAAAATTTTTGCATGCCTCACAGTAGAATGTACTGGATCCTTCTCTTACTTAACACCATACTTTTGTACCTACATTCATAGCAAATAAATTATTTCATTTAATTTCAAAACTAATTGTGAAGGTGACATGTTCTTACTTCTTAATAGCCAACTGATAGTGATCCAGATTTGGTTAAGTCCAATCTACAAAGTCTGGAACACAGGCGTAGGGTAGCCAGCCTTTCGGTATTTTACTGGATGCATTTTTGAGTGTGGGCGGGAATTAAATGACTTGTTTCCGCCATCGTCTTTCTACAATCGGACAACCCGACGTACGGCGAGTATCTATCTGCCCTTACATTGTTAATACCTCTACGGTCCGGATGAAGCATTTCGCCTCGTCGTATATAGCTTACTACTGGTTAATCCACCCACAAAAAATTACGCGATTAAGTCAAAACAAAGGCTCAATCACTTGAGCATAATTACCGGTACCGCTAGACACCGCACGCTCATAGTATCACGCGTGCATTGTTATCACGTAACGATTAGCTGCCAATACCTGCATGCGGGACGAGGGGTCACGCCACATACCGTTATGTATGGGGCACGAATGTTTGCACTTATGAAACTTGAATGTATAGCACAGATGACACAGACAACCGGCATTACTATAATAATAATAAATTATTTTGGACCTTGGTTCTCCTAAGGATATCCTCATTCCTGATTCGATCACGCAAGTAAACTCCGAGCATAGCCTTCGCCGACATGACACGAAGAATCGCCAAACTTAAGTGGCAATGTGCAGGGCACATTGCTCGCAGAACGGATGGCCGTTGGGGCCGAAAGGTTCTGGAATGGTGACACCGTACCGGAAGAGTAGTAGAAGTAGCGTTGGAAGGCCTCATACAAGATGGACCGATGACTTAGTAACAGTTGCGGGAGTACGATTGATACGAGACGCAAAGGCCCGTTCATTGTGGCGACACTTGGGAGAGGCCTATGTCCAGCAGTGGACGTCTTTCGGCTGAAATGATGATGATGATGATGATGAACTATCATCGACTCATATGAAAAATTTACTGGGCGATAATGTGGGAACATTGCTGCTGAGACATATACCTCCCATCAATGTCAAGGAGTAGATCGTAATCTACCATGCAGGCACAGTACGAGTTGTTTGATATTATATGCCATGGTTTTAGAATGTTTTGTCATTTAGTTTATTTAATTACACAGCGG
The DNA here is from genome assembly GCA_949316375.1 of Mythimna vitellina. Classification (NCBI taxonomy): domain Eukaryota; kingdom Metazoa; phylum Arthropoda; class Insecta; order Lepidoptera; family Noctuidae; genus Mythimna; species Mythimna vitellina. The sequence continues at coordinate 20,970,072 of OX438701.1, read as the reverse complement.
TAGATCGCATTAGGATGTTGGATAATATGAATTATTAGCTTATGCTTCACCCGCATGAAAGTATAAAATTATCCCAAAGTAATATAGTGGTTTTATAAACCTAGCTCAGGCAAGTCGCTAATTATACATTTTCTAGGTTAATAAAGTAAATTTTCCTCTAGTTCTTAAATACTGATAAGTTAAAGTTATTCCTTGGGCACTAGCATAACTATTAGTTTAAGATTTACTTGTGGCTGCTACATGTAACTATTTTGTGTGAAAGATGAAAAAATAAAGATTATTATTATATTATAATATAATCCCGGGATAAAAAAAATCCTATGACCTACTTCAGGACATGGTGTTGTATGGTCATGTGTTGCTGATCCTCATTAAGACAGTCGTCGGTGCAATAACATGTCATGTTTTGCAAGCAAAGCATTGATTAATCTGCTAAGTAATGTAAGTTAACAGTATGATTTGTATATTATAATTGACCATTAATAAAAGGATCTTTGCATAGAACAGTTCTTTCCAACTGCCACCCATCTTCATGGCTACTCTTCAGGATAAACGTGTCCAAAATTTCATCCAAATCCGTTCAGCTGTTACAGACACATACATACATACAAACGTTCGCTTTTTTAATTAAGATTCACACCTTACCTTCACTTTTAGAACCAAACCAATTCGAAAACTTCATAGAGCAGGGAAATCTAGAAAATCGTGTCCATTTAAACAAGTAAACTCTACAAACAATTTGCTAAAATAATAAGTAGGTAAACGGTTTCATCACGAGAACTGTTTGAATTTCGTGGCGATGTGGTTTACAGTTCGTGAACTCGTGATTACCTTGATGAAACATCTTCCGGAAATTGTATATTTTTTTATTTTCTCCGGTTGCTTATAATATGATGTAGCGACATCTATGGCGTCACATAAGAACTAATCCTGCATCGCGCAATTAAAGTTCTCGTCAGTCGCGCGATGAGAACATATAGAACAGCCTGAAATCATCTATCGGGCAGTTGCCCACCAGACATAACACCTGTCTGGCCGAAGGATCCTCCCTTTTCAACGGAAGTTTGCGGGACTTTACACTCTGTTCCGCTTACTTCCAAACTGGTGACCCCGACGTGATACTAATTCACCTTTTACACATTAAACTAGAAAAATTTAAACTTATACACCACAATCTAGGAAAGTTAAAATTACAATTTAAGAGAGCCCTTCCCCACTCGCCTATCGTCAATGTCGAGCATGGTTTAAAAGCTAGTTGGTTCATCTAACGCAATCCATAGCGATGTTTGATGAAGAGGCAACGCGAAAAAAGAGAGATAACACCTGAAAACTCAGTTGGCATTCGGTTGTTCCGTTTTTGTTTATACAGATAGATTTATCAAAATATCAATTAAAGCAAATAAAAAAAAATCTGAAAAGATTCTGAACATACTAATGCAGGATGTGCGTTTATTATGTTAAATGTTGTATAATGAGTAACCTTGCAAATGAAGTAGGAAAGTTACTAGAAACTTCAGCCTACTCTCGACATTTCAAGTACTTAGAAAACAAGCCACCACTCAAATTGATACGAATTCTCCTACCAAGGGGTATCGTGTTCCCCAATAACTGTACAGACTTTAAAAGAGACTTTGACCCCTGACTTTGTTTCACTGTTTCTTCTCAGGGCAGTCAGCTAGGAAACACTGGCCTCATCTAGATTAAAACGACGAAAAAAAAAATGACGTGTAAAAGTGTTTTATTTTTAAACCTAGTTGCAAAATAAATACCATTTAATAAGGCTTGTAGAGATCTGAGGCCCTACCACGAGATCTTAATTTGATCCATTTGACGACTAAACCGTTAAAGGGATGGAGCTATATAGGGTGTAAAGCTCCATTCCTCTTTGTTCGACAATGGAGCACGCTGTCAACGAAGAATGGTTGTAAAAAATACTAGCTTCTGCCGATCACGATCCCAAATTTTCGCCTTTCTAATATTAGTGTGATAAACAGAGGTCGGAATTAGGTAGAGTTATTCATGTACTTGCATCGAAATGTTGATATTAATATGGATCTTTCCAGGATTTCTAATGTACAATCCCGTGTGGCCATATTACAAATAAATAATAACAAAAACCTCTAGAGCTAAAACAAAGATAATTAACATACAATTTTCATTAGTATTTTTCATTGAAAAAGATCTCTCTACGTCAACTGTGGTGAGGTTAACAATTTATACACTTCCTCCTTCCCATCATTAATGCAGAAAGAAATTTATTCTGCTATATTTCTGATAGTGTCTTAAAAAAATATCTGCTATTTAAAATTAATCACGGAATTTGAGGTATATCCACTTTATTCTTTCGCTGTATGAAATAAGTACATGAATAACTCTACCTAATTCCAACCTCTAGTGATAAAAAAATAATTATTTGAATTTTGAACATGAATATAAACATACCTGTACATATCCAATATCCGGCCTATAGCACACATACGCCGCTAGAAGCTCGTGTAACACATCAAAGTACGGTCCACCAGGCTGGAAGATACACAGATGAGGGAACGTTCTCGCAATGTCTAGCTGAATCAACTCCATGGAACATTCGTCACTATAGTCTAGTAGATTAGGGTTGGATTTCGAACAACACTTCTTGGGTCCTGTTTCATCAGTGGTTTGGGACTTTAAATTTTGCTCGCTAAAGTTCCTAGGAATACCTAGACGAGTTTTATCTTCAGTTTTTTCGACTCTGTCATCAGTTTTGGCGAGTATATCGTCTAGTTTTGCTAATTTTTCTTTCTGTTCTTCTTTTTTTTCTTTTTGACAGCTGCATTTGTCGTTTCTGTTGATTTTTAACCGTTTCCTTCTGAGTTGTGCTTCGTGTAGCCTCTGCTTCGCTCGTGCTACGTAGTCCTGGTACATTTCGTGAGTGATCTTGAGTTTGTTCTCGATGGCCAGTTGCCACACTTTGCCGCGCACCGCTGGTGGGAGCCCGCTCCACCAAAGTTCAAGCGTGCGTTTTGAGTTCTTCCTGTAATGAGAATTTCGCTTGATTAAAGATGACTGGCTTGGTTTAGTGGCCCTGACTGCTATGCCGGAGGTCGTGGGTCGAGCCACCCAATACAAATGTTTGTGTGATGAGCACGATCATTAAAATTTGTTCTGTATCTGAGTGTAATATCTATAATATGTTTATATTTAGATTTATATATAAGTAAGTTCATCAATTGTCTAGTACTCATAGCATAAGTTCTACTTAGTTCGGGCCTAGTTGGCGTTATGTGATGTTGTGGAATATTATTATTTTTAAAATTACTTTCCTGTTTAAATCTATACAAAAGAATTGGTTTCTGAATTCAGTATTTTGAGTTAAGCATGTCTTAAACTATACTTTTAAAGCCAAATTTTGACAAGTTTTCAAGCTTAGAGTAGAGTTTGAGTAATAATCAACTTCAAATGCTTAAATCAGAAATCGGGGGTAACATTTTAAAGCTGGAGATTTTGTTTTAGTTGAACGTGCTAATCTCAGGAATTATTGGATCGAATTAAAAAAATATTTCAGTTTTGAAAAGAGTGTAACTACATGGAGTTTCATTTACTCCATAGAAATTTACGCTTCGGAATGTACAATTAGTACCATTTTTCTGACTGACTGACTTCTTGACAACTCAAAAGTGCCTGTAAATAGTTTATTTGAAATAGATGTTTTGAATTTTGATTCTGAGCTTATTTATCGATGATGACTGTAGAGCGACACAGTAACTACAGATACGGATGAAACCGCGGGCATCAGTTGGTTTATTTATAATTCGAGGTTTACCTATAGTTTATTTATGGGAAATTATTTATACTAATTAACGCATAACAATAATATAATCATAGACGTTATCGAAATTGAATCTAAATATAAAGGTTAATTACCTATTCAGTGGTAATTCAAATAATGTTACTGCTATCAAATAGCGTGATATGAATTGTTAGCAGGTAAATAGTAATGTATTGTCAATTTGTGACCAGTTCAAAAATAGACCTACTCAAAGGGTCTATGCTCTGCAGACCCCCAAACAAGGTTTCCATTTGGAGCTCTTTAAGTCAAGAGTGAGTAGATTATTTCTAGGAAAGCGTGCTCCATCGTCGGCCACATCATCGCTTACCATCAGGTGAGATAGCATCTATAATTACAAAAAAAGTTAGGCCTTCATTGGATTTTTCGAAAGAATCACCGCCGCCCTAACCGAACACGGATGGACTTTAGTTCGCTCCACCTAGAGCGGAAGAAGCTTTTTTTTTATTTGATTTAAACTAGTGCTTGACTGCGATCCCACCTGATGGTAAGCAGTGATGCAATCGTTGATGGTGAGTCGTACTTGTTTATTAAGAGCCCATTCACTCTAGCCTTGAAGAGACCCAAATTATAATCGAATGGGAAGACCGCAACAGGCAAATTGATGAGTACCCACCCTAAAATAAAGGCCTACATTGCAATGGAGCGTAGAAAAATCAAACATACGCCATTGTATTCATAACCCGTACAATATATCTTACAAAGAAATAGTTTCACAATCTATAAGACCGATCATAAGTCAGCCATCATAAGATCCATCTCATGTTATTGTCATAGACAACATAGCATAGTATTGTTTGAAAACAATGCGTTTGACCTGAATCTGTTTTAATACCAGTAGTGTTAGCTATTGAGTGCGCATATAGGGATATTATTACTTATATATTATGTCCTTAAGTATCTGTACTTACTTAGTAAGTAACGTTTGTTTACTTACAATGGTTTTGTAATAATTAGTCATCGACATTCAAATTTTGATAATTTAATCTACAAGCTTGAATAAGCTTCAAATTACACTAACATATTTATTTATTAAAACTTCATGCAACACAAAGGTACAAAGGCGGACTTAATGCCTTAGGCATTCTATACCAGTCAACCAAGGGTAGTGGAGAGAAAACATGGCAGGTGCATAAAAAAAAAGAAAAGATTAATAGGAAAACAAGGGATCAAATGTCATATAAAAAATAAACATACATAAATATTTAATATAATATGAACCTATATGTACATAAATATATATTATTTATATAAGGAAAAATTAAAGGATTTTTGAAACTACTTCGCTATTTGCACATAATAGCATAGCATAATCAGCCTTTTAATGTTCCCACTGCTGGGACTCAGGCCTCATCTCTAGTAGAGGGAATGGGCCGTAATCCACCACGCGGGCCTAGTGCGGGTTGGTGGATGTCACATGTCTCCGAATTTTTTGGTTCTAGGACATGCTGGTTTTCTCGAGATGTTTTCCTTCACCGTTTTGAGAGCAGTGGTGATGATATAAATTACACAAAGTGATGCGCCTGGCTGGGTTTAAACCCGCGAACTACGATTCGAGTCTTTATAACTGCTGGCAGCTAAAAAAACTCAATTTACACTATTATTACTTTATTAACTAGTATAGTGCACAAGTGTGTGCGCAATTACGGGTGCACTCCCTGTTCATTTACTCTCATAGTCCGATGCGCAGGTTAAAGTTAGGTAGCGGTTTACATGCTTTCCGAGGCATGGAGGTGTTACACCATCAGCTTTGAAACTCCAGGCTGCTACCGAGTAATTCCTAAATAAAAACCCAATAGCACTTTTAGCCCGGCACAGGAATTAGACTCCCATGCTAAGAAGTTATGCTTAACCATGAGACTAAGAAAGTATTTTTTCTCTCTATCACTCAATAGTTTGCTGGAAGAAAACTTAACTTTGAGTTAAGCTTGCCTATGTTCAGTCAGGGGTCAAAAGTGCAGTTGCACTCCATCAATGTTAAAGAGTCTAACATGTATTTGTAAAAGAGGATCAATGGTTCATGCCTGATTTGATTTGTAGCATAGAATTTATAGTATTGATTAAACTAATTGTGGACTATGAAACTTCTACTACACAGAAATTTTAAGACACTAACATCGGTAGAGTGCTACTGCACTTTTGACCTCTGACTGTACATGAACTTTCGAATCCACTTATCATTTTATAAATTTTTATGATGTACAATAAAAAATTGAAAAAAAAAAACCTATATCTTAATAACTTATCAAATATCTAGCTGTAATAAATTGGTTATAGAGCCCAGAAATGTCTATGCGTGAAAACCGAAACTAATGGACTCAATTAAGAGGTTCATTAAAACTTCTAGACTAGACTCATATGAGAGTAACGATACCTAAGTATTTACGTCCGGTAAGTAATTGGGTACTTAACACATTTTATACGTAAAGTAACTCTATTCAAATTCGCAAAAAAAAAAACATTTTTTCAAATCCTGTCAAAAAATATGTTAAGTTAGAAACTGTTCAAATTTGGAAAGTTACCCTTTCCAAATTTGAACAGTCAAGTAACAGAAAAAGGATGCACAAACTGAAATTCTGACGTCACCGCCATTAGGATATGCGCGTAGAAAGAGATAGCGAGATGTTCCCACCACGGTCACTCTTTCTCATACAAATATTTGAATTACTAATTTCTTGTTCATTTTGTTTCCAATTTTGATGCGGTTTTCAGAAAAAGATTTAATTACTTAAAGGCTACTCCTAACTAAAATATGGCGTCATAAACTTCTATCGCTGTCGACTGGAAGTGTGCCCAAAAGGCTGGCGGCATTGCCACGTTGTATGGCAATGCTTAATCTCTGACCAAGGTAAAAGCCAGCGCTTGGGTCACGCGAAGTGTCAACTAAGTGTTTGGACAGTTCTTTAAAAAGGGTTTGAGCACTCGGACCCCACGGCCCAAAAGTTTCAACTTTTAATGTATATATATAGTTTTAATTAGTTAAGTGTTTTTGTATATAGTTGGTGTTAAATAGTTAATATTTTAATACATATAAATAAACTTGGTATTACTTAAAGTATTATTTGTTGTTATATTAAAAATAGCCATCGTTATTTATGTTGGAACCCTCAAAATAAATAAACTAACGTGTTATTCCAGTCCGGTAGTATGTTCTGCGTCCACTCCTTGGCGTGCCTCGCGAGCCGTTCCTCCAATCGCAGCGACTCTTGCATTCTTGCATGCCTCGCAGCCGCCTCTCGTTCGACTCGTCGCCTCGCTGCCTCCACCATGCGTGCGTGCTCGGCCTTATGCCGAAGTGCCTCTTCTGTACACTTTGCGGGTAGGTTTGATGGCCTGAAAAGGAAAAAGCAAGGTTTAGTATCGGGTATCCGATGTACGTGAGAGGTACAGGACCGTTCGTTGTGGCAACACTTGGGAGAGGCCGAAGTCCAACAGTGGACGTCTTTCCGCAGAAATAATGATGAAGGTTTAGTAATGCAAATTGGAAAGCCAACCTTAGTTGTCAATATAGTCGAATATATAATTACTGGTTCAGAAGAAAGTAACATACAAATATCATGTTATTTAATAATGTGAGAATGAATAATTAATCTATAATTGTTGTTCCGACCAATTTTAATCACGATAGTCAACCTTAGCAGTGATTAGCCAAGTACGCAAGTGATATTACAATTCACAAGTATGTGCGCAAATACAGGTGCACTCTCTGGCCCTTTACACGTGGGCCCAGCCTCGGCCAATAAACATACTTAGCAATTGTGTAAACAGGGAAACCCCGTTGAAACAATGGCGATCGGCCGAGGCTGGGCCCACATGTAAACGAGACATTAGTCCAACACGTTCGAAGAGAGATCAAACGCAGGTTTTAAGTGCTTGCCAAGGCACGGGGGTGTCACACCTCAAACTCCCGAGCTACTACAGTTAGCTAATATTTCAGTTAAGCATGCAGTACAATTCTTAATATAATTCTGTACCAGTTTACAATGTTGTAGCAATAATGCAATTAGTATTACATCTGCAACGCTACGTTCTAGTCATCTAAAGACATACATAGTAGTCTTATAACGTTCCCACTGCTGGAACTCAGGCTTCCTCTCTCGTAGAGGGTACGGGCCATTGGTGGATTAACCAATTGGGCCCAGTGCGGATGGGTGGATGTTACGTCTTCGAATTTTTGGTTCTAGGACATGCCGGTTTCCTCACGATGTTTTCCTTCATCGTTTTGAGAGCAGTGGTGATGAAATAAATTACACAAAGTATAAAGCACCTCTCTGGATTTGAACCCGCGACCTACTTACTCGTAAGTCGGGGCCGTTAGCACTGGTTACTGAGTCACCATTGGGTATGTATATATATAGGCCAAAATGTCTGATAAATGATTTATTATTATTATTACTCAAACCACAATTAAAATCAATAAAATCTTCGGAACCAACGAAATAAATTGCAGATAAAATAATTGATGGAAAATCCAGTTCAATGCAATTATTATCTTAGCAATTACACTTGAATTATTATGCAGCATTATAAGCAATTAGATAACACAAAGGATGGCTCCATCGTGATGTTATAAGTGATTGAATATTCAAATAGTATCGTGCAGGGCTTGCGTGAGATACATAATGTATGGATCGCATCAAAAGTGCACGCTTGGATCTGGAACAGGCCATGTTACATTGCATGGATTATAATTTAATTTTAAAAGGACTACAGTACCTAAAGCGCGGTCTCTCTTGGATTGCGTACAACAGAAAGAGAAGCGAGAAGACACAAAGCTTGCAAACATGAAGCAATTTTACCCATTCACTAAAAATCTACTACTACTACTACTACTATAACGGTAAAACGTTATTTGCAAAATAATTTGACAAGAAATCAGAATGATTGAATGTAGTAAGTATATTAGTCTGGTTTTAGAGGAATCTTTGTGTTTTTTTCTATCGTATTAAATTGAACTATATTATGTTTTGAACACAGTATCTATCAAGCATTTATAGTGAATAATAACACATTTTTCTAATTCTGCTTACTGCAGTGGATCATATACTTTTGCGCATTTTAAAACTCGCAAAATAGCGTTTCGCCTCAGCTTTGTACGGGTGTTACAAATATTTGTGATTCTCGGTGTTTCTCTACTATTGCACCTAAACCTTCCTCATGAATCAATCTGTCTATTTGTGAAAACAATATGAAAATCCATTCAGTAGTTTTTAAGTTTATCGCGCTTATAGAGACGGACAGACGCGGTAGGATACTTTGTTTTATAATATGTAAGGACTAGCTTCTGTCAGCAGTTTCACCCGCGCGGAAGCAGATTTCTCCATACTAACTGAGGATTCCCGTTTCTTAGCTAACCGTAGGCCTTTGCTTGCAGACGGCGAGCAATGGATGGCTCGCCGTCCGACCGTCCGGTAACCGTCCGGACCGAGCCCAACTCGTCGACGGCGCGTACTATTCCACGCGCGCCTCAAGGAGATGTCAGCAAATCGTAGGGGCCCAGCAGGGTCGAAGCCTACTGGGGCCACGGATAGTGTGAAAGCGAAACCCGGGGCCCTGGGACGAAGGCAACGAAGGAACAGAAGTGAGTTTTTAGTCAGTAAAAGTCTGACACTATCTCCCGTTCCGCCCAAGAGCGGGGGATGTCATAAGATGATTTTCCCACCCAATAAAAAAAAACTTAAGGGGGTACATTTCGGAAAATCCACTCTTAGAGCTCGCCTACGTCATAAAAGGAAATCTCGTGCAAGATTTCACCCGTCTACTCCCAGTAGTTTCGGCTGTGCGTTGATATGTCAGCCAGTCAGTTTCTCCTTTTATATAAGTCGTGGCCAGATCTTAGACTTGATCATTTCATGATATGGCCAACTAAAAACATTTGACGACATGTCAATCCTCGTTTGGCCATATCATTGATGTAGGATTTCTATGATAATAAAAGATCTTAAGAAAAAAGGCCAAACGAGGATTGAATAACATCAAACTTTAACTAAAGATAAGGATAGGTATGTTTCTGATATATGAGGGTATAGTTTCTGAGAAACTGTGTTAGGTACATGGTTATGATTGAAACCACCTGCCGTCCAAACTGTTTGCCTCCAAACAATTTATCGACTGAAAAGTTTACTGCATTCGATGTAGCAGGTGCGGAACAAAATTCGATTTGGTGTTAGTTGGTCTCAGAAAGAATATTATTATTTGGTTAGTAAATAATGATCATTTTTTCTTAGACAACTGTTATATGGGTCGATTTATTTTCTCTCTCTTGCGCTTGACATTTTTAAGTTTCTCAATTCTTTCTCATTTTAAGTTTTTTTCTTTTATTTATTTTACTGAAGACTTACAGACTAATAGAAAAAAAATATATAAAGAGTGTTATAATAACAAATCGCTAATTACAAGCCTCCACACATAGATATTTTTTTTTTAATAAACTACATAGGTCATGCTTTTTTGTGATGATCGGTTTTCAATAAAATACAAAATAATCATACTAAATGATGATGCGAGACGCACAGGACCGGTCATTGTGGCGGCATTTGGGGGAGGCCTATGTCCAACAGTGGACGTCTTTCGGCTGAAATGATGATGATGATGATGATGAAATGATTATTCAGAATTTAATTGAATGAAAAAAAATACATAAAAAATTATAACATCACGACAAACGAGTCGTTAAGTTGTCAGCTGAAAGACGCTATTTTGGGTCGAGCCGAATATACGGCCCCTTTTTGGCCGAAACCAAAACTCTAGCCGAATTCAGATTTTTTTGGCCGAAACTGGCCAAAGCCGTAACCGAAAGTTTAGTTGGTCTAATTTTTTTATAAGTATGACAAAAAGTAAATAAAATCGAACAAGGACAGATTTAGATTTGCCCTTTTCTCGTCATAAATAAAGCTACTTTCGATCCTAACAATATAACATCAGCCTTGGCCTTTCCTCAAATTACTATTGCTAAGGAAAATGTCAGTTGAATTCATCGTTTCATCGCTTGCTTCAGTCGTAAAGTTTTATGCTATTGCCTCTATTACAAACAATGATACTTAAGATTACAATAATTGAATTTTAGTTGAGAATGTTGAAATATGCAATGGAGTTGCAGAAGCACACGTTGAATGTACCTATAAATAATTTCCTATTCCCGAATATGTATTTTCTGGGGTGGGAAATTATCAAATAACACGTCCTCTCGCTCTACAGCGAGAGGGCGTGTCAAACTTTTACTGACTAAAACCACACCCGTTCCTACAGTTGCCTTTTGCGTTCCAGGACGATGAGTATATCCTAGCAGGAATCGGCCCTGCTGGGCCACCACGGTTTGTTGACATCTCTTTGATGCGCCACCGTCTACGATTGGGGCTCGATCCGTATGTCGAGCGGACGGCGAGCCATTGGTCGTCGTCGGCAAATGTGTACGTACGGTGGCCGAAGAATCGCTCTGCAACTCCCGAGGGTATTTTTTAAGGATGGAAATCGGACCATAGCCTGAACCAAGGCCCGGCGCGAGAGTTCGCTGCCACCGATTGCCTCCACGAGGACACAGCGGTACTCCGCCCAAGTGGGGCACACCTCCACTGTACACCACCGCACCGTATGCTCCACCGTGTCCTCCGGGTGGTCCATACAATGGTGACACCCGGGTATTTCTTCCGCTTGAATCCGATACAGTAACCTCCCGAACTTGCCATGTCCGGTGAGGACCTGCGTCATGCGGAAGGTGAGGTCGTCGTGTTGCCGCTCCAGCCACTCCTCAAAGAGGAACGATTCCCGTGTAGAGGCTCCGGCAGGAGGCGTCCAGACCCCCAAGGTTGAGTGGGAGCTGCTACAGGACAGCCCCGCAATTCCCAAGGGTGTGTCAGACTTTTGCTATCTAAAGCCCTATTCCTTTAGTTCTCCTTTACGCTAGGGCAGTGGTAACTCTTCCGAACAATAAAAGCATTCCGAACTAGGTTCAGGTTCAGTATCTAATCTAAACGGATACAGCTCAATACAAGTATCTAACTTGGATCGACTCCCGTACTGGCCTCCAAAACCAATGAGGAAAGAAAAAAAAAGTAATATAAAAAATGACTGCATTGAAAAAAAATATCCCCTATCGAATCTCTCCCAAAAAAGTAAAATGTCCAAATGCACCTTTTGAAATTAAAATCGAACATGCCTAATTTCTCGCAGTAATACGCCAAAATGCCGAAGTCATTAACATTTTACAAGACGAACACGACCCATCGTTTTAAAAATACGCAATTTCGGGCCTAACAATACCTTTAAGCAACGGTCACGCTTATCACTGTCCAACCAATCAGGGGGCTTACTCTTGATTTTAATTCCGATCGATCGACATTGGAATTTGAATGTTTCGTACTCTTGAGTTCGATGCTAGCGCCACATTGGATTTAAATTGCGTGTCTATTTTGGGGAACTAAATGGAATCGGGATCGGGCTTGGCGTGCGCTAAACGGCACTCTTGAGTGTATTTTGACAGCTGCCAATATCGTCAGTATTGTGTTGGGATTGATTGTGGATTGTGATTTTTCCAATAACAAAAGTGTAACTTTTTAGAAATTGTTTTGCGTTTTAAGTGATTTTTAATAAGTAATAAGTGTTTATTATGGCAAGATTAGCAGTTATATACAGTATTTTACGTAATTCGCATAAAAAACAATTAAAACAAAGACGAGATGAGCGTCGGATGATGCGGTATACGGACAAAGCGTTTTCTATGAATGAAGACGAATTTAAGGCTAATTATAGGGTGAACAAGGAATTGTTTGAGGAAATTTACGAAAACGTTAAACCCTTTATTCCAACTCCTAAAAGAAGAAGTGATATATCACCAAAATATAAGGTATTTACTTTAATTTTCTTTGAAATATGACTTTTATCAATATAATCATGACTTGTTTTGAAAGATCAATAGCTAAATACTTATATAATTCTTGCAGGTTTTAGTGGCATTGTCATTTTACGCGACTGGTAGTTACCAAAAACTAGTTGGAGGCACATATGGGACCCTAATGTCGCAGCAATCTGTTTCTCGTACTATTAGAGATGTAACGGCAGCTCTTAACCACTCAATAGTACTAAGTAAATGGATTAAGTTTCCTCAAACTCGTCAGGAAAGAGATGCTGTAAAAAGGAGGTAACGCTAATGACAAATATCTAATTTTTTATTGAACTTGCATAACATAACTAAAGTTTTTATGTTTCATAGAATGTCTTTTTTTTTTAAGTGGTACCATATACTTTTCCTTATGTTCCAGGTTTTATGAAAAGTTTCATATACCATCTGTTTTGGATGTATCGATGGCACCCATGTAGCCATAATTAGGCCAATAGAAAATGAAGAGCGATTTTTTAATCGCAAACATTTCCATTCAAGAAATGTTCTGATTGTAAGGCAATACTTTTTATGAATATTTAATTGTAATTCACTACATATCAAATTACTTAAATGTCCTTGTTTTATTTGCTTTCAGATAAGTGATGCAGATTTAAGAATTCTGTCAGTAGATGCCTCATTTGGAGGGGCATCACATGACAGTTTTGTCTGGAATCAGCATCCTGTGAAACAACATTTGATTGATTTGAACAATAATGGAGAAAATGTGTTTTTACTAGGCAAGTAAATGATGTAAATAAATAGTAGAAACAAGAATGAAGTTTAGTTTTTGTTATTTTGAATATATATATATTTTTTTTTTAATTTTCCGGTGATTCTGGATACGCCCAGAGGGAGTATATGATGACACCTATAGTAGATGCTCCTGAAGGCTCTCCAGAACAATATTACACCAAGTTGCACTGCTCTGCACGAAATACAGTGGAACGTGCAATTGGTGTATTGAAAAATAGATGGCGGTGCTTGCTCGGGCATAGGGTACTACATTATCATCCTGATGTAGCAGCCAAAATAATAAATGCATGTTGTGTCTTACACAACATGTGTATTGATAATAGAGAATCTATTGATCTTGTGGAGAATACAGCACAGTATGAAAATGAATACCCAGCTGTCTCTTCTCAAGAATCAACTAGCAGCTCAGCTGCTGAACTAAGACGAGGCATCGAAAAGCGAAATGTTTTAGTTCAGCAGTTGTGGGCGAGTAGACGGTAGGTATAAAAGTAGGGTAAGATTTAGATTAAGATTTTTTTAATATTGTTATTAGTTAAAACATTTTACTTTCTCTTTGATAAAATGTATTTCATGCTATTTGTGACATTGTATTTGTAAAGTTTATGTTTATAAATTTATTATATACATATTAAAGTCATTATATACTTACTTTTTTATTTTATATTTATTATTGTTTAGCTTTTGGTAAGAAGTTCTTATCGTGCCTACGAAGTTATCTCGTGTTTATGTAATACCAAACTGTAACAATAACATTGTAAAAGCAAATATTTTTAAAAGAGTAACCATGGAGTTTCTTGCCGGTTCTTCTCCATGGAAACGACCAACCCGAACCGCGCCAATGTTTTTTTCATTTATAAGTGCCCATTGAGGCCCATGTAAAATAAAATATTTTTATTTTGATTTTTGAGTAGTTTCTAGATCCCTGCCACCTACATATCTTTGAAAAAAAAAATGGAAAACAATAAACTTTATTTTTCTTAAACATTCTTTTATTTACTTACTAATAAAACTATGACACAAATTAACAATAAAAATTGAAACACAAAGTTGTGAAGCGCAACACAAGCATTTAATCAATATCTGATAACTGTAGCAATAAAAACAAAGATTTGACAGCAATCGCTAATAACTTTTTTTATAATGTAGCTAAAATTGGCCAAGTTATGGATTTGGCATTTTTCTAGCTACATCCGAAATTGCATTAGCTATCGCCGTCAAAGCAATTATGATATTGCTACAGTTTTCGGACAATCGAGCAAATGCTTGCGCTGTAATTAATTCCGCTTCAACCCGCCGCGCTTCGATTCTCGTCATCTGCTCCATATCTGCATCCAACGATCTCCGAATTGAAGAACGGCGCCGGCGGGGTCGTGGTGGAACAGCACTCTCAAGTGGCGTCTGAGGCGCAGGTACTGAAATATTAAAAATAATAATGTAAAATCAGCACTTGACCTAACAAGTTTCAAACTTCTAGGTACAAAAAACTAGTGAAAAAATATAAGTGACGTTTTTTTGCTATAGCCGGACGATGTGTTTAGTCCCAAAACACTTGAATGTTACAAACTATTAAGTGTGTATTTGGGTAGTGTGACTGATAGCCAGCTTATTCGAAATGTTTAAACATTCCTAAACCAATTCGAATAAAGACTTACTTGTGGATGTTGCTGGTATTGCATCATTCTGTGACGTGCCAGGAATAGGAGAAATGTTTCGTATGGAATCCATTGCCATGACTTCTTGTTCAACATGCTCTATCACAACTGGTGACTCAGTAGGTCTAGTCTAAAACGATAAAATGAGTATTATTAGATTAATAAAATATTTAGTACCCATAGATACCTACTTAAAATAAATATCATAGGTATGATAAAGCTGTAAATATTAAAATATATTACCGATTGAGGAAATGGATTGACTGTCCATCTTGCATCTCCAGTCGCAAACTCTTGTCCACCCATCACTGCCACCAATCTATTGTCTAAGGCAGACAATGTTGGCAAGTTGTCTGCTGTCCCACCACCAGTGCGCCTCATTGAAGCTGAGATTTCTGCACACTGCTTCTTTAAAGCACATTTCTTCTCAGCCCAATACTGAAAACATGCAATAATTTTAATAAAATTGCTCTGATGATACATTGATTCTTAATGGGTACCAAGTAAGCACTTCATTATATTGAATCACCTTAGCCCAGCCTTGACCGTTTTTATTTGCTCCTCCAAGAGAATTTAAGGTTGTTGCCAAATTTTCCCATTTCCTCTTCGTTTCTAATTTGCCTTGAGCTGTCCGAAGCAAACCTTTAGCTATTCCTGGGTTTTGCTCCAAGAATTCCACCAAACCTTCTAATTGTGCGTAGCTAGGACGATTTGCCATAGTAACTGAAATTGGTAAATAAATATGTTCAACATAATGTGACTATATAAAACGTAGGCCAAGGAAATAACCACATTGACAAAACACAAATATTTCACTTATTAAATTAAACATGTAATGAAGTAAAACATTACTAATAAAGTATTTATGATTGTTTATTTACTTACCACTTGTTTGAAACTTTGATATTAACTGAGTAACTTAACGGACTATAATTATTTCTTAACAATTAGTTACCAAACGCGAACAATATCTTTACATCAATGTTACAAACAAACTTGGAATTCATTTCTATCTATCCACTATAGAGAGACTCTATTTTTGAAATTGGAGAACCTCTGGCCCGGTTTTTTTTTTAAAATAGTGTAGGCAACGATCTTAACGCATGAAGCCACAGTCATGGTCAATTTTATGATTTTATTCATTTTCTTATGCCCAAATTAATTTAACACGTTAAAATTAATCAATCGAACAACTATTTATATCATATTTATTTATTAGCCTTGTTTTCTTAAGAATAAAGCATTTTAAAGGTCTATTACCGGTTTATCGTAATGAGTTGGACAACACCATTGCGGCTCTTAATGTAGCTAACTTCACGTGTAACAAAATAATCGCGGCGCAATCCCAATTTCAATCCAATGTTGACAATATTGTTTTCAAGAGTACCGAATCACGTGACTGCAAAATTAACATTGGAATCGTATTGGCTTTAGATTGGAATTGTTATTAGTTTCAAGAGTTAGCCCCCAGCTTAAAAAAATGGTAATTAAAAAGAACTGGCCAAGTGCGTGTCGAACTCGCACACGAAGGGTTCCGTACTATAATATAAAATAGAAGCATAAAAAATACGCTGACAAAATAGGGTTTCTTGCATGTATCCCTTTTAATTTTTTACTTTCTTTTAATTTTATTATTTGTTGTAGCGGCAAAATTAATACACATAGTGAAATTTCAACTCCTCTTACTGTTTATGAAATACAGTACACTGACAGACGCACGGGCAGGCAAACAGACAGACGGACAGGCGGACGGACAGCAGAGTCTTATTTATTTACTAAATGCTTTATGCACATAAAAGTACAGAGAGTGCTGACTTAGACATTTTCTACCAGTCAACCTTTGGTTGATGCAGAGAAAAATAGTGGTAGGTGTAATAAAAGAGAGAGAAAAAGTCGAATATAAGAATAGATAGCATGCATATCATAATAAACAATAGATATACTACAATAATATACAATATAGTATTCTCAAATTAATAAACCTACACTAAAATAGTCAAACAATTGGTCCGATTGTCGACAATTGGAAAACATTAACGATGTGATGATACTACTGCTAACTTCTTACTGTAATCAGTAAGTCAGTAAGTTCGCGAGCTAATGCTCGCGAACTTTAGTTTTGAATGTTAATCGGTGTGTGCTTAGCACTTAATAGGGCACCTTTCTGGTACGGGACCCTAAAAAATAGCAACTTGCGTGTTTCACGCTTCTTGTTTCCCCAATTTTTTTTTCGTAATAACATCATCTACTGCCAATAAATTCAATCTAAGAGATATCAGTTGTTTTATTTAGATTCACATTGAATTAAGAAAGCGAACTGTGAATAAATGTTTAATGCATTATAACGCATTCCTTTAAAAGCGTCTACACCTTTTATAATGCACGAATGTCTGTACGCTTCATTATGCATGCATTTCAAATCTTAATAGTGTATTAGCTTATAAGCGCAACACACGCAGCGAATAAACCGTGGACAATTTACATAAGTACGCTAAATACATAATGATTGACGAAAACAGATTTAATAGCTTTGATTACATAGTCTTAAGTTTGGAAACACATTATGCGTAATAGAGAAATTGTATGAAAAAACGTTTGTCTTCTAACCAGGTTTTCAATAATCAAAAAAATGGAATACTAACCGTGTGTAATCAGGATGGCAACCAACCGATTGACCTTCAAAGTGAGGGTCCGCGAGTAAGAAGTTGACAGTAGTATCGTCACAGCGCTAATTTGTTTGTACCAATAGTTTCACTCGATTCGCGTATTCTCCTTTTTTTTCTTCGTTCTAGTTAATATGGATATATTATATATATTGTATTTATAGTTTATAGGTATGTATTTATTTCAAGAATGTTGCTTAATGTTGCACCTACCACAATTTGTCTCTGCATCACCCAAAGGTTGACTGGTAGAAAATGCCTTAAGGCATTAAGTCCGCCTCTGTACTCTTGCGTGCATAAAGTATTAAATCAATAAATAAAACAATACTAAATAATAATCGAGGTATAACAATTATAAACACACATATCTCTCTTGCGGGCGTGATGAACTTTACGTCAAATTTCATATCGGACTTCTCTTTCTTATTAGCACCTTTGAAGCTTTATAACTTCATTGTTGCAGAATATATTTTATAAATTCTTTCATATTGGTTTACCAGAGTTAAAAATGATTTATTTAAGCACAAAAATTGCATGCTTTTTCCCTAATGTTATATAGACAAGGGCTGAACTAAACAGGCATTCAGGTCACTTATCTCACGACACTGTAAGACCAGCAACGAGCAATTCTATAAATTAGCATCATAATTGAAAATTGCACGCTAGAGAGGTCTTCACTCAAGATTGCACAGTCACACGCCAATACGCAAATAAATTCCCATGTAGGTAACACAAATTGCAATTCGTCGTACGTAACCCAAGAACGAAAATTCGATAGCAGTAGCGGAATATTGAAAATATAAAAATTGCTTTGCGAATATTTGGAGAGCACTTGAAAATATGCCGGGGAACGTGAACCGGAGCGAAATGAGTGGCACAGATTAAATAAAGTTCTATTACAGTGAGCCCTAGGCGGTCACGAACGAGCAAATTGCGCAGGGCAGTCTCTGTCATTACACTGGTATTTCCGCTTCTGTGCCTCTGTTGTTTGAAAAAGTAAAACAGCCACCTTTGAGCACGACTCCTATAACTGTTCATGGCTATTTTCCCATAATAATGTCGAGTAAACTCAGGCTGCGGATTTTATTGTTGGCTGTTAACATGGAATGAAATTAGATACTAAGGCTACGGTGTAAGCTTTCGTGTCATGGTTGCTTAAACTTAACACTGAATTTAAAAACCTATAGGTACCCCCGATTTCTTATTTTAGCTCTCGAAGTTGAGTATTTTCAAGGATCTTGTATACCGTGCATGTATACCCTACTTTCTCAAACTCTAACTTAAATGCCAATTATGACAGATTTTCAGGAGACAAAATCCTACGGTTTTAGACGTTCCTAACTCAAAAAAATCAATTTAGAAAGCAGCCCATAGTGTACTAGCACTGACTTACGAAATAAAGTTAAATTAAAGTCGAGAAAGTAGTCAGTAGTCACTATCTGATCGATTACTTCTCATCTGGCTTCCCTTATGGATACAGTATATAGGCAGCCAGATCATAAATCATGTTGTTAATGACTGATTTACAAGTGCCAAGCGATGTCGCGTGGATTCAGTAATTTTCGCTTTACATAGCGAATATTAATTTGGCTATTTAAATTCGTGAGCACGGACAAGTAATGAGGTCGTCTAGATATAATGGGATTATGTCAGGCCTCTTGTTTGAAGGAAGGATCGTT
The DNA here is from genome assembly GCA_949316375.1 of Mythimna vitellina. Taxonomy (NCBI): domain Eukaryota; kingdom Metazoa; phylum Arthropoda; class Insecta; order Lepidoptera; family Noctuidae; genus Mythimna; species Mythimna vitellina. The sequence goes on along the minus strand of OX438701.1, from coordinate 20,950,621 downwards.
AATCACGCAGTTCAAAAACCGCTCATTTCCTTTTGAAGCAGATCAGATTTAACCACAGAAATTTGTACTCTGATGACGCTTACAAAGCTCTCGTAGTTTGTTGAAATGGAAGCTCACAAAAGCTCTTTCTGGTTCGTAAAGGGAACAAACTGCTGGAATGTTTCTAGCATCTAAGGACGAAAATGGTTTTATATCTCTTAATATTATATCAATTGCAATACACTGTGCGAACATCATCATCTTTATACAATACCAGAATTTTGTAATGAACAATGATGTGAGAATTTCTCCAACACAACCAACCATTAAACAGTCACCAACACAGTATCCAGGTATGTTACTTCTAGATTGATATTATCTTAGACCTAACAATCGAAGATGCTGTATCATCCTAGCACATAATATAACCGCTAAAGAATGTTATCTTCCAAAGGAAAACCAGGTTCTTCAATAAAATCTTGTGTTGGAAAAATCCAAGGACATATATCCTGAGCTAAACCTCCAGTATTATAAAATGCTTGTATTTCCTTGCATTCTTTGTGATTGTGACGCACTTATAACACCTGTTGTTCACAATGCATAGTTATAGGTGTTTTTCAAAGCATGCAAGGAATGTTTATACAAATATATGGCGATTAAATTATTGATTTATATATGGGTTTATCCGCATGGAAAGTACTTCGGTACGCGCGATTTATTATTCTGTTTGATATCGATTATTCTAATTTTAGGTACCGATCGTTTTGGAAGGCCTTTTAGTTGATTAATTTATGTGCAATACAGCAGTACAAATGTATTTGTCTTGACCGTCCTTCAGTCTTTTCCTATAAGGTAATAAATAATGGGCCCGCGTGGTGGATTACGGCCCATTCCCTCTCCCAGAGAAGAGGCCTGAGGCCCAACAGTGGGGACATTAAAAAGGCTGATTATTTATTTATTTAAACTTCATGTACAGTGGTGGTACATAGGCGGACTTAATGCCACAAAGCATTCTCTACCAGTCAACCATTGGGTTAAAAAGACAACACTGTGGTAGGTGTGCACAATAAAAAAATAACAGATATTTTTGAAATAGAATGTAGTATCATTAAATTAAGTGGCTTACAATAATAAAATACTAAACTAATATGCTAATATAATAAACTAATAAATAATATGATACATAAGAAATCATTCTAATTAAGAGAACTTAGAATATAGCAATTATGACGAAGACCGAACTAATAATAAATCATAGATTATGCTATGCTATATGCTATACATATAATGTCTACATTCGCCTCAAAACAAGAGCTTCTTCAATGTCAATTTTTTTAAGGTTTGGTTTTTTACACGTGTGTACACAATCAATTCCTCTCCCTTTATCACTTTTTTTTTATTGAATTCATCAAATTATACAAATGCATTTTCAGAATAGTAGATCAATTCTAAGTTGGCCATGAAAATAACTATGTAACGATAAATATATTTTCTCAAGCCGATTAAATCTAAATATCATTTAAATTGCACAAGTTCTGGTTACACGTGCTAACACGATTTATAAACAATGGCTTCACGTTACGCGTGACACCGAGGTTGGGCACATTGAAGGAGTCTTATCAGTGCAAGGTACTAGACTGGTAGCCTTCGAATGAGTACCTAATCTTGTTACAAGTGTCAATGTGCTGAGCACTTGTAGCAACGCTTGTAGGTTTATTTACTATACGGGTCAGGGATACTTTGGATTTTTTTTTTATATATTTTTTTTTTAAAGAGTAACCATTTTGTTTCTTGCCGGTTTTCTCCATAGGGAACGACCAATTTGGAACCGTGCACTAGCTTCTGACGTTTTATAAGTGCCCATGTAGGCCTATGTGAAATAAAAAACTTTTGACTTTGAAAACGGTAAAGACCTGCAGTGCTCCAAATTTGGATTTCGTCGCTGTGGACAGCGCTGCGCTCAAGGCTATTTTCTTAGAGAACAGCACAACTGAAGCTGAAACCAGCAAAGACTAAACAAAAAGAAGTAGGAGAAATGGTGATATCCACCAACGCACACAGGGCTCGCGTGATGGATAACTGCCCCAATGATTCCTTTCAAAAGAGGAACACAGAAAAGTACTGGCTGATATAGTCATGGATAGGGTGTGCCAGAATTTTTCTGACTAAAACCCACCTGTGTTTCTTCAGTTACGCTGCGTTTGCATTCCAGGGCCACGGTAATTCTATGGTACATTCCCGCAACCTAGTTTTAGTAATAACTTAAGTCTCAACTTTGGAAACCATTTACGAAAGCTGTAATATGTATGCTCTGGATTAGGGATGTAACGGATGTGGTTATTATTAGAACCGAATTCGGAACCGGAGTTTTTAAATTTGGTTTACCGGTAACAGAACCAAAATCGCAACCGAAATCGGAGTCAGAAGCGTCAAATGAAACACTACCAAAACTAATAAAAAAACGAGTATATATGAGGAGCAAATTCACAATATTCCAAATTCGAAACATTACAATGAATAAAAGAGTATTCGACAGAAAGCAAAGGCAGGGGGAGGTTTCCTGCACGACAAATGTAAACTTGTTTGTACCTCCATTATAAGTTCCAATATAAAATTGATTGGAACCGAAAGCAGAATTGGAGATGCAAAATCAATCGGAAGTTCTGAACTATCGGAATCAGAATCGAACCGCCATAACGTCTCTGCTCTGGAGTAATAGATAAGGTAGGAAGGACGAAAATATTACTTTACCGACACGTGCTAATACCATTAATGAGAGGGGCTATACGCATGACACTAATTAGGTTTTTGAAACAGTTATTATCAGTTTCAGCCTTCAAGCTCTATTAATCTTATTAGTGGTGTCAATGCGCTTAACACTTGTAGATTTGCCCTGCTTTAGAAATATGTTGATTTATGTACGAGTATGTGTAATGGACTAAGTGTGGATATTAGAATTCATCTTAGAGCATCTCTAAAATAATAATGGATCACAAAAACTAGTAATTTTTCCCAGCTTTTTTAGATTTTTTTAGGTAATAAGGAAAATCCTAAACTTACACTATACTGCTTGTTAGTCATGGTAGACTTACGTGTGATGCCATTAGGTAAAACCCAGTGGAAAAGTCGATTGCAGTTTGCTGCCAAACGCTTTCGGAGAACATTGCTTAAATGCTACAATATCTATGTTTTACATGCAGCGACAGTCTATCAGACCTCCACTACTAGGCATCACGATACGTCCATGGATAGACTGATTGTTAGACTCTCTGGCGTCTGACTACCTGTAATGACTGTCAAAGATCTACGAATGACAAACGGAACCAACGGATTTACGTGCCTTCCGAGACAGACCAGTAATCTTCTAAGTAAACTTAGAAAAGTATATAAGAATTGAGAAATTCACAAGCCTGGTTTCGAGTCGCACATCGAATAGCAGCAAATACAATCCATATGAAATATGTATGAAGTGGGGACTTAAGTATGGGAACTAGCTATAAGAAAATAGCTCATGCCTAAGTGGAGACATTAGTAAATTAGCCGAGCTGGCAGGGACGGTAACTGCCAGCTTGCCGGATGCACTTAAGTAGCATGGAGGCACGTAAACTCGTTTATTGATAGAAATAAACCAGGAAAACTGGTTTAACTTGTGTGTCAACAAGGACCAGATTTTCAAAATCTACGTTAATCTGGCCTATTCTTCTTTAAAGTATATAAAGTAGGTGGTCACAGCAATCGTGGCATTGTTTGAGGTTTTAGGTCTCTTTTTTTTTTCAGTAGGAAAATATTCTAATGACATCCCCCGCTCTTGGGCGGAGCGGAAGATAGTGTCAGACTTTTGCCGACTTAAAACCCACTCTTGTCCCTTTCTTGCCTTTTTTACCTGGGCCGAGTCTTCCTTTCAGAAGCAGACCCTTGGTCCCAGTAGGATTCGAGCCTGCTGTGGGCCGCCGTCGACGACTTGGGCTCGGTCCGCACAATTACCGGACGGTCGGACGGCAAGCTACCCATTGCTCGCCGTCCGCATGCCCGCACCTACGGTGGCCAGAAATCGGGATAGGAATACCGGCAGCGGTTGGGTTGTGAGGACCGTTGCCTCACGCGTGCGGCCTCCTCCTTTCCTAGCATTACTAACCTCAGTATTGGACATGTAGTGACTTAGTGAGTAGATATTTATTATATGGATTGACTGTTTGACACACAAAAGTAGCCTGAAATGACTAATGATACCAAAATGATAATCTAATATGTATTTGGTACAATGTGTTAGAAGCCACGCCAGCATAATTAAAGGGGTTAATATATCCTGACACGCGTGGAAAATGGAGGCATGTCGTTAGAGCAATGACCAAACCTATTGGGGCATGTCGACCCACCGATTTTTATGTACAAGTTTTTACACAAAATTAAATATACAACGTCAATCATGATAGTAACCAAGAAAAATGTTTCTTTTTGGCACTGTAAGTAAAAGCACTAGCTAAATTAGGGGTTTTAGGTTATAAAAAAAACACGCACAGTCTACACGCAGAGAAAATGTCCTTGAACTGTGAAATGAGTATTTAAATACCCAAAAAAATAATTGTTTATTCAGAAAAGAACCAAATAAGACGACTTTTCTGCACCGGATATGGCAGCATATAATTAAATAGTCAAAGAATTAAGCCTTTATTTGAGATGGGAAGTCATCGAATGACTTCTACCTCTCTAGAGTGAAGCAATGTCAAGCCTTTACTGACTAAAACCTAAGGTCCTCAGTTACGAGCACCGTAACTCTTCGAACAAAGAGACCTTTGAATTCCAAATTCGCAGTATCGATTGGGTAGTGTGGAAGTGAAACCCGGGGCCCTGGGACGAAGGCAAAAAAGGAACAGGAGTGGGTTTTTGGTGTGGTTAGTCAGTAAAAGTCTGACAGTATCTCCCGCCCCGCCCAAGAGCGCGATTTGTCATAAGATGATTTTCCCACCCAATAAAAAAAAAGTATCGATTACAACAGATTCTCCCAAACAATTACCAATTTACTTTCTATACATAAAATCCGAGGCCTAACATGGATTGTTTCAGCAATTCAGTCCAAATGTTCATTAGCCAACAGTTCCGTCGGAGCGTGACGTGAAAACGTGAAAACAGATTATTAGGGCAGGCAATGTCGGTCAGGTAACACCTGTATATGACCTCGGAAATGTCACCGAACACTGATGGGTATTGTAGTGCGCTGACGAATCGGTAGACGAATTTGTACCTTTAGCCTTTTTAACTTAAACTTTTGAGAATAAGGAACATTCTCCCGTGATAAAAAAGTATCCTATTTGCTATTTCCTGTGTACCAAATTTCATACAAATCCCTTTAGCCGTTCGAGCGTGAAGAACTAACAAACATACACACAAACTATAATTATCGACAATCTGTAGCACTATAATTTTGATGATAAATTTCTTGAACTAAATCTTTATGGAGGGGAGCGATCACTTTTTCAAGATTGCTAAGTTCTGTTAGCCTTTAAACTTTTAAATACCATTTATTTTGTCTTATTCAAAAAGAAGAAGTAGTGAAGGGACCATAACCCGGTAGTCGATAAGCGATGTTGATGAACTTACAAATTTGTTTGAACTTTATGAAGAAAGCTTGAGTTCATCGTGTCGATGACTTCGAACGTAAGCCTCTTGAACTTTAGATGATTAATAACACAAGAGCCTATTTAAGTCCAAAGCGAATGAGAGATCATTTGAAAACGAGTTTGTAATTCTACTTTTATTCCAAACACAATATGTTTAATTCAACTTAAATATCAAATACTATTCAAGTTAATGGACAAAGTATGTTCAAGCAATTCCTGATAATAAGCACGAATACGATACTACGCCTGCACAAACAAGTTTCCTCGTAATTGGGACAAAACAATAACATTTACGACTAGACTACGTCATCAAGTGACGCGAGTACTACCTTTGTGAAGGTAAACAGAACTATCAGGTCACCTGAACCTGGAAGTATTTACGATAGCACATTCGTAGTTTATCTAGTGATATCTGCAGTGTTTTGTAAGTCTTCAATCTATCATATTGCTGCTTGAAAACAAAGTGAAGTGATTCTAATAGCAATATTTTCATAGGACCGATTATATTGTTCAATATTGCAGGTCAACTTCAGGTTCATCGTAGCCCAAAGTTTAAAATAGTCTTAAAAAAAAGAAATTATTATTAAACTATCAGGATATCGACCAGGCACCGACCAACAGTTTCAACAGTAAGTAATGAGAAAAGATTAAAATGTAAAGGAGAAAATGGAACAGACGTCCGTCTTGTAGTACTCAACTTTCTGGCTATAAGGGCCAAAAAATAGACCTAAATGGCAGTGGTCTAATCGTCTAGAAGATACACAAAGTTAAACTTACCTATCATGCTGTATAAGAGCAATAGAACTGGCCACCAGATCTTCAAACTGCTTCTCGCTAGCCGAACTACCCTGCCTCTTGTGATGATGAGGAGTGTTGGCTCCCGAGGACGCTGGCGTTAAAGTTTTTTGCGCTTCGGAGGTGATGGTTTTGGTAGCCAGGTTCCCATTGGATTTGCTGCCAAAAAGACGCCACGAAACTACTGTTGATGGTGAGTCGTGGTTCTTTGAGGAATTGCTCTTCCAAGGAAACACTCCTCTGAAACAAAAGAAAAATAAATTTAGGATTTAAGAATCGCTAACCATTCAAGGAGAGATAATACAGCACGTAATGAATATAAATGATGACGGATTGGGGGCGAAAGGGTGACTAGAGAAACGTTAGTAAATTGTGTTAGAGACGATATGAACAAGTAGAATAGTGATGATAATGCTAACAAGGGAGAATAGAAAACATTTGAAGCTGACCCGAGCCGACTGTTACATGTAACAAGGGCCGAACCAAATAACTATTTACAGTCGTTTTAAACTTACAAGTATAGAACACTCACTCAACAGGCCCTCTTTCACTTTTATTACTCACAAAGCTAAAGCGTCTCATTGAAAGTTCCATTACAATTTCGTGATTAATGCGACCAGACAGACATTTCCTTTGTAGGCATAAAGGAACTGCATAATATAATGGTCGATGGACACCCACTTGGATTTTGTTGGTGGCTTCGGTTAGAGATAAAATGGTCTAATTAGAAGTTTCTAGGATGGAATAATTGGGAAATTGATGAAACAGAAAATTCTCGATAATGGAATGGGATCATCAATGTCAGACGGAAATCGATCGAATAGATGTCTAGCGCCTCAACAAACAAGAAGAGAATTCTCAATCACGAAGTGATAGTCTATGAAACATACAAAATTCGCGTAGTTTCTAGTGTTCGGGTTTCCTTTCCGCAAGTTTCACTACCGTTTCTACTATTCTGCAATTTGTAGATTGCCATCTTGTCTTGACTTATGCAAAACTCAATCGTACTTTCATATTTAAATTCTTATGACCATTATGAAATTGCGTTACTTCATTACAAGACTTTTTGAGAATATGGCAAAATAATGGATAAACTTTCTTTTAAAAATTAACGAGGGATGACCAAACGATTTTTTTATGTTAATTAATTAATTAATTATGCTTATTAAACACTTTAAGCTTTTACAGGCTTGTTAGTTAAATCAAGATTAATTAAAAAAGGAAAAGTGAACGTTTTCATGCTGCGTTGAGGATTGATGGAGAGGAAGTAGTAGATCAACGGCTTATCATTGCAAATTGTGGATGTCAATTATAGGAGAACGATCAGTTAGTCTCCGAAGAGTAATACTCTAATTAGGGATGCAATGTTTATAAAAAATATCTATATCAATATAGGTAGGTATATCGAATTAAGTTGATACCGGTATAGTTCGTCGATATATCAATTTTTACTTACATTTTGGATTTTTTATGGTTTATGAGTTATTTAAAAAATTGTAATCCTTTTTTTTTTAATCTGTCTGCCATCAATTTTTTTAGTCAATCATTGTAGTAAGTAACAGCATTTAATTTGATTTTATTTATTGTAATTTAGGTGGATTAATTCGATATTTCGTTACGATATTATTGATTTTATTCGATATCAATATATATATCGATTTCGGCGTTTCGTGGATATCGATACTATCGATATTTTATACATCGAGTTTATTGGTTTTTCGGTATACCGGTATAGGTTTCAAAATTAAATTTCTAATGCATTTTGTATCTATAAAATCAACGTATATATTGCTGTTTGCAGTCAGAACATTTACAGTGACTTTGTGCCAGTACTATCCCATATTTATGGCTCGTTTAGCCGGTACAAAAGGACTGTGGGATGCGTTCGTTTCAACTATGTACTGTGCATTGTCGCAGTCACTCAAGCCAGGTTCAGAGAACCTGTTGTTGTGGCAGTTTCTATTTAAACAGAAGTATATTTAATCATCAATTTTGCAGTCAATAAGGTTTTCCCTAACTTTTCAAGTGCCTATGATTATGGTCGCATACCAACAGCTTACGATAAACCTATTAAAAGAAGTAGTGTACTTGATGATAGCAATAAAGATAATGAAAACAAATAGAAAACTACTCATGATTCTGAAGAGAATAATAAATAAGAAGTAAAAATATAAATAAAAGATGAGTATAAATTTAATGAGGTCATTAGTGAAGCAGATGGACAAGACATTGTTGCATAATAAGTTAAATTATTTAAAATGCATACTCTGTGATGTGAAGAAATTTACAAAATTATACAATAAATTAAGAAATACTCAAGAATATATCTCGCTATGACAGTGAACATATTAAAGATATAAGAAAAGCTAACGAATAGTAATGTATTTATTCATAGAGAAGTTGATATGAAATTCTATCGTAGTAAGTTGCGGATGGACGCATATCTCGAATGTTATATTTTTTTGACATAGAAGCATGTGCGTAGTTTGATTTCTACCGCATACAAAATTCATTTTTGTAAAACTAGGTATATATTCTCGAGAAACTTTATCTAGACAAACTACAAACGGAGATATAGAATTGCAATTTACAATACAAAAGCGAGTTTATTATGATGCGATTTTCTTAAATACACATACAAGCAGGATTAATCAGGAAAGGGCAAAAGTCTAAAGAATTTATATGTGTACCAAACTCAGGTTCTTATAGACCGTACCGCGCCTCACAAAGTAACAAAATGTATGAGAATGTATGAGAATGTTTGTGAATTCAATGCTCCTTTTAACGAGAATTGGCTTTATACAAAGCGAGCCGCTTTTTTGCTCGCATGAAAGGACCAAGTGCACAGAATTTAAAACTAGGCAGTCTGGAAGTTGAATAACCCTCAATGCTGGCTTTTTAAAGTAGGCTTTTAAAACTAGAGAGGGAGGCAAAGAAAAAACGGATAATTATGTGAGGAATTACATGGTAAAAAAGAGATTAATTGATAGCGTGACGAGTGAATTACAGATAGGTCGGATTGGAACAAGCAAAGTGATGAGTGATCGATGAGGTGTCGCACCGACACAAAGTCACCTGGAACATGGGGAGGAAGACGATAATTTAGCTGACAGATTTGAAATACATGAAGTAGGAAATGAACGTATTCCAGTAATATTTCTATACCTAAATCAAATAGACAAGTACGAATAAATAACGCAAAACAGTACATAAAAAAAAACAACTAACCTTATTAACATTAATACCGTTTTCAGTGTCAACTTACAACCTTTCCCATTTCTCGGTAAGCAGCAACAAACACAGGACAGACTAACAAAACACATCAATCATCAAAACGGCCTGCGTAAACGCAGAACGGAATGTCATTGTGTGATAATTCGCGTTCTATACCTCGCGTGGGATGGTTGGTTTCCATCAATAGATGCTTCAGCATATAACATGAATTGGGTCGCTTTATGGTACTGCTATTGAAGATATAGAGTGCGTAAGTTTTTGTGTTGATCATCACAAAAATATCACAGGTAAATTGAGATTTATGTTCCAAATCGTTTCTCATTCATATATTTTATGTATTTTATTTTGTATTGAAAATGCGTTACTTGTCTATATATTATTATCTTCTAATAGTATTATTTCTGATGTTTTTATACTGATAACCTTAAATCTATCTCTTTTCGTTGAGTCCATCCAAAGGTTGTCTGTAAGATATTAACCTGTGCGATAAGACCGCCAATTGTACACTTGTTTTTATAATTATTTCTCCTTGATTTTTACGAGGTGTACAATAAAGAATAGATAATATTTACTTTGGATTCTTACTTTGTATCAAGACAGGTTTGTTCTTTGTTAATATTTGTTTCATGTATAGGGAAGATAAAATGAGAAATTATACATTCTTCACAAAATAGAAAGATATAGTACAGAAGACAGTTTTGCAAATGGATTTGATTTTCTAGGAACAGTTGTACAGAGTGAACTAAGTTTTGAAGTACTAAGCGAAGCAATTTATGACTTAGACGGAAACGATATCAAAGAGAAAAGTGATCTAATAGAATACTTAAGAGCTTATGGAACGGAAAGCGATGATAAGTAGTTTAGTAAAACTACTTACCTAACGTCTTAAGTAATGGAAACGTTGCAAATTAGATAACTAGAAACCGCTTTACAGATCAACGTCAGGTTTTGGAGCTGTTTCCTACAGCAAGGATGTAATCAGCCAGTTCAAGTCATAAGTTTAATTTAACAACGACTTAACATATAATTACATATTACAAAACAACAATTATTTCGGTGCTCGTTATCCTTAATCACGCGCAACCAAAATTAAACGAGAACAACAGAACTGAGTACATTCGTGATACGACAACACATTAAGTACTAAATCGGTGTTCAAAACGAGGAAACCAGACTGATGGAGCACAAAAAATAATTATATTCGAAGCATGAGCATGCATCAACGTCAAACACATGTGCGGCCTTCGTACGATTTGCGTAGTACATTAATATCAAATTGTTTACCATGTAAATGAACGAATTCAGACCTATTGGCCAGGAAATAAAGTACATATTTCAACATGTAACCATTCACAGGATCATGCCTCGTTTAATATCTGAGCCACATACAGCATCAGAAGGGGTCATCAAGACGTCTGTTTACTTTTCATCCTTAATAAAAGTTATCGTAAAACGTGGATAATAAAATCAGTTCAGAACAGTCAGTTTACGAGCTAAGCAACAAGCTTTTTACTGCATCTTGAACATTTTTGTTAGAGCCCTTATCTTTTATTTCGGCAAAAACATCCGCTTGGACATGTGAGAAAGAATGGAGCATCGTAAAAAAAACACCATTAAAGAGATTACGTCCTCCATTCACGGCAAACATTGAATCACTGCAAACAAACATTGACCTCGCTTAAGAAAGCGCTATCGCAGTCTATATAGTCTACGAACTGTTTCGAACCATTTTAATATCACTCAAATAGCTTTGAAATGACCTATCGTTAGATAGTTTCTTATTTTAAGTTTAATGTAACCTACATCAGCATATAAAGTACTTGCGAAGTAGAGTTTTGAAATATTGAAGTCAAACTAAGCAACATGAAACTCAAACCTTGAGTTCACACTGCAGCCAGCTAAGCAAAAGTACTTAAAATCATAACGCCACAACAAAAGCTTTACGCAACCATAGAAATGCGAGTTTCCTACAATTGTTTTAAAGCTAATCTGTTAGTTGTGCGGAATAAAAACAGCTGTGGTGCGCCGTGCCGGGCGGCGCTTGGTACACCTTGGTACGAAACGTGCGCGCGCGCCGACACATTATCACGACGACCCGGGCAGCGCACTTGTTAGGCGACGATTTGAGACCTAGCTTATTATATGCTAAGATATAATAGTAAACAGAAATGAATACTTAAAGAAACATACTATCGACTTCGGAGTCCTGTGATAGTTAGATTGTATAAAAAATAAATTTTGAGGTTATCAGGATATTTCTAGATGAGTCTTTGAGATGAAGAAGTCATGTTGGGCGGCCGTAAATAAATAGGGATTGCTGGAAGCGAATGATGGTGATGAAGTCATAAGCAAAGTAAAAAAAACAACCACAGGTCACATGTTTGTAACAACAAATTGGTGGAGGCGAAAACGAAATCGTTTAACTACATCCCGCCCAAAGAGTTGAACACATTATTCAACAAACGTGACAATTTGCTACACAACCGGTCATTATGACATCAAATAAAACAACAAAAATAGAACCGCACATCTGTAACAGGACTAGAACGGAAACGGCGCTACATTCCGAGGCAATTCCGTAATTATTAATATTGTGTTTTAAGTAGCTATCTAACCTGGAAGAGAACATGCAATTATCAAAGGAACAAGTTCACACGCTGTATTTAATACAATGTCCATTACGTAATCACTACAAGTGATTATTAAAACTTATAATATTATAATGGGCACATTTTTGATCTTGAAGATCGCGCTAAAACAATAGGCAGAAGACACAATTAAAATTCTTGAGAACCTTAATAAAGTATACATTGTACAGATTTCAATTAACATGAACGTTTAACAATCAGATTTCCACGAGTAATTCTGTAAATCAATTGAATATACAGCGGAAGTAGACTGGTAATGATAGAATAATGTGTGAGAACATCCTTCTGTTAGCTGTACTTTCAATTTGTTTTCTTACTAATTGTATCTCGTTCGTGCCTTTGTCAGAATCTGTTAGGCATCAGAAGCCATTGGGTAATGGGCTTGGTAATATACATTGAACTATGTAAACTGCCAATGCAGTTGGCATTGGAGCAGCAGTTAAAAGCAGGAAGTAAGTCACAGGGAAACGCCAGGAAAGAGAAAGCAAATGAACCTGTCCTAAAGAACCAAATAAATTAATTGCACAATCGGATAAACTGTTTAATTTCCCCAATCATTTGTTCAGTGACACAATCTTATTCTTCTTCCTGTCCTTAACTCATATTACTTGGGGTCGGCGCAACACGTTTTTTCTTCCATACTGTCCTGTCACCCGTCACACTATCACTAACTCCCTTTTCTTTCATTTCACGCCCCTCCCAATCCATCCATCTATATGTATAATCTTTTTTGTGTTCAGAGACACAATGCACCGTGTAAACGATATTATTTGGTAAAGTACATAATATGTACCAAATACTCGTGTAGAAACATCGACGTAACAATGACGTTGGAGCTCGCAAACAGTACGGATAACTTCAGCAAACATGCTGTCTGTCGGCAAGGTTTGTTCAAATTCATATTTATCTTTCAACGCGACAATGGAAAATACGAAAACAATGGCACTCATTATACGTTGCTTTACTAACCTGCGAGTTTAATCAAAACAGTGTGTATTGCATAAAATATATTTGAAACAACTAAGCAAAACAATAAATATATTTGGTCTTTGGAGGCAGACAATATGTCAATATTGGTTTCGTATCAACACAACTCAATCAGTATGTAAGTCTTCAGAAGAAGCCATTCAAATGACTCTATAAATCACACTGAAGATATGAACCCTTTATTAAAACAAGACTGTAAAACTAAATATAAAGCAATTCTCAGAAAATACAGTCGTAAAAGGTAAATGGCTTCCAACGTTAACACTAGAAACGTAGGAATTCGCGCGTTAATGTCAGCCAGCAGTGAAATGGTAACTACAGGTTACTCGCGAAATTGCAAATACCGAAGCAAATAAGATGAAACTTCCCAATTTCTTATTAAATTGAAACTGAGGCGAATCAACACAAGGTTTCTGATTACAAACGTAGAATTGATTGTGAGTTGGGTTAAATTGCTTTCTGTATTTCTACGCACACAATTTACAAAGCGAGAAATCCTTTTGTGGAACATTTTAGTTGCGTGCCGGTTAGATAGGGATGCTGCGAATCAGAAGTAAATAATAGTTTCCTGTAATGTTAATGCATTATTAAATCCATTTTATCTGAATGATTTATTCAGTTATCTTGAAACTCCCGTTAGAAACCCACTCGGAACTAAACCAAACTATACACCTTAAGCAGAACATCTACAGGTCACAACTAAGTGCCAGACCATGTATGGTAACGCGTAAAAAATGAAAAAGAATTTGCCAATTAATTACACCTATTTACGTATAATCCCACTGCAAATAACAGGACTAATAAATCAGAGCTAATCTTGAACACCCACACGCAAGCGTCTGCGAACAATCCAGACCATATAATGCAAGAAATATGTAACCTCCTTAGATGTATGTGAGCAAGAATCTCACATCACTGTGTGGTATGTGGCGCGAGGTACGGGCTACAATTATTATTTGAGGTCAGGGAGCACGTTGTGACCCTTATGATACCGACACTGGCATAATACTTAGTATTTTTATTTTATTCTTTACACTATTGAACGGAGCGAGTGAGATTGTAAACAGAATGCTTTGGTATTATTGCGATGAAGATAAAATAAGACTTTCTTAGCTTACAGAGAAATCTTTGTATGTTGTTGTAGAAAGGAAATCTTATAAATGTCCAGATTAGAGGCTAAGGCTAAATCAAAAGATTGGATAATGAAACTAGGAATGTTGTAATTATTAGATACCATTTCTAGCATCACATATTCCAATGGAATTATTAACAATATGAAATAGTAGCCATAACAGCAGAATTTAAGATTAAACAATAATCTAAAAGTGGTTAATTAAAGAGGCGTAGCCTACATCGTCGAGGTGGGCCGCGAGGAAGGTGGTGTGAGAATCTGATCAGGTTCGCGGTGTAAACCTGGTCAGGGGTCTTTTAACACAAAGAGGTTTGGAAATAGAGGGAGGAGCCTTTACCCAATAGAGCGGCACAATGAAGGCTAAAAAAAAAATGCTTTTGCAGCTAATTACAATGTTTTGAGTATTCAACAGAACAGAGAAAGTATTTTTTTAAATATTACAGCAGAACTACATACCTACTTGATACTAGCATGAGAAAATAAGTGTATTGTAAGAGTACAGTCTACTAATGAAATTCCACAGCAAAGCTATTACATTCCAACACAGGAAACAATAAGGCCTGGTACTCCACACCTACTATCATTAAATGTCGAAACATTCATATTTTCGGCTACAAGCACGTGCAATTGCAGTGAACACAATACTAATAATATCAATAGCGTATCGCAAAGCTAATTTATTCGAGCCGCGACCAGCCCATCCATTGTAGCGATCGCTACATTCCATTGTGTGGTCGTGACCTTCGCATCATAGAATGTTTGTCAGATTAATGGTTGCCAGTGGGCGGCGATGGACCTGTTCACTCAGTTTTTGTGTGGGATTCTCTGAAGTTTGTGAATGGCAAGCATTGAAAGATTGCAAGTAAGTTGTGGTTGAATTGTAAAATGTGCGAGCTTGGAATAAAGTTATTAAAGGCTTACTTGGGAAGGCCTATCTGTATAGGCCTTCTTATTCGTCATTTTTTTTTTTTACGATATTGGCGGTGAATCTAAATCATATTTTTTCTTTCTAATGATCACATCATCAGGCAAGAATTTATTTGCACGTGCGAACACCATTATAATTACGACCACCAAAATTCTTCTGCGTTCCTAATTTGATTTGAAACCGTGCGTAATTTTCTATTAACACAAAATGCATGCGTTATGCCTATCCGCAATTTGTGTACATGAATAATTAACTAATGAAAATATTTAAACACTATAATTTGAAGGTCATGGGCTGAATTAATAGATTTTTTCTTAAAGACCGAGACTAAAGGTTAAACGACCGGACCTCCTCAAGATCATAGGATGGTGTAAAGAAAAATAGTTAAACAAACACAGCAAAGCCAAATTCAACTTAAACGAAAACAAAGCAATAAAGACCGGCCTGACCCAGAAACGTAGATTGTCTTGAAATCCGCACCGAAACATCAAAATAGAGACGAGGAGTAATAAAATTGGATTTTTAGTAAAATAAAAGGATCTTAGTTCTTCGCAAAACTTGTGTTCGTTCAAAGAAATAGAAAAGATATACATATTCCTTTAGTGTAGCATTACTTCTCGGTAGCACATTCAGTAACCCGATAGTTCTAAAATAAATTGTCAAGCTTCAGTGTACATGAATTCGATCACTGGATTGGCCTTCAATAGTGCTTAATATTATATCGCCATCAGGTATCATATAATTAAGGGAAATTACATCCGCAATTTATCCTACCATGTCGTGTGTTCACACGTTTAAAGATCTCGACATATTATTTACGTCAATATTAACTAATGGTACATAATTATTTTTGCCTTGACATCCATGCAATATTAGCCCATTAGCATGTTGCAGTGGGGTAGCAGACGACGGCTGAAGTATAGCTAAAGCCTTAATGACTTCGTTTAATCACGGAAGAATCTTTGCGGAAGCGTTTGCTTCGCTATCTCCTGAATGTTTTTGCTAAGTATCGGGTTTTGACTAGAGTGACTAAACATATTTAATATTCTATCATTATCATGCAACCTACATGGACGATATGATGTTTTGTGTCACTGCCAGTCGTGATGCCGTCCAGAATCCCATGATTTTTAAAACAATAACACAGTTTGAGTAAAATGCCACTTACCCTGCTATTCATAAATGATAGCTTGGCAACTATTACAACTTGCGCTATTACAAACTTAAAATGCAATATTATTTAAGATACGTGAACATGACTCGTCTATCAACGATATTCCATCTTGAAGAGTACACTATTTACTTAAAAACTTAATAAAAGATAAGATATTCATTATTTTACTACTTCAATACTAAAGTTTTGTGTTTTTACAATAATTTCAAGAGCTAAACAGAGGTCGTCAGATATATAATCAACCATCCTAATGTCTGTTTGTGATATTGGCATATTTGCTAATCTATAGAAACATTCGCAAAGCCTTAGTTATCCATGAATATAAAAAGGAATAAGCAGTGATATACACAATAAATTAATTCAACCATCTGAAGAATTACAAGGTTTTTGAACCCAAATTTGTTTTATAAAAAAAGGACAACAAACTCAACTAAACAAAGACAACTTGATATCCCCTCCAAATGTGCCTCCAAAGATTTAAATAGCGTGTAAACAATTAGTGATTTCTGCAGGAAATTCTATACAAGTCGCCGATTTAATTTCTTGTTTTTTAAAATAAATATTCATGAATAAAACATGGCGGGTTGCCCCAAAGTTCACACGCTGAGCGATAACCTTCATGATCCTGGACAGGTTCCATTCCAAGTCAAAGATATAATTATAATTTTGTATCATCTATTGCGTCTTATTATTATGTTGTTGGCTCCTCTCAGGTATTTAAGTTAGTATTTGTTTACCACAAAGTATTCATATTTTAGTGGTTATTTTTGTTTTATTTTCTTTGAACCTATTATCATATTATTTTTCCTATTTAAAAATATATATTAAAGTAATAAACATGAATTTCGTCATCAACTGTAAGCAACCACAAATTACTTTCATACCCTTTCAGTATTATGTTGAAAATAAAGCATGAACTAAATGTTTACTTAAAAAGTTCACCCCAGGCTTCATTCTCTTTTATAATGATGAAAGGAGAATTTAATTGAAGTTCATAATTAAAGCGCATTCTACTAAGACTAACTTCATTCATTTGCTTTGGGCACGCTGGGACCGTTTCGTAATGTAAAATAAGTTGACGTTTTTTTTTTATATCGTAGATTTTTTCAAGTTATGATGGATTATTTATAATAATTATAAATAGATAAAGAGAAAAGAAAATCGTTTCTCAGAAGGTTCGGAGCATTATAGCCAAAAAGTTTAACTTTCTTGTCATAGTTAAAAGTTTTAACAACAATCATGAAAGGAGCTGATCTCTCTTTGGCTTCAGCAATGACGGTTATCGTTTTATTGATTCTGAGATTTTTATTTATTTTAAACACTGTTTCTTCATTGTGTCCTCACTGGTACCAACTGCAGATGACAAAATTTCTCTAGAAATAGATGGCCTAACATCTCGTGCAGTTTTGTAGAAATGGCTAATCTCCTTGTAATCTAGATTGGACGAATCGTACGCAACAGATCGTGTCCGCCGGATTAGTAACGCTTTAGATACAGCAGATTACACAATTTCATTCATTTACATTGTCTTATCGGCAACCAGTATCTTGTGAATAACTTGTTTAAACATCCTACTAATTTTACTTGCATCGTACTTGGGGTCCTACTTAGTAAGTTTTCGGTAAGGATAATCTTGTGTGCGAATCAGCTCGTAAGAGGTCATGGGACTTGTATAATGTATGGAAATTCGACAAACGTGTACCAGTCATAACATTCGTAAGCATCGTAAGGTGATTGAGGAAGATAAGCAACTGCACACACCTGCCCTCTGACATCATCACCAAACTCAGGGATGTCTCATTCAAATATGATGCCTATGACATCCCTAATGACGCGAATTACATTTCTGAATGCACGATTCAAGCTGTTCCCATAGTTCAGACAGGTATGTACTTAGTCGTTCGCCATACCACAACAGTTTTGCAACACTTTGCCCAACCTCCGGTTTCGATCTCAAGACGACACCACGACGTGAACCGTGAGAAAAGGCAAGGTCTGATGCAAGAAGACGTGAGTGACGATAGTAACCAACTAACTGGTGTTAACACCCTTCATGTAAGCAAATAAGGTACAGTTTCCTCTGAATAAACAGCAAAGGATTATATAGAGGCCTCGTTACTAATTGACGAGTTAATTCGTTCATACCATAAGTCTAATGGCACGTTACTTTTTTCTAGTGAATAATTAGAAGTCATTGAATATTGAGGTGCAATGGAGCATTTGCTTAAAGAAAATTTTAATCTTAATCCTTGTCATAAAGTCAATCAAACGTCATTACTGATAATGACGTAGATTTGATCATTGACCATTGATTAGTTTTTGGATAAGATTGGCTAAATAACTGGTAATTTTTATCTTTAATATTTCATATATTTGCTGATATGTTACTGTTAACCTACGCCGAAATCTGGGAACTACGTAATAGATTGTTGTCATAATATACTGAACCACGTTTTGGATACATATGTTGCATAGTGGCTAATTTCCCGCTTGACATAGAACTAATATGATACTTTTACACATATGATGTGTAAAAGTTAGTTATATGTATTTTTATGACAAGCGCATCATTGCTATTTATTTTTTTGTAAGAAATCATCTAATGACTTCTATGCGAGGGTTAGTATCAGACTTTTATTGACTACTAGCTTCTGCCAGCGGCTTCTCCCGCGTGAAAGTTGGTTTCTCCTGTAGCGACATCTATCGCGTCACATAAGAAAATCCTGAATCGCGCAATCAAAGTTCTCCCCGCGATTAGAACACATAGAACGGCCCGAAATCATCTATCGGGCAGCTGCCCACCAGACATAACATCCCGTCTGGCCGGAGGATCCTCCCTTTTCAACGGAGGTTTGCGGGACTTTACACTCTGTTCCGCCTACCTCCAAACTGGTGACCCTCGACAAAGAACATCAGCGCAGCCTTCGTGCAGCCATTACTTCGTGACGTCATCATCACTTCCTCAAGCTTTCGAGCAGCGAGCCATACAGCCAGCACCCACGGCTTTAAAAGGGTATCCTGACCACCAGCATGCCTACATGGTCATACCTGGTCACCACCCTCAGCCTCATCAGCGACCTTGGCGAAGCACACTGCACCTTCGGCCAGTCACATGAAGAGCAATGAAGAACCTCTCCTGGTCGACGCAAGCAGTCAAGCCACTACGTCGCACAGCACCGCTCCGACTCACTGGAGCCAGCAGCACTACTCCGACTCACTGGAGCCTGCAGCATCATCCCGACTCACTGGGACAGCACCACCCCGACTCACTGGGGCATCACCGCAGACAGTTCCGACTCACCGAGAACTATGCGGCATTCGGTTCCGACCCACTGGAACCAACCTACCACTGGCCTGGCACGCATCAAGAAGCATCAAGAACCATCGATCTCCGATCTCCGGAGGGGAGTGATGTAGCGACATCTATCGCGTCACATAAGAAAATCCTGAATCGCGCAATCAAAGTTCTCCCCGCGATTAGAACACATAGAACGGCCCGAAATCATCTATCGGGCAGTTGCAGCCCACCAGACATAACACCCGTCTGGTCGGAGGATCCTCCCTTTTCAAAGGAGGTTTGCGGGACTTTACTCTCTGTTCCGTATACCTCCAAACTCCTAACAAACTTTGGTAGATATTTATAAGATCTACAATTAATTAGAACATTTTATGGTTCTATCTTTAATAGTTTAGGCAGCGTACGCAAAATAAGTAACTTTTCTGGTTGACTTTTTACACCTTGTGTCCGAAAAACTCAAATATCTTACGGAACCCTATTTTTTTTCCAAAATAAAATATAGCCTATGTTACTCGTGGATAATGTAGCTTTCGAATGGTGAAAGAATTTTTTAAATAGGTCCAGTAGTTTTTGAGCCTATTCATTACAAACAAACAAACAAAGTTTTCCTCTTTATAATATTAGTGTAGAAAATATAGCCTATGTTACTCGTGGATAATGTAGCTTTCGAATGGTGAAAGAATTTTTTAAATTGGTCCAGTAGTTTTTGAGCCTATTCATTACAAACAAACAAACAAAGTTTTCCTCTTTATAATATTAGTGTAGATAACCCACCTGTGTTCCTTTTGTTTTTCTTGGCGTTCCAGAACCGTGGTGACTGTTTCGAACAGAATTGCAACATTACTACTATATATATATACGATGCGAATACACTGGAATTTTCAGACATGGTCGTTATCATAGCGATGATATCTATGATTACGAGTAACATTATTTTATGATGGACTGTCATGACGTCTATCTTAATTGTTATATCACAATTGCATGTTGCTGCCACAATTACATTTATTACTATTATAGAAACTTCTCATTACCAGATCATATCTGTACTTAGGTACTGCGTTACAATACCACGGGCCAAGGCCTAATATTAAAATCAAGGGGAATAATACAAAAAGGTAACCGTGTTGGTTTTTATTGACTAACAGCAACGTGAATAGGTAAGTCCGAGGATTTTTCCGCAGTCTCGAAAAATGTTAGCCAACACGTAACATCTATAAAAATCTGTTACGAATATAAAGTAAATATATATAAATAAATAAAGCTTCTGATTTTTTCAATTGTATACGGCAGTGTTCATATCGTATATAAAGCTAGGAAAGCTAAGCAACAAAAAGCAGAATATATTATACTAGCTTCTGCCAGCGGCTTCGCCCGCGTGAAAGTAGGTTTCTCCTAACAAACTTTGGTAGATATTTATAAGATCTACAATTAATTAGAACATTTTATGGCTCTATCTTTTATAGTTTAGGCAGCGTACGCAAAATAAGTAACTTTTCTGGTTGACTTTTTATACCTTGTATCCGAAAAACTCAGATATCTTACGGAACTCTATTTTTTTCCAAAATAAAATATAGCCTATGTTACTCGTGGACAATGTAGCTTTCGAATGGTGAAAGAATTTTTAAAATCGGTCCAGTTTTTTTTGAGCCTATTCATTACAAACAAACAAAGTTTTCCTCTTTATAATATTAGTGTAGAAAAGGCAAATACTGATGATAGCGCGCACGAGCAACTGTACCTAGTCTCCGCAACTAATTTGTTTGTAACATCAAGTCTACAGGATTGTATGACAGTGCGCGCTTGTACTTATTACGCGACAACCGGGAGACTTATTTGTCCACAGGATCTGCGACAGTCAATTGGTAGATAGCTTTACGAAAATATCGCGTCGCTGTCACTCCCGTGTGCGCATCTTCCAAGTCTCGACGAGGAGACATGAATAGGACAGAGACAAACAAGTTGCTGTGCTACAGCTTTCTCGTGGACTCCCGGGATCCCAGTAACTGAGATGATAATTCTGTAAGAAAGAAAAAACATCGCACCGTAAGCTAGTTAAGTTCTATTACAATGAATCTTTTTCTGTTTTTGTGAATACTTACATAAATAGTAAAATAAATAAATGAATGCATTCGACCTCCGAATAATGAATTGATAAGGAAAATAGAATATTTATGCGGACGGCAATAAACATAAACTCGCACACAATGGCGCCATAATGCAAAGTATAGCTGTAAAGATGTGCATGTTACAAGGAATATGTAATGATATTCAAATGCATCTAGCTGGACTAGAAGCTGACCTCAATTTAGCTGTAGTAACGCTAGAAAAGGAATATCTTTACTAGCACTGGAAAAAGAATTCTTAAGTTCTAACAGAATCACAGAACACGTGAAGCAAGGCCAAGTATGAGCATCGATTGAAAACTGGTACTTATTTATTAAACACTGCCGTTTCTTGCGAGGGCATGTCTTTACCAGAGACCCTACTCGTAACAGTATTTCAAAAATTCACATTCCTTTCAATAAAACCAGAATCTACAATAATAACAAACGATAGCTTCAAACAATGGCGCCCGTCCCCAATTGAAACCACGTGGAGACATAACGTGCCGGTAATAAAGTCACATCTGTGTATTAATAGTGACAAATATAGCCGTCTACACGTTCTCAACTAATTTACTCCAGTTGACTTTAACAATGAGCACAACAATATAAAACGAGATGGAATAATAAAGAGGAGATATAGATTTAGACGAGATCATCATTGTACATTTTGAACAACGACCACACAGCTTATATAGTCGTTTTTGTACTGTGCTGTCAAGGATAGTCCTTTGAAACAATATTTCTTGCCAAATTTTGCTATACAAAAATAAAAAATATTTGGACTACCTACATAACTAACAGAAAGATATGTGGCCGATGCTAAAAAAAAACTCATGACGATGCTAGATAAACTAGATTCAAATCGCTAGAGGGTCACTGACAAATGCCATATGAGCCTTCACCTATATAGTACAAAAAGCAGCCGTAAAAAGAACATTAACGTAAAATTTGGAAATCCATATCATAGTAGCCTTGGCTTGGCACTCCGAGGATAGATGGCCGAGACCCATTTGCTCTGGCCAGTGAAGCGCCCCCAAGTAGTGTGAGATGAGTGTGAGCCACGGGAATGGAATGTAAATAACTAACATTTGCTCTCGTGAATAAGGCTATTAGGGGGCACGCTCTTTCTCTGTAGGGACAAGTAAATATGTCATGAAATGGGGCTAGGGAGAGAGAATAGATCATCTGTAACCACTACATAGAGTGTATTGTTTATGGATTCAGACGTTGGTACATTTAAGAGTAGTCACGAGGGATTCTCGAGATTTCTTAAGTCTTATGACAAAATAAATATTCATTGTCTGATCATTATCTGTATAACATTCTTGTTTATTTTCTTTTGAATGAAAAAAATGAGTAAGTATTGTAAAGTAAATGAGAGATGATTTATTGTGATGTTTATTGTTGTCATTTCTTCCGGATTACAGCTTTTTAAACAATACTTCTAATGTTACGTTACTAGCTCAAATAAAGAAACGGGGTTTCACTCAATCGTTTGCTGTAGTTTTCAGACTATTTATTATTCAACGATAGACGCAGTTTTATGACCAATACTAAAATGCTACGACCATGTCGAAGGATCTATAAAGACAAAAAGTACATGTATATGAGGTGTCAATGACAATAGTACTCACATAGCCTTAGCGCACATGTCCACTAGACACACACAACGTGCTAAACAAGAACATATAAAAGTAAATAGTTGAAATAAAAATATTCGACACGACACACTCTTCACAGACAGACATAGTGACTGAAAAACAGACGGGTTATCGATACATAATAACAAAAGTCACATTTAAAATATTTTTTTTATTTGAACAATGTTGCTTATCGGCAAGTTGGTTTTCGTTTCCGGGATGAGCAGAACTGAGAGCGATATCAATACGTGCATCGCCAACATAAAGTTACATACCACAGTGGAAGTTGGAACTAGTTAGATTAACACATTACGATTGGATACGGTAGAATTGGTGAATGGCTCAGTCCTAACTCGGGGTAGCATACCATGCATCTCGAATTTCTTGCCGACGGCCACGCAAGTTTGGTTAGTGGTAAAATGAGTAGGCGAAACAATTCTGTGAAGAATCTGCGTTCTTCTAACAATCTTCTGCTGCTTTGTCCTTTTCATACTTCTGATTTTGTTTATTCTTCCTTTCATATTCAGTCTTCCTCTTGACATCAAGACGGCCACCAGTCAGTATGCATTTAAGCGGAAATTGTGGCTTTATTTTTTACACAAACTGCAGAGTAGTCTCAAAAACCCTTTCATTTTTACTTATAAATAATATATATTTATATATATGTAGGTTTATATTATAATAAATATTTAAGTATGTATGTTTATTTTATATATATATACATTTGTTCCCTTGTTTTCTTATTAGTCTTTTCTTTTTTTTATACACTTACCATGTTTTCTCTTCACTATCCTCGGTTGACTGGTAGATATTGCCTAAGGCATTAAGTCCGCCTTTGTACCTTTGTGTTGCACGAAGTTTTATATATATAAATAAATAATTTATTTAATATATTATAAATGAATAATTTCAAAACGAAAGTGAAAATCAGTCATAATAGGCGGATATTTCACACAATTAACAAAGAATCATAAATTCAAAAGAATTATTAACTCCGTTACAAGATGATCTCAAACTAAATAAAAGATAGTAACGGCAACTCCTAATCAAGTTCTATTTTGAGGTCAACAGTTCTGAAACTTTCAAAGATCTTATCCCGAGCAAACGAATGGCGAGCACCTACTTATTGACTGATAGTATCTTCTCAAGAACGTTATTCTTAGTGACGCCAACGTTCTGATAAATGATAGAAGTAAAATTGATTTTAGTTCTAAAACTAGAGACAAGTTTAGTTTGGAAATCTAGAACAAGCGTACTCGTCGAAGCTTTAAAGCTACAGATTTTCTGAACAATAGCGACGAAAAACGGTTCATAGCTACTAAACCACTTAGTAAAAATAACAATTAACAAAGAGTTTCATTTATGGACCATAGTTTCCGAAACTGGGATTGTCTGAACTGATGTTCGGTAAATGAATAACAGAGTAGATGACTAGAATGACTCCATTGCAACCTGCATGCTATGTAGCATCTAAGGCCTGGCGCCCATTATCGGCATCGTCAAGGAAAAGGATCCTTCGGCATCCCTACATGCATGCCAAGGCATAGTATCCGACAGTGCGCGCTTACATGTAGTAATGCCGAAGGATCCTTTTCCTTGCCGATGCCGATAACGGGCGCAGGGCCTGAAAGTTGATTTATCAAATCGAAGTCCTAAAAATTATGTTTACCAACATCCATTACGTAAAGGCGAAGATGTAACTCTGTTCCGAACACGTGCGGTTACGAACAATCGAAATTCGTTTTTTAAACACCACCGCAGCACGCACAATAGGTAGCAAATAATGTGTCGCAATGAATGAAAGTTGTGAAAGAATACGAGAAACCCGTTTACGTAATACACGCAAAAATTCGACCGACAATAGACTTTTACATGGTTCATGCACATATGAGTGCAGTACAAATTTTTATACTCTAAATGTTTTGGGGAACGTGCTAGCATTTGTTGGAATTTTAAACAGTGTCGATTGCCAAGATTGAGAAACACATTTAGCATCACAATTGAAATTAGCTATGGTTTCACTTCGTATTAGAAATGAGTGACGCATTTATGCGGCGTAATCGATATATTTCCTTTTGTTTTAGGTTCTTTTCCAGTACCCAATTTAGGTTCCAAGTAATTAACACCAGCAACAGTCTCTCTCATTTTTTTATTTCTTATTGCGAGTTAACTCCAGGAAGAGCATTGAATCATTCTTCTTTGAAGCTTTTCTGGACAAAAGTTGACTTAGCACATAAACATTGGTCATACTCAAACCAAATATGGCACTAATTTAATATGATGATATCACGCTTATTCAAAGGTGCATTACTGGCCATTTGAGTTGTCCGATACCGATTAACCACCTCTAAAGAAACGAAGATCATGTTATGTAAGCGATCAATCGATTAAATGTAGAGTTTGGAAGCTGTCCTTGTATTAGAAGAATAGATATATATGTTTCTATTTGATCATACATAACATTACAGTGTGTGTGCACAATTTTTATTATACATTCATACAAACCGGATCTCTATCCAAAAATATTCGTACTCTTGATATCGGCCTCGGATTCTACAGATCAAGTTCTTCAGATTGGAAACTGTATTTAACCAAAAGTTGTCAATGCCGTGTGACGTTGATGCTTTTATCAATATATGTATAGGCTAGTATTTATACGTTGAGGAGGTCGCAGTGACGTCGTTCCGTTCAATAATTCCGGTATTATTGAACTGTTTCGGTGTCTCGAGTGTTCTGGATCAGACAGAGTTGGATTAATGGTGTCATGACTTCACTTTACGGCTTGACCTTTTATGTTACGGACTTAAATTGGTCCGAAATGTTAGGCATTACTGTGGTTAGGCGGTATTCTTTCAATCACTGAATTCTTACCGACTAAAAACGCAGTGTTTGCTCATTTTGATTCTTATTCTGCAGTTTTGTTTTTTTAATGGTTTAAATCAATACAATATTTTTTGAATGTAGCAAACGTTTAAATATTTAATCATTTGAGAATATATTACGTGTTCAATAAGTTAATACAATTTTATGGCACAATAAAATCTGCAAACTTTTGTTCTGTGGCCTTAACTTCATTTACAGTAATAGTATTTAATGTCCAAAGTAACTTATTATCAATTGTTTGCATACCATATAGCCAAATCGGTACTGGCTTTGTCTGGCTTTTAATATTGTAGGTCATGCATGAAAGCGGACGATATTACAGTTGATTAACCAATATTAAGAACGGTGGCCTCTTTGTAGGGCTATGAGTCAAGCACTTAGTCAATATGAATAACGTTTCCTTTACAATAATTTATTTCCTGTAATAAAAGGATATAGTTTAATCCAACTAGGTAAGCATTGAAATACCACAAAGCCTAACTTCGCAAAAGATATACAGTAAGGTACGATTCGTTTACCAATTTCAAATGTTTCGTAAATGTCAAGAGTCCGTTTTATTCATTCACACGTACGTTCCATTCGGGTAAATACTCCTTAGCAACCACATCGATATTAAATGGAATCTGTATTTCTTTTCTGTCTCATAATAACGAAGAAAGATTGTATCTATTTATAGCAAATACTTCGTCCTTTCCCTCAAGCACTTTATCATTGTACTACATTTTCTTTTATTCTGATACGCTGAACTCTTTCTAATCAATTGATATTTTATCAGATCAAAGATCAATTGCCAATACCGTCAGAATTGCTTCAATTAAAATGTCCTCAACGACATTCGCCATTACATCAGTATTACAAAAACTAATGGTTCCAATCTAGTCCACTTTGTTCCCTTTATAAATAGTCGGCATTCATTCATACGGTGCAGCATAAGGGTACTTTGTTATTGTAATATGAGTCTTCTCTGATGTTTGATGATGACCCATATTTGAGTTTAACTTCCTTTTTGGTTACACAAGGCGGTCTTTAAAGGTTTAAAGACTCCTCGAGAAAATTCAAGGCATTCGAAATTCGAGTCGAGAACAAGTATTTGAGACAGATAATAAATCAAGTCTGGATATTGCAGATGGGTAAGAAATATATATGTACGCTACTCAAAGATGTCGGAAAATACATTTAAAATTTTATATCCACATATAAAACCCAGACAGATTTCCAATATAGATTCCAGATATTTAATTCAGACCTATTTCTGTCGGCAGCCTCTACTGCGTATCGAAACCGCTAATTATTTTAATTTTATAACACGACTAAAATATTTATTGATAGTTAAAGTAAAACCATAAAAACACGAGTGGTTATGTGATGGAACAATTTCCTGTCGGCTATAAAATATTAAGTCATGACAGATTAAGTACGGGTGGAGCTGTTCGCTCACGATCAAGCGATTAATGTGAAACTGAAACTTGCTTTCTTATTTTGAGTGATATAAAACAAATCTATCATTAGTATAGTTTCACGTTAGTAAAAGTATAATGACGGGTAAGGACACTACTGTTATAACAGGTCATAATCTCAGGAAGCTAAAGTACTAAGGACTGTTTTGCCCCGACCTAACCTTTAGTTAGGAAGACAATTTATAGCAAAGACCACACAAGTACCCATAAATCTAATCATTACAAAGAAACTAAATAAAAAGCTTTTACATAATATGAAAACTAATATAGAATTCCAACGAAAATATCTCAAGGTTATCGAATCCAGAAATATGTATAAAGTCATTACGTTGGATGGAATCGACGCATCCGTTCTATTGACGTAGGTTTCAGTACTTCGATGGCCTCTTTAGGGACCCCAAGTACTTATTCATATACATTTGCTTGCTTTCTATTAGTGGGAATATGTTTTAGAAATAAGCATTTTCTTGTGTTCGAATTTCTGTTGCCTAGGTGATTTTACCCAACATATGCCTTTCCGAATTAAGATTATAATAATTGGATTAGATTTATTTGCCTTGATATATTATATTAGTCACCTACAAAGTTTTAGAGCCATAAAACCTTGCTATCGTTACTGAGATCATAAAAGTGTAGCAAATCGATCCACAATAGAACCACCGCTTTACAATCGTGGTCATTCTCTTCAAAGGAAATATATAAATTTCAGATTTTAACTGCTTTTGAAGAAAGTATGTATAAACTAACTGACTGACTTCCGTAATAATTAAGTAACTGGTGTATGTAATCGCTACTCTGGTCTGTGCAGTACTTTCACTGGGCGAATTTATTAAATTTCACTGTCAGATTATCCATCGCTATTGTTGTTATGGCTTCGGCAAGCGTGAACCAAGCGACTACCTCGCACCTAATACTAACTGTTAAACGTAGTTACGGCACAATTACTTTTTGCAATATGAATAATTTAATTTTCATTAATGACATGATTTCTACGAATGACAAGTAGGTTGTGTACGTAGCTTGCGATGTGTAATATTACGCAGATATTGACACAAGCACTGGCTTATGGCATAATTTTAAGGAACGAATCGGAAAATCAAATGGCATACTCGACATTGCTTTATCCATATTGATCTATCGGTACATTGGAATAACTTTTACAGTCCATAATTCATTATTAAGAATGTAGTGGATGTTTTTTGTGGTTTGACTCAATGTGAAACACATGAATGCTGTGTCTATATTTTCTATTTATAAAGAAGTTCTAATTTTATATTTGAGATAGAAAAGAGTATTTATATGCACACACGTATCCTTCATGAATGTCATGCATTATTACGTTCTATCATTACACTATGGCTGCAGTCATCTCTAGATATAACCGCTGATAACGAATAGATTCTAGACGCATTGAAATTAACGAATAGATGAACAATTTCGGAAAACTTAAAATTCAATACTTTCAGGTAAAACGATTTAACACGTCTTCACTGACTTCAAAATGTTATCGTGTAGCAATAACTTGTACTTCTCACGCGATTTGAAGAAGATGTTTGGTAATTCTATGATGGTTACTATCTTTTACGTAACCATGAAAGATAAAAGTAGTGAACATCGAAAGATAAAGAAAGTGATATCTTATTTGTGGACCGTGTTACAAAGATTTTGTTTGCTTTAAATAAGATGGAAGTTATTAACAAGATGAGATAAATGACGCCGGCTACCAACTGAAAGGTGATAAGAGTTGTTTTTGGTTGTCTTAGTCACCCAAACACGTTACCAAACTTTCAGACCCAACTAGAATAAATAATGATTCAAGGGAGAAATTGGCACTGATGAGGTGTTCCTGACAACACCAACCAGTTCTAACCTAATTCAAGAGTATTCTGTTACTGTTAGACTTAGGTTAGAACTAGTTGGTGTTGTCGTGTTGGACAATAATAAGCCTAGCAAAGCAATCGTAAATGACAATAATAAAATAATTAATGTAATGCGTAGTAAGCAAGCACAGTGAAACTAAATAAATCACCATACTAATACTGCTCAATAAAACCAAGTTTCTAATTTAATACTCCTGCCCCCACTGACATAACCCAATTATTTCGGTGCTGGGGACAATACCATCGTTTCATCAGGCAATACCATTATACTAATGTATATTCTTTTTATACACTTCGTAAGTGTAAAACCACAACGACCGCTACGTATTCTATAAAATTATATTCTAATTCCATGAGAAAAAATGTAGCTACACCACAGATTTAAGAAGGGAGGAGATATGTTAAGTAGTAAAAATTGTACCGGAACACGATGTCTCCAGTTTCCCTACCAACGCCGAAACTACTACATTTGCAGTAATATTTACGCAGTCGCGCACACATCCGCAAATCATAAATCAGTCCATACTACACAGTCAATTATAAACCTTACCTTCCTAAAAACAGCGTGTATTTTCCATGCACCGTACAACTTACGCACACATGTAATGTCGATGTGCTATGCAAAAGCAATTTATTTTACATTTACGCTAGTGATTGACTAAATAGAAAAGTTATCGATTTTTCCATTTTTTTTTTGTCGTGCTATTTCTTTTGGGTCCCAAAAACAAAATCATAAAATGTTAATAATAATAATTTAATAATAATAATAATAAATTATTTATTAATTTGTTTTCATAAAACCCAAAAACTAACCATTTACCCGTATAAGGCCATTATATACGTCATTTCAGAACGTCAATATCAAATACTAAAAATCGGCCAAGTACATGTCCTGGTCCTCTAAAATCCTGAAAAGTTTAATAACTTGTATTATGAATTATTGCATGAAAAAGCTTTCAGTTACTAAAAAAACTTTAACTCAGGTCTAGTCTTAATTTAAGGATTGCCCATTCAAAAAGACTGCGTTTTTTTAGAGGCTAAAGCATTATTTCTGGTTGAAAGTGGAATGAGCATATAGTACTATATTTTTTTTAGGGAACCCATTAGGTGGCCTTTCATCAATCCATTGCTTTATTAAAATTGCGTCTTTCGGGAAACTGAAAACATAAAGTAACATTGTAGTTATCATTTTACCTAACTTACTGCTAAACCTCACCATGTAAGGCTTTTGTTAGAAAAAAAATACTGTACTATTTTTTTTCTAACAAAATAAAGTTTTGAAAAAAAAATTCTATCTTGTTAAATAAAGAGAACAAATAAAGAGCTAGAACATGTTGCCTTATTTTAAGCAAAAGTCGTTATTAAATTCTGAATTATGCTATTTCTTTACAACTCTGTAAAATAATCAAAATAAATAAAAATGTTTACATTATTTTACTTCGGATATCCAACCAATCGATATTATGGTCGATAGTCTATATTAGTAGATCATACAGGCACATCATTAACTCGCCGCAACTAACAGCGGCTTTATTATGAAATACACCGCACTGATAAAGTATCGTTATGTTATTTTTACATTGCTTGTTCCGTTACTGAGCGTTAAAATTAAGTAGTGGTTAAAGAGCAATGTATGTACTGTAAGAGTAATACAGTCGCCTTGATATTTGAAAACAAAAATAACGTAGTAGCAGCAAGGGATATTATAAGATTTGTTGTTTTTACTGATTTTAAAGATAAATATAGTATTAAACTTGTACTTCCATATGGTAAGAGATTCCATGATGACCCAGGCTTCTCTTATCACTTCGGTTCTTGCATGAAACCACTGAACAACACGGCATTTTAAATTTGTTTACGATCACGTATCGCGTATCTCACAAGTTTGTAACTGACGGCCGTTTGCCCGATCGTGTGCATTTTGCGCAAGTCGCGCGGACATGCACACGCCTCCTTGCCACCCCGCTGAGCTACACTATCTGTGTGTTTATGAAAGAGAGTCATCGACCCCGAGGCACTCAGTTGCTTTTGTATCAAATTTAATCTTAAACTCATGGCCTTTCTTCTTGTATTTTAAGTTCTTAATTATTCAAAGCCAACGCAATATTGGGGTAAATATTAAACATTCGTCAATTATTTTCATCGTTAAACTCATTCAAACTCTTTCAAAGCTCATGAACCTGATCGTCTTCTACGTAATATTGAATTCCAAATTTTTTAATATTTGACGCCAAGACAATAGTGAGGTCTATATATATATGGGTATTTAGATTTTTATCTTTGTCGACACCTACAGTATTTTCATCGCTATCACCGTTTGCCCTTTCGCTTCTTAATACAAAAATATTACACGCACCGCCTACGTACTAATGCCTACCTGATGAGACAATTAATTCTCATTAAACTTCATCTTCACCTTCTGGCTCCAAGCTATTTATAGCGTTTTAGGTCGCAAACTTTGCCTTGGTGGATAATTAAATCTACCTACACATGATTACCAAGACCTTTGCACACCACCCTGACCAACCAGTCAACAAGTTCCGTAAAGGTGACACTCCTCAAATAGGCATAGGTTTGTGAAAGGCGGTGACGTCAGTCTGACTTCGCCTTCCTACGTAGATGATCGTAAAAAATACCTGTGCACTGACTAGTCCAAGATTGTAATATAATGATGGGAATATAGCGAAATCTTAACTTGACTGACAGAAGCACTAGTCCTTTGTAGGATACAAAAGAATTTCTACAGCAATCCTGGTAAAAATGCATACACACAAAAAATTTAGAAACGGAAGGAATTTTTTTTTCTCTTGAAATTGCTTTCATTGAAGATCAGCGTCGTCTGCTAACAAATACTATGTAGCTCCAAATTGTTCATACTCGTAATATGTTTTAATTACAATATAAGACCCTCTTTCACATACTCAAATAAAATATCCGCTTTTAGCAGTACAAAGTTCAATAGCGTCCAATTTATCACCCGCTAGTTGTTACAGTGTCGTCAACTATAAGTACCTAGTCATTGTTATGTATACCATGTGTCACAAAGTTGACAAAACTATAAACATTAGTTCGTTGTCACAACATCTTTGTTTCTGTGGGTACAAGAGTGACATTTTGTTCTAGCCATAAATGTTGGTGAGTCATGCAAGAACGCGGAATATACAAATGTTTGCCAAAAAAATCCTATAAATTAAAAGCTTAGAACAAAAACAGTTCATTATACTATTGTTAAATGTAAATGTTCTCTTCAAAAGTGCAGACGAGTTCAACAAGCTATAAGTACCTACTCAAATTAAATCTATTACACGATCTTGATGCGTTGATAAGATCTTGTTAAGTCTAATTAGAGATTGTGATGGATTAACAATTTTTTGAACTTAAAATAGAACTTTAATTAAACTAGAAGATCCAGATAAAAATATTGCTCTAAAACAAAATTTTACCAAAAACCAGGAAAACTACGGTACTAATACATGAACAGAAGTTGTTTCATCATTTTCCGGTAAGATGAATCTTGCATATTGTAAAATATTATACAAAGCTTCGTTGTCATAAGGAAGAAAAACAATATTGTTTGTATTTTTTTTTTCAGTTTCCATAACAAACTGGCTAAAGCATATCATCCGTAAATGATTCCATATTACTGTGTTCGTATGTCTCTTTTGAAATGAAATCATCTTTTTGTCATTTTTCATTATTTACCCATGAATATTCATCTAGCCATTTCCAGTTATTGTTTTGTCTTATTCTTTTGTCCATAATAATTATTTAACCCGTCCTAACGTAGATTTATTTTGGAAACTTTATATGAGTCTCGTAAAGTTATTCTGTTACTAATTTGAAATTCAAACAGTGCACCTTTTAGAATTCTAAGTATACTGCACACAGCATAATGCTTTGAAAAATATTTCTTCCATGCCGTAATCAGACCCACAAAGATACGCTGCATTTACAAGCAACAAAATAAATAGGTGTTGAGTCACCAGGAAAGTTCACGTTGCTTTATCATTATGTACTTCATAATCGTAGCTTTATGGCTATTTTTTATGTTTATATTTCGAGATACGAAGGTACTGGTTTTTTACTATGAAGAAAAAATGAGCTAAGAATCTAAGAATAAACTGAATGGGACTTTATTTCGTAAGATCTTGTGTCAGCGTGTAATTCGTGAGGTGAATGTTTTTCTCTTTCCTATCACGCAATGAGATGCCAACAGCTATATTTATATCTGTGTCTCCATTTGTATTGTTTTTGGAATCCGTTATATTGGCGTTATATTTAGGGGAGTCAGCTCCCCTCTGGCTAGACAGAAGGGGATCCGCCCTACCATTAGTGACGTGTGAGCGATACTCTATAAATTCCATCAATAAAATTGGCAGTACTTGTAGGTGTTTCTAACTACGCAATTTTAAGTCATCGCTTGTCGCTTGACCTTTTTACAATAACACTATTTGTTTAGTCTAGAAAACTTATCAGTGTACTTTCACAACTCAACAAATAGATTAACCCAGTTGTAAATACCAACACTTAAAACTGAATTAACATTTATCATCGATCATTCAGTTCCGGTTTGCTTCAGGAAGTTGACACAGAATAAAGTCATCGGTGTTATAATTCCATATTCATTTAAATGTGAGTAAGCTACTGACGTAACCAAAGGCGTAACTAAGATCGACAGTAAGTAGGTAAAACGCCATGCAGATGGAACGCCCGACGGAGTTCCAACGTCCAATACTGATTAGTCATTAGAAGAACAACAATAGCAGTAATTAAGCCCCGGTAAAATGCTTGATAAAATTGTATTGACGTCAATGACTCAGCCATAAGTATAGACTTGACCAACCCGTAATAGAACATTGTCAATGTTACTTCAACCATGAAATTTCTTTCTGGTAAACCTGTGGTCAAAGGAAGCCGGGTCGAAATGCGCGTTTACGTTAAACAAAACAGGTTTATGATATTTAAATTCAGTGTACCGTGATGAGAGTAACTATTGAGAATTAACTGAAAGCTGGTTCTTATAAGGCGTCCATCCACAATCTGAATCCCGTTGGAAGTTAATCTCAAGACCTCACACAAAGCCCAAGTCAAAGAAGCTCCATAAATGCTGAATAACCTTTACAAATCTATAACAAAGAACATGTTATACAATATGGGTTCAATGTGTGATAAATCAGCTATTCAAACATCATAAGTCTATGAAAATAGCACGTTCACGATTGAGCACAGAGTCACGAGAATGTTTGATAATGCCAAACATTTCGAAACAATTTGTTGAAAGCCGCAATATCGTCAAAACAGTAAAAGAAACAAGAACAAGTTATTTCCAAAAATATTTTAATGCACCATTATGACTAAACACAACACCGAGAATCATTTGCATAATTGTCAGAAAAAACAACATTATTTAATGGCCAAACAAATGCCAAACGATATTCAGATAAACAGAGTATAGCATCATTGCTTCTTCAACTATTATAATTCACATAGCGTGAAAACCGGATTTGGATTCA
The DNA here is from genome assembly GCA_949316375.1 of Mythimna vitellina. Lineage (NCBI taxonomy): Eukaryota > Metazoa > Arthropoda > Insecta > Lepidoptera > Noctuidae > Mythimna > Mythimna vitellina. The sequence goes on along the minus strand of OX438701.1, from coordinate 20,915,347 downwards.
CCAGTTTCGCCTAATCTGGTATATTTGCAGTGCAATCTTGCGTATAAGGCACTATCTGCTCTCACTTGAGCAGCAACAGCGAAGAAAACCATCAAGACACATTGTCACGCGTCGTTAAAAAAAAAACCTCATGAATGAAACCTTGGTTAAACAGCTGATGACAACTTTTTTTAATGCGGCATTGCCATTTAAACTCCAAGGCGAAACGACAACACTGTAACAACAGACGATAAACAGGTCCCTGTATTAAGCAGTTCGTTAATTTGAGGACCTTGGAGCTAATGAGGGATGACCCGGATTACCGGTTGCACATATCAGCTGTACCTACGTACAGTTACATACCTATGACGACATAAACAAAACTCTTTGTGGACCTTAAAATAAAAGTAGGCGCGCCATTTTCTCGAGTGTCAATCTTACTTAAGTTTCCGGACGAATAAATAGCAGGAAGAAAAAACCTAAAACCATTTTACCTATTGTTTTTTTTAACATAATTTCCAAGAAAAGTTATTGGGTAAGCTGCTTATTTACTTTTTCTTAAATGTCAGCTTCCCAGAAAGCCTGTCGCTTTTTTTCTATTTTCGCTTCGCCTCGCGTATCAGGTGTCTCGAGCATCTTGTTTGCGCCATATGCTAAACGTGCGCCGTATCCGTATGGTCAATTTGCTCCAGTGTCAGATAAAGCCATTAAGACATGCTTTCAAGCGAGTGCTAATTTGAGAACACTTTTAAAACTCTCTGGGCAATCTTTATCATCAAACGTTTGACCGAGCTGAGTGCAGACTGCTGTTGGAACTACAACCGTGGCAACGAATCCGAGCAGTTTTCGTTAATAGCTAAGTGCACGCTTTCCATTGCAGCTTCGGGAAATAATGTTTTTAATACACGATGTACAAAACCAGCGATGGGAAAAAGGGTTAGTGTTAAACCATCCAAGGTCAAGCGTCGTAGCGGTAGCAGAGTCCAGGGGCACAGCGCCTTTGAAAACAGGTTTCCCCGGTCAAGTATCGAGTGTATGGAATTGGCCATTGTACATTATTACGTATGCAGCGACTTCGCTTTAAATTTATGCCGTATTGTTTCTCCAACCGGATCTCGAAGGGCTTGTATTTGTTTTAGTGTTTCTCATTTATTTTATGCTTTCTTGCAAGTTGTTTGAAAGCCCGGTGTTTTATTGCATACGTTGTAAATACATCGATGTTATTTGCGACGCTGACATCGGCATAAGATTCGTATTTAATTGCATCAAGAGGACTGTTTATTGTGATTTGTTCAGATAATACATCTTCGATTATGTTTTGTATGCAGAGAATCAGGGAATAACTCCTGATAAAGTACTTGGTTTCAGACTTTGTGTGCTATTTAATAACGGGTTTATGTGTTACTCTTTGTGATCGTGTGCTAACTGAACAGTTAACCACAACGCGTTGTGTGGGCAACTCTAAAATCCCTCAAAGTCTTTGTGTTGCGGTTGCCCTGATATTTGGCCGGAACGCATTTTGCTTAAGCGGCTAACCGAAATTCACAATTTTACTTCAAATTTATGCTCAGCGTCGTTTTAAAATCTGCCCTATGTTCCTTTCGATACAGGTCAATTTCTTTTGAGTAGGCTTTTTAAAATAACTTCATGCTTACATAAATAGGAATGCACTCATCATCAAAATTTTGCTGCGTAGTAGGTATATTGTGTTAGCTCGGTGGTTGTTTATTTTGTTCAAAAGTTTCAGGAAAAAGATGAATGCATAATTACCTAGTAAGTAGTAAGTACTTAAGTATAATATTTAGTTTATATATTATACTATACTACTAGTTTATCAAAACTTCTTTTGAAAGATATCAGAAGACATAGAATATACCTAAAGATAGTCAGTATCAAAAGATACAAGAGATTTGATAACAATCCCTCGGACACTTCCAAATTACCCAACATCTGTTGAATCCATCTTCACTATCACGATCCATAGGTATTGTTTAATCGATCATTAGCGGTAAAATGACGTCAGTGTCCACCGGGACTAAGCAGACGTTAAGCAGTATCGTTTTTACAGCGGTTTAGCGTTGCGTCATAGCATAGACGACACGCACCATCAACATTCAGTAGTTCAAAGACCCTTAATTAAAATCTCAGAGCGGGAACTAGTCCGCACCGCTAGAGAGTTAAAAGGGGACGGAGATGTATTGCCATCTTTCTCAGCGTCATACATTGATGTTAGATAAGGGGAGCATACAAGAGGTCGATTTTCGTATCCTTAACCCTGATTTATTTGAGACAGATTCGTTACGCGTTCATGTGAAAAATTGTGTTGGATTTGTCGGTGTCATTCGCTAGAAATTCGACAAGAAAAAGTGTTTTTCTTTGATGTTGAAAGTTTAGAATTGCTTGGCGGGAGACCTTTGAATGACGTGTAGCGTTATACAGAGCAATGGCGTAGTTAGGAATTGGAGTTGATTAATCAAATACCCTATTTTCGTCCCTTAAACACCCCGCAGCTCTGTGGTACCGTCAAAAGAAAAGCGAGAAGTTGTAAAGCCATCTGGGCGAAGTAATAAAATATTCAAATGAAGCTGCCTTTGCTGCGCTCATAACACGATCTTTTAGGTTAGTCACATTTTTAACATAGCCGGATTAAACCGGTTGTTAAAATTCTTAGAACAAGAACAGCATTCGAAGCAAGACAGAAAAACAATTCCAATAAGAAATCGGAAGCGACGATCGGATATAATTTTTTAACAACTTGCCAAAATTAGCACAACAGTACAAAGAATATTAACGAAACCGCGATAACCACTGCAGCGCAACCTGTTAATGCCATAATTAGAAATCGGACGGTACACCGATAAATACCGGCACGTACGGCGCATGCGCCCCGCTTGAATTTGCAAAACAAACAAGTCAGTGCCGTCAGGTGCACCGTGCATATCGGTTAACAGATGCTATTCCATCCCATAAATATTATTGTGAAATCAGTGCCGTGCGCGAGATAGCCAGCTACGTAGGAGTACTTCGTAGGTTTCAGTTCTAGGTTAAAATAATCAATAAGATTCCTAAACTGTATTTGTATTTGATTTTAACGCTTGAACGACTTCCGTCTAGTCTAATATCAATAGTACTAAGCGTTGCGTCATCGTTTTCAGTACAGCTGGAGGCCACGCATCGATAACACGCTTCGCAACGTTCTGTCCGCGTCGCATTAATTATGTGTTTAAGTACATTGAATTTATGTATTGTTGTTACACTTGTTACAGATACTGAAAACTCCCTGCCATTTAATCACTAAATGAGCAGCGCGACCTCAGGACTAACGGTACTAGACCAAACAAACACCGGATCGAGAGAAAGCGTTGAGGATTTCCAGCGGAGTGAAAGCACCGGTCGTCAGTGCAACCGTAGCGTCGCGTCGAGCGGACGATAACATAACCTCAACATGTCTCTCGCAATCGCATCAGCGGTAATTCTTACCAGTGCCGCGGCCATTTACTGGTACGTCAACAGACACAAGCCCTTGAAGTACATCCTCAGTGAACTACGGTACGCGCTAGACATGCAGGGCGCAGGCGCCGGCGGCCTCATTGATGACTGGGTGAACGTGTGGAGAAACAAAATTGTGTTGCCAGACGCGAGAAGGAAAATTGCCGTCGTCACTGGCGGAGCACGCGGAATCGGAGCTGAAGTTGTGCGAGGATTACTGAAGTCCAACATGTTTGTTATTGCTGGTGTGAGGAAACCGGAAGCCATGAAGAAGTTAGCTGATAACATGGAGAACGGGGAAAACATTTTCGCTTTCCCGTTGGATTTGCAATCTATGAAATCTGTCAAAGAATTTGCAGAGAATGTGTTGGATAGATTCCCCGTTATTCACCTTCTCGTTAATAACGCTGGGATAATGTATGGAGACTATCAGCTCACTGAGGATGGATTTGAAAGCCAGTTAGCAGTGAACCATCTGGGTCATTTTTACCTGACACATTTGCTATTGCCAGCGTTAAAAAAGGGAGGCGCCATCGGGGAAGCAGCGAGGGTTGTGAATGTGACGTCATGCGCTCACTACCCTGGCAAAATATACTTCGAAGACATCAACATGAAGGAGCATTACGATTCCACGGCGGCGTATGCGCAGGCTAAACTGGCACAGGTAAAGAAATGTTCTACTTTCTTCAAGCAACAGTATTCTAACTAGAAACCAGTTTATTGAATCAAATTATTTCCAAGAATATTAAAATTGTCTTTTAAACACAGTTTTTGTTTGTTACAGCTTATGAGTGCCAGGTACGTGAACAAGCTGTTGGAAGAAGAAGGTTCTGCAGTGAAATGCTATGCTGTTCATCCAGGAATTGTGGACACAGACCTTTTTGAAAAGACAATGTTCAAAAAAGCTTTTCCTTGGGCCATGAAACTGTTTTTCAAGACCCCAGCTAAAGGAGCTATTTCCATACTTCATGCTTGTTTTGATAAAGACCTGGAGAAGCGGGGAGGTTTATACATTAGTAATTGTATTGAGGGAATTAGTAACAGTTTCTCAAAGAAATTGGACCATCAAGAAAGACTGTTTGAAATCTCTTGTGAGTTAGCTGGAGTTGATAAAGCTAATTTTGGTAAAGCATGAGTCTAGTTGATATTTTAGTTACTTAAACATAAATTATTCCAATACAAAAGACTTTAGATATTAAGTACAGTATAAAAACTATTTTATAATGCATAATATTTAATAAATAAGATTGTCTTTGAATAAAATTAAAAATAAATTATTTTCGTACTATACTTTGGAGTTTTATTACACTTTTATGTAAATTTTTAATCCTATCATTCATGGTAACACCTAGTGACTTACACAACTCAATACTTAAATACATGAAAAAAATTGTCTTTGTCCCAAATAGGTAATTTATGTGCAATACATTGAGACCTTAAGACTAAATAAGTATTTTTTTACCCCTGAGTAGATTTTTATCTCGGGAAAACAATAGACAATGAATAATAAAACTAAGACGGGGGAAATTCCAATGGTTTCTTTAACCTGTTATTAATAAAATGGTAGACGGACAATGCAGGTGTTTTGTGAATGGCATTATATGAATGTTTTAAGTACAGTAAGTACTGGGACTTATATAATAAGCAGCTCAAAGAAGGAAAATCTTATTTGTCTTCCTTGTAGTATTATAATGTTAGCTTATTTGATTGGCATTGATCTTTACAATTTAAGGATTGATTACTAACACTTTGCTAAGTAGATAAATAAGGAAGACAGACTTGTAGGTTTTTTTAACATTAAGTATCTAGTCAATATATAATACACTAGCTTCTCCCAGCGGCTTGATCTGCTTTCCGTTAAGTGTTATGGATTTTAAATCATTTGTGTTAAGACCAAAATTGTACCAACACTTATAATTACGCTAATATTACAAAAAGGTAATTTTTTTTTGTATTTATGTTTGTTTTATTTTTAACTTGTATTTTTACTGGTCCAATTGCAAAAAAAATTTCTCTGATAGAAAACTGTTTTATTCCTGAGTGATATAGGCTATTTTTTATGTATGCGGGTGAAGCCGCGGGCAAAAGCTAGTTGCAAATAAATTGATTTGATTTTTTGATTTTATTTTGAAATTTTTACCTAAAGTTAGTCAGTGATAAAGTAGCATTTTAGTGGTGAAAGAATTTTTAAAATTGTAACAGGAAGTTTAGAATTTAGTCATTACAAACACAAATCTTTCCTCTTAATAATAATAGATGTATAAATTAAAATGAAAATTGATAAAATAGAATTCAAATGAGTACATTTATCAAATGAAAATTATTTATTGCCTGTAGCAGAAAGTAGCAATTTCAAGAGTTAGATAGTTAATTAATTCTCCCAATTATTAAGTAAATGGTTACTAAATGTTTCCTAATGTTATGAGATTGTATTACATAAAGAGTATGTCAATATGTTACTTAATAGAACCTTATGAGAATGCTGATCAGTGCTAATTAACATTTTTAAATGTTAATTGGCCAGCAATGTGATGTTCCATATTTAAAAAACAAATGTCAAATCTTTTTCCTCTAACACAACTATTTTTTAAATGGTACTAGTAACAAGTGTTTTGGATAAAACTTTTTCTCAGGCAATTACATACAGTGTATTTTGAACTCTTTATGCATTAAAATAAAGTACACTTTCCTACACTTCATGGCTAATGTTATCTATGGTACACACATAAAATACAAGTAAATGAAAAAGATGATTCATGTGAATGTTATTAGGTGACAATCATAATAAATTAAAAATAGATTGGAACTCATCACAGCATGTTTATTATAAATCATTTGCATAGTTTTATAAATAAAGTAGATGTCTATAAAAAAATATATATTTGTCTTACCTGCTGAAAAATCCAGAAAGCCCCTTCTTTTTCAACTTTGAGTGCTGATCCTGATCAGTTGAAGAAGCATCAGGAACCTCATCATCCTTAGAGGCAGCGGACCCAAGAGAACACTCCGACAGACTTGAAACAGTGCTTGAGAAGGACCCACCATCCTTTCCTCGGTGATGACCACTCACACTACCCCACTGCAAAGTACTCTTAGGAGAATCACTTGTATCACTCTTCTCACAAGTAGATATAGAGAAGTTACCTTCGTCACTGAAACTGCTCTTCTTAGACAGCTTGTCAATATCATCAGATGTATCCTCTACTTGTTTCTCAACCTTAGGACTCACGAAATGCAACTGTTTCGTGATTGGGTTGTAAGCAAGTTGCATGTTATCCAAGGCTTCACTGAGGCGCATCCCGCCTTTTTGACACGGCGTTGACGACATCGCGATTTCGAAATTCGAACACTGGCACGCTCAAAATACACACCCATGTTTATGTACACAATATTTATTTACGAAAGCCATTTTCATTAAATTTTATCGAATATTTATGCACGCGTGTTTACTATGAACCTCATGATCACTGGACATCACTTAACACAAACATTACACTAACTAATTTATTCGATTGTTTTTCTATTTTGTTTTTGTTACAATCAGTACCATTGATGAAATCAAAACAAGGATTTCTTATGAGACATTTACAATGGTGGATTCTAATAACTGAACGAGTTAAATAATGATTGATTTACAAATAATTCATTTTGTTTTTAACTTATTCATTCGTTCCTATTTGAAACAAGAAATAAACACAAAGCAACACACCCATCGCCTTTTACTTTCCACTGTAAATTAAAATTGACATAACATAATACAGTGTTGCCCGCTGGGTCTCTGATTTCCCTGATTACACTTTTTAGTGGAGTGTTGTTAGCGCGGAAATCGCTATAAAATGACTTTTTAATCCACTCAATCATTTATTTCAAATAAAAGAACACAACACAATTCGTACAATCCAAACCAACTCAATGCATCATTAATTTTTTTTAACGATGATTCTGATTGATAAACCAAAATTACACGAAGACTTTTTATCATCCTACTTAACGTAGGAGTGATTAAACATTTCGTTATATTATTGTGTGAAAAGATTCAAAAGAATATCAAATGCATTTTATGTCCTCTTCTATGTGCCGATTTTCATCCAAATCCGCTCAGATGTTTGACTGTAAAGGAGTAACAAACATTACATAAACACCCACATCATAGAAACTCTCGATTTTATCCCCTCAGGCACCCCGAGGGTATTATTATTACGTAATTGCGCGGTTTGATAAGATGCAAAATATATATTAATTGAAAATTATATGATGCTACTAAATTCGCAGCATGCGAGACCTTGTTTACCCAATAGAAGTTCAATATACAAAAAGCTGGCAACATTGAATTGTTTACGCATGTCGTTCAAAAACTAGTGACGCTTACCGATGCTGTGTTTTACGTTCAGAAATGTCTAGTAATACTAATGCAAATTAGTAATGTTATTTTATTAAGTTTTAGGCGTCAATGCTGTGTCAAATGTTTTCTAGATAGCTTATGCCCCTATTTGATGCAAAAAGAATAGGGACTTCTAATATTTAGGGTTAAGGTATAATTAATTGAAACTAAGCAAATACACCCTACGGACACTCCCTTTGAAATATCTAGGCTTAGAGAGTAGCTGAAGGGATGACAGCAAGGGACATGCTGGGTCAAATATTGTTTACTACTGGACGACAAATTTAAGACTACAGTCTCAGCGGCGCAGGCTGGATCGTTGGTTCGAGTAAAGGACATGTTAGACATTGACAGGGACTCGGACGTCAGGATGGGCCTCGGTAGCGAGGACGGAAGGACGGTGATCTGGGTTAACGGAAGGTACTAATTCCTTACGGCTCTATTGGAGCAGGGTAATATTATCATTGGGAGTGACAAGAGTTTGCCTGATCATGGCGAACCATAGCAATCAGTACGTTTCGTATCGGGCGGCCTAGTTCTAGATGTAAATTTAAAAAATACAATATCTATACTATTGTATTGTATGACGGGCTGGTGCTATTTAAAGTGACTTTGACTAGCTTGTTGAAGATAGGTATATTTTTATCGTCACGGATGTTAGCTAGAAATAAGTTCCACAGTCGTACTGTGAGAAAAGGAGTAGAAATAGGTTTTATAGTAAAAGGAATTGAGACGAAATTTAGCGGGTGATCTATATGGGTTATCGGCAGGGCAAGTGACAGAAAAATGATCGCGCCGGTAACCAATAGTAACCAAGGAGTGCTGGGTTAATACGAACATTCTCTCTCATCTGAGTGTCCCATATAAAGGTACTCTGTGTAGTGTCCCTACGAAGACGGATAGGGAGCCACTTGAGATCTTTGCGTAACTGGAGTGACTTAGTCGTATTTTCTTAGGTAAATACCAAGCGAAGGCACCACTTTTGCAAGCCGTTAAGTTTATTACGTTAACACTTGACATTATTGCCATCACGGATGTTACCTGAATAAAGCTGGCACGGCAACGTTGAGATTGGCACAAAATATAAAACAATGAGAGTGGGTGAAGTTGGGTTTTTTATTTAAAGCATTTCTTTTATTAAGAAACTGCGTTACGTGGTCGCCCGCGCGGTCCCATACTGTGCTCAGTCGCGGGAAGCCGCGCCCCGCGCCAATTTCGCTACGTAATAAAATATCAAATTTTCCATCGACACGACTACATGCACACCACTAAAATTGAACTAGCGACATTGCGTAGGTAATAATCCGGTTTCCGCGACGGGGGCGTCCTCGAGAACACGCGCGACGTGTCGTAAGCCGTGCCAGTCGCGGATGTCCGCGCAGACGCAGTTTTGGCCCTAATGGTCGCATCGAGTACTTACAGCCAACAATAAAACAATTTAAATTATCAAAATAATTTATTTCTGGTGTTTTGTTTCTACACTGAAAACATTTCAAAATACTCTGTGGTCTTTTCGATTCCAACCTCGAAAGGTCAAGCAAACGAATATTGCTCCAATATGTAACTAATATTATAAAAATAGATTCATTATTATACAATAAAAATATTTACAATTATATAATAATAAGTTGCCTATAAATTAAACTAAGGACAAACAACCGTGCGTTTTTGGCGATTTACAAAAATAAAAAATGCCTAGCTGAAGTTTTTATTTATAAAATAAATAGTGTCTCTCCGACGTGGATACAATTCTCAACTCTTTGGTTCTTTGGATGGGCTGTTGTTTACGTCACCCAGTTCCGGGAACAACTCCATGATGCACAGATCCAGTAGATTGTAGACCAGCTGAAACAAAGGAAAGATGGGTTTAATTTTTATGATAGCAACCAATCAGGTGGAATGGGAAACAATCAGAAGGATTCTGAATTGAGTAGTTAACTTGCAAACTGGCAATATATTGATACTTTTTATGGTTTATGCTTTACGAAGAATAGGCGTTCGTACTTGATAGGAAAAAATTGAGATTGTTTTATATGTCACATAAGTCAGGTTGGCTGACCAGCTGCTGGCAGGAAATATTTTATAATGATATATATATAATAACCGGAAATCGCGAAAAAAAAAATGAGCTGTTCCCTACGTTTATGTTCGCATAACTCGTCAAAATGTATGGAGCAGCTGATTTTTTTTCGCATTTCATGTTTGGTCCCATAGTAAAAGTTGTTCATAATGAGGAGTACAATGTCCCCTCGAAATTCTTAATGTTAATTTTTTAATACCTTATATAATAAATAGAGTGCTTCTAACAATATAAACATATTAATTTAACCACAGAAGGCTTTGATTACTTTTCCGACCTCACAATATCAACAGTAAATACCTTGCCATCCAAGAGAGTGTATTTAATAAATATCATCACAAATATGGAAGACAGGAACACTGCTTGACGACAGATAATCGTTATTTAGGTAAACATGTCAATAGAAACTGGTTCAGCATTTTATTAGGTAGATAGTGTATTTTATAAACTGTGTCACCTCATATCCTAAAATTAAGTATCATTTATGGATATCGTAAATTAATTATTATGCGTTAGTCATAGCCTTACAATCAAGTCAGTATAGCTGATAAGGCTAACACTCATCGGATTTTCTTATCCTTGAGGTTATAAGATGCTCAAGATAATGAAACAGTAGCCAAATAGCGTGGGTATCTATACTCCATTCAGAATAGGACCACACATTAAAAAAAACTTTTTTTTAATGTAAGTTCAACGGATTTTGACTTTTATTGCGTTGCTAGCATTTTATTTTTTGAAAATTGTCTTTTTTTTAACCGAGTATTTAGAAAAATAATCATTTCTCTGAAACTAAATATGATACGCAATTGTGACCTTAGAAACATCGACGGCGATATTTATGCAGCATATTTAGTTTCAGAGAAATTATTATTTTTCTGAATACCCGGTCCAAAAAAAGACGATTTTCAAAAAATTTAAATCTCGAAAACTAAACATGCTAGTGAAATAGGGATACGAAATATTGCATTTAAATAACTTAAACTAACAGTGTTTTATATAAAAAAGCAATGTCCGAAAAATGGTCTCCATAAAACACTGTGCGGCCTTACGAGATGTAGGTCGCGAATTCAAACCCAGCCAGGCGCATTACTTTGTGTAATTATTTCATCACCATTGCTCTGAAAACGGTGAAGGAAAACATGGTGAGGAAACCGACATGTCCTAGAACCAAAAATTCGAAGACATGTGACATTCACCAACCCGCACTGGGCCCGCGTGGTGGATTATGGCCTATTCCCTCTCCTAGAGAGGAGGCCTGAGTCCCAACAGTGGGAACATTATAAGGCCGACTGTGCTAATACCATTGTTATGCGTACGGAATAAAAATCAAAATCGGTTAAACGTACAGTAAAAACGGTTTGTTTAAACGTTTTCTTCTTTTTCTCGAATCGATGGTTTTCTTTTTCCTCAAAGTTTTTGGGCTCAGTAGGTTACCAAGGTTATAAAGGTGTCTTCAGTGGCGTTTTTTAGGTCCTCCAGAGCGCTTATGAAGGGACATTTTGGTTGATAGATGTTAAAATGTCTAATTTTATTTCAAACGGTGTGTAGAGGTAGTCGCTCGACCATTGAACCTTGGCGCAGCTGGTGTCAATGTCACAGAAATATTAACATTAAAGTCGAGAAACCTAAATAACTTGACAGAAAGGAATATTTATTTTCTTTCAAGTAACACAAGGTCGACATTTGTTTGGCAGTTGAGACAGTCAGATTTACTACCGTACCGATCTCGTGTTACGGGAGGGTATCGTATTTTATCAATAATAATATTTCTTTATTAAGAACAATAACAAAAAACAGTGTCTGTTACTGCAGAAACAAAAACAAAGAATAAGGTAAATAGGAAATGAAATAACAGATGTTCAATTATAGCCTTATGCGGTCGTGTCGCGTCTATGAGCTTCATAGACGACCGCGCGAGGCTGCTGCTTCGTCAACAGTTTCATAGTTTTGTAAGTTTCACTCAGGGGTACACCAAGCGTATAATGACAAATACGCGTCTAAGAAGCTACGCGTCCGTGAACAATAACTCATAGTTTTGTATGGAAGTTTCACGTAGGCATACACCAAGCATATAATGACGAATACGCGTCTGTAAGTAGTGGTGGCTAAGTGGTAACGGCCCCGACTTACGAGTTGTAGGTCGCGAGTTCAAACCCAGCCAGGCGGATTACTTTGTGTAATTTATTTCATCACCACTGCTCTTAAAAACGATGAAGGAAAACATCGTGAGGAAACCGGCACGTCCTAGAACCAAAACTTCGAAGCCATGTTACATTCACCAATCCGCACTGGGCCCGCGTGGTAGATTACGACCCATTTCCTCTTTTAGAAAGTGGAGATCTGATCCCAGCAGTGGGAACATTAAAAGGCTGCTTATGCTTATACGCGTCTATACAGCTATTCGTTTGTGGACAGTAGCCTTTACTTTGCAGTTGCACTGATGAGTCACTATTTTCTTAACGTGATTACAATATCGAATCACTTCCTCATTGCTAACAATTGTGACCTCAGTTTCACTGTTTCCCCAATGGTTTCAGCAAGAGCAGACTAATACTCCAGAACGTAGTTGCTTAGTTGTATTTATTATTTAAAAACTTTTAGCGTTAAGAGGTGTCGGAACAGTAGTGTTTTGGGCTCCAGGCTGGTTTATTTTACCTGCTTGTTGAGCTGCGGCGCCTGTATGATCTCGAAGGCCGTGTCGGTGGCGGCGCGCAGCCCCGCGCCGCCCAGCAGCGCGGCGGCGGCCGGCACGCCGCGCTGCAGCTGTCGCCGCGCTGCAGCGCGCAAGGCTCGCCCGTCGGTACGAGGGGACATTTGCTTCCTACCGAATAACAGTCCTGGAGAAAGAGGAAAGGAATCAGTATTTAGATTTTTGATGGATCCGTAAGCATAAAAAATCTAAGTGCCTCGTGCGATCTTGTTTTACGTTAACACGATCGACACGTTTATGACATTCGGCGGCGGCGCTCCAATTAGCCCGCTCCAAGCTCTTAACCAATCAGAGAGCCAAACGCGGAATCGTTTCGATCGCGTTAACGAAAAATCAACTCACACTCAACGCACAGTTCTAGTGTTCTTCATACTTTGGGTAGCATGTTACAGTACGGCCGTTTTAATTTGGCGACCCTGAAGTTTGCGCAGAAGGCTGCGCACGAACGTTTTTTAGGAACAAAATGGTGGCATGAGGCGACGTGCGCGGGGCGGAGGTGTAAGCTAGAGATTGACTCTATGTAAACACAATCGACCCTTTATTCAATCAAATATCGCAATCGATTTTTATCGATTTGGAATTTATTGATTTTTGTTTATATGACTTAATGAACGAAATAGATTTACAAACATAGTAAATGTTGTCGTTAGTAAACGAGATTTCGACTTTAATAATAAAAAAAACTAATAATATTATATTTTCTTGGTTGAAAGACATGATTTAGTTAAATATCAGTTAATTATAAACGACTACTACAATAACGACTGTGTGAGAATATTTTAAACCTCCTTATAAAATTTAATAAAATATATTTTTATAATTAGATTTCAATCGATTTGAAAAATAATCGATTAAACAACACCCTCAGACATGTATATTGGACATCCCTTTTTCTTTACTCCGTAAAACTTCGTGCATAATCGGCAATGCTCGGGACGCGGTAATGAGTCTCAGTCACCCGTTAGCATTGGTGTCGTGTTCGTGTCGCTGTCTCTGTCTTGAGCACAGGCGGTGACAAAGTTTTCGTTGGTTTTTATTAATACATTGTTAAGTTTTTTGTGTAGTGTTAGGTTTGTTTCTTTAATTCATAAGTTATTTTTGTAGCTTTCTGTCTCGAAGTGTTTTAATATTTATTTTATTTGTACTTGGTCCCTGTATTAGTAAAATTTTATTCGTATTTAGGTTTTAAAAAAATAACGTCAATAACAGTTTTTTTAACGACTGTACATGCGCTAAAGTTCGCAGAGCCTATGTTCACGGTCGTCAAGTTAGAACGGCCGTATTATAAGCCCGTTCCCAGCTGTCATTTTAAACGTAAGGGGCTTTTACCTAAAATAATTTCCCTTAAGTTAATTCATGCTTCTGGTATTAATAAATTAATTTATCTCAAGCTTTATAAAGCCCTTACTTGATTTAATACAATAAAGTCATCACCCGATACCGAGTTACCCAGTTAGTGAGCCGTGGATGTCAGTTGAGCTGCATTCAATCAGAATGGAGGCCACCTTATTTGAGAAAGGACGGAAATATTCCTGTCTTATCACATATTAAGACCAGCTTCTACCAACAGCTTCGCCCGCCTGAAATTAGGTTTCTCTGGACTTTAAGACCTCTCTATTTTAAAAAAATCCTCTCTTGGTACTCGCCTACATCATAAAGGAAGCATCATATTTCACAAATATAGAATAAGGTCTCATTAAACTAGTGCGCCTCACCATCAACGATTGCATCACTGCTTATCATCAGGTGGGATCGCAGTCCACCACTGGTTTATATCAATTAACTCCTAGTCGCAGTAGTTTCAGCTGTGCAATGATATGTCAGTCAGTATGGAATGTTACTCACCATGTCCTAACCTAATAAGATGCGCGAGTCGTCTCTCATTCAGTAGATTCCTCAGCGTCCTGTTCAGCAGACAGTTGAAAGCGTCGTCGATGAGATCCTTCGTCAGCGCCAGCAGGGAGCCGGCCACGTGAGCGATCACGCCGCGGACACGGATCACTTTTATTACTGGAACAAAAGAATATTAATTTAATAATGGTGGTTTAAGGACCCGAACCTGTCATGTACACCACAACCCGAAGTGGGAGCTGGCCCACACGCTGAGGGGAAAGCAAAGTTAACCTCTCTTTTTACGAATCTTCACTTAATGAATGCGAGATGATTATCTTAGACATTCGCATCTATCAAAAAGTCGTGCGTACAGCTAAGGAGGGGAATTACCTGCTGGAGTCTGTGTTTCCTGATAGCTACAACTGGGGGGTTTTTAAGTCAAAAACGAATAGGTTACTTCTAGAAAAGTGTGCTCAATCGTCGACCGCATCATATCGCTTAGGTGAGATAGTGGTCAAACGCAAACCTATCAAAAATTAAAAACCGGCCAAGAGCGATTCGGGCCACACTCAGTGTAGGGTTCCATAGTTTCTCGTCCGTTATAATAAGTGTCCCCACTTAAGAGTTAATGAATGACAGACAACAAACAAGAACAAATACCACCAATGCCAACCGAACAATTTGACAATATAATAGCTCATACCCGTCCCGACCACATCAACTCAGGAAAAATCTTAACAGCGCGAAGTAGCCCAAAGTACAGTGCCATCTCTGGGAAATTGGGTTGCTAATTTATACAAACTCATTTATGATGGTTATGTATGTTTGGTTTTCGTTGGTAATTTTGGATTGCGTGAATCGATTTACAGAATTCTTTTTTTGAAAGAAGATACGTTCAGGATAATAAAATATGAAAACTATGTTAAAAAAATGCTTGCATATACGTTCAACTTAAACTTAGTTCAGAGATTATTTTGTACAACTTTTCAAAAACTGTTCAATCCATCAAGTTCAAAATAATTTTCCTAGAAAGTATTTATAAAATTCTACTTTTGTGACTTTTTTCATATTTTCTAAACATGTTATTTAAAAAAAAATGTGTGGCCACCTTTAACTTTACGTTTAAGGTGGACACACATTTTTTTTTTACTTTTGTAGCGATTTTTACCGAAAATATTAACATTATCAAGAAAAGATTTTAGTAAACCCCTATTCATTTTTAAATACCTATCCAACAATATATTACACGTCACGGTTGAATGAAAAAAAAACCCTAATAAAACATATTTTTCCACTTTTTATTTGGCTAATTATTTTTGAGGCGAATAGCAACTTATTAAGCGACTAACTACTTGTTACAAAAAAAATAACTTGGTAGCGATTAAATATTTTTAACACAATTATATTATATGAGCTGCAAAAAGCAAGGATCTATAAAAACTAAATAATGGCTGCTACTTTAAAATAGCAAATATATTAAACAGGGCCAATAAAATAATAGTCGAGGTATTAAAAATATTGACTCTGGCGGCTAAAGTTGTTTTCACCATTGTCTAATTATCTAGTCGCAAGCAGATTCATCATTTTGAACAGGGTGAAATAGGTTAGGTTAGGTTAGAACTGTGGCCAACCGCGCTACGTCCAAGTCGCTCGCAGTGAAACTCAAAATAAAGCTGCTACTTTATACTTAAAATGCTACTTCACTGTATCTACCGACCTATTATTTTTGCTACCCATTTTAAATATTTTTAAAACCCTAAATCAAATTTGTTTGTCGCCGCATTAAATACATGCCTTTTTTTTACCACTTTGTCGGCGTGATTCATATACATATTGGCCACCAAATTTCAGCTTTCTAGTGCTAACGGTCACTGAGATTATCCGCGGACGGACAGACCGACAGACAGACTTGGCGAAACTGTAAGGGTTTCTAGTTGACTACGGAACCCTAAAAAGGGCCTTTTTCTTTAGTGTCTTTGACTTCGATACTAAGTCCCTTGAGCCATGTCTTCGTATGAATAGTATTTTTTTTACCATTAGAATATGGATGTACACATTTTAATCTTATTGTAGTATTTGGCAGCAAATGTATCAAGTCAACCTTCTCGGCAAACTTCGCTGGGGTAGTCAAGACTACAATAAAATTCTCAGCTCCATTTTACTGAGATCGCGCCTGTTTCAATGATTCCACCTATTTTCTAGTTGCGCAGATAACATTTCGATAATATTTTTTGGTTCTTTTGCAATAACAATGACGGCAGCAGTGAGTGGCAGTTAGCTGTTTTGTCAGTGGAACAGTATTAAGCTGGTTTCACTATAATTAAATACTCACACGCATACATAAGACACTGCGTGAAGCCGACCACGCTGCTCTGGTACTCTGTATCCACACTACGCACTACGGCGGTCACGTCGAAGTTGTTGTTGAACACGCTCGCGTGAATGTTGCGCACGCGTCGTGGTCGTTTCGTTTGTACTTCTACGGCTATGTCTTCGCTCATCTCTTGCGCTTCTTCCACATGAGATGTGCCTTGCTTTCTAGAGAGAGAATTGGATTATGATTTTAAACAGAAATTTATACAAAGGGATTTTCTTATCGTATAGTCAGGCAACTACCACTTTTTTTTTCAGTCTAAGTCAATAATAATAATTTATAATAATTTATTTAAGGACTTTTACAAAGAAACACATAAACCAAATTTATAAATACTTAGTAGTACTAATTTCTAAAAACTGACTAGACTTAAACCACTGACTGACTACTACGTAGTTTTTTGTGCAGTTTTGCTGAACTGGACCTATTTGAAGCGGCCGTGAGACAAACATTATGTCAATGTTCTTTATCAATCTTAAGTTTCTAAATGTTTTTTCTTTCTAATTTTTTTTTTTCTATACTTTACTCCGGTGAAAATATAATACGACGAAAAGAAAATGTGTATCGAAATATATATTTTTTTTATTGTTATAAACTAGTGCTTGACTGCGATCCCACCTGATGGTAAGTAGTGATGCAATCGTTGATGGTGAGGCGCACTATTGCGCATTGAAATACTAACGAAAATTATCCAAAGGGAACATATTCCTGAGATAAAAAGTATAATAATAATATAATAATAATATTCCACAGCTATCACACAATGCCGTCTAGTCCCAAGCTAAGCAGAGCTTGTGTTATGAGTACTAGATGACTGATAAACAAACTTATATATTTTTAAATACATACATATTATAGATAAATAGCACCGAGACACAGAAAAAATGATCGTGCTCATCACACAAACATTTGTCCTGGGTGGGAATCGAACCCACGACCTGCGGCATAGCAGTCAGGGCCACTAACCACTAGACCAACAGGCCAGTCAGTATATATCCTATGTATGTGCTATTCCAAGACCCGTACTACCTATGTACCAAATTTCATTGAAATCCGCTCTACCGTTCGAGCGTGAGAAAGTAACAAACATACATACACAAACATTATAAAGAGGAAAGATTTGTAATAATTTTGGTTTATGATGAATAAACACAAAAACTACCGGACCGGTTTTAATAATTCTTTTACCAGTAGAATGCTACTTTAACTTTGAGTGACATAAGCATATATTATCTACTATCACGCGGACGAAACCGCTGGTAGAAGCTAGTATTATATACATTAACATCGATTTTAATAATTACTTCAATTAATAACCATGTGAAACAGCTGTTGTGGATTTAATTTTGGCGGACGAACTGAAAAATTATTATCAATGAGCGCTAAACACCGTCGGCGCGTGTGCGCAGCTCGATGACCATGTATTTCTACGGACAACCAGGTAACATAACAAGCTTATAACTTTATGATTTTTCTCGATACGGTTTTGAAATTTTGTACATAGATTCTTTACATATAAAAATACTAGACACGTGTTCCAGGTTTCGAATAAACTAAAAATAATGTTGTATATTTACATTATACACACATTTTATACTTACAAAGCCTGATACCGCTCAATATCTGAAGACACCAAGAGATTCCTCAGAAAACTCTCCAGATGTTGTCCTTTTTCTTTCCGCAACCTATGGGCTACACTCTGGTATATATTGCCTAAGTCACTACTCGTAGCGTTCAACGTTGAAGCCTGCACGACGATGGAAAAGTCACCATCTTCTGTGAGGAATATTCGGAGAAGTTCGCTGGTTTGCAGTAGACTCTTCTGTAGGAGACGCTGGAGAAAGTCTTCGTATTTGTAGCGGAGTGTTTCTAGGGGACTGTTGTCTCTGGAATTGGAGAGATGATTTTTTATGAATTTCTCTTTTATTCAGCTTTTTACTTAGAATTTCAATTCCACAATTCAGCTAAAATTACCTTTGACTTAACCCCGATTTCCGATTTAAGTATTTGAAGTTGAGTATTTCTCAAATTCTACTTTAGCCAGAAAACCTGTCAAAATTCAAGTTTTAAGTAGGGTTTGAGGCGTTCTTTACTCAAAATACTCAACTCAGAAACCCGCCGAAAATTAGTCAAACTGTTTTATGAATATTTGAAAGTGAGAGAGAGACTGACTCTATCTTGAAAATTTATTAAATAGATTGACAAATTATTCTAATTAAAGGAAAAATAATTACAATTTATTCTAGTGAAAAAGCTAAGTGTAGTAGTCTAGTAGGGCCGATTCTAAGATTAATCTTAATGTAGATTAGCATAACATCCTACCTCCGGGAGGGTAGCGTGAGGTCTAGAAGCAGCCTGTCTCCATGGAACTCGTGCAGCTTGCTCCGCAGCAGATGGAAGTCGTGCTCGCTGCGCTCCACGCTCCACAGCGACGCGCCCGCGCCGGCCTCCACGCGGTGCACGGTGAGGGTGAACACTTAATGTAGATTAGCATAACATCCTACCTCCGGGAGGGTAGCGTGAGGTCTAGAAGCAGCCTGTCTCCATGGAACTCGTGCAGCTTGCTCCGCAGCAGATGGAAGTCGTGCTCGCTGCGCTCCACGCTCCACAGCGACGCGCCCGCGCCGGCCTCCACGCGGTGCACGGTGAGGGTGAACACTTAATGTAGATTAGCATAACATCCTACCTCCGGGAGGGTAGCGTGAGGTCTAGAAGCAGCCTGTCTCCATGGAACTCGTGCAGCTTGCTCCGCAGCAGATGGAAGTCGTGCTCGCTGCGCTCCACGCTCCACAGCGACGCGCCCGCGCCGGCCTCCACGCGGTGCACGGTGAGGGTGAACACTTAATGTAGATTAGCATAACATCCTACCTCCGGGAGGGTAGCGTGAGGTCTAGAAGCAGCCTGTCTCCATGGAACTCGTGCAGCTTGCTCCGCAGCAGATGGAAGTCGTGCTCGCTGCGCTCCACGCTCCACAGCGACGCGCCCGCGCCGGCCTCCACGCGGTGCACGGTGAGGGTGAACACTTAATGTAGATTAGCATAACATCCTACCTCCGGGAGGGTAGCGTGAGGTCTAGAAGCAGCCTGTCTCCATGGAACTCGTGCAGCTTGCTCCGCAGCAGATGGAAGTCGTGCTCGCTGCGCTCCACGCTCCACAGCGACGCGCCCGCGCCGGCCTCCACGCGGTGCACGGTGAGGGTGAACACTTAATGTAGATTAGCATAACATCCTACCTCCGGGAGGGTAGCGTGAGGTCTAGAAGCAGCCTGTCTCCATGGAACTCGTGCAGCTTGCTCCGCAGCAGATGGAAGTCGTGCTCGCTGCGCTCCACGCTCCACAGCGACGCGCCCGCGCCGGCCTCCACGCGGTGCACGGTGAGGGTGAACACTCGCACTGTTCCGCGCCGAGGTGGGGCTTGCTATGAGAGAAAAGCATATTCACTCACTAGCTTTTGCCTGCGGTTTCGGCTGCGTGAAAGAAAATTATTCCAAGGAAACATACTCCCAGGATAAAAAGTACATGCTATTCTAGAACATCATCTACCCGTGAGCCAAAGGGGAATGAAACTTTTCCGATACATCGCTGCCATATTTTTGTTTTCGACTCGGTCATATCTTAAAAAAACTATATGATAAATCAATAACAAAAAGAATTATGTCTACCAACCGTAACAAAACGAAGTTAGAGACTATTCAGTACATTGCTATAGTTTGTTATCAGGTGTTATTTTTCTTAAATAAAAATACTGTGTGTCAGATATTTTAATTTGTTAAATATAGTTTTACGTTTCGGTTTTTATGGTGAGTACGCATTAAATAATGTCAATCACTATCACAACACTAACGCGTATCTTTTCGATTCGTTTATCACTTATTTTACTAGTTTTAGTGATGAAAAACTACAAGTGTGAAAAAAATATAACAGTAATAACCAAATTAATCTATTTTATCAATAGAAACCTCAAAATATACTACGTATACGTATTATATTTCAATTTCATTATAACGGAAATAGGTAACGCCTGACAAAAATATACTAGCAAAGCTTCTGAAATACGTATCATCATTCAGTTACGGTTTAAAGACCTGGTTCTTTTTGCTATTGATTCCTCTAACATATAACCTAAGTTTCATTTCTGGCGAAAAAAGTAAATCATGCCATTAGTTTGCATTGGCCTTTCTAAATCCGTTCAGCCGTTTGAGCGTGAAGGAGTAACTTACATATGTACACACACACACACAAACATATACATACGTATACATACATAGAAACTCTTGCCTTTAAATATTAGTGTGGTTTACATTAATTTTATACACACTCACATAATCTATCCATCTCTTCTTTGACCTCCCTCTCCCTATTCGTTCATTTACATATATACTCATAACTCTTAGTCACCTGCATTCCATCCCACCTCTTCTCAAACTAACGAAGAAGCCACTATTCACTGACCAGAAACTACTCACAGTGACTGAAAAGTTGAACTTTTCAACACCCGGCGCCACTTTCAAACTTCCTCTAGTGTACTCGTTTCTCATCATCCATTCTCGTCACTCCACACATTCAAAATAATGAGTACATAAATGTAGTAATTTATAAACTAAAAAAAACTCACCAACTTAGTCTCAACATTAGTCAACACAACTTTGTAAGTGCTCAAGTCGTGTCCCTTCTCCGCATCCTCAACCGTTAGATTATCTAAATACTTCAAAATATCCATATTATCAACCCCATCGCCCTCTGAATCGTCACAATTCGTGTAGCAGTCTAGCACTTGTCCGTCTACTGTCTGTGGTTTTAGTGCCCCTTTTATTTTATGGCCCAGTTTTAGAGCCGTGTTTAGTAGCCTTTCGTGTGGTCTGGAAAAGAAAAATATGGATAAATGATATTTATTTTGCAAATTGGTTATATGTAGCTACATCGAAGGACTGAAACAATTTTCCTGCTGCGAAAGACCGTAGAAGAATATTTGTTGAAGGGAAGACCCGTCCAATTACAATTTAGGTTCAATGCTAGAGTGAATAGGCTCTCAAGAGATGATGAGATGCAATCGTTGATGGTGAAGCGCACTAATTTAGTGCGCCTCACCATCAACGGTTTACCATCAGGTGGAAACGCAGTCAAGCACTAGTTTATATTATTTGTAAAAAAAAAACCCGGAAGTTAGGCCGCGTTCCCACTATGCCGTAACGGTTAATTTATCGTTGGACGACTATCGTCTCTATCTGTTCCCATTATAACAATTGTTTGTCGTGGCCAAGATAGATAATCGCAATAACATCACGATCATGATTTACCGTCACTGTTTAGTCTTGACAATTTGTTTATCGTTTTACGACTATCGTGCTAGCCGTTACCACTACATTCGACAGTCGTAGACGACAGTTAATCGTGTGGTGCTATATGTGAACACTTTCATTTAAATATATATGTTGCAGTCAAAACTCTGAACCAGTCAAAAGTACTATTGACTAGCAAAATCAGTCAAAAGTACTTTTGACTGAACAAGTTGGTCAAAAGTGGTTTTGACTGAAAATGATTGGTTATTAGTACTTTTGACTGAAAATTTGCGGTTAAAAGTACTTTTGACTGACGCTCTTTGTCAAAAGTAGTTTTAACTGCAATAAAGCATCAGTCAAAAGCACTATTAACTAGTTAGATGTGAATAAAAAAGATATTTATTAAATGTGAAATCCTTTATTAAGAAAAATTTGGTATTACAATTAATACAAAGAAAACATACACTTAAAAATTGTCATTAAAATAGGAAATCAGAAAATTACGTTCGTCGCTTTTCTTAATTTTTTTTTAACTTTAATTGAAATAATTTTATGCCCGCGATCTTCTTGCGCCTGCATCTCAATAAAACTGTTCATTTCAGTGCCCAGGATCGGTTTCAAAACCCTCTTTTTCTTGATTTTCTTCTTTTGGCATACTTCGTACATTGATAAATATAATTTTCATTTCTTTTGTAACAATAACTTACTTTTTTTCCGTTTCATTCTTAAGTCTATAGCGATCACCATGCCCTATAGAAATATGGGCAGCATCAATAATCTCGTAGATTTCCCCAGCCGGCAAAAAATATTTGATAGGTTCTGTGTTTGTAATTAATTTTTTTATACTTACCACAAACTTCAATGATGTTAAAACGTTTTAGTCTACGTACTTTAATGGTTTTTTATTTTCATCAAATTTCACGTCTTCCTCATCCATTGCGAAGTTCTCAAATTTTTCTTTTATCATCACATTGAAATGACTATCTATCATTTCTTCTATCGCTAAAATTCTTTGCAAAAAGAACTTCTTTTCGTAGTCACTCATTTTTGTTCTAATATCAGCACGTTCTCCACTAATAATGAGTAATATAAAAGTTTATATGTGTGTTTGTCGCATTTTATCGACCACCTTAACTTTTTAAGAGTTTTGACTGATACTACCAGTCAAAACCACTTTTGACGGAATCACTTAGTCAAAAGTACTTTTAACTGTTATTTTAGTCAAAATTATTATTGACTAAAGCAAACGGTCAAAAGTACTTTTGACTGATTTTGCTAGTCAATAGTACTTTTAACTGGTTAAGAGTTTTGACTGCAACATATATACCACAGCACTTAAAACTAAACGATTATCTGCCGTCACGACAAAATGGGAACGCGGCCTTAAAGTTTATTTTAAAGTCCGTACCGTAAACATGTAATGATCAAATCATAAGAGAACCATGTAGGTTAATCTTTTGAGGAAAGGACCACACAGATTTGAGCAGATCCAGACAGTGCAAGCATTTATCAAATATCTTGTAGCTCAAGTTAGAATTTTAAAGAGCTCAATGATTTTTTCAAAATATCTTAATTTATATCGATTGAAAATTATGAAAATATGTTACTTTCATTTCATTCTTTCCCAGGAATCGATACCTAATGATAAAAAAAACCGGCCAAGTGCGAGTGGGACTCGCGCACGAAGGGTTCCGTACCGTCCGAAACAAAAAAAAAACACGTTTGTTGTATGAGAGCCCCCTTAAATATTTATTTTATTCTGTTTTTTAATATATTGTTTTAGCGGCAACAGAAATAAATTATTTGTGAAAAATTTCAACTGTCTATCACGGTTCATGAGATACGGCCTGGTGACAAACGGACAGCGGAGTCTTCAAGGGCTAATTTCAGTACAAAGGTTTTTCCATTATGAATGTTATGAACTGTTTCAATTTCTGTATTCGATTTTATCATTAAGGGCCTGTCTGCACAGCGATATTTCACCGCGAGATTTTTATTCTTGTGTATTATATTCCGCGATCGGAATTACACTAGTACACACTGCAAATCAAATTTCGAACGATTTTAGTCAGTTCAATGCTGTTTCCGGCTGAGACGCACGTCTAGAATGGACAATCGAACAAAAATTGTACATAGCGCCGCTGCTGCAGGACTGAGCAAAACGCGCGAATTTTATTTCGCAGTGCGGACATAGCCATAACTACTCTATAATGCACAAAACATTCGAGCGGATTTATTTCCGCATCGCATCGCGTCAAATATGCATGAAATCACAGATTCTTTATCACGCGATTTTTTTAACTCCTGTGCGGACACTTCCATAAGATTCAATGAGTTACAAAATTACGAAAAAAAAACCACAAGGTGAAATATCGCTGTGCGTACAGGGCCTCAATAAAAGTGCAAGAGCTGCGGAATTGTTCGAAAGAGTTCAGAAGCAACCGGGATGGGTTTTAGTCAGTAGTAGTCTTACACTCCTCCCGCCACCCAGAAGAAGCTATTTGATGACGTTTCACCCTCAAAAAAAGGTATATAAAAGTCATACAATTTCTAAGAAAAAAATAAACAAACACAGACTTACTTTTTGACCATCTGCTTTTGATACCCCACAGGTATCCTGCTTCCCAATAGTAAAAAGTAGAACTGTAAACAATTATACCCGCTTTAATTTTATTGATCATAAAGATAGCACAACAACATACATTTTTAACAACAACGTTTACAATATTTATTAGTAATTACCTCCTCACTATGTAAAAACTTAGGCAGCCATAGTTTTTCTAATACAGCATGTGACTGCCTTGCTGCTTGGTACAATGCCCGACTGGTTTGAAACCTGAAAAAAAGTACTATCAAAACGATGGAAAATTAACACGAGTAATTTTGTCTGTGTCATCCAAAGCATGCATAATATCATTTGTGAAATAAGAAGCTAGATAGGCTGCCTGGTAGAGAATGCCTTGTTGCATTAAGTCCGCCTACGTACAACTACTGTACATGAAGTTTAAATATTAAATAAATAGGCGTGGGCAAAGTGAACATTTTTGCGATTGAAACATTTGCATCTGAATCACTGAAATGTTCCGAAACACTATTGTAGCGCGCTCGCGTAAAGTACCAAAATACTAGTCTTTGGATATTATATTCCTGAAACATGTAGGCACATTGCTTACGTCATCGATAACGCGGGCGCCCGCGCCGCTGACAGCTGATCGGCTGAAAGCGCGCGCGCAAAGTTTAAAGTTTCAAACAGCTGATTTGTTATTGTGATTAAACCAATTAGTATAAAAAAAGTTTCTTTGGGAAAGTTGTTTGTAATCATGAGTACAATCACATGTGTAAGTATCGGTCACTAATTACCAGTCACGCTATATTATACTCTATACCTCTACGCATTCCTGAGATAAAAGGTCTTAACAGATGGACGGACGGACGGAAGGACAATAAAGTGATCCTATAAGGGTTCCGTTTTTTCCTTTTAAGGTATCCTTTATAGGTGTTTTCCTAAAAAGCTACAGACACCTTCCAGTGTCAATATAAATTCAGTATAAAAAAGTCACAGGCCTCCAAAACGTGGACTGATCAACTGGTAAGAGTCGCGGGAATGCGATACACACATTACCGTTCGTTGTGGTGACACTTGGGGGAGGCTTATGTCCAACAGTGGACGTCTTTCTGCTGAAATGAGGATGAAGCCACATTACTTGTTGATACTGTTATCGTGCTGCAACAGCGCCTGCAGCTCCTGTGCCAGCTCGCCGACGATGGGCAGCGGGTGCCCCACCGACAGGTACGTGCTGTACATCACGCGAGCCTGCCGCAGGAGCGACTCTTCCTCTGAACTGTTTATGTCAGGGTTCAGGATTTTTGTTTGAAATGATTCTGCAAAAAAATAAATGGATTGGAACTACAACTTTCAAAGGGACGTATCGACAATGCACCCGTTTATATTTAGGCTTAACGTTAGTAAGCTGGTTTGACGAACGCAAAGTGGGCATACAATGCGGCATGCAGTAACAATGAGGATCAGTCATGATTTTTGTTGAGTATGCAGACTTATAGCGTCAAAAAAAAAAAAACAGTAAAAACTGTGAAGAAATTATTTAAATCAGACCGAAAATGACGAAGATACAGCAATTTTAGTGTATTAGTTCCAGTAACGCGACCGAAAATGAAGCGACTCGCTGTGACGTCATCTGTCTTGATCGGTCTCGACCGGCGCCGCGGCGAATGACTACGATCAAGCCGTTCATCACACGGATCATGACAGATGACGTCATTGTAAACAGTCCAGCGAGAGCGCGCGGTTCCAAGTAGCCGTTCAGAAACGGATTTTAATAATTTAAAAAATTAAATGCTCAGTAAATTATTACTCATACGATGTACTTAGTAAAAATCGGATTTGCTATTATGTGATTGATCCTCATTGAGTACTTTTTTGTACATTTTTTATTTGAAAACCTCATCAAAATTGGTTATAATTATTTTTCTTATAAAATGTTGCCCAACATTATTACTCCTGCATCGTGAATGCCTTCATATAAACATGTGAACTCACATACACAAGATACCTAGTATCACCTACCTATAGACTAAACAAATATTTGTTCCGTGCGGGAATCGACCCGTGACACGTGTCCTTCAGTTGCCCGTTGCATTCTAGGAATACGGGTTTCCTTTTCAGAAATTCCCCGCGGTCCTAGCTAGCGGGCATCGGTCCTGCTGGGCTACTACGGTTTGTTGACATCTCCTTGAGGAGCACGTGGATCACTACTCGCTGTTGACGACTGGGATCGGTCCGATCAATTACCGGACGGCCGGAAGGTAAGCTACCCATTGCTCGACGTCCGCGAGCCCGCGTCTACCGTGGCTGGTAGTCGGGTTCAGAATCTTGGCGGCTGGCGCGTGAGGACATTCATTCCCTCACGCGTGCGGTTTTCTCCTTCGCTAGCATTATTACTTCGCAGAAGGAGGCCACCGCCTGCCATTCCTCCTCGCTTCGGACCATAGCCCAAACAACTGGAATTAGGTCTGGATTATGAACACTTACTAATGTCGTTATAGAAGTTAAGCAAGTGCAGGTGGCTGGTGGTCTTCATGAACTGCAAGAACGCGAAGAAGTGTTCCTGCTCTGTTATTACGACGTCCAGTTCAATGCGCAGTAACTTGCAGCGTTGGCTGTAGATCGATTCTGTTTGGCGGACGAATGTTTCCAGGAATTCAACCTGGGGGAGTAATAAGAAGAGTTAGTTATAGCGTCCTTGAAAATACTAACCCAAGTAATCTACATATATAAAAGTCTATATATATATATATATATATAAGAGAAAGAAGAAGAAGAAGAAATACTAATCACTGATTAAACACGAAATCTCAGACACTATAACACCTACAAACTTAAAATTTGGCAGATAGGTTCCTACAAACCACACAACAACAAGACTTCATTCTTTAAAACTATTAGTATAAAAGTGTACACAGCTATCACATACAATTTACCTTATAGTTAGGCGTGGAGGGTAACTGCGCCATAGTTTCATCTCCAGTGGCCAATATGATGAGCGTGTTCAATATATATGGGTCAGCTAACACGTCAGTCAGAGATAGCAACACCCAGCCAGCGAATATCTCCCTTATTAACACGCGGAATACACTAAAACAAAGAAATACAGACTTTATAATCTTGACAGTAAAGATGATATTAGTATGAAGAGCGTGGTCAATATATACGGATCAGCTAACACATCATTCAATGACCCAGGGAGCGAATATCTCTCTTAACTCTTCCAATATTTATAAATTTATTAAAAAAAAGTAATTTGATTATAAAAGTGGCTGTGGCTGAGGAGCAGGACCGGCATTTAACCAAGCGTTTTTATCTTCCAGTTTATAATACGCTTGTCTACATAGTGGGCGGGTGTTTTTTAACCTTTTGAGTAGCGTAATTAGAGACACAATAGAAAGACAATGACCGAGTGAACGCCGGCTTTCGCTCGGGGTTTAATGAATTTACATGAGACACTAAAATTTTCATGAGAACAACGAAATATAGACTTTATAAACTTGTTACTAAAAATATTTTTTTTATGATGAACGTGTTCAGTAATATACGGGTCAGTTAATACGCAGAATACACTGGAAGAGAAATGGATTTTATTGGCCATTAATTAAAGATGAAAGTATAATGCGATTCAAATAAGAATAGGAACGCCAATGATCTCTATCTGTCAAATGTTACTTAAAAAGTACGTTTTGCAAAAAACCTTTTTTGCGTATTAATAAAGGTTTTTTTTTATTTTGTTTAACCGAGTCTTAGTAATATTTAAGTAAACTAAAACATTATTACTTAATCTTTTGCTGAATATATTATTTATGTCATTTTTTTTATTTATTATCGCAGCAATTTTGATGAAACAGGCACCTTTTTAGACATCGTAGTTATTATTTTCTTCACAGTATTATATATTGTAAGTTTTAGTAAAGTTTGAGGCATAAATAAACATATTTTTTATCCTATCTTCTAAAAAATGTTTTGTCTATGGATTTTTATTTTTGGAGCTAACCGGATCTTATCACGAGCTAATGAAATAGTTCATTATGATATTCCTAATCTACTTAGCATACCATTATGCTAACAACAAACCATTAAAGTGCTAATTTAAATCTCGTAAAAGTATCATGAACATGTTAATAACTCAAGTGTATGTGTAATAATGAGAAATCCTTGCGTGTCTATCTGTCTATATGAACGCGATGAACTTTAAAACTGCTTAAAGAATTTTCATGCGGTTTTCATCTTTAGATAGAGTGATTATTAAGGAAGGTTACACACAAATACACCTAGTATAATAAATGCATATTATACTAGAGAAAACCGAGATTTTCAAAAGGGGAATGAAACTTTTCCCATTCTTAGGCCATATCTTAAAGGGCTGTATAGTAAATCAATAGCAAAAAGAATTATGTCTATCAACCGTAACCAAACGAAGGTAGAGACTATTTAGTATATTGCTATAGTTTATTATCAGGCGTTATTTTTCTTAAATAAAAATACTGTATGTCTGATATTTTAAGTTTCTCATTGTTAAATATAGTTTTAGTTTCGATTTTTATGGTGAGTACGCATTAAATAGTGTCAATCACCATCACACCATTAACGCGTATCTTTTCGATTCGTTTATTACTTTTT
Organism: Mythimna vitellina; assembly: GCA_949316375.1. Lineage (NCBI taxonomy): Eukaryota > Metazoa > Arthropoda > Insecta > Lepidoptera > Noctuidae > Mythimna > Mythimna vitellina. The sequence goes on along the minus strand of OX438701.1, from coordinate 20,886,034 downwards.
TTTACTAGTTTTAGTGATGGAAAACTGCGAGTGTGAAAGAATATAACAGTAATAACCAATTTAATCTATTTTATTCATGGAAAGTTCAAAATATTACGGGTAACGCCTGACAAAAATATACTAGCAATGCTTCTATATTTATCTTAGTTTGGTTACGGTGTAAAGACGTGGTTCTTTTTGCTCTTGCTTCCTCGTATTGGCCTGTAACATATAACCTAGGTTTAATTTCTGGCGAAAAGAAAAAAGTAAATCATGTCAATAATTTGCATTGGCCTTTCTAACACTTGTGCGAAGCTGGGGCGAGTCGCTAGTTACATACATGCTTTAATCGTTATGTTTTTATAGCTTATAGGCTGTAGCCTTCCTCGACAAATGGGCTATCTAACACTAAAGGATTTTTCCAATTCGAACCAGCAGTTATTACAAAAATTAGCGCGTATAACTAAACAAACAAACTCTTCAGCTTTATAATATTACTAGCACTTTGCATTGCGAGAATATTTTCATGAAAACTTTAACACCCCGTAAACCGAATTTTGAGAGTATTTCTGGTGGCATAAATACTCTTAAAATTCGGTCCTTCAAATCAAATGAAATCAAAAACATTTATTTCAAATAAACACACGCATTTTTAAATTGTCAAAAAGTCAGTCAGTGAGAAAAGTGAAGCTAATGGACACATTTCAAAGCGTAAATCTTTATCTAGAAGAATGTGTAAGAAACTCCAAAATATTGTTTCTTTATTATCATCCACCAACCCGCACTGGGCCCGCGTGGTGGGTTACGGCCCATTCCCTCTCCTAGAGAGGAGGCCTGAGTCCCAACAGTGGAACATTATAAGGCCGACTAAATAAATAATGACAGTATTGTTTTACGCCTATACTTACGGATTTTGCAACTCATTATTTTTCAATAAATACGGCATGATGGCGTTAGTGATACACCTCAAGTACTTCAGCTCTGCGTTCCTATTGGCCGCGGCTGGGTGGAGCGCCATCTTGGAGTCTAGCGACACGCCCGGTCGCGACGCACATACAGAGTAGTGACGTAACGCACACGGGATTAGACGGGACGTTATGAAGCGGGCGTAGTTTATCTGAAAGAGAAGTCGTAGAACTTAATTCTAGCAAAGGTTATCTACGCTAATAAAGCTTCATTGTATGATAATGAAAAGCCAGAACTAATGTCTTGTGTAGATAACCTAATCAATCAATGATTTTCTGAAAAAAAAAAAGTAATAAGACTTGAATTTATCTGAAATCTAAATCCGAGTTTTATTTTTTTTAATAGAAGCAGGTCACAGTGATTTAGTGCTTTTATTGGTCTCAAACGTCTTCTAAATCTCTCATCTTGAGCGATCTCTGGCCAAATTTGCCCCAAAAAAAAATCTTATATTGACTTCCCAGGCACCAGTGTACCGAATTCGGTACACCTCGGCAACTTAAACCGTATTTTTACGAAATAAGGTTTAAGTTAGCTGGTACCGAAGTGTACTGAATTCAGTGCACTGGTGCCTGATATGTTGATAGGGAAATATTAAAGCAACTTTAGCATTTTTCAATGCTACTTTTTTATAATTGACAGGCTCGGGTTTGACCACAATCTAACCTGATGATAAGCAATGATGTTGTCGACGACGGAGCACGCTTACCTAGAAGTAACCTAATTACTGTTTGACTTAAATACCCTAAAATTTGTAGCAATCAGAAAACGCAATAATCAATATAAAAATAACCGAATGTCACTTAAACTAGCCTGAGAAACTACTTGACACTTATTCTCATTAACAAAATGCATAGACCAACTTTAGTTTAAAGTCAAGTCATAAGTTTGAGTTTAGGGCTTGGGCCACATTTATTGCCAAGTGTAGCAGTATAATTCTTCATGTGTATATTTTCAAAACTAGTTGGCATTCTTAGGGGCATAACCACCATTTTTTACGTGGGAAATCATCAAATAACCTCTCCTACTGTGGGCGGAGCAAGAGGATATCAGACTTTTACTAAAAGCCACCCGTCTTCTTTCAGCTGCCCTTTGTATTTCAGAGCCGCGGTGACTCTTTCGTAGAATCCCGTCACCATGGCAGGCATGGGCCAGAGCGGGCCTCATCAAAGTTGCTGAGAGGTCTTTGAGGCACGCGTAGAAAAGAACGCCTCTTCGATCCAAACTTAGTCCTTATGGACGGCGAGCTAACATTAGTGCACCCAGTGTTCACAATGTCATTAGGGCATACTCATACCTTAATAGCTCTCTGCAGTAAGCAAGCAGAAGCGTATCTAAGCTGGTAGCGCAGCTCATCCACAAAGAATGGCTGCAGCGTCACCTTGCTGTACCACGAGTTGATGAACTGATCCAATATTGTGTTGTAGAACTGCAATAGAAAAATAAAGTCGTTACAATCGACTCTTCTGGATAGACACAGTTTATAATAGTAGTTTGGCCCTTGTAGCCTTTAGGGACGCTACTTGTGTCGATACTCTTGCGCCATCCCATCTTCCTAGCTCGTCGTGTTGTGCTGGGGCTGCCGCTGCGGCTGCGGAGAACCTCAAGCGGCGAAAATAAAATAAGCTTGTTGGAAGTTATATTTTTGAACCGATTGAGGTTGAAATTCTCGGATCGTTTGGTCCGAGTACTCACCAATTAATTGTATAAAGATCTGTCGAAATGTCATGTTAGTACTTCGCCTGACCCAAGAGCTGACTTTTACCTTGGACAGAGGATAAGCATTACCATATAGCGTGGCAATGCCACCAGTCTTTTGGGCACATTACCAATTGACAGCGATGTGAAGGAGTTTTTTGATGCCATATTTTATTCAGTTTGTTTTTAGATGATAAAAATAAACACAATAAACTCCTAATATGGAAAGACGATAAAGAATTAAGAATATTAAGATAAAACTCATAGTAGACTTTCGCTCGTATTTGTACATGATTTATCTAATCACTGTATACAATTAAGTTTTGTTGTAAAATAATTCAGTTATTTGGCCGATTAGAGTTGTTCTCATGATGGCGTGTTAGTGCACACGAATCTTCACAAACAACGATGATCAACCCTCCTGCTGTGATAAAACAGCTATACCAACCAAAGGTCTAAATCTGACCCTACTAACAGAGAGGGCGATTAATTTTCTTGCGTTTTTCGTGACATATTCATTTTAAGGGGACTTCTAATGACGAGGCACCACCTAGCTAGGTAAAGATAATGTTATCGCTATAGATTTTTAGCTAAATCTATATATTTAAAAATCAATGCCACTTTTCGTTGTAATTTTATAACTCAAGAACGGGCTCACCTATCCAAACCAAATGTTTAGGCTTTGTTCGGACTATTTAGTAGATGTTTTATGTGAAGTTTGCACAAAATCGGTCGAGCGGTTCTTCATTTATCACATTATTAGGCGGTACGAAGTTCGCCGAGTAAGCTAGTTGTTTATAAATTGCAAAAAGAAAAAAAAATCATAAACCAAAAATACACAAACACTAGAATTTCAAACACTAATTATTCCGGTTAGCATATTATGCACGGTTATTAGTTCCAAAGGTGCAATTAAAATCTTTGTAGCACAAAGTTACCGATTTTTTTAAGTTTTAGATTTCATCAAAACTAATAGGTATTGCATAGAGTAGTTTAAATACTATTTCGTAGTAGAGCAATTATGTTTTCCATTTAAATTCATTGAATGCCCTTCCTCCCTCCCTCCCTCTAGCTTGTTGTATTTAACAAGCAATTAAACAGCTCGTCCATAAACACGATCTCATATTACTTTTATACTTTTAATTTTTTTTTTTTATCCTATATCCTAATCCTGGGTATAGTTCTCCCCCCATTATATCAACTTTTACACATTCTTAAAGTCCAGGGTTGGTAATATTATATTTTTCTTATATTCTTTATGTAAAAATATACTCAAAATAACATATCGGTATTTTTTTTAAATCGCATAATGTACTTATCATTTGCATATTTATAAGCATTTAATAACCGTAGATTTTGCATACCACAATGCGACAAAAACAAGTTTCGTGTATTATACAATGAAAAATCATAATGCTGACATTTCAAGGTGAATAAAGAAATTATGATGCGGTCTGCGTATGCGCATGGGTTGCACTAAAACCAGTAGTCCTGTTTAAATATTTATTACATACTCACTTAAGAATGTTGTGTAGGTATTTTCTATTTTGGAACACAAAATGATCAAACTTAAGCAGCTTAAAGGTAAAAAGATGATTTATGGTTATCATTCTCTGAATTATTTGAAAAAAGAATGAATTTTGAACACTTGTAGATTTCCAAAGGGAAAAATTAAAAAATGGCAAAACATCTTCACCCGTTTTTTGTTTGTTACGTTGAAATATGGCAAAAAATAAGCAAACGTCTTATATACGGAGTTTCGACTTGGTATATGTGTTTATTTACTACGAGTCTCTTGAGTCGCCGCGCAGATCAATCTCGGACACGCTCGTGTTTTTGACACCCCTCCCTTTTTTACTTTTTTTAGATGTGTTGCGCGTGAGACTAAACGTAAGTCGTTGCAAAGGATGTCGTATCGGTTACCATAGTCCGATGTGGCCTGAATGGAATATTTACTGGTGGTCATCATCGTTCCAGTGTAGACAGTGTCTCGAGGCGAAAGTCTATGTCCAGTGCGTGTTGCTAGTGATGACATATGGTTCCGAAACATGATCACTCATAATGGGTCTCATCAGAAGGCTTAAGAGCACCCAAAAGGGCTATGCTCGGAGTTTCCTTGCGTGATCGCATCAGGAATGAGTATATCCGCAGGAGAACCAACTGTGTGGCAGTGGGCAGGGCACATTGCTCGTAGAACAGATGGTCGTTGAGGCCGAAAAGTTCTGGACTGTCGACCGCGTACCGGGAGACGCAGCGTTGGAAGGCCTCCTACAAGGTGTACCGATGAACTAATGAGGGTCGCGGGAATCCGAAGGATGCGAGACGAACAGGACCGTTCGTTGTGGCGACACTTCGGGGCGGCCTATTTGTGTGTGTGTGTGTGTGTGCCAACAGTGGATGTCTTTCATCTAAAATGATGATGATAATGACCATCGTCCGACATGGCGACTAACTCGTTAACATATTATTTTTAATGTCAATTGTTGATTACAAGTATGTAGAAACAGAGGGAAAAAGTTTAAATAATTATCCGACGTTAATTTTAATAAATATTTACAATGTGTAATCAGGTTACGGGGAAACCTCACTGATAAAGTGATAACTCTAAAATTAGTCATCCCGAAAATTTTCTAGAATATTTCCGTATATCCCCAAACTGGGCAGAACAGAGTAGGGAAGTGATTAAATGTTATCGACACCTTTTTAGAGTGCAACGACAGATAAATGAACAGAAAATTAAAACCGTAATTTTTTATTTTGTGTGAGCAAGCACGTGAGGTGAAGAGGAGATATAAACGCATGTTACTAAAAAAGTTGAGAGTATTACATACGTGTGGATGGATTGAGAGGAAGGCTAGTATTGTGTAAGGAAAAGGGAGGAATTGGTAGCGTGACGGGTGACAGGAAAGAATGGAAGAAAAATACGTGCTGTACCGAACCCAAATAAAACAGGACAATGACAGGAAAACGATGATGCACGTGACGTTGATCTCGTCAAAATCAAAAAGCATTTATTTCAAATAAACCATTTACAGGCACATTTGAAATTTCAAGAGGTCAGTCAGTCAGAAAAATAAAAATAAATGATGGTACACATTCCAAAGCGTAGATCTCTATGGAGAAGAATGTGCAAGAAACTCCATGGACACTCCATGGACCGTCCATCCGTCTGATGGCGATAGCGATGATTGAGATCTACGATGAACATAGCTTATGTGGCAGTGGACAGGGTCGATGGAGCTAAAAGGTTCTAGAGTGGCGACCGCGCACCGGAAAACGCAGCGTTGGAAGGCCTCCCGCAAGGTGGACCGACGACTTGGTGAGAGTCGTGGGAAAGCGTAGGTTGCGAGACGCACAGGATTGGTCGTTGTGGAGACGCTTGGGGGAGGCCTATGTCCAACAGTGGACGACTTTCGGCTGAATGATGATGATGATGAACATAAATGCCAGAAAAATCCTGTTTGAAAAATCATGCTTTGAAGATTTTTATAAGGATGGTAGGGAACATAAACGCAGTGAGTTTTAAAAATAGTGTGGAACTCTGCCTGGTTGGTGCATTGCGCCGATTGGATGCCGCGCTGCGTGTCGCGGGTTTGATTCCCGCCCCTGGCCTGAACGCTTAAAGGTCTGTGTTGAGGTTAAGGATGAAGTGGACATTTTAAGCACGATATCACTTGAGAAAAAAAAATTTCACAGGTACAAAATTATTAAAAAAATATTACATTCGTATTCATGAAGTTATGTTTTTTTTTATTTGAACAGATTTTTTAAAAATTAATTTATATAAACTAGTGCTTGACTGCGATCCCGCCTGATGATAAGCAGTGATGCAATCGTTGATCGTGAAGCGCACAAGTTTATTAAAAGCTTCTCTAGCCTTGAAGACACCCAAATTATAATCGGACGGGAAGACCGCAACAGGTATATTGTTCCTGAGGTGTTGTTCTTGATGAGGTGGTGAAACGCTTAGTCCGGACCATAGAGATGTTAACAATGGGTGGACACTCTCCGTACGTCGGGTTGTCCGATAGTAGAAAGGCGTTGGCGGAATCAAGTCATGTTATTTAAAGGTTTTTTTTAATTATTTTTTTTCACACGTCTATCACACAACGCCGTCTAGTCCCAAGCTAAGCAGAGCTTGTGTTATGAGTACTAGACAACTGATAAACATACTTAAATATTTCTAAATACATACATATTATAGATAAATTACACCCAGACACAGAATAAATGTTTGTGCTCATCACACAAATATTTGTCCAGGGTGGGAATCGAACCCACGACCTCCGGTATAGCAGTCGGGGCCACTAACTACTATACCAACAGGCCAGTCTTCTGTGTAATTGTGTATTTATTTTTATTTACCACAAAGTAGACGTTTTATTTCATTCATGTTATGTTACAGCTGATATTCGTAATGATTGAGAGACGTAAACCATATAATGTAGGAAGTGTCATGCCGTTTGAAATAAGAGGTGATCTCACAAGCTCATAATATCAATTGTTTTGGCTTTGTGTCGCCATTGTTAAGATGTTTTTGCTCAGATATTTTTTGACCTTGATGGATTTACATTAGTTATGTGAATACTATTTTTGTTATCTCAACTAATTAACAAAGAGCAACTAAGTTATACAGAGACCAGCTTCTGTCGGCGGCTGCCAACCTGAAAGTAGGTTTCTCCAGATAAAATTTGGACCCCTGTTTCATACTTTGGGAACCAACTTTGGAAAATTGTTTTTTATTTTTTGTAATTATGTTATCGGCAATCTGTATAATACGGTATTCTATACAATACCTAGGCGATGTATAGAATACGTGTAAGTATTGTATTAAGAATAAAAAGTGTAAGTTTTAGGTATTCGTAATATTATTGTTTGTTAATAATAATAATTTTATTTGTTCCAAAAACTTGTTGCTGCTATAACAAAAAATACTAAAAAACAGAATAAAATGAATATTTAAGGGTGCTCCTATCACAATAAACATGATTTTTTTGTTCGAGTCCGACTCGAACTTGGCCGGTTTCTTTGATTGTGCTTGTCATTGAGGGGATTGGGAGTAATCGACACGCTTTGCAAGCGGGGTGGGGGTCGCAACGTGGTTGTTGCAATACATAGGGAATACTGCTCCCCATTCTCTGGTGTGTCCCTTAGTCGCCTCTGACGACCTCCATGGGAAGTGCTAGTATGTTGCTATTTTTGTCGTTGACTTCATATGGTTTTTAGCTGAAAGAATACTAAAATTGTCAAGTGTAAAAAGGAATACTCACATCCTCTATGGCCTGATCCAACTGTTTGTGTATCTGGAGCCCCACCCAGGGCTCCGCTGATACGCTCGAGTCATGTCTCTCGCAATCCTTAGACCCACAGGTCTCGCAACCCTGTAAATGCAAGACATTGTCATCAGTACAAGAAATGAGGGATAGTTTTGATGGCACTTTCAGCTGCTGCTCTTTCAACTACCTGAATAAGGTAATCCTTACCCAGGTCATGGTACGGGTACGGCTAGTGTGAAAGTAAAACCCGGGGCCCTGGGACGAATGTAAAGAAGGAACAGGAGAGAGTTTTTAGTCAGTAAAAGTCTCGACACTATCTCTTGCCCAAGAGGGCGATTTGACTTAAGATGATTTTCCCACCCAATAAAAAATAAAAATACCCAGGTCATGGTCACCATGTATATTATATTTTTATCATAAATGGGCCGGGTCAAGAATTTTTCGTCATTTTAAAAGTTTAATCCAGATCAAAACCATTTATACAGAGTTAATAATATTATTAGTTGATGCTGATGATGATGAATAAATAAATTGCTATTTTTTTTTTTTTGTATAATGCTAAGAGGATGAATCATATTTGTGATTACTTGTGGTACTCAGAAAGGTTTGAAAATCAATAAGTGGTTAAGTAATAAACAATAACAAATGACTCACTAAATAACCAATTATTGAGTTGAGATGACTAAACACTTAAACTATTTGGGATATATCATGACTCATTTGTGGCCTCCCATTTTTTAAGATATCTATTATCTAAACTGATTTTAGAATCCTCAAGGAAAGCGTAAATAAAGTCGCCCTAAGCAGACCTGGTGAATAACAGTCATCGCAGAGGCGAAGAACATAGGGAAGACCTAGAGCGAAATGAAGCACGAAGCTCAAGACTGAACGGTAGTCTCTTGCTGGTTCTTCTCCACAGGAAACAACCAATTGGAACCATGCACTAGCTTCTAAAGTTTTATAAGTGCCCATGCAGGCCTATTTGAAATAAAACATTTTGAATTTTATTTATTTATTTGAATTTTTAACAGGATGTCGGCACACTGTGCATACCTTCTGCCCCATCAAGTCAAGTCAGTCAAATTGATTTCAATATTAGTCTATTTTGTTTAAAAAAAAAACAGTTGTTTTGAAGATGGTAAAATTGTTTTCTTATGTTTGTTAAAGTTCTTGCACTAATAGGAAGTTACACTAATTCTGAGCATCGTAAGCAGCTTTCATCTCTGAAAATGGGCTGATACTGTAGAGCAGTCTTCTGTCTTCATAAATGACCATACTAAAGAAATTTATATACCCAGGTCAATCAATATCCATACTATTCATAAATGTGAATTAATAATAAGAATAACATAATAATAATATTCCACAACTTTCACACAATGCCATCTAGTCCCAAACTAAGCAGAGCTTGAGGTGTGATACGAGACAACTGATAAACATACTTATTTATTTATATATTTCTAAATATATACATATTATAGATAAATTACACCCAGACACAGAACAAATGATCATGCTCATCATACAAATGTTTGTCCTGGGTGGGAATCAAACCCACAACCTCAGGCATGGCAGTCAGGTCCACTCACTACTAGACCAACAGGCCAATCAAATCTTAATTTGTTTTGTTTGTCATGATGAGACAGAAAAGTGTGCAGTAGTAATTAACTAATAATCTAATCTACCTTTTGATAATGATAGTTTAAAATCAGGTCAACAGGAGCTACTTAATTCAATACAAGATTTTATTGCTTGCTAATTAACAATCTAATTTTTTTTTGTTAATGAAGGTATTGTAATTATTTTTGCATTGTTTTATATTCAATTTTAGATTACACACACAGAAATTTTATGTTTGAAGGTGTACAACTCTATAATGATCTGTCTGGAGAAATGAAAGATTGTGAGACTGTTTGATATATTCAAAAACTGTTTTGAAAAGTCATGTTTTGGAAAGTAATAAACTTTAAATTACCATTGAAGATATATAACTTATTAATGTAAACTAATTTTAAGTTATTTTGGGTTAGTAAATTCTTTAAACTTCAAAAAAAAATTATAGAGTTGTTGAGAATTGCCTCCATTCAAAGAAAAGGAAAAAACAAATAATTAACAGTGACTAAGTCTTAACGTCTCAAACTAATTATAATGAAATTGATTTTATGACTCAGTGATTGGTAATTAGAATTCGAAGTTCATGCAATTAGTCAATAAATTAATTTAACAGCTCTTTCATAAACAAACTGTAGTACAAGTCAGAGAAACCAGTACCTATTGTTTATCAGACTACGCGAAAATTGGAGCATCAGATAAGATCTATCTTGTTAAATGACAAGTAGATTAAGTGATTGCAGACAATATACAACTTAACTGGTTTCATTCCATGTACTACCTCAACAATCATTACTTTATCCATTAGAAAACGGCTTGGAAGATAACATGGTTGTTTAATTAAGCAATGAAAATGATTACTGAAGTCATTAAGCAAATTTAAAGAAAAATACAGCTCTATTGGTATTTTCTTAATAACTATTTCTTGAAATAATAATTGCCCTCGCAATAACTGCTTATCAAATGACAAGAATTGTGAATAGGGAGGCGTAAATGACCTCAATCGCGAAATAACAAGTTTTCTATTGCAAGTAAACAGTAAACAAAGAAAGTATGCCAACTCACTCGGACAGGCGCGTCCCCTTCATCTTTGTACGCCTCACCGACGAAATGGCACTTTAATTTATCAATATAATCGTGTAAAATATTCGAGTTGAGCCCGTAATAACAAGCCACACATCCCAACACATAGCTAAATGCTATAGTGGCAAAGTGAAATCTGAAAAAACATAATCGGTTAGGAATTATACCAATATGCCACTCATAAAGTATATAGATATGTAGTTATTTAATTATGTTACCTGTAAAAATATAAAACTGCAATCGCCGTACATAGAATACCGAAGTAAATAATATAATTTTTATTATCAAATTTCTCTGTAAGCTTCGTTTGACATCTTTCACTCATGGCTAAGCGAACAATGACGTTTGTTGTGACGTTTTTGAAAAATTGTTGTCAAGTTTGACAACTTAATGTTACCCTAATCAAACTAAAACAAAATACTATATTGGTTAAATTAGCTTCTTTGTGACAGCTACTTAGAAAATAGAAAACTTTAACCGGATCCAGGAATGCAAATACAGAAGAAAATGAGTCTTTAGATAGTTTTTTTTATTCAAATACATCATACATATTATTATAAAAACTATTTATTTCACTAGCGTTTGATGGTCTATTAATATAACAGGTGTTATTTCAAAATTATAGTGTCTCTTTCTCATCTCTCATCAATCCCGAGGAAAAGAAATAATCGAGTCGCTAATATGATTTTTTTTAATAATTAGGATATGGAACGTGCTCAAAATGTCAATCAATAGTAAAGTCAAAAATGTCAGCCCTCAAAAAGTAATTTATTTTCTAACCTCATACTTCATTTTTCTCGTGAACTTGTGAAGTGATTTAGATTTCAAATATAAGATCGTTACTTATGGAATTTATATTTTCATCTTGAAAAGTAATTCGTAAGTATTGCATTATTATTTCAGTATTTTATGGAGTATACCAATATAAGAGTTCGGTCGGAGTCGGCGTTTAAAGAATTCGTTTTTATGGTTTTTGTATAATTTATCTTAGTAACACAGACTACATACAATGAGATCCATCATGAAGCCATGGAGCCTTACTATATATAGTCCCCAAGGAAGCTTGTATTTTTAAGGCCAGGGAAATCATCCAATGACTTACCGCTTTAGGGCGGAGCAGGAGAGCGTCTTAGACTTTTACTGACTAAAACCACACCTATGTTCCTTCTTTGCCTTGCATTCCAGGACCCCGGATTTCACTTTCGGACTACCCTTGGCCCCAGTAGAAGGAAGCCCTGTATCAAAAATTTTTGAGGGTATTTTTAATTTTAATAAAATGGTCCATACTAGCTCAGAACTGGTGCCCTGAGACAGCCGGACTAAATCATGATAAGCCACGGTTGAGATAAGCAATACAGCCAACACAAAACAATTCTTACCCACCTCCTTCCTACCTTCATATTCTGTAACATTTAATCCTCTTCAATACTAGTCCCACAATATTTATGAGACACTTTTCATTTTCATCTTATTTAATTTTATAAATATACAAGATTAACAAATTATCTACACTATTATCATTGTTGACATTTATTTATCAAATAATATGTCTCTAGAGTAACTTTTTTACTGTACCCTATTAACCTTTTGAGTAGCATAATTAGAGACACAATAGAAAGCGAATCACAAGCACAAGTCAATATATTAATTCATTAAACCCCGAGCCGGCATTCACTCGGGGTTTAATGAATTAATATATTGACTGCCGCATAGAACAGGGTTGTAACATTAATTCAGTCATTTTTTAGAATGAACCAAGAAGTGATAGTGTTTGAATTAAAATAAAAAAGTACAATATTTACTGAAAAATTAGTGTATGCGTCAATGCTAGAAATACGTCGTTATTACTGACATGTAGCTCATTCCAAAAATATTACAACTATGGTGGTAACTCAAATTGGACTGTAATCCGACATACTGCCTTGTTTTTTTTTGTGGGTGTTGATATATTGTACTTTTTACCATTCAGTCCAAAAGAAATGGTGCACTTTCCATAAAATATATAACAGATTGCGTTTTTTGCAGGAATGAGTTTTTCTGTGACCAATGAAAAATTATTAATGAAATACCTACCTTGCTAAAAAAATTATAATAACTACAAATTCGTAAAACTACTGATCTATTAGAATAGTTTAATCATTTTTATTAGGAAAAGACAAACTTCTGCTTACAATATTCATCCTAATATCCTTAATCTGTTTATTGTTTCAGAAGAAAATGGCATTCCAAAGGTGTTTCCTGCAACTCTCAAAACAATATGTATCAAGGAGTTGTCTTCTCCAGTCAAATATTAAGCAGACATATTGTGAGTTGCGCCATCAGTACAGCAGCAACGGAACAAGGCTATTCACCGACAGACACGAATGGGTGGAAGTGGACAAGGACATAGGTACGGTTGGTATTAGCGAATATGCACAAGAATCTCTCGGAGACATAGTCTTCGCTCAACTACCTGAACCTAAAACACTAGTCCAAGAAGGAGAGGAATGTGGAGCTTTGGAAAGTGTAAAAGCCGCCAGCGAAATATATTCCCCGGTCACCGGTGTAGTTACAGAGAAAAACACAGAGGTAGAGAAAAAACCTGCCCTTATAAATACAAACTTTTACGATGCTGGCTGGTTATTTAAGTTGAAGCTGACCAAACCTGATGAATTAAAAACGTTGATGACCGAAGAACAATATGAGAAATTCCTTAAAACGGATGTGGAAAAAGAGAAAGAAGTAGACAAGTAAGAAAGAAAGAAAAAGTAGATTGTTATTTAAAAGCATTTGTTTTATTTATTAGATGTTATAGAGAATAAAGTTTGTTAAGTTTATTTGTGTTTACTTTCATCACAAATTACAGAAATTCTGAGGGTACTACAAATAATTTTACAAAAGAACAAAAACAAATACTGTATTGTGCGTTATCATTTTTATTAGTGCATTTGTAACTACAAAAATCAATGGTTAACACAAATCACTAGTTTGGCATCAATCACACTCACGGTTAGTGTAATCAATATTTTATCACAATATTTCTTTTGTACGCCAACCAAACAAAGTAACAAAATAATTATCACAATTATTCCAAAGGTATCACAAAAATTATTGTACGGAGATATGATGAAATTAATGTACCACGTAAAAAGAGTTCAAATGATATCTACACCTATATTTGGAGATATCACTGGAAATTACAGACTAAACACTAGATACAAATAATGTTAAATGCTGTAATGTCTATTCACTTAAAATCGTTATAAATTGGTGCTATTATTTCTATAAAACTAATATTTAACTATTTTGGAAAGACCGCAAATATTTTTATGTGAATGTATATTTAGGTTTAAAAATGCATACACATCTATATAATTCATGAAAAACATTTTATATTTTAAAATGAACATCATTTAGGTAATTCTTGTGTTGTGGATTTTGGGCACCACAATATACAATGCGATTTGAGCTTTTATTAGTGTTAAATATATACCTTATGACTAGAGGTACACATAAATTTTATCTAACAACATTTTATGAGTTTGATCAAGTTCAAAACTGGGCTATTGACCTAACAATCATATTTCGTATGATTTTAAAAGAAGGCCAGCGTTTTCAAATTTCTTAATTTCCGACACATGGCGATTTGAAAAACTTTCAAAATGCCTCTTCATTTTGAACTTGACCACACATCATCTGGATTACAATATAACAATATCATTAGTAATTATAATTGGCAGAAAAAAGCATTTAAAATCACTGTTAAATGAAAAATAATACATAATTGATTCTATAAAGCTTCATAATACGAAAAGTAGAAAATACCAATGATTTAGAACTATACTCTAATCTTTCACTTATTATCAATAAAATAAAATAAAATAAGCATTACAAACCAATATCTTAAAATCCTAAGACATTTTAAATCAGATGCAATCTGGAGAAATCTACTTAGATATACAGAATGATTCAATCTGATTAGTTAGTAGGGAGAAATGTTAACTGGTCGAGATAGCACGCAAGATACGAAGAACGAAGGTCGTTCTTTAGTTAAGAAAAGCAGATTGTTCGTTTACTTTGCTAGTTCCATAGACAAAACAATTGAACTAACGACGAGATGCGTATTTGCTGCGAGTAAGACCTACAGTCCACGGACGCGTAGCTTCATAGACGCGTATTCATCATTATACGCTTGGTGTACGCCTGCGTATATACAAAACTATGAAACTCTGTCGACGGAGAGGCGACATAGCGGTATCGTCGTGCCATCGTGTCGTTGTCATAATAAATCGTACAATAACGAATACGCCTCTGTGAAGCTACGCGTCCATGAAGCTACGCATCCATGTAGCTACGCGACCGTGTACAGTACACCCAAGTGTGCGGTAGTAGTGATGAGACTAGCTCAAGCGATGGTGCGCTCTCGCTCACTCTCTACAATAAAGTCGTTCGTATCAATTGAACTAAAGAGTGATGGATCTGGAATCTACTTCACGTAGTTCACCCGTGGGAGTACTCTAGCGACCTAGTTCGCTCGCAAACTACACAAGACTACTCCCTACAAAATAATCTCAAATGTATCACCCTGCATAACAGCTTTGGCTACTACCATAGAGTTATCTAGAAGATTTCAATAGTTCAACATCATAGATATAGAATAACGTTAGATGGACTGTGTCCCCAATGAATTAAAGTATATCAGCAGTCAATAGAAATATAAATGTCGAGTGTTAATACTTAAATTGTAATATCATAGGGCGGAATTCACCAATAAAATTAATCGTGTTTTAACGTTTGGCTCGCGTTGCTAAACGCGATTATGCGAGCCAAACGTTAAAACGCGATTAGATTTATTGGTGAATTCCGCCCTTAGTAGCTACGAATATGTCTGGTTAAAAAGTCTGAGAATATAGAATGAAGTGTAAATAATGGAAGATTATTTTTTGAAGTACCCTATTATATACTAAGCGGCAATGTCAACGAACGATTTGTTCATGTCATTTCATTTGTATGTTTAATGACCGCGGCTGCCACAAGTATTGGTGTTTTTTAAGAATGAGTGTTGCCAGATTTTGATGAACTATTAGTAAAACTGGGGAGAATTAGAGAAGTATCGAGACAGTATAGCTCCCTCCTAAATCCTTATATCAATTGTATAGAAGAATTTTCATGATCATAAGAATTCATTATACTTTTGTAGATCATAATTTACATTAACTTCACAGTAAAATGTAAAATCGAGTTTTTACACAGTAATCTTTTCTTGCATTTTTAAGCTTATCCATCATCAGCCAACTCTCTGACACACAACTCACAAAACTATTAAATTCCTTTTTAGGAACCAGCGTTATGCAAAGTTTTGAACAAATCTTTAAATCTTACATCTTTATTCGACCTTACATTTCTATTAGGTTTCTTCACCTATTCTGGGTACACAAAATGGTCGCACACGTCTATGATTCCATAGATAAACGAGACTTTTTAGGACCAGAGTACACATAGTACTAAAACCTCCATCACCATATAATTACAACAATAAACTTCATAATACCCACATTTTTCATGGATTATTTTTGCTTCCCATCCTGTTTCTCCAGTTTGGGCTGGGTACCTTCATAGTTTGATACCACTTTACGTTAAAAGGTTTATCTAGGGAGAGATTCGCTGTGATTTGCAGGACCTTGGATTGTGTGTTGTAGGCAAATTCGCAGGGCTTGATGCAAGGCTGGTCGTTGATAGCGACCATCTTGATCGGCGGCTGGTTTAGTACTGATATCTTGTTGAGGGAAGGCACGCCGTATCCCCACCATTGCACGTTGCTGCGTATCTCTGTGTTGTTCAGAGAGAATTCTATGTGGCTGTATTTTTGCTCTTCGTAAGTGTCTGGAATGAAAAAAAAGTTGTACATAGTTATAGTTTATGAATTAAAATATGAAGAATGTTAAAAACATGTTTCTTTTTTAATTCCTGATAGGTTCGCGCTTGAACGCTATCTCACCTGATTGAAAGCGACGCTGCGGTCGACGATGGAGCACGCTTACCTAAAGGTAACCTATTCACTCTTAACTTAAAGATGATGAAGAGTTAATGTGAAGCAATATGTAATGAAACCTATTTTTAGGTGTAATAGCTGTCAAATAGAGAGTTTATATTGCGTTTTCTTATTACTTGGAGACTTAAACATAACTATACCCATACATAATAGTACACCTACATTTTGCTAGTAATGATTAAGTATATACGTACAAAGCGTTTTGGGAACACATTCATTATGCGTACAGCTAAGGAGTGGAATTCCCTGTCGGATTCTGTGTTTTCTGATAGCTACAACCTAGGGGTCTTTAAGTCAAGAGTGAATAGGTTACTTTTAGGCAAGCGTGCTCCATCTCGCTTACTAGCAGGTGAGATAGTGGTCAAACGCAAGCCTATCAATAATAAAAAAGTATTGAGCTACACCTGGTCCCACCAAATCGCTCTTTCTTATGCTTCTATTATATTCTGTCACATAGAATTGTCATTCACTAGAGCGAGAAAGAGAGCGGGTGTGAGATCGGCGAAATCGACGAGGCGGTCGGCCGCTCTGTCTCTGCACCTCCCTTCGTTCATCCGTGTTTCTTCAGTTGCATTTTGTAGTATTATTAAAACTTTGACTTTTAGTCTGTAAAAGTCGGACACTCCCTCCAGAGGGAGAAAAGTTATTTGGAAATTACCCATCCTCAAAAAAAAAAAACTCCAGTTTAAAAAGTATCCATGGTCCTATTTATCTACATATTATTTAGAGTTCCTTTCGCATTTATAACATTAGTCTGAATTACTTACTTAAACTGTCTCCATCATCCCAGTACAGCTCTCCTTTAGCCTGGTTGTCTCTATCAGGGACGACGAGCAGCTGTAGCGGGGAACTGCGTGTGTTAGTCGTGGTCACTGGGCCCTGCACTGGTGGTTCTTGCAAGGGGATTATGCCACCACCCTGTCAGAATGAAATTAATTATTATTAATTATTTTCTGAACTTAATGTTTACACTGAGAAAAATTGTGTAAGTTGCAGTGACTGCTGAGTGTTTTCATGCTCCAAACGCTTCTGAAGTCCTACCACCAGCTCTTAACCCGATCCATTTGACGACCTAAACTGAACTGTTAAAGGGATGGAGCTATACAACATTAGTTTTAGTATATGCGTAACCCGAAACACGTATCTAGTATTTTTATGTAAGGAATCTATGTACAAAATTTCATAACTGTGTCATGAAAAATCATAAAGTTATAAGTTACTTGGTTGTCCGCACAAATACATGGTCACAGGGGCATCCGGGCGACTGAGGGGTTGTTTTGCTCCCGTACCCAGCAGTGCACTGGTGTCTAATGCACACTATGACCTGCCGAGACCTGAGTTGTACTTAGGTTACCGATAGTGTCCAACTTGTGACATTTTTTAAATATTTTTAGAAAAAAATATATAACACGGTGTAAAAATGATTGGTATCAATACAGTTACTGATTCTGAACAATCTATATTCATTCAGTTTCCTCATATACTAAAAATAATGTCGTATAGGGTGTATAGTTCTATCCCTCTTTATTGCTTGCATGCCTGACATTTTGACACGTCGTGGCAAGGCCCCTGTAGTTATCAAGGGGATGATTGAGATGATTGAGAGAAATAAATCCTTTTGTCATGCTCACTCAAATGTCTTGCTGATGGTGGCACGTGTTATTGGGTCATTCGGTTCCCTTCATAATGGTTGAGCTGAGTGGGGCTGATGCACGCGTCATCCTTGTGAACGGGTGCCGTCAGTTGAGACTGGTCATCTCTTAGCTGCCAATGGCTTAATTCAATTTCTATCTTTTAATTTATTTTTTATTACTCATCTACATTTTGCTCACATAATAGAAGCAAGAAGAAATATGTAATCGAGATTATATGTAACTCACAATATAATTTTAAAGAGTGTCCATGGAGTTTCTTGCACGTTCTTCTCCATAGAGATCTACGCTTTGGAACATGCAATTTAGCTTCACTTTTTTTTTTGGACTGACCTACATTTGACTAATCAAAAGTGCCTGTATATGGTCTATTTGAAATAAATGCTTTTGACTTGACTTGATTCATGCATTTTATATAAATAACATGTTCTCACCTTGACCGAGACGGTCTCGTTATCGGTGAGCTCGTAGGACTTGTCGCTGGCGATGAACTGTCCGTCCAGCACGTTGTACCAGCTCTGCGGGCCGGGGAACTCCGCGCGCACCACCGTGGCACCCTGCTCCAGGATGGGAGACACCATCACGTAGGGACCCACCATGAACTGCGTGTCTATGTCGTGCAGGTTGTTCTGTTCTGGGGCTCTGAGAAGGAACAAATTTTATTATAGTTAAAAAAACAAATCATGATCTTCCTGCCCTTGTCCCATCTTATTTGGGGTCGGCGCAACACGTTTTTTTCTTTCATTCTATCCTGTCAAGCGTCATACTAGTTAAAAAAACATATAAAAAATAAATTGTTCAATGCGTCTTTGTACCGTATTTCGTAGGTACTAGTGCATCTATAAATATAATAAAAAAAAGAAACTGACTGACATATCAACGCACAACCGAAACTAAGAGTTACTGGGGCAAGAGAATGCAATGCTGTATCAAAATCACGATCCCACAAGCTTGTGGGATTGAAGTCAGCAATCCCGCGTATTGGAGTATTTTATTTTAAAAGGGATGCTATTGCTCAAAGATGGCCCGCGAAATTCATATTTTATCATGTTTTTATGCATTTTGCATGTCACAGTGCCACTTGGGCCTGCAAAATGCACATTTGAATTTCGGTGAGTATAGAATAGAATATTTATTGTATACCAAAATAGTAACAAAACTACTAGGAGAGGAGGTACTTATAAATAATTGAGAGTCATAAAATAAAATATTTAACTTTAGATTTAGATTTAGGAACATAGAGTAGGTACTTTAACCGACTTTACGTTCCTTTCCACTTCCGTTTTAGGACTCGCACAATACAAAAGAGAAATTAAAAAAAAAATCATAAATGTCCATAGATGGGTCTTATTCAATCTTTATTCGGAATATTAGGTAAGTAGTAGATAGTTCAAGTGGCTTGCCCCCTATAAAGGCATCAGGCACGTCGCTGCCACATTTATATCTGAGTGGACCTGTCCAGTCAGTAACATGGAATAAGATCAAGAAAATGGTAATAAGTATGAGGACTTACTCAAAGAACAGCGGCCTGACGACAGTGTCCCCCCGCACATGCGCCCTCCAGAACAGCGTGTAGTAGTACGGCAGCAGCGTGTAGCGCAGCCGCAGCGCCGCGCGGCTGGCCGACACCACCTCGTGGCCGAGCGACGCGGGGTCTTGTGGCTGGAACAAACATTTTTTTTGCTGATGTGTCTTGTATAAAACACACAATAAATAATCTATCTATCTTTACTAACTACGCTTTCGATTTGCGTAGTGGATAATTTTAAATATTAATTAAGCTTTACGAGGAACCTAAATACATTACAGTACATTATTAAAAGAGCTTACCTTAGAACTGTCATCGTTATGGTTCCTCGAGAAAGGATAGAAGGCTCCGAGCTGCATCCAGCGCTTGCACAGCTCCACCGTGGTGTCGCCGCGGAACCCGCAAATGTCCGCGCCCATCATCGGGATGCCGAACAGACTGAAGCTCAGCAGCTCTACAAACGATCAATTAGATTAACGGCGCCTTCAAATAAGCCACAATGTGCCGCGCGACGGCAGTGCAGCTGCAGCGCTGCCGCTGCGCTGCTTTGTTAATCCATATCTATATATATAAAAGAAAGTCGTGTTAGTTACACTATTTATAACTCAAGAACTGCTCAACCGATTTTGCTGAAAATTGGTGGGGACGTAGCTGAGAACCGACGGACGGACATAGGATACATTTTATCGAGTAGGGTAGATTAGGGTAGAGTAGAGTAGAGTAGAGTAGAGTAGGGTAGTATAGGGTAGAGTAGGGTAGAGTAGGGTAGAGTTGGGTAGAGTAGGGTAGAGTAGGGTAGAGAAGGGTAGAGTAGGGTAGAGTAGGGTAGAGTAGGGTAGAGTTGGGTAGAGTTGGGTAGAGTAGGGTAGAGTTGGGTAGAGTAGTAGAATATAGACGGGAGCGAAGCCGCGAGCAAAAGCTAGTAAATAATAAACGCACCGGCAGCCGCTGCATACGCGTCTGATTCTGAAAGGAAGACTCGGCCCTGGTACGAAAGACAACAATGGAACAGGAGTGGGTTTTTGTCAGTAAAAGTGTGACACTTTCTCCCGGCCCGCCCAAGAGCGGTAAGATGATTTTACCAACGAAAAGAAAATAGCCGCTACATTCGCACTGCAGCCGCGCGTTTTTATTTATATGGAATAACAAAGCAACGCTGCAGTCGCACAGTACTTATCGGTTAATTAGTGCATTCGAAGACATAGATATTTTGGTAGTATCATTTTTGGCAGCGAAAGTCGCGCCGCACTCGCTGCTTTCGACGCAAGTATGCGAGGGAACACCAGGGTGGTTTTAGTCAGTATGAGTGTGGACAGGCGCCTCCGTCCACCCTAGTGTGAGGGACATCCATGATGGATACCAACCAGAAAAGGAAGTTTGAGTTTGGAAGGAAGGCCAAAGTCATGTTAAGCTCAAAGTAATGGCATAAAAAAAGATGGAGTTTGGCAGGCTGGGAACCTTTTTGAATGAATTTTTTATAATTCATTCGTAATATGATTACACTTATCAACAAATCTTTTTTACTGTCCGTTTAACCGATTTTGACTTTTATTACGTTACTGGCATGTTAGATGGCAGCTGCAGTAAATAGTTAGTATTGTAACCACTTTTTTGCGTCTAATGCCATCCTTATGCCTACGGAATAGAAGTCAAAATCGGTTGAACGGACAGTAAAAAAGATTTGTTTAAATGTATCACCCAATGGCGATTGGAGTATGGTTTCTAGGTAACTTTATCTTATGGTCTTACCGGGAATAGTCATCTTCATATCATGCCAGTCGCTAGCGATGTCCCCGCTCCAGTGTCCAGTGAACTTGCCGCTACCCACAAAAGTAGAGCGCGTGATTATGAACGGACGTTTGCCTCTGATTTCTGCTAGCGAACTGTGGGAGAAAAGAGTTTCTATGTCAGTGAAATAATAATTTAATTACTAGGGACAGTAGATTTGATTCATAAATGCAAGAAAGTTAGCATAAATACAGAAGTCCGTGGGAATTGGGATGAAGATAGATAGATATATTCTTTACTGTAAACCAATCATAAAATTACATTAGAAAATTAAAATTAATAGGGTGTCACAATGGGCGGTCTTAAAGCTAAGAGCGATTTTGAAGTGAAGTTTATAAAGCAATTTCTCGTTCAAATCACTTCGATTTTTATAGATAAAAAAAAAGAAAAAATAAATAAAAAAAAACGCATTCAAAACGCTGCATGGGAATTATTAAAATACACTTGTGATCGTTGAAATGTAGATAGAATAGAATAAACATTATTGTACACCTAAAATAGTAACAAAACTTTTACACAAACTTAAATCTATGGGTACAAAGGCGGTCTACTACCGCCGCCGCCGCCGCCGCGGTGGTAGATACTTGCAGCTTTCAAGTAAATCGTGTTTATTTCAAGATATATATAGGTATATAGGTCTTAAAAACATAAAACTGGTATCAAAATATAGGCAATTTGATTGGCAATCAATATAACTCACAAGTAAGTAGCGACGGCCTCAGTGAGCGAGTACAAGTTGTGGTTGTCGAAGTGCTCGCCCGCGTACTGCTTGGCGTCCATGCACAGCGTGTGCGTGCGCAGCTGCGGGTCGCGCGTGTGCGGCATGTACGGCAGCTGCTCGGGTGCGCACGTGCCCACTGCCGCGCCGTCGCGGAAGTTTGAAGGTTCGTTCATGTCCTGGGAAGATTTAGCTCATTATTTTTTATATAAGGGTTTGAGAGATCAAAACGTGATTGTTATGAATGAAAAACGATTTTGAAAGCGATGTTTTGCAACTTAAATCGTAATTATAATAACCATTTTGAGCGTAATTCAATGCCCAAATTTAAATACGTACAATGCTTTCCAAATATGAATAGGATCAATTGCCATGTTGTGACGTCACGTCATACTGTCAAATCGCAAAAAATTAGGCAAAATTGAAGAACTCGGAGATAAGCAAAATTGAATCGTTCACAGTTCGTAAATAAATATAATTTTAAAAATTTCCTGTTTTGCTCACCATAATAATTCTTCGATTTGACTGTATGACTTGACGTCACAACATGGCAATCGATCCTATTCTTATTTGAAACGCATTTTATGAGTTTTTGTTTTATCCTAAATTAATAAAAAATTATTTTAAAATAAAAAATTACCTACTTTAAAAACAGATGAAATCAGTAGCCGATTCTGAACATAGTAATTTTAGGATGTGCGTTTATTATGTTACTCGTTGTATATGTCACTCAGAATCAACCAGCAGTGCATTATTGCCTCAGATAGTGTCAAAGTGAAACCCGGGGCCTTGAGACGAGGGCAATTAGAGAACAGGAGTGGGTTTTAGTCAGTAAAAGTCTGACACTATCTCCCGCTCCACCCAAGAGCGAGGGATGGAAAAAAAGCAGTCCAATATTAAAAGTACATAATCGTCGATTAAAATATATCACCTTCTGGTAGGAATTACTCTAACAGATACTGTTTTAAGATGAACACAAATAAACAGTTCCACTTACGATCCATGCTCCATCATAAGGAACCAATTTATGGAAATTGGTCATCATCTCCAGCCAATAGCTGCTCGAGTTCGGATGAGTGAAGTCAGGGAATACTGTGTAGCCGGTGTTCCACACCTGCAAGGTAAGTTTTTATTACAGAGTTGATAGCCTCCTTTACCTGGCGCATTACAGATCATTTCGAGTCTTTTCAGCAAGAATATTGTAAACAACAGTTCGCAATTTTTGTAGAATTATATTTATTTTTATTTCGTGACAATATGTCAATTATCATAAATACTTTTAACAGTTGTAAAGTTGTACTCGTATGTCGGGGTCGCCACCACTGCTTCCCTAGTAAAATAATACCGTAAAACGGGGTGAATAGAAATGCAGGGGGAAAAGAAACAAAACTTTGGTTTGGTTTTTCACTTTGGTTTATTATCGGCATCTAACAAAGCATCGACTTTTTAGAATAACAATTCATTAATAAATTGATATAGTTAAATGCTGAAAAAAATATTCAAATATCGTGAAAATACCCTTTGAAGTTTTGGTTCTATTCACCCCATTTGACTGTAGTATTCTTATTTATTTGTTTATTCATGTACACACAAACAACTAAAAATGAAAAGAACAAATACACATAGAAGATCACAATGATGCTGCATAATTCAAATGAAATTTCTTCCAGCAGACTTGCGACAGCAGAGTGGAAGGCAAATGTTGAATACATTATTATTATCTCCCTTTTTTAGACATTCCTGTTTTATTTTTAAGTGAATGACACAATACAAGGTAGTTATTGATAGTCATAAATATTACCTGTCCAATAAGAATCTGATTGGTCGAGTTTTTAACAAATATGTCCATTTCTACTCCACGGTCGTACGGTGGATAGGTACCAGGTTTTTCTGAAGCGCCAACACCAGGATCTGAAAAAGTTACTTTTATTATTACAGTTCTAAATAAAATAGCTATAACCTAGAGGTGTTTAAGGCAGGCGTGAATAAGCTGCTTCTAGGCAAGCGTGCTCCATCATCGCTTTCCATCAGGTGAGATAGTGGTCAAACGCGAGCCTATCCATAATAAAAAAATATCATTTCAGATGGGTGAGTCCACCATATTTGTACTCACCAATAATCATCATATAGTGCATCCCTTCCGCGTGCAATTCCTTGACAAACTCGGGCAAGCCGGCGAAACGGGTAGAGTCGATCGTAAAGTCGTTGTGGTCATGCATGTAATCTATGTCGTTCCATTGTACGTCCTGCGAACAAAACAAAAGATATTTTACAGATATCTTAGTAAATAGGTAAATGGCTTGATTTTTTGGGATAAATACAGAGTAAGCGTTTTAATTATTGTCAAATTATTATTAAAATCTGGCATCTTCCCCATTGCTTTTAGACTCGCAAAAAAATGAATCCTGGTGTAGGATAACAGTGTTAGGGCTGTATGCCGCACAGTAGAGAGTGAGAAGTAGAAGGAACTAGCATCCACCAGCGGCTTCGCTCGCGTAAAAGAGGGAAATTTAAATCTATGTCACTCAGTGATAAAGTAACATTCTACTGGTGAAATATTTTTTGAAATCGTTCGAATAGTGTTTGCGTCATTACAAACAAACAGACAAAAATACAAATCTTTCCTATTTGCAATATTACAAAAGGTCTTTATCCAGGAGTGGGATAATACAAGCAAATATATACAAGTTGTATTATTCGTTCTTATAATAAAATATTACTTTTTACTTACAAATGGTATTCCAGCATCCCTATTTGATTTCCAAACATTCCTGGTAGCATTCACAGTGTTGTAGTTGAACCTGAAATAAAAAGCCACTTTTATGAATGTGCTCTTAAAAACAAAGTAGTGATTTGTCTTAACCCACTTTATTTTTTTCTTGTTATGGTTATTGAACCGGTTGTTACAGTTTTAGTTGAGGCGTTACGACTACTGTTTATGAAAACAAAACTAAAGCACTGCTTAATTTATTATCTATACATATAATAAAACTGTCTAGTTTTTAAGTGCGCGCATCACGTAAAATGTACGAAATCGATGTAGATAACTTTTATATATTAAAATTGTGTAACTTTATATATTACTTAGACTTTGTTTCATCGCAATAGGTTGACTATATCGAAAGATATACTACATTCATTGACAGTGTTTAATAAAATGGTCCTAAAAAATGAACTACAAACGAATTTGAACTTTATCTTGTTCATCAGAGAGCTTTTTGTTCCATAATTGGAAACCTCAAAGTGTGAATTCAAATCATTCAGTTCTCACCAGTTCGTATAAGTGTTACCTGCATAAATGAAAACCAAGCGACCAATACGGGGGCATGAAGGGTCTCCCGACCAGCTCCGTGTACTGCGCCACCACGTCTTTAGGAGACGGGCCCAGGAACACGAAGAGATTCAGTATGCCTCCCGTCGTTCTATAGGTTATGCCCGGCGTCGGTTGTAGGACTACGTCTGTAATAAATATAGAATAGAATAGAATAAAATAGAATAAACTTTATTGTACACCTAAAATAGTAACAAAACTTTTACACATACTTAAATCTATGGGTACAAGGGCGGTCTTATCGCTGACAGCGATATCTACCAGACAACCTTAGGGTGGAATGTAAAAATTTGAAATAGAAAAAGGGGGGTAGTCTGCGGTATAATATATTTAGAGTGAAGATCTTAGGTAGTTGTTTACTTGCTAAGTGAAGATTTTGACATTGCAAAAATATATTTGAAAAATATTTTAGTGCTGCAACACTTAAAGAAAGTCACAACATTATAAATGATATTTATTTTGTGAATAGGTTTTTAAGAACACTTTTACAAGTCAATTTTTTTGTCGATTTAAACTAGATGAAGCCGGTGTTTCCTAGCTGACTGCCTTGAGATGAAACACCGAAACAAACTCAGGGGGTCAAAGTCTCTTTTAAACTCTTTATATGAGAATGAGAACCATACAGATTGAAGTCTGAGATGGTCTTTTCAAGAAAGAACCACACAGTTCTGAGTGGACCTATCCAGTGAGTGCAAGCATTTGTCTCAGATGTCGTAGCTGTATCGAATAACTCGCGGCACGCCATTTTAAAAGGGCGCGCCGGAATGAAAATCGACGCAATGTACGGTCAGCGGGATTGTGGCAACGATACGTTCTCCGGCGTCCAACGTTTAGCTTTATTGTTTGTGTAGGGTGGCTATAAATAATAAAGAACTGGTCCAAAAAAACTTGGGTAGGGTCGACAAAGGCCCCGAGGGGGGCTCTTATTTCTGTCTGCGGGGTTTAAAGTAACCTAACATTAAGGGGAAAACGGTGGCTTTATTCGCTCGCTTTGCTTGCTCACTCCAGCCACCGTTATCCCCTTTCCCGTACCCTGAAATTCCGAGCTCGTTTCGCTCGCACCTGGACTAATTATCGTAATTAATTATGGGTGTACTAGTAGATTAAGCGATACAGGCAGATTATTTATTAGATTAAGCGATAGACCTGCTATTTTAGATACAAATGTATTTTTTCACCTTACACCATGTTATTGTAAGCAATTCACAAATATTAGTGCAATTTTTTACAAGGTGTGTTGTTCCTTGTTATAAATACAATTTTCCGCATTGATGCTTATATCACAGTATTCTACAAAGCCACAAATGATCATGGTTATTATCAGAAATTATTTCTTATTCATATCGGATTCGGATAGAGAACTACTCAAATCAAATCAAAGTATTTATTTCATATAAACCATTTATGTACATATGTACTTTTGAATTGTCAAAAATTCAGTCAGTCGGAAAAACTGCATATTCCAAAGCGTAGATCTCTATGGAGAAAAACGTGCAAGAAACTCCACGGACACTCTTCAATAATGTTGCTTCTATCATGAGAGAAATAAATAAAACAATTCAAATATAGAAATTAAAATAAGCCAGTGGCGGTAACACGGTGTCCTACGTAGACGATTCAACGCGATCGCGAGGCGATTGCGCGGTGGCCTACGTGACCAACCGCACGTAGGTGTGGTGCGGCGATGAGCGAAGCAAAGCGGACGCATCCAGTTGATTTAATATTTTTGCGAGAACTCTTGCGGGGCGGTGAGTTGTTTCACATAGATGGCGGCTGAAGCGGTGACGCTGCGCGCACGTAGGACAAAGCCGCCGCGTCGCGTTGAGATTCGAGTAAACTGCATCGGATTGATTCACAACCGCATTCGCGTTGAATTGCCTATGTAGAGATGACCAATCTCAAAAGATGGCGTCCCATACCGATGTGTATATTTACAAGTGTGATACCATACCCATAGCGTTAGAATTGAGAAGTAGCATCCCGTGACTCTTGCCGTCGTGTTCCACAGCCAGGTAGAAGGGCTGCGTGCCGTATAGGTTCACCTAGCAAACAGGATTATGTGCATTTAGTATAAACTAGTAAGTTGTAAGACAGTGGATGGAAAGAAGATAGTACAGAAAATCTAGGGAGAATTTAGTAACTAGCAGACCAAAGCCTCCTTTTTATCGTGAGATATCATCATCATAGAGCCAGAGAGCGTCAGACTTTTTCTGAAACCTACCTGTGTTCCTTCAGTTGCCTTTTGCGGTCCAGGGCTACGGTAACTTTTTAAAAGTACCCGCAGCCTTAACAGGCAACGGATTTTTCTACAAATTATTAGTCGCGCGTGGAACACAACGTGCCGTCGATCCGGGCTAGATCCTTATCGGACGGTGAGATACCCATTGCTCGCCGTCCGTAAGCTCACGCATAGCTAGGAGTCGCCCCGCGACTCCTTAATATCTATATTAAGCCCTGCCTAGTCTTTTCTTCTAAGTCAAAGTTTCAGTCTAACCGGATTCTGCTGAACACTGAATATAAAACATGGAGCGAATGCCGATCTGCCCTCCCAGCCAAGTTACGATCGCTTCGTTTGCATCGAACGTCTCGAGCAGGCCACGCCTCCAAATTCTTTGTTCCGGCATCATCTCAACGCTCAGTCACGTGGTCAGAACAAAGGAATCGGAGGCGTGACCTACTCAAGGCGTTCGACGCAAACGAAACGATCGTAACTTGGCTAGGGGGGGCTGACCTTCACAACCCTTACAAGACTGGTGTCAAACTTTATGGCTTCGTAAAAACTGTCAAAGATCTATAAATGATAGACGTGACCAACGACTTAACGTGCTTTCCAAGGTATGGAAGAATCTCGGTATGTTACGATGGTCACCCATCAAAAGACTGACTTGAAGATCATTCGAAGAGCATTAACCAAAAATTAAAAAAAAAGATTAAGCTAGTAGAAAAGAATAGTTGATGTGACTTAAAATACTGTCCAACTGAAATGAGACTGGGTAGGACATGTCTGCCGCAGGCCCGACAAACTGTGGGATACCATAAAGTTGATGCCCTGAAACAGTGCGACGGGGTCACGGCAGACCATGAAGGAGATGACCGTGACGAACTAGACAGATTTAGCTAGAACTAGCAAGAAAAAGCGCGGGCCCATGAAAGATGGAAGGAGTGGAGGGAAACCTTTGCCCTGGTGTGGAAAGGAACAGGCAAACCAAAAAAAAAAAAACTATTATCAAAACCCTCGGACTTTACGATAAATACATCACTATTCTCTACTTTCAGCCCAACGCATCCGCCCACCTACCCTTTTCCTATATCAGAATAGGGTTTGTTGAGTTTCTATTAGCAAGGAAACACGGCAGATTCATTTAACCTTTTGACGCCACAGTCGTATATACATGACAAAATGTGTTCAGCACGCCCAGTCAGTCACGACTACATTGTAGACTGAAACTGTAATAAATCTATAAGAAAGTATTGTTTTTCTTATTTATGTTGTTAAAGGATGAAATCGCCTAGTTGCCGGTTGGCGCTGAGAACAAGGTTTTGCTTTTTTGCCACAGCAGGAGGTTACTATATCAAATCCTTATCTAACTGTAAAAAGATGTTTTTATCACCATTTTCAGCCGAAAGACGTCTACTGTTGGACATAGGTCTCCCCCAAGTGTCGCCACAATGAACGGTCCTGTGCGTCTTGCATTAATCGGATTCCCGGGACCCTCACGCGATCAGCCGCGCCAACGCTGCGTCTTCCCATACGCGGTCGCCACTTCAGAACCTTGCGGTACTAACGGCCATCTATTCTGCGAGCAATATGCCCTGCCCACTGCCACTTAAGTTTGGAGATTCGTCATGCTATGTCTTAAAATATGTTTCAGAAAACAGTTATCAATGAATCCTGTGTACTCACTCCTTCAGTAGGCGCTCGATCTCTGTTGAATAAAGCGAAAGTGTTCCAGTTGACGTTGTTCATGAATCGGGATCGCTTCTCGCCAAGTCCGAACAGGTGGCTGGTCGGTAGGACGGCCGATATCTGGAGGAACTTGTCCGAGAGGATCAGACCGCCTATGTCTTGAGTGTTTACACTGCAAATAGGGAAAAGATGGTTATTTTTGTTAGCTTATTGATGAATGATAACAAAAAGGTTTTTCTTGAAGTTTCTTTCTCTATACTCTGTGTCCTGATAAGTCTGGTTATTAATGACATCTACAACTTATCTTACCAATAATAGCGGAGTAGTTTCAAAAATCCTTTCATTTTCCCTTATATAAATAATATATAGGGTGACTGGTAATTAGTGACCGATACTTAAGCACGTGATTGTACTCATGATCACAAACAACTTTCCGTCCGTCTCTGTACAGTGTTTATTACTCGTGTATAAAGTTTTTATAAATAATCAGGCGTCTGCAAGTTCGACGACCTTTGTAATACTAGCTATACACCGCGGTACCACCCGCGTTACTGCTTCGCTTCTGTGGGTCGTACCGTGATCTTATAGCAATAGGATGAATGTGGTTATCCTATAATATTTTTTTCCATTCATCAGATAGTTCTAGAGATAAGCGGGTTTAAACAAACAAAAACGCTCTTTCGGTGTATTATATCAGTATAAATAACGATATTTTCACAGAATCGCTAATAATAAAATTTGATGTTCTTTATAACAACAAATGTTCTGTATAAGTCTTAGTGCATAGCAAAATAATCAGCTTTTTAATATTCCCACTGCTGGGACTCAGGCCTCCTCTCTAGGAAAGGGAATGGACCGTAATCCACCACGCGGGTCCTATGCAGATTGATGGACCTTACATATCTTCGAATTGTTGGTTCTAGGACATGCCAATTTCTATATAAGTGGTGAAGAAATAAATTACACAAAGTAATGCACCTGGTTGGGTATGAACCCGCGATCTACAACTCGTAAGTCGAGGTCATTGCCACTGGGCTGCTACTGTTCCAATGGGTAAGTCTAAAGACAGTAAACTGGAAGAGTGTTTAACTTACATAGTAACATTATCAGAATTCCTGATGATTTTGAACCCGATGAGTGATCCATCTACTTGCACCCGGTACTTCTTCTTTGATAGAGGCTTCGACACTATTGTTATTTCTGGCTGCATTGGTTCGAACCTCTTGTGTTCTGCGTCGTATATCTGAAAGTTCGAGATTCTGGTAGATGACTGATTTTTTTTTAAATTATTTTTATCTAAAGGTAACTTTATCGAAAGGAAAGGAAAGGAAGAAACCTTCCAAATCTGGTGGAAGGGATAGCTGTCAAGTAACAGAAAAAGAATGCACAAATAATTTATTTTACAGTACTTTTATTTCTATAGGTGCAATGGCATAGCCGTCTTAGCGCTAACAGCATTGTCTACGAGACAACTTATATATACTTATATAGAAAACGTAACGTAATGTAATGAAAGAATAAAAAAAAATGAAATATTCAGGACTAAGTTTCTCATATTCAGGTCTTTTAAGATTAAAAGACCTTGACCTTGATAGGTTCGCGTTTGACCACTATCTCAGCTGATGGTAAGCGATGATGTGGCGGACGATGGTGCACGTTTTCCTAGAAGTAACCTATTCACTCTTGACTTAAAGACCCTTAGGTTGTAGCTATCAGGAAACACAGACTCCGGCAGGGAATTCCACTCCTTAGCAGTACACATCATGAATACGTTCCCAAAATGCTTTATACGTATGGGTGGGAGGTCCACCATGTACCGATGGAGCAACGCCGTACGTCTAGTGGTCCGAAGATAGAACGGACTTGGTGAAATTAAATTGTGCAAATCCAACGCACAATCCCCGAAATATAATCGATAGAAAACCAACTCGGCGTCGATGCTGAAGGCTTTGGAATTTTGACTCACGAGTGCATCATCACCGATGATCCTTTTGGCTCGCTTCTCAATCGACTCCAGGGCATCAAGCTGGTATTTGGCAGACCCATCCCAACGATGAGAGCAATAATCCATACACGATCGAACTTGCACTTCATAAAGGTTGAACAGCTGTTCCGGCGTGAAGTACCGTATCACTTTAGCTAAGATACCCATTTTTTTGGCAGCCTGTTAAGCTTTTGCCTCGATGTAAGAGTCGAAATTGTGGGTAGACGAAAAAGTTAATCCAAGAAGCTCAAGATTGTCGGTTATCGACACGGTAACACCCCGGAATGAAGGAGCCGAGGAATTGGCGGAAAAAAGACACGCCTGGGTTTTAGCAGCATTGAACTTGGCCAGATTGGCATCGCCCCCAATCGGATACTGCCTTCAAGGACACTATGTCAGACTGTTGTGTATGTTCTAATCGCACGGAGTACTCCGATTCCGCGATGCAAGATACGTAGTTCTTATGTGGCGAAATAGATGTCGCTACAGAGTAACAAACACACATACAAACTTTCGCCATTATAGTATTAGTGTGATGACAGCTAGAAAATATGCGTTTCGTCTCGTCGTTTATACCGTGTACATCGAAGGATTGAAACAATTTGCCTGCTGTGGTCTTCCCGTCCGATAATTTAGGCGTCTTCAAGGCTAAGAGTGAATAGGCTCTCAATAAATTAGTGCTATTCACCATCAACGATTGCATCACTGCTTACTATCAGATGGGATCGCAGTTAAGCACTTGTTTATATGATTTAAAAAAATGTGCATCTTCCTCACCTTGATCTGCAGCGCATCGTCGGACAGATACTTGAAGTCCATCCTCACGACTTCGAAGTCGGCCGGGTAACCTGAAGGGCGCACCTTCTCCATGTACACGTTCATACCGTGCTTATCCTCCGTCATGTTGAGGAAGCGAAACGAGTCGAAATGTGATGGGTAGTAGCAGTAAGGAACTCCTTGGGTGTCGGTGGATTTCCAGCAACAACCTGGAAGATTTTAATAGTTAAAAAAAAACCTCCTAATATTACAAAACCTACTAATATTTTATCTTTTTTGTTATCTTAGTATTTTATTATTTCATACACATCTAACGGTAAAAACCTGTTTATTATTTAACTTTTATCACAAATTAACATTTATATATATTTATTTACCTTACACATAATACTAATAAGTAAATAACTGCTGTTCACTCTCAATAAGGTTTAGTTGAAAACCAGCGTCAGGCAACTACTACTGACAACCACGTAGTTATCTGGCATTTTTGCTGAAATGGATCTATTTGGCGCAGCCGTGAGACACTCATTTTGTCAGCTTTTTTTTTCTTTGTTATCTTAAATTTTGTTTTTACAGTGTGTTTCCAATCGTGCCAAATAAAATATTTTTTTTCTTCTACTACAAATGTTATAAAAACCTACTAATATTTTAAAATCTACCAATATTATAAACTAGCTTCTGCACATGGCTTCGCCCGTGTGATAATATAGTACTAAGGAAAAAACACCCGGGATAAAAAGTTTCCTTGCTAAAAGTACTAAACGGATTTTGATAATAATTTACTTTTTATGGATAACTACATTTAATAAACTTATCATGAATTTGTATCCTTGTTTTGTAAAAAGTTTTTTATTTCACACTTTTAGTTGGAATATACTTATAGCCAGAGTACCTATTTCTCATGACAATTCGAATTAACCCGAACTGCTAGGATACATTATTTTATTATGAAGTCCCCATCCACCTCTCAGCTCCATTATCATGTCAGTTCGATACTACCCATAAAGCCAAAGTGCATCTCATGACCATTCTAAAGAGCCCAAACACGGCTAGGTTACATTGATTAATTACGGAGTTCCAGTGCCTATCTTCAGGCTCCATCATCATCATCATCAGATCACTTGGATGATACCATTTTCAACACAACTATTTAGAACCATTTATTTATTTATATTGTCATAGTTACTTAACTATCTTCATTGTGATATCTATGTGAGGGTGAAGTTCCGTTAGTCATTTCTGGTATTCTTTATCAGTTTCATCAAATGTTACTTTTTGACTTTAAATGTTTAAGTTCTCGACGAAAATAGTAAAATTACTATATAGGCTACCTAGAATATTTGAGGAGTTCCCTCGATTCCTCGTGGATTCATAAAAATTGGATCTTGAAAAAATGGGACCAATCTGGAAGCATATCCTTCTAGGGGAAAAAAAATTGCAAATCGTGGGCCGATTAATAAAGCAAAATAAACGACGGACTTCTGAGGTGTTTATTACCTCAAAAGTCCGTCGTTTATTTATAAAAAAAATAATTTTTAAAAATACAACCGAATTGAGAACCTTCACCTTTTTTTGAAGTCGGTTAAGAATGAACAGCTTCCAAATCAAGAACAGTATCGAACGAGTAGTATATTTGCATCGGCGCATCAATCTTTGAAAGAATCAAGTTATTTTCCGCAACAGCTATGTCCCAACATTTTTTTTTCATTTCCCAAATCTGTATTATCTTCAAAAATATTCATTTAAATTACATGCTGTAAAGGGATCATTTTTTTTTTTTTTTTTTTTTAATCAAGATTTTATTTAGGGGCTTTTGTCCAAAAAGGATATGTCAGCCCCATCGTACCTTATAACAATTAATACACACACATACCTTTATTAACTAATACATATTTACCTAAAATACATTACAGATATTAAATAGATATTAAATAGGGCGAATCACTGTTGCAAGACCGCTATTAAACCACTTAGTTTTCTGGCCGCCTCCGATTTCGGTTTTGATAGAATGCTTTGGATTATACCTACATCGAATCTATTTAACTGTAGTTC
This sequence comes from Mythimna vitellina, assembly GCA_949316375.1. Taxonomy (NCBI): domain Eukaryota; kingdom Metazoa; phylum Arthropoda; class Insecta; order Lepidoptera; family Noctuidae; genus Mythimna; species Mythimna vitellina. The sequence goes on along the minus strand of OX438701.1, from coordinate 20,851,656 downwards.
GCTCAGCAATGCAAAGGGATCATATTGATCTATATTAAATGCACAATTTACTTAAGGTACTTAATTGGATAAGGATTAATGCTGTGCTGTGCTGATTAATGCTTTAAATCGTTTCGTAAAAAAGCCATTATTTCTCGTAAAAAGTAAAGGATAAAAATAGTTTTTGTAGGCCTTTTTAGGGTGTACAATACTGTGGTATATTATTTTAATCTATCTCTTAGGGTTCAGCCAGCGTTAGTAATGTAAGCGCAAAAAAATGTGTTTTATTTACGACATCACATTAGAAACCTCTAAAATTATCAGTTTTTCTCTATTATGTTGTGCATATATTATACATATAAACCTTCCTCTTGAATCACTCTATCTATTAAGAAAAACCGCATCAAAATCCGTTGCGAAGCTTTAAAAATCTTAGCATACATAGGGACAAACAGCGGGAAGCGACTTTGTTTTATACTAGTGATAAGTATATATTTAAGATTTCACAAATTCTTATTTCTACACACAATTGTCTACATTTCATCTAATTTCTCCTTAAGTCTGCTGGAAAAAAAATCTTCTTGAAATAAGCAGTGCTTTTTGTACAAATTTTTATAATATCTTCTTCTGTTTAAATGTCTGTCCATAAATTATAAAATAAATAAATAGAAAAAAATTACAAAAAGTTTTATTATTGACCAACATCACTCATTTGTTTACAATTGTAACGTTTTCTGAACAAAAAATAGATAAGTCAATAACTAAGTTAAAAGCATTAACTATAGAATTATCGTCGAAACGTATAATCATTTACAGTTTAGTGAAAGCATTTCCAATTTAATGTTTTAAACCGCTACAGTAGTTATGATAAAAAAAGGCTAAAATTTAACAACAAATCAGCGACGACTAAGCTTTCTTCCTTTTCTTATCTGCTTTCTGTTTGAGGATGTACTGGGACTCTAACATGAGCATGTAATCCAACAACCTCTTTCCCCAAGGCGTGTAAGACAAGTACCATGATCGATACATTTCGTTTTCAAATTCACCCATGTACACGGCATTTTCAGCATCCAATACGCTCTTCAGAATTTCTGAAGGATCAAGAGGTCTATAATAAAGCTGAGCTATTCGTTTACCAGACATTAACTTGTCGACAGCAGATCTAATAACGCTTATACTATAACCTTTCAAAACTTGGGCTGCGGAATTTACATCAAAGTCACGATTGATGCCATGGTACTTCATAAGCATTTGCGTCAGAACATAAGAAATACTACCGTAGTCAGTACTGGGAATCATAATAGTCGATGGAAACACTTTGGACATGGGACCGCTTCTTGACAGCCACGGTTCTGTTGCCGTTCCAATGATCATTATCTTATCTTGATCCGTAAGTGGTTTAACAATTTGATTGTAGAAGTCTTTTGACAACCGTGTTGGATCAAACATCTTCTCCTCTTTTGGTACTTTTTTGTAAAATAGTTTATCTACATTGTCTACGAGTATTACTGTCGGTTGCATTAATCGACTTATTTTGTTTACGAACGTAAACATGTTTTTTTGATGTTTTGTACCGACAAATTTATTATATACATTGAATGGTGAGAGATCAATCAGAAGGGAATTGGTTTCCGTAGCGACGGCGTATGCTAAACTTTTCTTACCAGTGCCTTTAGGACCAACAAATAATTGAGATCTTTGAGCGCTTGGACAGCTAGATCCAAGAGTCAATATACATCTTAACCTAACCTGCTCTTTTAAATCGCCTATACAAGCCGGCGGAAATGACGGTGTCCAAAGTATGGCTCTACAATCAGCAGCTGCATAATTCCTGTCACCCCAGTAGTCATCGAGGGTCATTCGAGGATATTGTCTGACAATACCGTTATCTGCTAACTGTTGGAACATAACTTCAGGTGATATTTTGTCAGGTTTAGGAGGTTTTACCTTTTTAGGTTTTTTCCTCTTTTTAGTCAGTGGTATTTTTAATTCAAAATGTTCATAGTCAAGTCTTAGAGCATTTTTTAAAATGTCTAATTCTACTCTCATAATTTCATCTGCAATTGGACGAAGATCTAGTTGTATGTCCTTATAAACGTCTTCTGTAATAAGTTGCATAAGATGACCTCTTATTACATCTAGACTCGCATCAGGTGTATCAAAGCCAGCCCATTTTATTTCATAATTAAACCAATTAAATTTTACTGTATCGTGGTGTTTGCCTATTAAAATGTAAACACCGGGATCACTGTCGGGATTCATTCGTGATTTTCTGTACTCCTCAAGCCTTTTTCTTTCTCTTTCTTTAAGTTCTGCAGCCATTCTCTTTTTTTCTTCACGTGCTGCTACTTTTTCAGCTTTTATCTGATCTGCACTCTTTACATTTCCACTTTCAGCTTTTAACCTCTTCTCTTCGGCAGCACGCCACTCAATATATTCTTCGATTGTAAATGTTTCACCTTTTACAATTAATATAGATCCACCTTCGTCAGGCCAAGGAAATTCATCGAACACTCGAACACCTTGAAACCATTCCTCAAACCACTGTCTAATTTCATCCGTTATATCGTCCATTATATCTCCTTCTCTTAATTTTAGTACGCGAGATTTTTCTTTCATGTTTTGTTTTAAAAAGTCTTCATAATATGCACGTCTGAATTTCCGTCTGGCCTCCTTCACTAACTCTAACTGGACTTTTGCAGATGGTGGTCGGTAAGAAGAAATAACCATATCAAGCTTTTCTTTCACTTTGATCTCTCGCCAATGTATTCGCTTAATCTCCATAAACCGTTTATATATTTTTTGTATAAGTAACGCAGCTGCGGTCCTGATATGTTCGGGTCGCGATGGTTTTTTTAATCCTGCTAATTCTATGTATAAGTTTTCATCTTTGATAGCCTTTTTTGCAATAGCATATGTTACGCTTCGTGATCTTTCCATTCTTTGTATATTGTATGCATGGCCGTTGAGTATGTCCAAAAGCCTTTTTGCTTCTTGCTCTGCTGGTGTTAAATATACTGTCTTTTCTTCACCAGCGTACGTTTTGTTAGCTAATAATTCTTCTTTCTCTCTTTCTAATCTTTCCTCCTCTTCGCGTTTTTCTTCTTCCAATTGCTTTAGTTGTTCCTCTGTAAGAGGCGGGTCTCCTAATCGGTTACCGGCAAAAATTTGATCCATTATATACTGCATTTCAGCTCTACGTATTTCGAATGGATAGAAGAATGGACAAAGTATTTCTATATCTTGAGGTTGTATAAGTAATTGTTGGAGTGCGTTATCAGGATATGTGAATTCAAAGACTTCTACCAGTTCTAGTGTTTGTTTAAGCTCAATAATACGACAAGTGAGGCTTTCTATAATTTGCTTTATACATGGCCTTCTTTGTACTTGCTCCATTTGGTCGTAGCAATCGCATAATTTGTTATATAATTCACAATACTTGCTGTAAACTCTGCTGACTACTTCAACAGCAGTCCCCTGTGGCTTGACACCAACGGAGTGTATCGCCAATTCTTGTAAGCGCACATCCTCTGCTAGGGCAATCTTGAACTCCTCTTTAAGATCAAGCCATCTTTTATAATAATCTTTATTTGACATTTTGAATACTTAATAATTTTTAATACATTTGTGCTAATAATTCAATGAAATAAATCAATTTCACGCCTACTTTTTAAGCCTGACAAGTAAAATTTGACGTGACCCAAACTCAAAAATTATTTTAACGTCAAACGAATAATTAAAGAAAATAATTGGAGCAAAGAGTATTAAAACCTACATATTATGTCAGCAGCAGACGTATTGATTATTAAAAAAAAAACCACTATTAAGTGTGAAATTTCATAATTTAGCAAATTATTTTTTACAGTCAAAAAAAAAAAACCGAATTTTAAATACATGAATATTACAAGATTATGCTTTGGATAGCTTCCTTGCGAAAAACAAAAAGAAGTGAAAAGAAATGAAAGTACATAGAACATGTACCTAACCTAACGACTTTCTGATTGAACGACGCCTAATTCTCAAAAAAAAAAAATTGAAAGGCGATAAATAAATCTTCATCTAATATATAAAATTCTCGTGTCACAGTTTTCGTTGCCATACTCCTCCGAAACGGCTTGACCGATTCTCATGAAATTTTGTGTGCATATTGGGTAGGTCTGAGAATCGGACAACATCTATTTTTTGTTTAATTTACATAGCAGAACAACGTTTGCCGGGTCAGCTAGTTGTATATAGATTTATAGTCCTGCCTCTTGAGTTTATATTTAAAAGTAGACGCTGGTCATAGTATAGCATAATTAGACTGTTAATGTTCCCACTGCTGGCACTCAGACTGCTCTAGGAGAGGGAATGGGCCGTAAGCGCGTGTGGATGGATATCACATATCTTCAAATTTCTTATTCTAGGGTTTCGTTTTGAGAGCAATGGTGATGGAATAAATTATACAAAGTAGTACGCCTGGAGAGCAGTGGTGGCCCAGTGGTAACGGCCCCAACTTACGAGTTGTAGGTTGCGGGTTCAAACTCAGCCAGGCGCATTACTTTGTGTAATTTATTTCATCACCACTGCTCTCAAAACGGTGAAGGAAAACATCGTGAGGAAACCGGCATGTCCTAGAACCAAAAATTTGAAGACATGTGATATCCACCAATCCGCACTGGGCCCGCGTGGTGGATTACAGCCCATTCCCTCTCCTAGAGAGGAGGCCTGAGTCACAACAGTGGGAACATTATATGGCCGACTATGCTATGCTATAATACGCCTGGCTGGGTTTGCACCCACGACATACAAACTCATAATCGGGGCCGTTATGAATGGGTCACCGCTTCTCTACGCTGCACGACAATGGGCACTGGGCGGGAACACGCTGATTTAGGGTAGCGAATGATGTCGTTGCGACGACACTTGTAAGAGGGGATCAAGTATACTCGTATTATAACGATGTCTCTCAACTAAGGCAATAAAGACAGTTTTGAACAGAATTTAGAACCAAACTTGACATTTTTCTGTCACTTTAACCCTATTTCATAACCAAACTTCCACACATAACACACAGAACAGATGGAGAACAACTTAGGGGTCTTTAAGTCAAGAGTGAATAGGCTACTTCTAGGCAAGCGGGCCCCATCGTCGACCACATCATCGCTTACCATCAGGTGAGATGATGGTCAAACGCGAGACAATTATTAATAAAAAAATAAAAATAAAATATCATGGAAATGAAAGAGATGAAGAAGGGAAGTCACGGCCCTCAGCATTGAGGAATAGTATACAAGTAGGGGAGGACCTAAACTACCACGTGCTTCAGAGCTCAAAAAGGACATCTAGGTATGTACATCATTTTGTGAGAAACACAGGATTGTTCCAGGGCTGCAGGATTGTTCGAAAGAGTTACCGCCGCGTAATTGGAGGAACACAAGTGGGTTTCGTTCGCTCCACCCAGAGCGGGAGAAGTTATTTGATGGTAATATATAAATAATAAGAAATATATAAATATAAATAATAAAAAGGTATATAATTTGTGGGGCCTTAAATCTAGCAATAATTCTACATTTTTTTATAGAAATCTAATACATCTTCAGTAATAGTCACTGTTATCTATAGTTACTGTTATATAAAAGGAGTATATATATATAATAGTCACTGTTATCTATAGTTACTGTTATATATATATAAAAGGAGTATATATATATAATAGTCACTGTTATCTATATATATAAAAGGAGAAAAAACTGACTGACTGACATATCAACGCAACACCCGAAGCTACAGGGACTAGGAACATGAAATTCTGCACAAGGCTTCCTTATATGACGTAGGCGAGCACAAAGAGAGGATTTTCCAAAATTCACCCCCTAAGGGGATGAAACGGGATCCAAAGTTTGTATGGAAAAAACTATTTTCACGCGGGCGAAGCCACTGGCAAACGCTAGTTACGCATAACCGCAAAAGCCAATGCAGTATTAAAAAGAAGGTCATTGAAACATGCGATACATTGAGGTTAACAGTGGGTATTATACAGTAGGTAATTATTATTAAAAAAAAAAAAAAAAACGTTAATTAGTAGAGGATACTAAACATTATTCTATTACATAATACATGAGTGTGGAAACCCATTTGAGCATTCTGATAACTAAGGTCAGGCAAGAAATCCATTTTTGGGCATTAGGCACAAGGTAATAATTTTTAGAGGTTTTACTGGATTCGTTTTACGCAAAACGATTTGATTTCAATAACAACCTAGATAATATCCACAAGATATCTGTTTCCAAAATATGTAGACAAATATGTGTAATATAATAACGTCATAACCCCGTAAGAGTGGTTGTACGGAAATGTATCTCAGGTAGGCCGCTCTAAGGGCTATATTTCATCGGGACACCATGGCGGCGCAGCTGGTCGCGCCACCATGGTGTTCGTCAGCTACCAAAATAGACACCATACACACACCAGAGTCGCTACACCACACTGAGACAGAATGAAAATGGACCTTAAATGCACGCGTCCGAGTTGGTCGCGCCGCCATGGTGTCCCGGTGAAATATAGCCCTTAAGTCCGCCTCTGTGCTTTTTGAATGAACAGTAATCTCAGTATTTATATATAATATACTATCTACTACACTAATATTATAAAGAGAAAAGATTTGTATTTTTGTTTTGTAATGAGTGAATTTAAAAACTACTGAACCAATCTTAAAAATGTTTCACTAGTAGAATGCTACTATTTCACCGAGTGGCATAAACATAATTATATTTTCGATTTTCACAAAATAAATAAAAAATATATCAAAAGCTAAAATCCAACCTACCTCGTTTAATCTATATATGTATATAAAAGCGAAATACCACTCACTGATTAATCACGAAATCTCAGAAACTACAACACCTACAAACTTAAAATTTGCCAGGTAGGTTCCTTATAGGGTGTAGACATCCAGTAAGAACGGATTTTACGAAACTCCACCCCTAAGCGGTTAAAACTGGGGTTGGAAGTTTGTATGGAGAAACCTACTTTTACGCAGACGAAGCCGCTGGCAGAAGCTGGTAAACAAATATAACAAAAGCTAAAATCCAACCTACCTCGTTTAACACAGTCCTTCTCATTAGCAGCTCCTTGAGGAAAACAGTCAAACTTCATAATTTCATCCACCTTCGAGCACATGTCTTGTTGCACTTCCACCGTCCTCTCAGGGTACACATTCTTCTTGTTCAACTCTGTCTTCTTTCGTTCTGTTGCGTTACTCTTGTTCTTAGTGCTCAAATTGTTGTGATCGTGGTAGCGGTATTCTGGAGCTTGCTGTATTGGAAACTGGAATTCCATAAATACATGAATACTTTTTGTATTGAAAAGTAGTTTTAATAAAAAAAAAAACATTAGCCTTAGATTCATATTTTTGAATATGGAATTACCTTTTCATACGGCATTGGGGAAAGTGGTTTCTTGATCGTGTCTGGGTGAGTCCTTTCCCATAGTTTTCTGTAATGAGATTTAAAATATGTTTTAAGAAGGGTACATATGGAATTTATTTGGTATTTTGAAACCCAAAATAAAAAGACATTTTTTAGGGTTTCGTATACAAAGAAAGCCAAACCAACAGAACCCTATTACAAAACGCGCTCTTAAAGATTATTATATCTACCTGTAATGCTCCTCGCCCCAAGTCCCGCCTACAGCGCCCCCTACGGCCCACCAGGCGCCCACACAGAGCGCACACACCAGCGCCACGCCCAGCATACCCGACCCTAGCCCGGGCATGTGTTCCCAAGCACGCTGGAATATGTTTCGACGCTCCGAAAAGCGCTGGTATCTGGAAGAATAAGAGTAACATGGAATAATAAACCTTATGATGTTCCGTTGTTGTCCGTCCGTCTGTCTGTCTGACTGTCAAAACACTTTATATCGAGAAGCTGTGAAAAAAAAACAATTTTCTGAGTTAACGAACAAAAAAGATACGGCCGTTTATGTTGCAAAAAAGTATATTTCGACACTCAAAGGAATCAAAATTCAAAGGGTACTTCCCGTTCACCTAGAATCTTGAAATTGGGCATGAAGCAAGGTCACATAGCACAAGAATAGGAAACAATCTATAAACTGTAAAATAGTAGTTACGTTACAAAAAAAACTATTTGGAGATTCGGAAAAATCTTCATAACTTAATTCGGGAATTGAACTGTTTTCGTAGATAAGTTTATACGGAACCCTCAGTGCGTGAGTCCGACTGGAGCCCTCACGCATTTAGTGGGACCCATTTAGAAGAAGAAAGGTGTTTCATCTATTTTAAAACTGTGGCGGCACTTGGGGGAGGCCTATGTCCAGCAGTGGACGTCTTTCGGCAGAAATGATGATGATGATGATTGCGACATAAATGGTCTTGACAGATAGACAGACACACAGACAACAAAGTGATTAAGTGATCCTATAAGGGTTCCGTTTTTTCCTATCAAGGTACAGAACCCTAAAAAACATAGTCTGCCACCGCATCTGTTTGTCTGTCTGAACGCGATAAACTCAAAAACTACTGAATGAATTTTATAATTTTAGTATATATTTTATAGATAAGCAACAGGATGTAGGATACTTTTAATCTGGTTTTAGCAAGCGACACAGAGATAACACGCACAGGCTAACTGCAGATGCAGCTGAATATCAATAATTTACATGAATCAAAAATCTACACATAGTTTAAGATATCACACTAATATTATATAGGCAAAAGTTTGCATGTGTTTATATTTTTGTTTATCCACCAATCCGCCCCTTCCCTCTCCATAAGAGGACTGCGTCCCAACAGTGGGAACATTCATCATCATCATCATTTCAGCCGAAAGAGGTACACTGTTGGACATAGGCCTCCCAAGTGTCATCACAAAGAACGGTTCTATGCGTCTCGCATCCATAGGATTCCCGCAACCCTTACCAGGTTATTGGTCCACTTTCGGCCTCAACGGCCATCCATTCTGGGAGCAATGTGCTCTGTCCATTCGTGATGCGATCACGCAAGGAAACTCCGAGCATAGCCCTTGCCATTGCTGATTGATGCCCATTGCAAGCAGAAAGAGAAAAAGACTTTCGTCTTGAGACATTGTGGTATATTGGACGAGAAGATACCGCGCAGCTTTTCGAACGCTCCCCTACTGAGTCATTATAAGACTGATTATGCGTATATTGGATTGGATACAGGATGTTACTGAAAGATGGCCAAGCACTTCTATTATAACCGACCTATCTAAGTCACCTAGAGATTCCATGGTTCTCTTCCAGACCGACTACGAGGAAATAGAATCTATTATTGTCAACCTAAAAAGGGACTCTGCAACGGGTATTGATAATATACCCACATAAGTTATAAAAAGTGCAAAGAACAGTCTGATTCGTCCACCTACACATATGTGTAACCTGTGCTTAAACTCTGGCATTTTCCCGAATATTTTAAAGAAGGCTTTAGTCCATCCTGTTCATAAGAGTGTCGACAGATACAGTGTCGAGTCAGTTATCTCCAAAATTCTTGAGAAACTGTTAAACTCTAGACTAACGATTTTTTTCCAACAGAATGGCATTATTGCAAAGAACCAATTTGTTTTTATAAAAGGTAAATCAACAGAAGATGCAACCTTATTAGTTTCAGGGATTATAATAGCCCATAACTTAGACAATAAAGAGAAAGTAATAGGTGTATTCCTTGATATGTCAAAGGCTTTTGACACTGTTTTAGTTCCTATATTGCTCTTGAAAATGGAATCGATTGGCATTCGCGAGATTGCATTTGAAATATTTCGCTCCTAACTTTTCAATAGAACTCAATGTGTTAAAATAAGTAACTACACGAGTTCAGTAGCAAATCTCTCCTTAAGTGTTCCGCAGGGCAGCGTTCTTGGACCCACGCTATTCTTGTTGTACATCAATACCTTGTGCTTGAAGAACCTACCCAACTGTAATATCGTTACATACGTTGATGACACTGCGTTGATTGTGCATGGAAGGAACTGGAAACAAACTCAATACTATGCAGAGCGAGCTCTTAAAGAAATAATGACTTGGCTTAATGATAGCCTTTTAATGCTGAATATCGATAAGACAAAGTATATTACCTTCCCTCACCGCAATAATACCTAGCCTCCATTGGATTTTGCAGTTACTGCACATACTTGTGACCTCCCCGAAAATTGTCGCTATCCTAAGCTAACTCGCACTACCCACATAAAATACCTACCCAGAAATGGTCAACACATGTGGAACAGTTGACTGCCCGCATTAGAAAATTAATGCCTGTATTCAGAAAGCTCCGAAGTTCAGTTGATAGAGAAACATTGCTGTGTGTTTAATTTGCCCTTGCTCAAAGCTTGCTGCAGTATTGTGTTGTTGTCTGGGGTGGAATAGGAAAGACTATCTTACTTCCCTTAGAGCATGTAATAAAACTTGGTACCTACATGGGTTGACTATGTCCTGAAATAGCACATAGGATACTTTTTATCCAGGGAATATCTTCCCTTGGGATTATTTTCTCCCACAATGTGGGCAAAGCCGCATTTAATAATACTGCTTTAATGGTATCATAGGTAAATCTATCACAAAGAGCAAAGTTTGACGGTTCACCTCACAATGCTGTTGTCACTACTTGAAACTGGCAATAATAAATTAGTCGAAATGGGCTTAGTTACCAAAGAGAAAAAAAATGGTGTGTTCAAATAGTACTTAATAATATAACTATTTTGACCAAAGATAGAAAAAAAAAGGAATTAACACTAGAAGCGTGGAATATCAATTTTGTCCATTTTATTTTTGCTATAGTAATATGGTATATTTAAATGAAAGTGATAAATTACCTAAAATACAATATTTTTACTATGTATTACATATATTTTGGTGTACTTGGCAATTCTACACATAATTAAACCAGAGCAGAAAGAACATAGGAATGAGTCAAATTTGGGATGCCTTGCACTTCTAGTGTTAAAACTCTCAAATGTTTTTTTTTTTATGAAAGTAATACTCACTTTTCCATGATTTACACTGCACAATGAACACAAAGGGTTCCTAACACAACTTTATTCACTAACAGTATTAGATATATTGAAGAGAATGTGTGCTATTTATATGAGTTTGATATTAGAAAATTTATTGTTCAATCAAAGTTCATGTTTACGGAGCAAACCAAATGGATGATTAATCATAAACATGAGTTTATTATTCAGTATTATGTTTTTGTTTTACTTTGAACCTTGTTCTCTGTATTATAAGTAGTTTATTTAAGTGTGAGTAATATTTTTATTCTGCTTACAAAAGCATGTTTTTAATTTTACATATTAATCATTTCCCTATCCTAAGACCAAATAATATTATTGACGTACACCAAGTGTTTAACTATTGTGTTTGTTTTGAGGTCAATGAACCTGTTATCATGTCAGTTAGAATTGGCAGTAGTTGATAAGTGGCTAAATAAATATATTATAACTTTTAATTACTGGCTCATTACTGAATACATAAAAAATGAAACTTCTAAAATATTTTTTTTTTGTTGCTTTTTCTTCTCCATTAGATGTTCTTAGATGTTCTCCAGATTGTCGGGTAACTGTCTTGTAGAGTATGTGTGTGTGATTAACTTTTGCACATCAAACAATATTAATATAATTGTTCAAAAATTTTTAACAATTTGATCTAATATTAATTGCTGAATAAGATAGAACCATTTTTTTTATGTGGAAAAATCTACTTATGACAAATCCCGCTCTTTAGCGGAGCGAGAGATAGTGTCAGACTTTTACTAACTAAAAACCCACTCCTGTTCCTTCATTGCCTTCGTCCCAGGGCCCCGGGTTTCGCTTTCACACTACCCGTGGAGATAGACCCATTTAGTTTTTCATCTATCCAAACTACAATATAATACATTTAATATATAATTATACATTGAACATTATAATATTTATTTTTAACACTAGCTATCCCCTGGAGTTTCACTTGTGTCTTTAGTTATTATGTTGCTTCCTTACTATTTGTTGTGAATCTAATATTCCCACAAAGAAAGGATTTTTTTTTCATCAGAGTGGTAGTCCAGAAATTAGTACTTTTAAATTAACAAAAACTCTTTGTCATGTTATATTAGAGTATAATTGCTTAAAATTACGTAATGGTTAGTGCCTGTAAATATTCTTAAGTTTAAACTTTTTATAAATTTATTTATCAGACTCCATACTCACATCTGCCTAATATAGCACAATATTATCACTAGTTTGCAAAATCAGACTACGTTTCTAAAGCACAAATGCACAATACACTGCCATTTGATCCACATTTAATTATGCATTATATTTTTTTTTTGTTATCCTTAATCTGCAATCAGTTTCACTACTTTTAGCAGGCTTTTTGTGTTGGTATGTGAATGCATTATAATATGGAATGAATATATTTTTTATTTTAAGTATGAATTTATTGTAGAACAATTACAGTAAATCAGATAGCTCATCATCTGCCTAACCTTCTCTCAACTAGACCTGTACCATGAAGTTTAACTGTTAAAAGTTTAAAAGTTTTGAGTAACATAATTAGAGACACAATAGAAAGACAATGAGCGAGCAAACACCAGCGCTCGCTTGGAGTTTAATGAATTAAAGTAAGATTGTTTCATTCTTATTTCCAGTGTGGGTAAGAGATGGCGCTAGACAACCTGTATAGCTCTGTCTCTTACCCACACTGAAATAAGAATGAGAAAATCTTACTTTGAATGTCATGGTAACCCCAGGGTCAGCCTCTCTGCACTCCATTCGCACTATGATTACATATTTAAACAAAACTTTTGAGAGCAGAGAAGAAATTCCAAAGAGTATCTAGGTCTACTTAATGAGGCAATGTCTTACAACTGAAAGTATAGAACTATTAGTCCAATTTGTCTGCTGCGGTCTTCCCGTCCGATTATAATTTAGGTGTCTTCAAGGCTACAGTGAATAGGCTCCTAATAAACTAGTGCGGCTCACTCATGAACGAATGCATAACCGCTTACCAGATTAACTTCTCAGTTTTTAATAACAATATGGCTTCATAGCTCTACACTATTGAACATTGAACAATATTATAGTGGCAATAATGACTTACCTATGCTCTCTGGAACCAGATTCTCCTTCATTCCTCGGTTTGGGGATGACGCCACTAAATAGTGGAGCCTTACCCGCTTTAGCATTGTTGTATCGACCAAAAGGTGCGAATGAATTTGATAGTTTCCTCTTAAAAGTAACACCTTTCGGTCCATTCAGTGAAGTCTCCGTCTGTCTGTCAGCACTTCGTGAACTCTCACCTTCAGTTTCAGCTAATTTAGAATTCTTATCACCTTCGTAACAAAGACGATAGTTTATGTTGTCATTTAAAGTCAATAAATCTGTTTTAGAACCAGGAGACTTGTCACAAAAGTCTTCAAAAGACACAATCTCGTAATCTTCGTCATCTTCATGTAATAATTCTGGTGATTTATACGGTATCTTTGGCATTTTTCTTTCTTCTAAATGCGAAGCACAGAATCCATGAATCTAATTTTAGAACCTTCTAAATTTAAGAACGATTAGAGTTTATTAATATGGCTAGAGGATAAATGCTCTTGTATTTCTCATTTTATGTAGTTTGAATCGTTAAAACAAAGGCGCTATTTATCAAAATTTTATCAAACTTCGTTATCTATCCATTTGTTGTTGTGTGTTATTTTTTTTAAGTCAAAGATTAGATGTCAGGCTATAGTCGAAACTCATGGTGCCTTGTTTTTAGTTTAATCAAGTTTGAATTACAATCTGTGGAAAAACAAAACAAACTAATTTCTAAAAATACAACATATTCCAAAATATATTTTATTACATTCTTAGATGTTCGTGGAACTGATTTGTAAAGAAAGGAAAGTCAACTTTGTTGGCAAAAAAGATTGCCAACAAAATTGATGATAACTTTTAAAAGTTGTGGGTATTCAAAAAAAAGTCTGAGTAGGTAACTTAAAATATGCCATAAAATTAGGCAGATGCGCGGACAACATGGTGGATAATTGATATCTAAAGTTAATTTTTAATTTGATAGTTTTATATAAGTAACGAATGAAGTAATTTTATAACGATGGATTGGAAAAACGCAAAGATTCTGCTCGCTTCTACCGCGACGATGGTGGTCGCAGCACAAATAGTGAAAACAGCTTACCAGTATTTCTCAAGAAAAATAACTCAACACGAAAGTTCCAGTGACGACACATGTAACGAAAATTTGAGTATTAAAAATCGTGAGATAAACGATGTAATACTGTTCTCCAACGACGTAGTCCAACATACAATAAGAGTACCACCTAACAAGGAACTATCTATTTGTGAAAGTAGACAGCTGAACTGCTTAAAATTAATTAAATACATAAAATCAGCACGTGAAACCCTGGATGTGTGTATGTATTTGATAACAAGCAATGAAATTGCAGAACAAATCATTCGGCTGGGAGAGAAACACGTTTTAGTCAGAATAGTTGTTGACAGTGATATGGCTTTCACACCACCATCGCAAATTAAAAAGTTACAAGAATACAGTGAGTATGATCGTAACAAATTACATATGTCTGCGGTGAAGTAAAGAGCATTGTAACTTGTCTTATTTAATTTGTTATCTTCATGCTTTGCATTTTCCAGGTTTCATCCAAGTGCAGACAAACAAAAAAACAATGCTGATGCATCACAAGTTTTGTATTATTGACGGGCCAAAAGCCATAAAAAGGAAGAATTTATTAAAAGCACATGCAGAAAAGTTGAACATTCATGCACGGTTCCTCAAGAATATTAAACAAGTACCAAAGACCAAGCCAGTCAAAGGTTTCGTTATGGCTGGTTCATTAAACTGGTCTACCCAGGCTATGGTATCAAATCACGAAAGTGTTATAGTTACAAGTCATCAAAATATAGTAGGAAAGTTCGAAAAGGAATTCGAAACTTTATGGGTGGAGAATGAACCGGTAATTATCTATTTTTTTTACTTATCCATTCACTTATCTTGAAGGATTATTTTTTAAACTTAAAGCTTTTAATTTTTTTTGCAGGCATTAACGACGATTACATGATGATTACATTTTAACACACGGCACATCATCGTACAAACGCTATTACGGTAAGTACGAATATCCCCCAGTATTACTGACTCAATTCATTCATTTTCAGTACCTATCTTTTTATTAGAGCGTATATATACGATATATGTGTACGCTCTGTATATATATATATACCAAAATATCGTTTTTTTATGCAAAGTCAGCATTGCTACGATTAATTACTTTACAGTATCAAAAGGAAATAATTCATAATAATTATATCCATCTTGATAAGGATTCTCTATGGTTCAATATTCGTTTTCATTTCCCGTTCCTCGCAAATGACAGAAGACGAACCATAGACAACTCCATGTGCACTTCAATTTCGATCGATCATATGTTTTCTTTGTGTAGTTTTTTCAGCCGCTGTAATTCGAATTGGTTATAAAGTTCACGTGTTAAATTGGCTCTAAACTCTCGATAATCAGCTTGTTGTGCCATATTGATGCTCATTAGTTGTCTGTGGAGTGTGAATATATAAAATTTTGAGACTAAATTATGTGGTGCATAATAGGTGAATTTCTATGTGCACGTGCTTGCATTTTTCAGGCTAATTGTAAAGTTTCAGTTTGAAGTGTGCTGCAAGGTGATCTTAGATTCATTAGAGCAGTCTTATTTATGCAACCACCCCCGCCCGAGCCTAGTTTTTCGGTCTATCCCATAGAAAACGTGTGTTTAACAGTGCTCTAATAAGTTTGAAATCTTAGGTTGGAAAATACTTTGGTTGTTTTATTACGAACCAGTGTCATCATGAATCCTATGTCCTGGATTAGTATTCCATTGGATGAAGTGTCTGTGGTACGTATTGAAAAATAATAGGTTATTATGAAACTGAAAATGAGAAAAAAAACAAGTTGCATTTGAAGGACATTCTAGAAAGGTCATAATGTTTTTGTTTTTTTTGTTTATTTAATTTCCACCTGTAGTAATTATTCCGCCTTACACGACGATACCCTTTAAGCCCTAAAAACTGCAGTCAGAGTATGGCTAAAGAAATCTTATAAACATTATTAATTTTAATGTTTATTGCATTTGTATTCCATGCAATTAAAACAGATTCACTAGTTAAAATCTATTTCGTCTAATGTAGTGTAATTGATGACAAGGCAAACGATTTTTCAGACATGTGCAACTGCCACATAGGCAATCTTTTCATTGTCATCTTCTAAATACATTAATCAAATTCAATCACATGTCAAGAAGAAAATTACTTATTGTGGCATGTGTGCCAGCATATTTCATGTATTAATCTTAGATCTTGCAATTGTAATTGGAAAATATTAAAAAAAGCGCTCTGTGGAGTACTTTTGTATTATTTTTTATTATGCAGAAAAAGTGCATTATGTAACAAAACACATCATTATGAAAATTACATTAGTTATTATATATCACACAAGTGTAATTTGATTTTTAAGTTTATGAACCATATAGGCAGAATAAGTCATCATTCCAAGACACGAGAAAACTTAATTCTTAAAATTTTGGAAATTTAAACAGTCTTAAGTATGAAATAAGGTACTTATCTCAGTTAAACATTTATATTATTAGATTTTGCAGATATTAGCTTGACCATATAGTTAATAGACTTTCCTGTATCTAGGTTGGGTCATGATTTCCGAGATGGTATCTATGTTATATCAGACCAATAAAATCTTCTCATCAGTTTTGTCTAGATCATTTTGCCATAAAGTGTTCATTGTATTGCCATTTATCACTGTTGATATACTTTAGGAAATTAATGCGGTTGTAAAATTTACATTTATTTGACCTAATAATATTTTTTTACTCTGCCACCACCTCCACTTACTTATCAATAAATAGATTTATTATACTATATATATAAGTTTATATTTTCGTAACGTATCTGTATGTACAAATATTTAATAATTTTTTTTCTTTTTGTTTCAGATAAATAACCCAAAAATAAAATCCCACATGTGCCAGTGTAAAATGTGTGCTAAAAGTTATTTTCTAGTGAACAATTATTGTAAGAGAAATTTTGCAAACGACCAATATATTACGTGAAAAATAATAATTGTAAAAAAATGTGAGTTCAACAGTTTTCTGAATTATGTGTTTATAAAGTGCACATTGGATGCAGTGTTCTTCGCTAGATGGCGCTGTTCGGATTGTTGCTGAGCAAGTGAGATACTTGTTCGGCTACTCCACGCTAGATGACGTTTATGGTAAGTTTAATATTTATTTGAATAACCAATGTTGCCGCTAGATGTCGCTCACAATTCAGCGCCATCTAGTGCCGAGTAGCGCGAATCAATGTAGTTACTTAAAGATGTAGATGGCGCTACTGATATCAAATGAACTATGCTCTTGAACAAAGTTTTACTTGAATTTAATTTAATAAGTAAATCATATTCGTAGCCGTTCGTATTCGTGAAGTATATCGTATTTGGGTAATAATTAATAATCAACTTCAGGAAAAGTAAAATTTATTTGATCGAAATTTTAAAAGTCAACGCACGGTACAGGTTTGCCTTTGAAATATGTTTTAACTTATGTACCAGCCATTAGATAAAACGAAAGGTTTAAGATTTCGTCTTTTTATCGTATTTTGACTAAATACTTACTTAGCTTGAAATGCTAATGCGACCAAGGCGAAAAAAGGAACCAGGGACTACTTTTAAATTACAATATCATTAGTCTTCTGGATTATAATATATTCATGCCCAAAATACAAAGCATCTGTCAACACCACAAATAATTCAGCGTATCTTCAAAACATGGCGGACGTCCATTATTTAAAGAACTAAGCTTCGCATTTGACATCCGTTAATCTGCCTTAAACACTTTCAACGGTCAAGGACTGTCTAGCTCCGCAGCCGTGTGAAATGTTGTGAAATAACAGGTTATGCAATCGTAATAGAAAATTTGAATAAACCAGCCTTGAACCTCGCTTACGTAGACGAAACTACTTGGAATTCGGTTTTCGGAAAAGTAATTTGAATGCCTGCGGCTTCCATTCACGTACAAACGCATTGCTATTTAGTATTCCTTTCTTATGTCGATTTAAATACATTTCTCAGCAACAGCGATCCACCGATTGCTTGGCTGGCATAGTAACCGCTAAGCGCTACCTATTTTTAAGTCGTGAAAAAAATCATAAGTTAGTATTCAAATAAAAAATTAATTACGGCCATAATTATTGATAGTTGAACATTAACGCCGTGTTTTATGAGAAGCCTCTTCATTATCATAAATATGTACGATTTGTGTAGCTAATTTTAAGTCCGTGGATCGTGATTTATAAATATTTGGTTATTAAATACTCATCTTTAATAATTTAGCAGTTAAATTTAATGACATAGGCCCTGATGGGATGTCAATAACACGAATCAAGTTAGAATCCTTTGATTACTGTTAGAGGTAAAAAATATTTGTAATAGTGCTTGTAATTGGCGAAATGTGGCACTTATATAAATATTGTAACAATAAATTATTTTTTAAAAGAGTAACCATGGAGTTTCTTGCCGGTTCTTCTCCATAGGAAACGACCAATTTAGAACCGTGCACTAGCTTCTGACGTTTTATAAGTGCCCATGTAGGCCTATGTGAAATAAAAAACTTTGACTTTGACTTTGACTTTCTACACTGCTTCTTCTTGTTTTTCGAGGACTAGTAGCTAACATACGACTGAGGTGTCATCGATAACTTTTTTTAAATGTGGTTAATCATCAAATAACTTCTCCCGCTCTGAGTGTAGCGAGAGGGAGTGTCAGACTTTGAAACCACCTGTGTTTCTTTAGTTGCCCTTTATGTTCCAGGGCCGCGGTTATTATCGAACAAACCCGTAGCCGTTTCGATGACGAATTGTTAAATGAAATTGTCAGTAAATTGATTACAAGTTATTCAAGTAGCAATAAGGAGATTCGTTATTTTGTTTTTCATTTAAGTCTATCAACTTATTCCGCGGCTGCGGTCCTGTGTCCTCTCCTTCAGGGATCTTGCATTTTTTTATTTTTTGGGATAAAAAGTATTCTCTGATTCTTAGCGTTTTATGTAGCTATCTGATAGTTATACTTAGTGTCTATGAAATTGGATGAGTGGTTTTGAAGATTACTTCTTACATCCAAAATTTGCCTTTGTATAACAGGTGTTATTAGTGTAGAAATTATACTTCAGTAATTTTTTTTTGTGATCAATGGTAGCCTAGTGGTAACAGCTACGAATTACAAGTTGGTCGTGAGTTCCAACACAGGCAAGTGTATTTTTGTGTAACTTATTTTATCACCATAGCTCTCAAAACAGTGAAGAAATACATCGTGAGGAAACCGCCATGTCCTGAAACAAGAAAATAAATAAACACAGGTGACATCCACCAACTCAATTTCTACCCCGTGGTCAGCGTGGTTGCTTACAACCCGCTCGCTCTCTTTGAGAGGAGAATATAATATATCAGAAATCGGAAACGTTTATTTCGAATAGACCAATTACAGGCACATTTGAATTGTCAAAATGTCGGTCAGTCCAGAAAAAGGGAAGCTAAATTGCACGTGCCAAAGCGTAGATCTCTATGGAGAAGAACTTGCAAGAAACACCCTGAACATTTTTAAATCATATTATGAGTTAGAAATAAATATTATTTAATAAGGCTGTTTACGTTGTTATTATATACGTTTCTCTAGGTTGACTACTTAACGCTTCCTTGGTAGTCATCTAGTTCGCATAAATATAGCCTTTCAATGAAAAGTCTACTAATACATTCAAGCATGGTGGAAGTCTGCAGCACGTTTCCTGCGCAGAAAGTCGTGAGGACACCGCATTCTTTGCTTAGAATTAATTAAATTCAACGCGTCACATTTTATTCAGCATTTACGTCTTGTTCTAAGAATATGTAGATATGTCAGCGCATTCTGTTCGTATTACTAAGGTAGGACGTTGATTTCGAGTGATTTGATTACTTATTTGATTTGTATATTATGTATTTGCTAACGCAATAGCTTCCTGGAGATTGTTGAAGGCCCAAGGGTTTTAGCATTCGCAGCGATGTTTATATGTACCTATGTTCTTGGTTATCCTTTGCATAATACGTAAGTGATTTGAATTTATGTTACTAGCAGATGCGATATTACGCACCTTACTTTGTTAATCTTGTTCAAACTAAGTTATTGGTCTGATCATCATCGTCGTCTGGTTAGCCTTTTTCAAATTAGTTTGGAGGTGGCTTCCAATCTGATCAAGATACCAGTCTATACTAATATTATAAAGAGGAATGATTTTCATTTTTGTTTGTAATAAATAACTATAACTCAAAAACTACTGGACGAATTTCAAGAATACTCTCGTCAGTAAATTGTAAAGTGTGTAGGTGTGTGTGTGTTGTTGTAGTTGTGTGTTGTTGTGTATTGTGATTGTTGTGTGTTGTGTGTAAATCTTCTTCCAGCTCACATTAAGGCACTGCTTGTACAGTCCCAATTTTTTTCCTATTATTGACTATGGTGATGTGTGCTACTATGACCTGAATGCAGATCTCCTCAATAAACTTGACCGCCTTCTGAATAACTGCATTCGATTTGTCTTCAACCTTCGTAAGTATGATCATGTATCTGAGCAAAGTTCACTTTCAAAACGGTTACCCATCCGACAGCGTAGCATAGATTCTCCATGGTCATTTTTTTTCGTGTATGGGAAATTATCAAATGTCTTGACGAGAGAACATTATTGACTAAAACCCGTGTCTCCAGAGCCAAGGGTCATCGTGGAACGAGTGATCTTTCGAGTAATCCGGCAGACTACCCTGTGATAAGACTGATGACAGACTTTCTAGCTTTTATGAAGTTGCCAGGAAGAGCAGGGCCGATGCCTGCTAGGGCCGCTAGGGATTTCTGAATAGGAAACCCGATATCCTAGAACGCAAAGGGCAACTGAAGGACACATGTTTGGTTTTAGTCAGCAAAAGTCTTACACTGATTTCTTCCGCTCAAGTGTAGAGTGAGAGAGCACAATTAGATGATTTCCTACCTCAAAAAAGTCATGTGTTCCTTTCCGTGACTACTGGCGACTATCAGATATTCTCGTAATAATCAGTTTATCTCTAATAGTAATAAAACAGTAGTATATAGCTCTGCAATCCAACCTTAACTAGGTTTAAATACCTACTACCAACTTTGAATAATAAATACATTGTTCACTATAAATAATTCATAAATCTCACGTTCTTTATGAACTGCTAAAAAAACATGTTATCTACAATCTCTCAAGTGCCACATTTCTACTGTATTAAGAGAATACAAACTGCTTAATTTATTTGTTTCTTTTTTGGGACATTTTGACCCGTGCGTTAGTTAAGATTGGAACACAATGAGAGCAAGACGCTGACATTTTGTTTTGTTTTTTTTGTTGGCGCTTGTTCTGGAATTAAAATATACTAAAAAATGTTGATTGGAATTACATTTGAGAACTAGATACTTCCAGCGAAAGTAGCTTTCTCGATACAAACTTTGGACCGCCATTTCCTTACCATAGGGGGTGAGTTTTGGAAAATCCTTTCATTATCTTATAAAATAAACCTCCAGTAAAATTTCAACGGGTTTTGTCGGGGCGTTGATGAGTCAGTGAGTCGGAACTTTGCCTTTTGTAGTTTCTAGAATAATTATGTATCTGCTGGTTTAAGAGCTTGCCTTCTTATCTACCCAGGATTATAATTGACAAACTTTTGCCCACGGCTTCGCCCGCATACATAAAATATAGCCTATGTCACTCAGGAATAAAACAGCTTTCTATCGGTGAAAAAATTTTCGCAATCAGACCAGTACTTTCAGAGATTACCTCCTACAAAAAAAAAAAAACGTATAAACAAACTTAACCACTTGATAATATTATGTAAGTGTAGATTAAAAAGGAATTTAATCAAGCATTTAGCTGGATTGGCAAAGAACTACAAGGTGGACCGATGACTTGATAACAGTTGCGGGAGTCCGATGGATGCGAGACGCACAGAACCGTTCATTGTGGTGACACTTGGGGGAGGCCTATGTCCAGCAGTAGACGTCTATCGGCTGAAATGATGATGATGATGACAAAGAATTGGTTTTGTAGCTTTTTTTTAATTCTAAGGCCCAGTTACGAAATCCATAGTTATTAACTCTGGGTTAGTTTACCCTTGTGTGGGCAAGTGGGCCCTTATAGTGCATACCTTTTCAATTTACAGCACTTAAATCGTTTGAATAGTTTCGACGACATTAAAGCTAATCAGAGTACATTTAAAAACGTTAATATCTTAGTCTAATATTAGCAACATCAAACGAAAGTTCGATGATCTGAGAACAGTGTCGTGTTCGTTAGAAAGTCGCCTACGTTGAGTGTGGGACGAAACTTCCCTATGTTTATAAAACTGTATGCTTTAAAAATAGTTGAACGTTTCGCTTTCTGTCGCTTAGCTACCGGTGTATTTGCGTCCTAATGCACGGCCGTGTGACTCACATAAAGTTTAACATTTTAAATGTTTTTATATTTACAAACAAAGCCAAGCTGAAGGGTTAACAGCACCGGATGTTTTGTCCAGATATGGAATATCCAAAGGAAGTGGATAAAATAAAAAGGGTGAATCGGAACACATAATCGATATAATGGTGGATTCGATCCGGGCATACGATTATAGTGTTGTTGACATTGATCACTGAAATGATCGTATTGTGTCCGTGTCTTGTTGGCGCCATTTTCTCGGACAATGTCTAGTGTTGTTGTCTTACAAGTAGTACTTATAAGAATCAATTGGATGTCGGAAATGTCTGACATAAAACATCGAGTATTCTCAATAGATTCCGAAGCGTCCGGCTGTAGATTTCCATTTGACGTCGTTTCGTTGTCAAATAAGCCGAAAGCCGAATCTTATTCAATAGCGACGAGGGATTGTAGTAATTGTTATTCCTTCCTCTATTAAGTTGTCTAGAAAGGAACATAGATATCTCGCCTGTGGTATACTCTGATAAGAACCTTATCATGGTTAATTCTTTTATAATTGCAATAACAGAATATGTGCTCATTTATTATATACGCACTGTTTAGCATACCTCCTTCAGTTGAACAGGTCATGCAGAATTCAACGATGCGATAATAACGTTGAAACATCATTAATCTTTTATATACTACGTTCCTAATTAATGCGGGCGTACGTTACTTCGAGTTACACTTTACAAGTCATTATTTAATGGGTATGTCTGCAGGTAGAGGCTGCGTTTATGTGCGGATTCATTTTTATATGTTAATAATTAAAGTATGTTTTTATTAAGTCTGGCTATATTTTTTATGGCGTTGTTAATTATAGCGGTAAGGGGTTTTCTTAATTAATGCATTAGTCCTAAAACTTGTTAATTTGCTGCAATAGAAACACGCAGATGCTACTGTTAGAAATTATCTTTACTGACAAATGTTTGGGGAATACTTTTGTGACTTTTGTGTGTTTACTGGTCATCTCTTGGCTGCCAGTTGCTATTTTAATCTATATTAATTTTTTATTTTTATTTGCATTGTTCTCACATGATAGCGACAAGAAACATGTAACAGAGATATTTGTAATTACAAAACATTATTGAGAAGAGTGTCCATGGAGTTTCTTGCACATTCTTCTCCATAGAGATCTACGCTTTGGAATGTGCAATTAGCATCATTTTTTTTTTCTGACTGAATGACTTCTTGACATTTCAAAAATGCCTGCAAATGGTTTATTTGAAATAAAATGCTTTTGATTTTGACTGATATAATGAATATATTATTTAATAGTTATAACCTGGAGGTCTTTGAGTCAAGAATGAAAAGATATCAGTGAACCATCCAGAATCGTGTATTTGGATCTCTAATTTCGTGTAGCTTTTGTTTTATTATTGATAGGATTGTAAAAGTACAAAGGCCACTCAGTGACAAAGTAACAGTCATTGGTGATGTAAAAATACTAATTTCCCCTCTTTACAATATTAGTATAGTGTAGACTATAGATTATTACTCCATATTTGTTTAAGACGCCTTAGAAACACAAATTCGTCCTAAACTTATCCATATTCATAAATGTTGAAAACACGAGTAAGATAATATTGTTGTAATGTTCCTTTAGTATGTTGTGAAACATGTTGTTTTGTTTTTAGTTTGTTTGGGAAACAAAACGTGTTGATGTTGTTTGGTTGTGAATTTTCTACTTGTTGCCTTCGAGCTATTGGTGGTGCTTACCTTGAGATTAAAGGGATTGTAAGATAAGGAACTTTGTTTTCGTAGGGAATCATCAAATGACTTCTCCCGCTCTGGCTGCGAGAGTGAGTATCGGATTTCTACTGAATAAAACTCACAAAGGGCTACTGACCTTTGTGAGGGCTACGGTAACTCCTTTGAACAATCTGTAGCCCTGGCAGGTCGCAGATCAACCTTGATTTGCAAACAAAGAGGTCTATGTTAGTTATTTTTTGTTGGTCTCTGTAAACCATAGATACAATTTTTTTTAATATCTCTCTCGTCTATCTATACTCTATGTGATTAATTTAAAGTGGACAGTCGTTAATCCCCGGATCTCTGTTGTATGGGTTCGCGATTATCCGGATTGACAAGGACCGCGAGCAGATATATTTATAGTTCAAAAAATAACACGCGACCGAAAGGTTTTTCTTTTAATTGATATAAACCAGTGCTTGACTGCGATCCTATCTGATGGTAAGCAGAGATGCAATCATTGATGGTCAGGCGCACTAGTTTTTTAAGAGCCTATTCACTCTAGCCTTGAAGACACCTAAATTATAGTTGGACGGGAAGATCGCAGCAGGCAAATTGTTCCAGTCCTTCGATGTACGCGGTATAAACGACGAAGGTTTCGCTTAGTCCGGACCGTTGAAGTTTCAACAACGTAAGGTTATATTTGTCTTATTTCTTTGTAGTAATAGAATAGAATAATCTAGTTTCCTCACTAAGTTCTTGATGGACCATTATACGTAGGCCATATTAGTAGCCTTCATTCCAACTAGATCAGGTTTCTTCAGAAGCAGATAAGCATAGCATAGTCGGCCTTATAATGTTCCCACTGTTGGGACTCAGGCCTCCTCTCTAGGTGAGGGAATGGGCCGTAATCCACCACGCGGGCCCAGTGCGGATTGGTGGATGTCACATGTCTTCAAATTTTTGGTTCTAAGACATGCCGGTTTCCTCATGATGTTTTCCTTCACCGTTTTGAGAGCAGTGGTGATGAAATAAATTACATAAAGTAATGCGCCTGGCTGGGTTTTGAACCAGCGACCTACAACTTGTAAGTCGGGGCCGATACCACTCGGCCACCACTGCTGCAGATAAACATAGATGTATTTCTGAAACTAATATGAATGTCAAAAATCACTCCTTTTCAGTTATCCGAATTTTAATTCATCCGAATGGGTTACGTCAATAATTAGTCCTGTTAATTGAGTTTTACTGCTCTACTGCTGTATATGAGGGCCTTTTTTTGATGGGTGAAGCGAGGAGTGTCAGACTATTATTGACTTAAACTGACCTGTGTTCCTTCAGTTGCCCTTTGCGTTCCACGGCCACGGTAGCTCTGAGGTGAACATGAGGGTTTAAGTTCGATTTCCGGGTCGGGCAGTCTTATTGGGAGTTTTCATTTACAATTTCTTATTAGTTCAGCTTTGTGCCTTGTTGATGTGAATGGGTATTTCTTATTTGAAACGTAACCGGCCAAGGTGGGTGTATCTACTCTATACATGTACACACGTTGTCTACGTCTCTTTTTTCCAACTCTCCATTCGCTGGTGTGCTGGAAGAGACTTCTTTCAGTTTCCTTCTTGTCTTTACTTTATATCTACTACCACCCATGTCTCTGGTTGTTGCTCCGCTGCCATTGATAGTCTATATTATAAGTCATGAACCTGTCTATTAACATACTGAAAAAAAAAAAAAAACTGGTACTCGTGCCCTCATACAAGCTTATCCATTTTCCTAACCTAACCATTTATTTCTATACTTGAGTTATAAGACCTTCCTTTATGCAAAATTTGAGGATTCTGGGTCAACTTGAAGTACTCTAGAATTTTGGTTCCCTTGAGCGTCGAAATATACGTTTTCGGCGACATAAATGGCCACATTTTTTTTTTCCGTTAACTTAGAAGTTTGATTTTTTCACAGCTTCAAGGGACCGCAGACCTAAGTATATGGTTTTAATTTCAACTCGATACGTCCACGCGTTCCCAAGATTAAGGGTCTTGACAGGCAGACAGACTGACGGACGGACAACAAAGTGATCCTTTAAGGGTTCCGTTTTTTCCTTGTGAGGTACGGAACCCTAAAAATTTCTAATTTGACTTGGAGTTCCAGAGATTAGCGCGTTTAAACTTTATTATAGTACTAGCCGACTCGGCGAACTTCGTACCGCCTAATAATGTGATAAATGAAGAACCGCTCGACCGATTTTGTGCAAACTTCACATAAACCATCTACTAAAGAGTTCGAACAAAGCCTAAACATTTGGTTTGGATATGTGAGCCCGTTCTTGAGTTATAAAATTACAACGAAAGTGGCATTGATTTTTATATATTATAGTATGTGTGTACACAAGTACCTGCTCTCTCTGCTAACCATTCAAGAAATACCTACTGGCGTGATGTTATGTTATGTAGTTGTCCCACACATGAAACACGGAGTAGGATCGTGACGTATAATAGTATTACTAGTAACAATTACAAATCCTACGGCTTATCTGTTCTGCAGACGGTCACGCACCACCGACGCGCTTCTGTTTACACCTTACATGTACGTATATTGAACTATACTATTAAGAGGGCCCTTCCCGAGCCGTCTATCGGCAACGTGAGCAGGATTAAAAAGCATGTTGTTTCATCCAACGCAATGTTTGGTATTGAGGCAACACGAAAAGTGATAACGCCTGAACGCTCTGTTGGTATTCGATAAATCCGCCATTCACTCGAATATTTCACAATTTTTTTTTCAAACTTAAAAGGTTTTGAAAAAAAATTTAGTCATTTAGAATTACAATTAAACGTGAAAGGTTTCTATATAGTTAGATTGTCTTTACTTTCAATATATTATGAGTACATTATGAAGAGTCAAAATTTACGCAAAATAGCAGCTTTTCAGAGATCTTTAGAATAGAATAGAATGTATTTATATGTCAGAATATTTTACAAAGTTGTTATGTGCTGATATATTATGATACAAATATGGTTTGTAAAATTATTAGTCAATGCATTATTATAATTTATCATTAGAATAAAAAATTATTGAAATTGATTGAGCAATAGTTATTATATATTATAAGAGATATTAATTATATAAGTTTATTGGATTAATTTTACACAAATGTATGATTTAATTTCAATAGAAACCTACATAGTATCTGTGTTTCCAATATATCTAGAGAAAGATGTGTAATGACTTTATGATCACGTAAGAGCGGTTGTATGGAAATGTATCTCTAGTTTGGTCGCTCTTAAGAGCAAAATAGACCTATAAAATCGAACAATGCTAAAACTTTTGCGTTTCCGCACATAATAAACTTTATTGCGTCTGAACGTATATATGATAATAGATTTAGTTGTTTAAATGGTTGCATATTAGGTATTCACGAGTATATGTAATTTACGAGCAATTTGCAAAAGTGCTAGTTTACGAGGCTCTTAAAGGGACATTATGTTGGGGCCTTGTTTATGCTGTAGGGACCGGCTAAGCTCTGAGAGGGACCACGCACGCCAGGCGTAGATTGTGGTTACAAGTGCTGATAATAAATTGGCCTTTTTTTTGAGAATTGAATATCATCAAATAGTTATCGTTTGCTTCCCGTTTTGGATGGAGCAAGAGCGTCAGTTTTGTTTTTTCGATAGTGGATGATATCGTTTCAAAGTACAGTAGATTGAGAGATAGGCACAAAACCAACCCGTGTTCCATTAGTTGTCCTTTGTGTTAATCTTACAATTAGTTATTTATACTCTGGCTACATTAAATAAAAAATAAAAAAAATCCTTTTATTTCTTGCAATCAGAGATAACAAAGTAAATAAAATAAATAGGAAGTAAATTAGTTGTTAAAATTAATCCTAATATAATATTGTTTGCTTATTATGCAAGAACCCCTCCGCAGGTGAAGGCCTTATTCAAGGAACTCCATCTTTCTATCTTGTGCTGTGTCCATCCAGTTAGAATCTGGCTACATTATCGCGATTAAAATATCGTATTCGGGATTCGGTATACGCGATTATGTTGTCGACATTAGCCGTCAATCGCGTTTTTATGCGACTGTATAAGCGTCGACAAGCTTTTCTGTTCGCCCGAACACTTCGCGATTCGCGAACTATCGGCTTCATTTGTCGCGATAGCGGGATTGTTCACCGAATCCCGATAATGTTGACAAACAAAAACACGTGAAAATACACTGCCATCTAGTATTGACTCTTATTTTTTTTTGTTTGCCATCATTCTCGTTCAGGAACAAAACTACAAAATTATTCCAGCATATTCGTTGTAAAAATGTCGTGTAACGCTAGTAAAATTAATTTTCTCGGTAGCTATCGTAATTTAATTAATT
Organism: Mythimna vitellina; assembly: GCA_949316375.1. Taxonomy (NCBI): domain Eukaryota; kingdom Metazoa; phylum Arthropoda; class Insecta; order Lepidoptera; family Noctuidae; genus Mythimna; species Mythimna vitellina. The sequence goes on along the minus strand of OX438701.1, from coordinate 20,823,071 downwards.
AATTAAGTTTTACACGCAAGTCTGTTCGCGTGAATATGATGACTTGGTCTGTTCCGCTACTGACTCTGCTATGCTGTATTCATTACGTACAAGAAATTATAATTTTTGGTCTTATCCGAATAGATACAAAGAACAAATTATTATCCCGCACACAGCGATATCGAATAGAATGAAGTCCGCCATTTTTTGCGGAGGTTCGAAAATAGAACTTAATAATTACGTTAGCGTATTATCATACAGATGATGTTATTATAACTTTTCACGGGTGTAATGGCTGACGTTAACGCGTCGGTACAGCCTCAGGGCGGTGCAGCTTTTCGAACTCTGAATGAGGTCCCCCGCTCCGCATGGCAACAGGATTAGAAACGCTCCAAATTCTCATTGTCAATACACAAATAATTGAATCTTACCTTCTTCTATAACATTGGCATCACCTGCATTTGGTCTATGTGAAAAAAATGGATCCCCATATATTTGGCGTCTCGTTACTCAATGTCTTGTGCCTTTGTGTGTTTGAGACTATTGTCTGACGCGAATTTTGCCGCGAGCAACCCCAGTTCCGTATTAAGCAATTAAGCCCTTATTTAAAGTGGGACAGTATTGATTTACGGCTGTTCCGTTTTGGCGGTTGCGTCGTTTCTTAGCCGTTGTTGGCGGCGTCTTCCCGCCAGGTGCGAGTGGTACTTTTTTCCTTGATAGCATTGTGGACGGTTTCGTTTCAAAGTACAATGGATGCGAGATTTGCACAAAAACTCGGCGTAAAAAGGGGGGTTGTAGAAAAAACTATGGTTATGCTGAATGTCCAAACGTTAGTTCGTTGGACTGTAGTCGCGTGCCGCGATGCTTTATATTTAATAGTTTTTTTTTTTGCCGTGGTCCCAGGTGAAGGCGCAGCTTGACGCTCGCCGCGATCACGAATAAACACGATTATTAACTTGAATACATGATATTGTTTTACATTTAAGTCTCGTTCATATCCTGCTTGCTGATTTAATTTCTAAAATGTTAAAGATACAGATCGAAAGCAATTAAAACTACGTTTCAGTAAAATTCTTTAAAACATCATCTATTTTCGTAGCTAACAATTAGTCACTAAAAACGATGCTTATTCCAGAGTTCGTTGCCACGAAAATCATAAGATTAATGCGTGTTATTCTTCTTTCTCTAACACTGCTTGACAGAGGAGTCGACTAAAAATACTAAAATGGATTAGTGGTCTATGCGTTACACGGTTTCAGTTTTATCTTCGCGTCAAGATTGTACCAACTTAAACGCGTGGGAGTATATTAAACTTTTACTGCTGTCACCGCCACAGTATAACAAAATTGACAGTTGACACTGTCTGTCAATCGGTTTGATACCCCCCAACAATGGTTCCCGCGCTTTTATGGGATGAATGATTGAACGAATGAATGGGTCGCTGCGGGCGGCTGATGACTGACTTTGTAGTCGTGTGTATGACTAAATTAAATAAATATTTTATTGTACTTTGTGAATTTGAATGATGAGCTTCGTCGTAAAGTCTTGTATTTATTTGTTGTGGTTTAGTGATCGGATATTTGATGGTTTTTTGATAGGATGGTTTATAAATGATGATTAAAATTCCTAAAAAGTGCTTCTTATATTTCTAACGTAAAGAAAACTTTAATTAATAAAATTATAATCGTAATGAGAAGTAGGAAGTTCCGCACTCGTTTTAAGACTATAAAAAATGTATTAATCAGTGTTCCACTGGCGCCTGATCTAGATAATGCCGCTCTGCAAATTCAGATAAAAAAAATAATAATTTTAATTACGTCGAATTATGTAAGAATTTTTTATAACGACGCCGTATTCGCAGCTGTTCGTGCATTAAAATGTAATTTTTTATTCGGATGCATATACTGGCGAATGAATACCTGAATCTAAATGCAACATTTTGCATAATAATTATAATCATTTGCTTCGCTACTCTGTTGCAACTACTTCCGCTGGTGATAAAATACCATCTTACTATAAAAAAAATCCTTATATTAATTCTATTAGAAAGAAGCTGACCCGATAGACGTTATCTTGTCTTAGCAATGAACTGTCAAACGCTCAAAACTGAAATAGACGTAGTTTTCTGTAATTTCCTTTTTTCCGTACAATTTTCTTAGGTTTTCGTACGTGACCAAGGGAAATAGGGATTCATTTTTATATTATATATTATAATTATAATAGATATGCACAAATATATCTATATGGACATGGTCTGCGGTGTCTCTCCGCAGACCATGTCCCACCTTCGATCCTGCATCACGTGCCCTGTTACCTGTTCACGTAGGGACCTAATGACAGCATCAGCGGGCGGAACTGCCGTGGCCGAATACTGGACCCAGCAAGAAATTTAACTAGTTTTGCCATCGATACGCTAAGAAGAAGAATAGATATGCAGCTTTTGAGCCATTCGAGTTCATTTTCTCGTTTCGTCAGTGCAGTTCTTCTCACTCTCATAACTTATTACCATTTACTATGTAACTGTAATACCAAGTTCCGCCGCCATTTAATTTTATATAACTATCATCTTTTCATATAATATATTATTTTCTTAAGTTCATACTTACCGGTTTGCAGTATTGAAGGAATCTAAACATCTTTTTCACGTGGAATGCAAGTCCGTTAATCTATTGGTGCAAGCGCGCGATCTTCGAATATTTAAGATGTCCCGCCTGCGTGCGCACGCGGCCACTCAAACAATTCGTGTTGTAATCCAACATCTTTTTAGCAATGTAATGTATACCGAGGAAAAACTGTGTAATTGCACATTGCGAAATATCTCCGGTACTATTATTAGTTTTTGTTCATAGAGTTTCGAGGAAGTCGGCCGGCTGCCTCAAAATCATCTGGATGTAAACATTGCATTACGCTTTACGGGTAATTAACATCGGAGTACACTCACTAGCTGTATTTCTGAGCTGCCTGTGTTTTTAACGGTTTTCATAGACTATCGAAAGCCGTTTGACATTTAATTTCAAATATCGAAGTGTCCACACTAGCGGAGGGGTTTATAAAAATCAATCACTGGCTGGCGAGGGATAAAAATAACGTTTCACAGAATTGCCTGCCTTTTTTTCCACTTTTCGTCTCCCCAGCTTGTTTGGACAGAGGCCCCTTGACTAAGAAAGTTTTGGAAAAATACGGATTCAACGGATATTAAACCTATTTGGGGGGTGGAGCGTCTTTGAAATGTTTTATAGTGTCTAGACTAATTCGCTAAGTTGTTACTTGAGTTCGGCGAAGTATTTCAGGTCTTAAAACTTTGTTAATCGACTGGAGCCTATTAAACAGCCTTAACTAACATTCATTATATTGAAACCTAAAGTTTGAGATAACCGCAACTATTAGACTATTAGAGCCCTTATCTCATTAGTAACTTACTCCATCCATATCGTCAATGACTATTCATAAACTCGAATCATTCGCGATCTAATAAAATTGTATCTTTGCGCCGAAAACATCATACTTTTCCTTCCAATTATAAAATTGTTTCTTAATAACTATTATTTATTATAAGTAAGCGTACATTCTACGCTACTTAAAAATCTCTTTAGAAGCAACCAGCGAAAACATTGGTAACAATTTAAGCAATTCATTTCAAACATAACGTCTTTATTTAAACAAAGAAAAACTTCTCAATGTTTCAGCACATTAAGTTCGCGTGTGGGGCCACTACGCTCGCGTTTCTACGCTACTCTTACGGGATATTACATGGAGTCGGCTCGTGTTAACTCAAATATGTATGTAACTAACTAGTATGTATTAAATATTAATGTGAGATCGTTAGCTTACACGCGACCGCGTCTAGCCGGGAAGTCGGTTGTAAAGTCGCTTTTTATGGACTGAATAAAATCTGGCCAGGCTGGTTGGCCCCTCGGTGCAATATGGCCGAGTGGAGGGTGACAACTTGTTTTCAATATTAAATTAATTGCCTAGCAGCAACTTGGGGAGTGACGCAGACCAACTGCGATTTTATTTGCTTTTTATAGTTTTTCGCAAATCGTGTGTAAAAAAACTTATCGTATCGCGAAACTTCTTTTGTAGCCTTTTTTTTTCTGGTCGACTAACTTTTTTTTTTCGAGGTGAAAATTCATGAAATAACTCCTTCAGCTCTAGTGTCAGGAGTGAGATGGTGTGTCACGACTTTTACTGACTAAAACCTGTATTTCTTCAATTGCCCTTTGGGTTTCGGGGCCGCAATAACCCTTCTGAAGAACCTGAAGGGTTCTGGTTGACTAACCTGGCTCACATTATGTAACCTACCCTTCATATCACAACGCTAAACTGTTCAACCGTTGAGGCTACCTTCGAAATAAACGCAGGTTTTCATTTGGTGGAAATGTGTCGTCGTACAATGCAAAAGGGAAATTAATAACACAGGTTTGGTTTTAGTCAGCAAAAGTCTGGCACGCCCTCTCCCTTCATCATAGAGTGAACAAAGTAATAGGATGATTTCCCACCTAAAAAAAAATGGATATCATTCTGTAGGGCGTAGAAAACCTCTCAATACTGGTCTAGCCTTAAAATTTTTATCAGTAATTCGCTGTTCTTATCAACTCGGTGGGGAATTCTTTTTTGAATTCTGGGAAATATTTATGGAAATACCCTTAACCGATATTTTGGTTCAGTTTCCTTCAAGGAAAACATGGAAAATTCTCAGAAGGTGGATTGACGTTATCTTGATGCAAATTTAATTATTTGCAAAAAAAATAATGTATTCATAATCGACCCTTCATTGAGTTTTAGAGACGAAGACTAATCAGGGACTCGATTTTATTAAATAGTCAAGTTCTTAATATCCTGATAGTTATTAAAAACATAGGTATAATATATGGAAATCGCAATTTATATTCTTTACGAGTCTAAATTATATGCTATAAAGTCTCTCCTTCAAGACTTTTAGGTACTTTTTTATCCCAAAACTTCTGTGACGACAGACCTCAGGAAACAGAAAAAAGCAAGTTGTGAAAATGTTTTTTTTTTCTACTATACTTTTTCTTTGCGATGTGCAAATGTATATTAGACACTACTTAGTGCTATTGGTTGACCCAAGTAGTAAACAAACATTCACTGGCAACCTGCCGCTATTATGACGCCATGTTTAATCTTTAATGAATCTACAAGCCTTATTTTTTACTACAAATTCATTTCGCATCCGCAATTATTGTGTGGGCGGCATTGCCAGCCAGACTGCGTGAGGTCTACCTCAAAAGCTCAATGGCTAACTTTTTTAACTTTTTGGTTCTTTATCGAATTAACAGAAATGTGTTAATAAACTCGTTTGTTGAGACATGACAGGCGAAGCGCGGCGAGTGCAATCGCCGAGACGTTAGTGATGAACCATTACAGATGATTTGCATAATCGACTAATCCACTATGCAGTTCCGAATAGCCATTATCGATTTATCAAATTAAAATGGTTGATTTTTATTAAATTTTTATACGGTTGTAGCTTTTACTATAGTTTAATCAATCAAGCCGCGGTTTTATGGCTAGATGTAGTCTTTGCAGACTTAACCGCGTTTAATTTCTTAATTATTGAAATGTATAGGTATTTGCTATCACACTGACCTTTCATCACATGTTATTTTTTAAATAATCTTTAATTAATATAACGACATCAATATATTGCTAAGTTCTTTTTTCTGCGTGTCAGTTACGCATATAACGTAACAGTATATAATTAATCAAAACGTTACGAGTAACTTGATAATCCATTACGGGTTATTAGTCATTATGGCAGCCCAACCCTAGGTGTCTGGCTGGCAGCAACTTCGCGCCTAAATTTGAAATTAGAACGCGTGAGAAAACGCTCGCGGCTCGTCTTGAATTACGACGTTCGGAATGTGAATGAACGGCTCTTTAAAAAAGAAGAAAAACAAAACTTTGAAACGAGGTTTTTTGCTTGTTATTCGAATAAGTCTAAGTTCTTTCTAGGCGCGCTGTGATAAGGAAAAACTACATTTAATTTACCTTGTAAATCAATTTATAGTCATCCAACATGTCAAGAACCTACATCAAAGTATGTTTGCGGTTAGGCTAGCCAACTCATGTGTCGACGAACTGTTCTTAGCACGCTTGACGGATGTTGTAAGCGGTAAAAAATAACTTGTGATAATTTTAGTAAGGAGATTTAGTTACGATATTTCGCTTTTTTAGCCACGCTTCCGATAAATTACTTAACAATACGATGATTTTTATTTCAGTATTTGCATGTAGGTAAATGCATCCAAGTTCCCATTCGTAACCGGTTTTCAACTTTTTATACCTTTAAAATTAACTCCAGCTATTAATAAAAATTCTTCGCTCTGTTATGACACAAATCATGTGGAAAAAAAAAATTAAAATTATATCTAATCCCCTTATTTATCCGTACAGGGTCCGCTTTGTTTTTTTTTTTGCCATCGAATTGCGCCATAGAATCGGAACACGTGCGGTCTTGAAGAAATTACGGGTTCTAGAGACGTGTACGATATGGTTTAGTTAGATGCGGAGTAGGGTGTGTTGTACTGTGGCCATGGTTTTAGGAGGGTGCGGGATTAGTATTAGAATTTTTTTCTTCTTCAATGTGTATGGATTTGTTATTAGGGTATTATTGTTTTTATTAATTTTTTTTTTAGTTTGTAAGTTTCTACTGTACAACGCCTTGGACATCCTCTGTAACGTTGTACAAGTACTTGTAAACAAATAAAATTAGAATGTGTCTTTTATTATGAGAGGTTACAAATAGCTTCTAGTCCTATAAGAGTTGCTTATAATTTTTGGTATAGAAGTCCTATTATGTTTCTAAAGTTTTGTTTAAGATTAAGTATGTAGGTATTTTGATTAAGGAGTATCTATCAGTTTTATTGAAATTACAGTCATATTATAAAGGCAAAAGTTTGCATGTATGTATGTTTGTGACTCCTTTACGCTCAAACGACTTGATGAATTTGGATATTTGCTACCAAGCGTTTCGCCTCGTCGGTTATAGTATATAGCGTACATCGAAGGACTGGAACAATTAGCTATTAATTTAGGTGTCTTCAAGTTTAGAGTGAATTGGTTTTTAATAAACTAGTGCGCCTCACCATCAACGACTGCATCACTGCTTACCATCAGGTGGGATCGCAGTCAAGCACTAGTTTATATCAATTATAAAAAAGATAGCTTTTATTTTTACACACAGGCCATATTTATGTTGGAGGGAAGTATTAAATACACGCGGGCAGAAGCTAGTTGACTTAAAATGCTTCAAGATTGATTGATTTAAGAGGTCTTAATAATGTGTATGTGTGTGTTAAGTGTGTCTCTGTGTGTGTGTGTGTTTAGTGTGTGTCTCTGTGTGTGTGTGTGTTTAGTGTGTGTGTCTGTGTGTGTGATAATTAAAGAACTAACTAACTGTTACAGTTAAAACTGTTGAAACTAACCTGTCTAATTTTTTTACAAAATAGTCAATTGGAGGCGTGTAACGAAGAAACACTTGCAGACCAGTCTCGCTTTCATCCTAGCCTTTTAAATAATAACTTTTAATCGTCATATTTATGACTAAACTTGCTTTAATCATAACCCTTCCCCTTGCAAGTCTTAAATTTTTACGACAGTCCTCTTTGTTGAGCGATTGTCGAAATTAGCGTTTGTAGCGGCACAGTCCACGATAATGGGATCGTTTGGTCACATTGTACATGGCAGGCAGCGTCGGGTGCGGCAGATGGCTCGGCTGAGACCTTCCCTTTCAATTGCCCATCTCTACCAAGCACCCATTTTTTTGCTCCCCAAACTGATTGTGATCACTACTATTGTAACTTCCATTGTGTTACACAGCATTGTTACGGTGAAATTCTTAGGTTCTCCGCTTTCCTAAGGCATATTGCAAATTTTCTTTTTCTACGAATTCTATGAAGCTGTGGGAACCATTTTGCAATTTGGGATTAGTATAGAGGGTAATGCAGGTATGTGGGGATTGCGATCGTGAGATGTCGATTACAGCATTGATTTTGATGTATTGTGTTACATTTTTAAAAGCTCCCGTTTTGTACTACTGCCACCGCCATTGTACGGTTCATCATTTAAAATATTGCAGCTTATATTGCGATATTATTTATTCAATAGCCGCAGTAATATTGATTTATTAAATGACTGTTTGGTATAATAAATCGTTTTAGTCGTTATAATAATGCGGTTTACGTTCTCTGTTTACACAGCGTATCATCATCATCATATTCCTGCCCTTGTCCCGTGTTATTTGGGGTCGGCGCAACACGTTTTTTTCTTCCACTCTGCCCTGTTACTCGTCATGCTATCACTAACTTCCTTTTCTTTCATATCACTCTTCACACAGTCCATCCATCTTTTCTTTGGTCTCCCTCTCCCTCTCCATCCATCCACATGTATACTCATAACTCTTTTAGTAACATGCGTTTCATCCCTCCTCTTCACATGGCCATTCCAAGACAAACGATTCCCTTTCAACTTTTCAGTAACAACTTTTCTGTTTACACAGCGTAATTGACTAAAATTTTTCGCTTTTTTACTAACCGTATACATCAGCGGCTTATACACAAACACCTGGGTTTATTTTCATTTTTCCCACACTGTTATCTACGAAAACATTATTTTAGTGGTCCACCGCTAAATATGACAAATTCGTCGCTTCTATTTTTCTTCAAAGGGATTCCTACCCTTTCAATAGTCATAAGCAGCCGTCCTGCCGCTTCAAGTGTCTGTGTTAAACACTCAGAAATCAAGTGGACTACTTGAACCAGTTCACCGCAAAAACTTGTGCTGCTGGTGGTGCCTACAACATTTTTATAGCTTTCGTTCTAAAAAGTCGGTAGTAAAAAACCCTTCCGACGTCTTCTGTCTGTTTTACAATTTGAGTGTATCGAACAAACGCATTACGTAGCAACTGAGACCGTTCAATACCTCCATTTAGACATGTTTTGAGTCCTAATTTACAAATTTTGAATTCGTTATTGGGCTATTTCGAAGGATCGTGTAACTTGATAGCTAAATGTAGATGTGTTGTTGAGACTGACTGTAACTGGGTAAAAATCTTTATTCCGTAAAGTATTACGGATGATTGCATAAGGGAAATAACAATTTTTCCCCATTGTCATAGTCCACGAACTAGACGAGGCAACGACTCAATGAAGTCTATAAACAGAACATAAAACTGCTCATCATTAAATCAGTCTATAATCTCTTTAAAGCTCCATTTTATTACATATTCCCCGGGCATCACTCGGAATGTCAATGTCCATTCATTTCATAGAGAGCTCCAATGGAATTTTTCTGCCATTACTTGACGTAAGCACCGTCCAAATGTACGAATTGAGGTATAAATCTTGCGTAACGTCTCCATTTTAAATTCGCCAGTGGTCCATTTTATGCCTTACGGAATTAGCGGGCACTTTTTAGTCCCCACTGTAGGATTCCAGTCACGTTACGGACAGTTAAGGCGCATCTAGCATTCGGGGGCTGGGTTTAATCTCGGAGGAATGTCTGACGCTCATAACAACGCCAGTTCTGAGTTATGGACCGATAAACGCGCCGTATTTGAATAGTAGGCGACGAGACGGCGTCAACCCCTTCCTGATGAGGTACATGCCTAGATGGGTTCCTTCCGGAGACTCGGAATTAGGAAATCGTTGTAGTCTAGGCAGATATTATTCAGCTCGGCTATTTGCATTCGCTCCTACGCGCAGACATTCCTCCTGAAATGACTGCTATTGTTTTATTTGAATTAAACGATCACTGAACTTTATTGTTAAAATGCTTTTATAATCTTTTGTTTACCCAAGTAATGAGATCTGGTGTTATTTAATTCCCTGAACAAAAAAAGCTTTCAAGAGATTGATTTGCCAAAAAACGTAATTGCTTCTTTAAAAAAGTATTTCGCGATTGATGATTGTTTTTATACGGCGGACATGGACACCTAGATTAAAATATATTTTAGGAATGAAAGGCTTTTGAGGTTATATTAGATTTCTGGGAAGTCTGACTTGCGGATCGTTGACAATGGAGGTAAGAATGGTCACGTAGTTGTCTATGAAAACGTCGGTTGGTGTCAAACTACCCGCGGTCAGTACCGCCTGTCGAGCGTCAGTGCACGGTTGGTTGGTTGATGTATGAGCAATTATATTTTACCGTAGATAAGCTTTAATTTTTACTATACCGCCTTTTTAGTGAACTAGGTAGACCGTAGTACGTTCTAATTTTACGCCACTTTTTGTCGATAATTCTCGCGATTTAAACCGTCGTTAAAATGATTGAGACAATTGTTCTCGTGTTTTTTTTTCTTTGTACTGAAATTGTGCAATGAATTAATTGTCATAAGTAGACTATATTTTTTTCAGTTGGTAGTTTTTTTTTTTGTTAAGTTTCTTGCTCGTTGTCGAGAAGAATTCCTTATTGAAATTGTCTGTTTCGACAATACATTGAACTGTGGCTTACAAGGTTTCTTAGAAGTCTTTTGTGCTGTTATTATATTTTGGAAGATTCATTCATGTAGGCACGGTCCTTATAATGGCCAGCAATTCTCATTTGAATGAATTGCTTAACATCGGGACATATTTCAACTTTTATGACAATATGTCACGTTAGTTGTCTATATTGTCTTTGTTATTGAAGTACTGAGACCTAAATTGCTTGTTTGTCATCCATTATTCAGTGACTTATTTCAGTTTCCCCTATGTTTTATTGGATTAAGTGTGCTGTTAATACTGAGCTGAATTGCAAATAGCACTTTTCACCTTCGTCCCCCTCTCCCAAGGACTAAGGGCATTCTAAATCTTTTCTATTATTGTGCAGTAAACAATATTTTCGTCTAGACTGTATAAATATATCACAGGTCTAGGTATAGGGGATTCAAATTTAATGGCGTTGTTTGCCTTTATGTGTTTTGTTTTGTAACTTATTTCTGGCTTCAATTGCTTCTCATGTCGTGGGGGATGCACTGATGTTATTGTTAACTTCACCGTAACGACCCTAAAACTGCTGCTTAGTTCGCAACGATAGGACTCGCTCTTACGGTGTTGATACTCTTCATTTATTACAAGAGGAAACTATACAGCATTCCTCTCTTCCTTCTGCTCCCCTCTCTCACCTAGAGTACTCTGCCTGTCTAGTAGGCATGACCAGCCAGCCATCAACCAATCACTATCATTACTGCCTACTACCGTCGTCCTCGTCTTCTACACCACACGATCCCATCGATCTCACCAGCCATTTCACTGCCCTCTTCAGCTTGAGCCATCTCTACGCCAAACATCCCATATAGAACAGTGACACGACCAATGCCAGAGGCAGTGTTGTGTATTGTCTTTAGTTTACCCCTTAATAAATAAATATGCAACCCAGTCCGTCCCTTGCTGTCCTCAGTGACGCCACTTAATTTAGTTTGTAGGTTTTTTATAAGTCTTGGTTGAATGCGGTTCAATAGATGACCTGAGAGATGACACTCATCGTACCTAAATCCTTTAATAGAAGTCGTTTGTGTCGCATAGCATAGCATAATCAGCCTTTTAATGTTCCCACTGCTGGGACTCAAGCCTCCTCTCTAGGAAAGGGAATGGGCCGTAATCCACCACGCGGGCCCAGTGCGGGTTGGTGAATGTCACAAGTCTTCGAATTTTTGGTTCTAGTACATGCCGGTTTCCTCACGATGTTTTCCTTCACCGTTTTGAGAGCAGTGGCAGATCTATAATTGTCGTACGTAATACATTTGACAATTCAGCACTAAAATTGATGTCACAAAGATTAGCCATTTCTGTTGTTTTTGGTCCATTTACAGGCAATAGCATATCGATCTTAAACTGTCTAAACTTAAACACCAGTTCTATCTTTAGCGCTCTTCTCTCTAAACCCTAAAAGGTCTGTTGGGATGTGAATGAATGTGACATATTATCGATCGTGAACACACCGACCAGTCGATCATGCTTATCTAATGTTCGAAGTAAATATTGGCTCGACGCATACCGAGAATTTGGACACACTAAAACGATGTGCGAAGGAGGGTGAGCCCTTAATATTTAAAATGGTTTTTGGGTTCGGTACGGTATGAGATGAAGGTATTATTTAATTAATGCGCATTTTGACTTCTAGTTAATAATATCGAGACTCTATTTGTTTTGTTTTTTGTTCGAAAATTTTGTGTGTGAATGGGAATTTGCTTTAGGTCGTCATTGCAGTCAAAATCATCATCTTCCTGCCCTTGTCTCATGTTATCAGCGCAACATGTATTTTCTTCCATTCTGTATCAACTGTCAACCATCACGCTATCACTTTTTTTACGTAGAATTTAATTATCAGATGACTCGAGCGGGAGAAGACACTTCCTATGTCAGACTTTTTCTAACTAAAACCCACTGAATTCCATCAGTTGACCCTTGCGAGGACCACGGTAGCTCCTTCGGACGATCCTCAGCTCTGGATCACGCTATCACTGATTCTCTTTTCTTTCATAACACTCCTTACATAATCTGCAGTAATTTGCATCATGTCTAAGAACATTCATGAGTCGATAGATTCAAATACATGTTGTCAATTTTGTTCAATTTTTTTGTCGGCTCCAAGAATCCATCTTTTGTCAATGATATATAGCTTTTGTCCAGTTTTTCCGTATCCCTAAGTCACAAAAAGCTTTATTAATTTTGTTTGTCCGTCTGTCCGTCGCTTCAGACATATTGTTTGGTTATTGGTTCCGATAGCCACTACCTGCCGTCTTTACCTGACCGCTTGCGTTTACTCATGTTGTTCATTTGAACATTTTGAACCAACCGTTCTTTGGAAGGCGATGCTACAGGGTGTTTTTACAAATCCGCCATTTTAAAGTAAACTTTCCAGCTTTTTTTTTTTGGTGAAAGCTTATTTTGCGTCGTCTATTGTTACCTGGGATTGGGTAGGTGACTTATTCACTATTTTTTTTTAAAGTGGTTTCATTTTTTTTCATCTTCTCTGTTGTCTGCAAAATTAATCTTATCACCATATCAATAATTCTTAAGAATAAAGGTTGTTGCTATCCTAAAATCATCACCATCATAACACTTGCGATTGGGCTATTACACCTACAAAGTAACCTATTACGGGCCGCTCTTGATAACACGCTATCCATCTATCTGAGTTTGAGCCAGCCTAGGCTTATGCGATCATCAAGTGTCATCAGGGTCGACTTCAGTCTTACCAGATGCGGCTGAATACCTGTGTTCTACATGGAAGGGCTGTCTATCAGACCTCCACAACTCAGTTACTGGGCAATACTCCTTGGATAGAATGATGGTGCGACTTGCGGGCATATATCTACCTGTAACGACTATCAAAGATCTACGAATGACTACGGCTTAAGTTCTTTTCGAGATGGGGTGTCAGTCATTATGGATTGAAAAATTCACATTGGTACTTACTTGCCCGATTTCGAAACCGCAACCTCATGCATGAGACGCGGGTGCCTTAACCATTGGGCTACCACGACACCTTCGATCTGCGATAATCAAACGGTATAAAACAATTAAATATAAAGCTAAAAACTCAATCCGATAAACGTAAAGAAAATACATCAACCTTCCCCCCTTGGCGAACAGACAAGCTTCAAAAAACATACGTGTACTAGACACGGATACCTCTACATATGTACATACACGTTATAGACAATTACCCCGGTTTTATGGTCTGTACGCCGTGGCTTTGTAGCGTGGGCCGTCAAAACAAACACGCAACGCCATACATCCACTGATTTGATAACTGCAACGATGCAACGAGGTACGTTGATCGTAAAACCGAACCCCTGCACAATGTTATTAAGCGTATTGTCGGTTTTATTGGGAACTATTAAATTTGTATTGACATGACATTTGTTTTATTCGCTTTTTGAAGCGTGACGTGATCGGTTATTTAGTCGTTGTTTGAAATTAACTAGTGCTTTATTCAAGTCTAAAATACTCCATGGGTCGTCCGAAAGGGAACCCATGGTCCTAGAACGCAAGGCAAAGAAGGATCATAAGAGCAGGTTTAAGTCAGTCTGGCACGCCCTCCCAATCCGCTCTAGAGCGCGAGAAGTCATTGGATGATATCCCACCTAAAAAAGCCTAAAATATCAACAAGCAATGGTGACAGAGCAGTTTGAGCCTATAAAATAAAGTTCGGTATCAGTGCAGAACCATCTCCATTATTTTTTTTTACCAAAATTCATGTTTACTTTGTTACTTTAAAAAATATTTTGTTCCCTATAAAAAAAGGTTTGTGTATAACAAAGTCCTACACTTATCTCGACGAAATATTTCTGAAAAATATAGATACAATAGCAAAATAAGGTCTTGGAAACGTGTTCTTGAATAAAGTTAGCTACAATGTCCTGCACTGACGCCGACGATATGTCGGTATCATACGATACATAACATTAAGTCAAACATCTCTACAGGCCAATCAAAGTTTCACAATATGTTTTTGCACTGGACCATGTCTTATCTTGTCTTATATATATTTAAGTGAATAACTGTTCGTTAGTCTCGCTAAAACTCGAGACCGGCTGGACCGATTTGGCTAATTTTGGTATTGAAATATTCGTGATAGTCCAGGAAAGGTTTAAACGGTGAAAAAAAAATGAAAAAAAATCACGAAAAAGAAATCTGAATACAACGCCATCTTTAATTAAAATGTCATTTTAATTTCTGGTTATGGTAATGACAGTAGTTCGCGTTATCCATTGACGGTAAAAGGTTAGGCGGTACGAAGATCGTCGGGTCGGCTAGTCTATATTTTCGTTGTAATTTTATAACTCAAGAACGGGTTCACCTATCCAAACCAAATTTTTAGGCTTTATTCGGACTATTTAGTAGATGGTTTATGTGAAGTTTGCACAAAATCGGTCGGGCCGTTCTTCATTTATCACATTATTAGGCGGTACGAAGTTCGCCGAGTCAGCTAGTTTGATTATAAAATTAAAACACCTTATCGGTAAAACCTTGCTTGTAAAATAAATCTAATCAACAATCAGAATGATAGCATGTTAGTATATCCGGTTTTTAACCAATAAAAGTAATTTTTAGAGGCATCTTTGTGTTATTGTTATGTTTTGAACACACTATCTATTAGCACTTATACTGAAGAATAACATATATTTTTCTGATTCTGTTTACTGCCGTTGATCATATACTTTGCGTATTATAAAACTCGATATTAGCTCCTGTAGTCCTCTTAAAAGGGTAAAAGAAGCTGCGTTTTTAGTGACAGTGTACAGCCATCCATATACTTTTGCGCATAGTCCTCTTAAAGTATGTGGTTCTGTCATTAATCATTGATTGCAATTTTGCAGAGCTTCGTACCTCAATGATTATAAAAACCAATGACGTGCACTTATCTACAAATGCTACTATATCTTCCTCACAACGAAAGCAAAAATAAACCAAACCTATCAAGTATTTGACGGACTTGAACGAAGAACTTGTACTAGTAATAATAGCTTTTACAAGGTGCACGAACGTTTTCATAGGAAAATTTCTTACTAAAAGGTCAGAGCGGCTTCTTTGGTGCCGTTTTATAGTATCGTTAACCTTTCTGTATCATTTTTATGACGTAAGCATGTTCCGGCAGTTGAGGCACGCATCGCCAACCCGTGGCTGCAGGTGTGATGCGGACTGGTGCGTGATCATCACGGACTTGTGTCTGTTTGGACGGGTCTTTTTTTTTTTAATGATGTGTACTTGACTTTTTGTAAGCTGTTGATTGAGTTCGGGGTGCGGTTTTATGTCCCCGGCGGTTTCATCCATGTCTTTGGTTATTGCTCCGTTTCTGTGTGTTGTATTGTTGATGGTATGTAGTTTTTGTCTTCTTCAATAAATGGGCTATTTAACACTAAAATATTTTTTCATTTCGAACCAGTAGTTTCTGAGATTAGCGTGTTCAAACAAACAAACTCTTTAGTATAGATTCAGGGCTTAGAGGTGCTCTCCTTCTTTTACCTTTTCGCAGATTTTAAAATAGTAGAATTTGGGAAGTGAACGTTATCATAAGAGATAGGCCGTTTCCTTTTCTGGTTTCTGAGAATTAATAAGAACTAGCTTCTGCCAGCGGCTTCGCCCGCGTAGCAATAAGTTTCTCCATACAAACTTTAGACCCCCATTTCATCTCCTTTGGACCTGAATTTTAGAAAAATCCTTTCTCCTACTACATAGAAGGAAGCTTTGTGCAAAATTTTACGCTTCTAGTCCCAGTAGTTTCGGCTGTGCGTTGATATGTCAGTTAGTCAGTTTCTCCTTTTATATATATAGATAACCCGAATTAACAAAAACTTGTGATACCTTTCCCGTAAGAATAAAGTAGACTTAGAATTTTAAATAGCAGATTTAATCTGATTTAAGTTGTACTTTCACACTTGCAAGCTGATAGGAAGCACTCTGACCAGAGTGGTCAGACAGTAGCATTACTTAACAATAAATAATTCTATAAAATATGAAATAATAAATGAGTTTAGTAGATTACGATTAAAATTCAAAAGCTTGCTGTTTGTGAACCGTCAGAGCGTGAAGCTGACATGGATTTTTGCAATTTCGAACATTAAAATCAAATGTGCATCGCGATGTATGTTAATAAGTTTAACAAAGTTGTCTGCGCATTAAGGAAAGTCCATAGCCCGTGGCCCGAACCGCTAGACCGTGTACAGAGTAATATTTTGAATAAATTACAATTTCCCATCGTAAAAGAGGTATGAATAAGAATTAAGTGTTTTTATTGGCTGCACCGCTGTTATACGTGCTCTGGAATCATTTTCGAGTGCATGCTGATATTGTTTTAATAGTCCTCCGACCTTGTAATCACTTTTACGACGTATTCGGGTTCTATGCTAGAGATCACACAAATAAAGAAAAATATTAAGCGCTGTTAAACTCATATTGCCGTGTCATATTATAAATTTTATATAAATAAGTTAAAACATTTTATATCGTAACGCTACGTAATCCTTTAAGACCATTAAGGGTTAACCCCTTGCGTTTATTACGAGAAAGCGCTTAAGGCACTGTAATTAAAACTCGTAACTTTTACTCTTTATAGATTAAAATAAAATAAACAGTACACGTGCTTGCACTTTTTCACTTAAATAAGAATTTAAAAAAAAAATGACAAAATTTATAGCTTTTCTTCTTCGCCTAAAAACACGTTTCAATATTCAACGGTAACTTTAAGCTATAATAAACACTCTCGAAGAGACGGTTTAACTATCACGCGAAATATATTGCAATACAATGCGCCCCATCTTTAATGCACCAAGAAATTTATTACTGCAAACCGAGCGCTAAACTCAAAAATAAATTAGGTGTCGCCATAATGCTGTGTTACTTATACCGGTACACAATTCGAATATAGAACGTATGGGGGTAAACGGGAGGCGATTTCTTTACGAATATATTGTTCGCGCGCCGTTTTCGCTTCGTATTCAAAAGAGTTATTGGTTATTGTCGATGGGCACGTTATTGTTCGACTTTAGAGGGGGGCGCTCGACTCCGTATGTTATCTTTTTCGAAATGGCAATAAATTTTAAATGAATCGCCGTGTGATTGCGATCGTTGAAGTGGTTATCGTTTTGAAAATGTTCTTTTATATACCGGCTGATGTGGCGGACGGGTTTTATTTGTGTGTACGGAACCTTAATCGGCTGTAATATTCCGTATAGCTTTAATTAAGAACTAAAGGCGGTGTGTTGTGGAGAAGAACGTAGGTGTTCTTTCTGTGTTATTAACTTTTGTTGCTTCATAATGTTTGAAATACGGCTTGATAGCGTCTCGTTTTTTTTCTTGTTGCTACTCTATTCGTACTTCATATTTTCTGTTAAAAAATAGGGCTTCGGATTGATCCTTTAACTTGCCTTTAAAAGGAAGCAGCGATGTTTCGCTTAATTGCTTTTAACTTCATTATTTGACGAACTCGAAAGTTGTAAGTTTCGCCAGAAGTGTTTTGATCTGATCTCTCAGACTTTCTGACGTTTGAGTCAAACGAGACCAACCGCTTTACGCGCTTTCCGAGGCACGGGGTGTCGAGGTGTATGTAATTGAAAAATTCACTTTGGTGTATGCCCGGTTTTGAACCCGCAACCTCATGCATGAGAGGCGGATGCCTTAACCAATTGGCCAACAAGACTTTTCACTTCAATTTCAGGCAGATCTGATCTAACTAAAACAACGAAAAGTCTAATAAGAAACATATCAAGTCTTTCAGAATTTAAATATAAAATAAGAATAATAATAATATTCTACAACTATCACACAACGCCGTCTAATCTCAAGCTAAGCAGAGCTTGTGTTATGAGTACTGGACAACTGATAAACATACAAGTTATATATATTTCTAAATACATACATATTATAGATAAATTACACCCAGACACTGAACAAATGATCGTGCTCATCACACAAACATTTGTCCTGGGTGGGAATCGAACCCACGACCTCCGGCATAGCAGTCAGGGCCACTAACCACTAGACCAACAGGCCAGTCAATTTCGTCACTAACATTTTCGCTAATTAGCTTTAAACGATTTGCAAGACATCGTTCAAGCACAGAATTATATCATAAAATCATTCAACTATGACTAATCTAGACACTAGTGGACTACATGTCCACAAGTAGCATAGCAACTCATTGCCCTCAGTTGACACTTTCAATTTGCGCGGGAAGAATACCAGCTGCGGCCATTTCCGGCATTCCTTCTATGTAAACCATTTTAAATATCAATTCCGGTTGGATTTAAATAGCGGGTGTATTGTAGTTGAGGTCTGAAGTTTGATACGCGTCGTGCTTTTCGGTAGGCATTTTTTTTAAATTTAGTTACTAGTTGATCCCCTTTTTTTTTGGTGGGAAACCATCTAATGACTTCTTCCGGGCGGGAAGGTTTTTTTATTAGATTTTTTTTTATTGGTTAGGAAAATCATCTTATGACAAATCCTGCGCTTGGGCAGAGCGGGAGATATGTCAGACTTTTACTGACTAAACTCACTCCTGTTCCTTCTTTGCCTTCGTCCCAGGGCCCCGGTTTTCGCTTTCACACTACCCGTGGCTCCAGTAGGCTTCGACCCTGCTGGGCCCCTACGATTTGCTGACATCTCCTTGAGGCGCGCGTGGAACAGGTGGGTTTAACTAAAACTCACTCTTATGTTCTTTCTTTGCCTTGCGTCCCTGGACCCCGGGGTCCCCTTTGAACAACCTCCCTTCCCCGAAAATATATCTTTTATTCTAAGCAGTAGTTCCTGAGATTAGCGAGTTTAAACAAATTCTTCAGCTTCGTATACAAAACTCTTTCATATCAGCATTGTACAAATAGAGAAAGAACGGACGCCCAGGGAAATGTTACAACATGCATATAATTTTTTCACGATCTGCCAATATCCAACAACCTTCGCGCCTATACTGCCAATATCTCGAAATAAATACCTACTACCTTTGTATTCTGTAATTAAGAATTTAATTTAAATCATAACAACGTTTCATTTTATATATTTATATGAATTTATCATCAATGCACTTTGGAGTATTGTAACTTGTTTTCCTCCTTCAATTCTTGCAATAAGATTTAATAAACAGCTGACAATCAAACCCCTTATAATAGTAAGTACAAGTCACAGACCACAGAATCACCGCGACCGGCAGCGAGTGATGATGTTAGATTTTTTAGGTTATCATCAATTAACTTCTCCCGTTCTAGAGAAGAACGAGAGGGCGTGTCAGACTTTTACTGCCTAAAAGCCACCTGTGTCCTTCAGTTGCCCTTTGCGTTTTAGGGGCGCGGTAACTCTTTCGATCAATCAGGAGGCAAAAGGATCCAGGTCTGCAGGAGGCTTGATTAATTACGGAACATTTATTTATTTATTATTTATTTAAACTTCATGTACTGTAGTGGTACAAAGGCGGACTTAATGCATCAAGACATTATCTACCAGTACCTTTGGGTTAAAAGAGACAACACTGTGGTGGTGTGGTAACATTCAGACAATGTGCAATGTCAAGCTAATGTTTTAGCTGTCAACCATAGACAGAATTGTCACAGGCCGTCAATTTTTATGAGCAAACCGACACTGACTGACATCGACTATACCTACTGATACACTTGGTTTGAATGCAAAGTTTTGACAACACCACCTCTAGCATCGGCCAACAAACCGTCTCCATGCTCTGTGGTCCTAATCTCCATACAAATGTACTAACAGTCGAGTATTCCGATAATTTCAACAAACACTTGTAACGCGGCACTAACCGACTATTACTTATTACGTTATACATCATCAAGCATTATGTTGAATCATTAACATATTCAATATCACTTGTATTATTGTTTGTTTATCAACAATCCAACATGGCCGCGGAAGTGCGTGCATGATCCCAATAAACGCAGCACTATAATAAAAGTGGAAAATAAAAACACACGTGTACTTTGTGATTTTTATTTTAGTATTTGTTTTTGGAATACTGTAGGGGTTCTCTATCAATATTGAAGGGTACGGGGAAAATTGAACGTTGATTATTTCATGTGGTGATATTTACTTTCGATTTTTCTTAAATGAATTGTTAGCAGTGCGTGTATCATGTTACACGATAATCGAGTTAGTTAGTCATAATTTATTGGGTCAAAGTATAAATAGGAAACAGGCAATTTTTGGACGATCAATTGTTTGTTTTTCTTCTGTTGGAACGAAACTTATTGTGTGTTGAAAAAAATTGTAATGTTTTGGTCATGCCATACGGGAAACGAAGTCGTTTCAATAGTAATTTTCGACATGGTGGTAATCTGAGGACTTTTAGTCCCTACTGTGTGTACTGTCGCACTCTGCGACGGTAGAATCGAGGTAAGGGACTTCTTCAATGAAATATTTGATATATATGTCGGCGCAAGGATGCCGATCATCATTGAAGCTCTGTCCAGGGACTCTGTTTTGTGGGCGATGGCTGGGTATCGAGCAATAAACAAACTATTCCAGATCATATAACTGATTTATTATAATGCAAGCTTTAGGTATTCACTTCACACAACGAGCCGTGAAACAGTCTCCGAGAGACGATGTTGTTTCCACGACTGCCGACACAGGAAAGAGCACCGCCCCTCTGCGGTCGGCGCTTTTATCTGCTCGGTTCGTGCAAACGTCAGTGCGGATTCTGTCAAAGTGACATGTGTCACTTTTCACTTAGCTCGTTCATTCGTTCTTAAGCTTCCGTACTATTGACTTCTCCGACATATATAAAAATCCGTATACTTTTCTTCTAGATTCAATATTAGCACAGCTTGTCACAATGGTTATGTTCGAACTGAAAAAGCTAGACGTTTCTTTGTTCTACTCAATTTTCAAAACTATTCTAGAATAACAAAATCCTTAAAAGTATATATTACATGCCAGTTCGTTAACCTAATTATGCGATCTCCTTTCGATATCACAGTACCTACATTTAACTAATTTTTATAATATAAATAAAAATGTATGGCTAAATGAGTTACTACGACGCAAAATCACAAAAATGACTAATTTGGATTAGTTTTTTTTTAATTGTTATTACCTGTATATGAAGTTCATAGTTTCTATGAAAAGATTTGGTAAAATTGCAGAAAACCATAAACTGTTCTTAGCTATCAATATTAGGGTTAGCTGTCAGTCCTTGTATATTTTTTTTTTTTTCAAAACTGAAACTGAAAGACTGACTTGTCAGTTGGTACCTACATGTTAAAAAATATCGTGTGCCCGATGGTATATTTTCTATCGCTAAAATGACGAAAGTTCATCGCCTACTTGCCCGCTTTAGGGGCTGAATTTTCAAAAATCTTTTCTTTATTCTTAACCTCGTTATGTATGCCTCAAGGAGATGTCAGCAAACGTAGGGGCCCAGCAGGGTCGAAGCCTACTGGGGCCACTGGTAGTGTGAAAGTGAAACCCGGGGCCCTGAGACGAAGGCAACGAAGAAACAGGAGTACCCACTCCTGTTTCTTCTTTGCCTTCTTTTAATCAGTAAAAGTCTGACACTATCTCCCGCCCCGCCCAAGAGCGGGGGATGTCATAAGCTGATTTTCCCATCGAAAAAAAAAGAGGAATTTGTCTTAATTTGATTTTCCCACCCAAAAAAACCTCGTTATGTTTATAGACTGCTTGTGCTAAATTTTATGCGTATTGTGCGTTGTCTGCCAGTGAATTCAAGTTCTTAAATTATAATATATTTTTAAATGTTCGAAAGAGTCAACGTCGCGGCGGAAGCACCGGCCGGCGAAAGATGGAAGGAGATGAGCCAGGCCCAGGAATAGGACAGGAACAGGCTAACAAAAAAAAAGATAAACCCAGTAAATGCAAAACTAAACACTGCCATAGATAACGATAAAGTATACTTACCTTAGGAACCATCTAAAAGCCGTATAATTGCCGCACACTTTCAACAATGACACCGGAATTCGAAGCATCCGTCGCGTTTTAGTTAAATCGTCGTAAAACGTATGCGCAGACGCAACGAATTAATTCAATAATTGTATTATACTCGGCTGTTGCTAAGGCGAATATCGTCAAGTTGGTATTCCGCATTCCTAGAGATTGGCTCTATAAAGATTCAGTTAATAGTCTACATTTCGTCCCACGTGCTACTGGGTTAAGGCGAAGCGATCAAGGACTTTTGTCTATAAAATTTATTTTTAAGAATGTATTTGCAAATAACTCGTAAGATATCAATGCTCCACGGGTAGTGTGAAAGTGAAACTCGGGGCCCTGGGATGAAGGCAAAGAAGGAACAGGAGTGGGTATATTTTTATAAAGTGTCAGACTTTCTATATTTTTAAAGTTTCGTACCTAAAAAGGAATGAAACGGAACACTTTGTTGTCTGTCCGTCCGTGTGTCTGTATATCTGTCTGTCAAGACCCCTTATCTCGGGAACGCGTGTAGGTATCAGTTGAATTTAAAACACTATTCTCAGGTTTGCAGTCCCTTGAAGCTGTGAAAAAATCAAACTTGGTAAGTTAACGAAAAAAGAAGTTAGGGCCGTTTTTTTGCAAAAAATGTATATTTCGACACTCAAGGGAATCAAAATTCATAGGCTACTTCCTGTTCCAAGAATCCTGAATCCTGAATCCTTATGCATAGCATAAGTATAGGAAAAAATCTGAAAACTGTAAATTTCTAGTTTCGTTACAAAAAAAAAGTGCAATTCGTAAAAACCTTTAAGACTCGATTTGGAAATTGAACTGTTTTTATAGGTAAGTTTGTACGGAACCCTCAGTGTGCGAATCAGAATCGCACTTGCCCGGTTTTTTTTATTTATAATCATCCTTGCGTATTTGTATTAAAAAAAAACACCAGAGTGCAAGTTACCCAATTTGCCGAATTAAATTTTTTATTCAAGTAATGTACCTGGCTACGTTTGAACCGGAGACGTTACCAAGCGGCCACCACTGCTCACTGCCCTACCACTGCCCTACTCTTGTCTTACTTACTAGTAAGGTAATATTTAAATAAGATTATGCCGAATAGGTGCTTAAACAACGTCTAATTTCTATAACCTTTAACCCAGACGAAGCCACAAAAATGCAGACAGTACTAACGTAACCTAGAAACAATAGGGAATTACTAATTTGTCTCCATTTACGTAACGAAAAAACTAGTAGTTTTTTGTGTGCCTTCATTTCTGGTACCTTTTTTTTTTGGGTGGAAAAATTATCTTATGACAAATCCCGCTCTTGGGCGGAGCAAGAGTTAGTGTCAGACTTTTACTGACTAAAAACCCACTCCTGTTCCTTCTTTTCCTTCGTCCCAGGGTCCCGGGTTTCTCCTCACTAGGCATCGACCCTGCTGGGCCCCTACGATTTGCTGACATCTCCTTGAGGCGCGCGTGGAACAGTACGCGCCGTCATTTCTGGTACCTTATAGCAATCTGGTTTTTGCCGGGACAAAAAGGACCCTAATGGTAGTCAGCAATAGTGTTGCTTACCATCAGTGAAAAAGTCAACAGTCCTGTCTTTTTCTAGTCTTCACTGCTAAAGCAAATGTCTTTTTTTGGGGGTGAAAAATCATTAAATGACTATTCCTGCTCTGGGTGGAGCGAGAGAGAGAGTGAGTGAGAGTTTTACTGACTAAAACCCACCCGTGTTCTTTCAGTTACCCTTTGCGTTCTAGAGCGACTCTTTGGAACAATCTTGCAACTCTAGGCAAAGGTCTTCTTAATAGCTTTTTACTCTTTCTAGTGTATAATTTTTAGATTTTTATTTTTCTATTTACCCCCATTTTTATGCTAAAACAAATATAAACTACTTAATAATCTCGATCAATCCGTCACCTTAACTCTTAGAAAACTCACTGACCCGATCCAGTAGCCGCCAGTACAGCTTCCCCTTAACCAGTGTAGCATGTAATCGGGCCAGGATGTCGGGAATAACCGGCTGATTCATACGGTCTCGTGACTGCTGGCTACGCCCACCGGCGGTACACTTTCAGTTTGCCTACAATGTTAACACACAGCTGATAGACACGGCCATTTCTTTTCTGATCTTACTAAAGATTTCTAATAAGACACGTCGTTCGGCGTCCTGTAAGACACCTTAATTTGAACTTACAACACAGAAACTAAAATAAAAGTGGCTTTTTGGAACGAGTGACACAGAAATTGAATTGAAAAGAAACTACAAATAAAAGTTGCCCTTTTTGTTCTTGATGAACCTTTTCTTGACCTTTGACCGGCCTGTTGGTCTAGTGGTTAGTGGCCCTGATTGCTATGCCGGAGGTCGTGGGTTTGATTCCCAGCCAGGACAAATGTTTCTGTGATGAGCACAATCATATTTTCTGTGTCTGGGTGTTATTTATCTATAATATGTATGTATTTAGAAATATTTAAGTATGTTTTTCAGCTGTCTAGTCTAGTACTCATAACACAAGCTCTGCTTAGCTTGGGACGGCGAAGTGTGATGTTGTGTGAATATTATATTATTATTATTATTACCTAGAAGATAATCGTCGGCCACATCATCGCTTACCTTCAGGTAAGATAGTGGCCAAACACGGGCCTATCCATAATAATAAAAACGAAGTCTGTTCAGCCTGATTTGAAGAGTTCAGAATCTTTCATGATATCGACTACTCGATAGGCTTTCATTCAATCGAACTTGGTATCTTCTTGACCTTGGCGAAGAGGACACGAAAACTCTCGTTCGTCAAGCTGTTAAAAGGTTACTGTTTCAGCCTACGTGATCCGTTATCAACTCCACATCTTTTTACAAGGAGGCTTTCCCATACCTCCGAAGTATGTTTCCTGCATCTCGCATAAACGGTAAATATGATTGAGCTCGTCTGTTTTCACATTAGTAGCTAACATATCTTTCAACCCGGTTTGTTAAAGAAAAATCATGACAATTTGATCACTTATTGGGATTTATAGTCATGATTTTAATGGACCTCGTTCCGGTGTCTGTTTCAAATCAAATCAAGAAGTCAGTCAGTCAGAAAAATGATGCTAATTGCGTACTTCAAAGCATACACCTCTATGGAGAAGAATGTGCAAGAAACTCCATGGAAATCTTTAAATTATGTTTCCTTCAAATGTAATCGCAAATTCTGTGTGAATTTGCAATGAGTTATAGCGACGAAAGGGTCGGTTCGAGATTGGGAACGTCCTCATATAAAATCTAGTGTCTAATGCCCTGACATCAGCATCGTCTAGCCACACTTATCACGTCTCTTTGCCTAAGAAATGTAAATGCTATGTTGCTTGCTTACTGCTGTGGTGTAAACTGTGAGACTACTAAGAGATTCTGGTTCCCTGTTATTGTAATAAGTAGTCCATCCATAATTTATATTATAGTTTGTGTCCGACTGAACTATCGGTATCTAAAAAAAAAAACAAATGCTAAGCCGAACATCGGAAACTGAGTTCTAAACGGTGCGAACGGATATATTATGTTGCACGCTGAATTATTCATACTAATATTATATAGGCGAAAGTTTTGTATTGGCACATGGTTAGACCATGTCCTGCTATAGCATATATGATACATTTTTTACCCTGGGATTACGTTCCCTTAGGTATTTTCTGCTAGCACGCGAGCGAAGCCGCTAGCAGCAGCTATGTATAGTACGAAATTTAAAAATAATAAGACACTGATTAAGATTGTTATTTTTTTTTTTCACTTAATTTAATATTATTTTTTATGGAAGTTTCGGATTCGGGTTCGACACACACGAAAAACTAATTTCAGTTAGACACTAATTATAGTATTAAAGATATTTAAGCTACATTAGACCGACGCGCATGTATAACACGCCTTATTTGTACATAGAACGACGTCACGTGGCGTGGATCAAGTGTAGCTCTACAAGTCTAGTTTCCATATAAAATGTATGGAGACCGACGCGCCCTGATCGGCGTGTGTGGCATACGTGTGCGCAGTTTAATTCTAGCTTTAGCTGAATTCTGATTACATGAAATAGTAACATTCCATGCGTAACATTATACGTCTTGAATATACCACTGAAAGC
Organism: Mythimna vitellina; assembly: GCA_949316375.1. NCBI lineage: Eukaryota > Metazoa > Arthropoda > Insecta > Lepidoptera > Noctuidae > Mythimna > Mythimna vitellina. The sequence goes on along the minus strand of OX438701.1, from coordinate 20,796,602 downwards.
AATTATACTTATGACACAAAATATAGAGTACATTACTTTGGTGTAACAGAAAAAAAATGCGTAGGTTAGCAAAAAGAAAATTAATTCCACTGTTTAATCATGAACTATCAAGGCCAATCAAATGACTATTCCAGTTCTTTGATGTTCACAACTTTCTGTCATTGTACGACTGTCTTGCGTTTATTACAGCTAAAAATTACTTTTGACTTGATCTCTATGATGAGCTTGGGCCAGTTTAATATAGATTTCAATTACCCACGGCCCTCTAATTGTTTTTTTTTTATAGATAGAAACACATTACGACACACCTATAAAGTGACCTCAACCTTCGAGAATTATTTAATTTAAATGAGGAAATACGGTAATCGTTAACACGTGTTGGATAATATATGATATGCTAACTGGTAGGGACAAATAAATGTAAGAATACACAAAAATGTTATAGTGTTAACAGACGCTCAAACTTGGTACGACGGATTTGGTCTGTCCGTACCAAGGTTGACTGTAACTCAGCGTAAGTTAATACTAATTATTATTAACAGATGCTCGAAATTGGTAGGTACGACGGATTTGGCCCGTCTGTACCGAGGTCAAGAGTGACTCATCGTAAGTTAATACTAATTAGTATTAACAGGCACTAGAATTTTGTACTACAGACCAAATTTGTGCTGAGTTACGCTAGATTTTGTTACGGAAGGACCAAATTTATTGTACGGAGTTAGAGCGTGTGTTAATATTGTTAGATTGTAACGTCAGGTGACTCGTGACACATAATTGAGGCTCTTCTCACCCTAAAAACGTGACGGTTCAACTCTATTTTCGCAGGAATTTCTCGAGTATTTTTAAATGACGAAATCGCGGAAACAATACTCGTTTGCCACGACTAAAAAAGTATAAAACATCTGTTACTACGGTGCCGTAGGCGCTGAAGATTCATCTCACTACGCCGTAACCAGTTCCTTAAATACATTGTAAATTATTGCGGTTTTTTTCCGCCATTCGCGCGACACTCATATACATAATGTAAATTATCTAGCCAGACGACATTTCGCTCTTTTAATTCTAACATAATTTTCTTTATAAAAATGAATGGGACCCACAAATTACGAATTTCAATGCCACTAGTGTATTTAGGTTGGTCGTGCCAATTTCTTCAGTTGGTGCCTCAAGGTTGCCTAGATAAGTGGGTGTATATAGGTTAGTAGGTTCGTCGGAAGATATAGCATTGTGTGCTCTGGGAAACTTGGTTTTGATTACAATCGTCTTTGTGTGGCGACCGGCGAACGATGTGGGCTGATTGGAGAGGATGCCTATCGAGTGATAACGTGACGGCACGTTTGTTTAGCTTGCTATACACTAGTCTTTATTTTTAGTTATATTTCATTTATGCTCTAGTTTCAAGTGAAATAAGGGACAAATGCAGAATTCTTAGAAATAAGAAATTCTAGCAAAAGTTGGTGAATATGGGAGAGAGGTGAATTAGTCTAACCAGAATAAAATAATGAATGAACCTTTTTAGGATCACTCGGTAATCTCTTAAGGTGCAAATCGGAAACATTAAAGAGTAAGAGTATGGCGGTAAGTCCCCTCTTTGAGGCGTGGTTGGAAAGACCTCACGGCGTCCTCACATTCCGCATGACGCAGGTCCTCACCGGACACGGTAAGTTCGGGAGGTTCCTGCACCGGATTCGTGCGGAAACGACGCCCGGGTGTCGCCACTGTGTGGCCCACCCGGAGGACACGGTGGAGCACACGGTGGAGGTGTGCCCCGCTTGGGCAGAGCAACGCCGTGACCTCGTGAGGGCAATCGGCGGCGGTGATCTCTCGCGCCGGGCCTTGGTTCAGGCCATGCTCCGGAGCGAGGAGGAGTGGCAGGCGGTCGCCTCTTTCTGCGAAGCAGTAATGCTAGCTAAGGAGGCGGCCGATCGCGTGAGGCAACGGTCCTTACGCTCCAACCGCCGCCGGGATTCCGATCCCGATTTCCGGCCACCGTAGGCGCGGGCTTGCAGACGGCGAGCAATGGGTGGCTCGCCGTCTGACCGTCCGGTAACCGTCCGGACCAAGCCCAAGTCGTCGACGGCGCGTTTTGTTCCACGCGCGCCTCAAGGAGATGTCAGCAAATCGTAGGGGCCCAGCAGGGTCGAAGCCTACTGGGGCCACGGGTAGTGTGAAAGCGGAACCCGGGGCCCTGGGACGAAGGCAACGAAGGAACAGGAGTGGGTTTTTAGTCAGTAAGAGTCTGACACTATCTCCCGCTCCGCCCAAGAGCGGGGATGTCATTAGGATGATTTTCCCACCCAATAAAAAAAAAACATTAAAGAGTAAAGGTTTTAGAACTGTACTGTATGATATATTTAACGAAAGGTCTAAAGGTCTCAAATGTGTTTTTCCGTCATATTATAAAAAAAAATACAGAAAATAATTCTTTGCTCATAGATTGCAGTAAAACCTCTAATTTAAAAAAGTCTATGTTTTTTTAATCAAAGTCAAAGTCAAAGTCAAAGATTTTTATTTCACATAGGCCTACATGGGCACTTATAAAACGTCAGAAGCTAGTGCACGGTTCCAAATTGGTCGTTTCCTATGGAGAAGAACCGGCAAGAAACTCCATAAATATAATTTAAGAAAACGTGTTATAAAAAACCTTTTCGTTCGGAGCTCTTTGCGGGCGAGTTCGATTCGCACTTGGTCGGTTTTTTTGAAGTGAAAACTGACTTCTGCACACTTAAATCAACAACATAAATAATAAAATTGATTGGATATATATATTTACTGTGACACAATACAAAAAAATAAAAATATTGAGAATTGGTAATACTTTCTCAGTAAACTAGTTGCATGTTACATCCTCGGAAACAGATCACATAATCATTGACCAACTTAAAATTCTACAAACTTGACGAGGAAGTTTATTAAGTATTACGTAAGTAAACATTTACAAAATCTTAACACAAAAATATTCCACGAATAGGATCATTTCCCTTTGACTAAAATAACATAAACTTTGTACCAAGACGTCTTTCCTTAATACTTAGAAAGGATAAAATCTACATTTTACCGTTCATTTTGTTTATTTAATAAACTGGTTATCCTGCTATCGGGGAAATCCTTTGGTTTTATTATACTATGTGCGTCTAGCATTGGATCTTACCTAACACCTAAGTATGCGTTAAATGAGGTAATATACCCAAAGGTTGACTGGTAGAGGATGTCTTTTTGCATTAAGTCCGCCTATATGAAGTGTAAATAAATAAATAATATGTGATTTAGGTTCAAATAAATGTGAAAATCCTTTCGTCCCCATCGACCATCGATTTTGCGAGTAATGTACCGGAAGAGGCGGCGTTGGAAGGCCCCCCACAAGGTGGACCGATGACCTGGTGACCCTCACCGCGGCCAGCCAATGAATGTGAGACGCACAGGACCGGTCGTTATGGCGACACTTAGGGAGGCCTATGTCCAACAGTGAATGAAGATGAATGTGAAGATAATTCATATTTCTCATTCGTTTGCAACTGATGTCACCTTTCAGGAAATTGTTTTCTACAAACTTCAATATTTCGGAATCTTAATTTTTTTTACGTGGAAAATCATCAAATAAATTCTCCCGTTCTGTTTAGAGCGGTAGGAAGTGTCAGACTTTTACTGAATTAAACCCATAGTGTTCCATTAGTAGCCCTTAGTGTTCTACGGTCACGGTAACTCCATACAAACGAGAGTTTGAATGAAGGAGTAACCGTGCCAGACCGATGCATTCTGAGGTCCAGGTTCCAGGATCCTGAGGAGCTCTGACAGGCTAGGACCGATGTCATAGCACACTTCGCTATCTATACAGTCAACGTTTCAGTCAGTAAAAGGCTGACACTGCCACTCGTTACACCCAGAACGTGATAAATTCGTTGTTTGCTTCGTACTCGATCAAGTTCTTTGACGATATCCCTTCATTCGTGGCGATTTTTGGCCTGTTGTAGGGCGTGACAATCTTCGGCTTGGTATCCAGGTGTTGAGTCTCTCGGTCAGTCCATTATTTACGATGGCTTGACCCGACTTGAGCCCTATGGGGCTATATCCGTTTGCCGACCAATCCATACTATATTAGAAATGCGAAAGTGACTCTGTCAGTCTGTCTGTTACCTTTTCATCGGATTTAGATGTAACTTAGCCCGCTCTTTATCCTTAAAGATTAACTGCGATCTCACTGGTTTTCCGACTTTCATATAGGCGAATACATTGGCAGAAGCTATTCCGTAATAAATTACCCTATTTTCAACAGTTGGTAAATATCGCGAAAGGAGGATATCTATGGCACATGTAGTATCTTTCCGTGATAGTAATAAAAACTTTCTGCGTCACCAAACGGTACGGAATCGCACATAATCAGGTGGGAGTGTGCTGATATAAATATTACTGAAAAAAAAAAATGATTTCCCGGTTCCTCTAAAAGCGAGAGAGTTATTACGTAAATTGAGCAAATCAGCTGCTTTTTAAACCCACGCAAGTAGTAAAATTGAAAGAAATGGGTTAATCGAGTTAATACAGTGGGAAGCATTGATCTAGTGACCTAGGTCTTCCCGCTGGTGGAATATTCTTTTACAGTCTTTTTCCAAAATTATCCCAAGGAACATACCTACTCACGGGATAAAATTATCCTATGTACCATTCCTAGACAGGGTCTACCCGTGTGCCAATTTTCATTCCAATCCGAACAGTCGTTTGTGCGTTAAGGAGTAACAAACATACAGACTATCATGTTTACCAGTGTGATCGGTTAGGCATTTTGTTGCTTTTTATTGGTTTTCGTCATCATCATCATGATGATGTTCCTGTTTTACATTAAGTTGTTTTTAATTCTTTAACCTTTTTTTTTCATATTGTCCTCGGCTCCATAACGAATTCCGCCTCGGTCACAATGACAAACTTTCTGCACTTGTATCAGCTCTTTGAGACACATCCCGGGAACCAGAGCCTACCTATCAGAGCACGATTCCCACAGATGGATGAACTATAGACTTAGCTACTTGACTCACAAGTTATGTATTTAAAACCCATAACTCTGAGTGACTATTTCAATACCCTGATAGAACAGACATGTAACCGCATCGGAGAATGCTACACGTTCAAAGGTAAACGGCAAAGGCCTACAGGTAGCGGCACGAATCTTGAGCGCTCGGCGAAAGAGCGGGGATCGCTTTGCGTATCGTACACATCAGCGAGCCAATCACTGGACAAGGATTGCACTCCCCGCCCGCACGTCTCTTTTCATACCACTAAAGAGACCCCGATATTTCACTTCTGCGTGCTTCTGCGCAAGTAGAACTGTAGAAGTCAGCGCTCAAGATTCGTGCCGGTATCTATACCTATCAGAGCACGGTTCCCATAGCTGGATGAACTATATGTAACCGACAGACTTAGCTACTTGACTCACAAGTTATCCATTCAAAACCCAGAACTCTGAGTAACTATTTCAATACCCTGATAGAACAGACACGTAACCGCATCGGAGAACGCTACACGTTCAAAGGTAAACGGTATGCTTCTATAAATAAATTGACAATCATACAATGTGGTGCATTCTTACGTGTGCCAAGATATGTATGCGACGCCGACTGCTTAAAATAGCTCTTGAATCATTGCGTACCATTGTGCTGTTGCATCCTTTTTCCTTTTGCAGACTAGTCAGGAAATACTTTCTTTTTTTGAGGGTTGGAAATCACATCACTTCATCCAATCTAGGTGGAGCGCGATAAGAAGGCTAAATGTCTCCCAAAGGACAATGGAAAGAGCTGTGCTCGAAGCTTCCTTGAGTGATCTCAGCAGAAACGAAGATATCCGCAGGAGAACCAAGTTTACCGATATAGCTCGAAGAATCGTCAATTAAGAGGCATTGGGCCGGGCACATTGCTCGCAGAACAGATGGTTGATGGGGACGACAGGTTCTGAAGTGGCGATTACGCACCGGAAGACGTAGATTTGGAAGGGCAGGGATGACCTAGTGAACGTCGCGGGAATCTGATGGATGCAAGACGTACAGGACCGGTCATTATGACGACACTTGGGGGAGGCCTATGTCCAACAGTGGATGTCTTCCAGCTGAAATGATGATGTTGTACGATGATGAGGTGAAGCGAGAGGACTGTGATCCTTTTAGTTACTAGGGCCGCGGGCACAGCCCTAGTGACTTAGGAAATACTGGATTCCTTTCTTGGTAGGTTTTCGTTCAAAGGATATATGGCTTTGTGGCTCATATCAGTAGCTGTTCTAATGTTTCCTGTTATTCAATTGTTAGGGTAACAGATTAGTCTCTATTGGACGCTTTGTCCTGAATCTATTACGTTTGTATACTGGATTAAAACGAGCTAAAAGTGTTTAGTAACTACGAATTGCTTTAAACACAGTTAGTATTATTTATGCGCCTCAGTCTTGTGGATATTTAGTTCTTTATATTTTCAGTTCCTAAGGCCATTTGTCTTGAGTCCTTTACGAGTTGAAACTCGGTTTACGTAGGCACTCGAAGTCTTTACCAACAATGAAATATTTCAAACTCAGTTATTAAGGTGGGTATACGTTAGAGAAGCCAAGCACGAGCTGAGCTCAAATTCGTGTAATGTCGCTCGTGTTCGGCTCTAGAGCCAGTCCACACTACTCGAATTTGAGCTCGGCTCGTGCTCCACTCGTGCCTGGCTCCTCTAGCGTAGATCTTTACAATTTATTCGCATCATATTATAGTAGGTAAATTAGCATTTATTTTTCTATTTTCTTAACCTATTTCACATACAGAAACATATCAAAAGAATTCAAATTCTACCGTACAAAGAACAAATTCGGTTTGATCTTGATACGCTGTGTCCGCCTCCGCATTATTTTTATAAAATTAGAAGTAGAACTATTGCCTGAACTAGCTTTTGCTAGCGGTTTCACCCGCAAACAGAAGATTGTTCCACTGGAACGTTGTACTGAGATACCTAATAAAAAGGATATTTTGCCACATTTTAAGAGAAATATTTCGTTAATTAAAACGTCTAAATTCATTGGGAATCACCAAATAACTTCTTCTCTGAGTGCCCTTACCCGCCCGTATCCCTTCAGTTGTCCTTTGCGTGTCTGGGTTGCAGTAACTCCTTTGAACAATCCAACAGTTCTAGCAGGCATCGGCCCTAGAGGACTGACATATCTTTGAGGGGCGTGTGGAACACAACGCAACGTCGACTGCTGCTGAAACTGCTGAAAGGATTTCGATGAAATTTGGCATACGTGTAGACCATGTCCTCGAATCATCAATCAAAGCACAGAGGTTACTTATATATTTCCTACTTGTACGACGGCGAAGCCGCTGGAATCAGCTAGTTGGGCAATAAAATCACGTATCTAGAAGAATACGAAGAAATAAGATTTGCAAATATCTTGGCATTGAAGGAAAGAGTGCAAATGTCAGTGACCTGGCATACGTAGGGCGTAGGCGATTTAACACAGTTTAGTTCATCCTAGTTCCGCTTGGCAACGCCATTTTCTACACTAAGCATTCGCTGAAGATCTAGATTTTTGATAGACTATACTAGTCTACCTACTGAAAACATTTTTAGCTTCTATTCTTTGTTCTTAATGCATTCTTTGAAATATGGATTGTAATTCCGAGTTCAGACTTTGGTCTACATTAAGATTTTCTTGGAATAATTTTCAGATAGGATTCAAGTCTTGGATTCAGTTCATGATTATACGTAGTTTAGTGTTTAATATGATTTTGTATTATTCATGATTTGCATTTGCTGTTAATCGGTATTTTTAACTTATCCCCTCCATAGATTCTGTTACTTTAAAAAAAAAATAGATTTTTTATACGTCCTATATTGGTTTAACACGCTAATCTCAACAACCCAGTAAGTAATTCCTAAGATTCAAATTGAATTTTTATTTAGTTTTGGATAGCCTATTTTATCAAGGAAGGCTATATATCATCACGCTGTGACCAATAGGAGCGGAACAGTAACCAAAGACGCAGGGTATCGATAGTATTAAATAAAATCTATGACAGTCCTTTTAATAATCTATATTATAAACAGGTTAAGTTTGATTTTTTGTTTGTAGGAGGTAGTCTCTGAAAGTACTGTTCCGATTGGTAAATATTTTTCACCGATAGAAAGCTGCTTTATTCCTGAGTGACATAGGCTATATTTTGCGTACGCGGGCAAAACCTAGTAACAAAAAAATTTTTTTCACATAGGCCTACATGGGCACTTATAAAACGTCAGAAGCTAGTGCACGGTTCCAAATTGATCGTTTCCTATTTTCGTTATTACCTATGTGACTGTAATATTGTGAGAATATGTTGTTAAAAGGTTGAGGAAGACTATCCGCTCATGATTCAGTTCTACACTAGTACGAGGGGCTATGGCGAAAGACACCAACAACTTTTAAAATATACCATTTCACATAAAATAAAATAAACACGAAGACACTCCCTACCGATACGAATACGCTACCGGTACTTAGGGATGTACCTACAACAATTTCATTTGTTAATTACTTAGTTAATATTCATGCGGTGATTTTCCTCGTCTATTGTAAGTAATGTCGGCTTCAGGTAATAAGTTACGTTATATATTTAACACAGTATTGAGTGCCACGTGACTTGTGCAACTATTGCAATGTATCACTGACCTAGGACCCTATTGCGATGTCACTAGATAACGTTAGTTGGGTCAAGATTGCGTAAATTGTTGCATTGCAAATATGTATGTTCAATAATAAATTAGTTTAAAAATAGGGGTTTGATTCATTTTTTTTTTTAATTTAATTTTAGGTTATTAACTACTAACAAAAATATGGGTCTGCTGTATCTGAGATAAATAAATTATTATTATAATTAATTTATTTCAGTTATTTACACATATCTAAACACATATGTTAGATTATTAAATATTTCAAAAAATTTAAAAAATATATTAATTATAATTATTTAAGTATTAAAATATTTGTATTAAAATGAAAATTTATCCACAATCGAATAAAGAATTTTTAAAATCTGGTGGAAGGGGAAATTGTCAAGTACCTAATAAAAAAAGGATTCATATACTGACATATGACGTCACCGCTATTGTACAAAAAAATAGGTTATGTGTACAAAAAAAATGGCGAGATGTTTTTACTGTGCCCCTATTCTTTTTCATCCTAATATTTAAAATACTTACTAATTACTGTTTCATACAAAAAAAACAATTTGTTTGTTGTTTTCAGAAAAATATTGTTTTTATCTTCATTTGTTGAATCGTATAAAATACTATTTGTCCCCCGTAGTTTCACTAGTGTCGTAATGGTATATAAGTTTAAAAAAAAATGTTTTTATTTCACATAGGCCTACATGGACACTTATAAAACTTCAGAAGCTATCGCACGGTTCCAATTGGTCGTGGAGAAGAACCGACTAGAAAGTCAATGGTTAGTCTTTTAAAAAAAATGATTGATTTTACAATATTTCTATATTACAATATAAATGATATGAGGAGAGTGAACACCAGTTAAAATTGTACCCAAAACACAATAAAAATAATGATAACCGTCGGTTGGTATCACGTTCCACTAGAAGTGTCTAAACAACCTCTGCGAGTTGGTTTCGGCACCTTGTACGTCTTCCAAAGGTCCAGGACCTCACGGTCTGAGATATATAGATACACAATAATAAAAAAGACAGTTTCTACCAGCGGCCTCGTCCGCGTAAAAGTAGGTTTCTCCATTCCAACTTTCAACCCTCGTTTTACCTCCTTAGAGGTGGAGTTTTGTAAAATCCGCTGTTAGCGGATGTCTACACCCTACAAGGAACCTACCTGCCGAATTTTAAGTGTGTAGGTGTTATAGTTTCTGAAATTTCGTGATTAATCCGTGAGTGGTATTTAGCTTATAATAATAATAAAAATTGGTCACCTCGATAGATGAATTATCCAACACTTAACAAATTTTTCAATTCGTACTAGTTGTTCCTGAGATCATCATTTTCAAATAAACACACTCTAAAGCTTTATGTTATAATCATTGCATTTTCTTTCGTAATCCAAACTGACATTTACGAGTTGAAAAATGTTGTCTCCGTCGTTTAAACAATCTGGATTCACGCGACATTAGCATGTGGCTGAACACTTTTCCTAGATTTCCTGTAACGTTTGCGTCATCTTGCAAATGCTTGTGCATTATGAAATTAACTTTTGTATTTCCAGTGTTTTATGTTCTCGTGTCGGTTTTTAACAAAGATTAACCTGTTGTCGCGTTTATGAATTCATTTGTACAGTTTTCAACTGTTCTAAATTCAGTGTAGCGTATTTTAAGTTATATGTAAATTTTGTTGCTAGGCGATATTTATCTCAGACATCAGTGATAGATATAGTCGTGGATAGTGTAGTAGGTGCCCTACATGGTTGCGTCATACAGTCGTAGGCGCCGGCGGCGGCGCTTGCGCATCTCGGTCACTGTGCCACGCGCACGCACCTAGTCACGCGCTCGCTGATCCATATTACAGGGTGTCTTTTTCTGTGTTTCAGGGGCTGATAGTAATTTTGAACGTTAACTTTTGATTAAGGGTCAGTTTCAGTTGTAACAGCAACTGATCTATTTTTGTCTAGATAAATGAAAATAACTGTACCTAATTAACAAACAGCTGAAGGAACCCGAAGGTTGCCAATGGGACCTTATTACTAAGCTTCCGCTGTCCGACCTTCAGTCTGACAGTGGATGTCTGTCATAAACCGTAAGAAGTAGACAAATTTTCACAGAATGTGAAATGTGCCGCTATAACAGCAAATAATGAAATAAAAATATTCAAGTTAAAAGTAATTTTTTTGTGACGTTTTTTGCTCGTTTTTATTATTGTAGTGTGTACAAAATCCTTCGTGTGCGAGTCCGACTCGCACTTGGCCAAATTGTCCATACTGCATAGGGATCAGAAGTTCTATAATGTCATACTTACTTTCACCCCTTTGAAAGAAAGACTCAATGAAACAAAAAACTATTTGTAGATCACGAATTTTCTCAAGGATTTCACACATAGTGACAAGTGATGGCTCGTTTTCTTTATATCATTGTATACTTTTATAACATTTTTATCGTTCAGAATTACTTTTACAAATACATTCAGTTTCCATGCTTCCTCATTGTCGCTCGCAAGGTCGTACCGTGATTTTATTAACCACATATTTGCTATTTAAATTATTGCGGCTGAAACCTATTTTGCGGCCTCTGAAATGAGTATTCTTAACTGCTATTTAATGAAACATTTACATTAATTAACTTGTATTTACTATAACGTGATTATTATCTAAAATTTCAAAAAAGAACGGAATTAATTTATTTTAGGTAACGAGTCTCATTTTAGGTTTTATTATTGCTAGCCCGTGTCCTCTCGCTGCTGGGCTAAAGCTCCCTCCATTCCTTCCAAAGATCACGATTCCTCGATTCCTCTTTCCAACTCTTAAGGCAGACATCTACTCGGTGTACCTGGTCATCAATCCTGTGTTTCACAGGTCTACAGCTCGATAAACATGTGGCAGACATGCCCTGCTCAGTTCGTTTAAAAATACAATAAAATTATGTCTAAAAAAACCGGGCAAGTACGAGTCGGACTCGTGCACTCTGGGTACACTATGACGTAACAACAAATTTACAGTTTTCAGATTTTTTTCCTATACTTGTGCTCTGAGGACCTTGCTTCATGCCAAATTTCAAGATTCTAGGTCAACGATCAAAACCCTATGAATTTTGATTCCCTTGAGGTGCCGAAGTACACGTTTTTTGCGACATAAGCGGGTGTATCTTTTTTTTTTCGTTAACTCAGAAGTTTGATTTTTTCACAATTTCAAGGGACCGCAGACCTGAGTATATATATATATGGTTTTAATTTCAACTCGATATCTTTACGCGTTCTCGTGATAAAGGGTCTTAACAGACAGACAGGCGGACGGACAAAAAAGTGGTCCTATAAGGGTTCCGTTTTTTCCTTTTGAACCCTAAAAATAATATCACTAGTAAATTAGATTACATTGGATTATAATAAATTATATTATAAGTCAGTCGGTCGGTCACTATCCATTTTTTTCCACCACGCTACACTAAACACTAGTTGGAAATTTTGTCGTGTTCATAAAATCGGGAAGTATTCTCAATAGGTTTTATCTATCCCTACTGTCTGTCTGCTCCATCCCTTTTTCCAATTACCCGATCGCGAAGTTTTTTTATCAGTCCGCTCCGATCAATTAGCTCTGATTATGTTTCCCAAGTTTTATCTGCAATTGGCTCCAATTGAATTTCGTCGCAGATGATTTTACAACCTGACAAAAGATTTGTAGCTTCTCTTTTATAAAATAAAGTCGCTTTCTGCGTATGTCTGTCTGTGTATTTATCCGTTTTTTTTTTTTAGCTGGAAAATTATACCTAATGATTTCTCGCGCACTAGGGCGGAGTGGGAGGACCGATCACCTCCACGAGCCGACTTTGGTGCTCCGTTCAGGGTCTGTTTATGTCCACTAACTCCTTAACTACGCTACTCATTTTGATGCTGTTTTCAGTGATAGAAACGAAGAAGGTATAATAAAAAGGAATTTATAGTTTGCACTAGTGACGAAAGGTTCTGGAGTGGCGACCACGTCGTCACAAGGTGGACCGATGACCTGGTGAGGGTCACGGGAATCCGATGGATGCGAGACGCACAGGACCGGTCGTTATGACGACACTTGGGGGAGGCCTATGTTCAATAGTGGATATCTTTTGGCTGATGATGATAATGATGACTCGTGCGAAACCGGGGCGGGTAGCTAGTGTTCGATAAAGTTTTAAATTTTTTTATTGGTACATGATGTAACTGAAAAAATTAGCTTTTCTTTTTATGTGTTCCGGCTTTTATTTGATTTTTAAATGTCAGTTTCATAACGTGTGAACGTTAGTTGCAAATTCAATATTAAATTCCTATGCTATTCCAAGGTGACTCTGTGACTGGAGGTGGTAAAGATATTACCTTTATTTTTATAGTAGGAAACTCAATTTTAAAATTATTTATGACATTATAGATTGGAGTTAAGCCAGTGTTATGTAATTTTCGATAAAAAATAAAACAAATATAAGTGCAATACTGCATTATTTATTACCTGTGGCAACACAGATGACATCGATGACAGGGTTCTCTTTTTAAAATCCGAACAAATTCGAGGAATAGATGATTTCATGCAGTTTTGTTTTAGAGAAAGATGTCATGATCAGTCTCTGTCAAATGCAGTCAGCTCGGATGCACTTAACTATAATTATAATTGATTGCAGTTCATGTTGAATAGTCTAGAATCTTAGTCACTGCGGTTTTTCGCACTAGTTACGTAATTTCCTTGTAGTTATATCGGAGTTGGTATATGTGGCGTCCTTAAGCCGGGTACAGACTGCTGGAAGTAACATGCAATACATGCTTGGTCCACTTTTATGAAATACTCCTTTCATGTTACGTTACAACAGTCTGCACCCGGCTTTAGTTTTCGCGGATAGACTGTGGGTCAATATAGCTATTAGATGGCGCTGTGGCCGCCATGACAGACTGCCAAGGAGGGAGCGGTGTTGTGACCATGGTTCTAATGTATTGGGAATGATGACTTGCTTGCTACATCTGCGAATATTGCATGATAAACTTATGGCGGATTTGGCACGATTCGTGGTTTTGATAAGTAGATAATGAAGGTCGTCGTCTTGTTGGCAAATATCGTAAATGCATCAGGCATACGATAAATAAATGGTATTAGTATTTGGTCTAAATCTACCAGGGCTGCGGATTATTCGAAAGATTTACCGTAGAACACAAAGGGCAACTGAAAAAACACAGGTGGATTTCTGACCCTTCCTCGCGCTCCACCTAGAGCCGCAGATTTTTTTTAAATTGTTATTATTGACACCCGCGCTTGACAGCTATCTCACCTGATGGTAAGCGATGATCTGATCGACGATGGAGCACCCTTACCTCGAAGTAACCTATTCACTCAAAGACCCTAGGTTTTAACTGTCGGGGAACACAGACTCTGGTAGGGAATCCCACTGCTTAGTTGTGCGTATAAGTCGGATATCCACCATGTACGGTTGGCGGATCACCATATGTCTCAAGTTAACCACTTATTTAATGATTGGAAAATCATCCAATTTTTTAAGGTAAAAAATTACCTTAAAAAAAAATGTCAAAACAGTCTAAGGTTAGACTGCAGTTTTGACAGATTACCCATTTCCTTTAAACAGCCAAAGACTGTCTAAAATTATTGCATAATTCTAGGTGTTCACAGTGATTATATACAATGGCAGAAAAATATAAGAATAAGTAAAGTATACGTTCTCGTCGTCCATTTTTAGTTTGACTTTCCAACAACCTACGAGGTGCTGACGTGAATGTTAATTATCTGTCTTTGCTTAGAAGATCAGACACTGTTGTCTAGCTGCGTTTTATTTTACCCTTTTAAGAGGACTACAGGAGCTAATAGCGAGTTTTATAGTGTGCAAAAGTATATGATCAACTGCAGTAAACAGAATCAGAAAAATATATGTTATTCTTCAGTATAAATGCTACGTAGATAGTGATTTAAAACATAGTACAGTTATTTTTCGTGCAATAGAAAAAGTCATGAAGATGCCTCAAAAATTTACTTTTATCGATTAAAAACCGGCCTAAAATACATGCAATCATTCCGATTGTTTGTCAGATTATTCTACAAGCATCATTTTACCATTATAATGTTTTAATTTTATAATCAAATCGGTAGATTTTTAGTAAATCGCTAAAATGTTTAATGTATTGCAAGCATTGTGTCTTTGTGTATGTCTTTCTTTTGTTTGCCGTCCAAGAGTGACCGCGCTTTAGGTACTGTAGTCCTCTTAAATGCCGTCTGCTACTGTTTTTAGATCGAGATCTAGGATTTTTTTTGGGTATTTTTCTGTTTCATCTTGTGTTTGTTTTTGAGCTGTGTGCTGGTATTTCCCAGTCTTGGTCATACTTAACATGTGCGGGGCACATGGTGCAGTTTTAAAAACAATGTCCTTAACAAATAATTTTATTATATGTATTGTCATTGACTACTTTGAATACGACTAGAATTTTGCCATAAAATTCTCAGCTTGACCGTTCATTGTTAGTCAAATGAAGTCTGAAACCATTGAAAAGGCTACGATGAAAAACAACACGTCCTTTTTACAGTAAAAGAAAGATTTTATTACCGGTATATAACCTTCCCTAATATTCCCATTTCCTAATGGTCACCCTTGGGTAGGGCGGGAGATAACACGACCAATTTGCAGATCTAATATCCGTGGTCCCAAATTATACTCGCCAACGAAAAAGGGCATCATGAGTGATCCATATGGGCCGTCTCTATGACGTGTTGTGAATTCCCTTGCTTTTATTATTAATATAGTTTATAGAGAAAAATGCTGTCCTCTATGACTTATCGTTGTGGCGAAATGATATTAATTTGTGCTATTGTGTGGGTGTGAATATGGTGTTTTGTCTTCTTTATGGGTGGCCGTAATATGTCTGGGTTGTAATCTGGTGGGCAGTTTATTTTTGGATCGGAGGCGGCTAAAGGTGGCTTCGCGCTTCCGTATTATCATGCCAATTTTTGATGAGTCTAGACTTTTGAATAGTTTTGTAGTTATTTTAATGATTTTTGCAATGCATTCCAATTCAGCGACAAAACTCCTAGATGTATCAATATGTAGGCGATTTCAGGTCGTATGTATGAGACCCACACACGTACAGACAGTAATAGCTGTTCTTCCGGATGCGCAACCTCTCAAAACAATCATAGGTTTCGAAACGATGATGGATTCTTGCCGTTTTCATTTTATATAGGCGTATCAACTGGTTCGCTGCCTACGGGATAGATCCCACTCACTTTCGATGTCGATGATACAGACTCGAAAATGCGTAGGTTTGACATCAGAGATAGGGAAACGCTTTATGTTAGAGTGAAATAATGTATGATTTTTTTGCTATCCTTTTCTGTTCCACTCCTGACAAAGACTTAGATAAACTTCTTAAATCTTTAGTTAACTAGCGCTCTATTTAAGGTACAAAGGTGGGCTTGATGCCTTAGGCATTCTCTTTCAGTCAACCAAGGGTTCGCAAGGGATCACTTTCTCCTTAAATTTTTGACGAAATCTATCCAGTTCTTTTCGCCATCTTCTTCATTGACTGCCGCGACCCTGTCTCAATGTCTCAGGGCATCGACGATGTTCTTTGCTTTGGCAAATTGTGTAACAGGAAATAATAATACAAATAGATCCGTCAAAAACAGATCGCTTATTAGAGTGATATAACTGGTACGGTTAATAAGCAAAGTCGATTCACTTAAACGTTTACCAGAGAGATCAATAAACAGACAGACGCCAACTATCAACAGTGCAAGGCTATCAACTGACTATGGTGATAAATTACAGTTCCATAGAAATGCTATTCTCATCCTTTTAAAGCCCAAAAGTACGTTTACTCCTCACAAAATATATATTTTAAACCGATAGCAATTTCGAATATAATCTGTATCGTATCGTCCGGTTCCCCACTGTCATTAGCAGTCGATACCGAGATACCTCCTCCTGATAAATCTACTACAAATTGCTTTATGTCATCGATAATACCCTTTAGTTAATGGTCGTAGACGTACACTAAATTATGTTTAGAAAATATTTCTTTGACTGTACCTATATCTGTATTTTATTGAATGGTAGGTACTCGAATTGTGTTCGTTTTTTGGATATTTTATAATCTCATCTTATTGTGAATCTTTTATTGTAGTTAAAATTGCTTGTTTGATCATATCTCTGTCTTCATAAGGTTATAGATAAAAATTTCCTCTACAAGACCTGTGAGAATACATAATTTGCTTCGCACAACGTCAACATTTATTAGTCTTTATCAATGTAATCAGTTTTAAATTTAATCATCATTTTCCTGCCCTTGTCTCGTGTTATTTGGGGTCGTCGCAACACGTATTTCTGCTCTGTTAACAGTCTCATCTCTCACTGACTTCCTTTCTTTTTATTATTATACTCCTCACACAATCCATCCATTTTTTCTTTGGCCTCCCCAGCTATCCACATTTATACTCATAAGTTTTAAGTTTTTTTTTTTTCACCCTCGACAGATTATATAATTTAGGCAAGATTGTGGTGTGCGAAGGTAGTGTGACGATCTGAACATGTTCGCTGGGCAAACTTGGCCAGAGACTTGGCTAGATAGGTTTGGAAGAAGAAAACGTAGGCCTTTGCGTAAGCAGTGGGACCCAAAATAAGCTATCAAAGGTAACATTAGGAAACAAATGCTACAGTTTCAAGTCTATCTGATAAACTACTTCATCGTAATCAAGACTGTTGTCGTATAAACCTAACATAATATTCTGTGTAACTTTCTGCTGAACTAGTGAATCACTTATTCCATAACGTTCAAGTTGAGTTTGTCATGCTCACTCAAATGTCTCACTGATGGTGGCGCGGGTGTTGGATCATTCGGTTCCCTTCAAAATGGTTGAGCTGAGTGGTGCTAATATTAGCGTCATGTCCGTGAACGGGCGCTGTCAATTGAGGCTGGTCATCTCTTAGCTGCCAGTTGCTATTTTAATATCTATATTTAGTTTTTATTTTTATTTACATTGTTCTCACATGATAGCGACAAGAAACATGTAACAGAGATATTTGTAATTACAAAATATGATTGAAAAGAGTGTCCATGGAGTTTCTTGCACATTCTTCTCCATAGAGATCTACGCTTTGGAATGTGCAATTAGCATCATTTATTTTTATTTTTCTGACTGACTGACTTCTTGACATTTCAAAAGTGCCTGTAAATGGTTTATTTGGAATAAATGCTATTTTGATTTTGATTTTTGTTGCTAACTTACTTCGGCATCAATAACGGTATATTGGCTTTCTGTTAGTTGGTCAGGATCATAGTCACTTATAGTAGGTATTTGGCTTATGGTTTCTGCTTACTCATATACTCCAGAACCAACTGACACAGCGTCGTCAATATCTTAACAGATGTCATGAATAAATTTATGCAATATTTATTTTTGCAACGAATAATTGACAATGATGGAGTTAGTATTTGCTTACCTTCATGGTTGATCATTCTGTTTCATTTGTTGCAATTTTTTCATTGTTGAGGTAGATATCTACATGTAATTGATCGGAAAATATTGTGATCTTTACTGTACTATATAGTCTATTATATTGATTGTGTCACTTTTGACCATATACTTTTAATTTGAAAATATCTACGTAGTTTGCGTGTTGTTTCGAAATCGAGATGGCATTTTTTTTGGGGTTGGATTGGTGTTGTAGCGAGAGGTAGTGTCAGACTGGTTAAAACCCGCTTATGTTCCTTCAGTAGCCCTTTGCGTTCCAGAACAATCTCGCACGGCATACTCTTGTATTAGTTTATATATCTCATCTCTCTTTTATTTCTAAACATTTTTACGATAACCCACATTATTAAACATGCTAGTTTTATTACATCACACAAATTGCAGTCAAGTGGAACACCAGATTTTAAAGTTATGTCAATGATTTCAGTTTTATGTCTGGTTCCATTACGATTCAGGCCCGCATCGAGTTGAAATATGCGGTCGAAGGACATTGTGTTTTAAATACACACTAGTGTGCTAATCAGACTAATTATAATTGCTCATATGTTTGCTGTGGTGATGTGGTTACTGACGCACAGTTCTGGTGAAACGCAAGTCATACAGTTGGCAGTGGATTTGCATATTGATAACGTTTGTAATCGTGACGTTATTTTTTCGAGTAGGTTTATGTGGGTTTACACACCCATGTTATATTTTGGTTAATAGGATGGTTTTCTCATCAACAACATCATTTCAGTCCATTGTTGGACATGCAAGCATGCACGGGTCTCCCCTAAGTAACGCCACAACGACCGGTTTTGCCCGTCACGCATCCGTCGGATTCTCGCGACCATTAACAGTTCATCGATCCATCTTGTGGGAGGTCTACCAACGCTGCGTCTTTTAGTACCGTTACTCCAGAACTTTTCGGACCTATATATCTGTTACTGCCCTGCCTACTGCCACTTGACTAGCTCAGAAAGAAAGAAAGAAAGGAAACGTGTTTATTTGGCACACAATGAACATACAAGTTGGGTGATGGTTGTTGATGGTTTTCTGCCCAAGATAATCTACAATTTAACGCAAAATACGTTTTTTTTTTTTAACTTTGGCTCACACTATGAATTATTTCTGTATCGCGATTCAGAAACATCTAAACTCACATACAAGACCCCGACCCGAAACTACTAACTCTTTAGGCCATACAAATATTTGTCCCGGGCAGGTATCGAACCCGCTACACGTAGCACAGCAGCCAATTGCTTGTGTATGTAAGTTTACATGTTTGTGAACGCACCCAAGATATAAAAAAACCGCTCCGTCGGATATCGCAATATTCAAGAAAGAAGAAGGGACGCAAATCAATCGCTCTTATTAATTCTAAACCGACCATATCACCCACAATATTCCTTCAAAATAAACGCTTTAACAACTTTAAACATCCCTGATCCGCATAACATCCGTTATAGCTTAACATAATATCCGAAAGTATCCGAAATTCCAAACTTAAAGCTTTATAATACCTATTGGTTCCTGTTACACTCCATCTTGTATTCAGAACTTGGTGTAACCTGCAGGGGCGGATCGTGAAATTGTTGGCCTCTGGGCTAACACTACTTGGGGTTCCACCCTCATCATCATTTCAGCCGAAAGACATCCACTGTTGGACATAGGACTCCCCCAAATGTCGCCACAATGACCGGTCCTATGCGTCTCGCATCCATCGGATTCCCGCGACCCTCACCAGGTCATCGGTCCACCTTGTGGGAGACCTTCCAACGCTGCGCTGGTTCCACCGTAATCAAAATAATTTGTATTTTTTATATTTTTTCTGAATGCCTTTTCTGCAATGATCGATCAAAGCAAAAATGTCGTCCCATTACCCAAGATTCCTTCAACTAACGGGTCATGGGTTATTATGGCTAACTTGAAAGACTTTGAATAGTATACTTTAAACACAGGCTGAACTTGGACACCAAAGATGAGCGCTTGTAAAACATTGACCCGCCATATTTGTAGCAATTTCAATGACTGCCTCCACAATTAAACAGTTGTACCTACTCTCAAATAGATCCAGACGTATTGAAGATTGTTTATAATGATGTCTGGGGGCCCCTTATATCCCTGGGGCCCTGAGCTGCAGCCCATTTAGCCATTAAGTAGATCCGGCCATGGTAACTTGTCCTTGAAAGTTTCCTTAATGCCGTCTTTTCTGGGGACGAGAAATTGTTCCAGGAAGTTTGCATTGTTATTTGACTTTCTGTTGAAAGGTTTTTGAACGGTTGACGATTATTAATGGGGGTCATGTTTTTTGCGCATTTTGTACGGGTGGTTTTTTTTTTACAGGCGTTGATAAGATCTTATTAAATTGGAATTGATAGTCAGTTATTTGCAAGTAATTCTAGCTTTTAAAAATTAGTAGTAAAAATATAGAAATCATCTCGTTTATTGCTTTTTCTACTTAACTACGCCACTGACGCATCAAAATCAGTGGGATTTTGATGCGTAAGTGGCGTAATTAAGGAGGACTATAAACATACAAAGGTGGAATTTGGCCACTTTGTTTTAAATTCTGTAGAGATAACTAAGTAGTTAGCAGTTTAAGAGTAAGCGTCTGAAAAAGTTAACGCAATGGACTAAACGAAACTTCTCTAATAAAACTCCTTAGCACATTATAAATAAATAAAATATCAAAATGATCAAAAGAACATTTTTGTTTACCAAACATGCAATTTAAAAAAATCTTGTCTGTTTGTCTGGTTGTTCCGGTTAATCTCCCAAACGGGTGGACCGATTTAAATCAGTTATCTACCAGTCAAAGTCCTGTCATCACTAGTAGATAACTGATGTAGATGAGTTACTCTATAAGAGTAACTTAGGCTATTTTTATTTTAGTAATAGAATTGGTTAGGTGAAAAAAAACTTCTCATAATTGTGACCGATTGCCATTGTGATCTTTTAAAAATCTGACGCGGACGAAGTCGCGGGCACTAGCTAGTTTAAATTAAAGTAAATGACCCAACTCGAAATGGTCGCCGTAACCCATAATGCAGTTATAAATGAGTCTCCAACGATGGCACATACTCGGGTACGTTAGGGGACAGACATACCCGTTCTCCCCTTAATGGGAATGGGGCAATTAATTGTCCAACAAGCGACCAGTCTAGACTTTTGGGGCACTTCGGGGACACTCGCCTTGGACGTAAACTTTGTTCCTCCTGTACTGTCTGTCCGTTCTTAGAGTTCTAGGTTATTAATATATTTCTTCATAATGTAATTAGTGTTTTGAACATGTTTTTCTTTTTGTTTCAGGGTGAGTACATCTACGAAACTTGGGTGTGGATAACTTTCGTTTGAACATGATGAGGTATTCTTTTAGATTAAGTCTTTAAAGTTAGTTAGAGTAGTGAAGTTCTAATAGGCAGGCTTTCTATGTGGGATATTGGTGTTCGGCTGTTTCCCTTTACCTTGCCTTGGTTTTCAGTTAGGAATCCATCAAATGACTCTCAGACTTTTACTAAATAAAACCCACCCGTGTTCCCTCAGTTGCCCTTTGCCGCGAATCCAATCAAATCTGTCCTTTGCCGCTTTCACTCAGCGAGTGGTGTCTATATTGCATTTTTTCATATGCCTTTTTGGAACGTCCGTATACCTCAAGAACTGACCTCCTTATTTCCGCGAGCCATCCTTAAGTTCCAAAAAGAAAATGCATACAACGTGCAGTGTCCAGAACAGCGTAGCTGACGACACCACAAGTACCACATACATTAGTCCTACGTAGAACATCCGTGTTCATAACATGGTCGGACCATTTCAAAATGACACGAAGGCACTTAAGGTGGAAACAGTCTAATTTACGTATGTGTCACATGTACCTACTTACATGCACCACATCTCAGAAGCGAAAAGAATCTTAGGCATGACAGTGGCCATGTATAGCAGTATACCTTAGGGGCCTCAGATACATCAGGAAACAAAATGACCCCCCAATATGACACCCAACGCTCAATCTACTGCAACTTGCCCCCAACATTTATAACGCCTTCTCATGATGGCGGGACATATAGTTGAACAATTTGCCAGCGTTGTGCGTCATGTGGTGGGACATTTAGTCCCCCAGTGTATCTGAGGCTTTAGTCTCAAATTTAAGATCGTGTGAGCGGAACATTTTTTCTCCAAGTTTTGCAAACATTACTGAAGCGGGACCAAGACTGTTGTCAGTTTCCGGGTTCAGGTCACCTTTACTTCGTTTACGAGAAAGTATCAACATTTATTTAGAGTAGCATTAGTTCATTATTGAGTCATTGACGACACGGTTGGCAAGTAGTTGAGCAATTGGCTGCACTGCGTGTTGCGGGATTCCCGCACCTAGTTGTTTTGGGTCTCGGTGTCTTGTGCTTGTGAACGCACCTACAACACAGTTACATAATTAATTCCTACTGTGGGACAACTTAAAAAAAGCGAGTCAGACTCGCGCACTGAAAGTTCCGTACAAACTTACCTATGAAAACAGTTCGATTTCCGAATTGAGTTACGAAGATTTTTCCGAATAGCAAAAATAGTGCTATGAGAGTTTGCTTCATGCAAAATTTCAGGATTCTAGGTCAATGGGAACTACCCTATGAATTTTTAATTCCCTTGGCAGTGTCGTAATATACGTATTTTGCAACATAAACTGCTAAATCTTTTTTATTTCGTTAACACAGAAATTTGATTTTTCACAGCTTCAAGGGACCGCAGATCTGAGTATATGGTTTTAATTTCAACTCGATACCTCCACGCGTTCTCGATATAAAGGTCTTGACAGACAGAGATGTAGACAGACGGACAACAAAGTGAATATGGGTTCCGTTTTTTCCATTTGAGGTGCGGTACCCTAAAAAAAGGTTAAAAAGAATTGTGTGACCCTCAACGCAGAGTGCATTCACTCTTCAGAAACCTATTAATGTGACCAATTATAACGGTTTACCTCACTCACATTATCTATGTATGGGAAACTCCAGTTTAGAGATATCGATACTGCATGCATTTTATGTTATAATTATGTTAATTCAATTAGGTCATGAAGTTTAATGTGTTTGTTTATATGTCTGTATGTTTACATCTATTGGGTGCATTAACAGAATTATTAGAACAGTCATTAGTCGTTGTCGGACTGAGATACAGCAGATTCAATATCGTTTGTAAGGTGTAGGAAGGTTTGTTTGTTTGTGTTTTGAGCGAACATTTTATTATCACAGAGTTTATAACCAGTGTCAAATGGAAGTTTGAAAGTAGCGCCAGTGACTAAAAAGTTGAAGGGGAATCGTTTGTCTTGGTATGGTCATGTAAAGAGGAGAGATGAAACGCATGTTACTAAAAGAGTTATGAGTATACATGTGGATAGTTGGAGAGGGAGAAGGAGGCCAAACAAAAGATGGATGGATTGTGTGAACAGTGATATGAAAGAAAAGGAAGTTAGTTCTAGTAGTACATTCATACTGTGGTATGAATGTTGACAGGATAGAATGGAAGAAAAAACGTGTTGAGCTGACCCCAAATAAGATGGGACAAGGGCAGGAAGATGATGATGATATAACCAGTGTCAAATGCTAAATATATAAGAATTAAGACTTTCTCCATATTCTCCGTTACTTCATCTATTACTGCTCATATGCCTCCCCTATGTGTCATTATAACGATCAGTCCTATGCGTCTATCGGATACCCGTGATCTTTACTAGGTCGTGGGTCGAACTTGTGAAGGCCTTCCAACGCTGCGTCTGCCGATACATGGTCGCCAATCCAGAATCTATCGGACCCATCGACCAACTATTCTGCGAGCAATGTGACCGTCCTACCTAAATAGGTGTAGGTACACTATTTTAAGACAAGGTACATACTCGCGTGTTTTTCCTACAATGCGGTAGTATTTTGCAAAGTCGTTAAATAAATATGTCTTTCGTCTATGAGCTGTTCTTGTTTTAGCAGCGGCACAAGCTTATAGCGTTGCTTTCAATTAATGTTTATTATGTTATTTATTTATTACCCATGTCGTAAAGAAATTTAATAGCTGCTTAACTGTAGGTCAGCGTGGGTGGCGATGTAGGTATAAAGTACTTCTGCGTACAGCAAGCTGGTCGGACAGCAGTCGGCGGGAAAATAGTTGTCATGTGGCTTTATCAGCACGCGACAGGCCGTTCATAGTAAATGTTTGACGGCATCAAAAGCCCGGGAAAAAGTACCGGTGTAAAAATCACAGTTAGCAACAGAATCGCCCGGGGGTCGCCACTGTGTGGACCGCCCGGAGGACACGGTGGAGCACACGGTGGAGGTGTGCCCCGCTTGGGCACGCGTGAGAGCGATCGGCGGCGGCGATCTCTCGCGCCGGGCCTTGGTTCAGGCCATGGTCCGGAGCGAGGAGGAGTAGTAGGCGGTCGCCTCCTTCTGCGAAGCAGTAATGCAAGCAAAGGAAGCTGCTGATCGCGTGAGGCAACGGTCCTTACGCCCTGACCGCCGCCGGGATTCCGATCCCGATTTCCGGCCACCGTAGGCGCGGGCTTGCGGACGGCGAGCAATGGGTGGCTCGCCGTCCGACCATCCGGTAACCGTCCGGACAGAGCTCAAGTCGTCGACGGCGCGTACTGTTCCACGCGCGCCTCAAAGAGATGTCAGCATATCGTAGGGGCCCAGCAGGATCGAAGCCTATTGGGGCCACGGGTAGTGTGAAAGCGAAACCCAGGGCGCTGGGACGAAGGCAAAGAAGGAACAAGAGTGGGTTTTTAGTCAGTAAAAGTCTGACACTCTCCCGCTCCGCCCAAGGCGGGATTTGTCATAAGATGATTATCCCACCAAACAAAAAAAAAAAAAAAGTTAGCAACAGAATAGTAAATATTTTGAAACTGTTCAAAAGCATTTTAGACAATCATTTAAGATGAGAACTATTGACCCAGTTCTTTTTCTCAATTTTTTAATTCGCAAAGCTTTTCTAAATTGTTATACGAATAAATTTCATCGGCGAAACAAAACGAGGGAAATATATTATGCTTTGCAGACAAGCGTTTTGTCAGCAGTGTGGGAATATTATTAAAAGACGATAGCCAGATCAATAGCGAGCCGCTTACGAAATTCTCATATTGCTCCGTTCGTTAAATCAACACACAGTTTTCTTTACGGTTAGTTAGTGTACAATTTACAAAAAAAAATCGTAAACAAAAGAGATTTTTTCGTCTTGAAACAATATTTCAATCAGTCGCTTCCAGCTCTTCACTTGAAATCTACGATCATTCAGGCCTTGACATGCAACTGTACAGTGCAAAGCAAACATAACGGTACACACGCCTTCAATCTTAAGTCTAGCACCTGATGAGTCATATTTCCTTGTTTTTATGATGATGGAATAGGCTAGTAATAACCCAAGTTTTGTGGAGCAAGTACAAATCATTCATGAAATGTGTTGAACTGTTTGATTTACAACCGTTTGCCGTTTGTTTACTCAGCATTATTCCGCTCCAAGGTGTATTTGGATTGGATTTTTACGCATACAGGATATCGTGGGTATACAGAAATGTTTCAAGTTCATCCATCTTTTCGTGACAATGAATTTACGAGGATTTTTCTAATATTTTTTCTAGCATAGCATAGCATAGTCGGCCTTATCTTATCTTAATGTTCCCACTGTTGGGGCTCAGGCCTCCTCTCTAGGAGAGGGAATGGGCCGGAATCCACCACGCGGGCCCAGTGCGAGTTGGTGGATGTCACATGTCTTCGAATTTTTGGTTCTAGGACAAGCCGGTTTCCTCACGATGTTTTCCTTCACCGTTTTGAGAGCAGTGGTGATGAAATAAATTACACAAAGTAATGCGCCTGGCTGGGTTTGAACCCGTGACATACAACTTGTAAGTCGGGGCCGTTACCACTCGGCCACCACTGCTCTCTGCCACAACTGCTCTCTATATTTTTTCTAATTCTTTGAAATATTAAATCACATGTTGGTTCGTCTTAAGCATAATCATCCTTATAATGTTCAAATTGCTGAGACTTAGGCCTTCTTTCTAGGAGAGGGAATGGGCCATAATCCACCACGCGGGCCCAGTGCCATTTGTCGTCCTGAAAGCCAGACTGAAAATTCGCTAAAGTATTATAATATTCATTTTTATCGGTCTACCCGAAGGCCGAGACACTGTGTCAATAAACTTTACCATGCTGATGTGAACAACAATCATTTAATTGAAGTCATACTCATGCTTGCGTCACCGTGCCTTGGTACAGGTCATGTTCCGGAGCGAGGGGATGGGCGACGGTAACCTCCTTCTGCGAAGCAGTATCTAATGCTAGCGAAGGAGGTTGCCGCACGCGTGAGGTAACAGACATCCTCACGTTTCAACTGCCGAGACCCCGACTACCAGCCACCTTAAGCGTAGGCTTGCGGACGACGAGCAATGGGTAGCACGCTATTCGTTCGTCCGCTAACCGTCTGGGCCGAGCCCGAGTCGTGGACAGCGCATAGTGTTTCATCCGCGCTTTAAAGAGAGATGTCAACAAAACAGTAGGGGTCCAACAGGGCCGAAGTCTAAGAGGGCCATGGGTCGACTTCTGAAAGAGTTATCCGTTGTCCTGGGACGCAATGGACAACCGAAGGTTCACAGGTGTAGTTTTATTCAGTAAAAGTCTAACACGCCTTCCCGCTCCGCCTTAGTGCGCGAGAAGTCATTAGATGATTTCCTGCCTTACCTTGCCATGCTGGCGTAAACTGGTACTCTGAAAAAACATGCTGAGCACGTATCCGATCCTTATAACGCCATAACTGATCCCTTTGCCGAAGTAGACCCTGTTAATTCAACAACTGGTTACATGTGGATAAACATATTGAAAATGGCTTACGTCCGGTTAAATTTGCAAAGTCCACCCTTTTAACTTAGACCCAACGTATGTATGGTTGTGACTTTGTTTATGAAATGGCGAAAAAACTTTAAATGTTTGGGCAGTTGGATTCGGGGATTTACTTTCGTTTCGGTGTCGATTCCAATATTGATATTTTTGGTTTGGTTTGGATATTATGTTGTTTTAGGTAAAATTCACCGTTATTTTTTTTATTTATAATGGGCTACCTATATTTCTTCTTCTAAGGGAATCGTTTGTCTTGGTATGGTCATGTGAAGAGGAGGGATGAGACGCATGTTGCTAAAAGAGTAATGAGTTTACATGTGGATGGATGGAGAGGGAGAGGGAGACCAAAGAAAAGATGGATGGATTGTGTGAAGAGTTAGTGATAGCATGACGAGTGACAGGGCAGAATGGAAGAAAAAAACGTGTTGCGCCGACCCCAAATAACACGGGACAAGGGCAGGAAGATGATGATGATGACTTATATTTCTTCTTCTGTGTTTGAAATATTATGGGACGAATAACACATCCTGGCTTGTCAACTGAAACTTTGAGTAAACGTATAAACGATATACGACACTTTTTGTTTTTGAAATGTAAAGTCATCAAATGATTTCTCTCACTCCCGGGTGAACCAAGAGGGCATGTCAGACTTCTACTGACCCACCTATATTTCTTCATTTACCTTTTGCATTCTAGGGCCACGGAAACTAGAATTACCATAGCCCTAGAACCAATGGCCGATGGCAAATCGCCAATGTCGATCCTGTTACATAGAATTCTTACACAATCCTAGCAAACGGATCTGCTTATACAATTTTATACGGTTACCACAAAATACATGAGCAGTATCTTAAATGAAGCGGATCTTGGCAAAGGATCGGCCCATGAGGATGAATAAGTAAAAGTGTATGTCCTTTATAGAGAAAGTAGCGATTTGTTACCTAGCATCAGAAGTGGGATTCTTGGCAGACCAGCTGTTATTGTTACAACGGTTCTGGCTATCATTGTTCTTAGGTCATTGCGCATGTCCAGAATTAATTGCCGGAACCACGTGTTTAGTTTTACTATTTGACGTTCGTGATGAAATTACGATGTAGTGATAAATGCTTTGTTTAGTGCTGTACAGTCTTGCATTGTTTTAGTCTAATTTCATTATTTTGGTCCGACTGGTTCGTTTGTATTTTAGTGGATAATGGTTTATTGACTTACCCGAAAATGAATGGAAATCCTAGTTCAACAGCTTCAATTGTCTGGAGTAAATGGTCGCCATTTTCCACTCTCTTATTAAAACAGTCTGTAACTAAAACTAAAGGAACCTCAATACACAATATCATGTGTCATTTTCTCAACAAAACATCAATGCTGACCACATTTTCCTCAACATACCCCAAATTGGCAGGCGATCGTTTCAAACAATATAGATTGTCGTTTGTTTCCCACAAACATGGGACTGATCTCATTCATCCAATTACGACGGTGTATACAGAGAGTTGACCCTGGTGAATAAATAAAGTTTTGATTTTAAGCCACCACGGGATCTCATGAAACTTGCAGTGTTGACTGCCCCTTCATGTGCCCCGTATTGTAGGGGTTATCAATATTTGATTTAAACTGGCCAAGGGGTTTTAAGAGCAATGGTGGCCCAGCATTTACGGCTCCGACTTAGGAGATGTACGTTGTGGGTTCAAACCCAGGCAGGTGTTCTACTTTTATTTCATCATCATTGCTCTTAAAACGGTAAAGGAAAACATCGTGAGGGAATCGGCAAGTCCAAGGACCGGAAATTTGCAGTTATGTGACACCAACCTGCACTGGGGTCAGTGTGATGGATTACGGCTCATTCCTTCTCCTAGAGAAGGGGCCTGAGTCCCAGCATTGGGAACATTGTAAAGCTGATTATGGTCATGCAAAGGGGTTTTTGAGAGTAGGTAGGTAGGAGAGTAGGGCTAAGACAAGAGTTTTTGAAGTGGTAATATGCCATTCTAAGTTAATTGACCGTCAATGACTTGACTTTTAATTTTATTACATTACTCTCGTCATTCAAAAGCATTAGTAACATCATCTGCTTGTCTCCTTGAGACAGAGAGAGAGCTCACGTAGAATATCATTACGTTTCCTGCTTTCTGTACTTTATCAGCTTTTATTCAATGCATCCATCGGTTGTTCATCGCTTCTAAGGTATGCTTAGTAGTATTCCCAATTAGAGCAAAGCAAAATTAATATTTAGTTCGCATAGCTAAGGGTAGATAGTATATTTGCAAAAAAAAAAAAATATCACTACTAAAACTAAATATGCCACAAAGTGTACTGATAACCTGGTGAGGGTCGCAAGAATACGCTAGGTGCGAGACGCACAAAACTGGATGTTGTGGCGACACTTGGGGGAGACATACGTGCAGCAATGGACATCTTTCGGTAGAAATGATGATGATAGCTAAGATAATTGTCGCCACCTATAAAAATAAACTGTACCTTAGCTATGCTTCTATTTCTTGACACCTATTTTACAGCCAGACTAACCTTTGTTTCAATTAACTGACCACAAAGGTTCATATTAAAAAACAATAGGCTAAATATAAATAAAACAAAAACCACAGTGACGAGCGCAGTCGCAGGAAAATTGTCTACTTCCTTATAAAGTACCAGGGCTTAAGTACAATAAGTAGTTGACTTGTGAGCAGTGTACACATTCCACTCGATACAGTCACACTGGGACTATTGGTTTAGTATATAATATTACTAGCTGCACTAATAGCTTCCCTTGGTTTCACCCGCATCCCAAGGGGACGTAGTCGTATAATAAAAAGTGTTTCAATCATACCAGTTTATTTTTACAAGCTTTTATTTAACTTGCGATGTTTATTATATATGTTTGTTTAGTTTGAGAGCTGTGTGGTGGCACAGTGGGAACTGTTTCGACTTACGAGTTGTAGGTCGCGGGTCCAGACCCAGCCAAGCGCATTGCTTTGTTATACTAAGATCCCAGAGCAATCTGACATAACTTATTTTCTCATGGATTATTATCCATAAACCTTTGGTTCTCAGTGGCGTCTCATGTGCTTTGAATACCTGTGTGCTTGTGGAGCTCCCCCTTGGGGCCCCTGAGCAGGTACCAGGTGAGAAACCTACCGCTGTACCTTCAGTTTCCCTTTGTGTGTGAAGACAAGTGACATCCACCAATCCACACTAGGCCTGCTATAACCTACCGCTGTACCAGTTGCCCTTTGTGTTACAAGGCTCCGATGACTGTTTCGAGCAATCATGCGACCCAATTATATTTTTAGCGTCATGATTAAAGGTACTTATTTCAATTAGTTACTTTTAATTGAAGCTATTTTATGGTTGGATGACTACATATGTCTGATGTAACGCAAGCTTAGGTGATTTTTGTGGCTATGATGAGTCTATTGTACCTATGTAAGATATCACGGTTGGGAATACCTGTGTTTGTTTGTTGTATTGCATCTATTGTTTTAATTGTAGTTCGATGTAAGTTTGTTTAGATTATTTTTCTTTTAAAGATTTTGTTTACGCAAGGGTCTGTATCTGAATTTTTATAAGTGCCTATGTGGGCCTGTGTTAGTGTACCATTCCAATTTGTCGTTACCCATGGAGAAAAACCGGCAAAAAAATCCACGGTTATCCTTTGCCACGGGTAGAGTGAAAGTGAAACCCGGTGCCCTGGGACGAAGGCAAAGAAGGAACAGGAGCGGCTTTTTAGTCCGTAAAAGTCTGACACTATTTCCCGCTCCGCCCAAGAAATTTGTTATAAGATGATTTTCCCAACAAAAAAAAAACGGTTATCCTTAAAAAAAAAATTTTTTTTTACAGTAATTTATTAATTTTGCATTGAATTTTCATAACTTTAAAGGTGTTGAAGTGTGTTCGTCTCTTTACCAGCATAATTTATCAAGTTGATGAGGATTTTTCGAGCTGAAAAAAAGATGTTATAAATAGTCTTGATAAACGTTTTAAATAACAAATTAACGTAATAAAATTACATATTTATTTAGCTTCCATATCAACAGCTCAAGTTGTTTAACATAAATAACGATTATAATCTTTTTAAAACTTATAATTACCACCCGTTGTGTATGCATGAAGATTATGAAGACGCCGTAAATATACATAATATTTTAATGACGACACAGAAATTATTGTAACAAATGCTCATACGCAACCGGCGATTATTCATGATTGTCATTAAAAAATTTACAGTCGTATATGACAATGGTAGACGGAGGTTCACACAGTTTTGTATAGTTTTCACGCGTGGCGGGCTCGGGGACAAATTGCGGCAGATTGTCGCGTACCGTGGTGTAGCCACATTAATCATTTTAAACGTCGGGAAAATGGTATAATGGTTGCTAAATCCACTACTTATCGGTGGACGGTTTGTCGGCGGGTGCTCTAGTTTGGTGCGGGGTAAGTCATGAGCGAAAGCGGGCGACAGCCGCGTGGAATTGAATAAAGTTTATCATCAAAATATTATATAATGCAATTTTTTATAGACAGGCTATGTCCGCACCCTCCTCCGTGAGATTCGACACATGTGACATGATATCGATGGGGCAATTGGTGGTTAGTGGATGGTAGTGAAATACATAGTAAAATAATTTATACACAAGCTTTAAATCTAGAATGCTTTGCAAGTTAACGAAACGTTATAAATCAATCGTGTGTTAAGCGAAAGCGAACTATTAGACATTATAGTCGTTTTATTTAAGTCTAGTTAATTGTTTATTACCTATACTAAAATGTGTAGTTCAAAAAGCAAACGGTGGGTATATAAAGTATTGCCGATTACTAAGCCAAGATTATGTCACATAAATACTTTAATTTAAGTACCAATATTGCTATATTACAATTACATCGTCTTATATAAATTCTTGGATAATACAAAGTGGCATAATGTAATAGAAGGTAATAAAAACTTGATACATTAGCGGTTATAAATGATCTGTCAGAAAGACAAAGCGTGGGATTTGCAAATTATGTAGAAGAAAAAATCAATCAAAAGATAGATTATTATTATTTATTTTTATTTAAAATTATGTAAATAATACCAATACAGCTATTAACGCCAATGCGATGCTATTACTATCTAGATACATCTGTATTTTAGATAGATATACTCTTTATTGTTACAAAAAAGATAATAATAGCATATATAATACGCTACGTGTGGGTTGGTGGTAGAAAAGCAGTGATTTTAAAAAGAAAGAATGAAAAAACGTTTATTCGTACCTCACACACTCTCCCATCTCTCATCTCTCTCTCTGTTTTACTGTTCGTTATCTTGTTATTTAATCATTTCGATTGTTTGTCCGTCATTTTTGAAAAAGCAAAAGAACGTGAGCTATAGTAGGCGTCAGATGAATTAGCATTAAAATTTATTATCTCTGCGAATGGTTTTTCAATACTAAAAAAAGTAAAACATCACACTAGACAGCTTTATCTTTTAATTTTCATTTTTGAAATTGAGAATCTGAAGAAATAATAGAATAAACGTTTTTCTTTCTTACTAAATGTAAGAGGTCAATGATCTTTATTACGAATTTATCTGGTTCCTACACTATTTAGACCTCAAAAACGGTTGGACCGATTTTAATGATATTTGCTTTATTAGATTCGTCTCCACTCCGAATGGCGGAATGACTACTAAAATATCGGAAACAAATCACGTAAAAAAAAGAATATTATTAGAAAAAATATCCAAATACATCGAAAAATATATTGGTCTCTATCGTTCAATCATTCGGTCAATAAGTTTAGTTAAAAGGTAATCACTACATTAATTAACTATAAGGCGGTACGAAGTTCGCTGGGTCAGCTATCTCGATATCGTTTCAAGTAAGATATTCGAAACCGCTGTCCTATAACTCGCACCAAACACCATCATTCTTTATTCCAGTTGCGACCCTCAAAAGAGGACCAGTGACAAATGATGTACAATATTGGAAAAAAGGCACCCCAACCATTGTCGCCATGATCGAATAAGTATAACTTGTTTGTTCTTTAATAGTTTAACGGTTATTTTTGCGAACGAATGCAAAAAATGCAGATACTGCTCTAATATTTGCCGCCATTTTAATAGTGGCCATTTTTTTTGCAAAGCTTGGTAATGTGTACATAGTAGATTCAATTTGTAAATTAATTTAGGATTTATAATGTTTTAGTATGTGGAAGACGTCGCTTTGGAAGGCCTCCCACAAGATGGGTAGAACCTGGTTAGAGTCACAGGAATCCGATGAATGCGAGACGCACAGAATCGGTAATTGTGGCGAAACTTGGGGGAGGCCTATGTCCAACAGTGGACATCTTTCAGCTGAAATGATGACGATGATATGGTATAAAACAGATAATCCTGTGTATCCTAAAATATAGTATGATTTGATCCTATTAATGATTTATATTGCAGCGATGCAACGTCGCATCGTAAAAATCTGTGAGATCGCACGACGCAATGCAAGAACTTGCGAATTGGTTCGCATCGCAGCAATTCGCATCGCAGGTTACTCCCATACGGCATCGTAGTGTTGGAGCCCTTACGATGTTTTCCTTCACCGTTTTGAGAGCTATGGTGATGAATTAAAAAAGT
Source organism: Mythimna vitellina (assembly GCA_949316375.1). NCBI lineage: Eukaryota > Metazoa > Arthropoda > Insecta > Lepidoptera > Noctuidae > Mythimna > Mythimna vitellina. Next base: position 20,763,021 of record OX438701.1, on the reverse strand, counting down.
AAAAAGCTTGTTTGAGTTTGAACCGTTACCATTGCCCCACAACTCTGCCGTCATAAGAAAAAATGGCGTAACTGACAATTTTATCAAAAATGAGATTCAGATGGCATTTTCTTTGCTGATTCCGAATGTGTTAATAACTCATTTTTGACAAAAGTGTCAGTTACGGCCTTCTTTCTTATGACGGCAGAACTGCTCTCTATGGGTTGTTAAGCATGCTATTGTTAATAACTATGTAAATAAAGAATAAAGTCTGCCCATGAATCAATGTCTCGTGAACTTTTTCCACGGGCATTGTACGAAGAAAATAGCGATTCGTTCCATTTAAATCCTATTAATGTTATGAATTGATATTATAAATACCATTTACACTATATTATATGTATGAATGGGCCATTATGTCTGTTTTCTCACATATAAAAATAAATACACTTTTATCATACATTATCTTGACGTTATTAGGCGGTTTAAATAACTGTTTATAGGGTGTAGGAAAAGTGAGTACATTTTTTAGGTTAATCCCTTTTCTCTTTTCTGTTGGAGAGGAAAATCATTAACTCTTCTCGCTTCGAGGGTTGATCACGCACCGCAAGACGCAGCGTTGGCAGGGTGGACCGATGAACAGTGAGGGTCGCACGAACCCGATGGATTCGAGACGCACAGGACCGGACGTTGTGGCGACACTTGGGGAGGCTTGTATCTAACAGTGGACGTCTTTTGGCTGAACTGATGATGATGATGATGGTGAACTCTTGTCGGTTCGGGTGGGGCGAAAGGGTGTGTCAGAGTTTTACAAAGCTGTTCCTTCAGCGCCCTTTGCGATCCAGGTCCACAGTGAAAATGTGCAAATGTGTCAATGCACACTTATTGGGTTGTGACAATTTCTAATAATAATATAATTTATGAAATGGATGAAAACTGGTGAAAATAAATTACTTTTCTATTCTGACATGGACGTTTTATTAAAAACATTTCGTTTCCGGGTTTTTCAATTCGATTGAAACATGACAAATCATTTTTGATAACAGTAGGATTGACAAAAAGTTTAGATGTGTAATGCGTAGGTCTCACAACGGGTGTGCTCCTGTTCAAAACATGAGCCACATATTGGAATGCCCCAAGTGTCCGTATACCTGCACTTTGGAGGATTTGATGAGTGCTACCGATGCTGCTATTAATGTAGCCACCCATTAGGCCCAAACAGTTTGACGAGTAAACCATCGAATCGAAAAGAAGAAGACAACGGGTGTGCGTGTATGACCAGGGGTTATACTGACTTCTGAAGGCTAAAATCGATAACACAATCAAAGTGAGTTTTGAGATAACAATTTTCTAACATTATTTCCATCTTCATAATGATATATTTAAAAACAGTTACAGCTGGCGGCTTCTTCGCCTGTGTAATGTTCATAGACATGTTACACTTCATTTAGCGGCTAAGGCGTAGGCTTTTTGTCGGCCACATCCAATGACTTCTCTATCTCTAGGGCGGAGCGCGAGGGCGTATCAGACTTTTACTAACTAAAACCACACCTATGTTCCTTCTTTGCCTTGCGTTCCAGGACTCCGGGTTTCCCTTTTGGAAGTCAACCCATGACCCCAGTAGGTTTCGGCCCTGTTGTGTCTTTACGGTTTTGTTGACATCTCTTTGAGTTGCTCAGGAAATACTACTCGCCGTCGACGATTCAGACTTGGTCCGGACAGTTTCTGCTACTTATTCTCGCTTAGCTTACTCACACATCTCTCATGGAATTAGCTGCTGTCCCTACAGATGGTCGTTCCGTGTTTAGTGTGTTGTGTATGAGTTTACATGTTTGTGTATGCACCCACGTACAATTCCTAGTGTGGAGTAAAAAAAAACGGTTCATGTTAATCCCTTACACATTTTACACTCTTTGTCTATTCTTATCGATAACAATTGTATGTCACATTGACAATAGCCCCAGATGTACACTATTTACATGGACAAAAAAAAGCAAAAAGGGTCTAAGTCGTGGAATTTTCCGTTCTGTGGTTTTAGACCAGCTAGGCTGTGGGATAAGGCGTTATTTTATATATCTTTTTGTTTCTTCTTCCTGCCCTTGTCCCATAATACTTGGGGTTGGGGCAACACGTTTTTTTGTTCTATTCTGTCCTGTCACCCGTCACGCTATCACTCCTCATACAATCCATCCATCTTATCTTTGGTCTCCTTCCTCTCCTTCTCCTTCCATCTATATAGCATAGCATAGCATAGTCGGCCTTATAATGTTCCCACTGTTGGGACTAAGGCCTACTCTCTAAGAGAGCGAATGGGCCATAATCCACCACGCGGGTTGGTGGATGTCACATGTTTTCGAATTTTTGGTTCTTGGATATGCCGGTTTCCTCACGATGTTTTCCTTCACCGTCTTGAGAGCAGTGGTGATGAAATAAATTACACAAAGTAATGCGCCTGGTTGGGTTTGAACCCAAGATCTACAACTCGTAAGTCGGGGCCGTTACCACTCGGCCACCACTGCTTAATATACTATACGCATAACATTATAAGTATTGTTTATAAATATGAAAATCTAAAAGTAAACAAACTTTGAATATAGTAGCTAGTAGCCACAGTACACGGTCTTAAGAATACACTAAAAACAAGTAAAACTTTACTCAACTTATTCAAACGGACAAAAAAACCATCTTTGTTTAAAGATACATTCAGGAAATTCTTTTTGTAGTTTTGTTTAGAAGCCGAAATGAATTTATTATGAGAGGAGAGAGATCTTTTGTGTCCCTCATAGGCGCACAGAAAGACCGACAATATTACCATATATATTGTCCTTTAGTTTTGTGATTAATAGTCGTTTTTCATACTGTGTGAGCTTGACGGGGCCTATCTTTGAAAATATGTACGTCAGCTATTTACTTTTACAGCATTTGACGTCATTAGCTAAAGCAACCACCGTGATTAACACGGCTTTATGGTAGGCCGTTTTTTTTTTTTTGCCATGCTGTAAGGGACGTCTTCGACAATCATTTTCTTTCATCTTCATCGTTGGGGCAAAAAATTGCAGTTACCAACTATTTAGTTATTTCAAAGGCGGTTAAGGAATCGTTCAAAAAAGGCAATGAACTGTAAGTACATAGGTACTTACATACAACAATAAAGTCATAAAGAAAACCGATTACAAAATATAACAATAGACATTCCTAAACTCCTTAAAAAGTTTTAGTATAATCCAGCCTTTTAATGTCTGACTCAGGCCTCCTCTCTAGGAGAGAGAATGGGCCGTAATCGTAATCGATTACGATTACGCGATTGTGCAGGTTGATAGATGTCACAAGCCTTCGGATTTTTGGTTCTAGGATACACCGCTTTCCTCACAATGTTTTCGCTTACCGTTTTGAGAGCAGTGTTGATGAAATTAATAACACTAACTAATGCTCCTGGGTTTGAAATGACGACTCTTAAGTTCAAGTCCTTGCGACTGGGCCACCATCAAAATATAATACTGACAATAATATTTTGTGTAAATGATAAATTTTAATTGTCGCCATTTACATTTACGTACGGGGCCGTCAAACATAATTTAAAAATGTTATCTGCCATCTCTCCCCCAGCCCCGACATAATGATACGAGTATGTTAGCAATTCGAGCCCACATTTTGCGGTCGCATGCAACGTACGCTCGTTGCCAATTTTGTCATAAGGGCCTTACTCCCTGACTCATATGTAATTGCGGCTGCCGCCTCAAATGATTTTAATGATGTCAAAATTGAGGCGAGTACTAAGGCTAGCAATGAAGATGGTATCGTTTTAGGCAGGGGCGGACCGTGAATTTGGGCTCCGGGCTAACCACTACTTGGGGGGCCACCTCATTAATCAAACGAATTGCCATTACATCGAAAAAGGGTTTTCTTTTTTTCGCAAAATTGTCCCTTTGGCAATGATCGATACTCCCATTACCTGAGACACTTTTAACTGGTGTTAAATTACTTTATCTAATTTAAAAATCTTAAATATATTTTGAACACAAGCCGAACTTGAACACCAACATTGAGTGCTTATAAGCCATTGTAGTGACTCGCCATATTAGGAGCGATGTCAAAGACTGCTTCCTATAATTAAACGACAACTAATTTACTCCGTTTAATCTAAAAAGTTTTGTCAAATTGATCAAACCATATTGTCCATTATTTTCAATGTGGTTTAGGAGGGCCCTTCATATCCACGGGGCCCTGAACTCTAGCCTATTTAACGATTACGTAGATCCGGCCATGGTTTTAGGGCCGGTGTGTGATATGTTTTTGCGATGTTTTAAATTTAATAATAGCAGACACTATGGCGTAGCCTTGGTATTCCAAGTGGAACATCACATTCACGTTGTACGTTTTACTACTTCACCCTTATCTTAGAAACTACTGTTTAGACTTTAAATGATCGTACGGTGTTCACTACTTAAACTTTTATCAGTGAGTTCACTGTAATAATACTGAGTATAAATCCTTTGGCGGCTCGATAGTAAAACATAAAAATATTCTTACAGTTGTATGTTCATAGATAGATACCATTTCGTTACTAGCTGTCATTGTGACCGGTTTAGCAACCGTCTCCCTCCTCAGTTTATTTATACAATTTGTGCGGAAGATAAGCGTTTGACACTGTTTTCTTTCATTCCCTATTACTGGGGAAAATGTAGGTCGAGCTTTATTTACAGTGTTCCTTTAGTTTTCTTCTTCTATCATTATCTTCGGCTTCAGTTGTGTTTCCGACTGATCATTGTCTAGTTTGCTTTTCTTTGGGTTTATGGATGAGTAATTTATTGTTCTTATGTCTCTCCAAACAGATAACCTTCACATCTGCCATATATACCATCTCGAACTAATCATCACACGCTGTGCTTTGTAGAACTTTGTCGATATTTTTTTGAACCTAAGAGATTATGTGCTTATGTTTTTTTTTACGTGAAGTTGACGACTACGTGATTGGCACATCAGGAATTAATAGACATTCTTTTTATAAGTATACAAGTTTAAACATTTCTATAACATGTCGACTAACGCAAAACCTTTAAAGTGACCTAACTCAACATTTCTGTAATTTCTGCTTTTGCTATAGGTAACTGAAGTTTTTGTGTAGAAAAAGAGCCTGAAGTAGGAGTAATAAATAAACATTGGAGAGAATACATCAAAATTTAACACAATTTAGAAACATTTTGAAGACTTTCTGACTCATTTCCCAGAAAATGCAATTTTTGAGTTAGTTTACTTGTATTCTAAGGGCGCGCTGTGTTTTTGAACATTGCTTAGAATATGGGTGGTCCTCTAAGGCCCTAGTATGTTCAGTATAAGTCAAAATTTAAGAAACTCCAACAAGCTTTGTAATCTTATTGACTTAAAGATATTAAGCTGTTGAGATTTGTTTTTATGGTTCCGGAAGCATGTCTACTTACGTGCTGATCGTCACGTCACCATGTCACTTACTATTCCTTCTGCATGTTACAACTATTAATAACAACTAACCCATTTCTCAACTTCCCATATGCAAGTGTAATTCATTTCCTGTTATATTCTCTCCGAATTTTAATAAGATTACACATGCCTAAATAAGGCACAAGATGGTCAGGTTACCCCAACTTGACATCAACCTTCTCTAATAAAATCTCTATAATATATCGTTGCTCCGAGGGTTAGAACTAAGAGCATGTTCATTAACAGTTGATTTTATGGATTGTGAGAGTATTTAACTTCATAGTTAATGTAGCCATGCGGGTAGTTCAATACACATTTTAATATTATACTTTGTAAACAAAAAAAGTCGCATTCAATTGAAATTCTCGAATCCCGGACCAATACGGGATCATTTCAAACAGAATGAGTGGACGGTTGTTATTATTAAGTCATTAATATACACAGTAACGTATGTCTGTAAAATGGTACCCGCATATGCGCACGCGCTGCTAATGAATTTTGGAATCGGACCCCATACTGTATTTTTTTTTTTGTCGTTTGGAATTGACTGCGTGTGGGCACGTTTTGGCTACAGATTAACTGATGTTGCCATTGAATTTCTTGCTTAGTTTGAATAAGTTAGGAATATTTATGTAGCGTTACATAAAATCGTTGATGTTTTGAAATAAATTTTACAAGTTCCCAATAAAAAAGTCTTAATTTTAGACCAAATGAAAACATTAACCTCTATTAAAATAGGAAATTATGCTACCGTAATTTAATTTATAATTGACGTTTATTTTACGTTAATGGTGTTTATTCTATCAATATCAACATAAATTGACATAATATATTCTAAAATGTTTATTTCTCAAGTAGACATGAATAGGTTCCCACTTCGAATCCATTCAGTATTATTTTTATCGCATCTTAAAACCCACCAAGAGTATTTCTAAAACGATACATTTCTTATACCAGACATTTATATGTTTTTTATTTCAACCATGGGGAATTTATGCTCCTCATGGGAATCACTCAACGGGATCGTGCCAAAACGTTTTTGACGTATGTAAACAGACCCTAAAATAAAATAAAAAAATTAAACCGGAAACTATACTGCCAGTGTCAACACGGTCCTTCTGCGAAACTGCAATTAGCCAGACTACAATAAAAAAAAAAGTTTGACTTAAGTAAATAATGACTGTAAAATAAAAACACGTAAAATGTTTGCCGCTTCTGGAAAGATCTTGTCTATTCAATTTTCAACTTTGTATTCAACATTATTAAGATTGTTTTGGTACAGAAAGAGATTTATTAGGACAGGCGCTTACTGTTATGCGATGTCAATTGAATTTGAAAGTTGTTAGACTTAAAATAGGTTTTTCAACTTATTTCTTGAGTACAAAAGCTTTAGATTTCTAGGAAACCTCTTAAAAGCGTCTTTGTAACATTTGATATTAGAGAAAGTCTAAAATGTCTAATTTAAATCGGTTCCGTTAACTAGTTATTTATTTTTTTAAATTGATATAAACCAGTGCTTGACTGCGATCCCACCTGATGGTAAGCGGAGATGCAATCATTGATGGTCAGGCGCACTAGTTAATTAAGAGCCTATTCACTCTAGCCTTGAAGACACCTAAATTATAGTTGGACGGGAAGACCGAAAGAGGCAAATTGTTCCAGACCTTCGATGTACGCGATATAAACGAGTTTTTAAACAGTTACAATTGAGCAACGTTACAAGAGACGTTGCATTATCAAAAACACGTTTATCGGAGAAACACCATACGAAAGTGTTATGGAACTACCAAAACGGAGTAAAGAGTTACAAAATTCAAATACTAATATCACTTTTTGTCACTCTCACATTCTTTTACGATAAGGATAATACGTAGTTTTCCATTGCAGCCGCTGACGAAACGATGTGATGTCGCGACCTCCCATAATTGTTATCATGACTGATAGCGTTATGTGACAACGACCGATAAGTCCCCGGCACTCGCGTCTCCATCACGATTTATGATTTTTAACGGTCCGGTTCTAGGCGCCTTCCTCAAATTTTGGATGGCAAAAAGCGTCTAGCTTTTTGCTGCGCAGGAATTCGATTTGTCTGGACTGTGTTTTGTTGTGTTTACTATTTTGTAAAGTCTTCCACATTGCATCAGTTGTTCGGGTAATTGCCTGGCAACTGTTATAGAGCTTTTCATAAAGATATCACAATGTCTCGTCGTTTTTTGCGCTGCAGTGTTATTGAAATCGGTAAGGATCGTTTCTCGTTCTGAAAACCGTTGCAATTGATGTCGCATTTGAACATCAATCAATGGCAAAAAATTGACAAAATGTAGGGAAAAACTAGGGAATTTTTTACTGAATTTAAAAGGCTAACGGTCCTTTCAAAAAAGAGGAATCGTCCATTAGATAAATACGAATGACTGACAACATATAAAACTGCAGGGTATCTGTAAGGCTCAATATAATATATTCCCCCAACTATCACACAACGCCGTCTAGTCCCAAGCTAAGCTGAGCTTGTAATATCAGGATACTACGAGTATGGTCACTTAAGGTCCGGATTGTTCGAAAGAGTTACCGCGGTCCTAGAATGTAAAAAGGCAATTGAAGTAACACAGGTGGGTTTTAGTCAGTAATTGTCTGACATTCCCTTTCGCTCTATCCAGGGTGGGAAAAAATGGTCACTTATCTAAATTTCCATATTACTTAATATTATACATGTGAAAGTTACTCTGTCTGTCTGTTTCGCTTTCACGGTTAAACTACAGAACCAATTTTGATGAGAGGAGTTGGCCTGAATTCCAAGAAAGGACATAGGCTTCTTTTAATCTGGCTTTGACTTCGACTTCGCATCCGCAATAACCTACATTTACGCGGACGAAGTCGTGGGTAAAAGTAGTGTTATAAAACCTATAAAACTTTCCCAAAAATGTAAAAAAATAGATCATCGCAGGACACATGACTGTAATAAACGCTATGCATGACTTATTTAATGTTGCCACAGTCGTATATTATAATACATGACGTATGAGGGGTGTTTTATATAGCTACCATTTACGTGATTGACTTAGAGATAAAACAGAAAAAAAATTATGAGCCTCGGTGGCGCCACAAAATAGATAGGTACAGAAGTCAATCTCATGTATGTACTTCACTTTTCATACCGACGCTCGGCGATCGCGCTAGGGTCAGCGCTTTACGGCGATATTTCCGAGTGCGAGTGGTTTTAAGTCAATAAAAGTCTGACACTATCTCCCGCTCCCCCCAAGAGCGAGATTTCTCATAAGGTAATTTTACCACCTAAAAAAAATAAAGTAAAAATATTACATGACCACAAAATCATCTTCTCTTTCTCGGCGCGGAGCCTGTTTTGTGTTACGTTAAAACGAACCATCAAAGTACAATCAAATATCTACTTACTTCTCTAAAACAACCGGTAGCCTAAAAAAGCTCAATTCACTGTTTAATGGTGAATTCAAACAACCGTCCACTGTACAGTTAGACTAAGGTTTTTTTTGTTGGCCCATTTTTTCAAACGGATAGCACTCGAGCTCGCATTGAGCTGAATTGAGCCGAGATATCGTGTCCGTGAGCGGTGTCTACGTGTGCGTTGTTCGAGCGCACTTTGTATGTAGATTGACTTCTGTACCTATCTATTTTGTGATGGCGCACTGTAACAACCAATAAATGTATACTGCTTCTAATTTAGAAATGGATACAGGAGCTTTAGTAGTCGCTATCTTTTTGTAACAAGACTGCCTTTTATAGGATTAGTGTTTTAGTACCAGTGGTCTATCAGGTTTTGCATATTCTCGCGACCGGAGTCTGGCTTTATTATTTGCTATATCTGGCTCAAGGCTTGTCCAGATGCCACGCTTTCATCGTTCTCACATTCAGTCTGTTATGAGCTAAAGGCCTAGCTTGTTACTTGGATGATATCCAGGAAAATGTAGCCATGCCAAAACCTTGAGATGGTTGGCAATTTTCTTTCAATTACAAAGAACTTAGTTCTCTTCATTTACATTATGATATCCAGAACAGTGACTGAAATTAATTTAATAAGAAAATATGTTCTGTAGCTTAGTAATTGTTTTGTATAACGAGTAGATTTAGCATAAACTGACGGGCCTTATTAAATTTTCCAATTTTGAGATCAAAATGAGAGTCCTCGCAAGAAACCTGTAAAAATATTTCATCAAGAGAATGTTTCAGAGCATTATTCATTCTGTGAATTTATTCAACTAAATTACGAAGATTTTGGAATGAAGCATCTTTCTTTGAATCTATTTCATTTGGCAGATTTAAGTATTTCAGCCGTTCTAATTCTTCGGACTGCTGAAAATGTGTAAACGGACGTGACACGTAAAGACTTCAAAAGATGACCGAACGAATGTCTTTTCAACAAATTGCGAGTACTTTCCTACATCAGTACAGTCGGTTTAATAGTATAAAGTTCTTAAGAGCGCCCAACCCTCCAACCTCTTTCTCAAAATTATTTTTTTTGTTGTGGATTTTGGAAACATATCATAAGGTTACCTAGGTTTCTACAGAAATCAAATCGTAAATTTTTGTAAAATTAATCCAGTAAAGAACTCTGAAAATCTACTATTTTACGTGAACTTTGGCCCTTCATAATGTACTCGTAAATTAAAAATATTAAAATTATTGGTATATCTATAGAATGCACGTTTAATCAAGATTCCGAATGACGAATAATTACAAGGGTTTTTTTTTTTTAAACTCGTATTTTCTAGAACAAGTTTTGTGAAATATTCGAGTGTGTGACGGAATTACCGAATGCCAACAAAGCGTTCAGGTGTTATCTCTCTTTTTTCGCGCTTTACACTTACAAGCTTTTAAGCCATGCTCACGTTGACGATAGACGAATCAAGAAGGGCCCTCTTAATGTAAAGAGGCGAGGTTCGCAATCGAAAAGCTGACGACATCGCTAATACTTAAGAGTGAATGAACTTGATAAGCGGCTAAAAGAAGAGCTTATGACGTCATTAAAGAATAAACAGAGAGGCTCTAGATTGAGTGTGGGCTTGCGGACTGCGAGCAATGGGTGGCTTGCCGTCCGATCGTTCGGTAACCGTTCGGACCGAGCCCAAGTCGTCGACGGCGCGTACTGTTCCACGTGCACCTCAAGGAGATGTCAGCAAACAGTATGGGCCCAGTAGGGCCGAAGCCCTTTCTGAAAGGAAGACTCGGCCCTGGTACGAAAGACAACGAAGGAACATGAATGGGTTTTTAGTCGGTAAAATTCTGATAATATCTCCCACTTCGCCCAAGAGCAAGACATATCACAAGATGATTTACCTACCGAAAAGAAAAAAAATGCCTCTAGGTTGGGTACTTATCATTAATTGTAAAACATGTCTGATACGTAATCCCGTGGTTCACACAGAACTGGCGTGTGTATGAAGTCTAACGAGCGAAACATTTGACGAGCGATGAATACTACGGGCGAACAAGCTGTCTTTTATTAACGGAATTGACCTGGCATTCTAAAGCGAGGGGCAGTATTTATGTTCAGCTTCCTTTCGGCGGAAGAGTAATCACGATAAAGCAAAGAGATTTACATTGAACCTCTTTAGGATAACCCGACCGTGTTGTATGAGCCCTCTGCTCTCTTAAATCTGGTAAATGAACAGGTTTGTCTGAAGTTGTCGGGTCAGAGCCAAGGGCAGTAGACAATGTCACTTCTATTTGCCTTTGAGCCCAGAGAGGTAAATAAACTAAATGCTCGTAGTACTAAATAGAGGGAGGTTTCGTTACGTGTAAGAGGTTATTAATTAAAATGGCTGATGGTTTTTTTTTGTACACGAAAAACATAACGGTTTGCGTGTATAAACGTTGTTGTCGAACTTTAATTTTAGACTAAGTAAATTAAAAATAATAATAATAGTCCACAACTATCACACCACGCCGTCTAGTCCCAAGCTAAGCAAAGCTGTACTAGACAACTGATAAACATATTTATATATTTCTAAATACATACATATTATAGATAAATTACACCCAGACACAGAACAAATGATCACACAAATATTGGTGGGAATCGAACCCACGACCTCCGGCATAGCAGTCAGGGCCACTGACCACTAGACCAACAGGCCCGCCCTGTAATTCCAGTAGTTTCGGCTGTGCGTTGATATGTCTGTCAGTCAGTTTCCCCTTTTATATATATATAGATGTAGATTGTGACTCTGAATTCTTTAAATACCCTCCATAAAAGGTAGTGAGTAATTCCTGTGGGTAGATTGTGATTGCCCGGCCGGAGTTTGACGTCATCTCTAAATTGCCACATTAACAAGAATATCCCAATCCAGACCATTCAAAATCACACTAATATTATAAAAACGAAAGTGTGTGTTTGTATGTTTGTTACTTCTACACGCTCGAACGGCTGATCAGATTTTGATGAAACATCTTCCATCTTAACTTCTCATCATCATCATCATCATTTCAGCCGACAGACGTCCACTGATGGACATAGGCCTCCCCCAAATGTCACCACAATAACCGGTCCTGTGCGTCTCGAATCCAGCGGATTCCCGCAACCTTCACCAGGTCATCGGTCCTCGGCCTTGTAGGGGCCTTCCAACACTGCATCTTCCGGTACGCGGTCGCCGCTCCAGGACCTTTCGGCCCCAACGGCCATTTGTTCTGCGAGCAATGTGCCCTACTCATTGCCACTTAAGTTGGGCGATTCTTCGTGCTATGTCGGCATCCTTGGTTCTCCTGCGGATATCTTCATTTCCGATTCGATCACGCAAGGAAACTCCGAGCATAGCCCTTTCCATTGCCCTTTGGGTGACTTTGAGCCTTCTGATTCCTCTTAACTTCTGCCATTCAAGAAATAAGTGTACGACGATTGTTTTTAAATTACCTGTTTGATGGTTAAGATTTATCTATAAAGTGTAATAATTATTGTTGAAATGTTTTTCTTGTATTCTATATAAAAGTATTCAGTATAATCATATTTCGATAGAATGAATGTGCGATGCGTTGGCCGCTCGATCAAACAAACATTCGATATTTTGAACAGTCGACGTATTGACTGTTCGATATTTTGAATGTTCGATTTATTAACCATTCGATATTATGAACGTTCGAGTATTTTGGTGTTCGATATTTAAATGTTCGATTAATTGCAATTCGATTTGGCATTTATAAAATATAAGACCATCGTACATTTATTTAGTGAATAGTACAAATTTAGACTTAGATTAAAAGACTTAGTTCTTAGACTTAGATTAATTTGTGACAATGATTATATCTTAGTGCTCATGACTGTACACGGTTAGACCATATCCTAGAATAATAATATAATATAATAATTAATATTTTTTTTTTTATTATACAAAAATATACAGTTATTACACGAGGAGATATTATTTCCATAATAAAAACTGCAGTCTAACACAGATTAAAGACCTCTGGCACCCAAGCTAAGATTAAACTTGTGTTATGGGTGCCAGGACTCACTCCATTAAAATTCTACTTTGTGTGAACATGTTTGATTATTTAATATAATTATCCATTTCAATTAATCAATTATTAAATACAATATTCAATCATTAAATACAATATTTAATTAAAATAACAATTATACAATCAATCCATTCAAATTAAAGGCAGTTAATTAAATACAATTCTTCAATTCAAATACTAATTAGGTATTCAGTTCAGTTCAAAAATTTAATGCAATTTTTATAATAATGCAATTAGATGTAAATAAATTATTCAACTTGGTTAAATAAAAACAAAATTTATATATTATTTATTTATTAATTATAAATAAGGAAATAAAAATTAGAAAGAATGTAAAAATACACAAAAACAAGGGAAATAAGTAGCCACAACCTAATGAGGATGCGGGATGTGTGAATGTATATGTGTTGTGTGTGTCTAGTGTATATATTATATAACACATAGGATACTTTTTATCCCCGGAATAATGTTCCCTTGAGAAACCATTATGAAGCTAGTGATATTTAAATTTTTCGCATGACATCGAGCGTTGTGTACGCATGATCTTGACATTGACATGATTCCGTTTGACACGTTCATCTGACGCGCGTATTGATGCTTCGTTACATAGTCATGTTCCCACAACTCCCGGCTCACTGCATACGATTGACCTCTAGGCTGTTTGTACACTGTGTAACAAGGCACATAAAACTGTCAATAGAAATGTAATTTGTTTCTGTTTGAGAGCTATATCAATGATCATTCAATTGTCGAGGTGTGAGGCGACATGTTTTAAACTGAGTTGAACCATAAACATCTCATCATGTTGTCTATTTTATCAGATACTAGCTGAGCTTACAGCACAATGCCTTTTGATCACAATTTCAAAAAGATTTTTACGCGGGTCCTAATTTTTTTTTTCTAAAATAAAAATAGCTTAACTTATTCTTTCTAACATCAACTATTTACCAGTGAAAGTCCCGTCAAAATCAATGCAGCCGTTTCAGAGGTTAGCTAGAATAATCATAGACAAAATATTTTAAATCTTGCAGGGCAGAACATAGTAGATACTTTCATATTCAGCATTCAGGAAAAAAAAATGATATTCTGATGTTACATAGAGACGCATCAATTTTTTTAAATGTATAGACTATTTTTTGCCAGCGGCTTTATTCGCGTCCCTAGTGTCACTCAGTGATAAAGTACCATTCTATTGGAGAAAAAATGTTTTAAATTGGTTCAGTAATTTTTGAGTTTCCTCTATAATACTTTGGTATTTACAGTATTTTGGTATATGTATAGATGTATATACTAAATCACTCGTTTAGAATGTTATCACATTCTTTATTGTGTTCAAATTATCGCTTGTTTTGTAGCCTAACTTACCGACAGCCCATTGTTTGGCAAATCTCATCATTCAAATTCGTTGATCACTGTGATGATGACTTCAATTGTATTCATTCTGCGCAGTATGACAAGGATGTTTAAAATATTATCAAATGCCTGTGACCAAGCATATATAAATGATTTAGGATTGTGTGGCTCATTTTGAAAGGAAATTGTCGTGCAAAACATATGTTGACTCCGTGCGTCAATGCGTGAATATTTGGACACCACAAAACGTATCCCTTTTCATTAAAATGTAAATATAATTCGAGCTTAAACGGATGCACTTCGTTAAGATTTTTGCCACAGATAAAAGTGAGATCGCTTCAAACCGTAGGGGCCCAGCAGGGCCAAAGCCTACTGGGGCCATAGGTCGTCCGAAATAGAACTCTGGGGGCCTGGCCTGCAAGGCAAAGAAGGAAAATAGGAGTGGGTTTTAGTAAGTAAAAGTCTGACACGCCCTCCCGCTAGGTCCTAGAGCGAGAGAAGTTATTGGATAATTTCCCACTTAAAAAAAAACCCTTTAACGGCTTTCGTCGGATTAATCCGACAAATATTTTCGTGTCCATTTCACCAGGGTAGGGTCTTATAATTATTTACGACGAAATACTCCATCGCTTTTAACTCTTCAAATCCCTTATGTGACGGAAGAGCTGACGAGATGCAGTATTGATCGTAAATAATTATAAGACTAGTCTGGCGAAATGGAGAGTAAAATATTTGTCGGATTACTTCGACGTAAGCGGTTAAAGAGCGAAAATACGAACAGCGCCTGGAGTTTTGCAACTATGTCGGCCATTTGCAAGTTTGTAACCACTTGGTAGGATAACTGCAGCTTTACCGCCATAAAGTGACCTTCATTGATGGTGCCTTATCTCCTCCATAGTTTACTGTCAAGGTGCACGTTAACATTGTACTATATTTCCTACATTAATATTTATTACGTAAATTATTGTGTTTTGTTTTCGAGTTACAAGTTACACTTCAGACGGTTTTATTACTCGGAACGATTCTATTTCTGTGATGTTTTAGTTGTGTTTACGATACAAAAACTATTTTCCTTTCAAATCATTTCTAATAATACGGCTCTATGAATATCTATAAATAATTTAAAGACCTAATTTAATATAGCAAGATTTGTTTATTCATTCAGTTCATTGAGTCTGTCTGTTGAAAGATTTCATACTCGTCAAAACTGAAATTTAAGAATGTTTTTTTAAAGTTTTTTTTTTTTTATTTGTATGAACCAGTGCTTGACTGCGATCCCACCTGATGGTAAGTGGAGATGCAATCATTGATGGTCAGGCGCACTAGTTTATTAAGAGCCTATTCACTCTAGCCTTGAAGACACCCAAATTATACTTGGACGGGAAGACAGCAGCAGGCAAATTGTTCCAGTCCTTCGATGTACGCGGTATAAACGACGAAGCGAAACGCTTAGTCCGGACCGTTGAAGTTGCAACAACGTAAGGGTGGATACTTGCTGTTCGTCGGGTTGTCCGATGATAGAAAGGAGATGGCGGAATCAAGTCATGCAATTCCCGCGCACACTCCAAAATGTAACCTGTAAAATACCGATAGGCTGGCTACCCTGCGCCTGTGCTCGAGGTTTTGTAAGTTCTTGTGTAGCTGTTGTATTACCAATAAACGTGTTACGATTTATATTTTTATACGAAAAATGTAATAAACTAGTCCCCAAATATTTTCTTTACGCCCTCAAGTCTAGCCAAGACGCCATCGAAATCCACTTTAGGCGCAATTTTCTTACACTAATTTCAGCCACGCGAGCTTTGCCAAACGGTTTTTGTCTAGTTTTCTCAGAAAGTTCACTGCACTGTTCGGGTGCCCTCTGCGTAGAAAATTAGATTTTTCAACTTTCTACGCTGTTATAAATAAAGTGTCGGTTCGTGCCTGCACCGCCGTTAGGTGTTTTTTTTTTTTTTTGTGATTGTCTGTTATTACACTTGGCATGCAACTTAGTTTTAACCTGTCGGCTCTTTTTTATTCTTTTATTTATTTAATCGTCTGTTGTTTTTTAATTACGAAACTTCGAATTTAGGGAGTAGCGTCGAATAGATTAGGTTTGCTGATAATTTTTTAATTAGTTTTCTAGAAATTTTTGTACCTGGGATTGGTGCGATGGTCTCATTTATTTGTTGAAATGGAATTGATGTTAAGAATAGTTTATTATTAACATATTTTTCGTAAGGGTTTGATCACGTTCTGAAACTGGACCTTCAGAACGAAGATGTTGCTTACAAAATACTAGTTAATTGATTGAAACTGTTCTACATCAATAATGAAAATATCACAGCGTCAATTCTTATTTCTTAATCCAAACATTCAGACAAACCTAAATCCAAATCTACATAACCACCCAAAAAAAAATTGCAAATCTAACCCTCCAATACGGAAGGTAGCCCACGTAACCGTAAAAGCCCGCATTTGGCTAAAGATCTCGCCGCATTCTGCATTGCAGCTGTGGGTGGTCGGCCGCTGCAAAATTGTTGTTTATGCGCCACCAGCGCCTCCCCGCGGCTACCACTGAAATTATATCACGATGAATTACCGAAGCGGTGCGATGTTGTTTACTGAAACGTTTACCTATTGGTTTTGACGGTTCGACGGTTTTGTAGCTGCATTTGAGGGTTAGGTTTTTGGTCGATTTTGTTTTTAATTAGCAATTCTTTCTGACTGACTACCGAATTTTATGTTAAGTGATATGATTGGAATGTAGTGATCGAAATATGGCGACAATGAGATCATAGAAGATATTTGATATGAGTTGAAATTAAATAGGTCCAATGGGACAAAATTTATACTTAAATTACCTAATTATGCTGTCAGCTGTTAATAAATAAACATTCGCATTGGCTAAAAATAATAAGGTTGAATGAAAAATAAAGCCCACAACGAAACAAACAAGATACATGATGCAACACACATACAAATAATTTGTGTATCATTAGACGAGTGACGTCGGAGGACACACCTAGTCTGGTAGTATGACGCATAAGTATATGTGTTTGTGAATACACATTAGAAGAAAAACTAACAGAGGTCATTACACTCTTTTGATATTAGATAAAGTTTTATCGGACACGCCATATTTTTTGTTTGTTCTCCTATGCTAATGAGCCTTTACTCAAAATTATAATTTCCATACTAATTATTTATTTTTAATTACCCCTAAATCCTCACGTCCAATTAAGTCTTTAAAATCATGCCACACTTGACGGAAACCTGCGTTACGAACTTACACATGAGAAAACTAATTGAATAACTCGACAAAAAGCGTAATTGTATTTTGAACTTTAATTGATTAATTTAAAGTTGAATATTGCATGTAATGCCGCGTCACAGTGTAATAGTAGGTGTTGCTGTACACTGAATGTTTGCCCATCACTTGAGCGTTGATTTCGTAATTATCCTACTGGTGTAAGTTGACCTATTATTCTTCATGCAAATGTTTATTTTTAGTTATGATAGGTGGGTCAGGTTGAGCTGGTGTTCAAATACGTGGAAACTTCGTCCATCCATCATGTCCGCATGGAACTGTGTGAACGGCTTATGTGAAGATAACGTATCGGTCGGTTACCGAACGGAATTTGAATGAACGATTTTTTTTTGTTGAATTTCGAACGTGATAATTTACAATGGCAATGTTTTTGTTGGTAAAGTTAATATATATATAGTTAAATATTTTTATTTTCACTATGATTTCCTGTGACTTCATGTAAAAAAAAAAAACTGGTCATGTGGCAGTCGGACTCTTTACTTGAAGGGTTCCGTACTACAATATTAAAATCGACCAAAAAATATCCCTTTTGATTTTTAATTTTATTGCTTGTTGTCGTAGCGGCAAAAGAATGGCACATTCTGTTGAAAAAATTTCAACTCTACCTCTTACGATTTTGAGATACAGCTTAGTGACAGACGGACAGGCCGACAGACGAACTGCAGGTTTAGTAATAGGGTCCTATGGCACTCTTGGGGTACGGAGCGTTAACCCCTCGCGCGCGGGGGGTATATTATTATTACGTAATTGCGCGTTTTTACGTAAATCAACAAAAAAAAACTTTTTCTGGATTTTTCTAGGAAAACCAAAGATATAGAAACCAAAATTTTCGGCTAAAAAAAATCGTACGAACGTATGTACAATCGGCGCTCATGGGGTTAAAAATAAACTCGCGTAATATTTCACAATATAAAATTATCATTATTCTTCTAAATTTTATTCAAATAAAACCATCAAGTAATGGCTTTTTATAGCCTTTACGTTCACAGGTTTCTATAATTAATATAATCTGTCATTAAATTTAACTAGCAAGGTATTATTTTAATGTTGAATAATAAATAATTGTCACTTATGAATAGTTATGAGCGATTTTTGGAATAAATTCCTGAACTGGGAACGTTCCCGTGGTTTCGGTATCCGAAACCAGAATTCCAAGTTTTTAATTACGCGTTTTGAATATTAAATTAGGCTACATTGTATCACATTTGTCAAGGTTTTATTTTCATGACTATTTTATTTAATGATTCATCGACATGATAAAATCTGTTTATAGTCTCTTTTAATTCTTAATCTAGTTAAACAGATAATATTATGTTGATCAATGTACTAGTGATGTAACGAATGTTAGATTTCTCACATTCGCGAGTGCGAATATCCAAATTCAATATTCGCAAATGCGAATACGAATGTTGGCCTACAAACAAAGTGCGCCCAAAATGACATACTGGTTTGACATTTTGTGTCAGCCTAGAAGAAATCTATTCGCTTTTGACTTAAAAAATCGTATCAAAAAACAAACATATCCTAAGAATACTTCAGTTATCCAATTCTTGTCCATAAGTTAGATCTATTGCTAATTAAAATCCAACAGTCCATCAAAATCAAGGTAGGTTTAGGGGTTTGAATATGACTCTCTAAATCTCGAAAAAATTTAGGACAAGTTTAATCGACTTGTCCTTTAGCCATTGCCCATTTACGGCCCATTCCCTCTCCCTAAGGCGGAGCGGGAGAGTGCGTCAGACTTTTACTGAGTAAAACCCACTCTTCGTTTCAGGACCCCGGGTCCCATGGCCCCAGTAGGCTTCTGAGTCTCAGCAGTGGGGACATCACGAATGTAAGGCTTATACAGTATACTAGCTTTTGCCCGCGGCTTCGCCCGCATACGTAAAATATAGCCTGTCACTCAGGAATAAAGCAGCTTTGTATAGGTGAAAAAATTTCGCAATCGGACCACTACTTTCAGAGATTACCTATAACAAACAAAAAAAAAACAAGTTTTCTTCTTTATAATATCAATTTAGATTCTTCATAATCTCTTAAACTCAAAATATTATTTTTCTGTCTGCCGCAATCCCCACGGTTACGGTTGCCAAGCAGATAAGCAGCTCACTAACTATCCGTAATCGATCAGTAATATTCCATTTGGTTGTTTCAGATTCTACGAGTTCAATAGCCGATAAACTTCCCCTGATAACATGTGAGTTTTTAACATACATTTCTGGTGTATCGACCGTATATTTTTGCGACATTCTGTTGCTATGCATGCGGCTTGTGAAAATCATAACTAAATGTTATCAATTGGACAGATCTTAAGAATTTCTGAAAGGGAAACAGTGGTCTTGCAACGCAAAGGGCAACTGAAGGACACTCTACAACATCTTTTACTGACTAAAAACCCACTCCTTTTCCTTCGTTGCCTTCGTCCCAGGGCCCCGGGTTTCGTTTTCACATTATCCATGGCCCCAGTAGGCTTCGACCCTGCTGGGCCCCTACGATTTGCTGACGTCTCCCTGAGGCGCGCGTGAAACTATACGCGCCTTCGACGACTTGGGCTCGGTCCGGACGGTTACCGGACGGTCGGACGGCGGTCTACCGTTTGCTCGCCGTCCGCAAGCCCGCGCCTGCGGTGGCCGGAAATCGGGTTCGGAATCCCGGCGGCGATTGGGGCGTGAAGACCGTTGCCTCACGCGATCGGCCGCCTTCTTTACTAGCATTACTGCTAAGCAGAAGGAGGCGACCGCCTGTCACTCCTCCTCGCTCCGGACCATGCCCTGTACCAAGGCCCGGCGCGAGAGATCGCTGCCGCCGATCTCCCCGACGAGGACACGGCGTTGCTCTTCTCAAGCGGGGCACCGTGTGCTCCACCGTGTCCTCCGGGCGGTCCACACAGTGGCGACACCCGGGCGTCGCTTCCGCACGAATCCTGTGCAGGAACTTCCCGAACTTACCGTGTTCGGTGAGAACCTGCTTCATGCGGAAGCTGAGGGCGCCGTGAGGTCTTTCCAACCACGCCTCAAAGAGGGCACCGCACTTGTGGGTTTTAATCAGTAAAAATCTTGACACGACCTCTCGTCCACCCTGGAGCGAGAGAAGTGCCACCCCACTGCGTGGAGACTTGGCCAGCGGTCCTTTATGTATCTAATATCATTCTCGCGGTAGTTAAAAAAAAGTATTCCTTCTACAGTAGCCGTCGTTATTTCATCCATAATGATCGTATTTTTTTATACCTTCGTCTTTCTTCACAGTAGCCCTTGTTCATATGAAAACGAAATTAGTAGAGTGTAGTATGTAATTTGATGCATAGTATATTGTTGATGGTTAAAAAAACGTGTTATTAGTGCGACCATCCGAGACTAGAACTGTATTTAATTTTGTGTTTGTGTCTAAAATCGTAGCTGTCATCAGCCCCTTCAGTTAAATAATTACACCAATATTATAGAGGCGAAAGTTTTGTATGTTTGTTACTTCTTCGCGCTCAAACGGCCGAACGGATTGAGATGAGTCTTTTACCGGAAGACCAGGTCCACGAGAGAGTCATAGGATACTTTTTGTCTCGGGAGTATTTATTTATGTATATTTTGAGTTTTACTACACCTGCATGATGATGGCCGGGGATCGCCATGCGACTCCCGAGCGGCGTGAGGACGTTCATTCCCTCACACGTGCGGCCGTCTCTTTCGCTAGCATTATTATTTCACAGAAGGTGACCCGCATCCTATTCCCTAATTTTTAGGGCGGGCCCACTGGCAAAGACTAGCGAGATTATAATTGTGTTTTTATTTCTAAGTAATTTACAGAAATTTATTATTTATTTTCCTAGTGTATTTTCGACACATTTAGGAAATATTTTGCCGAAAGTTAAAATTCCATTAGTGCATTATTTTAACGGAAAAGAACTTTAAGTCTTTAGTTAATTAGTTTGCCCACAAACAACATAATATTTTGTTGAATCTTACATTTTTAGAAACATGATCAATGCCAACTGCGATATTTGTATGTGGCCAAAAAATTTAAGTCGTCATTCCTAAAATATTTTTTTCTAACACAATAAACATAACTAAAATAGTGTATAGGCATGTCAAGTTCCGTGGGAAACATAATATTGGGACACATGCTAAAATCATAGTCAGGGTGTTAATTTCCGCTTGAGATAAGCTAATCTAAACTATGAATAATTAAATAAGGGATAAAGTTACCACAACGTTTCTGTGGGACTATCCAACAACTTGTTACTACGGCCGCTTTGTTAATGTTCTTCTTTATTGGCTTTTAATTAATAATTAAAATAGTCAATGTTATAGGAGTTTTGTACTTTAGATAGATAAGTAGCTTTCATCATCATCATCTTCCTGCCCTTGTCCCATCTTATTTGGGGTCGGCGCAACACGTTTTTTTCTTCCATTCTATCTTGTCAACCGTCGTGCTATCACTAACTTCCTTTTTTTATATCACTGTTCACACAATCCATCCATCTTTTCTTTGGCCTCCATCTCCCTCTTCACCCATCCACATGTATACTCATAACTCTTTTAGTAACATGCTTTTCATCTCTCCTCTTTACAAGACCATACCAAGACAAACGATTCCCCTTCAACTTTTCAGTCACTGGCGCTACTTTCAAACTTCCTCTAATATACTCCTTTTTTTACTTTATTCATTCTCGTCACACCACACATCCATCTCAATAGTCAAGCTTTATTTAATTTTAAAAAAATGGGGACTACCTTTAAAATGACTGCTCACTGTTTAGGGTGGAACGAGAGGAGGTGTCAAACTTTGTAATGAAAAGGGCAATTGGAGCAATACAGGTGGGCTTTCGTCGGTAAGTCTTAACACTTCCTCTCGTTTCAGAAGATTTGTGTGTGTGTGTATAATGTACATGTTTGTTACTCCTCTAAGCTTAAATAGCTGAACTTATTTGGAAGAAATTTGTCACACGGGTAGAACATGCTGGAAGTATTTTCCCTTGGGATAATGGTCTACTTACACGCAAGCAAAGCTAGTGTATAATACGAGTATGTAATATTTTATAATCTAATTACCCCTAACCTACCACAGTTACAAAATACCTTCACGTAAATTCCATAAAACTGATTGGCATTATTGCCTTTTTCTTGGTAATAATAGTCCGATGGTATCTGGATCCGTTATCTCAGCATGCCATAAATCAGCCGACTGCAAATTTAGCCTTTCGCAGAACTGCCCATTGTGGTGCATGATGGATGACCACCTTGGGGCAGAATGGCGCAGAGTGGGGCCACAGGGAACTTACGGTTTTCCATCGCGCATACTATTCAAGTTGTATGTGGTTGTTTTCTTGAGGAGTGCGATGTTTTGTTTAATCAATATTATAATTTGTCTATTTTTATGTTAAATAATGAATGAATATTCGTCAATCGTAAGCTGGTGTACTGTTCGTAATTTATATTCTGATTCGTAATTCATTGTATAGGCGTAGGAATGAAATTAGTCTTACGACAATCGCTATTTCGCACGAACGTTGGTAGAAGGTGACTTATGCGACCTCAAACATACTATATCACGCATTCTACGTCGTAGACTACTTTGGCGTGTACAGAACATCAGTTATCACAAATTAATGTTATAATGAACCGCTTGAAACACAGACTGCACTCACCCTCCGCAATCTAGCTAAAAAGTCAAACAATGCAGCAGATTTTATCTTCAGCCACCCTATGCGGCGTGCCGTACCTAGCTGTGTCGGGGATAACGGCTCCTCGGTGGGGCTATATGGCTAGTGGCTAATAGCTGCGACATGACACCACCGCACGTTCTTCTTTGTGAACGTGCCAATTCATAAGGACTGTTCTATCGAGGGTGTGATGTTCAGTTTTTTCAGCAAGTGGGTTAAATTTTTTTTTGTTGTGTCGTCTTGCGGATTTTTAAGTTAATAGCTGCAGTTTTGTAAGCAACCGTTGCAGATGTCGGTACATGTTAGATTTATTTAATTTTTAGTAGCTACATAGATGGACTTAATAGAGATAGATAATGTCTTGTTGCCCAAAGTATTATCAGTAATAGTCAACTTCTGTGTTGAAAATAATTACAATTACATTATTAAGCCACCGCATCACCGATACATATGGGACATGCCACCCATATGAACTAAATCTTTTGGGAACACTGTCATCTAGCGTACAGCTAAGGAGTCAAAAGTTAACAGGTTTCCATAAGGTGAGATAGTGGTCAAATGCGAGTCTATCAACAATAAAAAAATAACTTTTCAGCCCCATCTGAAATATAGCTACTGTTAGTGATGTAAAGAATATTCGCATTCGCCAATATTCGCACATTTTTTTAACATTCGCATTCGTATTCGCAAGAAACATGCGAATGTTTGGCGAATTTTTCCGACAAACAAAAAGGAAATAATATATTGATTGAATGGGTATAGAATGGAAAAACAAGTGACATAATTTTACAATTTTACATTTATTTTAATATTTTTCTATCACAGAACTTGCAATTCACATTTACAGTGTCACAAATTGTGACACAACATATTATTCTCAAATCATAATAACAAATCTTTTCGAATGAACTTAATGTGATAAGCTTCGTTCAGTCAGTCTGTAACGGCACTGTTATGTTCAGTTTAAACTTGGCTGACACGAAATGTCAAACCTGTATGACATTAGGCGCGCACTGTGTTTGAAAGTCAACATTCGTATTCGCGAATATTGAATTTGAATATTCGCATTCGCAAATTTGAGAAATCTAAATTCGTTACATCACTAGCTACTGTTCTATTAACCAAGCTCTTAACAGTTCTCCATCTTAAACCAGAGGAACTGATACAATAATAAATTTAAAATCGGTTCGTGGATCTACAGATATATTTCTATAAATTTTATAGATACACTTGTACTATACCGTCAAGTCGCGGTTATCCGGCCGGCACTAGGTGCGGCGTGCATGGGGAGGGGCGGAGATTCGTATCAGATGCATTGTTTCCCTTTCGAACTGTCACTTAGGGGTAGCACTAACGGTTTTTGCACGATATTGCGAGCATGTGTGCGAAATTTTAGCAATATGGCGACTCTGCTGCCATACTTTTTTTTTCAAACATTCTGTGTCTATCAAAGATCCTGTCTTGGATATTTATGCAATAAATAACTAATGTTAATAAAAGGCTGTACGCTCGCATAATTGTGCAAAATGTAAGAAACTGCTGACATAAATCATGTATTTCTTTGATACCTTAACCAAAAAAAAAATAGGTTAGGTGGAGAGATGAAATCGATTCTTATCGTAGGGACTCTCAATGGTCGAAGACATCAGACGTGTGTGAAAATGGGAGAGAGAGCCTTTTGCCCATTAGCGGGACAAAACGGATTAATTTCATTAGTTTAGGGATATAAAAATGCCATTGAGACAGTTCTTTATAATGTTACTTTAGTCTCGTATTACCTTCTTCTAATTATTTTGTCATACGAATCCATTTCGACTGATTCCCAAGACAACAGAATTACGTGACTATGACAATATCTATATTACCGTTACGAACCTTCAAAGACCCGCCTAGCAACGTGAAGCATGATATCATCACCAACTATTTGTAAAACATGATTGTCAGCACTATCGAAGATACCTTATTTTTCCTTGACAAGGTAATGAATAATGTATTCATTGATAATATGAAAGCTCATTGGTTATTGCTTGAGCTCAACCGCTTTCAGAGAATTCTTCGCGTCATCGCCCATAGTTTAATTCCTATGTTTCCATTGATTGAAGAAATTACAATATTGTGTCGATTAAGTTTGTTCATTATCGTTATTGATCGATCAGACTTTGTCAGCTTTGATAGATTGGTTGGGCACTTGACTGACTGCTTATGTTTCGAATTAAGTTCCTACATGATTATAGTTTCCGTGTTTTAAAGTGCTCCCTCACCTGGAACATAAGCCTGTAATGTCACTCTTAAGATTCAATTTTAAGCATTACACTGTAGTAGTTCCTCCCTGATTTAATTGCATTGCATTTAGTTGATTCCACAATGTCAAACAAAGCAATCGTTGTGCTGAGAGCGGCAATATTAATTCGACATTGTTAATTACAAAAAAATAAAGATTATATACCCAAGATGCTCACTGTAATGCTTGGTTCTTCTTCCTCACTGATGCAATGCTCGATTTTGTGACCTTACATTGCAGCCAAATGCAAGGATCACTTTTCTTAAACCTGTAGATGTATCCGGAGCGTCCCGCAAACCTCCATTGAAAAAAGAGTGTTGTGTCTGGTCTAGTCAAAAGCCTAATAGTGGTGTGGTGGACTGTATATATAGGTTTTCACTTCTTGTGTGTTCTTCTTGAAATAAAACAAGGCTTCTTTCTTCCAGTTTATTTCTTCTCAGTTATTCTTGAAATAATCGGATGACGACTGTGAATTGACGACTGTTGACGACTGTTGACGACTGTTGACGACTGTGTCGTGGAACAAAACCGGTTCCAATTTATTCATTTCGCAGCTGATCGCTGATTGGTCGAATGGTCAGGAGGTGGAGTTTTTCGGCCATTAAGGAACGTTCCGGAATGCTCGCGAATATTTCAACCAATCAGAATCAAGCACGGAATAATCTCGAAATTACATGCATTAACCTTTAGTATCGCGAAACTTTACCTTAACGAGAGCCTTTACACTTTAAACATGTTTTTCACATAGAAATATCCATTTTTCACATATGAAACCTTATATCTTTCAACTTGGAATTCCCTTATCTATCCTACAAAAATATAAAAACATAAAAAAGTCACTATCACAAAACTTGAGTCCTTATCACTACGTAATATAATTACATACAGTTACATTTTAATAAAGGCTCGTCACATGAGTTTCTTACTTAAAACTAATCAGGTTCACTTAGCACTACACTAAAACACTAATTATGTACATAATCACTCACTGTCCTATCAGTCTTTTGTCACTTTGACACTCATTGGGTCCGCAGGCTCGGCGTCCCTTACATCTCTCCCCCCAGCGCAGCTTGCGTAGCTTCCTTCCTCAACACGACGACGAGCTTGCTAACTGGCCGCCGGAAGACGCCAGTCTTGGTCCTCACCTCGACGATTCTAACGCCGCCGTCCGGTCCTGGATGCGTGCGCTCAACTTGTCCCATCGGCCATGTGTTTCGGGGCAGCGTGCTGTCGACCACGAGGACCACGTCACCAACTTGCAGAGGACGCACGTCGTTCTGCGGCTCGCCTTGGGGTACCAAAGTAGGAAGGTACTCCCGGAGCCAGCGCCTCCAGAAGTGGTCCGCGAGCGCCATGCTGGCTCGCCACACCCGTCGATCAGCCTCGTCGCAAGGCCCCGTCGATGGTAGGCCGATGGAGGATCCCAACAGGAAGTGGTTGGGCGTGAGGGCCTCAGGGTCCGCTGGGTTCACGCTCACGTGGGTCAGTGGGCGTGCGTTGATGGAGAACTCCGCCTCGGTCAGGAGCGTTTGCAAGAATTCTTCAGCTGGTGCCTTTTCCTGTTGCGCTCGTCGGATCAGCTCGGTCTCAGCGCGTTCGATGTGTCGGTGTTCCAGCTGCGTCGCTCGTCGTCGGCAGATGTCGATGAAGGCCAACACTCTTGCTGCGCTTCTCACCAGGGTCTCGAACTTGGAGAAGCGTTCCGGTTCTGGTAGCCAGCTTTCTCGACCGGGTGTCTCGCTCATGTGCAGGACTTCTTCTTCGATCTCTTCATCTGTCGACGTCCCGGGCCACTGTTCTTCTGGTAAGTACAGGAAGCTCGGCCCCTGGAACCACCGATCCGTTAAGCTGATCGGCGCGTCAGTCAGACGTGTGGCGTCGTCAGCCACGTTCAGGTCAGTAGGGAGCCATCGCCATTCTTCTTTCTGCGTTGTCTCGGCGATCTCCCCAAGTCGATGTGCGAACGGTGTGTAGCGTCGCATGTCGTGTCGTATCCAATGCACGACCGTTGAGGAGTCGGTCCAGTATGTTGTCTGGTCGATTTTCACACGATGTTCCCTCTTGATCGTGTCGGCGAGTCTTGTCCCGATAACCGCCGCTTGGAGTTCCAGCCGAGGTATGGTCTGTGTCTTTTTCGGCGCCACCTTTGCCTTTGCTGCTACCAACGCGACTGCGATACTCCCGTCGTTCCTCTTGATGCGCCAGTAGGCCGCGGCTGCATAGGCCTGCTCACTGGCGTCACACAGCACGTGGAGATCGATGCGTTCATACTTTTCCAGGATGTAACATCGTGGCAATCTCAACATGGCTATCTCTGGAAGGCGCGTAAGCCAGGACGCAAAGCGCTCGTTTTCCTCTTCCGGTATCTGGTCGTCCCAGGCTATCTGTAGACGCCACAAGCTCTGCAGGATAATTTTGGAACGGATGGTGTAGTGGCTCAGCAGTCCCAGCGGGTCGTAGATCGACATCACGGCGCTGAGTGCTTCCCGCTTGGTCGGCGCACGTGCTCTTGACCTCACTTCTTCCGGGACCCGGTTCATTGATGTGTTGAACCCGAGCTCATCCTTTTCTGCGTTCCAGAACAGCCCCAGAATCTTGCTCTCCGGCTGTTCTCCCCCCAATTGCGTAGGGGTAGTGGCGTGTAGCTCCGAGGGCACGTCGCTTAGCACCGCCTTGTCGCTGGCACTCCATCCTCGTAGGGTGAACCCGGCGTGTGCGTGTACGGTCCGTGTTTCTTCCACCGCCTTTCGTGCCTCCTCTACATCTTCGTAGCTCGCCACCCAATCGTCCATGTAATGACTGTTCCTGATTGCCTCCAGTGCGCGCGGGAACTCCTGCCCGTACACTTCTGCGTTGTGGTTGCGGATATGGTGGGCCATATACGGGGAGCTAGCGGCGCCGAAGATCATACTAGTCATTTTGTACTTCCGTGGAGGCTTCTCTCGTTCCTTTCCCCTCCACAGGAATTGCTGAGCCGGCTGATCTTGAGGTCTTATCTTTACCCGCAGGAACATCTCTTGGATATCTGCTGTGATCGCGACGGCCTTTTCTCTGAACCTGAATATGATTCCTTGCAGCGACAACAACAGATCCGGTCCCTCCAGCAACTCGTCGTTGAGACACACTCCGTTGCTTCTGGCAGCCGCGTCGAACACCAGTCGGTATTTTCCTGGTTTGTTGGGGTTCTGTACCGCGAAGTGTGGCAGGTACCAGCTGATGGCAGTCGCGTCCTCAGAGCCGTCGCACGGAGCCGCATACCCCTTCTTCAACAAGTTCTCGATCTGGCTGGAGTAGTTCTTCTCAAAGGCGGGGTCCGAGTCCATCTTCTCCTCTATTTTCTTCAGTCGGCGAAACGCTTGGTTGTAGCTAGAGGGCATGGCGGTGTCGTCCCGTCGCCATGGTAATCCCACCTCGTAGCCTCCGTCAATCTTTCTTGTCGTTCTCTCGACTATAGAGATGGCTCGCTTATCCGCTTCGCTGACTCTTGGCTTCTTCTGTATACCAAGAGACTCGATCTTGAAGTGGGTTTCAACCAAGTTGTGGAGCTCCTGATCGCCCGCGCTGGTAGGTTTGGCGGGCTCGTATACGTGTAGTACGTTTCCCTCTCGATAGATGCTGCCGCGTGGCGCGGTCCCATGCACCACCCATCCGAGTTGAGTCCTTGAAGCAGCTGGCTGGTTCGGGCTGCCGACTCGCAACTCTCTTGAAACGATACACTCCCAATGATCCGTTCCTACCAGGAGTCCAGGGCGCGCCGTTCCATAGCACACCTCGTCTCGGTCCAAGTTCCTTAGGTGCTCGTAGTCCAATAAGGTCTCCGGAATGGCCTGCTGGTACAGCTTCAGATCTTTTATTGTTCTCGCTTTGATCCGATGTCCATCCGTTTCCTTGATCCCCTTAACCTCGACGGATACGAGCTGACTTTCCTCCTCCTGCTGTGACATGTTCACTCCGTTCAGGTGAAGCGGTTGTGACGGTCCTTCTGCTCCGATGCTGGCTGCTAGTTCTTTGTCAATGAGGGTGATCGTCGCTCCCTCATCCAGCAGCGCGTACGTTTTTGCCTCCCCCCGTGGTCCCGTCACGATGACAGGGCACATCTTCAGCAGCACTGTCTTGGGTCCGGGAGCAGGTCTCGTTGCTACCGATAGTACTGCTTCTTGCTTCGGTGACTCGTCGGTCTTCGCGTCTTCGGGTCTCCTGGCTTCTGTCTTCTCGTCACTGTGCAGGGAAGAGTGATGTGGGCGGCGGCAGTCGTTTACGCCGCACGGCTTTGCCTTGCACACTATGCGTCGATGTCTTCTCTGGGCGCACTTGAAGCAGACTCCCTTCTCGCGAATCAGACGCCATCTCTGGTCAACCGAAAGCGCCTTATATTTAGGGCACGCTGTTAGTACATGATCTTGATCACACTTCGGGCACAGGTTCTTTTTCTCTTCTGTGTCTTCTACCGTGGCGTACACCGTCGCTTTCTTCTTAAGTGTCACAGCAGGTCTCGCCTCTTTCCTTACGCTAGAGGCGCATGATGCAGGGGCGTATGTGTATCGTAACGCTCTGTCCGCTTCCCGCATCAAGAATTGAGACATTACGATGATCTCAGGGTCCCCGGTGCCTTCGTGGTCGTACGCGTAGTCACACCATCTTGCTCTCAGGTGCGGGCTCATCTTCTCTAACACCTCTCTGCTCAGCATCGGATTGTGCAGGTACCCTCTCTGGTCGATAGTCTTGAGAACGCAGGTTATATTTTGCAGCTTGATGGCGAAGTTATTTAGCTCCGTCGCTGAGGCCCCCAGTCTCGGAAGTTTCTTCAGGTCTTCTATTGCCCTGTCGATAATGACTTCTGGTCTTCCGAAGCACTGCTCCAACGTCTTCATTATGACGTTCGGTTCCGTGGCCGTATGGAGTAGGGCGGCTACTGCGTCTCTAGCTTCTCCCTTCAGGCAGCTCCTCAGTCTCTGGATGTTTTCTGCTGCCGAGATCTGGTACATCTGTGTTGAGTCTCGATACGATGCCTTGAATGGAAGCCACTCGTTGGTCGCGCCGGAGAAAGTTGGAAGGTCCGTGTGTCGCAGTCTTGGTCTTGCCATCTTCTCTAGGGTAGCTGCCAGGTGTTCTATGCTATTCCTGGTTCTGGTGGGTGTCGGTGATCTTCCTCGTGCTGTGTCAAACCGGAGCTGCTTCGCTTCCTCTCTTCTGGGCGCTTCCTCCCCCCGTGAAGTGAGCGGGTTCTTCATTAGCCAGTCGTCCACTTTACGCAGGGGTTCTTCCCGTGGGAGGGCTTCTGCTAGCTGCTCTTCATGCACGCTCTCTTCGTCGTTGATGACTGACACTTCCACTGCTAACCTTTTCTTAATTAAGTCTGCTTCCAACTCTAACTCCCTTCTTCTTATGGCGGCCAACTTCTCTGCTGCTTCCAGTTCCGCCACTCGTAGTCGTGTCGTGACGCTGGTGTTTGAGCGTATCGACCTTACTGATCTTGCAGGAGACCTTGGTCTTTGTTGATCTTCGGTTCTTGTGGCGACTCCCGAAGGTCCGGCTGTGCTAGCGTCCGCTCCCTTTGAAAAAGGTGACGCCGGCGGCTCCATTGACAATCTTCGCAGTCGCTCTTTCTCAATACGCGCTGCTTCCTGTAGCTGGGCGCGTCGCTGTTCTTCCATTTCCACTGCGTCCCCCTGGCTTCGAGTAATTACCATCTTGCTGTGGAATGGACTTGATCCGCGCTTGACGAGTCCCGAGCCCAACGATCCTCTTCTTGATCCGCCCTTGAACAATCTGGATCCACCCCTGATCGAATGTCCCTCTTCTTCTAGGACCAGTGGTTAACGAATATCACCTCAACGGGGCCCCTCCAACACGTTAGGAACCGGTGAATTCTTCGTCTCCACTTCAACGGAGCCCTCTTCTAAGCGAGACTAGCAGATCCTGATTTTCTTCACTCCCTTGGCGTGATCTTGAAGCGTTGGTTCAATCTTCGTTACGTAGACTCGTTGTTCACACGTCGTCTCCGTAGGTACGTCGTCGCAGATTCTTCCGATCTTAATCCGGCGAACGAAGGACCAGGCTGTGGTGGACTGTATATATAGGTTTTCACTTCTTGTGTGTTCTTCTTGAAATAAAACAAGGCTTCTTTCTTCCAGTTTATTTCTTCTCAGTTATTCTTGAAATAATCGGATGACGACTGTGAATTGACGACTGTTGACGACTGTTGACGACTGTTGACGACTGTGTCGTGGAACAAAACCGGTTCCAATTTATTCATTTCGCAGCTGATCGCTGATTGGTCGAATGGTCAGGAGGTGGAGTTTTTCGGCCATTAAGGAACGTTCCGGAATGCTCGCGAATATTTCAACCAATCAGAATCAAGCACGGAATAATCTCGAAATTACATGCATTAACCTTTAGTATCGCGAAACTTTACCTTAACGAGAGCCTTTACACTTTAAACATGTTTTTCACATAGAAATATCCATTTTTCACATATGAAACCTTATATCTTTCAACTTGGAATTCCCTTATCTATCCTACAAAAATATAAAAACATAAAAAAGTCACTATCACAAAACTTGAGTCCTTATCACTACGTAATATAATTACATACAGTTACATTTTAATAAAGGCTCGTCACATGAGTTTCTTACTTAAAACTAATCAGGTTCACTTAGCACTACACTAAAACACTAATTATGTACATAATCACTCACTGTCCTATCAGTCTTTTGTCACTTTGACACTCATTGGGTCCGCAGGCTCGGCGTCCCTTACAAGTGGAATCTCTATTTTATCTTTTAGTTCCTATGTGGTGATATAGATTCTACCCTAAACGAGAAAGGGAATCCCATAATAAATATTTCAAACAAATTGACGAAAACACTTATTATGCCCACGACATCGATGTCTGATTGCTTTCATATATGACGTTTATTTGAAAATTTATAGCACCATCAAAAATCATATGGCCGCCAGCCCTATTACAATTTACTTCAAGTACTTACAATTTTCCCCTTGTTCACTTTGTCGTTTGTGAATAGGAATGCGATCTCCTTCCATGGGGTGAATAAATTCCATACATCTTTGGCCAACGTACTTTTAACGGTTCTCTAAGTATTATTGCATGTTTTTGTTATGAAAATGATGTGTATGAGTTATTTTTCTGGGTGAGCTTTTGAATTGTTCACTGGGCTAAGTTTTTTTTTTGGTGAAATATAATTGAGGCTTTCACCAGTTAAATGGGGAGGTTTATCGTTATTTATTTATGTGACTGACTTGGAAATACAATGAGGTTTAAGTGGTTGTTCAAATATATGTGAAACTAGTCTGATTTATAGTATAGGTACGCTGGTATCTAATTCACCAAACACATGGAAAGAAAGAAAGAAAAAACATATATATATGAGTCACACAGGACAAACAACAGACTAAAATAAGCTTGTTAACTATGCTTTCTTTAAAGTCTAACTATAAAAAATACAATATAACAACATTTAAAAAGAGAAAAAAATGTCTGTGGGATGTCAAACAGGCTCATATATCAGCATACGCTCAAACCCAGCCAGGCGCATTACTTTGTGTAATTTATTTCATCACCACTGCTCTCAAAACGGTGAAGGAAAACATCGTGAGGTAACCGGCATGTCCTAGAACCAAAAATTCGAAGACATGTAACATCCACCAACCCGCACTGGGCCCGCGTGGTGGATTAAGGCCCATTCCCTCTCCTACAGAGGAGGCTTGAGTCCCAACAGTGGGAACATTATAAGGCCGACTATGCTATTCTAGATTATCGCCAAGTAAGTAACACGTTACCGGAACCCTCGTTCATTAAGAGCCATTAAATCGTCATATATATTAGTATCTATACATTACTCATCCACTTTGATCTCAGCATGCGACGTGAGGGGTTCACTGATGGCTCGCTTATATGTTGCGCTATTTTAGTACCGAACTAACACGCCGATCAAAAAGTTTCTTCACTTCCCCACTATCCAGTACGATATAGTTACATAGTACATAGTCGGCCTTATAATGTTCCCACTGCTGGGACTCAGGCCTCCTCTCTAGGAGAGGGAATGGGCCGTAATCCACCACGCGGGCCCAGTGCGGATTGGTGGATGTCACATGTCTTCGAATTTTTTGTTATAGGACATGCCGGTTTCCTCACGATGTTTTCCTTCACCGTTTTGAGAGCAGTGGTGATGAAATAAATTACACAAAGTAATATGCCTGGCTGGGTTTGAACCCGCGACCTCTACTACGATATAGTTATTTATTTACAAATGCCGTAGCCAGTAATAATAAAAACATCGTAAACATTCTAGCGTGTCTATTGTAAAAGAAATAGCACTGTTTTTACGTCTGCACGGAAACGTACACTCGTATCCATTAATATGTAAGATTTGCTTGGCAATAAATCTGGTAAGCCGATATGTGGGCAATCTATAAACAGCGGTTCAGTGAAGCACAGAGTATTTGACAACTGAACTCGCTTGATCTCTCTCCACAGCTTTGTTTTTGTCCGTTTTCTTGCGCAAGTCTGCTGTATAATTAAGATTATGTTCGAACAGTGCGGTAATCTCGTTTTATTATTCAGTAATATCCATGCGAGCTTCAATCGGAATATTATTGAAATTTTTAGTTTTTTGTAAATCGGAATATTTCTTAGAAAAAACGTATTGGTTTCTGGTCTTTCTGCTTAACTGTTTCATGTATGTATTACGTATAATTTTTTGTTGTCTTTGAAGTATTAGGCGTGAAACACCATTAAGGTTGTTCGGTTGCTGTTTGGTTGGTGGTATTTAGGTTGACTTAGCTTTTTTTTTTTTTAATTGATATAAACCAGTGCTTGACTGCGATCCCACCTGATGGTAAGCGGAGATGCAATCATTGATGGTCAGGCGCACTAGTTTATTAAGAGGCTATTCACTCTAGCTTTGAAGACACCTATATTATAGTTGGACGGAAAGACCGCAGCAGGCAGATTGTTCCAGTCCTTTGATGTACGCGATATAAACGACGAAGCGAAACGCTTAGTCCGGACCGTTGAAGTTTCAACAACGTAAGGGTGGATACCCGCCGTTCGTCGGCTTGTCCGATGGTAGAAAGGAGACGGCGGAATCAAGTCATGCAGTTCCCGCGCACACTCTCCAAAATGTAACCTGTAAAACACCGATAGGCTGGCTACTCTGCGCCTGTGCTACTATAGTAACCTTATCTGTATTTACAAATACAAGAACATTGTTACCGTACTATAAACTACGTGTGTAAATCGGTTCGAAACACGTGTGGTTTAGAAATACTAGAACAATACTAGAGCCGGGTTGAATCAAAGCGTAGTACATACGTTACGTTCGTTAAAGTTTGACGATTGCGTCCTATTTGTATTGATAGGTTGTGTATGCCAACTTCTGTTTTGAGTTGCTTTACTTTTTAACTATACATCTTATGCCCTGATGAACCCGAATCGTCGATGGCGCGTAGTATTATACGCGGGCCTCAAAGAGTTGTCATCAAAACTGTAAGGGCCCAGCGGGGTCGATACCCGCTAGGGCCACGGGAAATTTCTGAAAAGGTCTAGGACACTGGTTTCCCTCACAAAGCAATGGGCAATTAAAAGACACAGGTTTGATTTCAGTCAGTAAGTCTGATACGCCCTGTCGCTCTACCCCACAGCGGGAGAAGCCAATGGATGACTGTCACCTCAAAAAAATGTCCTAATAGAAAGATAAACCAGGTAGCATGCTTTTTTCTAGGGACATTTTTTTTTTTAGTTATATGTGATTGTAAACTATTTTTACTGCTGACTATCTGCTACCAGCGACTTTTCCCGCTTGAAAGTAGAAAATTGTCTCAAGGAACATAGTTCCTGGGTAAAAAGTATCGTATGTGCTATTCCAGGACTTGGTCTACTCTTGTGCCAAAGCAGGAGTATCGAACATGCATACACCTAGTATATCTTTCAGGAACCTTATCATACTTCTCTCTACCTACACTAATATTATAAAGAGGTAAAGTTTGTTTTTTTGTTTGAGGAGGTAATCTCTGGAAGTACTAGTCCAATTGCTAAAATTTTTTCAACGATAGAAAGCTACTTTATTCCTGAGTGACATAGGCTATGTTTTATGTACGCGGGCAAAGCCGCGGGCAAAAGATCGATATGTTACCACAACTCATTTCGTCTTAACCAATTGGTTACAGCCGTTTTTAACGCGAACTCCTCACCAACAGTTACATGATGCAAACGGGCTGCATTCACAAAGTGCAAAACGACCATGACACACTACCGCCACGGTCATACCGGTCGTACTAGACCGTTTCGTTTAGTTTACAGCTCGTATATGTATGCCAATCAGTAAACTACTGGTTTTGCTTGTTATTTATGCGCTGATATTTTTCAGTTGGCTGTTATTACGCCCGATTTAATATGCTTCGCGGTTGTAAATATCTGTTTTGTGCCGCCGTAAATGAAGCTAAGTTTCCGTGTATCATTAGGGCGCTCTTTTTCACAAGAGATGCGCTGTGCTATGGTGCAATAAATGCTTTATCTCCACCAATCGTGGTCCATTTAGCTTAACACTTGTGGAAACAGGTTCGCCTAAAATATGTTTTTTATATGGGATCTATGTGCTTTGTAAGCGTGCTATGGATGACTTTCGAGCTGCGCATCCTCCTCGCACAGGTACCTCGCGGCGGCGCATCTTCATAGCACATCTTAGGGCTTGTACACAAAACTGCGAATCGGTGCGATGCGAATTCGCAACGCAGAAAACTGCGACACGAGTTGCTGCGATGCGATTTCGTGCGGCAAGGTATCTCCCTTCCACGATTTGGTTGACCATTCCTTCGGTGACCGACACCTGTACTGAAAGTATTACTTGTAAACTAGGTCGTGACATGGATCGTAAAAAAAAGTGTTCACTTCTGTTATTGCTAAGAAGGTACAGGAAAAAAAAACGAAGATTTTGTCATCGCAAAAATGCGCGATGCGAATTAATTCGTAAGTTCTTGCGATGCGTCGCGCGACCTCGCAGATTTTTACGATGCGACGTCGCTTCGCAGTTTTGTGTACAACCCGTTAGTGCCCTAACACAAAATTGCGATGCGAAGTCGCATCGTAAGAACTTGCGAATGATTCGCATCGCACATTGTATAGTCACCTCAACTGATATTTTGCCGCACGAAATCACATTGGGGTTTCTGCGATGCGGCGTCTTATCGCATCGCAGTTTGTGTTCAGCCTATACTCGTTGAAACGGTCCCATAGTTTCATAGGTTAGCTTTTGCATCCTCGCTGCATAGCTCATGTCTGGTAGAAAAGCGCCCTTACACGTAAGCTCACGCCATTTTCCAATTGTGGGTAGGCAGAAACTACATAACTTTCATATAATCTATATCTACATTTTAAAGGCAACAGTTACTGACTGATCCATCAATATACCTACCACTCACACCACTGAACGGATTGCGCTGTTTGGCACGCAGAAACTTATCATGATGTTGGCTTGCGCTTAAAAAGCTTTTTTTTTTCTTCTAAAATTCACCCCTTACGAATGATACAGTTTCTGTGGAAAAACCTAATTTCACGCGTGCGAAGCCGCTGGCTCAAGCTAGTATGTTTAATTCATTAAACCCCGAGCGAACGCCGGCGTTCGCTCGGTCATTGTCTTTCTATGGTCTCTAATTACGCTACTCAAAAGGTTTAATATATTTTCATTTATTAGACTTAGATAAATTTGTAAGTTTATATTGTACACTGGATCTTACCCTCGAATTTGATCTCTACATATCTTAAAGATTTGCTGGAAGAAAAGGCATTGTTAAGCTCACCCGGATTGTCAAATCACTGTGTACTTAGGGGAAGGCCTATGTCCAACAGTGGACATCTTTCGGCAATGATGAATGATGATGATATTAACATATTATTACCCAGTCTCCGGGAAATTGAGTTTTTCTCCCTTTGCGATCATTATTTGTTTGTCTTATGAAAAAAACGAAAAACAAATGAAGCCATTAAAATATGTTAATGTATATTACACTATGAATAAATGAATGTTTAATTCTTAGTCCTTAAGGTCGTTGGTTCGATTCCGTGCTGACAATAGGGAGGGGTGAGGATCATGATTTATATCTGCAGCTTGGTGACTGGTGGCAATTTCTTTGTTTTTTTTTTTTTAATACCGATGTACATAAAGGTCAGCGTGCATTGAATTTCCGTCGTCTTTGCATGCTCTTGATCACTTGCGTGTGAGTAAGGTTTATTTTTGTTTCTTAATAAATTAAAATGTCAGTATTTTTTTTTTTGTATTTTATTCGGTTACGTTGAGTTTAAAGTCACGCCTGTGCTCTTTGGCTTTAGCTAGATGTGTATCTAGAATAATATACCGTAATCTCACGTGAGTCCAAAGTAATACCTACTGTGCGAGACTATGGCTATCAACCGAGCACGAATCTAGACTTTGAGACTACTATTTATTGTTATACGTAAAGTAATAGAAATACATCATCTGTGAAAATTGCGACTATCTAGCTATCACGGTTCATGAGATACAGCCTGCCCCTCTAGCCAAGTTACAACCGTTTCGTTTCTCTTGCGTCGAACGCCTCGAGTAGGCCACGCCTCCGATTCCTTTGTTCTGACGTCATCTCAACGCTCAGTCACGTGGTCAGAACAAAGGAATCGGAGGCGTGCCCTACTCGAGGCGTTCGACGCAAGAGAAACGAAACGAAATGGTGGTAACTTGACTAGGGGGCTGGTGACAAACGGACAGTGGGGTCTTTTTTTATTTTTGATAGTTTCGAGCTTGACCGCTATCTTACCTGATGGAAAGCAAAGATGCGGTCGACGATGGAGCGCGCTTAAAGTAACATATTCATTCTTGAATTGAAAGATTCCCGGGTTAGTTAAGTCTTAGTAATAGGGTCCCGTTTTTTAACCGACTTCTAAAAAAGGAGGAGGTTCTCAATTCGGATGTTTGTATTTTTTTTTTATGTTTGTTCGGGCATAACTTCGTTGCTTGCCAATCGATTTGAAAAATTCTTTGTTTGTTGGAAAGGGTATACTTTCCAAATGGTCCCATAGTCACCAAGTTGGGATTTGATGATGGAATCTTGGCGAAATCGAGGGAACTCCTCAAATATTATAGGCAACCATATAGTGATTTTGGTATTTTCATCGAGAACTTAAGTATTTACAGTCAAAAAGTAACATTTGATGAAGAAGACCAGAAATAGTTAACGGAACTTCTTACTCGCATAGATATCACAATGAAGATAGTTAAGCGACTATGACAATACAAATAAATGAATGGTTCTGAATAGTTACGTTGAAAATGGTATCATCGAAGCGATCTGATGATGATGATGGAGCCGGAAGGTAGGCACTGGAACTCCATAATTAATCAATGTAACCTAGCCGTGTTTGGGCTTATTAGAATTGTCATGAGATGCACTTTGGCTATAAGGTACTATCAAACTGATCTGATGATGGGGCCGGAAGGTGGAAGGTAGACACAGGAACTTCATAATAACACAATGTAACCTAGCAGTGTTTGAATTAATTGGAATTATCATGAGAAATAGGCACACTGTTTATAAGTGTATTGCAACTAAAAAGTGTGAAATAAAAAACTTTTTACAAAAAAAGAATAACCGACTTCACTAAAAAAAATACTAAAAGGATCAAAATAACTTTAATTTCGGAAGTCGATGTTAAATAAAATACAGATAATACCGAGAAACACCGACTTCCGAAATTAAAGTTATTTTGATCCTTTTAGTATTTTTTTTAGTGAAGTCGGTTATTCTTTTTTTGTAAAAAGTTTTTTTACTCTTTGGATACGGAACCCTAAAAAACATTGGGTACCTCGGTAAGTAATGGAACCAAAGTACTTCCTGACGATGGTTCTTGATATGATGAAGTGTGTCCGAAGTTGATCCTATCTCTCTCTTTTGTACGAGAAACTTAGTTTTGTGGTGGTCGTGTCCTATCTATCCCGAGGTTATGGCATTTGTAGATACGTGAGATATCTCTGTGTGTAGCGTAAATAAATAATATTTTGTTTGTTATGGTCATTCATTGGTAACTTTTGTTACATGATAACACTAAGCTTTTGGAAAAATACAGGGTCTTTTCTACCGACAATTATCCCTTAGAAAAATAATGTAAACATCGTCTTTACGGGTTAAACGACATTGGTCGAGTCTTATATTCGTCAAATCGGCAGTTCGTCGAATTTGATATTGGTCAAAGCTGTAATTCGTCAAATCGTCTGTTTGTCCAGATAAGAAATTTTCCAAATACGCTGTACGCTTGCATTTTTTTAAGTTTCTCTATACTCTTTTTATAGTTAGCTAGTATTTTAGTAAAATATGTACTTACACATTCAAGGGCTTTCAATTTAATACTTATTTTATTTATTTTTTTAAATTTGCGAGACTGAGATGACGAAATATAGCCTCCTCGTCACGTTTTTTTTTTTTGTACTGATCGATATCGACAATCGATAGAAATGAAGAACAACCCGTATAACCAATGATGGACTAGAGTTTTTATCACTAATCTAGCCAGATGGTGCGTTAGTAGTAAAATGGAGCCCGCTTGCCTAAAAGAAACCTGTTCATTTTCGAATTAAAAGCCCCAGGTGGTTTCAGGAAATAAAGACTGCACTATTTATGCTAATAAGCATTTTAAATTAATCGATAGTCCCTTTTTATATTATTAATAGGCTTGTGCTTCATCACTATCTCTAACTATGATGTTAAGCGACGATGGAGCACGCTTGTCTAGAAGAAACCTATTCACTCTTGACTTGTAGCTATCAGGGAATAGACTCTAGCAGTAAATTCCACTCCTAAGCAGTACGCACAATGAATATGTTCCTAAAACGTTCGACTGTTGTCACAAAAGGATCGTTTTGTGATACCTATGTAAAAATGTGCCACAAGTTTACTATCATTGTTGAATCTTTTAATGAATAAACTCATAAACATAGTCTGGTACCTAATTAAAACAATCCAGTCCAGATGTATATATATTTCTCGCATGCATGCGTACAATAGTAACTCAGTACCTGCTGCCCTCAACATTAAGTTCTAAAAATAATCGGAATAAATTTGTTTAACATACAATAATATGTTATTAAGTATGATTTCTGATTACCATCCTCATCTATTAGAGGCATCGCATCGTACGTAATACCAGGTTTGAGGAGACGTACTAACATCAAGTTTAATTGTCGAAATAATTGAACAATTACGAAGGAAAACTAAAGTGGGGTTCCGTATGTTTCGCCCGGTATCGTAATCTAAATCCGTAATAATTACCTGCGGAGAATTCACTTGACAAGTGAAGTGACAGGTAATGTCATTGTCTATATGTTTTGTACGCAGCGTTTTGCGGGAACACTAACATTAAAGATGGCATTAGTGGAAGAGTCACTACAATTTTGCTAATTTGTAACACGTACGAACTGTTATTAGAACGTCAAACTCAGTGGGGAATATTTAGCGAGTAAATTAATAAAAAATATACTAATATCAATTGTAACAAAATTGTAGATTACTAGCTATTAAAATACTTCATATTTGTTCTTTTCTCTGTACCTGGTGTCCTGTACTTAATAAGTGAGGACTTGTTATTGGCTGTCAGTCTAACTTTGTAAGTCCTCCTTATCATTTAAATAAATAAATTAATAAAATATTAAAGTTTGAAATAGAAAATTTTCTCTGCAGTCGCAGACTGACATTGTGACTACATAATAATTTATTAACGATTATAATTTAGGTGTCTTCAAGGCTAGAGTGAAAGCTCTTTAAACTAGTGCGCCTCACCGTCTACGATTGCATCACTGCTTATAATCAGGTGGGATAGCAGTAAAAAAAACATGACAGAAACTTGTAAGAGAAAACTCATTTGTCTAAAACCTGCAAATCCGATCTTCACTGTTATTCAACCCGTATTTCAGATTAATCTGTATACCTCACTCTGCAACTGTGAACAAAGATTCCAAACAATATTTTCTTCAATTAATTACGACTCCTTGTTTTGTTAGCTATAATTAACTTCCAGCAACTAATTAATCCATTAAGGCGGTGAGTTTCGACTTTAATAAAAGTCTTCGAATTGCAAAGGCTTCCGCATTAGCCCGCGTACCCCTGAAAATATTCGGCTCCAATACAAAGGGCGCACAAATTGTCATAATTGAAAGTTAGTGTGCGTTAACTGACGTAATTACAAGAATTGTTTATAATTAAAGGCGTTACTTTTTTTCACTAAAACAAGCACCGAATTATACAAAATTACTAGTTGGCATTAGGCTTCTGAAGTTATCATTATATCCGTTCTATGTCCCGGGAAATTGTTCCTGGAAAAAGTTATTATCGTGCTCAATATAAAAACGTAAACAAATATGAACTTTACGTATTAGGTAATAAGGATATTGCAATGCGATCGTAGATAAAAAGCGCATCAATTTTGACCGAAAAATAATTTCTAAACAAAATTATGTTGTTCGTCCTCAACTTTTTTGAGTCAAAACTGATTCTTAAATCTATCGAGGTAAGGTTGAGTATATAAGATTTGGGTGGTAAATAAACGTCATGATCGACAGGTCAATTACCTAAGGGCACGCGCACACTGTGTACAAACAAACCGAACTTGTTTATTAGCGTACGGTGTTGGTCATTCCAGAACCGTTGGGTGGTCGATTATTACTTTTTTATAAACTTTACGAAAATACCTACTATAATTGTTTACACCTTACTTTTCTCGTAATTGTTTTGTAATGAAAGGAAACGTGTATGAATGGGGATAATGATCTTAATTTGAACAAATGTAAGGCTTGTGGAGGAGTGTTTTTTTTTTTGATAATTACAAAAAGGGCTTCCTGAATTAAAAGTATTATACGTTTCAAATAAAACGTAGTTATTTGATTTTGTGCAACAATATTGACACCTTTATAAGGTTCTGGGGATAAAAAGCAGTATGTTTATCAGGTACTAGCTGACTCTGCGAACTTCGTACCGCCTAATAATGTGATAAATGAAGAACCGCTCGACCGATTTTGTGCAAACTTCACATAAACTATCTACTAAATAGTCCGAACAAAGCCTAAACATTTGGTTTGGATAGGTGAGCCCGTTCTTGAGTTATAAAATTACAACGAAAAGTTGCATTGATTTTTATATATATATAGATTTATTGCATTTTGTATGAAATGGCGTATATTTCTTTGGTGGTTGGTCTCACAGCAAAAGCTTTATTATTTATTTATTGTTAAAAAACGTTGCGATTTTCGACTTATCTCTACTAAATTTATTATTCATGTAACCTTAATAATAAACCTTGCTCATGAATCATTCTGTCTATTAATGAAAACTTTTATAAAAATCTGTTTAGTATTTTCTGAGTTTATCGCGTTCAAACAGACGGACGCGGTGAGGGACATTGTTTTATAATATTATATAAGGATTTATATTTTCAATTTACAACTACAGGGTAACTAAATACAATATAGAACCTACCTATATCTTTTTAACACCAAAATAAAAAATAAGATTATATTGATAATCATGATTAATATTATCTCCCGTCAACTTATTTGACGAATATTAATTTGGTAACACTACCAAATTTCTCTGTTTTATATCGGACTAATTGCGCCATAATTATCTAATATAAGCGCAGAAACCTTATGATGGGCCAGATAAGTTACGTTAAAAAAAAAACAAAATAAAAATTTTAAAAAATAATTTATTTATGCAACAAATATCTCAAGTTCGAGAGTACTTTGTGATACAGTTTAATAATAAATTACAATTCAACGAACATCTGTATCTGAATTAAATAACTTAATATCTGTATCTCAAACAGCAACGCTTTTCCCTTGGTTTACTTTTCCATAGTTCTGTTAAGAACAACCATCTAAACATGAGTATCAATTCACAGGTCCAATACTATCACTAAACACTTCAAACTAATCAGCATTAAAAATTAACAATAAAAATCTTTTAATTGATCAACAACACAACGACCGACGCACCTGCCGCTGATTTACTACATACAAAAACACGGAATCAAGAAAAGAAAAAAAAACTATAACAATCGCAGGACCTACATTAAAAAGCCATCGGTAGGGATATTAACAAAATGTTTAGGAGTTTTAAAGTCCTCATTACGGCGAAAGCGGGAAGTAGGGTGGGTTGGAAGGTCTCCGAGATAAACATCAACCAACCACAAGGCACCTGTCACTAGAAAAAAAACCAGCCAAGTGCGAGTCGGACTCGCGCACGAAGGATTCCGTAACGTTATCTACCTATATAACATAAGACACAATATTGTAACCTGTTTTAGTTTCACCTGTCCCGGTGTTTGTTTGTTGAAAAATTATTCATAAATTGTTTGTTTGTTAATAAACTATTGCGATTCACCATCAATGATTGCATCACTGCTTACCATTGA
Source organism: Mythimna vitellina (assembly GCA_949316375.1). NCBI lineage: Eukaryota > Metazoa > Arthropoda > Insecta > Lepidoptera > Noctuidae > Mythimna > Mythimna vitellina. Next base: position 20,719,052 of record OX438701.1, on the reverse strand, counting down.
GTGGGATCGCAATCAAGCACTAGTTATCGCTATCCTCCCTTTTCAACGGAGGTTTGCGGGACTTTAAACTGTTCCCCTTACCTCCAAAATATCATTTGCCTGCTGCGGTCTTCCCGTCCAGCTATAATTTAGGTGTCTTCAAGGCTAGTGTGAATAGGCTCGTAATAAAACAGTGCGCCTCACCATCAGTGATTGCATCTCTGCTTACCATCAGGTGGGATCGTAGTCAAGCACTGGTTTTAAATATCAATTAAAAAAAATAAAAATAAAATAACTAGTTGTATGGGAGTCTATTTTTAATACGTATTTATTGTTTCAGCAGCAACATCGTCATTTGTGAAAATTTTAACTGTCTAGCTATCACGTTTCATGAGATGCAGTCTGGTGACAGACAAGCGGACAGTGGAGTCTAAGTAATAGAATCCCAGACAGCCAGACAGACGGACAATGGGGTCTTAGTACTAGTCCCGTTTTTACCCTTTGTATACGGAACCCTAAAACAACTATAAAAATCTAAAAGACAGTGTTGTTCTTGATAGTTTCGCGCTTGACTGCTATCTCACCTGATGGAAAGTTAAGATGCGGTCGACGATGGAGCGCGCTTACCTAGAAGTAACCTATTCACTCTTGACTTAAGATTCCCGGGTTAGTTAAGTCTTAGTAATAGGGTCCCGTTTCTACCCTTTGTATACGGAACCCTAAAAAGAACTATAAAAAATCTAAAGGACAGTGTTGTAGAATTAAACTTATCAAGTTATCTGACTGACTTTCTACACGAGTTATAGGATTGTATAGAAAAGGTGTATGAAGACAGTATATCGTAGAAACGTTCGCATGTCGTATGTATTTTTAGACTGCACATTGCAATTTTATTGGTCGACAGTTTTACTTTAAGTTGTATTGTCGATCAGCGAAATAACAAAGTACATTGCACTGTTGGAAATAAATAGCATAAGGGCAGATCTTACGGAAGATATTTATTTATTTATATCTAGGGTACTCCATCTAGGATGGATGAAATGGCGACAGGTCACGGGAACAACTTGTAACCCACGGATGCCCCTCAAGTTGAAGGGTAAAATCTACAAGTCCGTGATTAGGCCTGTGATACTGTATGGATCAGAATGTTGGGCTGTGAAAAAGACGGATGAAAAAAAATTGCATGTAGCGGAGATGAGAATGTGGATGTGTGGTGTGACGAGAATGGATAAAGTGAGAAATGAATATATTAGGGGAAGTTTGAAAGTGGCGCCAGTGTCTGGAAAGTTGAAAGGGAATCGTTTGTCTTGGTATGGTCATGTGAAGAGGGAGAGGGAGACCAAAGAAAAGATAAATGGATTGTGTGAAGCGTGATATGAAAGAAAAGGAAGTTAGTGATAGCATGACGAGTGACAGGGCAGAGTGGAAGAAAAAAACGTGTTGCGCCGACCCCAAATAACACGGGACAAGGGCAGGAAGATGATGATGAGGGTACTCCAACGGCTTAACCACCAATAACATATTACAAAAAATAACTTATATATTATATTAGCTTCTGCCAGCGGCTTCGCTCGCGTGAAAGAAGGTTTTCATTATACAAACTTTGGACCCCCGTTTTATCCCCTTAGGGTGTGAATTTTGAAAAATCCTCTCTTAGTGCTCGCCTACGTCATAGAAGGAAGCTTTGTGCAAAATTTCACGCTCTTAGTCTTAGTAGTTTAGGCGGTGCGTTGATATGTCAGTCATTCAGTTTCTCCTTTTAAATATTTAGAAGATTATTATGGTGAACTTGTCATTTAACATTTCGATTTCTTTCAACATTAAAAAAAAAATCATAAAAATGGTGAGGGAATTAACTATTTAGTGCAATTGAATGCGGAGGCTTTTCTAAAGTGAACCACTGATGTTCACTAGACAGTCGAGAGGAGAAGTACACAGCTTAAACATAAATAAAAAAATACATAGGTACAATTTATGAAATCTATCTTACAGTGTTTTAAAATTAACTAATTTTATATTACAATGAAAGATATAAAAAATAAAAAAATAATACAGTACCATATGAAGTTTTCTCTTCCATAATTCAAAAGTATTTTCTAAAAATGTTTGAAAATGATATTATACTTGCTCACTGATTCTTAACGCTCAACCTGAACATAGAACGCTGAAATTTTGCACAGGGGTTTCTGTTAAGACGTATAAAAAGAGTAAGAAAGGATTTTTTTAAATTCACCCCCTAAAGGGATGAAACGGAGTCTGATGTTTCTATAGAGAAACCTTTTTCGCGGGCGAAGCCACAGACACTCATATAACGAATGATTTAGTAGAATTGTTGACATTAACATATTTTTAAAAAATACTTTTTATTATGAAAGAGAAAACTCCTGCAAAAAACGCAAATTGTAGTTTACGATGTTCTTTCTGAAAAGGTTTAATTTGCTCCTGATATCTTATATACGTTTATCAATGAATTTCTAGCACTAAATGCAGCTATAGAACAATCGAAACAGTACAGAATGCTTGCCTGTCTAATGTAGCCTACTTTACAAACATTCGAACGACCTAAAAACCAGACACGCTTGGCCAAATTCCCACCTGTGATACATTCTCATAGATTCCTTTCATTCAGTACTAAAATACATTGAGTGAACTAAAATATACGAGTATCAACCACACAGTATTATTATTGAAAGTTTCAAAACTCGACACCTTTGAAGATTTGTTAAGCTCACAAGAGATTGAAAGTATAAAAGACTTAACCGCACCGAAATACATAATTAAACGAGGATGGGGATCGGCTGCAACTGTTGAAACCAAATTCTCTAGACGTCTGCAAAGTTTCATCTAATTATCAACTGAAATAAGTTGGCGTTATACAGGCTGGCATTGTTTGTTTCACTGTCTCCTTTACGGGAGGAGTGGAGTTACCTTTATGAATCCAATTGTTCCAGCAAAGCCCTCCGTGTCTATATTTACTTCCATAATTAAATAAAACTCTGGAATATCTGAATGAAAACAAGCATCAAAAAAGCTGAAAGTAAATTTTCCTTCAAGCGTAAAATTCGGAACTACTACTTGAAGTCCTCTCAACCTTAGTTTGGTCTTCGTCGGAATTTTTATTAAGTTCTCTTAATCATTGATATTTTTCATAGTATTTATTAGTTTATAATTTTAGCACATATATGTATTTTATTATTATAAAGAACAATTTTTTTTTCTGTTTGTAGTATCTTTTATTTCTTTATTGTGCAAGCCTACCACAGTGTTGTCGTTTTTCAACCCAAAGGTTGACTGATAGAAAATGCCTTGTTGCATTAAGTCCGCCTATGTACCACTACTGTACATGAAGTTTAAATAAATAAATTAATATTGAAGATCTGAAAAACCCCACATCAAACAACGCTAAAAATGAATTCACCATTAGCAAAATATAAGTTATTATACTATTCAATTTAAAATGATATTCCATAATACCAATACAGTTTATGAATAACTCAAAAAACCCACCACTAATGAAGGGGTATTCGATTAAATTGTGCATTAGATACCCATAAACTGCGGACTTTGAAACAGTTCAAAATTACCCAACACCGGATGCGAATCATCGTTCAATTAAAAACACTAATTTGATATTGATTCCACCGCAAGAAATGGACTCCCAAACACAGAGCGATAAAACTATACGAAGGCAACGAGGAAATACAGAGCAGGTGATGGCAATTACCGATAGATACAGATGTAGGATGAAACAAAGCTCCATATTAAAGCAACCGGTGGGCCACCTTACCAACACCTTTACATTTCCAAAGGGCCAGCTGCCATCATTAAAAAGGGAAGTGTCATAAACGACGCCTCGGATAATGTTTGTTTTACAATGGCCAATGACAAGACAATACTTGGGACTTTCCTACAAAATGTACATTACACACAAAAATGAACTCCGCTGCACCACCCATAGTTTCCGATTCATAAGCAAGTACCATAAAAGGCTCCATCACAATGGATTCGGTTCATCTTTTGTTGTCGAGGGTGGCTGGTGAAATGGTCGCGTCTTCCCGGCAAGAGGATTCGTTTTTGTTGTTACTGATGAATAAATTTTTATTTACCTCGCCGGAACAATGTCTGCCCCGACAAAACTCAGCTTAGGGACGCCTTCAGTGTGTTCTTACAATTGTTTTTCAAGTACCAACGGTCTTTTGAATGACCTTTTTTACGATAATTACTAAAGAACTATGGTTTTCCTCGTGCCAACAAATTGGCTAGCAATAAATGCCATAGAAATCGTTCATTTGGATATTTTATTTGCTCGGACGAATATTATTGAGTACACAAGAGAAATACAAGGGCACGCAGCATCGTATTTTCATAAATCTATATCAATTCCAAGGAATTTAAAAGAAACAGTATAGCACCAACAGTGCGAGTTCCCTCAATCTGATATCGCATCGCGCCAAATTTTTTTCCGTCCAAAAAAACTGAGGGCTTTAAAGCTTTAGGTAGGCGCCAAAAAGCCGCCAGTTCTCAGAACGAGAATGAATGAAAAAAGCCATAAACTAAAGTTGCGCCTCACCGACAAACGGCTTCACGTGCCGATGCACCGAAGACCAAAACCCTCCGATGCTAACAATTTAACGATAAACGAAGAATTGACCCGTTTTTTTGTGTACCTTATCTGTGCGCCTGAGTGGATCAGTGTGGCGATTAGAAACTCTTTAATTACGGGGATGTCATGTTGCTTTGATGTTTGATTGCTTGGATGGAAATAAAGAATTCGCGGAGAAATTAAAGAGGGAGATAATCCGATAGTGGTCAGGCTCCTTTTCCTATTTTAAAAGGTGGGGTATTAGGATTAAACTTTTCATTGTTGTACAAGCAAAAATTTGAAGACGTTGTCGCATATCTTTATTTTGCTTAACTATTGTGTGTGATCGAAAGCTCCTAACACAAAATTTTGATGACAAAACAGCCGTCGGAACGTTCCGGAAACGCATCAACATCAAAACTAGTTTGAACACAATTTACACCATGATTATCTAGTCCACAACACATTTACGTGCACTCGGGGTTCGCTCTCATCTTCATCACATCATCCGGGCTCTCCTTTGGGAAGTCCGAGATCATTTCGCCATTTCCTTTGTGGTCTACCGCGACGTCTCACGGTGTCTTGGGAATCCTTCTGTGGTAACTTATAAACTAGAGGGTGTATTATAACTATTTTTCTTATTGCTTTGTCGGTAGACTTTGGGCTATATTGCTGGCGGTTTCGGTCGTATACCGTCCATGGACCGTACGTTGGGTCTTAGAATCCATGTAGATTACGAGCTTTCATACTAAAATGAAACTGTTTAGTTTAGGCTACACTAACTTTATGACCGTTTGTTGCCATTGATTATAGAATTTTCTAACTATGCAGCAGTATCAAAAAAATATTTAAAAAAATAAGTACTACTAACCCAGGAGTAACTGTTGAAAATTCTACTCTTATCTTTCTGTAACCTTGATCTATACCCTCCCATACTAAATTAGCTTTGTTCACATCGTTTGTACAATTATGAACACATTGTTTTCATTTGTATTCATTCATTACTTTGATTAATAACTCGCGAGTGTTGAACATTTTTCAACAAGATTCTTTGATCGAAAATTGATTGCGAAATAATTGCACGGTGCAGAAATGAACAACGAATTTTTACCACCTGTGCACCTGGACATCATTTGTACAAGTCAATCTTCGGCACCTTAAAAAGGCTTCGATAATTACCGAAATATCATTATCAACTGATTTTGGAAAAGTGAACAAGATATTGGAGCTTTCTCTCAATTTGTTTATTACGAATATTACGCTTTTGATATTTTTTAATACAGAAAAATATTCTGTGTATCGTCAATATTCGTGTATTAAATTCTCACCGACTGTTATTGGATTGCGTTCACTTTTCCACAATTTTTATTTCGTTAAATTTCGAACACGCGAAGTGTTCCCATATTTATTTGCTATATAATTTCGGGCTCCGATTGTTATCCGTTCATCCCCTCAAGATATTACGGTGAATGAAAAAATATTTTTTTAAAAACGATTATAACGTTGGTATAAAAATCGCGTGCCTTTTTTATCCAACGTTGGAACAATAAGATGATTAGCAACCCTTAGGCCAGGCTCGCTCCCTTTTTAAACGATAGAATTACTTCTCAGAACTTTGTTACGATGTTTTCATAGCTGAGGTCGTTATACGCTCAGAAATCTTACGTTTCAGCGCTCGCGATTTTTCGCTAAGTTTTTTTTATTGAGCGTATTAGTGGTAATTTAAAGTTAACTTACAATTTTTGCAATTTCATAACTTATCTTCCTAACAACTTTTTGTCTACCGTGAGCAATTTATGCTGTAATGCGGCATCGTTGAATATAATATTAAAGAATCATTGAGATTTTTTTTATTTTATTTTTTTGTATGAATAAAATATATTTCGGAATAGAAGCGGGCCGTTGACACGCACTCAAGCTATGCGGTTGTATGTATAGTTCCAAATTGACAACAACATATTTCATTGCCAATGCAAAGGTCGGTCGTTCACTGTCTGCGTTCTCGTTTAGATCGTGTCAAGGTGAAGTCGGGTTGCATTAATTAACTAATACATCTGAGACGCCTCTTGCACAGATTAGAAGTCAGATCTGAAGGTTAATATGACAATTTAACAAGCAATGCGCGGAATTGGTTCGGGATCAATTAGATGGTTCCACGATGATTGGGGTCGATTGCTTAGACATTAGTGAAGGGCAAATTATACTTGTTGATTTGAACGACCTGAGAAAGGTGGGAAAGCTTTTGAAGGTTAAAATCGTTCGGGACTGCAGGATTGAAATAAAAGAAAGAAAGCAAGAAAACACGTTTATTTGGCACACAGGTACACACAATGAGATAACAATTATAATATAGAAACTTAAAAAATACATTGATTGCATTGCTTGGGACGCAATGGTATCGGTACGGATGGCGCAGTAGTTAAGCGATTTTCTGCTGCGATGTGAGAACAAAGACATTTTTGTATGGCCTACAAATAGTTCTTCCGGGTCTAGGTATCTTGTGCATATGTCAGTTTACATGTTTGTGAACGTATCCGCGATACAGAAGTAATTTTTAGGGTGGGGTAGTTAAAAAAGAAGAAGGTATTGAAGGAAGACAGGTCTGACATCTTGCTTCACCCAGAACGGGAGAAGAATTTAATTATTTCTCACCCCAAAAAAGGCTATAAACATGATGTTAATAAGGTTATATCCGTTAGCTATGAAGAAGTACCAGGTGATCTACTAATTATAAATAAGGTTAATTTTTTAAATCAAATGATCGGAAAATACAACAATATGCAAATAATGTTGCTTTACATAATAACCTATTGAACTGATTCGCTTTTAAAGATTAAATAAATCACTGCGAAAAACAACTTTGTCAACTAGAGACCCGGAACACAATTTCGAACGCAGTCACCTAGTACGCATAAACAGTTAGTTAATCTTAATATCTTACTTATGTTTGACTGCATTCTCTAAATCGAAATACAAAAGCAATTATCTAATGAAACAGGTTATGACAATGCGAAAGGTATTAGGGTTATCCAAGATAGGCTTGACACCAACGGAGAGAAAGCCACTTCGGATGACATGGTTCTAATTGTGAAACGCTCTGTGAATGTTACTTGTTACTCTAGTCATGAATCATGGTGAATTGAGATTGTCGTTTCCTTGTGAGGATTGAGGGCTTTCTTCCTTGTTCGTTTGGTCTTCTTTTGTGGTATATTGGCTTGGGTTTTGAACTTTGACTGTAGCTTCCTTATGGTTAATGAAGGTAAAGCTTTAGTTAGCTTAACTTAAAATTTATTTGTTTACTTCAACGAAACAATGAGCCTAATCAGAAGGGTCAAAGTCACCAATGGAGAGGGCTATGTTCGCGTTAGTTTTCTTGCGTGATTGAACCAAGGTCACCAACATAGCCCGAAGAATTGCCAAACTTAAGTGGCAGTTGGCAGGGCGCATTGCTCGCAGAACAGATGGTCCAACAGATCCAAAGGTTCTGTAGTGGCGACCGCGTACCAGAAGGCCCCCAAAAGTAAGGCCGATGACCTGGTCGTAGGATTCCGTTGGACACAAGAGGCACAGGATTGGCCGTTGTGGTGTTGGGGGGAGGCCTTCAATGTGTTCAGGGGGTTGGAAGGGGTTTTTAGCAATGAAATGCAACGACAAATACTTTTAATATCCTATTATTTTTACAATGATTTGGACGGAATCGAAACAGGGCTCACTCAAGTAGTCGGACAGGACTTGGGAAAGAGGACCGTTTATTTACTCTCAATTAAAAAGGATCTAGAAATGTACATATTCAAAGGTCACAACCACAACAACATAATGGGATACATAAGGAACCGTTATCTAATGATATGAGACCAGCAAACAATTGATTAGCTAATACACAGTAAAACAGGATGTTTTGACGTTCTAAATGTGTGTACATTACAGACGTATATTCCATTGGTTTACTCTGAAGTTGATATCGTCGGAAAAAAAACAAACTCGTGAGGGCAATTTATCTTCTGGTCTAGTATTCAGTCTCAATAAATCAGGTCAGTGTAAACGAACGGGTACTGTGCTGAACATCAATCCTCTTTCGGAGTGCAGCTTAGTATGTATTCAAACTTCTTTTGTTTTTAAAGAGTGATAGGTATGTTCTAGGGATGGCGATACTTCCTAAAGAAGATCGATTTTTGAATCGATTCAAATCGATGTCTAAGGAATGAAGTTCTAAAATATCGATTTCAGTTAGGTGATTGACGGTGACTGATTCATAAAAAACACAGTCTAAATTGTCCTACAATTCACATAATTTGCTTGAGGAAAATTGGTGCTTTGAACGTTTTAAATAATAAGATTTAAATTCTCTCTGAGATCGATTTACGGAATCTATACAAAGATTCAAAGCATTTTATTTCAAATAAACCAAAACAGGCACTTTTGAATTGTCCAGAAGTCAGTCATAAAAATGATGCCAATTGCACATTCCAAAGCATAGATCTCTATGTAGAGGAATGTGCACGAAATTCCATGGATACTCTTTTTCAATCATGTTATGTATTACAAATATCTCAGTTGCATTTTTCTTGTTACTATTATGTGAGAAATATCCATTGTTAATATCGATTTTCTTGACCGATCAAATTGATTCTTCGTTTAATCGATCTCAAGTTGCCATCCCATATGTCTTGCTCCGAACGATTTGACCTAGATTTCAGTCAATACTGAAAAACTTTCTATCTTTATTAATTATTATCAATTATCATAAACACCAAAGCTCCCATCACACCAAACCATAAATAAACCGAACTACTGAACCTTAATCTGGCTTTCATCGTAAATCAACACAAGAAAATCCTCGTATAACTCCTGCCTTAAAATTGATTCAAACGTATTCCCTCGGCGACAATGATTTACTTTGCTTCCGCAAGCTCGGGTTACGATCGGATGACATAACTTTCTACACCATATATGTCATGTGTAGACATTGTACCGGTGTCTATTACGGTGTGAGCGGAGGGTGTCGTGTGTCCAGAAATATCTGGCTATTTAGCGGTGGACGCAGTTACACCGACGTGTAATTTTTATGAGTTTCGGTCGCCCGAAATGGATGCAGTTGGCGGTTTTATTGGAGAAGCTCGTGAAAAAAGGGTTCAGTAATAGTATAAATGAACACAGAGGCTCGACCACGAACTCCTAACTGGATCAATTTGACGTCCTAGACTGAAATTTTAAAGGGATCGAGCTATATAGGGTGTACAGCTTCATAGTTCTTTCTCGCTCGCACGCTTGACATTGTAACACTTAATGGTAAGGTCCCAGGTCTATATTTTTATGCGACTTGTTGAACAATACCATCTTGAGTAAGCTCTCTAGAATAAAACGACCAAAAAGTGAAAATTCATATAGATATTCTTAAGAAAAGAGTCAGCGACAATAAATTTATTTCAAGTAAAAAAATAAAATACTTAGCAAACAAATCACCTCCATCGTAAAACTTTTACAGTAATTTTTAAGTAAGAAAATGGTTAACAAACGATTAGAATTGTGAAAAGTGAAACCGTTTCCATTTACAATAATGACTTTTAAACATCGTTTGCTTACTCTTTGCGGCTTCTTTCTTCTTTGCTCGCTAAAACAAAGATTTGATCAAATCTACCTTGAAAGTTTTTTTTTGCTTTTGTTCCTGTAAACATTCGCTGCTTGTTTTATTTGGAAAATATTTAAGTGTAATATCGTATTATATTTTTAAAGCGTGGAAAATAGTATTGCCATCGTGCGAGTTTATTTTTGTTACTAACAATAGCTTTTATGTCTTATGTGTACGAACCGTTGGGCTATGATGGCCGAAAATAAAATTTGAATTTCGAAAAATAATTTGAGTATTTTTGTACTTTGATTTTATTTTTGAACGCACAGTTTTTATTTTATTGTTTCAGTAAATGCAGTCATCATAATTTCAGTTCAGTTCGGTGTGACAGTAGACCACATTAGTCGTTTAGGCGCGCCGGTTCCTATGTACTTTTTGTCCCGGGGACAATTCTAAATCGGGCCGGGTCGTTGCCGGTCTAATTCCGTACTGCCATACTATATACTACTGTGGACTTCCTATTGCGTAATGCCGATACAATTGATAGCGTTTAGCGAATATCAGACACAGACTGACACAGTGACGCGACACTGTATGCACCATGACGTTTAGCTACGAGGGTTACGACACGATGCTCTAGTTGGAAAGTGGCATTAGTCATCTTGATGGACAGAAGTGGATGTTAATATTAGAGGATGTGGGTGTGTTTATCTGACATGTGATAGCTCTTTTTGTAACACAGATTTCGAGATTAGATTCGGCGTGTAATTGTGACGATAACGCCGACGGAGCCGCTTCCCGCTGGATCCGACTGCGTGAATACAAATTAAATATAATGTAGGATGTCGACGAATGAAGACTGGACAAGCATTATGCGTTTTGAATGTTGTTTTATGGCACTTTTGTGAATGGGCCCTGTATAGTCTCGTGTTCAACGCTTGAATTCTTAAAGCATAATTAAAACACAATGGTGTAAAAGGTAATTTATGTATACAATCGAACCAACGAAAAATAAACTGAATTTAAAAACGTCTATATCGGCTACATTAACGCCCTGACAGACAGAGTGGAATCTAAATCGACACAAAGTGCAACAACATGCTACAAATGCGCTAGTGAAGTTTCCATTAAGTTAATTCCTTTGTGCCCACAATAGATATCTGTAGCTACTCGAACCGTATCAAGACTAGAATAGTTGACAAGGAATGCCGGTCGGCCATGTTTGTTGGCGCACGCGCCGCTGAGCGCCAACTAATTAATACATGCCCTTCCAACTCTTCATTAGCGGGCAGACGCGTTTTTGTTGAGATCGGTGCAAGCGCAGGTTTTTCGCGTCCACGCGTGCTGCGCGGGAAACGACTGCACACAGAGGAAAGATAGTGAGATAGAGTCGAACGCTATCAAAAATAATTTAGAAATGTCAAATGGTTTTTATAATACAAGTAAGCTTAATATAAGATGGATGAGAGAACTAAAGTTTTTTGTCCTAAACCGGTTTAGTTTTTCAAGCTTTTGTTTTTAAGCATACATTTTTTGTTTGAAGTCGTCGACTCGAGAATTCTATAAATCCTCTCACACATTAGACTAAGAAGTTAATATCAATAAATCATAAATATAAGCAATAAATTCGCGAAGTATGAAACAAGTCTATAATTAAAATTGTATGATCAGTTTAATTAGGATTCTCTGATGGGGTTTATAGTTATGCCTTAAAATAACTAACTAAAGTTTTTTCGCTAGTTAAGAATTAAACTTACCTATATTGAGATGGTGTTTTACGATTCCCTCCAGTGATATGTTTAAATGTCGGTTTTTATGTAGTTATGATATTACGTTTTTTTTTTAATGTTTCCGGTTTTCGAGACGCTGTTTTATCTTTATGTTCTATTTTATTATTGCCTTGTTTAATCGTAGGTACGGTTTTTGTTAGAGTAAGCAGTTTTTTGGAAAAACCTCGAATATAAAATTATCAGGTATGGTCGAAGAGCAAAGTTTGTGATGCGAGATTTATGGTCGTGTTCGCTGAATGCCAGCTGTGGATTAATTCAGGTTTTTATAAAGCTTTATTTGATCATTGACTTGTGGTTATTCATCGTGACTCTTATTATTATTTAACTCTTAATATCGCAATTTTTGAGAGCAGTGGTGGCTCAGTGGTAACGGTCCCGACTTACGAGTTGTAAAGTGCGAGTTCAAACCTAATCAAGCACATTACTTTGTGCAATTTATATAATTACTACTGCTCTCAAAACGGTGAAGGACAAACGGCATGTCCTAAAACTAAAAATTTGAAGACATGTGACATCCACCAACTCCTGGGCCCGCATGATTGGTGGATTACGGCCTTTCCTAGAGAGGAGGTTTGAGTCCCAGCAGTGGGAACATTAAAAGGCTAGTTATATGCTATCAAAATTTAATACTACACGAAATAAAATCTTAGTGCTCGATTTCTGCGAAAACTTGAAAGCGTTTCTGTAGATGACTTTAAACCGAAAATGTTTACAAGAGCTTCTTACAACATTACTTGCGACAAAAAACGGAATGTTTTCAACTTTTCGGAAGCAATACTCAGTGAATGCACACTCCATTATTCCTATAAAAAGCTCTTGATTAATATGGGTTTAGTGGCAAAAAGTTTGCCACGTGCAAACTTTTGGCTATCAAAGCGGTGGCATTGACCTTTCCGATTGATTCGATAGATATCGGACGGACAATAAGAGCTTCACGTCGGTCAGGGCTGCCACAATCTCGGCCGTAATATTAAATTGCCGTTGACGTTGCCGCTTCGTCGACACATACTTGAGGACTATTTTGATTGTTTTTTTTTTTCCTTTTAAGTAATTTTAATGTATGTCTGGCAATTTAGTATTTTCTGCGGCCTACCCAAATGTCGTTTCCTTGGTATTGTTCGTCAAGTCGTTGAGCTCCTTAGTAGTCCTGAGTTGAGCTTTGCGATTACTGATTGGACAGGTCCACTCAAGTCTGTATGGTTCTTTCTTCAAAAGACCATCTCAGAGAAATCTGCATGGGTCTCATGTGATTTAAACATTACATATTTACTGTATGGACTTAAAAAGAGACTAACCGCTGAGTTTTTTTTCGGTGTTTTTGCTAGGAAACACCGAAACAAACTCAGTTTTTTTTATGACGTAACTACAAATTTACAGTTTTTAGATTTTTTTCTTTACTTGTGCCCTACCCTATAATTTTTGATTCCTTTGAGTATCGAAATATACCTATGTTTTTTATGACCGCAAACCTGAGTATATGGTTTTAATTTCAACTCGATATCTCCACACGTTCCCGAGATAAAGGGTCTTCACAGACCGACAGACGCACAACAAAGTGATCGTATAAGGGTTCCGTTTTTTTCTTTTGAGATACGGAACTCTAAAAATGGTATTAAAGTGAAATACCTAGTCAAACTTTTATTTCTATGTACCTTTAGGTGGAGCATGAGGGCGTGTCAGACTTGAACAGACTAAAACCCATCTAAAAAAACATGTGTTCCATCTTTTGTCCTTTGCATTCTAAGCTCACGGTAACGACATCTCTGAGGCGCGCGGGGACACTACACACCATCGACTCGGGCTAAGTCCTTACCGGACGACGAGCTACCAATTGCTCGTCGTCTGCCAAGCTTTCGTAAGCCCAAAACGGTAGCATGAAATGGCCCTGCAACTCCTGACACCTTACCGTCTCCTGCATCCCTATTCAGCCCGTTTGTAAGTACACACATAACGTTGTCATAAAAAGTTGGAAAAAGTTTGGAGGGCGTTTAGACGATGGCTTTTGTGATCCGACTCCTCGTTTACTTATATGTTTAGTACCCCTGAAGATATGGCTGCTAAGTATCTAAGTATTGTTTAACTTCGTTTGTGAGTCGTTCATAAAGATTGGTTTATGATAGCTTCGTAAGTTATGTACTTAACAATTTATAGCCGCTTTTAGTCTTGAGTTAGAAGTAAAATGATTGAGGTGGAACGTGTAATAAAATGAAATTGTTTTTGTTCAAATGAGACGTTTACAAAATGAATGTCTTCTGTTATATTTTATTTGTGCCTTTACCTATTAATTATTTATTAACACTTTTGTAACTTTAACTATTTACAACATAATATATATCTAGAAAATTATCTATCTTCTATCTATATATATATATATAAAAATGAAAGGCTGTTCGTCAGTCTCGCTAAAACTCGAGAACAGCTGGACCGATTAGGCTAATTTTGGTCTTGAAATATTCGTGATACTCCAAGGAAGGTTTTAACGGTGAGAAAATATGGAAAAGTTCACGAAAATAAAATCCGAAGACAATGCTACCTCTAATGAAAATTTCATTTTAAAATGAAATAAGCTTTCTAAATAAGGTTCAGGTAATGCCAGTAGATGGCGTTATACTTACTATTAGGCGGTACGAAGTTCGCCGGGTCAGCTAGTAAACGATAAAACTTAACTATATGTACTTATCGTGTATACTCTTAAAACTACTAAATATCTTAACGTTAATTTATTCTTACTATCTTTTTATAATTATTTCTCACATTTTTAAATGATATAATCTAGTGCTTTGACTGCGATCCCATCTGAAGGTAAGCAGTGATGCAATAGTGGATGGTGAAGCGCACTAGTTTATTAAGAGCTTCGGTACTAACCTTGAAGATACCAAAATTATAATCGGATGGAAAGACAGCAGCAGGCAAATTGTTCCAGTCCTTCGATGTACGCGGTGTATATATATATATGACGAGGCAAAACGCTTAGTCCGAACCGTAGAGGTGTGATCAACGTAAGGGTGATTGTCCAATGGTAGAACGGAGATGGCGACTCACGACGTGACACCGTGTTGCGCAAGCGTTACAACGTTTTTTTTTTACGATTAGTGTTACTAAAGAGTGCGACGTTGGCGTTGCCTTGTAATATGTAAAACTAGTTTTCTCCCGTACCTTATCCTATCTGTGGGATAAAAAAGAGAATTTAACATTTAAATATTATATACTGTAGCTATTGTCGCACTCTGCGACGATTTGTGTGAGGGGTCCTAAACTTTTACTAGAATGAAATGCTTTATCTCATATAAAAACTTTGTATTATTCTTCATCAATCAAATAATAAGCACATCTTGTTACAATCGTTATGTCAGATCTGTCTTAAACTAGACATTTCTTTCTTCTACTCAATTTTTAAACCTATTCTAGAACAACAAAATCCTTAAAAGTCTATTTTACTTGCCAGTTTGTTAACCTAACTCATGCGATCTCCTTTCGATATCACACTATCTATTAGTGGAATACGAATCATTACGTTCAGATAATCTACAAACGCGGCGCAGTAGCTGAGGGATTGGCCGCTGTACTGTGTCGCAGGTTCGATTCCCGCACGTATCAAATATTTGTACGGCCTACAGACAGTAGTTCCGGGTCTGAATCTAGTATGTGTGTGTTTTAACATTCGTAAGCGCAAACCTGCGAAGCAGGAGTAGGTAGTCCTAGTGTGGGGCAATGGCCACCGTAGGCGCGGGCTTGCGGACGGCGAGCAATGGGTCGACCGTCCGGTAACCGTCCGGACCGAGCCCAAGTTGTCGACGGCTCACGAAGGCGACAATTTCACGCGCGCCTCAAGGAGATGTCAGCAAACGTAGAGGCCCAGCAGGATCGAAGCCTACTGGGGCCAAGGGTCTGATTCTGAAAGGAAGACTCGGCCCCGGTACGAAAGGCAACGAAGGAACAGGAGTGGGTTTTTAGTCAGTAAAAGTCTGACACTATCTCCCGCCCCGCCCAAGAGCGGGGAAGTCATAAGATGATTTTCCCACCGGAAAAAAAAAGTTTGGGGCAATGTTTCTGTTAAAAATAATGTCGGTATCAAATGTTTTTGATCTTGCCAGCCCTAGTAACGGGGCGAATGCAAAAACACGGCGGGCGGTCTGATGATACGATGTCGCTATGTTTGGCTCCTGCATCCGCCTGTCCAGGCCGGAGTACCCCAGACTCTCCATTAAGACGAGAATGTATTGTAAGATAATAATGACAGACCTCTTTAGATGTGTGAGTCAATATTGTTTGAGGCAGCCGCTGTAAGATCAGGTTTTAGTGCATTTCCATAATCTTGTCTGTTCATGTTTTGATGGGTTCGATGTGGGCCCAGAGGAGCGTGATTAATATAATCTTCTTCATATACTGACATGCCTTTATAAAAATCAATTGCTGTTAGTTAGTCTCGCTAAAACTCATAAATGCCTTGACCTATTTTTATCTTTTTTTAGTGTTCCGTACCTCCAAAGGAAAAAACGGAACCCTTATAGGATCATTTTGTTGTCCATCCGTCTGTCTGTCAAGACCCTTTATCTCGGGAACGCGTGGAGGTATCGAGTTGAAATTAAATTCATATACTCAGGTTTGCGGTCTCTTGAAGCTGTGTAAAAATCCAACTTGTAACTTAACAAAAAAAAAGATACGGCGGTTTATGTTGCAAAAACATGTATTTCGACAATCTCAAGGGAATCAAAATTCATAGGGTACTTCCCGTTGACCTAGGATCTTGATATTAGTCATGAAGCAAGGACAAGGACAGAGCAGAAGTATAGGAAAAAATCTGAAAACTGTAAATTTGTAGTTATATCACAAAAAAAAACCTTTTTTTGATTTGTAAAAATCTTTAAGACTCGATGCGGAAATTGAACTGTTTTTATGGGTAAGTTTGTACGGAACCCTCAATGCGCGAGTCTGACTCGTAGTTGCCCAGTTTTTTTACTACAACAAAACTAGCTACCACCCGTGGCCCCGCCCTCGTTCTGGTACATGCGTAGACCATGTCTTAGAAAAGCGCATAGGATAGTTTTTAACAGGAGTGTTATAAGTTCACAATAAATACCAGCCGCAATCAGTCCTCTCAAGGTAGCCATACACGCTAGGATATACCTGAAAGGTATACCTGCACAGTTATATTTGTCAGGTAAGCTTGTGTGGAAACATGCACAGTAGTGCAACATACAAGCTCCGGTTTACCTGTATAGTCAACTGTACAGGCAAACCTGTCAAATATATCCAAATTGACTTAGACTTTCCACTATGTTGGAGTCTTTTTTTTCTTTTTTTTAAATTGATATAAACCAGTGCTTGACTGCGATCCCACCTGATGGTAAGCGGAGATGCAATCATTGATGGTCAGGCGCACTAGTTTATTAAGAGCCTATTCACTCTAGCCTTGAAGACACCTAAATTATAGTTGGACGGGAAGACCGCAGCAGGCAAATTGTTCCAGTCCTTCGATGTACGCGGTATAAACGACGAAGCGAAACGCTTAGTCCGGACCGTTGAAGTTTCAACAACGTAAGGGTGGATACTCGCCGCTTGTCGGGTTGTCCGATGGTAGAAAGGAGATGGCGGAATCAAGTCATGCAATTCCCGCGCACACTCTCCAGAATGTAACCTGTAAAATACCGATAGGCTGGCTACCCTGCGCCTGTGCTCGAGGCTTTGTCGGTATTCAGTCTAACCAGCTGCAGCTAAATACCTACGAGTCGTAAAATAAAAGTCTAATACTCTCGCATGTTACTAAAAGAGTTATGAGTTTACATGTGGATGGATGGAGAGGGAGACCAAAGAAAAGATGGATGGATTGTGTGAGAAGTGATATGAAAGAAAAGGGAGTTAGTGATAGCGTGACGAGTGGCAGGACAGAATGGAAGGAGAAAACGTGTTGCGCTGACCCTAAATAAAACGGGACAAGGGCAGGAAGATGATGATCATGATGATGACTCGTTCTCACTCCACCCAGAGCGCAAACAGTCATTGTTTTGTTTTTCCACGTAAAATAAAAGTATTACTTTCGAATGACTCTTTGATGAACAATACAATGCCTTAACACACTTCGTATTTCGCAGTAGGACGCCCGTTCGCCTAAACATGAAATTATCAAAATAATGCACGTTTCCCGTGCATGTGCCGGCCTCACAAAGGAGGTCGTTACATCCAGCCAGACTAGCAACTCCTACATAGTTCTACAGAGTTAGTCATAACTTCCGACATATCAAACACTTCACTATTACGTTAGGGAAGTTAGTTTCCGTCCTCGAACATATACGCGTTAACTTTAACGTCCTTCACATAGAGGTCAAAATTGAATACAAAAGCGCAATGTTCGAAATACAAACTTAATTATACAGTTTGCAACCGAAATCTTACCGATCCTGGGAGTGTTCGAGTGCCATTAGCATATCGGACGGCTGCAAATATAATTTTGTGTGCTGGTACATTTGGCTTACCATAATGAGTGCTATATGGCGTACGATGTACGTGGGTAGACTGACACCAAGTGAAGGTCACTCCGTCCGTCGTCCTGCGAAGGTCACAGGTCTGACCGAGACCCGGTTTGTCCTCCGAAGTTCTGCGAAAATTATAGATGGTTATCCTTATATGTTTGTGAAATATGGTGCAATTGAGATTAATGGAGCACATTGATGGTTACTCGCAGTTGCTCCTGGAATAGTTGTGTGGTTAATCATAATAGTACAGGTTCTTGAGATGCAGTCGTAGCATTGCCTAAAGAAGATTTGGAGGTATCAAATCCAACGAGTACTACTGATAAAAAACTACCCGTTTGGCGAAGTGGTATAGCGGCTGCGCTACTTGTCGCGGGTTTGATTCCCGCACGGAACAAATATTTGTATGCCCTACAGATAGTTGTTCCGAAACTGGGTGTCTTATATAAGTGAATTCACAGTAACTCCAAAATCAATAGTAGCGATCAAATGAAGCTCGACCTGTATAAGATAGTAGATCCATTGTAATTTACTCCGGCATATCTAGTGTAATTTCTGTTCTGTGCCTGGAGTGGGCAGAGCACATAGTTGGCAGAACAGGATGTCCAATGGGCCGTAATTTTTAGGTGGAAAAATCATCTAATGACAAATCCCGGTCTTGGGCGGAGCGAGAGATAGTGTCAGACTTTTACTGACTAAAAACCCACTCCTGTTCCTTCTTTGCCTTCACCCCGGGGCCCCGAGCTTCGCTTTCACACTACCCATGGCCCCAGTAGGCTTCGACCCTGCTGGGCCTCCTACGATTTACGATACGAAGGACCTGGATGGGGACCGCGTTCCGTAAAATGCAGCATTGAAAGGCCTCCCAGAAGGTGCTCCTTGTTAAAGTCATGGGAATCCGATAGATGTGAGATGCAGGGGACGGGTCATTGTGGCGATACTTAGGGAGAGTAATGTCCAGCTGTGGACGTCTTGCAGCTGCTATGATGGACCGTTCAAATTAACTCTACTTATTCACAAACTAACATAAGTTTATGAACGAATAATCCACACAATACAACGTCCATAATTCATGTTTTTAGTTATCAATGCACCTTATAATTACGAGAACAAACCTCTATTTTGATATCGCGTTATAATTTGCAGGCAATTTTATCGCTACAATGTGGATGCTTCTGATAAGCATCAGTGAAACATGATGATACCATTATGTCTTTATTGCACAACACGCCATAGAAAACTCACTGAGATATTATCTGGTTCATGTGTATGTCGTATGAATGCCACGCCAAGTGATATATCCGCTGGCGGACAGAGTTCCGGCGGGATCTCATGGTGGAATGGCGACAGCGACTGTCGCAGCCCAGTGCTGGGTACGCCTTAATTGTGGCGGTAAGTCCCCTCTTTGAGGAGTGGCTGGAAAGACTACACGGCGACTTCACCTTCCGCATGACGCAGGTTCTCATCGAGCATGGTCAGTTCGGGATGTTCCTGCACATCTGGTGCAGGAACATCCCGAACTGAACTCGTGCGGACGTCCGCCTGGAGGACACGGTGGAGCAGATGGTAGGGGTGCAAATGACACAGTAGAGGCAAAAGTGTTGGTTTAGGAGCCCTTTTTTTTATCTTCCTTCAGTTGATCTTAGCGTTCCAAGATGAATCTTTCCAACGTTCCCGCAGCCCTAATAGTCTTCAGTCATACTGGACCCCCTCAGTTTTGCTGGCATCTCCGTCGTCATCTCTGGGCCGTAACGGACGGCGAGCTACTCATTGCTCGAGCAATGGGTAGCTCGCCGTTCGGCCGTGATGACCGGACCGAGCCCAGTCGTCAATAGCGCGTAGTGATACACGCCCTCCTCAAAGAGATGTTGGCAAACCGTAGGGGCCCGGCAGGACCGATGCCAGCTAGCTAGGACCGCGGGGAATTTCTGAAAAGGAAACCCGTAGTTCTAGAACGCAAATGGCAACTGAAAGACACAGGTGTGTTTTTAGTCAGTAAAAGTCTGACACGCCCTCTCGCTCCGCCCAGAACGGGAGAAGTCATTAGATGATTTCCACACTTTAAAAAAATCTCATGTTGCTTTAGTTGCCCTTTTCGTTCCAGGTCTACGGTAATTCTTTCAAACCATCCCGCAAACCACGTGTTGGCACGAATTTATCTTCAAGATTAAATGATGCCTGCCTTGGTCAGTCTGTTCGCCAGCCATTTCATCAAGATACTCATCCGTCCTTCAATAAGCACGATAAACCATTGGATTCTGTTGAAGATCTTTGATAGTCGTTACCGTGGTCAGAAGCTATCTGTAATCTGACACCAGTCCTGTTACTCAGGGTTATGGAGATCACCGGCAGCTCCATGTAAAATACTGGTAGCTCCAAGTGGTTACACTGGAAGTTGATTCCAAAATAATTGGGAAAACTCTTAAGTAGCTAGGTACTCAATATAGTGTCTCTAGGTCCAGGTTATTAATCTTGTTTGTTTTAGCCAGTTTCTGCTACATTTATTTAGGTCTCTCTGACTACAAAAGATGTATGTACGTGGTTTTAAAGAGGAAAGTCTGAGAAATGCTTAAGAAGATGTTTTCTAGATATGAGTCTCGTTTTTGAGCGCGAAAACTTCGTGTGTTTGAACTGGGGGCTCTAATGTCTTTAAAGCCTATTTGCAGGTCACATTGTGACCCTAGACAGATTAAATGAAACCTTAATCACAGAAGACCGACAATAGTTTACGTAACCCATTAATAACCTAATCAGTTCATTCAACTTTGTGCGGGAAACGAGGCAGCTGGTAATTATGCGGTGTTCCCTTATTGGCACACGATCCAAAAACAAGATCCCCTTTTCGCGTCGTTTTAACAAACTAACTAGTGCCCGCGACTTTGTCCGCGTCAAATTCGTAAAACAGAATTGCCATTTGGTCACAATTTCAAAAAGATTTTTTTGCGTGGATCTCTATTTTTTTCTAAAATTAAAGCACCCTAAGTTAAGTTACTCATTATGACATCAGCTATATGTCAGTCAAAGTCACGGCTAATGGCAGGCTGATTTTGATGAGAAACAAAGAGACGGACAAAATGTAAAAAAATGCATTTCTGTAATAAGTACGAGTATCTAATATACTTTCAAATATACATAGTAAAACAAAATTGATGTTACAAACAGACACATCAATTTTATTTATATGTATAGAAGATGTTCCTGTTCCCCTTGTAATCTCAAACCTGAACAGTCATTTATTAAAAAAACATCGTTTCTTCATAACCCTTCTGGGGCATTGTCCCGTAATAAATTGATGATCGCAATAAGCTACCACAAAACACACCACTTTAATTCCGTGTAAAGGAATCCATCAATCTATTTTCACTGCGGCCTTGGTCGTGAAAAATGTTTGTAGCCTCAGTGGGATCGATAGCTATTATAAATACGGTTATTATGCCACTGTATCGATCCCTCGGGGTTCAAGGTAGGCCGTACTCGCTTCCTCCGTCTTCTTTGTACTTATTCTTTGAGAATAATGATCCCTTTTATCGTTCTTAAAAAATACACGCGGGACTTCGTCTGGAAAATCTTCAAAATTTTCTACTGTAGCTGATGTTCTTCTCATAAACAACCTTTTGTCGTTTTGATTGCTGGGTGTGCTCACTCATCAAGATTGCTATTTAGATATACTTTGCCAGCCTTTTGATGGACAAATGTTTTATTCAATAATTTCCCGGTTAGGTTTTGATTTGATGTTCCGTAGACGTTGGTTGGAATAACATGGGATTGCTTCGTGTTTATTGTTCATAAATTCCATTCTCTCAAGAGTTTCCGGACGATGTGTCTTTCAAGTTCACACGGTACTAATATTCGTGAAAGACTTTCGGAGAAAGAAGAAATCGTTGAACTGGTTACAATGGCTATCATAAAATTGTGAGATACAAGTGCTATGATCGAATAGTCCACGGAAATATCTTGAATTTTTAAGCTCAGAATAATATATTTTTGTGTGAAGACGGTTCATACTTAAAATACGTTTATGTGTTCCTTTAATATTATGGTATTAAAGGAACTAGTATGTAGAAAAGCTAGTATGTAGCTATTGCCAGTGGCTTCGTCCACGTCATGATCTTGCTGCCCTTGTCTCGTTTTATTTGAAGTCGCTGCAACACGTATTTTCTCCCATTCTGTCCTGTCACCCATCTCGCTGTCACTAATTCCCTTTTCTTTAATATCACTTCTCACCTCACGCAATCCATCTCTCTTTTCTTTGGACTCCCTCTCCCTAACCATCGATCTACATGTATACTCATAACTCTTTTAGTAACATGCGTGATAGTAAAATATATCTCAAGGGTAATCCTGGGATCAAAAATATCGTATGTTCCTATTCCAGGACAACATCTACTGTTATGCTAAATTTTATCCAAACTCGTTCAGCCGTTCAAGCGTGAAGAAGAAACAAACATACACACACAAACTTTCGCCTTTATAATTAGTGTGATTAAGATGAAGCTGCCACATCCGTAATCACAGAAGCTGCTAGATTTGCATTAGGTATACTGGTTTCGCCATAACAACAATATCTGGAAAGTCCTACATTAATGCCTTGTATTTTTACATGTCTGCGTATATAATTCTTTAAGTACACTTAGCCTTGATGAGTTCATTGGCAAAACTAATACTTTACACGTTGGTGGAACTAAGGCCATCTCAGTTCAGCGACACTAAGACGAAATGTGACGAGGGCTGGCTTCCGTCATGAAGGGAATTTAACTGCGGATTCTCTGTTAAATTCCTACGTGAGACAGAAATTCTTTGCCGGTTTTAGATGAACCAAAATGGGATCAAGTTGAATCAAAAAGTAAGCAGGATCATAAATTTGGTTTTAGTCAAGCTTTTGGTATTTCGTAATAAAATGGAATTCGTAGTAAATTTACTAATAATAATAAGTAACTTATAAGGAATGGCACTGAGCTGGACATATCTGCCGCATGCATGACGAACTGTGGACCCGTAAAAAACAGGATTGGCGTCCAGCGACATAGGGCCGCGGCAGATTATAAAGATCGTGGGACGCCCAAGATGTCTTCCTGAATTGAACGTTGGAAGAAAAGGAGGGAAGCCTTTTGCCAACAGTGGGATAATAATACGAATGCCAAAGGAGCTCTCTGATGTAATGCCTGACGTCAACATGATTTTTCTCTTATCTAAGATATTAAACCAGACTATACAATAATGTCTTGGCCTTGGTTTTTCAATTTTATCAGCCAGTCTTCTAAACATGTCTCATTTTTTCAAGGCTTAATGGTTACGTAATGTTATCCTTTTCCACTATTAGCTTGTTATCATTCAACAAAGTTATTAGTAAAACATTACCTCGGTCGAATACCCATTATACTCGGAACAATATTACATAATGTCAAAAACCATTATTACTCCGTTCCGGTCGCTAATCCATCGTGTCTTTATGAGAAAACCAATGAAAAATGATCGTTTCTTCCGAAAGCGCCAGTTTATCGCGGATGCCTTGCCAACAGTCCATCATGGCGGTTCAAGGTCGGCCATGTCAAAACATTCAGCTGATGTAAGTACTTACGAATCTTTCCGATGTTATAAATGCGAATGTTATGTAACTGTTGGCGGATTTAGACGGAGTTTAGGAATTCCAATGTAGGATACGTTTACACGAGCTAGCTAGCCACTACTAATGGCTGATGCCAGTGGCTTCGACCGTGTTTTAGTAGAAAATTAACCCATGGAAATATACTTCAAGGATAAGAAGTATCCTATGTGCTATTCCATTTATTTGTTTATCCTCACATTAGAACGCTTTGCAGAAATTACACCAATGGAGCACAATTAGTTCAGAATGTGCTATTTTCTAACATCATGTGCGCAGTGGAGTGGTCAAAGTAGCGGCGCGTACGCAGCATCAGGCCAGCGCCTTTCCAGGACGTTTTTGAAATTTTAAAGCCTTTCGAAGATTTAAATTTAAAAATACTGAAAAATTTTACATGTCACGTCATCTTGACGGTTATATGGTCATATGATATGGTCTACCCGTGTAGGCGTGTACCAAGTTTCATCGCAATCTGTTCAGCCGTTCGACGATGAAGAAGTAACAAACATTCACGTATACTCACAAATTTTCGCCTTTATAATATTAGTGGTAGTGTGAGAAAATATTCAGTTTTCTGAAATAAAACAGCGCTTTGAACTGATACACAATACATTCGATCCCTGTTCCAAATTGTATCCAAGTCCATCCAGCTGTTACGGCTTGCCGGATTACTGCGTATCGTAAAAATTGATGCCAAAAATATCTAAATACTGCAGTCGTGCCGAGGAACGAATGTACTCCTAAAAGCTTGTTACGATTGCTTTATGCATTTGGAATTTGCTCTAGTATTTTATGTACTCTGCACGACCCCTTTTGGTGATCTTTCAGAGATACCAAACGAGTCTAGAAAAGCAATTTCGCTTTGCCGTCGTACATTGCTGTTAGTGCGGAATTTTTACTATAAGAGTGCCTAATAGAGCTGCGATGAACGGTATACATTTCGAAAATCTCATCGCGAATAACTTTAATCGTGGGATGGAAACCTGAGCGTCATTTCATCTAATAATAATGCATACCGTAGCGAGCAGTGGACCGGGCGATGGCGGAGTTTCCTCTTAGAGTAGTTTATGTTTTGAATGTTAAATATTGTCGTCATGTCTGTCAGTGGCAGTGCACGTGTTCTCAGGTTCAAGGGCGGTCCGCCGGTCGTTACACTTCGCTTTTTGCGCGTTTGCGTAACTATAGCTCCCCAGACACATAGATTGATGACTGAACCATGTAAACATGACAGGACGGCTGTGACATGTTCGGAACGAATCTTAGCGTCCGGCTCGGACACAGACCGATTCTCGTGATTACACATTATTTATTTATTGTGGTTTGTTTTTTTTTTATAGAGAACTAGACTAGTTGCTGTCAGCGGATTCGCCCGAATTTAGAAAATTGTTCCACGGGAACATACTCTCGGGGTAAAATCCTATGTACTTACTGGATATGATGTAACCGAGTATTTCATCCAAATCCGTTCAGCCGTTCGAGCGTAAAGAAGTAACAAACACACACACACAAACTTTTGCCTTTATAGTATAATGTGATGTGATGTGAAGTGATTTTATTCTTAAATGTTTTTACCAGATTCACAGGCTGACAGGCTGATGGGCACCTGTTGATAATACTTTCTTACTTAAACCTTTATTAAACTTATTTGCCTAGTAGTCTTTCTTAAGTATAGGTATCAACCATATTGAATTACTGCAAAAACTAAGTTTACAACACAAAAAATACACATACAACTGCACTAGTGAATTGCTTTATCAGCAGAATGATGTGTTTGTAACGATTCAATTATTTAAACATGTGTAGCAACTGGAAAAACACGAAACTAGGTAGCCAATGTTTAATTCAATATATTGCCGACTCTATAAAGACATTGACTTTCTAAAATGGCCAATAAAATCTTTACAAACGTCTTATTTTACCGTTTACACTGACGTAATTTTATACTTAGAGCCTTTGCTCAGTCTAAACACTAGTTTTTACCTGCGGCTTCGTTCCTTCATGGCCACTCCTAAAAGAACTGTATTTTTTCGAGATTAAAAGTAGCTCACTACACTCGGGAATAATTTAGCTTTTTATCAGTGAACAAATTTATGAAATCAGATTACCTCACACATTCAAATACAAACACACAATTTACAAATTTCACCTCTTAAATATCAACGTAGATGTAGATATGGGCGAGTGTGTTCGTCGCATTATTTTGTCTTAACAGCTCGGCGACTACGTTTGTCATGTAGAATAAATATGCAATTTGTGTGTCCGCCTGTTTGTTCGCACCTTCGTTCCCGGCGCCCCCTGCTACGACAATGTTTATTTACTTCACAAACATGAGCATTGGCTCCCAAACTCCCGAATCAAATCGACTTTTCTAACCCGTTCCCGTGGTCTTGTAACATCGACATCCCAAAAAGAGAAATGGATAGACGTGCTCTAATTTAAAAAGCACAGTAGCGCCTCTGTTATAATTTCTTTCACACCTTTTGTAAAAGGATTCTCATGTTATCGGCAAAATGTTTTAAAACTCGATTAGGATTTGTGAGAAGTCTATTTACTGAACACTGTAGGTATTTCTTGTAGACGAATGTATTCTGATTAGTATAATGGATTTGTGTTGATTATATTCTACTCGTCAAGGTTGTAATGTACGAAATTCGCTTGGAATATAAATCAGTCCAGTACCTACACGTATTATTTTATAGGCTCTCAAAACTAACTATACACTCAAAAAATTCAAGGAAAAAAATCTCGTAAATTCACTCACAGCTTAATTTAGATTCAATGACACAGCATTTTGATGAAACACAAAAATTCTGACACGTAGAGTATCCAAATCTTCTGCATATTTGGTGAGGAGGAGGTCCTAGCTACCAGGGCTGTAGGCGTGAGGTGTGAATCATTCAACTAGGAGTACATGCTCGTACATTGTCAAGGCCGTCTCAAGACCTACGCGGCAATCAAAATTTTATGGTGCTACGTAGACGTATTTCTAAATATAGTTAATCATCATGGTGAGCGAGGCCTTTTTAGGTGTTTTATTTAGTCGTCTCTTTAATATTATTGTTTGCGAAATTGGCATGGAAAAATTGAATTAGATTGGACTGCGCTGCCCTAAGTCGGTGGACCTACTTCGATATATTTCAAAGAACTGGCGGCCTTGCATTAATGATAAATAATATTGATGTATGCTTTGAAAATAGATTATAAATATAAGACTTTTTCGCGGCAATTTTTTTTGCCTACCCTGAGAAGAAACACAGAAATAAACTCGAGTGTCTATTAAAGTCTATACAGTAAACATGTCAAACCATAATTATGGGAACTATGCAAATTAGTATCTGAGATGGTCTTTTGAGGAAAGAACCGCACAGAGATTTCTTTATTTTCATTCTTTCTTTCTTTTTGTCAGTATTCGTGTAGCTCAACTCAGCATTTTACATCGAATAGCCATTGAAATGAGTTAGAAAGCACCTTATATGACAAATCCTGTGTGGGTTGGAAATATATGCTTGGCGCCTTGACTTTTTAAGCAAGATAAATTGCCCCACTTAAACCCCACATATGTAACTAGCTAACTCACAAACCGCGCATTCATGATGATTTCCTGCGATAAAGAATCCATATACCGATACAGTAACAGCCCCCCTAGCCAAGTTACAACCGTTTCGTTTCGATTCTCTTTCGTTGATCGCCTCGAGTCGGCCACGCCTCCGATACCTTTGTTTTGACGTCATTTCAACGCTCAGTCACGTGGTCAGAACAAAGTACGCGATCGACGAAAGAGAATCGAAACGAAACGGTTGTAACTTGGCTAGGGGGGCTGACGACAAAAAGCGAGTACATACAAAAATTCAAAGATCACATCATCATTCATGAATGCAAATCAACTGTTCGTTTGCAAATGATTCATAAACTCAACTGCTTTATGCTTACATCCTTTCTGCGAACTCGGAGACTCGAACATCCGTAGCGTTTTGTATGCCTTGAGTCAGGGTTCAGAGGTCGGCATAGCCAAGTAGTGTATCTACCACGCTTGCCACGCTGCGGAAGCAAGGGTCACGGGTTCAAATCGGTTTACGAAAACTATGCCGACGACCGAAGACGGCCGAAATTGAATTAGAAGGCGTTCTGTCACGAATTATGAACTTGATTGCTTGATGTATGAGCAGTTTACCAATTGGTTTTTAATTACATGTGTGTAATTATTCTTCTGGTGCGTTGACCTTAAGAAGATAGCTCATCCAGGCTAAAAGTGGGTTCTCGTAGGAACCTACCTTGACTCTTGGAAGAGCTCTTGGTGTATGATAATGCGTTAAATCTATTTGTCGTAGCCATATCGTAGAATTGGCCATTTAGTGATGTAGTCGACCGTTTCACGTAACGGTTGGCCACTTCAAGAAATGGCCACCTCAAAATTAACCAAACCTCGGTCATGTCAATCATGAAATGCCCAATTCATATATTAAAATAGATGTGTCTGTCTGTAATATCAAAATGACATTATTTTACTGAATGCATAATGAAAGTATGTTGGATATCTATAAAAAAAATATACAAAATATAATATTTTTGAAAATGTCGGTCTGTCTGTCTATAGCTGTCGGTTAATCTCCGAAACGGCTGGACTAATTTTGACGGACTTTCACTGACGGTTAGCTAATCTTATAAGGAGTGACTTAGGTGACTTTTATTTTAGAAAAATAATTAATCATGCTGTTTTGCGAGTCTGAAGCGGATGTGCTAGTAGAAAATATTTTTTTTTATTAATAGATATTTAAATTAAATAAATTGATTTGTAGATAAACCGAAGTCCAGAGAGGCTACACGATCACAATAAAACTCCCGATAAAACAACCATCAGTATAAAACAACAACGTACAATTGGAATTCCGGCTTCACAATACAAAATCAGCTGTTATTAAGTGCCGTTTTACGAAGCAGGAAGAAATGCCTTTTATATTCCATCGAGTCTTTCCGACTCTTTCCTGATATATTAATTAAACGGCCAGCTTACTCTCGATCGGCCCTGACCTCCGACTTCCGTTCCGTTTTACAATCTTCGCCGTTTTCTTTCACTTCAAAAGACTAATTGGTACTGTTAGGAAATGAGTATTTTTTTCTCTCTAATCGTCACTAGAGCCGTGCGGGGTCCGAGTGCTCATCGAGTTGTCCGAGATATTTAAAAACTAGTCGACTCTTCACGTGACCAGGGGCCCTAGTCTGCTATTTTTATAAACTATTCTGCTATTTTTATAACTATTCGTCATTCCAACACGATCCCATTGTCATTTTGCTAAAAGTTCGTAATCTGATAATTCATAATGGTCGATCATTGATTGATCAATGATCTTGTGGAAGAATGACAATATCGAGCTGTCTCGAAACAAATTAAAAACAATGACTGCACAATGACGTTCTAATGGTAGGTCACTGATCAAAGGAACTGTCAAAATTTTGGCAGTTATACGCATACGTCAAATATTTATTTGTCATTATGTACGAGATTACCGTTCTTATGCCATTTATTTCAATGGAGTCATAATGACGCCATTATATTAGTAGATTACCAAACTTATCAAAATCAACAATTATAAAGTCAATGATAGACCATACTGACACTATTGTAATAGCAAACTTTAGGCTCAGAGGGTTGGACTTTTATTTGGCCAACGAATCAGCATTGCCATTCAACGTGGCAGTGGTACTAGCGTCCTGGGCAATTTTCTCATTGACAATGAAGTAGATGAATTTTTTGATGCCCAATGAATTCTTTTTCTCCTAAATACTATTATTTTTTAGCTTGCTTAAGTATTTATTCAATTGTTTATTAGTTTGTAAGTATGTAAATATATAAAATTGCCATAATTATCTTGTAGTTCAACTCAGTCATTTCTATATTTGTCCATTTGTTTTAATCCAGTTAAAAGCGGTTTTCAAGTGAGGCTCAAGACAAGTCTAATGCCTCGTTCGTTCCTTGGTCGTAAGTGGAAAGAATTTTGAAACTATATCAGATTTAAGATCAAACTTCAACATAGTTTTAGTATCTGTTTAGTTTTGTTCTGAAGTTATTAGTCGGATTAGTGCCACGAATGTTTTCGTGTTGTAAACCTGTCTCGGAAAAGGAGTAAGTATAATTATATGATTAAACGAACTTACCTAAAGTGAAGTTCTATCATAATTATACGAAGCTCCTTCTCCGAGACAGTCTCCCAACCCATCCCTACTGAAGTCCTCCCCTAAATAGGGTTGTTTAAGTTAACTAGCTTTAAACGAAATGACATATTCACACAGTGTTGCTCGTCGAGAAAACAATTTTTATTTTTTTTTTAGCTTTGAAATTGTGATGGCGCTGGTACATTACTATTCACCAGTGTAGTGTGTTTGCGACTGGGTAGGTACTTATCTCATTTAGCTCTTTAACCTTTCGAATACCGTAATTAGAGACACAATAGAAAGACAATGAGAAAGCGTTCCCTTGGGGTTTAATGAATTAATCCCCATAGGTGACAAAAGAGCTGACGAGATGGAGTATTTGGTCGTGGATGTGCGACCCTGGCGCAATAAACGCGAGGATTTGTCGGATATATCCGAAGCAGGCGATTAAAATTTTAATAAATTTATTTGTTTATGCAAGCATTTTATTAGCTTCAACATATGAGTTGCATTGTCTAATAAATTATCTTGGTACAAACAAGCTAATTTTAACGAGTTAGCAGTATATTGCATATGGCGCACTTGTATTATTTCATATGTTCGATTCGCTGAATGAACAAGTTTAGTTGTTAAAAGTAATTGATGTCTCTATCTGCTTACTTCCATGGAAAAAGGGCTTAAGAGCTCATGGCTGAGATTAGTTAGCAAAGGGGATGTTTATTTACTATGAATTTAATTATTTCTCATTCATATCCATTTATCGGTTTCCATGACAACTTCAACTATATCTGATGACCCTGGTTACTTATCTCTTTGGTTGACTGTACGTGATGTTTTTTTTTAAGAAGGTCGGAAATCATCTCATGACTTCTCTCGCTCTGGGTCGGAGCGAGAGAGCGTGTCAGAGTTTTCTGACTAAAACCACACCTGTGTTTCTTCAGTTGCCCTTTGCTTTTTAGGACCATTGGTTTCCTTTTCAGTAGTCGGCCCATAATCCCAGTAGGCTTTAACTCTGCAGCTGGGTCCCTATGGTTATGCTGACATCCCTTTGATCCGCGCGTGAAACACTACGCGCCGTCAGCGACCAGCGAGGTTACCATGACGTTGAAAGTAAGATTGTTTCATTCTTATTTCAGTGTGGGTAAGAGACAGAGCTATACAGGTTCCCTAGCGCCATCTTTTACCCACACTGGAAATAAGAATGAAACAATCTTACTTTAAACGTCATGGTACAGGTCTAGGACTCAGTCCGGACGGATACCGGACGGCGACCATTGCTCATCCTCCGCAAGCCTACAGTACTTGAAGTAGTATCTGCTTAAGCTCAAAAACATTGCCATCTGGTTACCTAAATAACAAAGTACAATATAATATTTGAATAATTTTCCTTAATAAGTACCAAAGTCAAGAAGACTACGTAAGATACCAAGCCTTAACATTTACAATCATGTGTTATCCTGCATGATTAGTTTTCTGTGAAACAATTTTAATATACAGCAGTTTGGAATCAAACTCTGAGTCATTGGCTAACCATTCATGCCAACGGGCGCTTAGAATGTGACTCAATATAATAGGTACCACTTGTTCTCAGATACTAATTGATACCAATAATTGAGTTATTTTTAACCGTGATAAGATTGTATGACACATTTTGTTCAGTATTAATTCGTGATCTCTTGATCTCAGTTTCGTTTTAAATGGAACTTTGTTGTTTCTTTAGTCGTACATAGTATTATTATATGATTGAATTTAAATATTATAGTATATTTTACTTTTCTAACTTATTTGTATGTCATACACTGTGTCTAGATCTCTCATCCAACTCTCCTGTTGCTGTTCTGCTGGAAGAAATTTCATTTGAAATAAGCAGTACCTTTGTGGTCTTCTATTTGTACTAAGGGGGTCCTTTTTCACTCGCCTATCTTCAACATCAAGCATGGTATAAAAGCTTGTTACTTCATCTAACGCAATCCAACGCGATGTTTGACGAAAAGACAACGCGAAAAAAGAGAACGTCGGAAAACTCTGTTAGCATTCGGTAATTCCGTGATTTACTCGAATATTTTACGAAACTTGTTCCAGGAAATACGTGGTAAATGTTTTTTTTTTAAACACATAAAAGTTTTTAAAAAAATTGTCGTCATTTAGAATCTTGATTAAATTTGCAAGGCTTCATTGTATACTTTTTTGACATTTTTAATGTTTGAGTATATTATGAAGTGTCAATGTTCACACAAAATAGCAGATTTTCAGAGGTCTTTACTGGATTAATTTTACACAAATTTATAAATTGATTTCTTTAAAAGATATAATATCCACAAGATACTGTGTTTCCAAAATATGTTATGAAAAACGTGTAATAACGTCATAATCGCGTAAGAGCGGTTGTATGAAAAACAGTGAAAATGTATGTCGAGTTGCATCCCCTTAATTGTTCTTTTTATTTTTAAGTATTTGTGTGTACATATAAAAATAAATAGTGTTATAAATAAATAGCATAGGTACGTGGTCATGGTTAACTAATCAGTTTCATAGTTGCATAAATAATGCGGATAATGAATAATGATCACCATTATGTATGCAACAACATCATCATAAGATATATTTTTATTCTTTCCGGGTGGTCCTTCACTATTAAGAATATACTAATAAGGACCTGATGTTTTTTTAGGGTACCGTACCCAAAGGATAAAAACGGGACCCTATTACTAAGACTCCACTGTCCGTCGGTCTGTCACTAGGCTAGATCTCATAAACCGTGCTAGCAAATTTCAACTGCCTAAGTTGAAATTTTCACAGATGATGTAATTCTGTTACCGCTATAAAAACTAATACTAAAACTATACTAAAAATGATACCGATATGTACTTTGTTAGCATCAGAATGTAATTTAGATGTTTCGCGTTATCATATATATATATGATATACCCAGTTTGGACATGATAATAAATTGGAAGTGTGTATACATTACCGATTAGTGATGCTGCAGATCATTGATCGCTTATTTTTTTATTTTATTTTTTTGGCAATAGCCCAGTATATCAACATCGCTGTCTATAAAAGGATCGTGTGCTGTCTGGCAATCATTTTTATATTATGTACCTCTTAATTGCTCGTACATAATATGGGTTTTATATCTATACATCGTGAGAAACGTCGGTGATGGGCTGATGGCATTTCTGTATATTATTTTATGACTATGTTTTATGAGCGTTGCAACGATTTAGCCTGGAGTTTCATTAATTCGAACGTTCCTATGATTATAGTTATAGGTAGTGTAGCTGTCTATAATTGTTACCTGCGACTTGTGAGCTTGCGGTGTTTCTCTTTGGGCTATATGTTTTTATTATGATGAAATTTTCGTTTTGGTCCTGTTTTGGTTTTATTTCGTATAACTACTACGGCTTGCAAGGCTTTTTTTTTGTCAAGTTTAACATCTGCAATGCCTTCAATAAAAACTATTTCTAAATCTTCTCCTGCATCTTTAAAGTTATTCATTTCTTTAACTCCTGTGGCTGATTAGTTTCGTATAACTTCAACAACTTGCAAGACATGCATTTTTTTGTCAACTTTATCTTCTGCAATGCATTCAATAAAAACTATTTCTAAATCTTCTCCTGCATCTTTAAAGTTATTAATTTCTTTAGCTCCTGTGGCTGTTTAGTTTCGTATAACTTCAACGGCTTGCAAGAGGTATTTTTTTGTCAACTTTATCTTCTGCAATGCATTCAATAAAAACCATTTCTAAATCTTGTCTTGCATCTTCCAAGTTATTCATTTCTTTAGCTCCTGTTGCTGTTTACTTTCGTATAACTTCAACGGCTTGCAAGACATGCATTTTTTGTCAAGTTTATCTTCTGCAATGCATTCAATAAAAACCATTTCTAAATCTTCTTTAGCACCTTCAAAGTTATTCATTTCTTTAGCTCCTGTTGCTCTTTATTTTCGTATAACTTCAACGGCTTGCAAGACATGTATTTTTTTTGTCAACTTTATCTTCTGCAGTGCATTCAATAAAAACCATTTCTAAATCTTCTTTAGCACCTCCAAAGTTATTCATTTCTTTAGCTCCTGTTGCTCTTTACTTTCGTATAACTTCAACGGCTTGCAAGACATGCATTTTTTTGTCAACTTCATCTTCTGCAATGCATTCAATAAAAACTATTTCTAAATCTTCTCCTGCAGCTTCAAAGTTATTCAGTTCTTTAGCTCCTCTTACTGTTTGCTTTCCTATGACTTCAACGGCTTGCCACTGCAAGGCAAGATTTTGTTTTGTCAACTTTAAATTTTGCAATGCATTCGAAAAAATCATTCAGCAACATACCATTAGACCATTTCTAAATTTCCTTTTGCATCTTCTAAGTTGCTAATTTCTTTAGCTTTGTCTTTGCTAATATTATTATTTTTTTTATTTATTTCATCTACAGACATGTAACACGACAATATTTTGTCTTAATAAAAAACTAGTGTAAACTAGTTTGCCTCATCGGTGATGATGACCGTCATCACGTTGGAACAAACATGGCTAGTTATATCGTTACGGTACGGTAGCAAGGCGGTGAACTGTGGACACGGTGAAATGAAAAAAATATGGTCGTCTACGAACTGTATGAAAGTGTTAGGGTTCTTCTTAATATTACAAAGTTAATAGAAGATACTACAAAAATTGTAAATGATCTGGAGATCTTAAAAAAAGCGCTGATATTTCATCATATACTTTTTGTGAACTTCAATTTGCTTTAAATTTAACATCTGAGATTTCCTACAACTAAAGATAAGCATAATCAGCCTTATAATTTGTTCCCACTGTTGAGACTCAGGCCTCCTATCTAGGAGAGGAAATGGGTCGTAATCCACTACGCGGGCCCAGTGAGGGTTGGTGGAAGTCAAATGTCTTCGAATTTTTGGATCTATAACATGCAGGTTTTGTTACGATGTTGTGCCTCACAGTTTTGAGAACAATGGTAATGAAATAAATTAGACAATATAAATCGTCTGCCAGGGTTTAACCCACGATGTCTTTTTTTTCCGGTGGTAAAATCATCCATTGACATCCTCCGCTCTTGTAGCCTTCGACCCTGTTGGGCCCCTTCGGTTTGCTGAAATCTCCTTGAGGCGCGAGTGGACGGTTACCGGACGGTCACCTTACGACCCACGACGTCTTATAACTAGCTGTTCTTAAAAAATACTTGCATTATTGTTACCATCAATAATATTATGCTAGGAGTACTTACAGAAATGATACTTTCGTATATGTTAAACTACATGCAACAGGGTTTTTACTCTCATCATACTGAACTCCAAAACGCCGACACTTCATTATCCCTTAATTTGAAATCATGTTTGTTTTTGGTTCCAGATGAGGTTGACGGCGGCCCCTTCATAGCACCCAACGTGAGTAATGTTTTTATTACAATTTGTGTGTTTATTTACCTTTCTGTTCATGTCATCTTCAGTGTTCTCATGTGTATTATCTTTACATAGCTAAACTCCTAAACCAACCAACGAATTTTCATACAGTTTACACTAATAGAAATAGCAATAAACGTGGAAGGTTTAATGCATATAATTTGAGCCCGTGCGAAACCGGGGCGGGTAACAAGTGTTGATGATACAAAAGGAATTGTATTGCAAATTAAGTTAGGTTTTACGTCTATCAACAAATTGCTTTATATAGAGTTGATTGATTAGTTTATTGATCGAGTCGTAGTTTTTATTTGCCACTAAGTACATTTGGTTAGCAATCAAGTTAATACTGTGAATAGTGTGAACTGCTTCATCATCTTCAGTATTTACAATAACGCTAATTATTTTCATTCGTGTGCCAATTACGGGTTCATAAATGGTGTTAAATTCTACTTTTCCTGTTCGTAAATATATATATTTTCGGAGAATTTAAGCAAGGTTTTTGTGCTTGGTTTAAACTTCAAATTGAAGTTTATTTTCGCTTAAAGCGCTGCGAAATGGCTGGCGACAAATTTATATTGGCAATTAAATGACGGTTGTTGATTCATTCACGGTTTTGAACTTGACGCCGCGGCGGTTGTGTGATGTTGCTTTGTTGGTGTTTTTAAACGCTTCTGAGGAATTGGTAAACGTATTTATTTATTACTGTTCCGTGCAATTGTAGCGGTGATCAAAGAATTCAATTTTGAGGAACGGTAAACAGTTGCATCGGGCCTATGATTACAATTATTTCCTATTAAGAAAGTGCTTACAAAACATTTGTTTTTTTTCTTTCTTAAATAGCATAATGGCATTTGGAGGTATGCCGAACAGAGAGTAAAGCCCCACAAACCTCCGTTGAAAAGGGAGGATCCTCCGGCCAGACGGATGTTATGTCTGATGGGCAACTGCCGGGTAGATGATTTCGGGGTGTTCTTTCTATATGTTCTAATCCCGCGATGCAGGATTCGTTTTTATGTGACGCAATAGATGTCGCTACAGGCATAATCAGCCTTATAATGTTCCCACTGCTGGGACTCAGGTCTCCTCTCTATGAGAAGGAATGTGCACGGGCCCAGTGCGGATTAGTCGAATTTTCGATTCTGTGACATACCGATTGCCTCACGATGTTTTTGTTCACCGTTTAGAGAGCACTGGCAATGAAATAAAATTACACTAAATAATGGGCCTGGCTGTGTTCGAACACACGACGGCCAACTCATAAGTCGGAGTCTTTACCAATTGGTTACCACGTTACTAATTTTTTGCTTAATTAATCATGTTTGGAAGTTATTCAGCCATACTTCTATATTGCTAACTTCTTGCTTCCAATAAGTCAACTCCTTGTCAAGTATTGGATAACTCTTCGTGTTTCTCTTGTTATGATCGACTCTAGAGGAGCCCACGAGTGACCCTACACGAATTTGAGCTCGGCTCGTGCTCTCTCACTTTAAGGGCTATATTTCACCGGGACACCATGGTGGCGCGACCAGTTGCGCCGCCATGGTGTCCATAAGCTACGAAACTAGACACCATACAAACACCAGAGTCGCTACACCACACTGAGACAATATCAAAATGGACCCTAAGTGCACGCGTCCGAGCTGGTCGCGCCGCCAAATTAGTTGCGCAACCACACGGACACCAGATGAGTAACTCTCTATAGAGCTGTATACATTTTGTCGGTAGCGGTGACTGATCGCGCCGCCATGGTGTCCCGGTGAAATATAGTCCTTACAGATAGACACTTCTGATCCACAATAAAACATCCTAAACTTTTGAATTCTGCGAACGCGGACATTTTCGTTGTCGTTTCATTTTGCGGTTCTACTCACTGAAACGAAAGCCTTGGGACCGATCTAAATGGTGGGTCCTATTTAGAATAATTAATTATTTTTGTATCGATAATTGTAGTCCAGTATTTCGCAGTAACATCAGCTGTGTCGGGCGAAATGTTTTGTATTACTGAAACGATTGCTCGTAAGATATATTCTTTTGTTTGTATTATACAAAACAATACGTATTCAATTCACTTCTGTATCACACTATCGAATATTTATTACACTTGCTTGTGCGTATATGTTTGTTACTCCCCACGCTAAAATGGTTGAACGAATTTGTATGTTTGCTAAACGGGTATGACATATTGAGACATTCGCGTAGTGGTTGAGAGATTAGGAGCTCCACTGTGTATCGCGGGTTCGATTCCCTCACGGTGCACATATTTGTATGGCCTACAGATTGGTTTTAATATATGTAAGATTACATGTTTATGAACGCACTCACATACAGGAGTAATTGCTAGAGTGGGGTAACGTTTTAAAAAAAATATTTTTAATTCCGTACTGGAATTGGATGGATGTGTGCTGTGACGAGAATATATAAAGTGAGAAATGAATATATTAGGGGAAGTTTGAAAGTGGCGCCAGTGACTGAAAAGTTGAAAGGGAATCGTTTGTCTTGGTATGGTCATGTGAAGAGGAGGGATGAAACGCATGTTACTAAAAGAGTTATGAGTTTACATGTGGATGGATGGAGAGGGAGACCAAAGAAAAGATGGATGGATTGTGTGTAGAGTGATATGAAAGAAAAGGAAGTTAGTGATAGCATGACGAGTGACAGGGCAGAGTGGAAGAAAAAAACGTGTCGACCCCAAATAACACGGGACAAGGGCAGGAAGATGATAAAAATATATTTTTTTTAATTCATGAAATAATTTTCTAAATTTACGCGGGCAAAGCCGCTGGCGTTGCCTAGTTATTCATATCGTTTTCATTGCTACTAACTTTACTCACGTATTTTTCCTGTTACAAACACGTCACCACCGCAAAATTTGGTCAATTTAAGATGCAATTCCTTTTAAGGACTTAAACGACTTACAAAACAGGTTTCTAACGTCCTTATGATCCAGTTCCATTGAAATACTTTTATTTATTGTCGCGTTTTGTTCTGAGATCTTATACTGGTTCTCAAAATCTGTATGATTACCTCAGACCATTGTTATTTAGTAGGTGGGAGTCTAAAGGGTTCTCTACCATTTTATTGCTCGTCTTGATCTCAATTGAACTGCAAATAAACTTAAAGACAGTGTGTGGGTGGAAATAAGGTTTGGTTTCACATGGTGCTATGATAGCAGACAGTTTCTGCCACTGTATGTCTCGTTGGACTGCTGAGTGTGAGGTCTTTGATTCGAATCTCGGGATCCAACCCGAGAGTAAGAAAGTATAAAGAATTTCTCAGTAGCAGCTTCGAGTTTCGAAATGGTGTGATACTCCAATGCTTCGGAAAGCCATTGGTCCTACGCCTGGTCTCTAGCCCGATCGTGTAGGATTGCCGTTCCTTCGGACTTACAGTAAAGGCACAGAGAGTGCACCCATGTTTGCACCCACACTTGTGCATTATCAGATGTTCCGCGTCTTCCAGAAACGCTGAAGGTACATATTACTGTTTTGTGTAGTGTCGTGTCGCCTTCTGGTGCAGTTGATTTGGCTACAAAACTCGTTGTAATATGATATAGACCTAAACAGATTCGATTGCTTGATGTAACCCTCTAGTGATGTGAATGTGTAGCTAACTTGAACTCGTTTCATAAGGTCCTTGTTTTTTTTTAATGGATGCGTAATCATCAAACCAACTCCACCCGGTAAAGCGAGGGAATTTCAGACTAACTAAAAACCACTTGAGTTCCTTCAGTAGCTCAGGGCTGCGGAAATTGATGAAGTCCCACGGTGTGAGTAGCAGCGGATGCCTGCTAGGGCCACGGGAATTTCTGAAAAGGAAACCCGTGGTCCTAGAACGCAAAGGGAAACTAAAAAGGACACGGATGGAAAGGAGCCTTCTCGCTCCGCCCTAGAGTAAGATAAGTCTTTGGATGAAATTCACTTAAAAAAAAACAGTGTGAGTAGCTGCACTACACGAACCGAGCTAGGTCGCATGCTTGCTTGCACTGTGTAACCTAGCCTTTATAACAACGAATACTTAGAGGACAAAACGAGAGGTTTATCACCGCCCCAATTGTACATATATTCGATCTTTGTAACTGATCTGAGAGTCTGGGAAGAACGGTATGTATTTGTGAATCGTTTTGCTGCTGGCTTAAGGCGACATTAAAAGCCTGTGACCTTGAACGAGCGAAAGAGGAGCTAGCGTCAGTCCCCGCGCACCTAGATTTTTCGAGTAATAATAATATGTCCTTAATTTAAAAAACACAATATGAATAAAAACTGTATATCAAAAGATTGTTAATTTAATTCTTTTAGTTTGTGAAAGTTTTTGAAAGAAGAAAAGATGGATGGAATGTGTGAACAGTGATATGAAAGAAAAGCAAGTTAGTGATAGCATGACGGTTGTCAAGATAGAATGGAAGAAAAAAACGTGTTTAGCCGACTCCAAATAAGATGGGACAAGGGCAGGAAGATGATGATGAGTTTATTAAAGTTTTATAAAAATACACCGTATAGATTTTGACTGATCTTCGCTTTTTTGTCTGTGTTAGACATAACTTTGAAAATAAATCACACCAAGTCCAATGAAAAAAAAAAAAAAAATCGTAAGTATATAAAATTATTAGGTAAACAGTTTAGTTTAACATTTTTTTTTTAAACATACGGACTATCCATTTAGACGTAATTTTGGATTTAAAATCATCAAAAATCATATATCTGCCCCTTAAAGGCTTATTCAATGGGTTATAAAGTGTGAATCTTCATTACTCTTGCAGCAGATAAATTAGACATTTGATACCTGTAAACGTTTATTTCTATTTTATTGACACATCGTCACGGCTGCGTTTCTCTGCCTAACGGGTGACACTAATGGCCAGTTATCTCTGTACTGTTAGGTATTTATTTATTTTAACTTTATGTACAGTAGTGGTACATGGGCGGCCTTAATGCTTCATGGCATTCTCTACCAGTCAACCTTTGGGTTCAAAAATATTACACTGTGGTAGTTGTGCGCAATAAATAATTAAGTATCACTAAGATTAGGGAATTAGAGGATTAGGATTTATTAGTTTGAAGTAGGTACTTTAAATTAAATATTTTGAATTTAATAATAATGAGAGGGAGGGCTTTTTAATGTCAAAGGGAAGCACATTCCAGAGTTTGATCGTAGAGACAGTGTAGGAACTAGACATAAACCCAGTGCAGTGAGAAATAATATGAAATAAAATAAGTTTTATAAAATAAAAAGTAATAGTAAAAGTAATGAGTTTTAATAAGGTTGACTGGTAGAAAATGCCTAAGGCATTAAGTCCGCCGCTGTACGTTTGTGCATAAAGTATTTAATAAATAAATAAATAAGTTTTTGTCTGATCGTAGATTTAGACTTCGATAATTATTATTGGCTATGATGTCCATAATATATATTTATGTTCTGCTGAAAAATATTAAGGCCGATGAAAGAGCCCATAAAAAGAAATGCCATCAAAAACATAACTTGTAAAAAAACCAAGGCTATAACTATAACTCAGTTCTTCTTCCTAAAAAAGTTGTGGGATCCATGTAATACCAAGTCAGTTAATTTATTCAGTGCTTACTTAAGGGACCTCGATGACCTAGATTGCCTTTGCAATTCGACTAAACAATCTAATTTAATATAATACGTATTACTTGTAATATACATACGCGCGATTGCCAAATCAATTTAGGTCATCAAGGTTCCTTATGTAAGGACTCAATTTATATATATTGGTATATATTTTATTATTGATAGGCTCGCGTTTGACCACTATGCAGTTGGTGTATCTAGAAAACTGTACCGAAATTGCAAAATGTTTTAGATTTTTTTTTTTTGGAGAATGGTTACATCAAATAACTTCTCCGCGTCTGGGTGATGGAATAAAAACTTCAGACTCTTAGTGACTAAAATCCAACCGTATCTAGGGCAACTGAAAGACGGTAAAAACCTGATATGCTTTCTCGCACCACCCTCCCACGAAAAGTCATTGGATGATTTCCCACCTCAAAAAAAAATATTCAAATTGAGTTTTCGTCACTCGCTGTCGCTTAAAGAATATCACTATACTTATAAAACACTCAACACTTTAGTGACCAATCTGTGACCGATTCCACAATTTCTCACCAATCTCCCTTTTATAATTTACATGTAAACTCGTCATGGAATCCTCAGAAATCCCTCCTCATGATTGGTTTATCTCAAAGTCGGAGCTCGTACCGATAACCCTGGTTTCCTCGAAGGGCGACCCTCGATAACTGCCGATAAGCATGTGAATAGATAGCGACATTTGGTGAATGAATCCTAATAAACCGACAGACCAGACGATGTCACTTCATAAATATGTATCTGCCGTCTGTACCGTTTTGTATCGTTCGTTGGGATTTTTTCGACGATTTCTGTTGATGGCTTTACGAGATTTGTCCGTGTAAAGGTGAGTAGGGATCGAAGGTCTGTGATTTGTTACAGACAGAGATTTTTTTGTGTGTGAGAGTGAAAAGGTTTAATTAGTAAAATAAATAAAAATCATTTAAGTATATTATTATTTCTTTTAGGAAGTTAGTGATAGTATGACGGTTGACAGGATAGAATGGAAGAAAAAAACGTGTTACACCGACCCCAAATAAGATGGGACAAGGGCAGGAAGATGATGATGATTATTACGTTTATTCATTATTTTAAAAATATATATTATATTTCAATAAAAAAAAATAAAAAAACATTTAAAAATATAAAAAATTGTGTCCCACCGGTATCGGGAATAGGGTCCAAGCTACCGGCGGT
This sequence comes from Mythimna vitellina, assembly GCA_949316375.1. Lineage (NCBI taxonomy): Eukaryota > Metazoa > Arthropoda > Insecta > Lepidoptera > Noctuidae > Mythimna > Mythimna vitellina. The sequence continues at coordinate 20,676,724 of OX438701.1, read as the reverse complement.
CAGGGCTCCAGAGAAAGGAACCAGTTATTATTGTTATTATTTATTTATCTTTATCCCAAAAAGGTAAGTAACTTATAAGATAAGCCCCACCAAACCGTTGCAATGGTTTGACTGTGCGGTCGGTGAGTCTCAAGACATATTTAAATGTACTTAAAACATTTCTAAATAATATAATTTTAATTTGCGTCTAAATCTATTTGTGTTTGTTTCACTCCTTATGTCTGCCGGCAGACTGTTCAAAAGGTAAATATATAATAGCAGGTATAACTAAATTTCTTTATATCAGAACCTTACACTTGAGATATTCATCATAAGATAAGTCTAGGCTATACTCAAGATGATGTAATTCTATGGTTGTTACTATCACAATACCCCTCAATCTGACCCATTAGAAATCAAAGGTTAACAGTATGTTACATATGTGTATAAATAATTATCCTCTACAACAACGGGATCTCTTGCGGTTCTAATGCGCGGTATGCGAGTGGCGTCCGATATGAGAGTTAGCAACATTGTAACAAGAGTTAGAGGTCGCTGTAAGTTAAAGGTCGCTGTAATGTACTTGTAATATGTTAGATCGTCAGTTAAACATGCCTTTTCTCCCTTTTAGAGCTCATGAATTTAGGGGGACAAGTTACAGCGGGACAGTTATGATTACTGTTTACATTTATTCCTTAACTTTTTTTTTATTGGGTGGGAAAATCATCCTATATCTACACCCTATAAGGAACCTACCTGCTAAATTTTAAGTTTGTAGGTGTTTTAGTTTCTGAGATTTCGTGACTAATCAGTGAGTGTTTTTTCGCTTTTATATATAGATTTCAAGCCATATTTTTAGACTTACAATCTACCCCAATAACTAACTTTACGACCCTCAGTAAAGAGAAAATACTGCGCGAGGGAGGAGGGAAAATAATTGACAAGATATTGCATTAGAAAAATACATGAAAAAAATAGCCCGGAAAAACGCCAAACTTAAGTGGCAGTAGGCAGGACATATTGACGCAGAAGTGATGTTCGATGGGGCCGAATAGTTCCGAATAAGGCGGATCTGGTGATGGTCCAAGAACCCTATGAATGTGAGACTCAGGGGAAGCTTACCTCCAACAATTGACGTCTTTGAACGATGATGATGATGACGTTGATGAATATGTGGGCTGTCAAGTCATCTTCAATTAAACTAAGTATTCCCACTGCAATGTTGACAGACCGTACTTTCAAGTTTGTCATCAAGCAGCTGATCACATATTCCCCCCTTGTCGCTGCCTACAGTGCTGACGTCATTTTGTTATCAATTTAAGTATAACTTTCAATCCAATTCACTTGAAACTCATCATCCACCTGATGTAGTAGCCGCATCCCGTATTCCCACCTTTTTTATCAATCATAATATCACTTCCTCGGTTACTATAACAGCCGCGTCATCCGTTTTTTCAACCTGACCCTTCTGTCGCTTGATCCCAAATAAATTAAAAAGTCGTCAAAGTACTCCAGTTTTTGTTTACAAGCCTCGTAATGATATAACCGGGTGATAGATTTTTTTTATAATTTTCTTTTTTTTTTTCTAAACAACTTGGAGCCAGTCGTTTTGTCTCGACAGATTGCGTTGCGTGATTGTAATTAGGGATGATTAGCTCCAAATGGGCGGTCGTTAAAGCAATGATAAATACATTAACTGTTGGTTAATATTGTTTTAGAAATAAGTAGGGAGTTGATTAAGTTTAGATTTATTTATAACTAGCTGTTGCTAGCGGTTTTGTCTGCTTGAAAGTGGAAAATTGTCCCAAGGGAACATTGTATAAGCATGAATAGACCCTATATGCCATTTCAGGTGTATATCTGTGCTAAATTTCATTAAAATCCGTTCGTGCGTAAAGAAGTAACAAACATACACACAAACTTTCGCTTTCATAATGTTAGTGTGATATTTTTTCTTATACTTCATGAGCCATTCTTTAAGAGCTCCTGGAATTAAATTTGTCCTTAAGAACCCCTCCTTTTCCACTCACCTATCGTCAACATCGAGCATGGTTTACAAGCTTGTTGCTTCATCTAACGCAATCCAACGCGATGTTTGATGAAGAGGCAATGCAAAAAAAGAGAGATAACCTTGAAAACTCTGTTGGCATTCGGTAATTCCGTGATTTACTCGAATATTTCACAAAACTTGTTCCAGGAATTACGTGATTTTTTAAACCCTTAAAAATCAAAGAAAAGATTCTGAATCTCGATCTCGAATCTCGATTAAATGTGCAAGGCATTGATGTATTTTTCACGTAAAATAGCAGATTTTCAGAGGTCTTTTCTCTTTACTTGGCTAGTTTTACACAAATTTATGTTTTTATTTCTATAGAAGCCTAGATAATATCCACAAGATAGCTGTGTATCCAAAATATCTAGAGAAAGATGTTTACCTAATAACATAATCATAATCTATGACCAGTTGTGTAAAAATGTACTTCGAAAATAACTTGAAAAGAAAAAAAAATCGACCAGCTATTCAAAATCATTTTTGATTGCATTTTTCGTTAAAATGTTCCCAAATGTTTTTTTTTTCAAACTGTTTGAAATATTGTAGGCAGGTTTTTTGTCCTGTTGAAGTACAAACTGGTAATAATAGCATACCTATCGCCTATTTAGTTTTATATTTGGTGTTCATGGAATTGTGAATCATCGTGATAAGTACGTATGTTTAGCCAGTCCGCAGCTGATGTATAATTGGATTGCGGTAGCGATAAAGGGCATGACCTATGACTGGACAATTCCTGGGAGACCTGCTCAAAATTGGGCAACATGCTGAAATAATATTTTCATCTGTATAGCTATAATAAAAGGCAAATTACTCACACTTGATTAAAAACAATAATTAATATTTATTTACGATAAACATATTTGAAAAATAAATATCATTTAACAAACACAAACTTTCGGGTTTGTAATATTAGCGTGATGTAATTTTTTTTTTGTTTCGTGATGAAAAAATGTACGCTATTAATTTTTTATCCATTGCCATGGATAAGCATGACTCTAAATAAATACTACTGAGCCTCCAAATAATCTTGTTTAGTATAAATCCTTAGTGATAAAGACTTCATCTACCTCGATTCGTGATCGAGCCCCAAGATAAGCTAGACATTGGAACCCAATAAAAACTGTAGTATCTTTATCAAAATAATACAGTTGTAGCATTTTTGAGTGAGTCATATTGTAAGCCAGCCGAAAATCCAAGTCATAAACAGGCTGTGACGTCACAGTTTGTGGAAATTGGCTACTAAATAAATTGTGCTAATGTTAGTCACCTAAAGAAAACCCAAGTTTTGTTGTTTACTAACTTTTACCTACGAATTCGTTCGCGTGAATGTCGGTTATAGCTGACGCGAAGTCGAAGTCGAAGCCGAAGTTCACGCTTACTTCGCACCAAATTTCATGAATGTAGAAACTATATCGTAAAAGCGTAGATATAAAGATAGACAGAGTTACTTACAGATGTATTAGTATGGCGACACTTGGGGTTGGTCTATGGCCAACAGTGGACGTCTTTCGGTTGAAATTATGATGTTGAGTATGGATGAATATCACTTGCATAGAGAATGATTAACTTAATGTATAAAACCGGGCAAGTGCGGGTCGGACTCGCACGTTGAGAGTTTCATACAAACTTCTGCCTGCTGCGGTCTTTCCGTCCAACTATAATATGGGTGTCTTCAAAGCTAGAGTGAATAGGCTCTTAATAAACTAGTGCGCCTGACCATCAATGATTGCATCTCCGCTTACCATCAGGTGGGATTGCAGTCAAGCACTGGTTTATATCAATTAAAAAAAAAAAAAAAAACTTACCTACGAAAAAACAGTTCAGATTTTTCCGAATCCTGGCAATTTTTTATGAATTTCTTTGTATATATTTGGTTGGTTACCCATTTACCCCCATCTTTTTCTTTGTTAATTTACATAGCAGAATAGCGTTTGCTGGGTCAGCAAGTATTGCAATAAAAACAAAACAAAACAGATCCTTTCATATCAATAAAACCACTCTGATCCGTTCATAAATTGATCCTGCCATTAAAGTTTCAATAAGTTCAACGATCAGTCTTAAACAATAACCCTCCACTACTCTTGTTCGTAATAATTATTTCTTTTTATGCCATAAAACCACATGGCCATTTCCACTGTCGAAGATTACACTTGCGGCCTGACATTTACTTTTAGTCTTTTAGAATTCATTTTTTTCCAATTATAGTTAATATTTTACGGGATATTGTGACCTTAACCCGCGCGATGCCACGTTATTATCTTGCTATAGAGTTTATTATGACATTTACAACGAGAAACCAACAAATAGGTACCTTTTTATTAGGGTTCAAAAAGGACCCTGTTACTAAAACTCCACTCCGTCTGTCTGTCACTAGGCTGTATCTCATGAACCATGATAGCTAAACAGTTGAGATTTTCCTAAATGATGTAATATTATTGCCGCTATAACAACAAATACTATAAACAATAAAATAGAGTTGTGTACATAAATGGTACGGAACCCTTCGTGCGCGAGTCCGACTCGCACTTGGCCGAGTTTTTTTTATTCTTGTTTTTCGTTATCGAAATATTGATTAAAGGATATTCGATGAAAGGAAATTGTTTATCGTATTCTTGGGTCATCAGAAGTGGGACATGAATGCATTCTTTTATTTATTGTTGTTCGTTTTTTGTCTTATGGAGCAGATGTTGTCTGTCGAGCACAAAGGATTAAGAAATATCGGAGCAGGTTGACTTTTACTTTAGTTTCTGATGCTATCGCAGTTTGGACAATTATTTATCGCAGTAGCGTAGAAGAATTATGAACGTTAAACTTAAATGGCAGAAAAACTTTCCAAATGCAGATCGAGATATCGTCTATGCGAAACTAGAGGCGCTTTTTGCAGACTGCAAATAAGAAACAAATCCTAACTATCCTTATGAAGACGAGAACTGCCCCTCTGGAACCTTGGGCCTTTACCATGACGTGTTTGAAGATCAATCATACAAGCAAGAAAGAAGGATGGAGCTATACACCCTGTATAGCTCCATCCCTTTAACAAGGATCGCGTTAAGAGTTCGTGGTAAGGGCTCTACTCTTAATCACACTCCTACTCAAGGTTCCTTTACTCTACTGCCCGTCCTGCAAAAATGATAAAGGTCCCTTGAAATAGAGCCTCCATTACATTCCTACAGAGGCTCGTATCGCGTCTGTCGTGTGATATATGGTTATACTCGTCTGCGTGTGCGCAAGGTCGGCGCGGCATCTGCTGTACCGGCCCGACCGGACGCCGGCTGTGCCACGCACGAGACGTTTACATGACGGTCACAATCATTTGGTTAAAATAATCATAAGTAGAGGTACCAACATTATGCAACGAATGTTTTTAATTTTTCTTGAAACCAGAAGGTTTATGTCTCCTTTATGGTATCAGCTGTCCTGTGTAGGTCAATAACTCAGTAACATCTTCCATTAACCAGTAAGTACTTCAGGAAAAACTGGTTGAGTTACACCCCTCGAATTAGGTTTTTTTGCATTGCACTCTCAATTCAAAGAAATCCAGTAGCTTTTGCTAAGATAAGTTTGACAATAGATTCCTAAAGAACCGGAATTCAGAAGTAGGAAGTGTCAATGACTCCTCTACAATACAACGGAGTGCATATCCATGTCAAATACTTGCCACTCAACCCATAAGTACTTCACTACCTGTGGTTTCACTTCTATCTTATTTGTTACAAGAGGTACGCCACATTATCTATCTACATTCTACAATAACTGGTTGCCAAGGCACTAGCTGCTCATTGCGGCAATGCCCATCAATCAAAGTTATCACCCAGCGAGCCATGTTTGTGCAAATATCTCAACCGGCGCAGTCAGCCAGAGACTAATGAGCCGTCATAGATAATAAACGAATGATCCCTGGATTTCATGCCCACTCATCGCAGGATTCTAGGCCAGCTTTCCTTACGTCATAGAGTGAGTAAGGAAGTTGTACATATATCTGAAAGGCGATACGTACTCGTTTGTGTGGTGAAGCCAATAAATTCCGCGTCATATAAGACGCAGCTTAGCGCGCGCGCGGCGACGCTGCGTGCGAACCGGGTCACCGAGGGCTGTGACTCACAGCTAGTCCCCAGTCTCTACCTTGTGCTGCAGGGGTGATTGCTCTCTCAGCCGCCCAGTCGCCCAGTTGCTGCACACCATCCGACACTTTTGTACCACAACTATGCAAAAAATACACGCACAATGCAAGTGCGCTAAATCAACATTCATTGTGCAAATTACAGGAACCAAGAACCGACGTCCAAAGCCAAAGAGAAATTCTAGAAATCCGTCCCATCCAAACAATAATTCATACATTTGCCATCCCTGGGTGTCGCTATTGAATGCAGCTGCATTATTCGAGAGATATGAAAACAAAATCGCGTCCTCACAGTCGGATGGACGCATTGATCGCTGAACAAGTTCGAACATGCTTTTGTGAATGTAGAAAGGCGCGATTTTCTCCGGAGCATATCGGTAAAACGCAACGTTTATGCTTGGGCCCATAAATCAGAAGTTTGCTATTGACGGAGTCACCGCAGGTGTCCGCGCAGTATCATCTCGTCGAGACTGCATTGTGAGCGTGGCGCGATTGTTCCATTTCATTCACCTGCGATTTGTCCAGGCCTTATTAGTCAGTCTATCGCGACCGTCCCTTGTGTCCTGTACTCGTCGCCGCATCATCTCAAACGGTTGCGCCTTCGACAGAACAATTTAGTTTCTGTCATTTTCGTGATAAGATCGAGTCTCGCGTGTCACGGTGGCAGCGTTAGACCGGATGGGAAGCCGAGATGCTGTAATTTGGCCGCGCAATAATAATCGCAGCCGTTCGTAATTGCGACGACATCCGTTGTACGAGATGTACATACATGTGCACTCCGTGTGAAAGTTCGAAAGGGCCACTCGTTGCCGGACCGAGTTCTGTTATCAGAACCAGTTTTACGCATTTTAGATATATCGGCTTTCTTTACCGCTCGACACTCCAGATAACTCGTGCACGCGAGAATTTTATTACTTTTAAATTGACCAGAACTTTTTGTATGTTCATGTTCGTTTACTTAATAAGGGATTAGGCGTCGTTTCACACCTAATACGGTCGTTGATAAAAAAAAAAAACAATGTGTCACGATAACAATGGAGGGCCTACCACAACGTACGGTTGATTTGGTCCGAATCCGACCGGGCCGATTAATGCTTTTGTCGCTTTTTAGGAGCGGAAGTTCCATTGTAGCGGCTGTCGTGTGGTCACTGACGGATTTGATTTGTCTGCTTGTTTTGACAATCGCTGTTAGATACACGCTATTCTCTCCATTGCGTTACTGCTAGCTCCGGAGCGAGAGCAATGAAGATTCCACTAACGTGATCACGAAAGAGTCCGAAACTCTTCGGATCTTTCTTTCCGAAACTGCGCAAACTCAGGTAGAAATGTGGAAGTATTTTTATCACAAAAAATCAATTGTAAACGAAGCTCGATTCGATAAGATCTGTTTCCGACTGTCGACGCTCTTCCACAGATAAATGTAACATGGGGTTTAATTTTGTAATGTTTTCGATAAAAAATATTTTACTTTCATGCGTTGTGGGCGTGGGACCCAGGGATCGATTAAAAAAAAAACCGGATATCCTGAGTGTTAGTATTAATGTATACTTTACGTATAATGTTATGGAAATAATACCCTTTATCCTTTTAATTCAATGGGATTAAAAGATACTGTATAATTTGTACAATCTAGCTTTTTTATTCAGTGCCACCCCTCTTTATGATTCTCAGTTTTCGTTTTATTGAATTCTAAAGGGTAGATATTTTTTTCTATTATTCTGTATGAATATCTTTGGAAACAGGTATCGGAAGTAAGATAGACGCTTATATTTTTTTATTAAAAAATGTTTTCGTAAATAATAACTGTTGGCAGTGTGCATTTAAGGGTAGAGAGTCGTGTTGGCCCAGTCTTTAAGGCACCTCTCGTCCATGAAGATACGGGTTTGGAATCAGGCAAAGTACTAATGTGAACTTTTTCAATTCATATATACTTTTCTAAGTTAACCTAGGACGTTACTAACACCCTATGCCTCGAAAAATCAAGTAAAGTTTGTCCAAGTTTTCATTCGTACCTACATCTTTGGCAGTCGTTACAGGTAGTTAGATGCCCGAACATCTGATCATCAGTCTATCCAAGGAGTATCGTGTTGCCCAGTAACTGGGTTGTGGAGGTCTGATAGGCAATTGCTCCATTATCACACGTGTATTCAACCGCATCCAGTTAGATTGGAAACCGACCCCAAGCTAGTAGGGAAAAAGGTTAAGGAGACGAGTGTACATTTATGGGTAAAAAGTTTAAAAAACTCGCGAGTTTTTTTTTACACTTAATTGATTTTAGCACGCACTTACGTTGGGTATTAAACGTTTTTGTTTAACAAGAACGAAACCACCGACCTATCAACACGAATATTGATCTCAGAGCCATCACATTCAATGGAACACACATCACACTCAATGGAAAACTACCACACATTCATCAACACCAAATCAATTGTCATAATCCGTTACTCCACAAACATGATTTAGACGGAACCCTGCTTTGGTTTCTATCAAAGAGCATCCAAAAAAAACTAAAACCTTCATAAGACTATAAAAAACTATTAAGTAACTATACATCTATCTATGTCTGCCTTAGATGAAAGATTCAATCACGATGAGAGACGGTTCGTGGAAGCCAGGCTTTTTTTTCGCTAAAGTTCAATAGTTTTTGGGGTTCCGTATGGCTTGTACTGAAACGGATATTTCAATTTATTTATTCATGAACAATTCATATTGTTTCTGAAATTACATAAGATTACATGAGTAAAATAAAATTTAATGTCATTACAGTTACTACTTACACTAACATTACTCAGATTCACATTAATTAAATATTATATATATTATTGGGTGACTTTCGTAAGCTCAATACGTATCTTGAAGATTTTTTCTTTTGATTAAGTTAATTTAATTCAATTATTTATAGCTGTTAACTACATCTACATGAATTACCGACTTTTGATAACAACATCTTCCTAATAAAGTCATACGATTAATAGGTCACATAAATTTTTTTACAAGCGTTACTTACATACCTCTAATCTTTATTAGCAGCCCGCAGATACATTTTCTTTTTCCCTAATTAACGTCTCTCTTATTTTAATCCGAAACAAAGTTCCAATTAAATTCTGAGCATACCAATAATTCTTTTGTACGACTTTGTGAATGTCGTTGAATATTCATTCGGTGATTACGGAACCCGTTGTGTTCTCGGTTTCTGTCTTGCTCTATTTTTTCTTAGCCACCATCAAATCACTCGGGAGTCGTGAGCTGAGTTTTTTCAACGAGACCCGTTAGTGACCTGCACACTACCCTCCTTCATCACGGATCACTACAAACATGAACAGTTCATACTACATCTATCCTTTATAAGGAAACATCTTCGAATTAACACCTACAAACTCAGCGATGAATGCTGAACCTTACATCATTTCATATCTCCGTTTTGCTCGCTACATTTTCTGGTACCTTTATACTTTTATGAATGTATAAAGTGCCAAGTGAATTTTTTTAGTCTCGACGAGATTTATTTGAGTTTTTTCGGACCACCTCGCAGATGACAGTTTGATGATTAAGGGTGCCGCAGACGAGCATGTGTTGGAAATTGGGGTAGTATGTCGTGGGAATGACTTTTTTTTCACCACTTTTACAAGTAATTTCTTAATGAAGATTGTGCTGGAGAGATGTTTCTGTTTTCTATTAATTAACAAGAATATTAGGCATAAGAATATTAGGCGTTAAGTCCTCCTCTGTACTTTGTGTGGATAAATAAATAAACATTTAACAAAAAGATGCGTCAACGCTGGCCGAAAAATGGCCTCCGCAAATACGACCGTGTGTCTGGAGTTTCGGACCAGATTGAAGTGGTTGCCGATTCGGCGTCGCCTCGGCGTGATACCCATATCCTATTTCTGCTCTACACTATCCATCACAATCCTAATTCTCCACAATACCTTCGTGAACGCTTTCGTGGTAGGGCCTCTAGAGTCAATCAATTAGCAAGATATGTAGTAGACTTAATGGGGTTTATAATACATAGTACTTATATAAAAAAAGATTATATATAAGTCACTAATTTCAAAGACTGCGAGCGGGGAGGTAAAAGTCCTTGCTCGATTCTTAATTTAATTTCACCTTTTAATATTAACCCTGTATAACCAGCTCAATTTTATGTAATTTCAGTAATCAAGGCCTTTTGAATCCGGTTTCAGGCAATCAAAAGGTGTCAGTAAGATAATCGAGAAGTATTTATGAAATAAGAGAAAATATCATCAGGGATGTAGACCACTCGAGAAATCAATGTCAAACTAAATAAAAACTCCATGTTTAAGATCAAAACATGGAGTTTATAAAATTATTCCATTGCCTCCAAAGTGACTTTCAATTCAATTCTTTACACAACATGCTTTTTCCTTTTTAAGTGTAGAATTAACGCGATCATAATATTTGCAGTTCAATAAAGATTTTACGTTTTTTTGTTACGATTTACGTTAAATATGTCGAAGAAGTTTACGATAACTGTTGAATGGCAGTTTATATTGTTCGTAAAGTAGTAGTTAATGACTTGGTCACTTGTCGAATGTATGATATTGGTCATAATTTTTGAGTGTTTTTTTTTTGTCAATCTTGAGGTGAAATCGTTCGCACGTGGTTACGTTTTTTTTTTTACTAAATTATTTTTATTTATGTAAGTGTTTTTTAAAACCAAATTATGTTGACACCAATTTCCACACAATTTAATCGAAAAAAATGAGATGTTGTTGTTGAAAAAGGTAAAATTTTAAGTCAATTGGTTTTACTAAACTGTTTTCTCTATTAAAAACCGGCCAAGTGCGAGTCGGACTCGCTTACGAAAGGTTCCGTATACCATCATTTATAAAACTTTTTTTTACAGAATTTATTTTATTTTGTTTTTAGTATTTGTTGTCATAGGGGCAACAGATATACATCATCTGTGAAAATTTCAACTGTCTAGCTATCACGGTTCATAAGATATAGCCTAGTGACAGACAGACGGACAGTGGAATCTTAGTGATAGGGTCCTGTTTTTAACCTTCGGGTATAAAAAATATATATTTATTAATAGGGTCGCATTTGAACACTATCCTTTATTTTAAAACAGTTTGATCATCAACTCATGTGTTGTGGTTTTATCAACAACTACCGTCTAAATATAAAGTATAAATCATTTTGATTACAACTCCCACTAAAATACAATCTCCCATGTCATTGACCTTCAATTCCCTTCGTTCATAAACTAAACATACAGTTCAACTCAAACCCATTATTATTAGTATTTGTTATATGAATAAATAACTACGAATGTGAACGACCAATGTAAACTAACAAGTAAATAACGTGATATTAATTAAGGATTGGTCCTTCACGCCCTTAAAATAAACATGGTGGACAAAATTTACTTATTATGTGTATATGTTACTGTAAAAGCGTGAACTATGGTAAATCGGTAGATTTACCGCCCTAAGTCATAAGTCATTTATTTCTTAACAATATGTAACATTGAGTAGAAAATAAAATTGAGTAGAAAAAAACAATAAAAATAACTGTTAAATAACAAAAAAAAAGTGCAACGAAATTTTAATAATTAACAATACTTGTGAATAAATTATATAATAAAAATAATCAGTGATAAAAGTCTGTCTTCCGTTGTCCAATAATTATAAATGTTATAATCTGAATAGTTTGTTTGTTATAATCGGTAAATTCGGACTTTAACTAATACTCACTCTGTATATCTTAGGTATTACCGCAGACTTTTCAAGAGACTCGGTAAATGTTGGAAAATTGTGGTGTCTATGACGCTTAAGAATACTAAACGCTTTTTTATGTAGTAAGTCTTCAAATGACTTTTCGCGCTTTTTGGGAGCGCTGGAGCGGGAAGGAGTGTCAGACTTTTACTAACCGAAACCACACCCATGTTTATTTTTTTATTAAAACTTTATGCACTAGTAAGAAATACTGTACAAAGGCGGACTTAGGCATTTTCTACCAGTCGACCTTAGGGTGGTACAGAAATATAAAATCTAGACTAGGGGTTTCCCTTTTAAGTCATCCCATGGTCTCAGTAGGCTTCGGACCTGCTGGGCCCCTACGAAGAACAAGGTTTTCTTAGGGGGCTCTCTGACGGTCACGGTAAATATTTCAAACAATCTGTAGCCCTAGCAGGCATCAGTAAGTAAGCCAAGTAATTCTAAGCTTTTACTAAAGTTCGAACTTTTACGCTAACATTTAAAAAAAGCATATTATAATAATGTCCACAACACATATTATTCCAATCATGGCTCCGTGACGTTCGCTGTTGGTGTCGGTTAAGTAGGTATTATGTGTTTGTGCTTATTGTTAGTGATGGAAAAGGGATATAGCAATTAAAAGAGTTGAAGCCGTGACGCGGTGTGATGGTAGCGATTGGTGTGTAGTTAATGGAATTGTATGGCGATTATCTTGAGATTTTTTGCACTGTTTTGATGTGGATAAAGATCGTGACTAAAGTAGATAATAACACACAGGTTGATCTTCGTAGGGGCCCAGCAGGTCCGAAGACTACTGGGGCCATGGGTTGACTTCCGTTAAGGAAATCCGTAGTCCTGGAACACAAGACAAAATAGAAACAAACAGCTTAAAAAAATGGGGTCGGTCTGCGGATGGGTGACCATCTTAACATACCGAGATTCCTTAGTTCCGGCTGGAAGATCTTTGACGGTCGCTACGGATGGTCAGAAGCCAAAAATCTGGCACCAGTCTTGCCAAGAGGTATCATGTTATCCGATTTCTGGATTATGGAGCTCAGATAGACAGTCGGTGCATGTAAAATACTTAGCTGCATCCACCCCAAGTGTTGATGATGGGTAGCTCAACGTGCGACCATCCGGTAACCGTCCGGACTGAGCCCAAGTCGTCGACAGCGCGTACTCCTCAAGGAGATTTCAGCAAACCGTAGCGGCCCAGCAGGGTCGTAGCCTACTGGGGCCAAGGGTCTGCTTCTGAAAGGAAGACTCGGCCCTGGTACGAAAAGCAGGAAAGGAACAGGAGTGAGTTTTTGGTCAATAAAGGTCTGACACTATCTCCCGCTCCGCCCAAGAGCAGGAGAGGTCATTGGATGATTTCTAACAGAAAAAAAAATAACCCCAAGTATTGATACAAGAGCAGGAGAATGATTACGACGACAGGGTAGGCGTAATGGTTGAGCGATTAACCGCTGCGCTGACTGTCGTGGGTTCGATTTCACCACAAACCAAATATTTGTGTGGCAAAGTTTTTGAACCGATACAGGAGTAATTTCCTAGTGTAGGGTAACGAACCAAACGCTCTAAGCGCTCTCTAGAATCGGTCCACACTACACGAATTTGCGCTCAGATCGGCTTCTCTATCAAAGACCCACCTTAAAAATTACCTGTGTTTCTTCAGTTGCCCTTTGCGATCGTGGGTCGCGATGACTCTTGCGAGATTTGCAGCAGTTTTACTAACCTTAGTGTCATATTTACCCTAATCTGTCTAAAAAATGAAGATAAATCGATCATGCCAGCGCAGATATGTCAGGATAACATTGCAATTTGCTAAGTAAACCAGTCGTACAAGGAAAACGATTAGCCGAAGGTTTAGTACGCGGAAGATTGACGCGAGATAATACGTTCTTAAGTTATAAATAAACGACTAATGATTGTCTACATTGAACAGTACAGTGTTAGAATTGTTAATGTTTGTTTGATTTGATATAATAACTTTATCTGTTTTTTTGTTGGCTTATTTATATGGCTCGTGAACATGATCAGGGGTCTTGTTATGTCGTGTGAAAATGTCAGTCGTACGAGCGATAATGAAGGATGGAGCTATACACTCTATCGCCATCTCTTCTCCATCCCTTCACTAGTACAGTTTAGGTCGTCAAATAGACCGCGTTAAGAGCTTGAGGCCTACCTCAAGCTCTTAACCACCTTGGTGGCCTCAACGACGTCTTACTTCCTTGGCTTTGCTTCAACGACGTTTTTCTTCCTTGGCTTGGCTTCAACGGCGTCGTCCTTCCTTGACTTGGCCTCGACGACGTTGTCCTTCCTACGCTTGGCTTCAACGACGTCGTTCTTCCTTGGATTGGCTTCAACGACGTCGTTCTTCCTTGGCTTGGCTTCAACGACGTCGTTCTTCCTTGACTTGGCCTCAACGACGTCGTCCTTCCTTGGCTTGGCTTCAACGACATCGTTCTTCCTTGGCTTGGCTTCAACGACGTCGTTCTTCCTTGACTTGGCCTCAACGACGTCGTCCTTCCTTGGCTTGGCTTCAACGACATCGTTCTTCCTTGCCTTGGCTTCAACGACGTCGTTCTTCCTTGATTTGGCCTCAACGACGTCGTCCTTCCTTGGCTTGGCTTCAACGACGTCCTTCTTCCTTGACTTGGCCTCATCGACGTCGTCCTTCCTTGGCTTGACCTCAACGACGTAGTTCTTCCTTGGCTTGGCCAGAGATCGCCCAAGACAGAGAGGTTTGGAAGAAGGGAGAGGCTTTTGCCCAGCAGTAGGACACTATATAAGCTACTAAAAAAAAATATATATACGGAGTTATTTGATTTGTTGGTTGTTAGATGTATGTTAGTTTTTGAAATGATCTCTAGTGGAAGTTTGAAAGTTGCGCCAGTGACTAAAAAGTTGAAAGGGAATCGTTAATCTTAGTATGGACATGTGAAGATGAGAGATAAAACGCATTTTACTAAAAGAGTTGTGAATATACTTGTGGATGGATGGAGAGGGAGGCCAAAGAAAAGGTGGATGGATTGTGGTGTGTGTGATAGGTCAGAATGGAAGAAAAAAAGGTGTTACTCTGACTTCAAATAACACAGGACAAGGGCAGGAAGGTGATGTTGAGGTATATTTAGTAGGCTAGCTTTTACCCTCAGCTTTGCTCCCGCGACTATCTCTCAATAATCATCTGTAGTTTATTAGCATAGATTATTTGCAATTCAATGTTATGGTCTATCCGTGTGCAAAATGTCATCGAAATCCGTTCAGACGTTTGAGCGTGAAGGCAACAAACATAGACACACATACAAACTATAGCCTTTTTAATATTATTGTGACAAACAATTTGTAAATAATTATTATATTTGTTACAATAAGGCTAATGATCGTCAACAGTGCAGGATGTAGAACCTATTCCAACTATTCAATAATTGATGATATTGTTTGTTTTCATAATGACTCTATCTGTTATTCTTGATTGATTGATATGGAGGTATATAATTAGCGAGTACTGTAGCGTATTTTGTATAAATGGTATTTTATTTATTTCATTTATTTATGTATCTTCAAGCAGAGGCGCCGGCTTTTACAAAACCTCATGGGTGCTCATGCTCATTTCATGACTTGAAAAAGCGGCGAAGTGTGAGAAGAGAAATGCACAATGATCGATCGACAAATAAATAAATGTCCTACTTACATACTGCGTACTTAATTACTAAATATGTTTGATAAAAATGTAAAATGAAATATTATAATTTATACGTAACCTAAGAGGCGATTACTGATCTGTATCTTGATGTCTATTCTCAGAGGTGCTCGGCACCCACGGATTTGGCGCCCCTGTCATCAAGGCTAACAGAGGCCCTACCACGAACTCTTCATCATTTGACGACCTAAACTGAACTGTAAAAGGGATGGAGCTATATAGGGTATATAGTATAGCTCCATCCCTCTTTCTCGCATGACATTTCAACACGTCATGGTTGCCAGAATTGCGAGAGTGCAAGTCTACTGGCTCTGAAAGGAAGGAATGAACAGGAATGGGTTTTTAGTCAGTAAAAGTCTGACACTATTTCTCGCTCCGCTCAAGAGCCCGATGTCATTAGATGAGTTTCCCATCGAAAAAGAAAAAAACGTCATTTGTCTAGGTCTAAGCTCTTTCGAGGACGCGGTAACTCTTTCGGACAATTCCGCATACCACTATAAACACTTAAAAATTTATCTTCAAACAACACCTGCAAACTACAAATCACACCTACATTTTCTACACAATCTACTAAGTAAAGTCACAGCAGTCTCTAATCAGTTCAGAATCGTAGTCGGGGAGATGACGTACACAGAGCAGTCGTTATCAGTGTCACAATGCGACGATAGCGCCGCACTGCGCATTCATACCGCATCGCTGACTCCCCGACTATAATATTTAAGGCTCCCGCCGGACTGAACGATACATTTTTTATCATTTTGCCTTTATTTTAAGTTTTACCTACTGCAATGGTAAATAAAGTCTGCATGGAGATGTAGTTTTGTTTACGCGATTGAGTCTTGGTGGTACTGAAAAAAAAAATATTTTGGTTAGGCTAGCGTTTGACCACTGTCTCATTTTGATGGTAAGCGATGATGGAGCCGACGATGGAGTACACTTGCTTAGAATCAAGCTATTCACTCTTGACTTAAAGAGTTACCGTAGACCTGGGCAACTGAAGGTTTTAGTCAGTAATAGTCTGACACTCTGTCCTGATTTACTCAGAGCAATCTGAGCTTTTTTTTCATTCTTGATAGGTTCGCGCTTGACCGCTATCTCACCTGATGAAAAGCGACAATGCGGTCGACGATAGAGCGCGCTTACCTAGAAGTAACCTATTCACTCTCAAAAGATTCCCGGGTTATAGCTATCAGGAAACACAGACACCGGCAGGGAATTCCACTCCTTAGCTGTATAATGAATGGGTTCCCAAAACGCTTTGTACGTATGGTTGGGATGTCCACCATGTACCGGTGGCGCAACATCGTACGTCTTGTTTAATTACTATCTAAATGGTGTACTTTCTCAGACTCAGTAATACAAAGCAAAAAAAAAAAACGTTATTAATACGCAAATAAGTTTTCTTTGCAAACCGTACTTTTCAATCAAAATTTGACAGATCGTGGTTATTGGCTTTCCTAATCTTATTTGTAACGCATAGTAGTTTCGGTTGTGCGTTGATACGTCAGTCAGTCAGTTTCTCCTTTTATATATTTGTAAATAATTGGCTTCTTGTTCAAACGGTTTACTTTTATGGTCATTAGAGTATTATATGTACTCAAGGATAATAAATCTGACCTATGGCTTTAGATGTGAATCGGAATGTCAGTTCTGCTAACCAACAGGTATATAATATTGTTGCAGCGGCGCTAGCATAAAATATCATCGTCATCATAATCAGTTTACTTGTATTGGCATGTTATGAACACCATAATTCTCTGCACTGTCGTTAAGTTGAGCTATATCTAGAGGTCAATGCACAGTTATATACTTGCTTTTTGACTAAGCATTTTGTTAGAATTAATTATCAATTGATAATCAAATCAACGAGCTTAGAATCATTGGCTATAATACACTCATAGCATAGCATAGTCGGCCTTATAATGTTCCCACTGTTGGGACTCAGGCCTCCTCTCTAAGAGAGGGAATGGGCCATAATCCACCACGCGGGCCCAGTGCGGGTTGGTAATGCACTCATCGAGTCGATAAATACAGAGTCTAAATGACAGATTTTTGTAGGTTTTAGCCAGCTAACTAAATGATAATCTAGACCAAAAAATAAAAAATAAACAGGGCAAGTGCGAGTCGGACTTGCGCACTGAGGGTTCCGCACAAACTTACCTATGAATACAGTTCGATTACCGAATTGAGTTACTAAGATTTTAGGTACCGTATTGTAAAAAAAATGTTTTTTTTTTTGTGACGTGACTAAAAATGTTACAGTTTTCAGATTTATTTCTATATCCTTCTATATAGGTTATAGGCTATACCTATACCTATATCCGAGAACCTTAAAAAAACATATCTTGCTATTTGTAGTTTACCTTAGTACTTAAAAATGCGATGTCCGTTATCGAAACTATCCGAAATTAGCAGATAATCCGAAATAATTACGTATTCGTAACCGTAACCGAAACCGATAGGTATAGTAATATTCCTATACCGTATCCACCCCTGTTACGTACAGAACATTTACGATTAAATTGTGTAGGTACATAAACAGCCATTTTATTCAGATGAGCAAAAGTTAATTAATTAATGACTACGTACATGAGTACGTAACGCCGTCTCCCCAAACAGGGCGGGTGGCATCAGCAATGGCAACGCCCCAGCGGGTTGGTGACCGCAAACCCCGGTGACGATGTACCACACCGACCACTAGACGAACTAATTGAGCAATATTGTTAGGTCAAAATAATATCCCCGTTCGTTATCAACCAGCTTCCGTTGATCATAGGCACCGCTTTGTGTTGAAGCTTGATAGTGGATATGCTTCCTGGGAATTCGACCACACAGTTCGCTGATAAAAATAAGTAGTGTGTGATTTTTTTTGTGTCGTGCAGTGAAGGACCATTTGTATTTCTATTGGAGTTGGGCTAGGATCGCTCTTGACGCCGGGGATCATGGATGGCGTATCAGCTCCCACGATCCTCGGTCCAAGTGTGGGAGGGAATACCAGGGTGGTTTTTAGTCAGTAAGAGTCTGACAGATCCCTTCGCCAGGCGAAGGACATTCATGAGGATTTTCCACACAGGCAACAAAAAAAAAGGATCGCTCTTGACGTCTATCTTTGTTGTGTCGTGCGGTTAGGGATCATCTATATATTTATTGGAGTTGGGCTATACCAAACCCCGTTGGGTTGGTTGGGTTGGTTTGTTGGATTGGAATATATAGACGTTGGTGGTGAGACGGAGATCTCACCTGATGGAAAGCGACAATGAGGTTGATGATGGAACACGCTTGCCTTGAAGTAATCTGTTCACTCTTGACTTAAAGGTCTTTAGGATGTAGCTATCAGTAAATAAACTCCGGCAGGGTATTCCAACCCTTATCTGTACACACAATGAATGTGTTCCCAAAACGTTTTGTATGTATGGATGGAATTTCCACCGTGTACCAATGGCATATACTTGATCCTTGATGGACCATTATGCGTGGGCAATGGTGGCCATCATTTGGCAGGTTTATTCTACTGTGGTGAAGTACATATTTCCATAATTTTATCTGCCGTCTAGGTATATCCAACTTTATACAGTTTCCCTAATAGCTAGGTTGAAAGTGACGTGGTCTCATTTATAGAGGGCCCCACGAATATTTGCAAACAAATGAGAGACAAGAACGTTCTGCTTCTTAGAATATTCTTTTTTTGTATGTTGCTACTTCTGACAGCATAGAAGTCAAAGGTCATTTATATCCTATGCGGACGAAGGCTAGCACAACCACAGTTTATTCCCGCATCTAAAGTAAAGCGTGGAAAATTCAAATTGACTGAAGTGAGTGACCTTTATTAATGCAATTATATCTATGCAATTAGCCCATTATATCGCACTACTGGGCGAAGGCTATCCTCTCCCTTTTCCACATATATCTTTTTCTTTTAAGTGTGGAAATCATCTAATGACTTGTCCCGCTCTGGGCGATGCGGGAGGGCGTGTCAGACTTTTACTGACTAAAACCATACCTGTGCCCTTCAGTTGCCCTTTGCGATCTAGGACTTCGGGTTTCCTTTTCAGAAATTCCCTGTGGCCCCAAGTGGGCAAGTCTTTGTAGATAAGGGTAGTTAGCATTCTTAGCTAGCCTAGTCTATTTACTGCCAATGTAGACCAGTCTCTTCGGTTAGAGTCAAGTTCATCTCTCCACCTTCGCTTGATCTGCGGCGATGTCGCCTTACGTTTAATAAGGCGAATATATTATTATATGGAAGCAATAATAATTATGAAACAAAAAAAGAGAATCTAATTAAAGACAAAAGAAAAGACAGAGGTTATAATTAGCTATTAAAACATGGTTTTAAGAGTAGACAACAATTGAGTACCGACACGGGCAAGTAATTCCATAGCCATACTGCTTGAACTGTAAAAGATTTGTCACCGAAGCTGATGGAATACATTGGCGGCATCTCGTGTCAAGTTGATGAAACACGCCTCCAGTGCTTAGTAACCGCTTAAGCACGACCAAGCCGTAATCTTTACAGAAAACGATCAAAAAGCAGTAAATTCCAGTGCGGGTAATCTCCACAAATCGATATGTTAATCGATTAACCTGAACGACCCATGATATTACAAAGCTGCAAAAGTTCTTAGCACTCCTCATGAAGACAGTGTTTTCCAACAGTACTGAGACCTCAGGGTGCACAAACCAATTAGCAAGTGCTTGACAAACAAAATATCGTAAAACCAGTCAAGCATCACCACCAAGCAATCACTGACGTTAAACAACTACTTCCACAATTTTAATCTCCGTTATCTAGATTGCCTTGTGTACACTTTAAGCATGGACCACAAAGATGTATCTAGCGTCCCAACATAGATGGCCTTGTTGCAATCTGTGTAGCAACAGTAATCAAAATTTTGTTATGACCTTCAACGTCCTTGGATGGGTGTGTTTTTCCAACTGCAGTTTCGACCGTAGATAAAGTTTTGCGAACGTGTTGGCGCATGGATTAGATCCCAGTAGCCGCAACACTGGAGCAGTGGTGGCCCAGTGGTGGAGCAGTGGTGGCCCAGTGGTAATGACCCGACTTACGAGTTGTAGTATGCGGGTTCAAACCCAGCCAGGCCCATTACTTTGTGTAATTTATTTCATCACCACTGCTTTCAAAAAGGTGAAGGAAAACATCGTGAGGAAACCGGCATGTCCTAGAACCAAAAATTCATAGACATGTGACATCCACCAACCCGCACTGGGCCCGCGTGGTGAATTATGGCCCATTCCCTCACCTAGAGAGGAGGCCTGAGTCCCAACAGTGGGAACATTATAAGGCCAACTATGCTATGCCGCAATACAATCCAAACACACAAACCAAACTCCACGAAGATGATCTATGTTAAGACGCAGGGTTACATCCGTGTTGCCTATGATTTAAAATTGCATAAGGACTGCCTATTAAAGATGGCGATGATGTGACGGATCGCGCAGATGCCCCGAGACGTTGTGAAGGGCGTGAGGTGACGTCGGCAGTTTGTCCAGACATCTTGTAGTACGCACACGCTTCACACATAGTTATGACTCTCGAGATTGCATGTCAAGATTCATCACGTTTGCTCGCTCCAGCCGGCTTGACGCTTTCCACTCGAACAGGATTATATTGTTCTTGAGGCTACGTACTATTGTTTATTAACATTCCTAACGGGGTCTGAAGTCTAGCGACTATGGGCTATCTCATAAAATAAACTTATACCCGCTTGTAGTAAACTTAGGCCTTGGAAAGATTATACTTTAACAGTTCCATGTTACTGCAACAACTTTTTTTTTGAGTTCTTCTTGGTCGTTTCACTCTCGTGATCATGGTTATCACGAAGGTAGCTCTCGGGAAGTTGTCAGGATACGCCGCACGACTTCCTGGCATTTTTGCCTGCTGGCAGTCATCTGGGTGCACTCGTTCAATGGGCTACTTACTTACTTAATAGAGTTACTTTCACGTCGACAAATATGGCCAAAATATTTAAAATTAAAAATACTGCTTCTTTTTGAGTTTACTATGAAATAAGTCAGCTAGGACTGGGTCGCCCGAGAGGAAGTGTCAGACTTTTACTGAGTTTCTCCAGTAGCCCTTTGCAGTTCTGGTCCGCGGTAACTCTTTCGAACAACCTCGGAGTTCGATTCTAATCATGCAATAGAAATTACTTGACTTAATCTAACGTTTTTTTACGAGTTTCTTCAAACAAAACAAAGAAATAATCACAGTTTAATCATGTAGTTTCTACAAGTCCCCAAGCTCATTTGAATGTTGGCCTCGCATATATCATTTAGAGGCAACGACTTAATGGCGTGGTGTGCCTCTTCAATTGTCATATATTTGTTCACAATGCTAACGGATATCATTAGTGCAACAAGTAGGGCGAACCGTATTTGTGATAGAAACATAGAAAGGACAATTTTCAATATTATTTTTATGACGACTGTCGACCGGGACAAAGGTTTATTGTATCGCTTCTAGGTCTAGGTTAGGTACGGACAAACGACAATGCTAGAAGTTTTATTTTCTAGCTACGAATGTGTGTTGTACGAAGTGGATTGGATTCTTTTAAGTGAAACTTTGCGTGGTGTTTCAGAGAATACGACAAAGACCACTGATAACTTACTACTTGAAGTAATTAATAATGCTAAAGTAGATCCCTTTCTTGTTTCGTAAAGTGAAGATGAAGTCGACGATGGAGCACGCCTGCCTAGAACAAACCACTCTTGACTATAAGACCCCTAGGTTGTAACTATCAGGAAACACAGACACTAGGTGTGAATTCCACTCCTTAGCTGTACGCACAATGAATGTATTCCCAAAACGTTTTGAGCGTATGGGTGGGATGTCTTCTAGATTTTATGCGGTTAAAGAAATTTCTAAGGAGAATAAAGAAATACAATATTGTTGGCGGTAAATTATCGACGAAGGAAAACATCAAAAAGATGTAACTCTAGCCGCAAGGACCCGCGTGATGGATTACAACTCATTTTCTCTTATAAAGAGAAACCCTGAGTCCCAACAGTGGGAACATTATAAGTCTGTATATTATAACTTACCGAGAACGAGCGATTAACCTTTCGGTATTAAACTACAATTTCATTGTGACATGCGTATCTCTTACGTCCAGCGTCTGACATTTCATACGTTAAATGACAGAATTTCACATAATTTATATCCCAATTTCTACTTATTTTAAACCATCTTGACCATGAATAAAAATTGAATCTCCATAATAATCTTTTAACCCATTCGACTGCTTGAAGCGAGACAAATTAAACGTTTATATAATCAACGTGTATGATTTAAATCGATTTCGTTTTTCGTGTTATTTTTAATGGCACAGGTATTTTACTGTGTTACTGTGGGCAGTAATACGTTAATGTCCCGCGGTTTGTCGAGGCCACAGCAAATCGGAAAATTCTTATGTGTTGGCAGACGCTTAATGTTTCAATATTTGTATTAGAAGTTGCACTGTGGGCAGCAGAATTAATAGGCCGTCTGTGGCCGTGGGTGTAGCAAGAGAAACAAGGTTTATTTCAATAGATTGAATAGCAGATGAAGACTTCTCTCCATAGTACTACCAATTGCTATGAAAAGCAGGTTTCCATGAATGCTATCCTCATAACATTATGCTGATAGCAACCGAAACACGTCCCCTGTTGGACAAAAGCCTTTCAATAGATTTCCGCAACGATCTGATAAGTTCTCTCAATCCACGTGATTCCATGTAATATTATAATCAAATGGTATAGGTACGTTCCCCGGAATATCAGAAACATATCAATTCGGTATTGAAAAGTTAGATGCTGAACAAACCAAACTCTCTTCCTGCTATGACTTTGGGAAAGTTTAAAAGAGTGACTCAAAGTCAAAGTCAAAAGTTTTTTACTTCACATAGGCCTACATGGGCACTTATAAAACGCCACAAGCTAGTGCACTGTAGTGACTGTGGCTCTAGAACGAAAGGCAACTGAAGGACACTGGTGGGATGTAGTCAGTAAAAATCTGACACGCCCTTCTGAAACGCTCTTTAATACAAGATCCAATCTCATTCCATCTGATCCAGTAGAACGGTATTTAGGATAAAAGAAATTCCATCGCTGCATTTCCATAATAAATTTTCGTGAGAAATTATTCAATAGGTGCTTGTAACTAAGGATTGAATAAAAACAGTGCGAACTGAGCGCTTATCTTTCCGCACAATTTGTAGCTATAATGGAGGGAAACGCAAAAACTTGCCGTCGGTAAACGGTGCGCTAACAACCCGTCATTATTTATGCACTATTGCAATTTTAAGAGCTTCGGACTTGACATGAATATGTAGTGTTGCGCCATTCTCCCATGGGTGTTGGGAGAAGTGATGCTCTGATAGAATCTGGGATGTTCGTACACTTCTTTCTGGACTGATGTTATTGCAGTTTTTTGAGGATAATCGGTCGTTGTACTAGGCTGTTTTTTTTTTTCTAGGATGCACTTTTCTTGTCTTTTTTCTATATCTTAGTTGTCAACTTAATCCTCACGGTAATACAATTTTTTTCAAACAATTTTGTTTCTCCTGTCGCAGGTCTGCTGGAAGAAATTTCATTTGAAATAAGCAGTACCTTTGTGCTCTTCTATCTGCTTTTGTTCTTTTAATTTTTAAGTGTTTGTTAAGTGATAAATAAATAGTTTCATTGTTTGAAAAAAATTGTATTAACGTGCATAACACACACACCTCACTCAGGCTTGGAACAACTATCTGCAAGCAATTCAAATATCTGTCTTGTTCGAGAATAGAACTCGAGACACCAGCGCAGCAGCTGATCGCTCCACCACGGCCCCAACCGTACCGCATTGGTTTGGGGAATTTTTTTTCTTCAATACGTCTTTTATTTATTTCTCATATTCTTTATTGTACACCACATAAACAAAAAATACAGGACAAACATATTGTACACAAAATAAGTGTACAATTTGATACACTTGAGGGCAATTTCTCACAGACAACCTTTGGATGGACTGAAAGAAAGGCGATATATTTAGGGCTGTCAGTGTACAACATTAGAAATAATACTAGTAAGACATATGTATATATACAATACAAACAAAATATTAATAAATATCAAATATTATGTAATTCAGCCAGGAGAAGAAAAATTCATAGTGAAAGGTAATGCTCCTTCATTTTTTTTCTTTTTTCTATACAGCATAATTATGGACCACATATCACCTTTTGACCCATATCATATATTAGCCAATCCATACAAAACGGATGAATTGTGTGCTAGAGTGAATAGGCTCTTAGTAAACTAGTGCGCCTCACCGCATCTCTGCTTACCATCAAGTGGGATGGCAGTCAAGCACTAGTTTATATTATTAAAAAAAGGGGAATGGTTGTGATTCTTTGGTAATCTTTCGGAGACTCGAGCGCATACATACTCTACATACATACTCGGCCTTATAACGTTCCCACTGTTGGGACTCAGGCCTCCTCTCTAGGAGAGGGAATGGGCTGTAATCCACCACGAGGGCTCAGTGCGGGTTGGGAGATGTCACATGTCTTCGAATTTTTGGTTCTAGGACATGCCGGTTTCCTCATGATGATTTCCTTCGCCGTTTTGAGAGCAGTGGTGATGAAATAAGTTACACAAAGTAATGCGCGCCTGGCTGGGTTTGAACCCACAACTTACAAATCGAAAGTCGGGGCCGATACCACGAGCGCATAAATCAGCTCTAATAGACCAAGATGTATTGAACTACATAGAGTACACAAAATCCTTGGTTTTCTATGCTAACAAACTATTTTCTTAACTAGCATATCAGTTAGTTGTACGATAATGATCGCTTATCTTTGTCATCGGGCGGCGCTTGCGCAACCTCGGTGATTACGGGTTATCGAATGTAGGCCGATGTGTTCGTAACCTTACGTTGTTTTCATTGATTACTACTGTGATGTTGTATTATTGACGATATATAAGTCTGTTGTAATTTTCCTTGGATATGCAAAGATTTTAAGTTCATACATATCAAATTGGACAGTTAAAAAAGGCATCATGTTCCTGCTCTTGTTCCGTGTTATTTGGAGTCGGCTCATTTTTCTTCCATTCTGTCTTGCTAACCGTCACGCTATCACTGCCTACATTTTCCTTCATATCACTTCTCAAATAATCCATTCATTTTTTCTTTGGCCCCTCCATCTCCATCCATCTACTTACTCATAACTCTTTTAATAATATGCGTTTCATTCCTCCACTTCGCATGACCATACCAAGACAAACGATTTCCTTTCAACTTTTTAGTTTCTGACCCCACTTTCAAACTTCCTCTAATGTACTTCCCACTTTATCCATTCTCTCTCAACATTCCTATCTCCGCTACATGCAATCATTTTACATCCGTCTTTTTCACAGCCCAAGAAAAGACGGTTGGGTTAATAGGGATGTTAATAAACCTGCTGAGGTCGGCTTCCAGTCGAGTCGGCTGTATATCAGTACTTTACATGGAGTGACAGCCTATTTGATTTCCACTCAAACCTCTCATACCCCTTGGTAAAACGTGTTAGATTTCCTGACATCCGATTATCCGTAACGACTGTCAAAAGGACTACAAATGACAGCCAGAACCAATGGCTTAACGTGCTTTCTTTGGTACGGAGGAATCTTGGTATGTTAAGATGTTCACCCATCCACAAACTGACCTCGGCAAGCGTTGCCTTAACCTTGGTTATTGACCAGTGCGGTTCTACTTAGCCAGGAACTCCTCATGGACTAATAGGAATATATGAGGTAAATAATGATGCTGTTAGTGGACCTTTTAAGATGGAATACGGGCAGAAGTATGATGGATGCTAAGAATAATCTTCTCTAAAATTGAGTGTGAGGTATTTCGCTAAACGTCTCGTTGGAATTTATTCGTTTATCAGAAGATCTTGGTTTACGCACGCGTACGGTATACTGATACAGTAAGTGTTGAGATACCGCTTGTTAACTGCAAAGGTACGACATGGCGAATATGTTGATACAGGCACTAAGCCTAGACTAGAGACTGAGCTAAATCTTCCATATGCTCATTTACATTACCTACACTACCAAAACACTTCTCACGAAGCTATTACTGTAAATAACACAAAAAATGTCTATGACAAGTGTATTTTATCCTTCTTGGATTAAAAAAATCGAGACAAAAAGCTATTTTTCAGAAGCACTCTCCGTAAAGCATGCACACGCAGTACAATAAAATGGACCCAACAAAAATGAGCCGCTGACTCGTGCAACTTCATCGAGGAGTCGTCTAACCACTACATAAACAATCGATTAAACTGAAACCAACAGTCGATGGCACAGCTTCACAACTGTCGAGACTCCCTGCACCCATTAACTGCACCGAGCGCTAAACTTAATCGCTATCTATAAATAGATACGTCTGACTCCGCAGACGTCTCACTACCAACACCGACGGACACTAACGTCCTATCTACAAACTTTACCACAAACGATACTCAACCTTATCTCTCGTTCACAAAGTTGACTCTCAACTAGTTGAAGTTGATTGTAAAATATAAAATACAGTTTTCATAGGAGAAGTGTTGCTATGCGATTCTGCATCGATGCTAAACGTCACAAGGTTGGGTTTACGTTGCAGGGGAGCACCGGCGCTCGGATACGTAGGCTGCAAGTTAGGTCGGAAAATGAAGCGCCGTTTATAGTACTCATTATAGTACTATCGTAGTATTGTGTGAGTGTGTGCGCGGTGGCGGGTGTAGGACGCATGGAGCGCTGCAATCGGCTGCAGCGGCTGCCAGTGTGCGTATGCTTCGCTTATACTCAATGGAGATTGTATTTATGTTTCCCAGTCTGAGGTCGGACTGCTGGCTTATTGATTTTTTTTTTCATTACGTTCGCGTCTGATGCAAGGGAATGGGGAAATAGTAATGGAGTAGTACTTGCCTGTCAGTTTGACGTATACTTTTTTATTACGTTTTAGTGGGCTGCATTAGTGGAGGGAAAATGGGGGTTATAGAATGAATTGCGGTTGTGTGTTGCCAGTTTGTATGTGTGGGTTCTCGTCGCATAAAATCTAGAGTAGCCAGAGTAGCGCGTAGTTGGGTAATGAGTTCTAGTTTATAAACAGACTGAGATCGTTAATGTTTTAGGGTTTTGGCTGCACTTTTCGGTATTCTGGCTTTCTGAACGGCATTTAGTATTGTCTGGTGTGGAAAAACAGTATCTGACTCACTTGTCTTTTTTTGTGGTTGGAAATGATCAGATAACTCGAGGCGAGGAGGGTCAGTCTTTTATTGATTAAAATCCACAAGGGTTCTTTCAGTTACCATTTGCATTTCAGGGCCATTGTAACTCTTTTGAACTATATCGAAGCCCGTCTGGTTCATTGGCTAAATTTAATATAGTGGACATCCCATTTATGTATGTCCGTCTTTCAATTCTCCTAAATGTTAATTATTAGGTATTCTATATTTGCATCCTTTATAATTAACACATTTTTACTATTTACAGGTACTTACGAAACGCCGCCAGACACCACTTGCAGCAACGGTAATTTATTTTACAAATAATAATTAAAATAATACTCACCATATTATAAATTAACTCGACAAGTATTAATAGTGTTAAAACACCTTTGAACTTGGTACGACGGCCAAATTCACACAGAGTCAAGCTCGGCTTTTTGGTACGGACGAACCAAATCCGTCGTACCAAGTTCGAACGTGTGTTAACACTATTAGTGACATAACAGTACCACGATCAATAATCGTGATTATTGTAAGTACTAGTTATAACCAGATAGTCATGTGACATCACTATATTTTATCAATAACTATTATTTACATTAATAAAATTATTATTTTTATAATAAAACGTGTTATCCGTTATCAGTGACCTTAGTAATGGTACATTCAAGATTTGATTAAATTAGACACGTGTAGTTTACGATTTTATTTCATTTTCTTTAGCCGTAACGAAATTTAATAATAAATATAAAATTATTGATTTTGTGGGTTTAATCGCATAATTCTAGGTCAAACCAGTTAGAAAAAAATCTGAATTTAACTTACTGACTGTAACTGATTTACCTATTATTGTCAGAAATGAACAAATTACTTTGTTCATTCATTTATATGTACATTTACTTACATTTTTAAATCATCATCATCATTTCAGCCGAAAGACGTCCACTGTTGGACATAGGCCTCCCTCAAGCGTCTCCACAAATACATTTCTATCAATTTCAATAAAAAAAAAAAATTACATATTGTACACACATCGTCACCATCTTGAGGCAATGCTGTTTAGCTTTTAATATTATAAAACAAAGCCGCATATATCTGTCGTTCTGTCCGCCGCGATAAACTCAAAAACTACTGAATAAATTTTAATATTGATGGAAACCAAAAGACAGAGATTCATGAGGAAGGTTTAAGTTGTATAATACATGCTTATTATACTAGAGAAAATACGATAATTATAAAAAATTCTAACACTTGTGAAAAGCTAGGGCGGGTCGCTAATGAGTCAATAATATCGAAAATATGAAATATGTTAATAGTAACTATTCTATTAGATTATTATTATTATCATAAATACTTTTTAATTATAGAAAAGAAAACCCATTCTTACGTCAACTGTCGCTTACTATGTTTTTCCTAAAAACCTCGATATAAACCTACTCTTTAAGATAGCACTGCAGGCCAATTCAAACAAGTCATTAAATATTTCACTACACAAAACACGGTATTAATATCTAATCCAAAAAACCCACGATTGACACGTACTCTGAAATAAATCTTTTATCTTATCGACCAATGAGCTGTCCAGCGCTGGCGATTATCGATAATTTTTCCCGGCCTTCAATTTTGTCGATGTGGGTCCTCATTTATCGATAGATAAGGCATCGATAAAAGGGGCCGCAGTAGCTTCAGTTAAACAATTACTGTACATGTGCTACAAACTATACTTATTTTAATATAAATATTTACTATTGGAGTAGTGGTGGCCCAGTAACAATGGCCCTGACTTATGAGTTATAGGTCGTGGGTTCACACCCAGCCAGGCGTATTACTTTGTGTAATTTATTTCACTACCACTGCTCTCAAAACAGTGAAGGAAAACATTATAAGGAAACTGGCCGATATGTGTCATCCACCAACCTGCACTGGAGGAGGAGGTTTGAGTTCCAGCTGTGGGAACATTTTAAGACTGATCAATAAGCATAATCAGCATATTTACTAATAAAATAGTATTATTACGGTCTAGCGAAGCTGTGGTCTGCGAATTAAACACTGTTTTACAAGAATCGATACCATCAATCGCGTCACTAAATAATCACTTCTATTTGTTAATACTTTTTCTGTTACATAGTTTCAAAGTTTCATTAGATCTCAATTTCATGGTTTCAACGATGAAAGGGCCAATAAGTGAGCAAGAAAACACAGCTTTAAATGACGAGTTCTTGTAAATGAATAAATAAGGAAAATCGAGTCATCTTGCAATGATAGAGCATATTTTTTTTAAGTATTAAATAGGTACCTAAGAACTTGAAAGAACTACAATTGCACAATGTTATGTTAAAACCAAGACTTTTTAGGTGATGTCATTTGTTTCTTATAGCAGAACCAAAATAGATTTAGAGAAAAAAAAAGTCACGCCAATTTGAGCTAATAATCTGAACCAATATTAAAAGAGTTAGGATAATCTCTGGAATTTCGTGGTCTTTTTTTTTGAGGAGCGATCATTAACCTTGTACTTGTCTAGGTCGGATATATCCGACACTCTCGCGTTTTATTTGTTTATTTCTTTATTGCACACCTTAACTTATTACAGGACAGACATTTATAAAAAATAAGTGTATAATCGTGTGTGGGTCTTATTGCACAGGGCAATTTCTACCAGACAACCTTTGGATGGACTGAAACGAAACGAAAAGATTTGGGGCTGTCAGTGTACAACAACATGAATAATGTACAAAAAAAAGAAATGATAATAAAAATACAATAAAATATGTATGCAAAAAATACATAAATAGGTACCAAATAATAAACTAATAAATATCCGCCAGGGTCGCATATCTACGATTAAATACTCCATCTCGTCAGCTCTTCTGTCACCTATGGGCATTGAAGAGCTAAAAGAGATGGAGTACCCAGTCGCAAACACACAACGCTGGCGAATAGGAACCGGACTCGGACCTATCCGAAGCAAGCGGTTAAAGGGTTGAATAACTTCTCCCGCTCTGGATGAAGCGCGAGGAAGTGTTGACTTTTACTGACTGATTGACAGGTGGGTTACCTGTGTTCCTTTTGTTGTCTTATTCGTTCTAGGGCCACGGTAACTTTCTCAAACAATCCTACAGCCCTAGCAGGCATCGACCCTGGGCCTGTCCATTTTACTGATAAACTACTTGCGTGGAGTTTTGACAAGCCTGTTGATCTAGTGGTTAGTGGTCCTGACTGCTATGCCGGAGGTCGGATTCCCACCTGAGACAAATGATTAGCAGTGGTGGCCGAGTGGGGTAACGGCTAACTGACTTACGAGTTGTAGGTCGCCGGTTTAAACCCAGCCAGGCGCATTACTTTGTGTAATTTATTTCATCACCACTGCTCTCAAAACGGTGAAGGAAAACATCGTGAAGGATCCGGCATGTCCTGAAACCAAAAAATTCGAAGACGTGACATTCACCAACCCGCACTGAGCCTGCATGGTGGTTTACGGCCCTCTCCCTCTCCTAGAGATGAGGTCTGAGTCCCAGCAGTGGGAACGTTAAAAGGCTGATTATGCTATGCTATGCTTATGCTATAGCATAAGCAAAATCATGTCCTATAGGACATGATTATTGGTTCTGTGTCTGGGTGTAATGTATCTACAATATGTATGTATTTAGAAATATATAAGTAAGTTCATCAGTTGTCTAGTACTCATAGCATAAGCTCAGCTTAGTTTGGGACTAGATGACGTTGTATGAAAGTTGTGAAAAATAACGCGTAGTCGACGAACACTTCGGAAAATAAAATGCAAGAGAGCAACGTACTATCTCAGATTGTTTTATTTAATTAATAAAATGGTGACATCACGTAATCACTATTTATAGATATGAGATAATGCACTCACGTGCGCATTACATAATCTCTGAAGCACGTGAAATGGAAGATCTCAGTGCACTAATGATAAAACTGATAAGAAATTCATGTCTAAATAAATTTTTCGTAAAATACGATATCTGCAGTGGGATGTTACGTTGACCTCGGCGGATAGCACAGTGCAAGGACAACAGAGAGTTCATTAAAAAAAATGTAATAAAAAAGACGCGAACTCAAATAGTCGTTATATGAAAATTAAATACGTCTAGAAGTCTTGTATTACTTCTAGAAGTAGATAGTTATTACCTGTGTTAGTTTGCAAAATATGTATGGGGAATAATTTGTGAGAACCCGATCTGGGGGAAAAGACGGAAGAAAAAAGATTGCATGTAGCGGAGAAAAAGAATGTTGAGATGGATGTGTGGTATGACGAGAATAGATAAAGTGAGAATTGAGTATATTAGAGGAAGTTTGAAAGTGGCGCCAGTGACTGAAAACAGTAGACGTCTTTCGGCTGAAATGATGATATATAAATCAAGAGTGAATAGGTTACTTTTGGGCAAGCGTATTCCGTAGTCGCCCAGGTCAGTGCTTACCATCAGGTAGAAAGAGGTCAAATGCAAGCCTATATAACCAAAAATAATCCAAAGTCGAGGATATATAGTTTGTCTTGTGTGTTTTAATGGTTCGCTGTATGTTTATGGCTTATGTTCAGTCTGGATAAACGATTTCGGCCCATGCGTCTGTCGGTCTACTGCACAGCAGGATGGCATTCAATCAGTCAACAGTTATTTGATCTAGTGTTTTGAAGGGATAGTGTTCAGTCGAAATAAACTGCATTAGTTTAGGGTTCTCCCAGTCTACAGCAGGTTGAAAAAAATGGTCTGTCGGGATTACTTGGTGAAATCGCATACTTTAACAATTGTTCTAGATCTTTGGCAAATTTTGAAAGGGTCACCGCAGTCCTGGAATGGAAAGAGCAACTGAAAGAACACGGCTAAGTTTTGTACGTAAAAGTCACTTCCTCACGCTCTATCCACAGCGGGAGAAGGTATTTAATGATTTCCCACTCTCAAATAAGCCATCACTAGATTGCTAGTGGTGGCGCGGCCAATCGCCTCGCAAAAAAAACTAAATTCAGTTTTGCATAGCCACGCGGACACGAAGTGAGGTAGCTTCTGGCTGCCACTGGTGTCCTAATAAGATATAGGCCTTAACGTGTGAACAAAAGTACATAAAAGTGAATTGAACTTTAACACTTAACATTCCACCTCGGATAACAGTGTTATAATAAGAATTATTTGCGTCACAATCACCCGAACACGTACTGAAAGGTTTTATACAAGCATTGTAAGCGATTTGTTCAGCTGCGCGCTGTTGCCACGGTACCTATTGTTTCTATAATGAAATCCACTCAATGTATGAATGTATGTCAACAGGTCAGCTTCTATGGATTATAATTAAAACTACGATTGTGAAATGACGTCAATTACTCTGTTATTTCGTTCATGTGTACATCTTCTAAAATTACACTTTATTGATTTTTAGGGTTCTGTATTCAAAGGGTGAAATGAGAGCCTGTTAGTAAGACTCCGCTGTCTGCCCGTCTGTCTATCGGTCCTTCGGTCATCAGGTTGTATCTTATGAACCGTAATTTTCGCATCGTAGTCAAGTTGGTTTTTCGCTGTTCATTCATTAGAAAAATGCGCCATGTTGACGACATTCCTGTAAACGACGCTGTGTCGTTGCAATTGCTCCGATATGCACAGGATTTTTTTTAAATTAATGTAATCATTATCCAGTTCGTTAATTTTAATTGTTGGATGTTTTTTACTTTTAATTAACATGTAAGTAGTAAAGGTTTTAAGTGCCAATAGCATATAATTTTCATAGATGAAATTAAGAATGAAAAAACTATGTAGACTAAAATGTTAAATTAAATTATTAAGGTGCTCAGACACCGTTACGAAATATTAATACATAGACTGTATAACTAAATTAACTTCTGTCTGTGTGTTTCGAAGATATCAAATAAAATTCCAATTCAACTGTCTGAAAATTTTGGCATATGATCTATATTTACAATTAGAACGAGTAGGTAGTAAATATCAAGGATGTATACTACCATTTGACTATAATCAAATATAATACAATATCAGATATCTATGAAATATATTTTAAATATAAAAAAAAAACTTAATTCAAAATCTATTATTTCACATAGGCCTACATATATACATAAGTGCCCATGCACTTATAAAATGTCAGAAGCTAGTGCATGGTACCAAATTGGTCGTTTCCTATGCAGAAGAACCGGAAAAAAACTCCATAGTTACTCTTTTAAAAAAAAAAAATTCGATATTACAGTATTAATAGATATTATGTAAGAACAGTGTAGACCAGTCAATATTGTACCCAAAGCACAATAAAAAATAATCATAATAAAAAAGTGAGTCGTCGTAATAGGAAGTAATCTAAGAATTCGTGGAGTCTACAGTATTTGCGAAATAACTGGCATAATTAGTGTATCTGATGGTGACGGCCCCGACTTTTGCGAAATACGTCGTGGGTTCAAACCCAGACGTTGGTTCATCACCATTGTTCTCAAAAAGAATGAAAAAAAAAAAATTTGAGGAAAAATCCGGCATGTCCTAAAACCAAGAATTCGAAGATGTGTGACATTGACCAACCTGTACTAGACCCGCGTGGTAGATTACACAGGTCATTCCTGTTTATATATAGGAGGCTTGACTCCCAGAACATAATAAGGCTGATAATACAAAACACTAGCTTTTGCCCGCGGCTTCGCCTGCATACAAAATATGCAGCCTATGTCACTCAAAATTAATGCAGCCTTCTATCGGTGAAAAATTTTTTTTTTTTCGTTATCTCACAAAAAAAAAACAACAAAAACACGAACTACCTTTTTATAATATTACTGTAGATACTCTGAAACACTACATCTGATTACAAAAAAAAAAAAACTGTAATAGAAACCTAGTCTGTCGTTGAGAGTCATAGACTTTTTAATCCCGAAATAAAATTCATGGTGCCCGCGTCATAGGCCATCGGAGCGAAGCCACGGGAAAAAACTAGTTACAAATTAAATGGGTCATTAATAATAAAAGAACTAGAGAATAATAGTACTCATTGATCTGGGACATGACCTACAATTTGTTAGAATTGATAAAAATTAATCACTACTCATTTGTTTTGGTTTTTTATCTAAACAAATTGGACGGAATATTTGTTGATGCTTAGAACAAAGATGTATAAATCCCGAACAAATCTGTTCTGAAAGTCATAAATTTGTCTTTTTGCTAACCATTCATATTATAATGAAATAAATAGAAGGACTAGAACAATTTGCCTGCTGCGGTCTTCCCGTCCGATTATAATTTAGATGTCTTCAAGTCTACAGTGAATAGGCTCATAATAAACTAGTGCGCCTCACCATCAACGATTGCATCACTGCTTACCATCAGGTGGGATCGCAGTCAAGCACTAGTTTATATCAATAAAAAAAAAAGTAAGAGATAAAAATCAAAACAAAAAAACAGTAAACAAAACGACATTTTAAAATGTAGAGTGTAGACAAAAACAGGATAATTAAAAGTATTCATTTGTTTCTTAACTAATAGAATAGGAAAGACCAGGTTCCCACTGTCTATAAAGTCAATGAATTTTTATAGCCAATAGTACACATTACCAGTCCCCTTCACAATGCTAATACACACTAATTATTGTTGACCATCCGTTGAAATTTAACTCAACGCGATTATGAAGATGATAAGGACGTTCCCATGCTTCCAACAAGACAGTATTCAAGAAACGCTCAATAGAATCACCATACAGATAAAATCAGAAGTATTTATTATGGTAACAGCTATACTATTTATAAATATTATCGACCATTGAGGGCACATGCGATAATCAGACTCTAACTCAATGGGAGCCGTAATCAGGAAAAGGGATATTCTGGGCAAGCTCTCTATCACAACCAAAGCCAATGACACCGTTTGTAAAACTTCTTGCAAGAAAGAGAAGCTCTTTCCTAGCTGGTCGCAGTAGCAAATTAACGTGATCCATAGCTTTGTATATATTCTTATTATGCACGGGTCAGGTTAGTTTGGAAGCAATGTAGGATTAAGAAACGGGGTAAATAGTCGAGATTACGACGGGGCGTGGGCGGAATCGAGGCCATGACGAAACTCTGATTGATAACGTTCCACCATACGTATTCTGATAAACGTTCTTTGTTGCTATGCGAGAATACGAGGCTACAGGTTTTTGTTCATAGTACTCTTACGTTAAAATAGGACGCATGAGACTATGTCTACGTGCCCACACCGCTTGTGGGCGGATCTGTTAAAACTGTTGTTTCTTGCTGGAAAATACGATGACGGCTCGCCATCACAAAGACTGCATCAGATAACAATTATAATAGACCAAGATCCCAGAGCTGTCTGACATAACTTATTTTCACATGATGAAACCTTAGGTTCTCAGTAGCGTCTCGTGTGCTTTGAATAGCTGTGTAGTTGTGGAGCTCCTCCTTGGAGTCCCTGGGCAGGTACCAGATGAGAAAGGGAACTAAAAATAAGAGTAACTTAATAATATTCTACAAAACATATATAAAAATCAGCCATAAAAAATTAGGTTAAGTAACTCGTTATTTTTAATTTCCTTTCTTACCTAGTACCTGCTCAGGGCCCCAAGGGGGAGCTCCACAAGTACACAGGTATTCAAAGCACATGAGACTACCGCTACTAAGAACCTAAGGTTTCATCCAACTGAAAATAAGTTATGTCTGACAGCTCTGGGCTGGCTCTGGGATCTTAGTACATATTACACATCAGTAATTCACTCACAACGGATACTAAAAATTCTTGGCCTGAAATAATATGGAATAGAAAGAAAACCTTCATATGGATTGGATATAATTTCGTATGAACAGAACATGACTAAGCCTACGTCATTCGATAAAAATATTTAATTTCTTTTTCATAGACCACTTACATAAATTCTCATGAATGAAAAGCGGTTCCAAATCGTCCAGAACGAAGTTTCCCAAACGTGTCAACGGCTTCCCGCAATCTATTCCTGGGACAAAATCATCTCGACATCTAAATAATGTCACACACGTCTTCTACGGAAACATGACGACTGAGTCAGCCGACACTGAAAACTATAAATTATATCTGAAGCAGTTAACTCTCTCATAAATGTTCTAAGTAATTTAATATTTATAGAAAAAATATATAAATAAATTATTTACAATCGATTAGGCTGGGCTTTGTCTACAATAACTTGTAAGTTAAATTCTGTCATAAGGAGACCTACAGATTGTCCGGTTCCTGCATCAATTCCAACTACAAAAAAAGTAATGCCAACATCATTGAACATAAAATAAAAGATATTCAAAATATTTCTAGTCCTTTCACTGGTTTCGGGGTGCACTTATTGATCCAAAAAGTTCACTAAACGCTGACTCATGCAGACTATATTAATCTCTCTTCACCCCTTCCTGGATTTATTACAGGATTCGTCACAGCGTAAAGCAACCAATTTAAAATGGCAACGCATTTAACCGTATCGCAAAATTTTTTGTTAGTATCAATAACAATGGTTTTTGGTTTAATAGTTTGTGATACGTCATCATTTTCGTTTGAAGCTCAAGGGTTTGGATTGAAGATGTTGTTCCAGTGACTTTCAATTTTGCATCTTTATTTTAATTGACTACTTTTGACGTTGGGTTACATTATTTTCTTTCGTTGAGTGTTGCAGATGTCTCGCTTTTATTAACATGGTCCCGAAGGACCTCATTATTGTAGACTTTCGGATCGTTGTCAACTATTGTGCATTCGATATTGAGTAACATGAGCGAAACTTCACTTTGAGTGTAATCCTCTTGGGACTTTATTATCTTTTGATTTGGTTATTCCTTATTTCTTTCCAATAATTATGTTTTATGATTAATTATGTTCATTATTCATTTTATCTTTTTATACTTCCCCTATTTATTTACTGTGTTTTACTTTTGTAAATTTATTAACGAACCAAAATTTTTGTTTCAGATCTAACGCGCCCTGCCGAGAGCCAAGACTCATTGTTCCATCTAGCGTTTAGTTTATATTGGTCCACCATTATATTAGACTCTTAATGTTACAATCATATTGTTTAAATTATTTAATTCTACAATCCTATTTTCATCTGGAATATTACGAAATGTGCAGTCAACGCTCATCACCGGTCTTGTTATATTGTTCATATCTACTGTATTACGTGATAGTGCTTCACTACACTTTCGTAAATTCTTAGGAAACATTGATTTAACATTTTTTAGTCCAATATTGTTACGTAAAGCGTAGTAAATTTACCATACGTTATGGTAAAATCCCGGAGGAAAATGCAAAAATGCTCCTTTAGTTTATAAGTTTTATGACTTGAAACATTATTGTGATCTTTATCACGTTTTTCCGTTTTCCTCCGCGATCCTCACAGTTCGCGCATTTTCATTGTTTTATTTCTCAATTCTATGTATTTGTGTTTTGTATACGTGTTTTGAATTATATTGACTAACAAATACTAAACAATTCTAACGCATGACTCCTTATTTTTTTACGATATCAACTCGCGAGTGTGCATGACATTAAATAATCTTGTTTTAATATTTAATTATTTTAGTTTTAAAAATTTTGTTAATTATTTAGACAACCTGCTGCTCTGACATGTTATTATTATGTTTTAAATTATTTGATTGTTTAAATGTATCGATGTGTTTACTTCAACAATTTGTTAATTCAAATGGATTCAATCATCAATATGGGATCAATGTTACGTAGTCGTGAGCCCTGCTACATAAAACTTGATTTTAGGTTAAATTCTGATCACTTAAATTCGAGTTTTAGTTCTTGCATGGCAATACCCGGGGTTGCTATCTAGTTTTTTTATTTAGAAAAATTTGATTATGCAATCTATTAATTACATGAATCAGTCAATTATACATTAAGGAAGTTATTGTTTTATTTTGTATTGATTTAAAATCGGATTACAATAAACGTTTCGGCATGAATGTTGGTTTCATTGATGTTCCATGTGGCGTCTCTTCCCACAGTTATTTCGTATGTCTTGTGAGCGTTGAATGGCACGTTTGAAGGTCAGACATAAAGTCATTTTTCAATTAATCCAATGTCATCAGGACGACGCGACCTCTGCACCGAACCGGCTAAGTACCTATGTTCGGTATACAATTCCTTTACGAAAATAAACTTTATAGGTATAATATTAATGATGAATTCCCCTTCTTTACACATGCGAGGTTAATATAGACTTGAAGTCAGTTTGTACAGTTGTTTCCTTACAATGGTGAACTTTTGTATAGACAAGTTAAATAATGAGTATGGGGAAAATGTTGGCTGTGCCACGGAAATAAACGTGCATGGCTCAGTAGATCAGTGGCTGAAGTATTTCTGTACTAAATAGGTCACACTTGGTATGTCAGTAGCTCACAGCCACAGCTGATTTACTCAGTGTTTATGCTTCGATAAACCAATTTTATTTGTAAAATATATTTCTATTGTAACCACAATAGAATCCTATCCGAATGTTTAAATTCAGGTGTTAAATATAATAATAATATATAATATAATATAATATTCCACCACTGTCACACAACGCCGTCTAGTCCCAAGCTAAGCAGAGCTTGTGTTATGAGTACTAGACAACTGATAAACATACTTATATATTTCTAAATACATACATATATAGATAAATTACACCCAGACACAGAACAAATGATCGTGCTCATCACACAAACATTTGTCCTGGGTGGGAATCGAACCCACGACCTCCGGCTTAGCAGTCAGGGCCACTAACCACTAGACCATCAGGTCAGTCAAATTGTAACCAGTCAGTCAATATTGTAACCACAATAGAATCCTATCCGAATGTTTAAATTCAGGTGTTAAATGAATTCTTTGTATTTATAAGTATCTCTCCCATATACCGAATAAATCTTCTATGTTTTGATAGAGTTTATGATTTATGAGTTTGACGCGTGCATTTATAGTTTTATTACTGTTATGAGATTTGAAAGAAATATAAACTGCTTGAGACACGTTTAAATATTTTGGGATCAAACAAAGATTGTGGGGATCTTAGGACACACGCTAGCTTTTATAATTTATTGCAAATGAGGTGAAACCAGTGAATAGTTCAACTAAAATAACCAGGCTATGTTAGTTAATAATTTCATAGTTTATTTACACTAATGATGCACAGGTCACTGACACTATAAAACTAGATTGTCAGCAAATATTGTCACGTACACACAAGTATTTGTTTCTTCAGAATACGCAATTAATTACATTACTGCGTCTTTTTTTGGTTTGAGTTTTGGGGAAAAGACCAGGGTGTGTGGGATTTTGACTACATTATACCCGCCCTGGTGATCACCATCACCTCATGGAACCTCCCCCCCTACATGGCCTGTTCGAGGAGACTATAAAGAGGTCTCCCCCTGAGCCTCACTGTGCGTGCAGCTCGTAATTACTCTGCCACCGTCTTTTTTCTAGGATCATTCGATGGTTGGACAATGCCCATTTTGAGGACCCTCTACCCCGGAGTACCGCCTGCTTTAAATGGTATATGTACTTGCTTGTCTATGCAATCATAAGGAAAAAGTTGATGAATAAGCTTTTAAATCAATAACATGTATGTAGGTTATTAAAAATGTTAATTAAAAATTGAAAACAGTGCAAAATTAGTAAAAGATTGCTAAGTAAGCACTTAGCACCACATATTTCTTCTAATAGGCCTCGATAAACAACAAAACATCAACCCGAGCAAGTCCAAAAGAAAATACCAATATGTTTATTCCGCGTTAGTAATCGAAGGACTGGAACAATTTGCCTGCTGCGGTATTCCCGTCCGATTATAATTTAGATGTCTTCAAGGTTAGAGTTAACATGCTCTGAATAAACTAGTGCGCTTCACCATCAATGATTGCAGCACTGTCTATCATCATGCGCAATGGTGACCGAGTGGTAACGGCCTCGACTTACGAGTTGTAGGTCGCGGGTTCAAACCTAGCTGGGCGCATTACTTTGTGTAATTTATTTTATCACCACTGCTCTCAAAACGGTGAAGGAAAAACATCGTGAGAAAACCGGCATGTCCTAGAACCAAAAATTCGAAGACATGTGACATACACCAATCTGCACCGTGCCCGGGTGGTGGATTACGGCCCATTCCCTCTCCAAGAGAGAAGGCCTGAGTCCCAGCAGTGGGAACATTAAAAGGCTGATAATGCTAATGCTACCATCATGTGGGATCGCAGTCAAGCACTTGTTCATGTCATTAAATAAAACAACAGGATTTTGCAAACGAATCCAAAAATATTTATGCTCTAGATCCCTCACGATAATTCCATAAAATATGGCTTGTTCTCTGATACAGAAATATCAAATATTCTAAAATTCAAAGACAGATAATTGGTGAAAAATTTTAACGAAGCAGCTAATGTAATGACGAGTGAAAATTAATTTGTCCGTGTAATCTTGAATCGGATCTTATCGAGCCAATCTACGGACGATGACCGCGGTCTAGTCCACTCGAGAGACGAGTGGGATCTTTGAAACGATGACTAATCTCTAGAGCAATTCATCGCGATGTCAGTGAGTACATGTGTAAAGGCTTTTTACCCACTCTTAATTAAGGTGTCAGACTGAAGATATGTTAATTGAAATAATATTTAGGCAGACATTTAGGTTTCCTTTCCTTTTTACATCGGTCAGCTTTGTTGTAGTTTGCCGATTAGCAATCGTGCAGTAAGTTCTTTGCTCCGTGATTTAGCGATATTCTGCTTCATCGATAGCACCGTTGGCGCAGTGGTTGAGTGATTGACAGCTACGCTGCGTATCGTGGCTTCGATTCCCGGGTCTGAGTGTCTTGGGCATGTGAGTTTACATGTTTGTGAACGTTCCTACGGCACAGAAGTAATTTTCTATGTGTGGTACGTTTAAAAAAGGCGGGTAATTTTCAATTCGCCGAGTTGCTAGCCTGTCGGTTTTCTACCGGTTGTATTCCGGGGAGTGTGCGTTGGAATTGCGTAACCTAATTCCGCCTAGCCCGTTACATCATCGGAGCACCAGGCGTACGGTAATGCGCCAATGGTACATGATGAACATCCCACCTATACGCACAAAACGTTTTGGGAACATATTCATTGTGCGTACAGATAAGGAGTGGAATTCCTTGCCGGAATCTGTGTATCCTGATGACTACAACCCGGGAATCTTTTGAGAGTGACTAGGTTACTTCTAGGTAAGCGCGCTCTATCGTCGACCGCATTGTCTCTTCCCATCAGGTGAGATAGCGGTCAAGCGCGAACCTGCTAAGAATAAAAAAAAAGCTCGGATTGCTCTGAGTAAATCAGGACAGAGTATCAGACTATTACTGACTAAACCTTCAGTTGTCCAAGTCTGCGGTAACTCTTACGAACTATCCCGCAAATCCTGTTTCATCATGGATTGCTCTTTTTTCCTGTGCAATCGAAATAAATGCAGCACGATTTTATCACCCGCACGTTCCACACTACTTCTTAACAAGATTTTCTCGAGTTATCATTGACGACATCAGCAGAACGCAGTTAAATCTTCACAGATAATGGTAAGTATAGCTAACTAGCAGGACAAGTATCATTGACACTTAATAACGCAACACTTAGGCGACAGAACGTGAAATTGCAGGAAGTAAGACCACTAATTGCAGAACAGACTTAATCACTATTATTACATAAATATTATGACATGTCAGCAAAGACACCACACCCTCTAGAAATGATTTCGCCAAACTGGCCGGTTGGACTGAACCGCAGAAGTGACATTTCATACAGTTGCGAATGGCCGACGAAAGTTTAATGCCAATGAATAAAAGTTGTCTCGCCAGTGACTTTCATGCTTACGAAATTTGCTCACTTAATTGGGTTGCTTGTCAGTTATGGAATGTTAGGATTTTGTCCAGTGAAACGCGAGGCGATGATGCCGATATGTGTTGCTATAACATGCTAGGTTATTATTTTAGTTTGACATGAAGACTGTTGTTGAAGTCATACTTATATGCTTCCGCAGACAGCTGTGATACCACAATGATGCTATTTCTATGAAAACGCATTGTTGCGTCGCACCTTTCTCATCATCCTCGTAGCCTTTTCCGGACTACCTTGGGATCAGCTTCCAGTCTAACCGGATCCAGCTGAATATTTGCGTTTTGTATGGACCGACTGCCTATCAGACCTCTACAACCCATTTCCAACAACACATTACTCCTTGGATAGACTGATGGACAAACTTTCTGGCATCTGACTGTCAAAGATCTACGAATGACAACTGAGACCAATGACTTTACGTGTGGTCTGAGGCACTGGATGTCAGTAATGTCCTTGATAGAGTTAGAAACAGTACATATGAATTGAAAAAACCTGATACTTGCCCAGTTTTAAGATGCCTTAACCGCTGAGCGTCACACCTTTCTACGGGAGCCTCAACTTTGAATTTTGTTGTATCAAATCAGATACACAGCAGACTGGTGTAATTTTTAGTCCAGAATCAATTCGTTTGTCTTGCATTATTCACGACTACAAGCATTTTCAACTGTTGGTATCCACAACTGAAAGCAGCTGGTCAAAATGGAAGCATATAATCACTGTAGTGAAAGGTTCAACTTGACGGATTATCCTGTCAATTTCTTCTCTATACAGACACTCCCTATATAAACAGTACGATCAATGTACATATATATAGTTCGACACTTTAACACCTTTTAAACTGTATTCTGGGGTTAGTTTTTAAAATCTAAGTCATTTTGATACCAGACTTTGTACCAAGTTTAATAACCCATTGGATATGATTCAAACATACAACCTTAAACACCCCCGAACCGTTTTAAAGGGGTAGTTTTGAAAATCGAATAATGAATACCTTTCTAATTTACATACTTAAGTTACTGTTTATGCCAATATATATGGACCCAAAGAATAAAATTTTGCATCCAGAAGATAATCCCCCAGTTTTCAAAAAGCTCTTCATTCTTATTGCTCGCCTACATCACAAAAGGAAGTCTCGTGCAGTTTCATATTTCTAGTCCCACTAGTTTCGACTGTGCGTTGATATGTCAGTCAGTCAGATTCTCCTTTTATATATACATAGATAATTCTTAATTCTTTATTGTACACAAAAAACATACATAGTACACGGAGATAATACAGTTTATGTACAAAGGCGAGCTTAACTCAACAATGAGTTTTCTCCCAGCAAACCTTTGAGTGACAGAGAGAGATCACAATCGAGGGTAGGATCCAGTGTACAACATAAACCTACATAAATACGTCTAATATATATATATATACATACTAACAGATATAATATATATAACAATAAATACTAATATTATGTCAATTGAGAAAGGAAGTGCTCTTTTAGTTTCCTCTTGAAGACATCCAGAGAAGGGCTGTCGCGAAGGGAGTGTGGTAGAGAGTTCCAGAGACGCACTGCAGTTACAGAAAAGGAACCGCCATAGCGGCTGGAAGTGTGACGCGGTGTACGAAGGAGAAGAGAAGAGGCAGTGCGACAGAGTTTACCCCTAGGTACGAGATACTCAAAGCGTTCACGAAGGTATTGAGGAGCATTAGGGTTATGCAGGATAGTGTAGAGAAGAGATAGTATATGTGTATCTCGCCGACGCCGAATTGGCAGCCACCTTAATCTGGC
Organism: Mythimna vitellina; assembly: GCA_949316375.1. Taxonomy (NCBI): domain Eukaryota; kingdom Metazoa; phylum Arthropoda; class Insecta; order Lepidoptera; family Noctuidae; genus Mythimna; species Mythimna vitellina. Next base: position 20,632,300 of record OX438701.1, on the reverse strand, counting down.
CCGAAATTCCGACCGTTTTTAAAAATTGCCATACTTGTGCTGGGTTGAAATTATCAATTGAGTTGATAAATAATCTTTCGTCTGCTCGCTGCTACAGCATAGCTTCAACTACAGCACCTCCCCAAACAACGAACACAGTTCTCGGCAGCCGACTGATGTGTTTTTTCTTGAAGATAAATGTACTTACGATTTAACGATTACATTGTAATGCTCAGGTCAACGTCTATATTAAGTTACTGTTGTTTTTGTTGAAAAAAAAACATTCTTTATATTACTGCTTTTGTTATGAGCCGAGATGTTGAAACACTTCGTCTGAAAGCAGGTGGTAGTTGTCGTAAAGATGGACAATGCTGCAACCGCAGTGCAGATGGACTACGGACTACGGAGGATTTAAGAGGAATGAGGTCGACTGCGTACCTACCTATAGAAATAGGGGATGGAATGGTTCTTGAGTTGGAGCTAGCTATTTCGACTTAATTGTGATGTGTTTGCATAGTGCTGTAGTTACGAGTATATCCGGGTTTATGTTTGCAGCTATTTGCAGTAGTATAAGTTTGCCAGCTAGCAAAGTTTTAGGTTCATTCCTGCTTAATCTATACATCTAAAGATGCATACTAATAAAATTTAAGTGTCTGTTGCATAATTGCATATGACAGTAAATTCGATAGGTACCTATAACAAAACTGCAATTTTAAACATTTTGCATGTCTGTCTGTTTGTTTCGGCTAATCTCCGAAATGGCTGGAGCTGATGTTATGAGTCACTTGGTTACATTTATTTTAGAAAAAGAATTCGGGTTTCTTGAACTTCTTGATTCATTTTACCAACCCGCACTGGGCCCGCGAGGTGGATTACGGTCCATTCCCTCTCCTAGAGAGGAGGCGGAGGCCTGAGTCCCAGCAGTGGGAACATTAAAAGCCTGATTATGCTTTATGCTTGTGAACTTCTTGAACTTGACCAATGAGCAAAGGTCTAATGCCTCCTCTCCCTCCACCCTGATCGAGAGGAGCTATTTGATGATTCATCATCATCATCATCATCATTTCAGCTGAAAGACGTCCACTCCTGGACATAAGCCTTCCCCAGGTATCACCATAACAACCGATCCCCGCGACCCTCACCAAGTCATCGGTCCACCTCTTGTGGGAGGTCTTCCGACGCTGCGTCTTCCAGTACGTGGTCGACACACTAGAACCTTTTTGATGAACTCTGATGATTTCATATCCCAGTTTCGTTATTTCGCAATACGTAAATCATAAAAGAAGTGACGAGCCTCAATATACTAAAACCTGCTAGTACTTGCACTATAATTTACAACTTTTCACTCTCCGTTTATCCTTCAATCAACTTGTCAATTAAAATCAGCATTTTGGTGATGTGAACTTGTTGCTTGATTATTTCATCCCTCTGTCGCAAGCCTTGATTATGGGTGAAAAACGTAAACAGTAAGCTCTCAAGAAGCATCAATCATTTCGTCAAGAATATCTGACTACTTGATGATAGTAATGACTAAAGACTTAAATATAATTCTGAATAAGGCTTTATTAAGGTGGGAAATCGCGCAATAACTTCTCCCGGTCTGGGTGGAGCGAGAGGGCGTGTCAGAGTTTTACTTACTAAACGACACTGTGTTCTTTTAGTTGCTCTTTGCGGTTCAGGACCACGGGTTTCCTTTTTAGAAGTCAACCCTTGGCCCCACCACGAGTAGTGTGAAAGCGAAGCCCGGGGCCCCGGGATGAAGGCAAAGAAGGAACAGGAGTGGGTTTTTAGTCAGTAAAAGTCTGATACTATCTCCTGCTTTGCCCAAGGGCGGGATTTATCATTAGATGATTTTCCCACCGAAAAAAAAAAACCCTTGGCCCCAGCAGGCTTCAAATCTTCTGGGCCCCTACCCGCCAATTCGTAATAAGGAAAGAGAAAGTTACCGTGGCTCTAGATCGAAAAAGGCAATTGAAGAAACAAGTGGGCTTTAGTCAGTAAAGACTTTTACTGTAAAAGTCTAACACTCACACTCGCTACATTGTTATTTTATGACTAACCATCTCAAAATAAATAAATAATAATTTAGAATGAAGTTGAAAATAACGGAATTTATTAACTTAAAATCTACTTATTTGCACTAAAACAACTAGTTGATACAAAGGTCGAATTGAACTTGACACCTGTAGAATTTCAAGATTCTATTACGATTTGTTAGCAAATAACGTAAAGCATTGAAGAAACTGCTATTTTGTAAACAATTTTGCCTTTCGCAGTAATTATCTATTGTTTAAAATGAGTTGAAGGCTATATCTACTTGTTAATCACACTAATATTATAAAGACGAAAGTTTGTGTGTGTATGTTTGTTACTTCTTCACGCGCGAACGGCTGAACGGGTTTGGATGAAATTTGGGACACGGGTAGATCATGTTCTGAATACTTTTTATCCCGAGAGTATATTTCCTTGGGATAATTTTCTACTTTCACGCGCGCGACCCTGCTGCCAGCAGTTAGCAAATAATAAAGCGGATAAGTTTCTTATTTTTTAGGGTTCCGTACCTCAAAAGGAAAGGATATCACAATAAAGATAGTGAAGCAACAATGATAATACAAATAAATAAAAGGTTCTGAATTGTATTGATGATGATGGAGTCGGAAGGAAGGTACAGGAACTCCGTAATTAATCAATTATCCTAACCGTGTTTGGGCTTATTAGAATTGTCATGAGATGCACTTTGGCTATAAGTTACATTCGAACTGATCTGATGATGGAGCCGGAAGGTAGATACGGGAACTTCTTAATAAAACAATGTATCCTAGCAGTGTTTAGGGTAGTTGAAATTTCCATGTGAAATATGTACTCTGGCTGTAAGTGTATCATGAGGTGTATCACAGCTAAAAAGTGTGGAATAAGAACTTTTTACAAAAAATTAAATAACCGACTTCACTACAAAAAAACAAAACACTAAAACGTTCAAAATAACTCTAATTTCGGAAGTCGGTGATTTTGGCACTGTTTTTTTTTGTTATTTAAATGCACACACAATACCAAGAAACACCAACTTCTGAAACTAGAGTTATTGACTGACTGACGTCTTGACATTTCAAAAGTGCCTGTAAATGGTTTATTTGGAATAAATGCTATTTTGATTTTGATTTTGATTTTGAACATTTTATTGTTATTTTTTTTTGTTATGAAATCGGGTTTTTTATAGTCAATAGAAGTCTGAAACGCCACAGGAGTAATATTTTCCTAATGTGTACCAAAGTTTCAAACTAAAAATTTCCAAACCGGAACCGATCAATCTAAAAATGAAACAGCGTTATATTTAAGCTCATACTGGTTTCAAAACCTTGCAGACGTGACGCATAGCCGGGTGCAGGAGAAAGTGCAGTCGTCACGCCGACTGTGCGTGCCAATAATTATATCGCCTAGCTTTGATTGGATGAGAGCCTGATAGCTGATCAGCTGTTATTAGTGTCAGGTATCGCAAGACAATGGTTTGGTAACTCAGTCTGAAAGTTTATGATGAAATACTGAATTAAAAATCTTTAGCTAGCTAGTAATAGGGATGGCTATCTGAGATCGAAGAATCGATTTTGTAGGTCAAAAAGATCGATGTTAAACGATGAATCGATTTTGAGAATCGATCTCAGGGACTTGAAGTTGAGATTCGATTTTTCCGTGCGGAATGTTTATTTTTACGCACATATATTTTTGTGAACGCACCCATGATATCGTTGGAGCTGAAAGGTTCTGGAGTGGCGACCGCGTACCGGAAGACGCAGTGTTGGAAAGCCCCCTACAAGGTGGACCGATGACCTTGTGAAGGTTGCGGGAGTCCGATGGATGCAAGACGCACAGGACCGTTCTTTGCGGCGACATTTGGGGGAGGCCTATTTCCAGCAGTGGACGTCTATCGGCTGAAATGATGATGATGATGATGACCCATGATATATGAGTCATTCGTTTGGTAAAGCAATTTATCTTTCTTATTTCTTGAATACATTTTTATTACATATTTTATTTTTATTTATAAGGTTATCTAAATGAAATTGTTTAGTCACATATTTTTATTTCGAGCTACCTCTTTAGTATGTACTAGCTTTTGCCAGTGGCTTCACCCGCGTAAAAGTAAGTATCTCCATAAACACTTTGGACCCCGTTTTATCCTCTTAGGAGATAAATTTTAGAAAATCCTCTCTTAGTGCTCGCCTACGTCATAAAAGGAATACTTGTGCAAAATTTCACGTTGCTAGACCCAATATTTTCGGCTGTGCATTGATATGTCAGTCAGTCAGTTTCCCTTTTTAGACATATAGATTACATTAATTATAAAATAATGTTCATCTAGTGGTAACCAATGTTCAATAATTACCTATATGTTTTAACTGTAGATAATGCAGTTGAATTTTTTTTTATTTGGTTGTAAACCAGTGCTTGACTGTGATCGCACCTGATGGTAAGCAGAGATGCAATCATTGATGGTGAGGCGCACTAGTTTATTAAGAGCCTATGTAATATAATAATTATAATATGTAATATTACTAGGACTTACTTAAAAAATGTTATTTTAATGCATAAGTTTTATGTTGTAACTGTTTGTTATCCCTGAATAAATAAAAACTTTTTGTAAAAAAAAACCGACTTCACTAAATAATCCATCATCAGATCCCGATTTGGTGACTATGGGACCATTTGAAAAGTATACCCTTTCCAACAAAAAATAATTTTTCAAATCGGTTGGTAAGCGACGAAGTTATGCGCGAACAAACGTAAAAAAAAAATACAAACATCCGAATTGAGAACCTCCTTCTTTTTTAGAAGTCGGTTAAAAATAAAATAGAATGAATGTATGTGGTGGAAAAGTGTCATCCCGAGGCCTTTGCCCAACTGTGGGACAATATGGACTTATTAGTAATTTTGCAAGGACCGGCTATTGGACTGCTTTATGGTTCCCACAAACATAAATTATTCTATCTTGTAGAGTAATTTTGGAACCATTTCCATGAAAATGTATTGTAGTATTAACACGATATACATTTCACTGTCACCTTTAATTATTGTCTAAAGTTAACAACAAATAGAAAAACAGTCAAATATTTATACACTTGTTCTATGAACTTTTATAACTACACAAGTACAGTAAAACAAACTCAAAGTTGATGCAAATATTAAGAAAATTTGCATTCCTTAGTAAATATGATCATTGTACTGAATTGCGCTTGCAATTAACGTTAATTTATTGCTACAAGTAATAAAAAGTGTCGTGATTGCCCAGTGGTTAAGGCACCCGTATCTCAAACATGAGGTTGTAGGTTCGAAACCGGGCAAGCATCAATTAATTTTTTAATTCATGTGTATCCCGCGCCTCGGTAAGCACGTAAAGCCGATGGTCCCGGATGTGATTCGTAGATCTTTGACAGTCGTTACAGGTAGTTAGACGCCAGAAAGTCTGACCATCAGTCTATCCAAGGAGTATAGTAAGCGACTAGGAATGGCAGGCGGTGGCCTCCTTCTGCGAAGCAGTAATACTAGCGAAGGAGGAGGCCGCACGCTTGTGGGAACGAATGTCCTCACGCCCCAACCACCGAGATTCTGACCCCAACTACCAGCCACGTTTGACGCGGGCTTGCGGACGTCGAGCAATGGGTAGCTTGCCGTCCGGCCGTCCGGTATTTGACCGGACCGAGCTCAGTCGTTAACAGCGCGTAGTGATCCACGTGCTCCTCAAAGAGATGTCAGCAAACCGTAGGGGCCTAGCAGGGCCGATGCCCGCCAACTAAGAGCGCGGGTAATTTCTGAAAAGGAAACCTGTAGTTCTAGAACGCAAAGGGCAACTGAAAGACACAGGTGTGGTTTTAGTCAGTAAAACTCTGACACGCCCTCCCGCTCCGCCCAGAGCTCATTGGATGATTTCCAGACTTTAAAAAAAAAAAACACGGAGTATCGTGTTGCCCAGTCACTAGGTTTTGGAGGTCTGATAGACAGTCGCCATCTGGTTAGACTGGAATCTGACCTCAACACAGGGAAGAGGCTAAGGTCTTTTTTACATAGCATGGGTAGGATGACAGTAGGACGAAAATATGCATCTTCAAGAAGAGAGGAAAGGATACATTGTATGGATCCCACAGCTGTCATCCACACCATCCTAGAGCAATAATTGGGAGATGATGATCATATGGCTGCAAGTAATTACATTTTCATAATTTCAGCCGAAAGCCGTCCACTGTTGGACATAGGCCTCCCCCACGTGTCGCCATAATGACCGATCCTGTGCGTCTCGCATCCATTGGTTTCCCGCGACCCTTACCAGGTGCTGCGTCTTCTGGTACGTGGTCCATCTATTCTGCGACCAATGTGCCCTACCCACTGCCACTTAAGTTTGAAGAGTCTTTGGGCTATGTCGGTAACTCTTCGTTCTTCATTTCTGATGTGATCACGCAATTGCATTTAAAATAAAAACATCATATTATCGTAAGAAACACCCACAACATGTCTCTATATGATTAATTATACTTACTAAGTCGATAAGTTACTAAGAATTGCCTGAACTGACCTCAGACCAGTGTAATTATCTCAGCCTTCACATTTAGGCATAGCCTTGATGCTGGATTAGAAGTCTAGAACTCAGACTTCTAAGAAATGTCTACCTAACCTACTTAATCTGGTTTGCTAAAATGCCGACTGGTATTTCAGTCTGGGCTATATTTTTTTTGTTTGTATTATCTGTTCTATGGCCCTAGAATTTAACTAATACTTATTTGGCATAAAGTATTTTTTTTTTTATTATTCTCGATAGGTTCGCACTTGACCGCCATCTCACCTGATGGAAAGCGATGATGCGGTCGACGATGGAACGCGCTTACCTAGAAGTAACCTATTCACTCTTGACTTAAAGATTACCGGGTTGTAGCTATCAGGAAACACAGATTCCGGCAAGGAATTCCACTCCTTAGCTGTACGCACAATGAATGTGTTCCCAAAACGTTTTGTGCGTATAGGTATAAGCAAAATCAGCCTTTTAATGTTCCCACTGCTGGGACTCAGGCCTCCACTCTTTTTTTTTGTAAGTGGGAAAATCATCCAATGACATGACTCGCTCTTGGGCGGAGCACGAGGGCGTGTCGGACTTTTATAGACTAAAAACCTACTCCTGTTCCTTCGTTGCCTTTCATACCAGGGCCGAGTTTTCCTTTCAGAAGTAAACCCTTGGCCCCAGTAGGCTTCGACTCTGCTAGGCCCCTACGGTTTGCTGACGTCTCCTTGAGGCGTTTTTCTAACAAATTTAGAAAAAAAAAGTATAATTATATTACAACAAATGTGGAGCAGTTAATAGACACATTTACACAATATTATGAGTTACCAAGGAGCCAAATTTGCAGAAGCAGTCAAAGAAAAGTAGAGAAAAGCCGATAATTTCAAAGATTTCTAACAACTGTACGAAGCTGGGCCGAGCCGCCAGTAATAAGTGATTTCACAAATATAATAATATGCTGAGTGAGTCTCGAGAACGACAGATGACAGGCTGGCTGACTCATCGACTTGACTAAAGTACCAGGAAACCCGAACTTCAAAGAGGTTCGACCTTCATACTTGGCGAAAGATGACGTCACCGAACAACCCCTGACGTCACACTGAGGTTGCTCGATACACAGCGTCATTCATCCTTTGACGTAGGCCATTACGATCGCCTGACCAAGTCAACAATCCATACATTCTTCGAGTTTCCTTCTGCCAAGAATAGCCATCAATTGAGCGACCCAAGGCAAGTAAATGGTCTTGTTATCTGTACCGTGTATGGTGATCAATCTCGCGAGTGGCGCGATGCAGCCGGCCGTTGACCCGCGCCCCTCCGAAATACTGATCAGGTGATATATCGTAAGAGTTATAATACTTGATGATAAGTCAGTTGATGTGATTGCAGGTTAATGTGGAATTTGGGGTATTATCGTGCTCTGAGAGACATGTTTATTATTATTGTGATTGTTTACAGACTTACCCACGCTCTTATTTTGGGATCGTATTTGTAATACCGTCATCAGATCATTTCAGGAAAAGACACGTCCAAAAATAATTGGGTAATCCCGATCTGTGAATTCTTAAACAATGACCGTATAATTAGGTCCAGTTAAGGCGTAAAGTCCTTTAAACATCTGGCCAGAGTTAAATGCACACATATTCGTACTGCCGCCTGCGCCCGCATATAGCTCCACAGAACTTTAAAAACATTTTCTTTGCAATATATTGACTGATTTACTTATGCTATGTATATTTTGAAGAAAATTTTACCACCGATTTTTTGTGTAAACATATAATTATAATAGTAATATTCCACAACTATCACACAACGCCGTCTAGCCCCAAGCTAAGCAGAGCTTGTGTTATGGGTACTAGACAACTGATAAACATACTTATATATTTCTAAATACATACAAATATAGATAAATTACACCCAGACACAGAACAAATGATCGTGCTCATCACACAAACATTTGTCCTGGGTGGGAATCGAACCCACTTCCGGCATAGCAGTCAGGGCCACTAACCACTAGACCAACAGGCCAGTCAATATGTATTTCTGATCAAAGCCGTTTGAAAGGAGTAGGGTGAACAAACGAAAAAATATCATGATTATCACGTCGGGGTCACCAATTTTGTATAATGTTCATTGGAAGTGTGTACGGAGAGAAATTAAATGACTATTTGTCTTGGATGAATATTTACTTTCGGTAACGAATTACATTACAGGTTGTTACTTATACGCAAACGCGTCTATAGGTGGTCGTTGCTACGGGCAGATTGAAGCCCGGGCACTGCGCACTCTACTGGGATACAAAATACATTATTAATTTTTTTTTTCGTTTAATGTTTTAGTCATTCGAAATAATCATATATGTTATTAATATTGTATATGAATCTATTTTTTTTTTTTTCAAATTTATTAACCCAGCCGTTAACGAGGCTTTAGAAAGTTACTGTTTTATGAGTTAGGGCCATAAGGTAAATTAAAAATCCAGGGTAGGCACACCCAATTAAAATTTTCGTATATGTTTTTTCAACTCTTAGTTCAGTATCGGACAGTAAGGTAAAAAAAAACATATATTTGCGGTAATGACATGTTTGTGCTTACACAATTATACTTATTCATAACTCTCTTACTTAGAAAAGAGCTAAAATTTGACATTTTAATATTTTGACGTTTTACCTTGTCTCTAAGTTAAGATTATGGTTTAATGAGTATATATAGTAATTGTATAAATTTATAGATGTCGTTATCAGAAATATAATTTTTGTTACCACACTATCTGATACTGAGCTGCATAAAACAAAACTTAAAAAAGAAATTGGATATGTTGGCCACCAGTCTTTTGAGCACATTACCAGGCAACAGCGATGTAGAGGAGTTTTTTGACGGTATATTTTAGTTTATCTTTAGTTAGTTTTAATTAGTTTAGGATTTTTATTATTATTTTTTGGCTTTACTGTAATTAAGTTAATAGTATTTTTTAAAGATTAATTACATGTATAAAAAGAAAATAAAATAAATATATCATTTTTTTTTATTGTTATTGATAAGCTCGTGTTTGACCACTATCTTACCTGAACCAACCAATCAACCTAGTGGTCTTTAAGTCAAGAGTAAATAGGTTACTTCTAGGCTAGCGTTCTCCATCGTCGGCCACATCATCACTTACCATTACGTGAGATAGTGGGCAAAGTTTCCAAAATGATCCTCTCCACCACCAACCTCTTTAAAATAAACAGTTACAGATTGCTCCGATCGTATTCAAATCACAATTCCGTTCAATCACAACCAGAGCAACTCATTAATAGGAAAAAACCCATTGTCTGTCCAACTCATGAATGAAACTGGCCAACATTCGATCACCACTCATTCCCATCGATCAAGAACTGACTCACCAGCCATACATACTGCCTATTCGTACACAGACGTACGGACACTAGATACGGTTAAGTTTGAAGCTTTTTGCAATCACATATGGCTTGATTGACACCGCCAGATGGTGAAAACTTACCATTTTTGGGTAGACAATTTGAAAATACGATACTAAAAAACTGGTAAAGTGCGAGTGGGACACGTGAAGGGTTTCTGTACATTATAATCAAGTAAAAAACGCAAAAAACAACGTTACTTGTACGTATGGACATCCTTTTTTTTTTTAGGTGGGAAAAGTCAGTCAGAAAAAATTATGCTAATTGCACATTCCAAAGCGTAGATCTCTATGGAGAAGAATGTGCAAGAAACTCCATGGACACTCTTTTCAATCACGTTTTGTAATTACAAATATCTCTGTTACATGTTCTTTGACGTTTTCAATGTTGTGTTTACAACATTCCCATCGGCTGATGAAGCTACTCTGGACTCATAATTGACGTTCGTCTCCTAAAGTGATGCTATCTCTTGGCGGCATACCAGGCTTTAATTATCGTGCTTCTGTAAGTATTTACTAAGCTGTCTCATTAAACAAGTCTACGAGAAAACATTGTTTGTTCAACTATCAAAGGTCAATATTTGTTCGCAGTGGACATCGGGAACTGGAGAACGAGTACCGTTTAAAATGGTTTAAGACGAGAAAGTTATGTTGTGAGTCGTTGATTAAATCTATATATGTATATAAAAGCGAAATACCACTCACTGATTAATCACGAAATCTCAGAAACTATACCAGCAGGGTCGAAGCCTATTGGGGCCAAGGGTCTGATTCTGAAAGGCAACGAAGGAACAGGAGTGGGTTTTTAGTCATTAAATAGAGGAGAGGAGATAGTGTCAGACTTGCCAGACTTGACAGATAGAGTCAGCGAGGGATGTCATTGGATGATTTTCCCATCGAAAAATAAAACCCTAAGGGGTTAACCTTCCAATCCTCATTGGGTTGTCTTTGTTGGTGGTCTGTATGGAGAAACCTATTTTCACGCGGGCGAAGCCACTAGCAGAAGCTAGTGATGTACAAGTGTTACCTGCATAATATAATTGATGTATTTTTAACATATTTGGGGTTAAGAAGCTACATGCAGAGCCCAAAGCGCGGTCTCTTACAGACTACATACAAACGAAAGAGATGCGCAGATATAATGCTTGCAAATATAAAGTATTTTAATGATTTTCTAAAATCAACTGATTTGATTATACAATTAAAACACTATAAGGATAAAACGTTGCTTGAATAATCTGACAAACAATCAGAATGATTGCATGTATATTAGTCTGGTTTTTAAGTGATAAAAATATTTTTTAGAGGCATTTTTGTGGTTTTTTTTTTCTATTTTACTAAATTAGCTGTGTTACGTTTTGAACACGCTATGTATCTATATGGTGTTCACTAAAATCTCTATTCAGGGATTTGGGTTTATAAATGAAACAACCAAATTATTAAGCAGGCGCAACTTCAGAATGACGTCTACTCGTCCTCGGGAACGCATCGAGTGTGCCCACGACGCCACACCTCAGCAGGTCTACATTTAATGTGATCTAGCATTTATCCTGAAGAATAACATACTGGTATATTTTTATGATTCTGTTTACAACATTGGATTATATACTGTATTTTATAAAACTCGCGATTAGCTCCATTCTTTCTATTGTTCGCAGCTCTGGGAAGACATTTAAGTCGTCCCGACGTCTCCTTCGTGGTCTGCCCGCGACCCCGTTAGTATTATATATTTAAAGATAAATAATATTTGGTGTCTTATCATCATCTTCCTGCCCTTGTCCCGTGTTATTTGGGGTCGGCACAACACGTTATTAACCGACTTAAAAAAAAGGAGGAGGTTATCAATTCGGTTGTAGGTTTTTTTTTTGTGTTATCTCCGAACTTCGTCGTTTATGGATCGATTTGCTTTCCGATTGGTCCCATCATCAGAATCCAGTTCAGGAACTTCTCAAATGTTATAGGCAACCATACGGTGATTTTGGTATTTTCATCGAGAACTTAAGCATTTACAGTCAAAAAGTAACATTTTATGAAGTGGAACTGATGAAGAAGACCAAAAAAGGCCAACGAAACTTCATGCTCACAAAGAGATCATAATGAAGAGTTTTGCAAAAAAAAAAAACGACTTCACTAAAAAAACACTAAAAGGATCAAAATAACTTTAATTTTTTTAATTTACTCATTTCTCACTTTATCCATTCTCGTCACACCACACATCCATTTTAACATTCTCATCTCCGCTACATGCAATCTTTTTTCATCAGTCTTTTTCACAGCCCATAATTCTGATCTTTGGTGTCTTATCATTGTTCTAAATGTAATTCACGATCAATTTAATAACCCGAAAAGGTTATCTCACTCGTTTCTATATGTTTCCATCACTGCGATTTGGGGGCGCCCTTGATCCTTTTGCCAGTTAGTAGTTAGACTTTGATTTCTCTTATCAGCACACTATCATGCAATTTGCAACTGTGGCTTTAACCTTTTGATCGCCACATCAAAAAAGCAAAAAAGTGCTCTCGACGCCAAGCTTCGATTTAATATTCTATCTGTCATGTAGTCGTGACCTTGGCGTACTGGACACATTTTGTTTGGTCATTTTTAAATGACTGTTGAAATTATATTTATTTCTGTAAATTAGTTTAAACCAAAACCGTTATGCCTTTGCAAAAAAAAAAAAAATTTCAAAACAAATTTAGGCTACTTACTCTTTTCTATCGGACTATTCTGTGTGATGACATCGAAACAAGCTCAGTGGTTACAATCTCTTTTAAAGTCCAGACATAATCCTGGTCATTCGATAATTAAATGAGGACTAAAGGTAGGTCGAAGCTAGAGGAGTCAAGCAAGAGCGGAGCACGAGCCAAGCTCAAATTCGTGTAGTGTGCACCGACTCTAGACGAGCTGAGCACGAACGCAGCATGAGACGAGCTCAAATTCGTGTAGTGTGGACCGACTCTAGAGGAGCCGAGCGGGAGCGACACTACATTCAAATTTGAGCTCGGCTCATGTTCGATTCGCCTAGCGTCTTATGACAAATCCCGCTCTTGGGCGGAGCGTGAGATAGTGTCAGACTTTTACTGACTAAAAACCCACTCCTGTCCCTTCTTTGCCTTCGTCCCAAGGCCCCGGGTTTCACTTTAAGAATGTCTGAAATTTTAATTAGCATTTTGAATGAGTCTGCGTTTCTTTTGTAAATCCAGCTCCTTCTAGTTCATCAGCATCTTGGTGAATGTAAAACATTCGATTAATCGTCCGTGTCGATCGAATACTCTAATTGGGACTCAGATCGATGCGTGTGGAAAACAATGAGCCCCGATTAGCGTACAGAATGCTGAGCTTGCGGCCGCCAACGTTATGGGCAGCATTAGATGGGCAGATTTCGCTGGTAATTTACACATATATAGTAAAAGCCTTTTTAATATAAAGGACTTTGACTGGCCTGTTGGTCTAGTGGTTAGTGGCCCTGACTGCTATGCCGGAGGTCGTGGGTCAAATTTTTCTGTGATGAGCACAATTATTTGTTCTGTGTTTGGATGTAATTTATCTATAGTATTTAGAAATATTTAAGTATGTTTATCAGTTGTCTAGTACTCATAACACAAGCTCTGCGTCGCTTGGGAATAGACAGCGTTGTGTGATAGTGGTGGAATATTATTATATTTATTATATATTATAATATATTATTATATATTATAATAGTCCGTGGTGAACATACTTAGATAAATCCAAACATGTACTGCTAGGGTAGGTAATTTAATACATATCTCTCAATTACCTAAACTAATTTGACAGTTGGACAACTATGTAGTTTTGAGACGACAAAAAAACATCAGGCACTATTTTATTCTTCTTGGATTCGGCTTAAACTCACTTCTTGTAGCTGTTATTACCTTAGCTAAAAGGTCAGTAAATCGGTTTCCTAAACAGTTTAGATTGGTTTCCGTTGCAACCTAACTCTCGGTGTTAAAGTCTAAATCTAGATGACCTTTCAAATGCATTCACTAAGTTACGCTGATACTGAAAACAAGCTCAATTTCGAAGTAAAAGATAGGAGAGATCGTTTCGAAGAGCCACTACGACTCTGGAATACAAAGGACAACTCAATAAAAACGGGTGGGTTTAATCAGTAAAAGTATATTTCTTTTCGCCCCACTCAGAGTGGGAGAAGTTATTTGATGATTTCCCACCCACAAAACAATGGACGATGAGCAATGGGTAGCTCGCCGTCCGGCCATCCGGTAAGGACCGGGTGTCAGCAAAACTGTAGGGGCCCAGCTGGGCTGATGCGGTAGGGCCACGGGGTATTTCTGAAAAGGAAAGCTGTAGTCCTAGAAAGGGTAATTGAAGAATATAGATAATATACTCTTTATTGTACACCAAAAATAAAATTACAATTCTTCTTCTTTGTCGATATCACTCTTGACAGAGTGTTCGTGGTCATCACTTGAGGTGTTGGTGACAAGCTTCACAAAACGCCGCCTCTCGTCTCTGATGGCTGCCTTCCTCGTACTTTCGTGCAGAGTTAAAAATTACAATATGAACTTAAAATTTTCACAATGGGCGGTCTTGTCGCTAAAAGCGAATTTTTACCGACAACCAGTAGCAGCAGATGTGGTTTTAGTCTGTAAAATTCTGACACGCCCTCCTGTTCCATCCTAGAACGAGAGAAGTCATGGGATCATTCCCCATATTTCATAGTCCACGCTGTCACCTGATAACGGCATCGGCATACGAGGAATAACTAACACTAAAACCATTTTTATCAACAGCGGAGATCTTCACAACAAGTTTTTGGATGCACCGACTCACTGAGTATATTCATCGAAGCAGATCTCAGAAACGAATACACCAATCTCAATGGAACTTTCCTGCTATGACTGGCCCAGGTTCTGCGTACCTACAAAAAAACTATATCAAAATCGACCCAGTATTTCAATACGTATATACTCTAGTTATCCTTCTACGAATCTAAAACCGGTTGGGTGACAGAATGCGTCAGCTCTTATGAAGCTTTTAGCCTTTAGATATAATATCTATATTGTGAAATTAAGTTTCACTTGCATTACTCATTTGTTTTCTTTATCATATTAAATGTCATTTGTTTTTGGCGGGTTTGCTAATAGGTTGCAGTGAAAGGAGTGCGGGGGAAGATGAGGTAAGCATTCAGCTTAGAACTTGGCAATATCCGGTCATAAGACTAGATATCTGGATCTATTAATTAGTGTCCATGGGGTTTCTTGCGCATTCTTCTCCATAAAGATTTACGCTTTGGAATGTGCAATTAGCATAGTTTTTCTGGCTGACTGACTTCTTGACAATTCAAAAGTACCTGCTGGTTCATTTGAAATAAATTCTTTGATTCTTTGAATCTAAGCTTGTAATGGCATCTCTGAGACTATTAATTTCACATTGTACCAAATGGGTTGCCTTTGGTGTATATACATTTTTTTTGTAGGTGGGAAAATGATCCAATGACATCCCGCACTCTGAGCGGAGCGGGAGGGCGTGTCAGACTTTTAATGACAAAAAACCCACTCCTGTTCCTTAATTGCCTTTCATACCATTCTAAAGTTGCTGTCGCAATACTTAGTGGGACTTGTCTTACTCTGGGTGCCCTTTGTATGGGCCACGGTAAATCTTTTGAAAAATTTATCAGCCTTAGTAGGCATCGTTCCTAACGGGCAATCATGCTGATATCTCTTTGAGACGCGCGTGCAACACAACGCGGCGACTCGGGCTGGGTCCTCACTAGATGGCGAGTTACCTATTACTCGACGTCCACAAGCCTACGCCTACGACGCCCGGGGCATCTCCGGCTAGTGGAAGAACCTGAAATATGGTATAGTATACCTATAATACTCAGTCTTCTAGAAAAAAATATACATATAACGGGAAACGACACAATTCTAATTATACCTTAAAAATAATATCAGTTCATTTGTCCTAACAATTAAAGACCTTTCTAATTTGCAACTTTAATTAAAACTAAACATAAAACAAATTATTTTCGTTATTATTACACGATTTAATCTAGTTACTGTCCTTGTCTATATTAAATACAGTATACTCTCTAATATAAATTCTGTTCTACTTTTCTAAATAGTAAAACATGAATTAATTTGAATCAGACACTTATAACATGAATTTTGACATTTGTTGAACATTGATTTATAACCTTTAAATCAGCTTTAATATAAATAGAACACATTGTGAAATGTCTAAATAGACATTTTATTTTGCTCAACCCGGCTAATTGGAGCGTCTGTTACCAGTAATTTGTATAATCCGGTTTTCTATAGAATATCTAAAACTTTCAGGCAATGTATGAAATATTATTCTTGTCCAATTTGTCTAAGTATTCTATGCAATGCCGAATGTTTTTAAAGACAGCAGTGTTTTAAAGACGTTCGTAACTAAGTTGAGGCAAAGGAGCTGGGGCTCCCTAACCTAACTTAACCAACACGACAGAGATAGATAGATAGATAAAGATATTCATTATTGATCACCAAAAATAAAATTATATTAGGAACTTAATAGGGTATCACAATGGGCGGGCTTATCGCTAAAAGCAAAATAATAATGGATAATAATATCCATGTTCCTTTGAACCTAACCTGTCCATTTCAGGATGTCTTAATTACCAGTGCTCACTTCATTCACTCTTAGATTAATTTGGTTAGGAGCTGACGGGGTTGTGTAGTCCCTGTTAGTATACACTTCCCACATTTTATCTATCCTTCATTATATTTTCTGCCTAATACACTCGTGGCATTCTATACCTACCTAGAACACCTAGGCATTATATACATTGACTAGGCAGGGTGCATAACAATAAAAATTAGATACAAAATTTTATACATTGCATTATATGGAATGACTAGGCATTCTACACAATAACTTGCTGGTTTCAAGACATACACAATAAGCAGTTTACTTCTTTATGAAGACGTGTAGGTGATATTTGATATTAACGAAGCTCTCAAACTTCCCATACATTACATCAGTAGGAAGTCATAAGTGTTTTATATCTATTTTGTTCTACTTCCGTTATTGACATTTAAAATATGTAGAGGCTTCCACATAATTTAAAATCAGATTACCATATTCAAAAACTACAACAATATGTAGAACAATTCAGTGAGAGTAGATTGCCTACAGATCATTGAGTCACTTTCGATAGCAGCCGGTCACAAGCCATGCCTCCCTGGTACCTAAGCGGCCCGCGCACTGGAACTAATCGGGAATTTTGACGCTTTATAACTGTTTAATTATTTATTAGTCAAGTTATTATTATAGTTTATGGATCTACTGTCGAATAATAGAAAGAGAAAGTCGGCTTGGAAAAATATTTGTTTGTAATGAAAAAAGTCGGATATATTAAAATTTGTTCGTGTATCTTTGGATGGGAGACTTCTGTGTTGAATCCGTTGATTGTTAGAATGACTGGACAAATTGTTAGATGCGACTGGACAGATGCAGCCTGCGTCTGGTGGCGGGGACCATCACCAGACTCTGCACACTGAATACATAGGTACTACCACGCAATTAGCATTACATACAGTCCCCCATGCAGAGCATGCTTGGAGTAGGAGAAGATAATTGTGCATGTGCCCTTTGACTGCACAGGTATCACCGATACACGCATACGAACCCTAGGATCCCTCAATTCCCGTACAGATGCCCTAAAAAACCTGGGAGGCCTAATCAGTTTTTGAAGACACGTGGGCTGGTTGGAATAAGCCGACCAAAGGCTGGCCATCATGGCTCACGTACAGTGGTCTGCATATGACTAAATGCTATGATTTTGGAGTTACATTTATTACTTAGTATCTCCAAACTTAAGTGGCAGTGGGCAGGGCACATTGCTCGGAGAACAGATGGTCGATGGCGACGAAAGGTTCTGGAATGGCGACCACGTACCGGAAGACGCAGCGTTGGAAGGCCTCCCACAAGGTGGACCGATGACCTGGTGAGGGTCGCGGGAATCCGATGGATGCGAGACGCACAGGACCGGTCATTGTAGCGACATTTGGGGGAGGCCTATGTCCAACGGAGGACGTCTTTCGGGTGAAATGATGATCTCCATAATCTCTTAGGTTAGTATAGGTCACCTACTTGGTCTCATTGAAAAATTTCGGCCTCCCAAAACACGCTTGAAAGAACAGTTGCAGATTAATACAGTATCATTAATCAACATACTTAAAACCGGTTACTACAAGTGATAGCGAGCAAACATATATGTATAAAAAAATCTTGACAGACAGAAGACCACAGCGTCGTTATGAGCAGACAGCAGGGCGCTGTCCTTCCACAAAATGGCCGACAAGCCTATAATGTTGTAATTGAATAATATTATGATAGTTTGGCCGTGGTTTCGCTCATCGTTATTTATTACTCCACTTCTGTAAATGATTTATGCTCTATTTCATTTTTGGCGTATGAAATTACAGAAAACAGAAGCGATTACAGTAATCAACCAAGGTAAATATTAGTGAGTCATTGATGATTGAAACAGCTGTTGTTGTTAAGTGGATCTTTTTTTTTATATTCTTGATAGGTTCGCGCTTGACCGCTATCTCACCTGATGGAAAGCGACGATGCGGTCGACGATGGAGCGCGCTTACCTAGAAGTAACCTATTCACTCTTGCCTTAAAGATTCCCGGGTTGAAGCCATCAGGAAATACAGATTCCGGCAAGGAATTCCACTCTGTACGCACAATGAATGTGTGTGTGTTGTTGTCCTCATATTCTGAAGGTTTGTACGTCTTTTGCAACTCTATAAATTGAAAAGGCGTATAATTTTAACCGATTTTTTTTTTATAGGCCGAAATGTTCTGGGGTGGCGACCATATATTGGAAGACGGAGCGTTGGAAGGGATCCAACAAGGTGAACGCAGGGTGAGAGACGCACAAGATCGGTCATTTTAGCGATTTAGGGGAGGCCTATATCCACCAGTGGCTGAAATGATGATGATGATGAGTTTTAACCGTGATAACTTAAGTGTTTCAGGCTAAAGCCGCAATATATCAAAGCTATATTTAATAACCACTTAACACCAAGCAAATTAAAAACGATATTTACGTCTAATTGGCAATAAATCTCAAACCGATCATACATAAAAAAACAATTACGTATGATAAATTAGAGATCACTAACCATCGCGTTGACGTAGCAACAGTCGTGATATCGCTCTATTTTTTTAACATAGACTGACTAATCGGAAAATAACCGAGAAAGTAATAGCATGTGTGAGTGTACGCCGCGCCGACGCGTAGGTGCGCCCGCGCAGTGAAATGTGAACGAAACAAGCGCTAAAATCAATATAAAGGTTGGTTCAGAAGTTCTGCTGTAGGAGAGTTTGAAAGAGTCACCGCTCATCAGTTTTGGTCAACTTTCACGCTTAGATTATAAACAGGAGACGACCTAATTTTCGTTGTTTTTAGTCTTAGCAAACGAGATGAGATGAGATTCAGTGGAAGGCTAAAGAAAAGAAAGTTTTTGTGACAGGAATTTTATAGAATAGAATAGAAAATAATAGGATAGGATAGGATAGGATGGGATGGGGTGGGATGGGATAGAATAGAATAGAATACAATAGAATTTATTGCACACTAAAATAGTAACAAAACTTTTACACAAACTTAAATCTATGGGTACAAAGGCAGTCTTATCGCTGACAGTGATATCTACCAGACAACCTTAGGGTAGAACGTAAGAACTTGAAATAGAAAAAGGGGGTAGTCTGCGGTAGAGTAGTTTTTTAACGATTGCCTTATCTTTAGTTTATGTTGACTGAGAAGTTTGATTTTTTCACTGCCCCAAGGGGTAGCCCTTGAGAAACCTGAATATTTGATATTAATTTCAGCTTGATACCTCAACGCGTTCTCGAAAAAAATAGTATTGACGGACGGACAACAGTGATCTTATCCATTCCATATCCATTTTTGCCGACTGATGTACGGAACGTAGCACCTTTTTCAAGTAACATGAGATAAAGGGAAACGATGGTTTATTGATCATCATCATTTCAGCCGAAAGCCGTCTACTGTTGGACATAAGCGTCCTCCAAGTGTCGTTACAACGAACGGGTCTGTGCGTCTCGCATTCATCGTATTCCCGCGACTCTCATCGGTCCACCTTGTGGGAGGCCCCAACGCCGTGGCATATTATGTTAATTGTGTGTGTTATTGCGTTGGAATATTATGTGTTATAAAACAACAAAATTATCGTTTATACCGCGTACATCGAAGGACTGGAACAATTTGCCTGCTGCGGTCTTCCCGTCCAACTATAATTTAGGTATCTTCAAGACTAGAGTGAATAGGCTCTTAATAAACTAGTGCGCTTGACCATCAATGATTGCATCTCCGCTTACCATCAGGTGGGATCGCAATCAAGCACTGGTTTATATAAATTAAAAAAAAACCATATTAGCTAACCACACAAGCTAGTGAGTCTTCTGCATTATCTTCTTGTCGCCAATAGCTAATGTGCTTTTGATCAGTGGGAGGGCATATTAACATTTTCTTGATTGACGTTGGTTGACTGTATTTACTTTATATTTCGGGGGCAACGGTCGCATTTTGGCAGTTGTATGATGAAGTAATCATACTGTGTATTTATGTTTTAAAGACTTTATTATATTTTTGTTCTTAAAACATTACTTATGTAATATGATGAGTATTTTGTCTCTCATTTTTTTATTTAAGACTAGCTGACCCGGCGAACTTCGTACCGCCTAACAGTCAATGAATGTAGTATATCTTTCGATGTAGTCAACCGATTGCTATGAAACAAAACCTAAGTTACATATCAAGTTATACACAGCTTAATGTATAAAAGCTATCTACATCGATTTCGTAAATTTTACGTGATGCGCGCACAACTAAAAATTTCTACAGATTTATTAAATGTATATGTATATGTAGATGTTACAGAAACACCATTTCTTTGATCTAAAGTTTGCATAAGTCCAGGGTTGCGGGAAGTAACTCTTCCGCGACGCCCTGAAACGGAAAGGCCAACTGGAGGAACACAGGTGGGTTTAGTCAGTTAAATTCTGACACTCCCTCTCGCACCACCCATAGCGTGAGAAGTCATTTGATGATATCTCACTTAAAAAATTAAAGGAATCGGGAAGTAATATTATAGTATTAACACATGCTTGATCTTGGTACGGACAGACCAAATCAACCGTACCAAAATCGTGCGTTGTTTTTTAGTTAGGAAATCATCCTTTGGAGGTAGGCGGAACAGAGAGTAAAGTCCCGCAAACCTCCGTTGAAAAGGGAGGATCCTCCGACCAGACGGGTGTTATGTCTGGTGGGCTGCAACTGCCCGATAGATGATTTCGGGTTGTTCTATATGTTCTAATCGCGCGGAAAACTTTGATTGCGCGATTCAGGATTTTCTTATGTGACGCGATAGATGTCGCTACATCACTCCCCTCCGGAGATCGGAGATCGATGGTTCTTGATGCTTCTTGATGCGTGCCAGGCCATTGGTAGGTTGGTTCCAGTGAGTCGGAACCGAATGCCGCAAAGTTCTCGGTGAGTCGGAACTGTCTGCGGTGATGCCCCAGTGAGTCGGGGTGATGATGTCCCAGTGAGTCGGGATGATGCTGCAAGCTCCAGTGAGTCGGAGTTATGCTGCTGGCTCCAGTGAGTCGGAGCGGTGCTGTGCAACGTAGTGGCTAGACTGATGGCGTCGACCAGGAGAGGTTCTTCATTGCTCTTCATGTGACTGGCCGAAGGTGCAGTGTGCTTCGCCAAGGTCGCTGATGAGGCTGAGGGTGATGACCAGGTATGACCAGGTAGGCATGCTGGTGGTCAGGATACCCTTTATAGCCGTGGGTGCTGGCTGTATGGCTCGCTGCTCGAAAGCTTGAGGAAGTGATGATGACGTCACGAAGTAGTAGCTGCACGAAGGCTGCGCTGACGTTTTTTGTCGAGGGTCACCAGTTTGGAGGTAGGCGGAACAGAGAGTAAAGTCCCGCAAACCTCCGTTGAAAAGGGAGGATCCTCCGACCAGACGGGTGTTATGTCTGGTGGGCTGCAACTGCCCGATAGATGATTACGGGTTGTTCTATATGTTCTAATCGCGCGGAGAACTTTGATTGCGCGATTCAGGATTTTCTTATGTGACGCGATAGATGTCGCTACAATCCAATGACTTCTCACGCTCTAGGGTGGCGCGCAAGGGCGTGTCAGACTTTTACTGACTAAAACCCACTCCTATGTTCTTTCTATGCTTTGCGTTCTAGAACCATGGGTTTCCCTTTTGAAAGTGAACCCATGGCCCCAGTAGATTCCCCGGCCCTGCTGGGTATTTACGGTTTGTAAGTTCAAACATGTAATAGTTAACTATTAGAGAAACTCTCAAAGATTCCTAATTAAAAGAATCCAAGTAAATTTTCCAATCTCTGGACAGGAGCAAACGTAATTAAAATGAGGGTAGTATTAAGGAAGCTTTTATATGCAGTCACAGGGCCGCCATGGTCACGATTGTTGATTTTCTCCGTCCGTCTCCCTCCCTTTGTGCCTTCGTAATTAGTGAGCTTATCCGATGACTGGAGATGTCAGCTTCCTTCATATAATCACTCCATAAGGGTTTTGTGAAGCCACTTTGATCTTTTTACCGTTTTTCACAAGGCTATTGTTAGGTTGAACGATGTTGATTGCGGGGTCATGGCGGAATGCGGAATAATGTAACAGTCTGTTTTGGGATTTAAATCGGAGCAGAAACTTGAATTTCTTAAGACGGTGTTGGGTCCAATACTGCAGTGCTGGATTAACCTCATTGCAGGAGTTGCAAATGCTAACCAAGTCTAGCGATTCCGATCCCGAGTTCCGGCCACCGTAGGGGCGGGCTTGCGGACGGCGAGCAATGGGTAGCTCACCGTCCGACCGTCCGGTAACCGTTCCAGGCGCGTCTCAAGGAGATTTCAGCAACTGTAGGGGCCCAGCAGGGTCGAAGCCTACTGGGGCCAAGGGTCTGATTCTGAAAGGAAGACTCAGCCCTGGTACGAAAGGCAACGAAGGAACAGGAGTGGGTTTTTAGTCAGTATAAGTCTGACACTATCTCCCGCTCCGCCCAAGAGCGAGGGATATCTTAAGATGATTTTCCCACAGAAAAAAAAAACAAATCTAGCAAAAATCTAAAAATCTTCTTACCAACTGATGCCATAAATTTGTAACGCGATCCGTTTGACGACCTAATCTTAACTGTTAAAGGGAATAGAGCTATACAACATTATTTTTAGTATAAGCGAAACCTGAATGTAGTTTGTTCAGATCAGTAACTGAATCGATTCCAATAATTTTTACACCATGTTATATTTGTTCCCAAAATCTTTGAAAAGGATCCCAAGTTGGACACCACCGACACAAAGCACAACGCAGGTCACGGCAGGTTATAGCGGGCACCAGCACCAGCGCACAGCTAGATGCAGAAGCAAATCAAACCCTCGCCCGGATGGCCCGGTGACCATGTATTTGTACAACCAGGTATCATAACAAGTTTATAGGTTGTATAAGGTGTATAGCTCCATCCCTAATTCTCGCTCGCTCGCTTGACATTTCAACACATCATGGTAAGGCCCCTGGTACCTATATACGAGTATATGAAACCTAATCCATTCCGGATTAACTAAAGGCAATGTAAGCAACTGTCTATAGGGCTTTCGCTACTTAGATCCCTGCAGCCTGAGCAAAAATGTTTTTAGTTCATTAAACCCCGAGCGAACGCCGGCGTTCGCTTGGTCATTGTCTTTCTATTGTGTCTCTAATTACGCTACTCAAAAGGTTAAAGAGTTTAAATTCTTTTTTTTATTTTAGAGAGATTTAGTAGGCCGCTTGGTAGAATTTGCTTTCAAATTCTGGGATAATTTCCCATCAGATCTTTACTTTCTTTGTCAGGCTTCATCCCAATATTTGGACACGGTTATCCTCAACATTCTTCATTAAAAGTATTTGTGCTGAGTCGACGAGACACCATATATTGAACACAGTTTTCAGTCCAGTCACAACTCACTTACCTAGTCACTTTTAATGACTAAAATCACACCTGTGTCGTTCAGTTACCCTTTGCGTTCTAGGAACAAGGTTTCCTTTTCAGAAATTCCCCGTTGACATTCAGCCTAATAAAATAATGTTGTAGATGTCTCTCGGTAAAAGAATTTTCAAAATTTTATCAGTAGATCCAGAGATAACCTTCAAGAAACTAATAAACAATGTGACCACTTTACAATAGCTGTTCGATGGCTCAAAAGACCATTGTTCGCAACAAGGATGTCTAGTCAGCCATTTTGGATTTTTCAACCAAAAACTCAAGCAAAATGGCGGGATCTTTTAGACAGATTTGCGGTTGTATTCCATCGCTAACAACTTGCTTCTCAAAAGAATGAAGATAGATCGTGAATGATCAAGCAATAGATAAGTCGATTCCAATTTATATAGAAGACTAGTTGGTGCCCGTGACTTCGCTTGCGTCAGACTCGTAAAACAGCACAATGCGATTTGGTCACAATTTCAAGAATATTTTTTTACGTGGAACCCTAATTCTTTTTCTAAAATATTTCGGAGATTAATCGGAACAATCAGACGAAGACAAAAATTTTAAAAATTGCGTTTTTTATACTGGCTTTGAATACTGTGCAATGGTTCCCTTCCTATCTTTTTTCCAACTATATTATGATCGACTTCCAGACTACCCGGATGTTGCTAAATACTCGTGTTTTACATGGAGCGACTGTCTATCCGACCTCCACAACCCAGTTACTGTGCAACATGATACTCCTCGGATAGACAGACTTTCCGGCGTCTGCCTACCTGTAGCGATAACGTCAACGATCTACGAATGACAATACTTTCATATGCATTAGTAAAGAAAGATTATTTTGATATCACAAACAGACACTTAAATTTTATTTATATGTATAGATAATTTCTTTGAACCACTTTAAACACACTCCTAAGTGTTTTAAGCACTCGCGCTCCGTAAACATTTGTATTTTTTGTCCATTCCGATCTCGAATCTAGAATTATATCGTTGTAATAACTGCGGAGTGCTGAGGTCCAACGCTCCCGATAGCTTGTGTTACCTATTCAAATAATAGACGATTCATTATTAACAAGAAATGGACAGCAAAAAATTTAGTAGGAATAGTCCGTGCGCAAAGTAATGGTTCCGTCAATTATCTTGAGGCTTTATACAATACGGTTACGATGGAAACATTATTTTGATTACTTTTCTCGATATCAAATTCACTGATATGAAGGTAGGAATTAGATCTAGTCTGGTCTTTGAATAAAAAAGAAAGATATTTATTTTTATTTCAAAAATATCTGTTATTTATTTATTGTGTACACCTACCACAGTGTTGTCTTTTTAACCCAATGGTAGACTGGTAGAGAATGCTTTGTGGCATTAAGTCCGTCTATGTACCCCTACTGTACATGAAGTTTAAATAATATAAATTACTACACAGCTTTTGCCCGCGACTTCGTCCGCGTGGAAGTCTAAAATGGTTTTATTAGGTTTTTTGAGATACGAAAATATGAAATATTATTTATTATCTTCGTCGTGTGTTAGTCCATTGAATTGTATAGCGAGCGATATTTTATCTTAAGATAAAATATTACAGTGTCTTAGCCGTGTGCAGCGCCCCTTAGTGAACTCCACTGCGGTGACGTAACCTACGACAAACTCTTTATTTGCGGTTGGTACAGTAATCGGATCTAGGGATCGAACCGCAAAATTAAGTTTGTTTTTTATTGTATAAAAAAACTACAACAACTATTTCATACATTTCTGTATCATTAAATAAATAAAAGTCTATGAAATAGTGGTTTATTTATGAATATTTATAAAGAAAAATAAAGTTTAATCCGACCTGCTGCAAGTTTTACAAAATGTCGCTTAGATCAATTAGCCTATCAACCGTCGAATTGTGATTGTGTATGTGTGAAAATGTATATGTGATGGTATGTTTAATAATATCTTAATATCATCAAGAACTCATGGTTTACTAATGAGCAATGGAGCGCAGTATACTAGGTGTTAAATTAACGTGTTGAGACTGAAACAGCATACTATATATCGACGCTTGAAAGGCAAAAATTACGAAGCGCCATTGAGTAAATTTTACAAGATTTAAACTTAAAATTTTTAGAAAATAAAAATTAAAAATATTACGAAATAGTCGGATTTAGATATTATTAACATCATGGTAATAGTATATAAATCAGACTTTTTTTAAAGTAACAATTTTTTTTTTTCTAAAAATTACAACTTTGAATCGCTCTCCAGTAAACTTTACTCAATGTCGCTTAGAAATTTTTGCCTTTCAAGCATCGATATATATATGGAGCGCAGTAGCTCCAAAAACAGGATAGCTGATGTAGCTCTAACGCTAAATTAACAAGTTCAAATTCTTTGAAACTCCTGTAATTCTGTATGTGTATCACGTTTTTTCCTAAAAAAAAAGCAAGTCGGAACTGGCAACGTTGGCTTCTTTTTCTGTAAATTGTAAAGTCAACTGAAATGGCTTCCTCGGCGCATGCAGGCAAGGAGCCAAACTCTTGTTTTTGCTTCCGCAGTAAATTCTACATTTAAGACATGCACACGGAGACTTTTTATACAATTTTGTCGCGCATTTGTTTTGATAGTGAAGGAACTTAAGAAAAGCAGAGTCGGGCTTTCGAATCTAGACGAAAGTGCCAGGTAGCCCAAATATTTAATTTTTTTTAAGTTTTTTGCATTTTGCAGGACAGTGTCAAATTGTATGTTGATAAAAATATCATTGGCGGCCGTAACATGTGTTTGTTTATGGAATTAATAGTAATAATAAACAAATGAAATATCTTGACTTAGCACACGAGGTTGTGGAATGTGAACTCGGCTGTCATCGTGCCGATTGTTGTGACCGCCAATGGCTTGATGGTCAAAAGTTTCGACGACCATCTGTCGAAGCTGTCGCTGCGCGGTTGGATCAAGGGCCTGATACAGAAGGCAGTACTCTTTGATACGGTTCCTGTCTCTGGAGCCCTAACCACCGGTAGCTTGGATCCTGTTCCCGCCACCGGCGAGGACTATTTTTTATATTTTTAAATGTATTTTCTATGTTTTTTTTTTAATAAATATTTAAAAATGTAAACGATATGTATAAAAATTAATAAATGCAATAATAATAATGTAGTAAAAAAGAAAATATAACCCTCTCAGTTCATCTAACCCAATTGTATGGCTATTTCATGAAAGTCATTTATAGGCTTAGCTTAAACAGATTTGTAAGGAATTCAAAAATGCTAAAATCTTTGTAAAACGCTTACTTATCAACAAATGAATGATTTTTTTCTCGCAGATAACTGTTTTAAGTCGTTTTCTTCAACATAGCTTTAGAATTATTATTTTTTGGTTTAGAATAATATATCGTTTATTTAATAATAATTAATAAGTACATTTTTTTTGGGCTGGAAAATCTCTGTGTTTCCCGATGGCTGCAAGTCAAGAGTGAATCGGTTACTTCTGGGTAAGCACGCTCAATCCTCGACCGCTATTTCACCTGATGGAAAGCGTCGATGCGGTACAGAGATTTTCCAGCCCAGAGATTTCCCAGCTCAGCGCGCTCAGGCATGCGCGCAGGACAGTCAGACTTTTACTGACTAAAACCCTTCCTTCAGTCCCTTTGCTTCCAGAGCTACAGTGAATCCTTTGAACAATCTTACAACCCTGAAAAAACAAGTACTTTAACTGCTACATTAAAGCTAGAACTACAGTAGACCGACGCACACGTGGATCACGCCTGATTTGTAAACGTGGCGTGGATCTAATGTAGCTCTACAAGTCTAGTTGTCATATAAAATGTATGGAGACCGACGCGTCCAGATCTGCGTACGTGGCCCACGTGTGCGCAGTGTAGTTCTACCTTTATCCACGTAAAATGACGACTTTCAAAAAACACGAATTCGGAAGAATCGACAAAAAACTTTCCGTGACGGTTTCCGTACGAACGGAACTCTAGAAAAGAAAATATAACTCAATGTATCAGTGTGGGAGTTTGGTTCCTTGAACTGTTCCAAATGACACATTCAACTGACACCAATTTACACTCCGTTGAGTAAAGAATAAGGTTGATTTTCGCATGGCAGTTCACGACCACCTGCGCGTCAAAGGCCTGCCTTGCTAATATCTGTTTCACTAGTAAATGTTTTAAGCTAGTCATCTAGATTTTTTTTGTTTTATTATAAGATTAGATCGGTGTATCTTATTATTTTGCGCAGCAAGTTAGCGAGCTGTTTCATGTATTGTGAGGTTCTAAAGAGTACCTAAGTCCTATTTACTAGATTGCGGTTGGAATGTTGTAATCGATTTACATTGTTGTGGTATAAATTCTTTCGAGGAAGTAACGGCATTCGGTTTTAGTCCTAAGTTTTGTTTTGTCGTTTGAATTGAAGAGCACAATGGAGGCCCAATTTTACTTACCTCAAATCAGTAACCGCATTTAGTGCTGTGAATTAAAATCGGCTTTTTTTTGTCAGTCTTTAAGAAGATGTCAAAAATAAATTAGATTTTTTATAAACGTTGCCCCACACTAGTAATAACTTCTGTATCGTGGGTTTTTTGTTTTTAGGTGGGAAATCATTCAATCACTCCTCTCGCTCTGGGGTGACTTTTGCTTACTAAAACCCACTCCTATTTGCCTTCATTCTAGGACCCCGGGGTTCTCTTTCGCATACCCCATAGCCCCAGTAGGCTTCGACCCTGCTGGGCCTCTACATTTACCTGATATCTCTTTGAGGCGCGCGTGGAACATTACGCTTCGTCGACGACTCGGGCTCGATCCGGACGGTTACCTGACGGCGAGCTACCCATTTCTCACCGTCTGCAAGCCCTCTGTATCGTAAATTCACATACACAGACCAACTATCTGTAGGTCATATAAATATTTGTTCTATGCGGGGTTTGAACCCGCTACACAGCGCAGCACCAAATCCCTATCAATCAATAATCCGCCTACCGTGCCATCAAATGATTATGTTGTAAATATTTTGATTGAATTGAGTAATTTTTTGTTGCAAGCAGACTTTAAACTTTTTTTTTGCTCGTAGAACGGATGGTTGATGGGGCCGAAAGGTTCTAGAGCACCGGAAAACGCAGCGTTGGAAGGCCTCCCACAAGGTGAACCGACGACCTGGTGAGAGTCGCGGGTATGCGATGGATGCGAGACGCATAGTATCGGTCGTTGTGGCGACGCTTGGGGGAGGTCTATGTCCAATAGTGGACGTCTTTCGGCTGAAATGATAATGATGATGAGACTTTAAAAAAGAAAAAGACAGAGTCAGAAAGCAATTCAGGATTTGAGATGTAATATGAAGAGCATGATATTCAAAATTCGATTGGAAAAATCTCTACTCAACTCAGTTGCCATGGCAACGGAAAAGTCCACAAACAATGTTAAAAAATAATATTCTAAGAAGAGTACAGTTGTAAGAAATTACTTGGAATATAGTCATCATCTCCCCAGGGGAATACCTTTTCCCGATTAGCTTGGGGTCGGCTTCCAGTCTAACCAGATGCGGCTGAAAACCCATGTTTTACATGGAGCGAATGCCTATCAGACCTCTACAACCCACTTATCAGGCAACACCACACTCCTTGGATAGGATGGTCAGACTTTCTGCTATCTGACTTCTTCTCAAAGACAGTGGCAGCGAGCGACAGACGTCTGTACATGATTTCCAAGGTACAGTAATGCACTGGAACTGCACAATTTAATTCCGCCAAGTCCGTCCAATCATCGGACTCCTAGACGTACAGCGTTGCGCCACCGGTATATAGGGGATATCCCATCCATACGTACAAAAACGTTTTGGGAACACATCCAGTGGCCGTTTTACCAGCAGGCTGAGTAGGCTTGAGCCTAGGGCAGCAGATTTTAGGGGCGGCAAATTTGAGGACCGAATTTTTTTTTCTACCTCATAGAAATCAAAAAGATTTTTTTGCATGACGGTTTTCTGATGTCTCACAGATAGAATTCTGCAACAAATTTTGCTAATGACTTTCCTGTGTCAGTTGTCATTGCACATTCCGAGAGTTTATTTAAAAAAATATTTTACGTGTAATTTCAACGAAATTTTTGGATTGCAAAAATAATGCAGGAGATGACAATAATTGTAGAGGCAAGGTCGGCAAAAACTGTATAGCCTATGGCTTGAAAATGTGTAAATCCGCCACTGAACACATCTATTGTACGTACAGCTAAGGAATGGAATTCCCTGCCGGATTCTGGGTCCCCTGATAGTTTTTTTTTTTTTTTTTAATTGATATAAACCAGTGCTTGACTGCGATCCCACCTGATGGTAAGCGGAGATGCAGTTACAACCTAGGGGTCTTTAAGTCAAGAGTAAATAGGTTTATTCTAGGCAAGCGTGCTCCATCGTACACCACATCATCGCTTACCGTCAGGTGAGATAGTGATCCAACGAAAGCTTATTAAAGAAAAGATAAACTTAGAAAAGTACAGATGAATACACCGGTTACTGATATCTACTTGGTCACTTCTGTACATTTTATTATTCACCATTCGTTAGTAATTTATTTTGTTAACGTTTCATTTATTGATAATTGTAATTATTTATTTATCTTGCTTTTTTATCTAGCCTCCTTTTTTATAATGTGAATGTGAGAACACTGTAGACTCCGCGAATTCTTAGGTTACTTCCTATTACGACTTACTTTTTATTATGATTATTTTTATTGTACTTTTAACTACAATATTGGCTGGTCTACACTGTCCTTATCCAGTCTTATAATATCTACATATACTGTAATATGGAAATATTGTAAGAGCAACATTGTTTTTAAAAGAGTAACCATGGAGTTTCTTGCCGGTTCTTCTCCACAGGAAACGACCAATTTGAAACCGTGCACTAGCTTCTGACGTTTTATAAGTGCCCATGTAGGCCTATGTGAAATAAAAAACTTTTGACTTGACTTAAATTTAAAAAAAACTTTTGACTTCACCAAAAATACAGCCACAAAAATCAAGTCTTCCATTCATCTCCAACAAAATGAACGCCACAATTTCACCCAGCCAGGTTATCTCTCAATCTAGTCCAGTTTCCAGCATCATCACGCCATGTAATCGAATATGGGTGTGGCAGCATTGAACCCTGTGGCGGTCCGTCAAAATTAGCCGCTGAGAAATACGGTTGCCATGCAGAGCGCAAACTTGTCTGAATGTTATATATGTAGAATAAGAGGCTGTGTTTGTCTGTGTGTACAGTATTTTCATATAGGTTTTGATTGTAGTTTATACAGTGAATATACAGGCATTAAATTAATGGAGGTTACGTTTAATTATACGTGGTGTCCGGGGGGGGCGGGGGTTGAGCAAGACTTAACTGGCTAATTTACTGAAAACTGACTAGACTTTTGCTACTGGAGTTTCGGTTTCGCCTAAAAAAGGGGCGTGTGTTAGTTACGCCTTCACGCTCAAAAGGCTGAACGGATTTCAATGAAATTAGGTACGAGTAGTCCATATTTTGGAATAGCACATAGGTATTTTTATTCTAGGAATATGTTCCCTTGGGATCATTTTCTACATTTACGCAGGCGAAACCACAGGTTGAAGCTAATGAGAAAGTTATGAAAAACCCCGATTTTGCGCAACTCTAATTACTTCGGCTACGCACGTCTGTCCTAAGATACAAAAAGGTTTTAGTATTGGTTTGATATTTTTTATTATTCATTAAACCCCAAGTGAACGCCGGCGTTCGCTCTCTCATTGTCTTTCTATTGTGTCTCTAACTACGGTATTCGAAAGGTTAACTAGCTGACCCGACAAACTTCGTACCGCCTAATAGTCATTGAATATTGTGATACCTTTTAGCTAAACTGTAAAGGATAACGCCATCTACTGGTGTTACCAGAATCAGCTTATTTAATTTGAAAATTATATTGTACCCGGATTTTTTTTTTCGTGAATTTTTCCATATTTTCTCACCGTTTAAACCTTCCCTGGACTATCACAAATATTTCAAAACCAAAATCTCTCTCATTCGCGAGTTTTAGCGAGACTAACGAACAGCTATTCATTTTTATATAGATAGTTTTTTTTTTTTTGTAAGCTTTATTAAGTTGTATGCGTTTATACTAAGTTTTTATTTTGTTATTGACAAGTCAAGTTCCGGAGTTTAATTTTTTTTTTTTGCTTAACAACGTCGGATATAAAAATGACATGAAAAAAATATTCAGCAATGACATTATTGCCGCTAAATAACGTTTATATTAATTTATTAATCGTTTTTAAATAATTTTATAATCATGGAATACTTATCTTTTTGCTCAACACCTAAATATTCACATATTCAAGGTATCAAGTAAGGAAATGAAACGCTAAAAAATCTTAAGCCAATTAACGAAGTTGCGCGAGTGAAATGGCGGCAAAAACTTGTATTTTATAAATTCTGTCTGCTCCATTACGGTGCGTTTCTTTTACCATTTAAATTGGAGCAGTTTTAAATTATCAAATTATTGTTCGGTATTATTATTTGTGAGTTTATTTTATAAAAGCTTTAGGTAAGAAAAAATACGAGCATATGATTTCATTATTATTTTTTCTAGATTTTTTATCCGTAAATAAATCATTTATATTCAAATCATTTAATAATTTATTTTCTATACATAATTATAAACAAAATTGAAGTGTGAAGAAGTGTTTGTAATATCATAATAATATTTTCTATTAAAAACATAGTGTGTTGTCTGGCATTTTTGCTGAACTGGGCCTATTTGGCGCAGGCGCGAGACACACAATGTTTTTTTTTATTTTTATTTTCCTATTTTCTTAAGTGTTTACATGTTTGTTTCTACATTGTGTGTATCTGTGTACGTGTGCCAAATAAAATATTTTTCTTTCTTTCTTTCTTTTCTTTATTCGATTCCTATAACAAAAACTGCAATGTTTAAATTTTTTGTCTGTTCCGGCTAACCTCCAAATGGGCTGTACTGATTTTGTCAGGATTTTATAAGGAGCAACTTAGACTACTTTTACTACTAGAACTAGATATCTGATAAACATACTTCTACGTATGTTTTTAAATCCATACATATAGATAAATTACACCCAGACATAGAACAAATGATCGTGCTCATCATACAAACCCAGGACATACCTGGGTGGAAATCGAACCCAAGCCCTCCGGTATAGCAGACAGGGCCACTAACCACTAGACCAACAGGCCAGTCAAATCAAAGCAAGTTTCCACTTACATCGCCTAGAAACCTATAAAATTACACATTCCACAAACACCAAGAAATATGAATCCTATGAATTCGCTAAAATGCAAAATGAACGGAAACAAAGTATCAAAGTATGGTAATAAAACAAAAATCGCAAGTTTACGGGCCACGTTTGCAATATGACACGTACCTACGTACATACCGCCTCACAGTCGCATTATCGAAATACTTGCCCCGGTTATTGAACCCGACCGTGGGCCTAAAAACTGGACCTGTCGCTTTTCAGTAACTTAAAGCACCCACGTCAAGTTGGCGTGTGAACTGAATCCACTTTGTTTTCGACTGTACCTAAATGGCCATCTATAAGGGTACCTATATGACACTTTTTTTTTAGATGGGTTATCATCAAGTGACTTTTTACGCAGAGACAGAGGGAGTAAAACGGCAAAAAACTAGCAAGATATGTACGTCATCAGTGAAGATTAAAATTCTAATATTATTATTTTTTACAGAGGAGAGAAGTAGGTAAGTTTTACTAGACAAAACAACACACTAGTAACACTTGCTACCCTTCACTGTAAAGCCACAGGTAGTATGAAAGCGAAGCCTGGGGTCCCGGGATGAAGGCAAAGAAGGAACAGGAGTGGGTTTTTAGTCAGTAAAAGTCTGACACTATACACTATCTCCCGCTCCGCCCAGGAGCCCGATTTGTCATTAGATGATTTTCCAACCTAAAAAAAAATCATGAAAACTATTTGGCGTTTTGCAACCTCTAAATATTAACTGATTAAAGTGATTTTTTGTATAATAATACTGTGCATGAGTGGTATCAAAAATTTGGAGCAAAGTCAAAAATCTAAAATTTTAAAAACATGAAACACCCTAGTCTACATGTAGGACTTTCAACTTACCAGCGATTTTAAAAAGTTACGGGACACTCATATTATACAGACTAAAGATTGTATAATTTATATATGTGTGTGTTTGTATGTTACTCCTCTCTGCTCAAACGGCTGAACTCATTTGGATGAACAAGAGTAAACCAGCCTAGCCAAGTTACAACCGTTTCGTTTCATCGATTGCCTCGAGTCGGCCATGCCTCCGATTCCTTTGTTCTGACGTCATCTCAACGCTCAGTCACGTGGTCAGAACCAATTAATAGGAAAATCGAAACGAAACGGTTGTAACTTCGCTAGGGGGGGACAGGTCCTGGGATGGAACACCTTTTTATACCGGGAGTACGTTCCGTTGGGATATGAATGAATCTTTACAGTAATATAGCTAACGATTGCTCACAATGGTACCTACTTTACATTCTATTTTTTTTTTTCATATTTACAATTTGTGTACTGACTAGATTGTATCAGCGACAGTTTGCGTAGAAAAATAACCTTTAGCTCAAAATAATTAATTGAAAAAAAAACAAAGCAGAACTGAAACTAAAACCCTTTGTGTTTCTCGGGACAGACGTGCGTATCCGAAGTAATTAGCGTTGCCCAAAATCGAGGCTTTTCATTTATTTCTTACTAGTTTCTGTCTGCACTGATATGACCGCAGTAGAATGAAGATTACTAACATAGATTGAAGAATCGCTACACTTAAGTGGCAGTAGGCAAGGCATATTTTTGCAGAACGGGTGGTCAATATGGCCGAAAGGTTGTGGAGTGTCGGCTGCAAGCTGGAAGACGCAGTGTTGGAAGGCCTCCTACAAGATGGACTGAGGACCTGGTGACGGTCGCGGGATTGCGATGGATGCGAATCGCACATGACCGTTCGTTGTGGCGAAATTTGGGGAGGCCCGTATCCAACTGTGGACGTCTTTTGGCTGAAATGATGATGGGGATGATCTTCTGTAAGCGAACTACGGCAAGGGAATATATTCTTGGGTTAAAAAGTATCCTTTATTCCATTTCTGACCAGGATCAACTCGTGTAGTAATTTTATCCCAATCCGATCAGCCCTTTGAGCGTAAATAAGTAACAAACATACACACATACTCGCCTATATAATATTAGTGTGATCATATATTATGACAATAATTATAAAAACCACGTGCTAAAGAATAAAATAAATAACGAAACTCAGGCACGATGCCATTTATTTATATTTTTCCTACAAGCATCACGTTGCGGAAAACCACTAGGTACAAAGATGTATATGTACTAATACATGACCACATATCTATAAACAGTTACGAGATATGAATGTTATGAGGAAACCCGAGGTAAAAACAATGGCTGCCTAATTAAATTTAGTCTGCCCTTTAGTGTTACTTTTTTAGACAGGAAACGCAATTTTTTCTGTCAAAATTTTATTGTCCTTAATTCTCATAGCCCGAAGAATCGCCAAACTTAAGTGACAGTGGGCAGGGCGTATTGCTTGCAGGACAGATGGGTTCATGGGGATGAAAGGTGCTATTGTGGCGACCACGTATCGGAAGACGCAGCGTTGGAAGGCCTCCCACAAGGTGGACTGATGACCTGATGACGGTCGCGGAGATCCGATGGATACGAGACGCTCAGGCCGGCTCATAATGGCGACGCTTGGGGAGGCCTTTGTCAACAGTAAACGTCTTTCGGCTTATATGATGATGATAAATTTTAATTCAATAAATAATAATATCATTATTATAATTCATCATCATCTTCCTGCCCTTATCCCGTATTATTTGGGGTCGGCGCAACACGTTTTTTTCTTCCACTCTGCCCTGTTACTCGTCATGCTCTCACTAACTGATCATTATTATAATTATAGAAGAGATAACTAAATTAGGTACATCTTGATAAAATCCTAGACTAAGACTAAACACAGCGATAATGGGAAAAACATTGTTAACCTAATCTTTTTAAGTATAACAAAAGCAAATCATATTAGAATCACTACTTAAGGTACACGAATTAATTAGATCCGATAAATGGAAATATGTCGCTAGAATAAATTGACGAAGATTAGAAAAGCGTCACTGAGTAGAACTGAATCAATCTCTTATTACGCTAATATATAAGAGCAAATAAATGTATGTTCCTTGCATGGCCCAGTATTCGGCCACGGCAGTGCCGTCCGCTGATACTGTCATTAGGTCCCTACGTGAACAAGTAACAGGGCACGTGATTCAGGATCGTAGGTGGGACATGGTCTGCGGAGAGATGCCGCACAAGCACTGAAGATCGGAACCGTCCGAGAACCCCCATCTGTGGAGATTATCTTTGCTGCGCCCAACTTGGGCCTAGCAAGGAATTTAACTAGTTTTACCATCGATACGCTAAGAAGAAGAATATATGTAAAAATATATTCAAAAGAGTTACTGCAAATGGAACGCAAACACGCCACAGCCCGGCGGCGACCACTCGCGCTAGGCCCTGGCTCCGGCCATAGTTCGATGCGGACGCGGACGCCTCCTTCAGCGAAGCAGCAAATGCTACCAAAGGAGACGGCCGCACGTGAGAGTGAACGGTCATCCTCATGCCCCAGCCGTCGCGACAGGATACACACCGCCCTGCGTTCAAAAATGAGGTTAGAGTTAACTCGAATGACGTCATCAGGTTAGATACTCTACGCTCGCATTTTTTAACGCAAACGTAGAGTTCAACTGTCAATGCCAAGCAACTGTCATTCCTGCCGCTTACACCAACCTACCCTGCTCGGAGTTAGAGTTAGTTGGTTTAACTCTAGGATAGCTACTCGAGTTATAAAAGAACGACTCTGGGTTGCTACTAAGCATTTTTGAACGGTTAGAGTAAAGACTCTACCCTACTCTGGTTATTTTTGAACGCAGGGCCGAGCGTTGGGAGTCGCAGATCAATCCCCGGCCACCGTAGACGCAGGCTTGTGGACGACGAGCAATGGGTAGCTAGTCGTTCAGCTGTCCATTAACTGTCTGGACCGAGCCCAAATCGTCGATGGCGCGTATACAGCCGATGCCGAGCAGGGTCGATGACCGTTAGGGCCATGGGGAATATCTGAAAAGGGAACCTAAATTATTCGATGATATTTGCCCTACCAAAAAAGTGTGATTTGACAAAAATGACAATAATAACACCAATTCCGTACTTTCTTAATCCAGTAAGTACTAGCCAAATAAAATTGGACAATGAACAAAATATCAAGATCTCTGTAACAGCTACTCCATGACAGTAACAGACATTGCTGACAGACATTATATTTCTGTAGTACCTACATGCGTGTGTTGGTAATGATGGGATCAATGAAATCTTGGCTGGACTCGAGTTTAGCTAATTCTGTTAGAAAAATGTGAGCACACAAATAGATTGGTAAAGGGCTCGTCTAGACGTCTCCGAATAGTTTTATAGTGGTAATGGCTCGATGAAATGAGAGTTATTGAGGTCATAAACATGTTCCGGGAGTTTTCCGACAGAACTGAACCGATTGTCAATTGTTTATTTTCATTTGTGTTTCATTTTTGTAAGTGGGTAAATCATCCAATCACATCCTGCGCTCTTGGGCGGTGCGCGAGGGTGTGTCAGACTTTTACTGACT
The DNA here is from genome assembly GCA_949316375.1 of Mythimna vitellina. Classification (NCBI taxonomy): domain Eukaryota; kingdom Metazoa; phylum Arthropoda; class Insecta; order Lepidoptera; family Noctuidae; genus Mythimna; species Mythimna vitellina. The sequence continues at coordinate 20,594,616 of OX438701.1, read as the reverse complement.
AAAAATCCACTCCTGTTCCTTCGTTGCCTTTCATACCATCTTCTTCTTCGTTTCAGAAGCTGACCCTTGGCCCCAGTAGATTTCCATTTGTGTAGGAATGCGATGTCTAGAGAAAGACAGATATTGGTCAGGAAAGTATTACACTTCATCATCGTCTCCCTAGCCTTTTGCCAACAAGCTTGGGGTCGGCTTCCAGTCTAACTGGATGCGGTGGAATACCCGTGTTTTACATGGAGCGACTGCCTATCAGACCTCCACTACCCAGTTACTGCGCAATAAGAATGACAAAGGGTCACTCCTTCATATTCCCAATAACGCCGAGGGTTTACTGAGCCAGAATTAGTCTTCAGTTTAACTTTGTACAATTTCAGGCTCTAACTGACTGGCCATTGCAGTTCGGGGAGTGTGCGTCGGAAGTACATATCTACATAACTATTAAATAATATAAGTTACATAACTAATTTCCGCCAAACCCTTTCCTTCATCGGTCTACCAGACGTACTGCGATACACAACCGTTGCTTGGTGGTTGTAGGTGGGATCTATACCCACAACATGCTTTGGAAACACATTAATTGTGTGTACAGCTAAGGAGTGGAATTCTCGGCCAGAGTCTGTGTTTCCTGATAGCTACAACTTGGAGGCCTTTGAAGAAAGGCGAGTTTAACTCAACGATGAGATTTCTTTCAGCGAACCTAGAGATCACATGCAAGAGTAGGATACAGTATAGAATATAAACCAAGCGTTTGAACGTATAGGAGTACCAAACACACATATATAAACAAACTTTGGCCTTCGTCATACTCGCATTAGTGTGCTATTAATTATACATACACACTAATTATGTCAATTATGAAAGAAAGCGGTCTTCAATTTCCTCTTGAAGACTGTCTGAATTGAGAAAATTACTATGATAAATCCTAAAGATAAGTTCAACTCCTCAGAATCAGTCGATCGCTGTTTGGGATTTGTGGCTGTCTGGTTGGCAACAGAATTAGTGTTTTCGTTTTGGTCACGTGACTTAAAATCAGCAACACACGAGCCGGTGTTTCCTGATGAATAACTGTATATTTCGGTGTTGGACACAGAGCATCGTCCGGTCTTCCCGTTCGCGTCATGTCGTTAGCTGCGCGAATTAGGAAATACTTTGAGTAGGAACACTAAAACTGTGGAGCGGTTAAAAATATAGACAGTGATGAATGGTAGTTAAAATGTATATAAACGGCGAAGCCTTGAGCCGATTTAAATTTAGCTTCACTTTTTTTTTATAGATCAACATTTTGACAATTGAAAAGTGCCTATAATTGGTCTCATCATCATCATCATTTCAGCCGAAAGACGTCCACTGCTGGACATAGGCCTCGCCCAAGTGTCGCCACAATGAACGGTCCTGTGCGTCTCGCGTCCATCGGACTCCCGCAACCGTTGAACCGTTCCGTATTCCAGAACCTTTCGGCCCCAACGGCCATACGTTCTGCAAGGAATGTGCCCTGCCCATTGCCACTTAAGTTTGGCGATTCTTCGTGCTATGTCGGTGACCTTGGTTCTTCTGCGGATATCCTCATTCCTGATTCGATCACGCAAGGAAACTTCGAGCATAGCCTTTTCCATTGCCCTTTGGGTGACTGTAAGTCTTCTGATGAGGCCAATTGTAAGCGACCATGTTTCAGAGCCATATGTCATCACTGGCAACACGCACTGGTCATAGACTTTCGTCTTGAGACACTGTGGTATATTGGACGACAAGATACCAGGCAGCTTCCCGAACGCTGCCCAGCCGAGTCGGATTCGACGATTGATCTCTTTCTCGAAGATAGACCTTCCCAACTGGACCGGTAATTGTTCTATTTGAAATAAACATTTCTGATTTCCGATATTGCTCTGCAAAAAAGGGGTTTGATAGATCAACTACCACACCACCATGCGCAAGCAGTGCGCGTCCCTGGTGCGCAGGGTGCGGGATAGCTTCAAAATAGTTCTGGCCATGATTGCCGGGAGATTTGATTGCCCTTCTACGTTTATTGGACATTGCTGTAGCAGACATGTTGCTGGGTGTGTCCGATAGTATAAATGTATTGTATAAGTGTGGGTTCTGTTTTGTGGTTATTACTCATAGTCATAGTCGGCCTTTCAATGTTCCCACTGCTGGGACTCAGGCCTCCTCTCTGGGAAACGGAATGGACCGTAATCCACCACGTGGGTCCAGTGCGGGTTGGTGGATGTCACATGTCTTCGAATTTTTTGGTTCTAGGACATGCCGGTTTCCTCACAATGTTTTCCTTCACCGTTTTGACAGCAGTGGTGATGAAATAAATTACACAAAGTAATGCGCCTGGCTGGGTTGGAACCCACAACCTACAACTCGTAAGTCGGGGCCGTTACCACTCGGCCACCACTGCATGGTTATTACTGTATGGGTACAATTATTTACTGAAATAAATGCTTTTTTATATTCCAAATATCTAATGCTTTATTCATTCTAATTATTATAAATGTTTTTATCTTAAGTACACACAGAATACAATGCAATTGTAATATTCTTATGTGTAGCATTGAAATTCTTCTACCCACGCCAATGAATGCGCAAGAGCTCATTAAGGGAAAGGCAAAGTTAAAATGTATTGTTGTCATTACGAAGGTTTTGTAAACTTTCCCTATTATGTATTTATATGTTTTTGGTTTAAATTTAACTAATTGGTTTAATTTTTTTAAAGAAGTTTATGTGACCCTGGAACGAAAAGGACAACTGAAGGAACACAGATTGGTTTTAGTGGGTAAAAGTCTGACACTCCCTCGCGATCCACCTGGAGAAGCAGAATATAATAGACTAGCTTTTGCCCGCAGCTTCGCCCGCATACATAAAATATAGCCTATGTCACCCAGAAATAAAGCAGCTTTCTATCGGAGAAAAATTTTTCGCAATCGGACCAGTACTTTCAGAGATTACCTCCTACAAAGAAAAAAAAAACATAAAAACAAAAAGTATTAATAGAAACAAAATATTGGTGTAGAAGTGTAGATCATTTTCCACCTAAAATAAAAGGTATCTAAAGAAACAGACTTTTTAAGGGCCGCAGATTTTTTTGCGAAATCTATCATCATCGTTTTATAGTTGTCCCATGTTATTTAATTATGAAACATCAAGCGTGATGTAAAAATATATAAATGTGATATAAAATTTCTGACCTTCTATCATACATTCTTGATAAATCTACTCCCAGTATTGCCACTTTTCAATTAATTTCTGCCTATTAACTAGTTATGGAGACCAGATTAGCAGTTGCTCCATATAATAAAACTGAGGCGATCCCGACGACCTAAACTGAACTGTTAAAGGAGCTAATTATTATTATTTTATAAAAGCTATATAGAGTATACAACCTTATTTATAGTATATGCGAAACCTGAATATAATTTGTTCAGAAAAATGTTTCAAAAAACGTAACAAATCGGACACCACCGACACTAAGTACAACACAGGTCACGGCAGGTCATAGCGGGCATTAGGAGGCCAGCGCAAAACTGGGTGCAGGAGCAAAACAACTCCTCAGTCGCCCGGATGGCCCGATGACAATGTATTTATGCGAACAACCAGGTATCATAACAAGCTTATAACTTTATGATTTTTCATGATACGGTTATGAAATTTTGTACACAGATTCTTTACATAAAAATACTAGACACGTATTTCAGGTTTCGTGTATACTAAAACTAATGTTGTATAGCTCCATCCCCCTTCCTCACGCGCTTGCTTGACATTTTAACACGTCATGACAAGGCCCCTGTCATTCAGCTGCATCGGGTTAGACTAAAAGCCAATCCCTACATAAATTAACTTAATCACCACAAATAAAATGTGTGGGCAGGGCACATTGCTCGCAGAACAGATGGTCGATGGGGACGAAAGGTTCTGGAATGGCGACCACGTACCGGAAAACGCAGCGTTGGAAGGCCTCCCACAAGGTGGACCGATGACCTGGTGAGGGTCGCGGGAATTCGATGGATGCGAGACGCACAGGACCGGTCATTGTGGCGGCATTTGGGGGAGGCCTATGTCCAACAGTGGACGTCTTTCGGCTGAAATGATGATGATGATGATGACCACAAATAAATTCATATCAGTGAGCCTACTGTTTCTACAACATAAATACAAAATCTTCAAACAACAATATATCCCAAGTCGCTACTACCAGTGGTGGTACTAACAACGAAAGTAGCAACCACCCACGGCTGGCGAGCGGGTGAAAGAACTCGCCAGTTCGCCACTGTTACACAAACTGCCGGCTCTGATCTCATCTCCAGGCTTTGGACATGGTTTGAAGAAGCTGCTGAATTACCACTAGCCTCCTCTTTAAGAGAGAGAATGAACCCAGTGCGGGTTGGTGGATGTCTTCGAATTTTTGGTACTAGGACATGCCGGTTTCCTCACGATGTTTTCCTTCACCTCAAAATGGTGGAGCAGTGATGATGAAATAAATTATACAAAGTAAGGAGTCTGCTCGTCAGTCGTGGCTGTTACTTCTGAGCACCACTGGTCCTATACTTTGTTACTATGGCGTGTCAAGTCCATCATGATAACCTTGTCAAATTGAGATATTCTATTCGTCCTTTCTCTCACATCCGAATCCTGATAGCATTAATACGTCAAACAATCTAGTTTCTAGTCGGAACTGTTATACATAGAAAAGTTGATAAGGTGCGCTTGCGCAGATTTATTTTTATAAAACGGGAGCAACAGAATTTTGGACAAAGTCAACACTGAAATGGCAAACCAATCTTACTGCTTGGTATATTTTTTTCTAACCACGATGTATCTGTGACCAATGACTGAATGTATCGAGACCGTTCGATTCTTGTTGCAATAAACTTTCATTTAGCTTTCAAAGAATGTGACCTAAGGCACCCACACTCCGCATCCGGGTATTGGCATCCAATCAGTCTTCATGCTGAAAGTAGTCTATTGCGCGCACTATCATGCGCACACACACAAATACTCAGCACAAATACACATAGAAATGTGTCAAAAAAAATAATTTAAAATATATTTTTTTTAACTACAGAAATATATTTTTTTTATTTTAAATTTCACTTAACTTTCATTGAAATTTTCTTTTCATGCGAAACGAATAGACCGGTCGTTATGGCGACACTTGGGGGAGACATTTTTACAATTTTTAAGATTATTGACTCTTTTCTGTCACTACATTCTAAATAATTTTGTACTGTTTTAACTTATTAATATTTTTAAAGACGATATCTGTGATACAAAATTTCAGTGAAACTCCTTTTCTGTACATAGAATTACCTATTAACTGGCAAAATTGTTATATTATTTGAATCTTGTGTGTGTGTGTATTTTTCTGAAATATTATATAATATTCCACAATATTAACAATCCTTTTACCGACTATATTGAGGTCGGATTCCAGTGTAACCCGATGCAGTACCAGAATGTTACCTGGAACCACTGCCCACCTGACTTCCACAGCCCTTGGCTAGACTGGTATCAGACTTTCTGGCGTCTGTATACTAGTAACGACTGTCCAAGATGGACAAATGACAGTCGAGACCTACGGCTTAACGTGGTTGCCGAGGCACGAAGAAGCATGACAGTCAATTTAAGAGTTCATATATATATAAAAGGGGAAACTGACTGACATATCAACGCACATCCGAAACTACTGGGATTAGGAGCGTGAAATTTTGCACAAGGTTTCCTTTTATGACGTAGGCGAGCACTAGGAGAGGATATTCCAAAATTCACTCCCTAAGGGGATGAAGCGGGGGTCCAAATTTTGTATGGAGAAACCTACATACACGCGAGTGAAGCCGCGGGCAGAAGCTAGTAAATTTTATTCTTATTATTATGGTCTTCCTCATCACATCCTTAAGTAGACCTTCTCATAATTTTTCTTCATGTCTTCGAATAATTTCTGGATAAGGAGTTTTTGGATATATTGGACTGCAGCTGAAAATCATCGTCAGGTGCAGGCCTTGTGCTGCCATCTGACATTATGCTTATGTATGTGTTTTAGATATAAGTTATCTTTGTTATGTTTCTGTATGTACCTACAAAAAAGTATATACTAAATAAATATGCTGATCTAACGCTATTTTGGCATTATTCTTTGTACGTTTATTTTCTTTAATTTTACGCAATTTTTTTGCCTTTTCTTTTTTTTGTTTTGCTTTTTCATTTATATAATTCTGTTTGAAGTCTAAACTGTAGTACTGTACTACAGTTTAGTTTGCCTGCCAAAACTTTCTGTTTTCTCACCTGCTAATTTTTTTTTTTTTTTAATTATACTAACCAGTGCTTGACTGCGATCCCACCTGATGGTAAGTGGAGATGCAATCATTGATGGTCAGGCGCACTAGTTTATTAAGAGCCTATTCACTCTAGCCTTGAAGACACCTAAATTATAGTTGGACGGGAAGACCGCAGCAGGCAAATTGTTCCAGTCCTTCGATGTACGCGGTATAAACGACGAGGCCGAAGATATTTTACGGCAGAAGATCCAGTTGGCGCAGCGACTGAGCCATAGGCTGCTGCGCTACGTGTCGCGAATTCAATTCCCACAAGAAACAAATGGCCTACAGATAGCGTTCCGTTGCCGAGTGTCTTATATCCGTGATGGCACCCGCGATACAGGGCCTCAAGTCTGCTATTACAATAGTGTCAGAATGGTCTATCATTGACTTCATAATTGTTGATTTTGACCAAGTGTCTGGTAATCTACTAATATAATGGCGTCATTATGACTTTCCAATGGTCAATCACTGACACTCCATTGAAAGAAATGGCATAGAATGGTAATCTCGTAGATAATGACAAATAAATATTTGACGTATGCGGATAACTGCCAAAATCTTGACAGAACCTTTGATAGTGACCTACTATTAGGACGTCATTGTGCCGTCATTGCTTTTAATTTGTTTCGAGACAGCTCGATATTGTCATTCTACCACAAGATCATTGACCGATCAATGATCGACCATTATGAATTATCAGATTACGAACTTTTAGCAAAATGACAATGGGATCGTGTTGGAATGACGAATTTATAAAAATAGCAGACTTGGGCCCCTGGACAATATCCTAGCAGGTAACATTTTAACAAAAAAAGAAAGATTGGCTATAGGAAGCCATCAATCTGGCTGTTCCACTGCGATTGTATGTATATCATCAGCCTCTTATGTTAATTTGATGATAGTCATCTAAGAGGTATTAATGTCATTTTACACTTCATAGTGTAGGTTGGGACATTGTGAATCTGACTTCGATATTTTTTTTTTGGAATCAATTTGAATTGTATAAGTTGTATTGACAGTTAGTAATTTGATTTGATCTCCTTTATGAAGGAATACTTTGTCATGTATAATTTGATGTATTACTTCGTATAGATCAGCTAATACCTGAGCCTATTAGACAAAGATTTTTTTTTGAGGTGGGAAATCATCTAGTAACTTCTCCCGCTCTAAGTAGAAAGAGAAGGCGTGTTCGACTTTTAGATTCGTAGCATTTAATTCCTTCCTTCTGCGAAGCAGTAATGTTAGCAAGGGGGAGGTCGCACGTGCACGCGCGAGGAAGCGGCCCTCACGCCCCAGCCGTCCCGTCCGATCCCGTTGCCGATTTCCGGCTACCACAGGCGCGGGCTTGCGGACGGCGAGCAATGGGTAGCTTGCTGTCCGACCGTCCGATAACCGTCCGGACCGAGCCCAAATCGTCGACAGCGCGTACTGTTTCACGCGCGCCTAAAGGAGATGTCAGTAAACCGTAGTAGCCCAGCAGGATCGAAGCCTACTGGGGTTTGTTCCTAAAAGGAAAACTTGGCCCTGATATGAAAGGCAACGAAGGAACAGGAGTGAGTTTTTAGTCAGTAAAAGTTTGACACGCCCCCCCGCTCCACACAAGAGCGCGAGATGTCATTGGATGATTTTCCCACCTAAAAAAAGCACTTATTTAATATAAATAACTTACAGGCACTTTTGGTCAAGAAATAAGTCAGTCAGACTGATGATGCTAACTCCATTCTGAAGACCATAGCGGAGAGGTATGATTCTCCTCGGTTAGGTGAGGTTATACACAGATGCATCGTGAACAACAACCTTGTTTTAAAATAAATAAATAGATAGTAATGTTTACTATCATAGATTTAAATGGTTTTCTTTATTTTTAGGGTTCCGTCATCACATCAAATGGAAAAAACGGAATCCATATAGGATCACTTTGTTGTCCATCTGTCTTTCTGTCTGTCAAGACCCTTTATCTTGGAAAAGCGTGGGGGTTTCGAGTTGAAATTAACACCATATACTCAGGTCTGCGGTCCCTTGAAGCTGTGAAAAAATCGAAATCCAAAGTTAACGAATAAAAAGATACGGCCGTTTATGTCAAAGCAATACTCTCAAAGGAATCGAAATTTATAGGGTACTTCCCGTTTACCCAGAATCCTGAAATTTTTTATGCGAAATTTCAAGGTAAAAAACCAAATTGCAAGGTATTATAGCACAAGTAAAGGAATAAATCTGAAAACAGTAAATTTGTTGTTAACTACGTCACAAAAAAAAAAAATACTTTTTACATTCGGAAATTCTAGTTTGTACGAAAACCTCAGTGCGCGAGTCCGACTCGCACTTGGCCAGTTTACTTACCCATATGATTGTTACTATTTGAATTATAGATTATTTTATTCTGTATTCCAAAGCGTAGAGAATGAAGAATAATGTGCAAGAAACTTCGTGAACACTTTTTAAATCGGGTTTACATATTTCCCTGTTACATATTTCTAGTCGCTTCTATTATATGAGAACAATGTCAAAAAAAACCTACTCAGAATTTAGAAATTAATAAAACTCACTTTGTGACCCTTTGCGTTCCAGGGCCACGGTCACTCGTCAGAACATTTAGTCAATAAAAATATCTGACACTCCCTCTCGTTCAGTTAAAGACGAAATTACTGGTTATAGCCCGCCATTCAAACATAATTAAAAAAAACCCATAAGACAAAAAAAATGCCACAAACACCATATTTGATATATGGATTGATGAAATTGAATATAGAAGACCACTCATGTCATAAACGAAAAAAATAAATTAAAACAATGTATTAGTTTATAGTGTCCTAGTTGCCTGTTAATAATAAAAAAAAAACATTATTTATTTTGAATATAATTATATGCATATTTATTAATCTTTTAAATAATTCTAAAAAATAATACATGAAAAAATATTAAAAAGTAATCCATCGGCATCGGGAACAGGGTCCAAGCCACCGGTGGTCAGGGCTCCTGCCTGAGAGAGGAATCTGGTCCTCCTTATTATTTTATTATTATAAATAATCATCGATTTTCAAACGGGTCAATATAACATTACGTAAGCGAACATTAGTTTTAAAAATCGCTTGGTAACAATTCGCCAGTCCATCTCAGTCAAGTTATTAACCTCAAAATTGGCACGGACTCATAACCAGCTGACTTCATTCAGCATACATTTCTCTTTTACTCCGTCAAATATAAAAAGAACCTGACCAAACTATAAAACTCAAATATTTACTCTGTAATAAAAACAATTTTAATAGTCCTTTCTCTTTTCAAAGTTCAGCTCCTTGACTCCTTGTGCAGCCGGAACACATCAGGATTTTATATTCTTTTATAATATGTATATTTTATTTTATCACTTCACTCATCATTTATAGTAATTAATGCATGGTAATCGGCAAAAAGAGCTTTCGATCGGTCCGAACGGAACGGTATTTCGAATTCACGCCAATCATGACGGATGCAAAACGGCCAGTTTTTAAACGAAACTCTAAATCTATCGTCATCTCCCTCACACACCGTATAGAATGAAAGAGAAAGGTAGATTTTTACGAGTCGAAAGTTTTTGCTCAAAACTTGAGTACGTAAAGGCGCTGGAATGCAATATTCAGTTGAATATAAAAAATAAAGTGGGCCGAATTGTGGCGATCCTATCGGGACAGTGCGGGCCAATTATTTGATCCGACTCTGTTGCCATGGTAACGGACGCTGGTTCCAAACTTCCGACGCAAACGCCAATCGATTTTTCGGTTATTAAATAAGTTAGTGGCATACTTTTTATGAAATGCTCATAAAATTGAGTTACGTGATACCTGGGGAATTTGGCCTATCAAGGTTTTGATGTTATGTAACTATTTAATTGAGCTTTTGTGGAAAGGAGATGTTGATTTCTTTGTGTTTCAACGACCTGCCCTAGCTTTGGGTGTTTCAATTTTTTTTTCTTTTCTACAATGATAATGATGATGATGGAGCCATCTAGCCGATTTCGGCGACAGCGACCGCATTCCTTGGCTCCTCATGGCGGTTATAAGCTCTGTTTTGTGCCCATGTGACTTGCATATACAATTTGGCTGAAAAACTCCGAGCACAGAAAGGATATGACAGAACACCATTAACGACATGATAAATTATTCTACATTATGCACCTACACTTCTTCATAATTTACTCTATCAGTAGGTTTTGAATTTATCGTGAACAGACAGACAAACAGGCTCGGTGGAAGACTTCGGTTTGTAATATGTAAAGAAAAGAACAAAAACAAGTACTTATAAAAAAAACTTACCAACACTCAATCCATTAAACTAAAATCTTATATTTCCATACTACACTAAAACAAATACCTGAATATCTAAAAAGCATACTATTAACAAGAAACTACTATTTTTTTTTCAACTCATAATCTACAGCGTGTGCACATATTAACACAAATTGAATAGTTCCCAATGCCAGTGCATAGAGCTGATGAACCGAGGAGAAAGCGTGGCGGGGGTGATAAAAAGCTCACCCACTATGTACAGACGGAGAAAAAAGGCAAAAAATATATATTCATTACGCTGCCTGTGAGTCTGTGAGACATGCCGACCGTAGCGTCAGCAGAAAGGAGAAAAAATAAAAAATCTAGTTTTTTAGTTAAAAACAAAATTCAGATTGTAAGTGAAAAAAAATTAATGAAACCAATAAATTCATTTAATTGTTATTAATTCAAAACTAACTTAGTTCAAGTGCAGGTAGGTGCATCTTGTACAAAAAAACTTATATAATTATTTATTTTTAGTATTTACCTGATTGCCCATGAAGGATGGTAATTTTTGATATTTATATATGGTTTCTGCGTGCAACTTTACCGAAATATCGTCGCTATCCATCAGGAGAGATAGCGGTCAAGCGCGATCCTATCAAGAATAAAAAAAAACATACCATGTTTGAACAGACAGACAGAGTTACTTTTGCATTAATAGTATTAGTATAAATAAACAGCATATATGTATAATAGTACTAGTATGGATTAATAGAGACAAGATAAGCATCAATTTTACAGCATAACGGCGCTAACAGCAATTGACACAAGATTCACGAGTAGGCTTTTGATTGCATTTGATATTATCCTTATTGTTGTTATCAAACTAGATTAGGTTATCGGTCAAGTGGCATTTCCTGTGATTAACACACTCATTCATGTCTTGTTTCATTAATAGGTTTCACTTTAAGCCTCAAGCATCTAGCCGCTTTCATCCACAGTGACCGCATTCCTTAGCTCCTCATGGTAGTCGTGAACATAGATGTGCTGTTTTGCTATGAGCCCTAGTGTGACTTGCATATCTAACTTTGGCTGAAAAACTCCAAGCACAAGTAGACTATACAATAGTATTTTGTAATTTGTAGTCTTTTCGGCAAACATTTTGAGTTGCCCAATGGCTACAGGATGGAAGTTAATTTTTACGTAGTTATATTTTTGTTTCCGTCAAAATTAACTATCTTAAGTTTACTTATAGTATATTTATGTACAAGTAGATGTAGGTGGATGTAGAGAGAGTAGGAGGCAAAAGAAAAGATGGATGGATTTTGTGAGGACTAATGTAAAAAAAGGGAGTCAGTGATAGCGTGACGTATTACGAAAAAAAGATGTTGCACCAACCTCAAAAAAAGGACAGAAGATTACTTAATTACTGGCCCTGCATTTACGGGGATTTATACGGGAGTAAAGCTAAAAAACAATTTAAAAAATAACATGATAACTTTTCTGCTATCCGTACAACTCGCCTGGCCAGTGGCCAGTCGAGCAAAGCGCGTGGCTACAGTCCTCACAGGAAGTTGATTTTTACGTAATTATATTTTTTGTCTCCGTCAAAATACACCTTCATAAGTTTACTTATAATATAGTTTGTGGTAGGTCTCTCTCGGTTTTTGTAAACTACAGTGTAATATGGTCTACCGTATAGACTTTTTCTCAAAATGTAGGTAAGAGTAGTAATAGCAGGCAATAGAGAGGGTTAAGCTGTCGAGTCAGGAATGAAGATATCCGCAGAATAACCAAGATTACCGAAATAGCCCGAAGGATCACCAAACTTAAGCGACAGTGAGCAGGGCACGTTGCTTGCAGAATAGATGATGACCAGAAGACGCAGCGTTGGCTAACGTGGTGAGGATCGCAAGAATCTGATGGATGCGAGACGCACAGGAGCGGTCATTGTGGCGACACTTCAGGGAGGCCTTGTCCGGCAGTGGACTTCCTTCCAACGGCATGAAATGATGATGACGATGAAGTGTATTATGTAAATATTGTTGAATTTCCTGATGAGAATACTTAGAAAGAACTACCGATGAAGATAAAACTGTTTTAGTCGGCGACCAAAAAATTCTTCTTTACAATAAGACGTGCTGACCAAAGGTAGAAGCAGTGGTGGCCTAGAGGTAATGGCTCCGACTTACGAGTTGTAGGTCGCGTTCAAATCCAGCCAGGCGCATTGCTTTGTGTAATTAATTTCATTACCACTGCTCTCAAAACGATGAAGGAAAACATCGTGAGGAAACCGGCATGTCCTAGAACCAAAATATTCGAAAACATGTGACATCCACCAACCCGCACTGGGCCCGCGTAGTGGATTACGGTCCATTCCCTCTCCTAGAGAGGAGGCCTGATTCCCAGCAATGGGAACATTATAAGGCTGATTATGCTTATGACCAAAGGTATGCAAATAGATTGTGATTCTGGTTGAATTGGCTACGGACCTGATCGCTCAGGGTATGGCCAGTCTTACACAAGTATCGCTAGCAGATCTTAAACCAAGTGTGACCTAATTAAAACATTTTTTCTCCACACAGAGAACCGTTCAGCGGCTGTCACAGGTATCTGCGGTAGTCAGTCATGTATGACGCAGATAGCATCGAATTCTGTCAAACATCTGGTGCAGATAACATCTCATAATAATTAGCTACGCAGTTTCTAAGGTATAAGGACCCCGGTTTTTGTGGTACTTACAGCACAAGCAAGACATGAGCTTAAAGTTCTTCTGTCGTAGCCTAAAATGGTACTACAATAACCAAAAACTAACTTATGTGTTACAAGATAGGGTTCAAAATTCTTTGACTGCTATTGAATGTATTGCCAATCGGATCTGTGGATCTTGTTATGACAGTACTTTAAGTAATCTGTGGTAATAAACCGGTCAATTGCGAGTCGGTCTCGCGCAATGGAGGTTCCGTGCAAACATACCGATGTATATAGTCCGATTCCTGAATCGAGTCTCGAATTTTTTTCCGAATCCCGGGGCCTAGGACGCAAGGCAAAGTAGGAACTTAGCAGTGGGTTTTAGTCAGTAAACGTCTGACACGCCCTCTCGCTCAGCCATAGAGCGAGAGAAGTCATTGGATGAATGCCCAGCTAAAAAAAGGCCTGTGTATTTGATATTATTAATTTCAGATTGATACCTCCACGCGTCTCTGAGAAAAACGATCTTGACGCACGAACAGACGGACAACAAAGTGACCCGGGTTATAATGGTTCCGTTTTTGCCAACTGAGGTACGGTATCCTAAAATGGCGGATCTAACAATTGCGTGCGACAAAAAATGAGTTGATGGAAACATTTGTTCTAGTTCGATGGAATGATGGATCAGATCTCAAAGTGGTCCATACTAGTGCGTAGGTCAGTTTAGTTTTTATTGATGTGTAAAAAAAGCATTACTTGAATGAGCTACAGCTGTTTAAGAAGGTGTCAATCAACTCACAGGGCCGGGTTCTGAGTTGAGTATTTGGTGTAAAGAACATATAAGCCCTACTAAATTATCAAGGTTCGACAATTTTTTTTAATCATTAACTATGACTAACTACAGGGTAGTATTTAAACAAGTGACTGTAAATCAAAATTTTAAGTGACAAAAATAATTAATTTAGGGTATTTAGTATAAGTAAGTGAGCAACTGACTGCGAATGACGAGAAATCAACGGAACAGCAACTTGCGAACATTAATTTGAGTATTTAAAATACAAAATGAGAAGCTTCATAATATTTGAACGACCTAATATTTGTTGGAGTGTTAACGTTACGTCCTGCACTTTTTTTAAATTTGGCAAATGATTTATTTATACCGCTTAGCATTTCATTTTAAATGAAGTGTTTCGAATGTCCTAAATATCGAAGTACAGAGTATCGAATGTCCTAAATATCGATATTTATGTATTATGTATGTAACAAGATAATTTGATAATTTGGATATTGCAAAAACCCGTGTATTTAGAAAATGGTAAAATAAAATCTGGTAGTGACTTGGACGTAGCGTTCGCCGGCCGCTGCCGCGGCACCTCTCGCTTCGCTCGCTCGGCTCACGCGCGGTTGGTCACAGTTCTAACTTAACGTATTTCATCCAGTTCAAAATGATGAATCTTCCTGCGATTAGATAATTAGAAAATTGTGAAAACATTTCTTAAAGTGAACTTTTGAGTAGTTCGTTGTGTAAAACCTCAATTTTAGTCGCTCACTTAGTAATTTAGTCGCACGGCTTTTTTTTTTTTTTTTTTTTTTTTTATTGGGTGGGAAAATCATCCTAATGACATCCCCGCTCTTGGGCGGAGCGGGAGATAGTGTCAGACTCTTACTGACTAAAAACCCACTCCCGTTCCTTCGCTGCCTTCGTCGCACGGCTAGAATTTTAATATCTGAAATGGATTAATCACAACCCACTTTTAGTGTTGATCAATATTTTTCGTTAGTTTAGTTAATTTTTCGCTTACTCATACTCATGTGCCTGATCCATATGATCAAAACCCAATATGAATCATTAAATAAATTAGTTTTCTCTTCTCCAGCACGAAGGGAACGCTATTTTTGCGTAATTCTCCATGTTGAATTTCGGACCGTGTACAAGTCTATAGTAGTATAGTTTTGTAGTGTTCTTGTCTTATTTTCTATATATTTTAGCTATAACCTTTGAATAATCAAAAAACCACACGTATAAACTTGTTTTAAATATGTCACTTTTGATATATCTTTGTCTTTTTTAAGAATAATCATAACTAACGGTGTATTTATTACTAACAATAAAGTAATAAATTTGAGACTTGTATTATTTAAATGACATTTCTGACATTGATTTTCCGTATTAATCATTGTAAAAACCTATTTGTTCATAAGTCAGTCTCCATCTAATTTCTGTTATTTTAATATTGGAGTTAACAACAATGCCACATAAAGATCAAAAGAAGGAGAAAAAGAGACTCGCAGAACATAGAAAAATAGAAAAGATAAGAAAAGATCCAGAGAAGTAAACTCTGAGTTGTACACGGCAAAAAAGTAAACAGAAAGTAATATAATGAAGCATTATAATAACTTTTTAGTAATTGTATTACAAATATTAGGAATAGTTTAAATTTCTGATAAATAACCATATTCTTGCTTTCACATATCCCAGTTTAAAAAATGTTTTACAATAATTATTGTTGCACCAGACTTTTTTCCGTGATATGATCACAGATTTTTTTTTTACATAAAAACCCTATTATTTTGACAATAAAAATAAGACTATATTCTTAATTAATACAGAACGTATCTACATAACGTTTTTCATTTTTATATCTGTTTCTGATTCATCTGTAACAAATTCTGATTCATATAGGCACAAAATATTCGAACATCAAAATCTTAAATATTATTTTTTTAAAACGAGTCTCTTATTCAAATATATTTCATTTGTTATACCTATTTCATATGAACATGTTTAACATAGCTGAAAGTGAAATTAAATTTTTGCCATATGGATCAGACGAAAAATCAAATTTTGAAGAACTACCCTGAAAACCGAATCAACATCCGTTGCGTGGTTTAGGAGTTCGCAGATACACACAGTACTACCAGCTTCCTTAGAGATAAATTCAAAGTTCACCTCACGTAAATGACGAAGTCGTGCGTGTACCATTGATTTTCAATTTAAACCGAATTCGTTACCTTTAAAATCAGGCCGAGAATTCACTTGTATTCACTTGATTGACCTAATGAAAATAAAAATCGTGATTTCGCATTTTAAGCCTTCCAGGATATGAACTCGTAAACAGTGGAAGGTTAAGAAGCGAATCTGTTCAGACGTGATGGGTTGATCTTCAATGGTAATAAGTACAAAAAAAAATTCAAGAAACTACACTTTTTTATGATTGATGGGCTCGTGTTTGACCTCTGTCTCACCTGATGGTAAACGATAAAGCACGTCTGCCTAGAAGTTATTTTGCACTAGAACTGAGGAACTTAGAATTGAGGACAAATGGCAGAAGATGGAGGAGGAGGATGCTCACTTAATAAGCTCGTTTAACTCATATTATTGCTAGGAACAATAAATGTATAAAAAATATATCTAAATTTGTCAAAAACAAAACTCTGTACTGTAAGAATTTTACAACATCACACATTTGCAGAGACATGAATTAAGCAAATAATTTTATTTCTATAGTACTAACAATATGTTACAGTTTTGTAACAACATGTATTTAGGGGTTAAGCACTACTTTGAACTATATATTTCATGGTGAACAACGAAGATTTTTCTATTAACTTTCCGTAATACAATTTGTGATATCATTTGCATACTGCTAATGAGTTTCACGCATGATTGGCATGGGGAAGCTCACACCTTACACCATAGAAATGTCTGAATAGGCCTCATTATGCTTAACAGCGCTATTTGTTTAAAGGGAAACTGACAGAGTCGGTGTGAAGCCAAGTTTAATTACTTTTCTTGATTGTTAGCCTATACGTCTTTAAGTTACAATGAGTATCATGGATAGTTGTGCAGAACATGCATGGAGTCTGAGGAAACTGTCGCGCACGTGCTCCTCGAGTGCATTGATATCAGCGAAATAATAACACGAAGCTTGGGAGCACTGAATTCACTCATAGACGCCCTGAGCAGACCGAAAAGACATCTTCTGGAGTGAGGTGGGCTGGTTGAAGTGAGGGTCACTATAACTCACGCACAATGGTCCACCACGGACTAAGTGGGTATACGGAAAAAGAAGCCAGAAAATCTTAAGGCCCGAACATCGGGAGTCACGTTTGCGGACGAAGAGCAAAGGGTAGCTCTTCTTCCGCCCGTCTCTTAAGGACCAGGCCCGATTCAACAGCGCGTAGTGTTCTACTCTCGCCTCGAAGAGATTACAGCAAAACTGAAGGGGCCCAGTAGAGCCGATGCCTGCTAGGGCCGTGGGCATGTTCGAAAGAGTGGCCGGGAACGCAACAGGCTACTGAAGGACACGGAGGAGGGGGGGTCTTAGTCGGTAAAAGCCTGACATGTTCTCTCGTTACAGACTAGGGTGAGAGAGGTCATTGGTCCACCTTGAAAAAAAAAAGCATATCTACGAAAGAGAGTTGGAAAAAAGAAATGTGGACACCGTGTGCAAGATTAATAGGAAAAAGTGAAAAAATTAAATTATAAACTGACAAGGTAGATTTCGGCCAACTTGCCCATTATATGCTGGTTATAATCTAATCTAAATCTATACTAATATATACAAAGTATATATACAAAGTATATATTAGAGGAAGAGGTAAAGTTTGTTTTTTGTTTGTAGGAGGTTACGAGGGACGTAGATAGATAAAGATTTAAAGACAAACATTTTATTTCAAATAAATCATTTACTTGATTTTTGAAATGTCTTTCTTGACTTTTGAAATGTCAAGAAGTCGGTTAGTCAGAAAAAATTATGCTAATTGCCCATTCCAAAGCGTAGATCTCTATGGAGAAGAATGTGCAAGAAACTCCATGGACACTCTTTTCAAACATGTTTTGTAATTACAAATATCTCTGTTACATATTTCCTGTCGCTATCATGTCAGAACAATGTAAATAAAGTAAAAATAAAAACGAAATATAGATATTAAAATAGCAACTGGCGGCTAAGAGATGACCCAACCCAACTGAAATTCAGATATTCGCTAAGAACGGATTTTCCGAAATTCACCCCCTAAAGGAGTGAAACGGGGGTCCAAAATTTGTATGGAGAAACCGACTTTCACACGAGCGAAGCCGATAACAGAAGCTAGTAGAACTATATAGGAGACAGTAAACCCAGAACGTATTAATTACCATAAGCTTAACCATTAATTCAGAGTTTTTCCATAAGGTCTGCATATACTGCACGTTACACAGACAAAACACGCTAATTTCGTGAGCAGTTTTTCTATCCTAATTTAAGTATGCAATAACGAAAATTCATTAGTCTAAAAAAAGCGGCGCCAAGTAACTACATGTGTAACCTTTACAGTTGCCATGTGCTTACCGACTATGAAATTAAAATGCTAAAGTATGGTAACCGGGTACTGAATTAACATACGGATTAGCTGACAGGAAATCGTATGTTTGAAGTCACGCTACAACCTCCTCTGGATAAGCAGACCCTTCTTAGGGTTCCGTACCCAAAGGGTAAAAACGGGAGCCTATTACTAAGACTCCACTGTCCGTCTAACCGTCACCGGGCTCTATCTCATAAACCGCGACAGCTAGACAGTTGAAATTTTCACAAATGATGTATTTTTTTATTGTTTCCGCTATAACAACAAATAATAAAAAAATAATGAATTTAAGTTTTCCCCTATACATCAAACATGATTTTTTTAAACTTGAAATATTCACAGAATATTTAGCTGTATATTTACTTTAAAAATAAGTAATTACTTTTTTTGTTATTCTTGATAGGTTCGCGGTTGACCGCTATTGACATAACAATAAATCAAATATTTAAGGGGGATCCCACACAACAAATTTGATTTTTTTGCCTACATAATTATGTACTGTCTAATGTTGTATAGATCATGTTACGGAACCCTTCGTGTGCTAGTCGGTCTCGCACTTGGCCGGTTTTTTTTCTAGACCCTCCACAGCAAGACTACTTGTAGATGTCAATTGGCCAATGAAGCGCAAAGAAACGATATATTGACGTGAATGCCATTGAATTAAAAACTTATGTAAATGTGATAATCGACACACTTGATAGGAGAGCCGGCAAAATGGCGGTTTTTAGTAGGTTTGTGTTTATTTATAAACACGCAGGATTGTTCTGCATGCGTGGAAATTAAACCGAAAGATGCCACGTCCTTATATAACATTAATTTTAATATATGCGAAACCCGAAACATGTGTCTAGTATTTTTATGTAAAGAATCTATGTAAAAAAATTCATACCTTTATCATGAATACAAAGTTATAAGCTTGTTTTGTTACCTGGTTGTCCGCACTAATACATAGTCACCGGGCCATCTGGGCGACTGAGGGGCTGTTTTGCACCCGCACGCAGCTATCGCTGGCGCCTAATGCTCGCTATGACTTGCCCTGCCCTGTGTTGTGCTTAGTGTGGGTGGTGTCCAACTTTTGACTTTTTTTAAAATATTTTTGGGAAAAAATATAAGTAACTTGATGTAAAAATTATAGAAATCGATTCTGAACAATCTATATGATTTGGAAAACCTGTGTGAAGCTGGGTCGGGATGCTAGTCTAGTATCATAATATAGGTCTTCACTTCAGTGTAACGCAAGTGGAAGTACAAGTATGAATGTTGGTACACCTCATCACAGTTATATTTTCTGTCCTAACAGTCCATATTCTCTGTACGTTTACCAACCTATTTGTTTAACTATAATCTAAAATTTTCCAGCAGTGCCATAAAAACAGTGACTTTCTGAAGCCTACTCCTCGGTAACAGCTAGGTCAATAGGTTTGAAAAAAAATATGTATATAATAAATTCATGTACAACATTATTAACATATGATTTTTTCGTGCAATTAATACTTTTGTTAAAAAAAATAATTCAGTAACAATATATTTTTTTGCTGATTTTTCCTACTTTCAAACACCTTTGATCTTTAGAAATATGTTTGCACAAAAAAATAGCTGGTTAAGTGTTCTTCAGAATGTACACAGCATATATAAATCAATCAATATTTCAGAAAGAAAATAATTTTTAAGTTCAGCGGGGTTCGTGTTTATGTGCATTTAATTTCGGCCAGATGTTCAAGGGACTATACGTCTTAAACGGACTCCATGCGAAGCTGGGGTAATGCCTAATGTGGGGGACAAAGTAAAACAAATAGAATAGAATAAACTTTATTGTACACCAAAATAGTAACAAAACTTTTACACTAACTTAAATCTATGGGTACAAAGGCGGTCTTATCGCTGTCAGCGATATCTACCAGATAATCTTAGGGTGATTCCACCCTAAGATTATCTGGTAAGAATTTGAAATAAAAGGGTCAAAAAAAAATCAATAATGCAAATATTAGATTAAAATTATATACTAGACTAAACATAGATGTAATATAGTTATTATATATAAAAGACACAATTTCATACAAAGAGATGGAAAAAGAAAAGAACAATAAGGTGGGTTAGTGACGGAAGAACTGAATTTAGGTAGAGGCAGGATAGCAATTAGAGTGAAAGGAAATCTTTGACTAGATAAAAAAAAAATATTTTCTCGTCTCCTTGCCTCGGAATATAAGAGGCAGTGAATAGGTACTCCGAATTAGTCGCGATTTTCCGCAGCGAATCTAAGATTTGCCTAAAGGTAAGGCTTTTAAAATCCAATTTATATGCAAATTTCGACCAAATCCTACTTCCCTCGAACAAAACGAGTTTTGCTCGTCCTACTTTGACGAATTCTGTGAAATATTTATTTAATGGGTACCTTGAGGACAATGCATGAAGATGTGACATGTAATAGCTAATGTTGAAACTTGTTGTAAGTTTTAACGATGTGTTGAACATATTTCACACCTTCTAATCCAACAAAGAACGGCATTAGAATGTTTTCAGCTAGATAAAAGATTATGTCAAGACACAAAAAACACAAAACATCTGAAAAGATTTGGTGACATAAAGCTTTGTGACAAAATTATATGTACAGACAGATATTTATCTTTTGATGTGAATACATCTTTAAAATTGCTTTCATAGTGGTAGACAGTTCAAAAAACTAATCAAAATTAAAAACATTTATTTTAGTAATTCATTTACAGGCACTTTTGAGTCGTTAAAATGTCAGTCAATCCAAAAAGTGCAGCTAAATTGTACTGTGTTCTAAAGCGTAAATATCTAAAAAATATAATAATACAATATCTCTAAAAATAAGATACACACAGTGTCTTTGACATCGACGCACAAACGAATACCATGCATATAGTACATGATTCTGGGAACCCCAGTGGTGGAATTTTTCGACAGCTTTTTACTAATTAAAAAAAAATTCTGTACTTCTTTAAATTTACACTGTGTAAAATCATTATTCTAACCAACCTCGATGACACTTTTAGTAAAAAAAAATTAGATTCAAAATTAATTAATTAAAAAGTCATCGGGGTAGATAAAATCATTATTCTTATCAACCCCGATGACTTCTTTAATTTTAAAAGTAATTCGTACATTGTTTTACTAAAAATATTAGAATAACGATTTTATAAAGTTTAAATGAAAAAACGTAAAGATTTTTAGACGGCAAATTCCACCACCTCCAGTGGTGGAATTTGAAAATCCAGAATCATATACTGGATCCATGGTATTCGTTTGTGCGTCAATGTCAAAGACAGTCTGTATATGTATTCTCGGGAATTCCACTCCTTATCTGTACAGTTAAGGAGTGGTATTCCCTGCCGGGGTCTGTGCTTCCGTAAGTGCGTAAGAGTGAATAGGTTACTTCTAGGCAAGAGTGGTCCATCGTTGACCGCATTATCACTTACCTTCAGGAGAACTAGTGGGCAAACGTAAAGCTATCAATAATAATAACAATTAAAAAAACCGGTATAATGTGAGTCGGACTTGCGCACTGAGGTTTCCGTACAAACTTACCTATGAAAACATTTCAATTGCCGAATTTAGGTACGAAGATTTTTCCGAATCGCAATTTTTTTGTGACGTAACTACAAATTAACAGTTTTCAGATTTTTTCCTATACCTACTTGTGCTATAAGACCTTGTTTCGTTCCAAATTTCAGGATTCTAGGTCAACGAGAAGTACCCTATGAATTTTGATTCCCTTGAGAGTGTCGAAATGTACGTTTTTTGCGACTTAAACGGTCGTATCTTTTTTTTCGTTAACTCAAAAGTTTGATATTTTTACAGCTTCAAGGGACTGTAGACCTGAGTATATGGTTTTAATTTCAACTCGATATCTTCACGCGTTCCCAAGCGAGATAAAGGGTCTTGACAGACAGACAGACGGACAACAAAGTGATCCTATTAGGGTTCGGTTTTACCTTTTGAGGTACGGAACCCTAAAAAGGAAACCATTCCAAGCACTGTAACTGTAGTAAGTGATCTAATCAACTCAGCAAAATCTAAGCAGACTATATCACCTCCGGTAGTTCACCCAAGTGCAAAATGATCATCCATCAGCCACCTGCCTGAGTCTGCACCCAAGTATGCTGCACTCAGCCCGTACATTAAATCAAACTAAATTGATAATGTTTGAGAGAGATCTAAACATACCGCTTTCAACTCTATTAATCAATACTTGTCTTAAATTGACGAAATGCTTAAGGAGTATTACCAACCAAGACGATAAAACAGTTGATGTGGACTTTAAACCGTTGGAATTATGATTGATTTTAGTGTGTTTGAGGTTCCGGGAGTATTTTTTGACCTGTGAAAGGCAGTGCTGATCAAAAAGATATGAATATTGTAAAGAGCCTAGACAGACCGTTAGTAATTCTAGAACAGGTTTGATTCGATCGGAATCTGCCAGGCTTTGGATCCGGAAACAAATTCCGTGACCGCAAAATTAATTGTGTTGCATTGTTTGACGGTTTTTGAAAGGTTTATTGTTAGTATTAGCTGCTGCCAATGGCTTCACACGAGTTGTAGAAGAAAATTATCCCATGGAAACATACTTATGGGATAAAAAGTGCGTTATATGCTATTCCAGGCAATGGTCTACCCTTGTGCCAAATTTGATACAAATTCCTTTAGCAGTTTCAGTGTGAAGGATTAAGAAATATACAAACCAGAGGCGTAGTTACCGCCGTATCAGCTGCATCCTCGAAGGCCTCCCACAAGGTGGACCGATGACCTGTTGAGGGTCGCGCGAATCCGATGGATGCGAGACGTACAGGACCGGTCATTGTGGCGACATTTGGGGGAGGCCTATGTCAAACAGTGGACGTCTTTCGGCTAAAATGATGATGATGAGTGCTTGAATGCGATCCCACCTGATGGTAAGCAGTGATGCAATCGTTGATGGTGAGGCGCACTAGTTTATTAAAAGCCCAGCACTCTAGCCTCAAAGACACCCAAATTATAATCAGATGGGAAGACCGCAGCAGGCAAATTGTTTCAGTCCTATGATACACGCGGTATAAACGACGAGGCGAAACCCGGAGTCCGGACTGGTGAGGTTTCAACAACGTAAGGGTGGATACTCGTCGTACGTCGGGTTGTCCGATGGTAGAAATGAGATGGCGGAAACAAGACATGCAATTCCCGCTCACACTCTCCAAAATGCAACCTGTAAAACACCGAAAGGCTGGCTACCTTACGCCTGTGCTCAAGGCTTTGAAGATTGGACTTAACCAAATCTGGATCACCAATTAGCCTTTTCGAACGTCTTCCCACCAATCACGACTTTTGCATTAGGTACAGCAAAATGGCAAGCTCTCGTTTCCATAAAAAATAAAACCATTATAATGAAACTTCCATAATATTACGTCACGTCGAAAAATCACAAAATTCATGTCACGAAATTACGGATGGCCCATCAGCTTGGTTCCATTATGAATCAAAAATAAGGCTGGTGTCATCCAAAATCGATTTATGTGGGTGATCCAATGGAGGCAACAATTAACCAAATCACCTGTTATAAAATTGATACACGCGCATAACACAATTAGACTGGAGTGTACCTTGAAACTTCTTGTTCCAACACAAAATTCTTAGAAACAGTAAACATGCTTTATCCCAGACTACCCCCTTTTTATGTTAAGTTCTTACAGTCCATCCTAAGGTTGTCTGGTAGATATCGCTGTTAGCGATAAGACCGCCATTGTACCCATAGAGAGATAGAAAAGTTTTGTTACTATATTGGTGTACAATAAAGTTTATTCTAAACTATCCCCGGATTGTAAGTTCATAGAATTTTAGCTACGTCATTTCGGGGAGTGTGCATTGAAATTGCATAGCCTAATTCCGTCAAGCCCGTTCTAGCATCGAAAGAAAGAAAGAAAAAGAATTTATTTGGTACAGCAAACACAATATAGGGTAAACACGAAACAAAAATAATCAAAAAAGAAGCATCTATGTAGTTGTGTGCCTCAAGGCTGCACCAAAATAGGTCTAGTTCAGCATGAATGTCAGACAACTAGAGCCTGACGCTGGTTTTCATAGGATCACCAGTCATCTCACCCATACGCACAAAAAGTTTTGGGAACACATAAATTGTACGTACAGATAACTAGTGGAATTCTCTGCCGGAGTCTGTGTTTCCTGATAGCTACAACTGGGGATTTTTAACCTCAGAGTGAACCTCTGGCGGGAGAAGTTTAAACCTCCTGATGATTTTGTCGAGCCGTCGGAGAGCCTCTCTCCTGGACACGAGTTGCCATGGCTCACCTGGAAAACTCTAAACAGACTCCGTACCCAAGTTGGGCGCAGCGAAGACAATCTCCATAGATGCGGGTTCTCGGACGGTTCCGATCTTCAGTGCTTGTGCGGCGTCTCTCCGCAGACCATGTCCCACCTTCGATCCTGCATCACGTGCCCTGTTACCTGTTCACGTAGGGATCTAATGATAGCATCAGCGGACGGCACTGCCGTGGCCGAATACTGGACCCAGCAAGGAATCTAACTAGTTTTGCCATCGATACGCTAAGAAGAAGAAGAGTCCAGAGTGAAATTTTTCATTTTCGACATCTACGTGGACGAAATTGCGGACAAAAGATGATACATAAATAAATAAATTATTATTCAAGTGCTATTCCGTTAGTCTCGCTAAAACTGAAAGCCTTAGCCGTTCTTTTTTAGTTTTGTTTTAAAAGATAATAAAAATAGGAAAAACTATTCAAAATCTGAAAAATTCAAGTTCTTATATGGATTCACGGGGACCAAGCCGTGGGCGGCAGCTATAGTTGAGAATAAACCTGTTTCCTTTCAGATTATCATCACTTTATCATTCTAGCTATCACTATTATATCAGATATTTTGGTATTTTACCTAATTGATTTTTTGTTTTGGGTGTGATACCATCCAATGACTTGTCCCGCTCTTGGGCGGTGCGAAAAGCAGTGTCAGACTTTAACTGTCTAAAACCCACCTGTGTTCCTTCAGTTGACCTTTGCATTCCAAGGCCGCAGTAACTCTTTGGAACAATACTTTTCACTTTGCAGCACTGAAAACATACATACAGAAAGAAAACATAAAACATACCTACATAGCTCGAATAGAAAATTCTCTCGTATAAAGTCTACTAACAGCCAGCCCAAGATACTTTCAATGGTTACTTTTAGGATATCCGTGAGTAGTAAAATCTCAAACAATCGAAAAAAGTAAACAAGTGTCAGTATTATTATCATTTCAGCCGAAAGACGTCCACAGTTGGACATACATAAAATTTCGCATAATTTGCTAGCAAATATTGACGGTGTCCAACCACTTCATCAAAACCTGTATGTTATGGAGCTCCGTAGCCATAACCGAAACTAAATCGGTTATCCGAAATAAAAAAAATATCCGTAACTATAACCGAAAAAGCGGATAAAGACGGAGTATAAATATATAGGTAGATATGTAGGTTTTTGTTTGTTTAGCCCGGTCAAACAAATGATAATGTAAAACAGAAATAACAATCAAATCTTGCTATTTGTATTTTAATTTTATAATTTTCAAATTTTAATATCCGTAACCGAAGCTATGTAACTTTTTTTTTTTAATTAATAAACTAGTGCTTGACTGTTAAGCAGTGATGCATTCGTTGATGGTGAGGCGCACTAGTTTATTAAGAGCCTATTCACTCTAGCATTGAAGACACCAAAATTATAATCTGACGGGAAGACCGCAGCAGGTAAATTGTTCTAGTCTTTCTATGTACGCGGTATTCACGACAGGGCGAATCGCCTAGTCTGGACCGTAGCGGTTTCAACAACGTAAGGGAGGATACTCGCCGTACGTCGGGTTGTCCGATGGTAGAAAAGAGAAAATTAGTGGCTACTCGGAAATAATTTCATGTCCGTAACCATATCCGAAACCGGTATAATATTATTCATATATCCGTATTCATAATCGAAATTTCATATCCCTTATTTAAAATTGCAAACCGAAAGTGCACGATGTGTAACACCACATTTATCAACGCTAAATCATCTCCACTCATCATTATCTCCCCGAAAAGCAATTCATAAATCCAGAGCACCAGCATTTTTCGTCTTTTTCTTCTTTCACAGCAATTTTAAAACAAACTGTAATTCTTAATTACCTTACAAGCTCTTCGGGCTCTTCGGAGAGCTTATTAGCAAATTATAGTTCACAGCTTGAACCAGTATCTCTGTTAGTATTACCGATGGCGGATCATTCAAAGAGTTTTTTCGCCTCGATATTTTTTTCTGACAAAAAGTCTGGACAGCTTTTTCGTCCGACGAAATAATATAGGATTAATGGAGTACCTGCGGCCGGTAGGGGGCAGTCCACAGCACTGATGTGTTACTTCGATTAAAATATTATGACAGTTCATCTTGACCGGTATTTTTGATAATTCTTATATGTTGTACGTTGCCTTTTTATTGCAAATTTCAAGGTTTTAGACAGGTATTTTGTGTACTGACATCTTAGTGTTTATAAAGCTCTATATTGTAATACTCTCCAGATATATTTTTAATATATCTTCAATGTGTATTTTAAAATTAAAAGTTAGCTATATAAAACTAAAACCAAATAAAACATTCATCATCTCAGCTTTATATCAATAAAAGAATTTAATAACAACGATGTGGTTAGCAGAATTTAACAACACACCGCAACAAAATATGCCATTAAAATTAAAACATAACGACCATTCAATTATAAATTAACAGCCAAAAACGGACGAAAACCGCAGTCATCACAAGCCGACCGCAAACAAAACGGAATCAACGAAAATAGAGAACAGAATAACTAAACCAATACCTAAATAACTTAATTGGTCAATCGTGCAAAGTGCATAACTGTTGTGTAATAAAAAATGATCATAATATGGTACATGTGAACACCGTGGTCCGTGGTAACTCTTTATTACAGGGCAAAGGAAGCAAAAAGCTGCCTTCGGGCCGAAGCGAAGTCATTAAGCTAATATAAACGAAACGACGCCCGAATGCCGCCGAGCTTCGGGGAACTGCAATACATCCACAGAGTAGAGGGAACCAGTGAGATGAAGCGATCTGGACTGGACCCGGTGGTGCGGAAATCAGGGGCATTGATTGAGACTTACATGCAGACTTGAAAAGGACTCCTGTCCATGCCTGCATAACTAGAACCTTAGGTTGCCAATACGAGGCTCACTCAGAGAATTGGTTTGCGAGTTTAATTAGGATACAGAAGTCTCACTTTGTAAATCGTAATATGTACATTGTAGATACCTCTACGGTCCGGGCTCAGAGTTTCGGCTCGTTGTTTATACCGCGTACATCGAAGGACTGGAATAATTTGCCTGCTGCTGTTGTCCCGTCCGATTATAATTTAGGTGTATTCAAGGCTACAGTTAGTGAATAGGCCCTTAATAAACTAGTGCGCTTCACCATCAATGATTGTCATCACTGATTACCATCAGATGGGAACGCAGTCCGCAGCAAAATTTGTTATATTATTTATACTTAAATTACTGCTTGTTGCAGCATTTTTGTAGGATTTATATCCTGCAAAAATCATCCGACTTGCCTTGTTACTCTGATTCTCCTACTCTGTGTCACTGTCCCACTACGGTGGTACTCCAGATTTATAACCCGACAAAATTAAATCAACTTATAACGTATGTTGTGGCCATATCTCTATTGACCAACGCGTTTCGGCGGCGAACAAATTGACAAGTTTATCCGGATATACCGAGGAGGACATTGAAAGCACTGCCGGTGAAATACGACCGAGGATTTTTGATTTATTCGGGCTATAAACTTGAATGCGTTTTTAGGGTCCCACATTGACAGGAATCCGGAAATATAAGGAGCGATTTAGTTATAGCATTTTGAAGGGGTTAAATTTGTTTTTTATAAGAATTGTCGTAATGTTGAAAACGGACTATACAGATTTTTAAAAAATACCATTGTCGGCATGTTTGACTATTGGAACTAAAGAATTATTACCATAATAATCAACCTTATAATGTTCCCACTGCTGGGACTCAGGCCGCTTCTCTAGAAGAGGGAATGGGCCGTAATCCACCATGCGGGCCCAGTGCGGATTAGTGGATGTCACATGTCTTCGAATTTTTGTTCATGCTGATTTACTCACAATGTTTTCCTTCACCGTTTTGAGAGCAGTGGTGATGAAATAATAACTTTTACAAAGTAATACATGGTTCGAAGCTGCGCCCTTGGGAACAACCCAGAAATCATCTAATGACGCCTCCCGCCCTTGGGCAGTGCGGGAGGGCTTTTCAAGCTTTTACTGACTAAAACTCACTCCTGTTCCTTCTTTGCCTTCTTTCCAGGGCCCTGGGGTTCACTTTCACACAACCTATGGCCCTAGTAGGCTTCGACCCTTCTGAACCCCTAAGGTTTGCTCACATATCCTTGAGGTGCGCGTGAACAGTATGCGCCACTGAGCCACCACTGCTTATATATATAAACAATTATTTATTAATTTTTAATAAACAATGAACTGTAAAATAAACTAAATAACACAAACGTATTTTATAGTTTGACTGAGCTCTCATGGGAAAAACAGAATGAATGTTGTAAAACATTTACACTCAGAGCCTCGGACACAGCCAGTATTAACTTAAGAATTTTATGACGAGCATGACCCCTCCACCTTAGCTGAGGACAAAGGCAAACATAAAATCTGTCTCCTTTCCCACGGAACCCTGGGACACAGTTCGGTCCTGGCAGTTCCTTAACGATTTCCATCATTGGACAAGTCGGTGATCCAATTAATAATAATAATGGTGAGGGCAAAAACAACGTTACGATGTGCGATTTTGGAGCCGAAATCAGCCCAAATACCACAGCCTCCGGCGACTGAGGTCAATGCTCGGGAACTGGTTCAGAATTATTTGCCCAAAAAAGCCCTTGATCGTGAGACGGCAGGGTTAGGCGGCACGGCCAGATTTTTGCGAGTTCCTTAACATTTTTGCGTTATACTCTCTGCTAGTATATGCCGACCTGTTGCGTTCCGAGAAATCTGAACCGCTCTTGATTTTGCTTCATGGTGATGCGGTATTCGAATGCCCATAAGGAGAAAGGAATTATTTAATACAGTTCAGAGTTACAATTTACTTTTAAATTGCCCAAATGAGGCGGGCGTGTTTAATCACCGCGTGCGCACAATAAACGCTTCAGACCGCGTCGGTCTGTCTGTTTGTATTAATATCAGAAATTAATAAGCTGGTTGTGGTTGGCTTTTAAAAAGATTTTTGTGATTAATTATTTTTATAAAGATTGCAGATTTGGTGCATTCATTACATGTTTTGGAATTTTACCTGTAAGGGACCAGTCTGCTGGAAAATACTGTCCCACTAAAATTAAATATGCCCATTTTACAAGATTCTTATCATCAAACGATTAATAAATATGTACGTTTATTACTCTTGTGGCTGCGGTTCTGGAACGCAAAGGGCAACTGAAGGAACTCAGGTTGATTTTGGTCAGTAAAGTCTAACACTACTATTACACTCTCTCCACGCAGACCGCGAGCCATTGACTGGTCTAGTGGTTATTGGGCCTAACTGCTATGACGGACATCGTGAATTCGATTCCCACGATCATTTGTTCTGTATCTGGGTGTAAATTATTTATTTAGAAATATTTAAAGTCAGTTGTCTAGTACTCATAGCACAAGCTCTGCTTAGTTTGTGACTAGATGGCGTTGTGTGAAAGTTGTGGAATATTATTTTTAACTAAAAAAAAAACTCTTGCGGGTCATTTTCCTTACATTCTTGCTTATTACCAACGTCAGCCACCACAGTACCACCCAGAACGTTTACCAAATTGTTCGGTTACCATCAACGGAGATAAAATATGATATAATTATGACTTAAGCATTAAAACGTCGTGAACAGACCTGTGATGTTACAAGCTGGTTTTATTGCGGGAGGGAGGAACTCTGCGGCAAACTAAATTTTTATACTGTGATGATCGAATTTCTTCTAATAAATTGTATTTTAGAATGATATGGTTCTAAAGTTTGATTGGTTTAAAACCTTTGACGATTTTTTGATGTAGAATGTCAGGTTTTTAGAGGTGTGCTTGGTTATCATTTTGTCAATATAAGTATGGAGGAGTTGTGTGAAAGATGGTATGCCTAGAATTGGATATTTTTTAAATTGATATAAACTAGGACTTGACTGCGATCCCACCTGATGATAAGCAGTGATGCAATCGACTGACTGACCTGTAGGTTTAGTGGTTAGTGGCCCTGACTGCTATGCCGGAAGTTGTGGGTTCGATTCCCACCCAAGACAAATGTTTGTGTGATAAGCACGATCATTTGTTCTGTGTCTGGGTGTAATTTATCTTTAATATGTAGGTATGTATTTAGAATTATATAAGTATGTTTATCAGTTGTCTAGTACTCATAACACAAGCTGTACTTAGCTTGGGACTAGACGGCGTTGTGTGATAGTTGTGGAATATTATATATTATTATATTAATCGTTGATGGTGAAGCGCAATAATTTATTAAGAATTATCCCGTCCATAAATAATTACCTATAATTGGACGGGAAGAACATTGGCAGAAAATTGTTCTTTCTAGTCCTTCGATGAACGCGGTGTAAACAATGAGGCAAAACGCTTGGTTCGGGCCGTATAAGTGTTATTAGCGGATTCAAGTCATTTATTTCCTGCGCACACTCACAGAAATCATCATCATGTTATAATTATATGTATTTTGTCTATTTATTTGGATCACTACTTCTGAACTTTAATTTTTATGCAGAACTTATATTTTTCTTAAATCACAACTTACGATGCTCCCCAACTAAAAAAAAATTTGGACCATAATGAACGATAACCCTTGTATATTTTTTTAAATTGTGAAATTGCCTTAAAATTCAAAGAAAATGATGGTGGAGAAGTACCTAAGTATATGAAAAAAAGTCCTTGTCCAGCGTCAAAGTTCTCTGTAGATAAAGTTGTTTGCTGGAATTTTACGACACTTAGCTGTGTGACTTGGTGCTTAGCGAATTATTATTGCAACTATGGAAGCGAAGTACCTAGTTAAATGTCAACTTTACATTGTATTTAAGTGCAGATACTAAGAAACTTGGAATTACATGCTTGAAAAGTTTACGAAGCTGTAAGATCAATAGTGGAATCGTATATTTTTTTCACTTTCGCATTTCTTAGGACCTTCGAGTACACTACGTTCTCAAGAGAAACATCAGACCAAGGCCTCAAGTCTGCTATTACAATAGTGTTAGATTGGTCTATCATTGACTTCATAATTGTTGACTTTGACAAGTTTGGTAATATACTAATATAATGGCGTCATTATGACTTTCCAATGGTCAACCAATGACACTCCATTGAAAGAAGTGGTATAGAATGGTAATTTTTACATATTGACAAAGAAATACAGATATTTTGACACTTCCGTTGATCAGTGACTTACCATTAGAACGTCATTGTGCAGTCATTGCTTTTAATAAGCTCGATATTTTCATTCTACCACAACTCTAGTACGAGACCATTGACCGATCAATGATCGATCATTATGAAATAACAAATTACGAACTTTTATGGGATCGTTTTGGAATGACGAATTTATAAAAAATAGCAGACCTGGGTCCCTGTTAATGCGGCGACGTTTGACACGGATCTTAAAGTCCAGCTGACATCTACCGACTGTTAAAAAAAATATTATTAATGATAGACTCACGCTTGACGACTGCCCTGCCCTGATGGTAAGCGATGAGTCGACGGTGGAGCATGCTTGCCTAGAATTAACTAACACGAAACACATAATTCGATAAGGCATTCCACTCCTTAGGTGTACGCACAATAAATGTGTTTCCAAATCATTTTCTGCGTATGGGTGAGATGCCCATCATGTATCGGTGGCGAATTGTCGTAGGTACGTCTGATAGTCTGATGATGGAATGGGCTTGGCAGAACTAATTTACCTATACAATTCCGACGCAATCCTCCTTAATGCAACTGGTAGAAAACCGACAGGCTAGCAACTCGGCGTCGGTGCACAAGACTTTGAACCTTCGACTCAACGAGTATATCATCTATTTATACAAAAGGGGAAACTGACTGACTGACATATCAACGCATAGCCGAAACTACTGGGATTAGGAGCGTGAAATTTTGCACAAAGTTTCCTTTTATGAACTAGTTGAGCATTAAGAAAGGATTTTCCAAAATTCACTCCCTAAGGGGATGAAACGGGGATTTGTATGGACAAACTTTGGATCCCCGTCCCGGCTTCACTCACGTGAATGTAGATAATCTCCATAGATTACCTACATTCACGTGAGTGAAGCCGCGGGCAGAAGCTAGTTACCAATAATCCTTTAGGCTCGTTTCTTAATATTTATTTTCCTTAAGCTACTTGTTCTAGGTTCATAGGGGAGGCTCACAATCTGTAGTGGATCGTCTGCGGGCTGTCAGGTTCCATGCTGGTCGGATAATGTACTATGGTGGTATAAGGAAACACTTGGATTCATATTTATGGAAATTAGGCATACTTTTAGCTGGGGGAAAACTTTTTACCGTATGCTTTCCGACATTTTACGTAAAAATGTTAATAAAGTGAGAAATACGGGTTCCTGTTTCACATAAAATGTGTTTTTATTAAAGGTTTTCTTTCGGACACTGTTTCCTGCAAAATTAGAAGATGTCTCAGGTACTTAAAGAGCATCTATATTAATCAAATGCCTACTATTTTTCTCAGATCAAGGCTCTTACTTACTATAAACTAGCTTTTGCCCGCGACTTCGTCAGCGTAGAAGTCGAAAATCGTTTTATTAGGTTTTTTGAGGTACGAAAATATGAAATGTTATTTATTATCTTCGTCGTGTGTGATAGTCCATTGAATTGTATGGCGAGCGATATTGTATCTTAATATAAAATATTATAGTATCTTAGCCGTGTGCAGCGCCCCTTAGTGAACTCCACTGCCGGTGACGTAACCTACGACAAACTTATTATTTGCGGTTGGTACAGTAATCTGATCTAGGGATCGAACCGCAACATTAAGTTTGTTTTTATTGTACTTTTCCGGAATAAAAAGTACCCAGTGTGGTGCCCAGGATATTAAAGAATAATTATACCAAGTTTCATCGTAATCGAATTGATAGTTTTTGCGTGATGCCTGAACAAACAGACAGACAGACAGACAAATTTTCTTTTTGTCATATTTTTGGGTTCGGTGTTGGTCTAGTAATACCCCTCGCCATTTATTTTTTTGATATTTTCAATGTACAGAAGTTTCACTTCTACAGATTTATTATAAGTATATAGATTGTTAAAATATCAGAATAAGAAAGAGGGATAAAGCTATATAGGGTGCACCCTATATGGCTCTATCCCTCTTTCTTGCTCACACGCCATCCCTCCCTCCATTCCTTTAACAGTTCAGTTTAGGTCGTCAAATGGATCGGCCTCAGCTCATCCGTGGTGTGTCACGTGGAAACATGCATTTAGTCTTCTTCTTCCTCGCTCTTTCCCACTATATAAGGAGTCAGCTCTTCTGATTTTGTGGTACCAAGACAATCTGTTCTAAGTTGCCAGGCCAGGCAGTTCTTTCTCTGATAGGATTTCAGTCATGCTGGTCTGGTGATAGCAGGAAGGCGTCTATCTCCTATCCACTGTTGAGGTAATAGCTTAGCTTGAAGTTTCTTTCACTTCTTGATAAATATACAAACAATTAAGAGGCCTACTTAGGCCGTCAGGATACTTAAGGGCGACCAACCCAAAGTAAATTTTCATACAACCGCTCTTACGTGATTATGATGTTATTACACATCTTTCTCCAGATATTTTGGATACACAGATATCTTGTGGATAGGGTTGCCAACTTTTATTTGAAGAAATAGAGTTCGTATATCAGATTTCAAAGGAGGTAAGTAAAGAGTGCGGACTTATAAAAAAGTCTATCTTCTTAAAAAGGTATTTTAGTGCTTTTTGCAGAACGTAAACAGTTTAAAAACTAGCTAGGATGTAAAATACATCTGTAATTGATTAAAGGGTTTTCTTTTTCGGTGGGAAAATAATCTTATGACAAATCGCGCTCTTGGGCGGAGCGCGAGATAGTGTCAGACTTTTACTGACTAAAAACCCACACCTGTTCCTTCGTTGCCTTTCGTACCAGGGCCGAGTCTTCCTTTCAGAATCAGACCCTTGGCCCCACTAGGCTTCGACCCTGCTGGCCCCTACAGTTGCTGACATCTCCTTGAGGCGCGCGTGAAACAGTACGCGCCGTCGACGACTTGGGCCCGGTCCGGACGGTTACCGGACGATCGAGCCCAAGCGACGAACGAGGAGTTACGGTTAAGAAAGATGCCAAACAATGACATAGTCTCCATCTATCATCTCTTCAGTACTTTTATAACTTATAAAAATTCATACAATGTAGCTACCTCCTTAAAAATGCATATATTCACCCTTCTGTCATCCTAGCCATGCTATGTAAAAAAGACCTTAGTTTATATAATTAAAAAAAAACTGATATAGTCCGTGTGCTAGAAAAGAAGTGTCAAATGTCAGTTTGTTTATACCCTCGCTATATACTATCGAGTATTTACTGATAAATCGAGTGGATTGCATGGCGTGTAGCGGCGCGGCCACAAACCGCAGCGGGTAGCTGTACGCGTGAGAACCGCTCGTTGCGTACGCGCAGCCTGCATCGCATGGTGACATGATAGCGTTTCCTCATTGTTCTATATTGTTATGATATGCTCGTAGATTTTTCTTTCTCTTTCTATCTGTCCTAGGACATGTAGAAATTGGTTTATGATGGTTGGTAGTCTTGCACGGTCAAGTACTAATGTGAATTTTTTAATTCAGTCTATGCAAGGAGTATAGTGTTGCCCAGTTACTGGATTGTGGAGATCTGATAGACAGTCGCACCATGTAAATGTAAAACATGGGTTTTCATGCGTCTGGCGAAAAGTGAAAACTCTGTGGTGCCTTTCTAGCCACTCCTCAAAGAGGGGACTTACCGCCGCGATTGTGGCGTGCCCAGTGCGAGAATGCGACAGTCGCTATCTCCATTCCACATCTGGGTTCTAACCTAGGACAGCCAAGCCAAGCCAAGTTACGATAGTTTCGTTTGCGTCGAACGCCTCAAGTAGGCCACGCCTCCGATTCCTTTGTTCTGAGGTTATCTTAACACTCAGTTACGTCGTCAGAACAAAGGAATCGGAGGCGTGGCCTAATCGAGGCGTTCAACGCAAACGAAACGATCGTAACTTGGTTAGGGGGGCAGGTACTTGTAATTTGATGTCATTTCCAATGGGCCTCCACTGCTCTATGTTGGGATATCGAGCTCTTTTCTTGCAGCCTGAAGATACGAGAAAGGTCTCATACAAAAATACAAATAAAGGTAGAATCATAAAAGACACTTATGAAGTAATTTCGTCGAAATGGTTTTTGGAATGGTCCATTTTATTAAAATTTACGCTGAAATATTGAAATGTTATTATAATTTATAAGGCCGTTAAATTCAAGTAACAACAAGCAACATTAAATACTTTATTTACAACGCTAAATTTACCTTTATGGGTTCTTTCAATCGTTTAAAGTGACATATCGAAAATTTTGTGATCGAAAAATTGGAAAAGTCACGCGAAAAGTAATAATAGTTTCCGAAATCGAAATAACTTATCAATTTTATTGTGCAAAACGATCAACATCTTATCTGAATGCAATCCTTAGGTATTGAAAAGTCGCACAAATTGCAATATACGTGCCAAGAAACCATAACATTGATACAAAATCAAAATTTCGATATCGAAAATCGACAACCCTGAATATATAAAATAAAATTCGGTATTAAAATTTCACCTGTCTCCGTCAGAAGGGGTAATGAGTAGGTATGTGTTCATATGGTATCGGTTTCCGAACCTGTTCTTGATTTTGCATCAATGAGCGGCTTCGGCGCGAGGAACAGTTCACTGCATCGCCACTGATTTCGAACGTAAATTTCTTTTGCATTAAACACGTTATTAAAAAGCAATGTAAGCACAGAGTAGTTTGGAACAGAGGCAGACACGAAATGTTGATAACTTTTAGGCTCCAACGTTACTGCAAATTTGTTTAAGAATTCAAGCAGGTCTGGAACGCAAAGCAACAGGAATTCATTGTGCGTACAGCTAAGGAGTCCCTGCCGTAGTCTGTGTTTCCTGTTAGCTACAACCTAAAGGGTTTTTAAGACAATAGTGAATAGGTTACTCTAGGCAAGCGTGCTTCACTGTCAACCACATCATCGTGTCAAGCAAGGGCCTATCAATAATATCCTAGAAAACATCATATTCAAGAGTATTTCATCATAGGGCTGCGGGATTCTTTCAAGAAGTCACTGCTGACCTGATATGTATGGGTTTAGCCAGTAAAAGTCTGGCACTTTCTCGTTGTACCCAGAGCGGGCGGAGCCTTTTGATGATTGATATTCCCCCACCCCCCAGAAAGTGTTTAAATTTTGACAAAACAAGTAATGAATTTAAGACACTAACCGCGACCGCGTTCCCATTATGTCGTAGCGGATAATTTATCGTCGGACGCCTATCGTCTCTAACTGTTTCTTTTATAAGCACTAGATAGTCACAAATATGACACGTTGTTTATCGTCACGGTTAAGTCTTGATAATTTTTTATCGTGATACGACTGCCGTGCTAGCAGTTTCCACTATCATGACAATCTGTTGTCACCGCAAGAAAAGTAATATGTGAAGACCTCTATTTAAATCCACAACAATTGAAATTACACGATTATGTGTCGTCACGACAAAGAAGAAACGCGGCCTAAACCGTGATTGATGTTATTTTGTTCTAAGTCATTTCATCATCATCATCTTCCTGCCCTTGTCCCATGTTATTTGGGGTCGGCGCAACACGTTTTTTTCCTCCATTCTGCCCTGTCACTCGTCATGCTATCACTAACTTCCTTTTCTTTCACATCATTCTTTACACAATCCATCCATCTTTTCTTTGCTCTCCTTCTCCCTCTCCATCCATCCACATATAATCTCATAACTCTTTTAGTAACATGCGTTTACAGACGGCATTAAAAATCGTTTCTAAATCACGCTGCATCTGTGCCCCCTTACTCTGATGCCCTGCGGAGGATCTCATTTGATCTGGAGCGCGTCTTGTACTTTTTGCAGAACCTCGTGCATGTTTCGGCAGTCACTTACAGCGGGGGTCGGGCACCTCGACGAAGATACACTATGTGTAGAAGTGATATGTAACTTTGGGACCTGATTTTGATGGAAAGTTTGAACAACTACCACAAATTGCTGTAAAGGTAATGAACGATTTAAAAAAAAAACAATACCTATAGACAACTAGGTGCTGCTAAAGTTGTCAAAAACTAAAAAGCCCGTTTTGACATCTGTCAAAACGAATACTTAAATACGCAAAAAGAATTTAAAGTAGAAGTGAAGTATTACTTAACGCGCCAAAAAAAAATTAATGTATTTTTTTAAACACTTTATGTAATGAAATATTATTTTATTGTTTCTTTCAGTTTCGTTTCAAGTTACATTCTAAGGTTCGCCTTTTATTTTTTAACGAGTTTAGTGTGAAAGTAGAAAATTGTCTATGTACTATTACACGGTCTACCTATGTGCTAAATAATACAAAGCTGATTGTTGTTACTAAGATTATCGACATAGCCCGAATAATCGCTAAACTTAAGGGGCAGTGGGCAGGGCACCTTGTTCGTCAAACAGGTCGATAGGACCGAAAGGTTCTGGAGTGGCGACCGTGTACAGGAAGATGCAGCGTTGGAAAACATCCCACGTATAATAAAGAGATGAAAAAAGAAATAGAATAACAGGTACAAAGGTGACGCTTATTTCTGAAGCTAACTCTATCAGCATACCTACTTGCGAAAGGGGAGAAGCTATTTGGTACTTCTAAAGCAATTTCTGCTGATAATCATCATCATCCTTTCAGCCGAAGGACGTCCACTGTTGGTCATAGGCCTCCCCCAAGTGTCGCCACAACGAACGGTCCTGTGCGTCTCGTATCCACCACATAGTCACGACTCTCACCAGGTCATCGGTTAACCTTGTGGGAGTGGCTTTTGGCCCCATCGACCACCCATTCTACGAGCAATGTGCCCTGCCCACTATCACTTTGGCGATTCTTCGGGCTATGTCGGCGACCTTGGTTCTCTTGCGGATATCTTCATTCTTGATGTGATCACACAAGGAAACTCCGAACATAGCCCTTTCCATTGCCCTTTGGGAGACTGCCTTCTGATGAGGCTCATTGTAAGCGACCACGTTTCAGCGCCATATGTCTTCACTGGTAACACTATCGATAATAATTCAAAACAACAATTCAGAGAGACACATCCAGTCCCAAAGCTCCGCGTGGCCACCACCTACATTATACACTTCGCAATTTTGTGGTGCACGTAATTGCATAGCGTTTTCGACTCAAATTTTTATGTTAAGTAGTTAATATTTTCTTAAAATAATGAGTAGTTCGACGTAATTGGACGTCGGGTTCGGTGCGCGGGCGAAGGGGAAATCGGTCGATTTTTATCGCCAAGCTTACGCCTTGGTATGTGGGATCTTTAGGTACTGTTATACGTCGTTTTTTTCCAGAAATCAGTTGTGTAGTAGTGTAGTTTTTAATCCTTTTACCGCTTACGTTGGATTAGGTCGTCATACCAAGGTGTTTTCGTGTCCTGTTCGCCAGGGCCAGCGGTTGCCATGGCGAAAATCCACGAATTACTTTTTGAAGTGCTTGACCATCCGCTTTACCAGATCTAGCCACAAGAGACTCATTTTGTTCCCTCATCTAATAATTGTGCTCAGAGGATAGAAATTTTAAAACGAATATTTTACATAGAAAAACGCCGATTAATGTTTGGACTGGTTAGAGAGATGAGGGCATCGCTGGGAGAAGTATGCAGAATCACAAGGTGATAATGTAGAAAAAGAAAAATAAATTGTAAGAAAAAAATTCTTATTTCTTTGTTAGATCGGAAACTTTCAGACCACCTGTGTAAGTCACTGCAATCGAAATAAAAACAAGTAAAGTTTTTTTTGTTACCGTTTTTGGTTTGGATACTAAATCCTTTAAGCCATGTCTTCTTATGAATAGTTATTTTCTTTAGCATTAGAATATAGATGGACACATTCTAGAATGTTTTTGTAGTATTTGGCAACAAATTTATCAAGTCAAACTTCTCGGCAAACTTCGCTGAGGTAGTCAACACTACAAATTCTCGGCTCCATTTTACCGAGATCGCGCCTGTTTCAATGATTCCACAATTTGTCCACTTGGGCAGATACTTAGATACAAAACTAGAGCATTTTTACATCACAATGTCCACTAGCAATCAATATGCGAATAAATAAAACAACCACTGAATTTCACTCGAAAAAATCCCGCTAAAAACCGTAAAGTTAATTTCTTCCGCAAAATTAACAGATTCATCGATATACGGGACAAAAACCACTCGATCGACCTTAATGTATTTCTTGTGATATTTAAAGCAGTAATTAATATAGCAAATAAATCTCCTTAATCGAGCCGAAAAAGTCGATTCGGACAGCCTTGTTCGATTACAGACTAAACTGGAATGCGATACGTTTTACTTTTTTTTTCAATTAGCACTGGTCGTTGGCAAATTCGAAAATCTTTTTAAACGGCATTTGTTTTATCAAATGATTATTAAGTTTTGTTTATTTTTAGAAGAGATGTTGCAGTTTTTTCTTTAAGTTGGGAATTCATGCAATGTCTTCTTACGCTCTAGGGTGGAGCATGAGAGCGTGTCAGTCTGTTATTGACTAAAAGCAAACCTGTGTCCTTCACCGTTTCCTTTTCAGAAATTCCCCGTGGCCTTACCGAGCAACAGCCCTGCTGGCCCCCTACGGTTTTGCTGACATCTCTTTAAGGCGCGCGTGGAACACTATGCGCCGTCGATGACTCTGGCTCGGTTCGGACGGTAACCGGACGGCCGGACATCAAGCAACCCATTGCTCGTCGTCCGCAAGCCCGCATCTACGGTGGCCAAGGATCGCACTGCGAAGATGTTGGGATTTTATTGAATGCTTTTAGTTCAAGTAAAATTAGAAACGGTACTTTGGTTTTAGAAAAGACAAAACAAAATGAGTTTTCAATGCCGGGCAATTGTACGCCCGTCATCTTATCTTCCCAGAACACAGGATAAAGGGAACCTTTCTAGGAACCACTTCGTTGTCTGTCTTTTAAGACCCTTTCTCACGAATGGTTAAAAGCATTTAGGTAGTTAAAATCAATGTCAAATACTTAAATCTGCAATCCGTATAAGCCATGGAGAAATCAAACTTCTGAGTCATCGTAATCAAAAGATTTCGATCGATGTTTGCTCTATATTTTAACATTCGCAAAAGATTCAAAACTTAAGTGTCTTTAATACAAGGGGGTGTTCTTCAAACTAGCTAAAAATTCAGCATTGTTTTTAGTGTCAAAATTTGAAGTTTTCTTTTTTTCGGTGGCAAAATCATCCAATGACATCCCCCGCTCTTGGGCTAAGCGGGAGATAGTGTCAGACTTTTACTGACTAAAAACCAACTCCTATCCCTTTGTTGCCTTTCATACCAGGGCCAAGTCTTCCTTTCAGAATCAGACCCTTGCCCCCAGTAGAATTCGACCCTGCTGGGCCCTTACCGTTTGCTGACATATCCTCGAGGCGCACGTGGGACAGTATGCGCAGTTGACGATTTGGGCTCGGTCCAGACGGTTACCGGACGGTCAGACGGTGGGCTACCCATTGCTCGCCGTCCAGCCAGTCGGAAATCAGCGGAGCGAGAGGACTGTTTCCTCGCGCGTGCGTAATGCGAAGTAGATTTTCTAAAAACTTTAGCTTGTCTCTTTTAAATTGAAATGTAAGACCACTATCATTTCTCAGACTTTTACTCAATTAGCTTGAGGTCGGCTTCCAGTGTTACCGGATGCGGCTGAATACTCCTGTCTTACATGGAAAGACCGCCTATCAGAACTCCTCAAACCAGTTTCAGGGCGTCACAATATTCCTCGGATAGACTGATGGTCAGACTTTCTGGCGTCTGACTACCTGTAACGACTGTCAAAGATATACAACGTGCTTTCCGAGGAGCGGGGTGTCAGTCATGTCTTAGATAAATTTAGATAAGTACATGTGAATTGAAAATGATAAGATATTTTCACATGTATAATAATATAGTAGTAATAATAGCCCCAGGCACGGCTCATTAATAATGCCTACACTTACTTGTGATCTAAATAATGTTGCACAGACTACAGCCTACATGCCAGCCCACATTATATTATGTGTTGCTCATTACAATTATCAATGTCCTCCCATGAACCTAAGAGTACAAATCATTGACTCCTTTAACTGATTAAAAATAACTTGTTACGTAAGTAAAAGATTCTAAAATAAATCAAGTATTTATAGAAGTCGCTAACCTCTACAAAAAGAGGCATTCCAACACCGAATTTAGAGATTACGATTATGATATCTCTTTCTTTCCTTCTTTCCATCTTTCCTTCTGTTCTTCTTTCCTTCTTTCTTTCCTTTTAGGGTTCCGTACCTCAAAAAGAGAAACGGAACCCTTATAGGATCACTTTGTTATCCGTGCGTCTGTCTGTCTGTCTATCAAGACCCTTTATCTCGGGAACGCGTGGAGGTATCGAATTGAAATTAGAATCATATACTCAAATCTACAGTCCCTTGAAGCTGTGAAAATATCAAACTTCTAAGTTAACGAAAAAAAAAGATACCGCCGTTTATGTCATAAAAAACATAGATATATTTCGACACTCTCAAAGGAACCAAAATTCACAGGGCTTCCCATTGACTCAGAATCCTGAAATTTGGCTTAAAACAGGGTCTTATAGCACAGATATAGGAATAAATCTGAAAACAGTTTAGTCGTTACGTCACAAATAAAACTTTTTTTTTATTTGGAAAAATCTTCGAGACTCCATTTGGGAAATGAAATATTTTCATAGGTAAGCTTGTAGGGAACCCTCAGTGCGAGAGTCCGACTTGCACTTGCCCCGTTTTTCTTTTCTTTAACTACTTAACGAGGCTGACCGTACGCACGCATGACGTGTCGACTCCTTAATTCCCGCTATTATCAAAAAGCCACTAAGCATAAAAACAAATTCACGTAACAAGCTTTTTCAAGGAGTGTCAAAATATTGGAGGAAATGCCCTTTCCGTGTTTCGTTTCAATTCGAGGGGCAATAACTGGCAACCACTAGGGTATTGCCTCGGATAATTGGCCGCCATCAAAAATACCGTAATATACAGTTTCATTTCCTTAATATTTCAAGTAATTTGCACTTACACATTTCCACAAACGTGTCGATTAAGCAATTTAAAATTCAATTATGCTGATTTTTATAATAATATAAAAATGGCTCGTAATTTACATGTCAAATGTCAATCATTTGTCGAATTTATACAGTTTTTATGTAAATTATCTGGTTTACGTGGGAAGTAGAATGTATGTGAATCTACACATATAAATAAAATTAATATATAACAAAATAACTTTTTATTACTAAATGCAAACAAAAGTATATATATACAATAAAAAAACTGTCGGTTTGTTCCGGCTAATCTCCGAAATGGTCGGACCAATTTTGATAAGACTTCCTAGTAGACTCACTAATAGACAGCTGATATTATAACGAGTAATTTAGGCTACTTTTATTTTAGAAAAGAATTTACT
Organism: Mythimna vitellina; assembly: GCA_949316375.1. Taxonomy (NCBI): domain Eukaryota; kingdom Metazoa; phylum Arthropoda; class Insecta; order Lepidoptera; family Noctuidae; genus Mythimna; species Mythimna vitellina. The sequence continues at coordinate 20,551,261 of OX438701.1, read as the reverse complement.
TACTGTCAAAAAAAGAAATCTTCTTAAAACTGTGTCCAAATGGCATTGTGCTGTTTATAAGTCTAACGCAGATGAAGTCGCGGGCACGAGCTAGTATTAAAACATTTATCATCAACTCTTCTATGCCAATTATCGAATGAATTATTATAAACTTTTACTTGTGCTTTCAAACTTTCAATTTTAAATGAAACTTAAAGATGAGGTTACCAATAAAATAAAGAATGACAGATACATGACGAAGATAATTACGGACGGCACGGTTGGCTTGGCGCAGTGATTGAGCATTTGACAGCTGCGCTGCGTATCGAGGATTCGATTCTCACATGGAACAAATATTTTTATGGCCCACAACAAGACACCCAGTCTTTATGTGACTATATTCCTGGCCTTGCCTTTGGTCCCGGCTGTCATTTCTGGATCTCATCATTCTTGCCAAAGAGTATCGTGTTACCCAGATTCTCAGTTGTGGAGATCAGATCAGCTCCATGTAAGACTGGAAGCCGAACCACCAGGCAGATTGATTGGCCAAGTTTGTCTATCGCGGGAATTTGATGGATGCGAGACGCACAGGACCGCTCGTTGTGGCGACGCTCGGGGGAGGCCTATGCCTATGTCCAACAGTGGACGCTTTCGGCTGAAATGATGATGATGATCTGTCTATCGCTTCCTCAAAGTGTCGCCACAACGTCGGTCCATTGGTGCACCTTGTAGGAGGTCTACCAACGCTGCGTTGATGGCCCCGTCGACCTTCTTTTTTTAGATTTCCTTACCTGAAAAGGAAAAAACGGAACCATTATAGGATCACTTTGTCCCCTCCGTTTGTCTGTCAGTGTGCGAGTCGGACTCGCACTTGCCCAGTTTTTTTTATTATTGATATGCTCACGTTTGACCACCTGATCTGATTGTAAGCGATGATTTGGTCGACGATGGAGCACGCTTCCCTAGAAGTAACCTATTCACTCTTAACTTAAAGACCCCTAGATTGTAGCTATTAGGAAACACAGACTCCGGCAGGGAATTCTGCTCCTTAGCTGTCGTATAATGAACATGTTACTAAAACACTTTGTACGTATAGATTCAAAGTAGTACGTAGTAGACTCGTATCTATTCTGCGAACAACATGCCTTGCCCACTGCCACTTAAGTCTGCCCCCCTAGACAAGTTACGACCGTTTCGTTTCGATTCTCTTTAGCCGAACGCCTTGAGTAGGCCACACCTCCGATTCCTTTATGAGTGCGTTGAGATGATGTCAGAACAAAGGAATCGGAGGCGTAGCCTACTTGAAGCGTTCAACGCAAGAGAATCGAAACAAAACAGTCGTAACTTGGCTATGTGGGCTGGTGATCCTTCAAGCTAAGTCGGTGACTTTCTCTCGTCGGTGGTTCTCTTACGAATATCTACATTCCTGATCAGTTTATCTATACTTAAAAGTAATTTAAATTGCCAATACACAAACCCCCGTAAATAACAATAAATAAGAAAGTGAGATTAGGTTAGGATGCCGCACATAGCACGACATTGCGTCAAGAGGGGCCGCAGCAGAATGATAATGATATTATAATTGGTACATTTAAATAGGAATGCGTAATCGATCGTCACCATCACGAAATTCACTGGTTTTCTTCCATTGCTGGTACGAAGATGGGCATCGTTATTTTCCTGCACCTTTGAGCTAAATACAGTTACTTAAGAGCGTCCTTTTCGAGGTATATTTTCATACAACCGCTCTTACGTGATTATGATGTTATTACTGTGGGAATCTGTTGTTATAAGGTTGAGGAAGACTATCCGCTCGTGATACAGTTCTACACTAGTACGGGATAGGGCGAATCAGTCCAAAGACAGCCAAACCATTTTTAAAATATGCCATTTCACATTGTTTAACAATAGACCTGCCTAAATTTTATTGTGAAAATGACTTGAAACGATTTCTGTCTATCTTTATGTAGGAATGTGTGTTTCCTGATAGCTACAACCCGGTAATCTTTAAGTCAAGAGTGAATAGGTTACTTCTAGGTAAGCGCGTTCCATCGTCGACCGCATCATCGCTTTCCATCAGGTGAGATGGCGGTCAAGCGCGAACCTATCGAGAATAAAAAAAAAAAAAGGTACCTACCTAAATTATTAAGTTATTGTATGGTTGTCTCATATTTGTGAATAAAGCTTATTATTATTATTACACATCTTTCTCTAGATATTTTGGGATACATGGCTATTTTGTGGATATTATCTAAGCTTCTATTGAAAATTTGAGATCAATTTATAAATTTGTGTAAAACTAATCCAGTAAAGACCTCTGAAAATCTGCTATTTTGCATGAACTTTGACACTTCATAATTTACTCAAAAATTCAAAAAAGTATAACAATAGAAGCTTTGCAAATTTATTCAAAATTCTGAATGATGACAATTTTTCTAAAAAAAACTTTTAAGGATTTAAAAAAAAATACACGTATTTCCTTGAACACGTTTTGTGAAATATTCGAGTAAATCACGGAATTGCCGAATGCCAACAAAGTTTTTAGGCATTATCTCTCTTTTTTGCATTACCTCTTTATCAAACATCGCGTTGGATTGCGTTAGATGAAGCAACAAGCTGTTAAACCATGCTCGATGTTGACGATAGGCGAATGGAAAAGGACCCTCTTAAGAACCATATTTATATATAATCATGATTATATATATATATATTGTATATAATCTCTAGCTACTGTTAACTGTTTCGCCCGCGTGATTGTAGAAAATAGTTCCAAGGGAACATACTCCCGGGATAAAAGGTATATTATGTGCTATTCCAGGATATGGTCTACCAATATGCCAAATTTCATCCAAATCGGTTTAGCTGTTCGAGCGTGAAGCAATAACAAACATGCACATAAACTTTCGCCCTTATATCGCTCACCTAGCAATATATTGGCACAACTACATTTTCGATATTTTACAGATACAAGGGTCAAAGATTGTAAAAATATTTAAAACGAAGTTTTGAGTTCATTTTGCACTTTATATAAGAAATTGTGATGTTGGCTACTAGTACCTATATACCATAATAGATATTCAAAGATATAAATTATCCAATATTAAACACTTAGCCGTTAAAACTTAATTTCGCATTTACTGAGATGTGCCAATATTTTACTAGGTGAGCGATATTATTAAAAACAAACTTTACCTCTTTATAATATCAGTGTAGATGTGCTCACCGGATAATTGCAAATACCGTTAGTTTATAATAATTCGCGTAAAATTGTGAACTCTTCATTTTCAACAAAACTCAGATACATTGTAAATTATTGTAATTTTTTTCGAAGCTCGGTTCATCTATTAACTTCTCTTCTTGTCTGGATGGAGCAAGAGGGGGTGTCAGACTTTTACTGACTAAAACCCATACGTACTCCTTCATTTGCCCTTTCCATTCCAGGGTAGTGGTAACTAAAATTCTGCATCCCTACGTTGATTTACTCTAAAATATGGAATAATTTTATGCTTTCAATTTTGTCATGACACACGAAGAATCGGGCTGATGGAACGTTAAAACTGAAGTCATTTATCTAGCGGTTGCGTAGCCATTTTAGTCCACAGGTGGTCACTGCCCTTTCTTTGACAAAATCCCCTAATCATCACTTACGACACCCACCGGAGGAGCGTCGACAACTGTCTCAAAATCACGCCTATGAATAGAACTCTTTTTTCTATTCCATGAAACAGAAACACATCTATTCATAGTCAAGACCACCATGATGTGGGATAAAAACTTTTTGCAGCGTACCAAAGAGAATAGAATCTCATTAATCTATGACGTCATTCTAAATTCAAAATTACTGTTTATTAACGGCCAGTTTTTTTGTTTAATATTTAACTGTAACGCATAACTATTCACTTTGACAGATTGGCGACGAACGCCCCAAGCTAAACGTGAGCGTAGACACGTGAATTAGACGAAAATCATTATGTTGTTAATGTAGCCCTTATTTCCATTGTCATAAGGCCCATTACTCTTTGATTTTACAGCAAAACTATCTTGGTCGAACTTTCCAGTTGACAGAGGTCTTCAATTTCGATGACTGGTAAAAGGGATGGGGCTCAAGTTTTTCTGGTGATGGTAAGTGATAATGTTCGCCCATCCCTAAATCGGATGTTCTTAATCACGTTGGTTTTGTTTTACGATCGGTCGTGAACCGTCGCGACTTGCGACTAATCGCGTTGTACAAGTTTCTTAGTGGGTGTGACATTATATATATTATTAAGGTAGAATAAAATATAATAAACTTAATTGTACACCAGAATAGTCCCAACCGCCGCCGGGATTCCGATCCCAATTTTCGGCTACTGTAGGCGCGGGCTTGCGGATGGCGAGCAATGGGTAGCTCGCCGTCCGACCGTCCGGTAACCGTCCAGACTGAGCCCAAGTCGTCGACGGCGCGTACTGTTCCACGCGCGCCTCAAGGAGATGTCAGCAACTGTAGGGGCCCAGCAGGATCGAAGCCTATTGGGGCCAAGGGTCTGATTATGAAAGGAAGACTCGGCCCTGCTACGAAAGGCAACGAAGGAACAGGAGTGGGTTTTTAGTCAGTAAAAGTCTGACACTATGTCTCTGATTTTCCCACCGAAAAAAAACTTTTACATGTAGTACTTAAATCTAAAGGTACTCGTACAATGGCGGTCTTATCACTATCTATCAGTATTGTCTTCGAAGGGAATATTCGAAAACAAAAGAAATGAGTCATAAAATTAATATTTAGTTTCAGAATCCTTTTGAAATAACCAGAAAAGGGTGATATAGAACAAAATAGTGGTGTATAGGTGCAGTTAAAGAGAACAAAAAAGGCAAATACAAAGAAAAAATATTCTAAGAAAAGAAAGAAAAGATGTTTCTACCATCTTTATCCGTTCTATCATCGGACCACCAGGCTTATGGCGATGCGCCACCGTACGCACAAAACGTTTTGGGAACAATTCATTGTGCGTACAGCTAAGGAGTGGAATTCCCTGCCGGAGTTTGTGTTTCCAATGGCTACAACCTGGAGATTTTTAAGTCAAGAGTGAATAGATTTCTTCTAGGTAAGTGCGAGGGAGATAACAGTCAAACGCGAGCCTATCAATAATAATTTATTAATAAAAAAAACTCTTTTAGGACAATCCCACAGCCCACATTACATTCACCCCATTACGTTTCACAGTATAGGATCAAGTACTAAGTATGCTTGTGAAATACTTTTTTTGTTGAGGTTGGAAATCATCCAGTGACTTCCGTCGGCTCTCGGGTGGAGCGTGAGTGCGTGTCAGACTTTTATTTACTAAAGCCACACCTGTTTCCTTCAGTTGCTTTTTGTGTTCTTAAACCACAGGCATCTGCCCTGGCGGGCCCCTACGGTTTTGTTGACACCTCTTTGAGGCGCGCGGAAGCTCTGTTTAATTGTAATTAGCATAGCAGATTCTAAGGAAAGAAGGAGAAGAAGAAGGGAGCAGTGGCGGCCGAATGGTAACGGCCCTGACTTACAAGTTGTAGGTCGCGGGTTCAAACCCAGCCAGGAGTATTACTTTGTGTAATTTATTTCATCACCACTGCTCTTAAAACGGTGAAGGAAAACATCGTGAGGAAACCGGCATGTCCTAGAATCAAAAATTTGAAGACATGTGACATTCACCAATCCGCACTGGGCCCGCGTGGTGGATTACGGCCCATTCTCTCTCCTAGAGAGGAGGCCTGAGTCCCAGCAGTGGGAACATTAAAAGGCTGATTATGCTTATATGATACAATCAACCATACAATTTTCTGTCAGCTTTCTCTCAACAAGCAATAACTAACTTGTGAAATGCTAAAACAATATCTCATTAAGTACCAAAGTACAGGCTCTACTACATTAAGCACTAAGTATGCTTATGAAATACTAAGATACCAAAACTGTCAGCATCGAGAGTTGATGTCGACAACGAAACGAGGCGACGTGGTCGACTGGCTCTTGACTGATTGAGGTCCTAAGTTAACCTGGACGCCATACAAGGTTGAAATAGAAGGTTCACTATGATTACGAAACCAGAATACTAGGTAGGTACTTAATCCGTCGTAGTATGTCTGTGAGCGAGCTGTTTCACATGAACCATAAAAGGCAGATAGAAATTTTCACAAAGCTTTGAATTTTGATTGAAAAAAAAAAGACAAAATGAATGTAAGAAAGAAAGAAAAACGTTAATTTGCTACTCGCACAACATAACAGCCCCCCTAGCTAAGTTACGATCGTTTCGTTTGCGTTAAACGCCTCGTGTAGGCCACGCCTCCGATTCTTTTGTTCTGACCACGTGACTTAGCGTTGAGGTGACGTCGACGACGCAAACGAAACGATCGTAACTTGGCTAGGGGGGCAGAATAAATAAATACAAGTCGATAGAGATAGGTAGACGGATGGTGGTGGATAGATGGTAGGTTACCAGAGTAAAAAAAAATTAAATTAAAGGATAGTTATTATGTTTAGGTATGCTACGGAACCCATCTTATGCGAACGAATCCGGCTTGCATTTGGCCGGGTTTTTTGAATAATCGTTAATATACCTATGGGCCGCTAAATTAATGCCCTGAAATCGCTCGACGGGGTCGCGGCAGACCACGAAGGAGATGGCGGGATAACTTAGATGTCTTCCTTATCAATTGGGAACTGGCTGGGAATAATAGAAGGAATGGAGGGAGGCTTTAGCCCAGCAGTGGGTCAGCATCGGACCGAGCCCAAGTCGTCGACGGCGTGTACTGTTCCACGCGCGCCGCAAGGAGATGTCAGCAAACCGTAATGGCCCAGCAGACCAAGGGGCCAAGGGTGGCCTGCTACGAAAGGCTACGTAGGAACAGGAGTGGGTTTTTAGTTAGTAAAAGTCTGACACTATCTCCCGCTCCGCCCAAGAACGAGGGATTTTATTAGATGATATTCCCATCGAAAAAAAAGCAGCAGGACAGTGTAGGCCAGATATAGATACATATATGGGATGTTAAGTTTGAGAAATCAGATTCTGCCTATGATCAGGCTGTTGAATGAGCCCAAATAAAACGTACCAAGACACCTATAATTGATTAAATAGATTTTCTAGCAATTTAGAACGGGCTGTCCTGCGGGAGCGACGAATACGACGCGACGCGACGAGACACGACACTATGCAATGCGGCGCGACGCGATGCTATACGCAACAAATGTCCTACGTGATTTTGGTCTTTACTTCTCGAATCATGAAGAAGTACAGTTTTGCTTTGGCAACTTCTTTGTATAATAAACGATTTCGATGTTTATGTTTTTTTACTCACGACAATCTGCTCACGCACTTTGGTGATCAACGGTTCTGAATCAACCATTTTAGTTTGTAAACTGTGAAATGAAAAACGATATCTTTATCAAAAGTTTACTTGTTTGTAAAGGAGTTAGCCTTCTGTCTCTACTACCAGTTAAATTTAACTCGTTATCGGTTCATAGTTCGTTGAAGAATAATTGCGATAGTTACCAGTTTACCAACCAACACCGGCCTAACGAGGCAATGGCGGACTTCAGCCTTGTTACTACATCGTTCTTACATTTATTGAGAGTGACTGCGGAGTTAAGGTCTGGTCTGCCTTCACCTCCTGCCTGACAGCTCAAAAATAAGTAAATGGTTTATGTACACATATAAAAGGAGAAACTGACTGACTGACTGACATATCAACGCACAGCCGAAACTACTGGGACTAGGAGCGAAAAATTTTGCACAAAGCTTCCTTTTGTGACGGAGGCGAGTAATAACAGAGGATTTTTCAAAATTCACCTTCAAAGGGGGGAAATATATGATTGATTGGCTTGCGGACGGCGAGCAATGGGTGGCTCGCCGTCCGATCGTCCGGTAACCGTCCGGACCGGACCCAAGTCGTCGACGGCGCGTACTGTTCCACGCGCGCCTCAAGGAGAGTCAGCAACCGTAGGGGTCCAGCAGGGTCGAAGCCTCCTGGGGCCATGGGTGATGCAAAAGAGATCCGCGGGGCCCTGGAAAAATGGCAAACAAGGAACAGGAGTGAGTTTTTAGTCAGTAAAAGTCTGAGACTATCCCTCGCTCCGCCCAAGAGCGGGGGATGTCATTAGATGATTTTCCCACCAGAAAAGAAAACCTCTTCAAAGGGGGAAGCTAGTTATGTATATATATTAAGTATAAAAAAGTTTCGATGTTTTGAAACTTTTCCATAACTACCAAATCTGGGTCTTCAACCACTATAAATACTCCGTCACGTGGTTAAGCAACCGTTGTCCGCAGGTCAGTGCGTGAGTTAGCAACCGTAGAAAGTGGTCAACGTATTCATGCCACTTGCCAATTGGCATTAGTCCGCCTATTTCTTAGAAATGGCAACACTGTGACGTCATCTTTATTACCTAGTATGGTGTTAGTGTTGCCAAAAGTTTACCTAATATTGGGTGGTGATGGGAACTACAAACTAGGGTTTATTTTCGATAATGGTGAATTTCTGTGTGCTAGTCTTTGAACGATTGATTTTTAGGGTTCCGTACATAAAGGGTAACAACGGGACCCTATTGCTATGACTCCACTATCCATCTGTTTGTCATTGGGCTGTATCTCATAAACCGAGAGAGCTAGACAGTTGAAATTTTCACAGATATTGTATTATTCTGTTGCCTTGCCTTTAACAACAAATACTAAAAACAGAAGAAAATAAATATTTAAGTGGGGCTCCCATACAAAGAACGTGATTTTATTGCCTTTTTTGTTATGGACGGTACGGAACCCAACGTGCGCGAGTCCGGCTCGCACTTGGCTGTTTTTTTTTACTTTGTAGAGTTCTTGTGATTAATATTCGTAAGGGAACTTAGACCTTTCAGGCCAGAAATCTATAATTTAAATATAAATTACTAGGTTTTGGCCGCGGCATCGCCCGCATATATAAAATATAGCCTATGTAACTCAGGAATAAAGCAGCATTCAATCGGTGAAAAAAATTTCGCAATCGTAACAGTACTTTCAGAGATTACCTCCTAAAAACCAAAAAAAACATAAAAAACTTTACCTCTTTGTAATATTAGTGTATATGTTTGGAAGGAAGAAATACCAGTGTATTAATTGCAAAAGGAAATATTGTGCCAGCGATTTATAAAAATATTTTAAAACAATATAACTTACAAAAGGTCAGTAGACTTTAATTAGTAGGTACTAATTTTAACAATATTTATTATTTCCATAGCTGTTTACGCTCCAGTTTCCATTTCGGAAGTAAGCCCAAGGCGAGCTCATCCAGAATGGCCGCAGTAAAGATCGAAGGTTGTTATGGTTCACCCACGTGTCATTGACCGTCAAATAATTAATCACCATCTCACTTAATCATCGCTGTTGAGTTAATTATTCAATATATCACCAGTAAAAACTCAATTTGAGCTCGGCGTGGCATCGTTTATCAAATATTTTTGATACGCCCTTACGAAGTTATTGATTAGAACATTGTTACTGTTTGGTTATACTTTTGTTTTGTTTACGTTATGGCGTGACTTCAGAAGTTTAGATATAAATAAATAGGCTGCGGTTTTTCCGTCCGATTATAAATTAGCTGTCTTGTCTTCGGCTCTTAATAAACTAGTGCGCTTTACCATCAACGATTGCATCACTGCCATCAGGTGGGATCGTAGTTAAGCACTAGTTTATATCAATAAAAAAAATATTATAAATAATATTCCACAACTTTCATACAACGCTATCTAGTCCCAAACTAAACAGAGCTTGTGCTATGAGTACAAGACGACCGATAAACATACTTATATATTTCTAAATACATATACATATTATAGATAAATTACACCCAGACACAGAACAAATTATCGTGCTCACACCAACATCTGTCTTAGTTATCTGCTAGCCCCCCCTACGGTTTGCTGACAGCTCTTTAAGGAATGCGTGGAACACTACGCGCTGTGGACGACTTGGGTTCGGTCCGAACGATTAAGGGACGGTCGGACGGCGAGCTACCAATTGCTTATCGTCCGAAAGCACGTACCTGCCGGGGCTGGTAGTCGCGGTTGGAGTTGCGGCAGCTGGTCCGCGAGAATGTCTGTTCCCTCACGCGTGAGACCGCCACCATCGCTAGCATTACTGCTTTGCAGAAAAATGCGACCGCCTGCTATTTCTACTTGCTCTTGATCATGACCTTAACGGAAAGGAAATCACCAACTTAAAAGAAAAGACAGGCAAAGGCGTGCGAAGAGGCTAATTGGTGATCCCGATCTGCTTAAGTCCAATCTATAAAGCCTTGAGCACAGGCGTAGGGTAGCCAGCCTTTCGGTGTTTTACAGGATGCATTTTGAAGAGTATGCGCGGGAATTGCATGACTTGATTTCACCGACTCATTTCCATTACCACCATCAGACAACCCGACGAACGGCGAGTATCCATCCTTATGTTGTTGAAACCTCTACGGTCCGGACCAAGCGTTTCGTCTCGTCGTTTATACCGCGTACATCGAGGGACTGGAACAATTAGCCTGATGCGGTTTTTCCATCCGATTATAATTTAGGTGTCTTCAAGGCTAGAGTGAATAGGCTCTTAATAAACGAGTGCGCCTCACCGGCACTAGTTTATTAAGAGCCTCGTTGATGGTGCATCAACGATTGGATCACTACTTACCATCAAGTGGGATCGCTATCAAGCACTAGTTTATAACAATAAAAAAAAACTATGTTAAATAACTTCTCACGCTTTGGGTGGAGCAAGAGGGAGTTTCAGACTTTTCCTGACTAAAACCCATCTGTGTTCCTTCAGTTGCCCTTTGCGTTCCAGGGCCACGATTACTCTATCAATCAATCCCGCAGCTCAGGCTTTTTATAGGCCCTAGCAGGCCCCAACTATTTTGTAGACCCGGGCCTAGTACTTGTCGGGAGGTGAGCTACCTATTGCTCGCCGTCCGCAAGCCCGCACCCGGTGAGAGGGATTCTCTCTGCGACTGGACAATTAGTACCTGGATCCAACATTCATAATTACATTTTAACTTAAACGAATAAGTTTTACTTACATCAGCATTTAATAAAATTGTATTTTCTCGTACACAGACTCATAGACGAAGTGACAATTCTTGCTTCATAATTGAAAAAAAAAATGAAATGTCTCGACCCAGGAACAGTATGGCGACAACCCCGTTCTTAATAGCGTTTATGTATGCAAATAGGTGTTTCACGTTACACGATAATTATAGCTTTCACATACAACATACTGGTACAGTGAAACGACCATAGTTTCTACATACGACGTGATAATAGCAAATTATTAAATATAGTTTTTGTAGTATGATTTTTTTTACGGTTTCTGGTAACCCACGCCTACGGTTGCTGGAAATCAGGGTCAGAGTCCCCGGCGGCTGGGGCGTGAACACCACTGTTTCCACACGTGTGCGACCGCCTCCTTTGCTAGCACTACTATTTCGTAGAAGGTGACGACCGCTGCCCATCCCCCTCACTCCGGACCATGGCCTTATACCAGCGCCCGAGTCCACAAGGACACGGCTACTCCGCCTAAGCGGGGCACACCTCCACCGTCTCCACGGGGAGCTCCGCACAATGGTGACACCAGAGCCTAGGACCTATATTTTGTGGTACTGTATGCTCCTAAACTTAGTAGGTACTTACTCTTTGATTAATTCGACACATATTAATAATTTTAGCCAAGCGAGAAGATGTACGAAAATAGTTTTCTCTAATCTCACTACTCGATAATTTCGCGGGCTTGCGTAGGATGTGCTTCCGGACAACGAGCAATGGTTAGCACGTCCGGCCGTCTGGTTAGGACTTAGCCCGAGTGGTCAATGGCGCGTAGAGTTGCACGCGCGTTTCACGGAGTGTCAGCAAAATAGTGGAGGCCCAGCAAGGTCAAGACCCGCAAGAGCCGCGAGGAATTTCTGGAAAAATACCAAGGGAAAAATGCAAAGGGCAACTGAAGGACACAGGAGTGATTTTAGCAGTGATGCAAGGGAAAGTGGTGACCTCACGCGTGAGGGAACAAATATCCTCACGCCCCAGCCGCCACAACTCCGACCGCGACAACCAGCCTCGGCAGGCGCGTGCTTACGGACGATGAGTAGCTCACCGTGCGGCCGTCCAGTAATCGTCCGGACCGAGCCCAAGTTGTCGACAGCTCGCAGTGTTCCACGCGCGTCAGCAAAACTGTAGAGGCCCAACAGGGTCAAAGTCTACTGGGGCCATGGGCTGTACGAAAGATAACCCCGGGGCCCTGGAACGAAGGCAATGAAGGAATAGGAGTGGGTTTTAGTCAGAGCAGGTCAGTTTCACTCTAGAGCAGGAGAAGTCATTGGATGACTACCCACCTAAAAAAAAACAAAAATGCCTCTAAACAAAAATCTTCATCAACCAGTTGGCCAGCTGATGACCATAATAAAGGACTGAGGAACCGTTTATAAATCCAATGATGACAGATTTTTCTTCCGTGACTGAGGAAATGGCGACGACAGCTTAAGATTAACACCTTTATTTCAAAAATGGCCACTGATGAATGAGATATGAAATATGTATTAGGTGAGACTGATGACTGATGCTTAGAAGAGGATATTGCAATGCTTCTATTTAGTTTATGCTACCTAATGAGAGGATTGTGAAGGTTTGTGCGCAAAGGGCAACTGAAGGACACAGATGGGTTTTAGTTAGTAAAAGTCTGACACTCCCTCTTGCTCCACCCAAGGCGAGAGAAGTTATTTAACCTAGTTTTTTTTTTTATTGTTTAAACTCGTGCTTGACTGCGATCCCACCTGATTGTAAGTAGTGATCCAATCGCTGATGGTGAGGCACACTAGTTTATTAAGAGCCTCCTTGGCCTGCCAACACTCACTATATTCTACCCATAGTTTGTGGTGTAAGATCAGGGCCTCAAATCTGCTATTATAATAGTGTCAGTATAGTCTACCATTGATTTCATAATTGTTGATTTTGACAAGTTTGGTAATATACTAATATAATGGCGTCATTATGACTTTCCAATGGTCAACCACTGACACTCCATTGAAAGAAGTGGTAATCTCGTACATACTGACAAATTAATGTCTGACATGCGGTAATCTGCTAATATTTTGACAGTTCCTTTAATTAGTGACCTACCATTAGAATGTCATTGTGCAGTCATTGCTTTTAACAATCTCGATATCGTCATTCTACTACAACTCTATTACGAGACCATTGTCAGATCAATGATCGATCATTAAAAATGACAATGGAATCGTATTGGAATGACGAATTTATAAAAATAGCAGACTTGGGCCCCTGCCCCCCTAACCAAGATACAATCGTTTCGTTCGCGCCGAACGCCTCGAGTAGGCCACGCCTCCGATTCCTTTGTTCTGACGTCATCTCAGCGCTCAGTCATATGGTCAGAACAAAGGAATAGCAGGCGTGGCCTATTCGAGGCGTTCGGCGCGAACGAAGCGATTGTAACTTGGCTAGGGGGGCTGGTACGTTCTCTTACCAGATTGCGTAAGTATCCGAAGGGGAGCGGCACGATTTATTATGATGATCATCTAAATTTCTTAAAGATTGGCGCAGCATGCCATTAATCTCTAGTTGAATTATCTGCACACATTTTTAAGTGAGACAGTTAGAGATGATTAAAATAAAATGCTGTTCTAAATGGAATATAACCAATAGAAAGGTTTGTGAAATTTACAACGTTGTTTTGGCTATTCTAAAGTTAGTTTTGGCTCAAAAACGAGACGATATCACCGGAGTAGAAAAAGTTTAATTATGAATTTATGACTAATATTAAATACTAATATGAATGACGCAATAACATTTAAGATCATCAACACTGTCAACGTTCATCATTCCGTTAAAGTCGGCTAAGAATTTAATATTAGTGTAAATAAATTGTGTTGTACGTTTGTCAAAATGACGATCTTCCAAGTGTCGCCACAACGACCACTCCTGTGTCTCACATCCATTGGATTCCTGCAACCCTCATCAGGTCACCTTGTGGTAGGTAACCAAACTTCGTCTTCCAGTACGCGGTCACCACTCAAGAACCTTTTTACATATTTTGATAAGCTTTCGCTTAACCACTATCTCACTTGATGATAAGCGATGAAATAGAAGCACGCTTGCCTAGAGAGAAATAATCTATAAGTACACGTCATCCAAAACTAAGAACGTTAGCGAACATGAACACCTTTACCTTGCCTAGATGGAACAACATATATGGTATGAGAACATGACACTGCAACTGAACACATACTGTCAAAAATAATCAACGAACTTCCTGTGGACATACGAAATAAATACCTCTGCAGCCCTAAAAAATCAAAATGTGATAAAAAAAAAGCATTTCTTGCAACAGAGTGAATTAGTTTAGTTATACTTTTTTATAACAACTTTAAAATATAAAATTAATTTATTATTCTCAGCCCGACTTTGCTAACTACTGAGTATTATCTCTTGTGCATCTCATCCATGTTCCACCCGCGTTGGCATCTTTTTTCGTCTATTCATATCGCTGCAAGAAGACCGTCACTTCTTCTTCATGTTCTTTGACACCATTCAGTCATCACCAAATTCTATATATTGTTTGATGCATTCTGTACACGAGCACGAGCATCCTGTGGGTCTCATACACGCGCGGACAGTACAACGCCCTGCGCTTACAATATAATAATACATTCAGGGTGCTGATGGGACTGCTCCGATTCTGTAGCGCATCAGGGATGTTCTCCGAGGCGCGAGTAGACTGTTTCTATTCTACTATGCTAAAACGGTGCACATCCCTGCCTCCTAGCCAAGTTACGATCGTTTCGTTAACGTCGAACGCCTCGAGTAGGCCACGTCTCCGATTTCTTTGTTCTGACCACGTGACTGAGCGTTGAGATGACGTCAGAACAAAGGAATCGGAGGCGTGGCCTACTCGAGGCGGTCGACGCAAACGAAACGATTGTAACTTGGCTAGGGGGGCTGGTGCACAAGGTTCGGGCTAACGCCAACGGCATCCTGAAGGCATTCGCGCAGAAGTTCGATTGTTAGTACCTGAAACATCGCTGTATGTGGTCTTTGAAATTTTAATTGTACATCTTTTTGTTGTTATTTTATTATGTCTGTACTATGATCTTTTGTTGGTAGAAATAAACGTATTATTATAGATCCTATTTATTTATTAAAACTTCATGCAACACAAAGGTACAAAGGCGGACTTAATGCCTAAGACATTCTCTACCAGTCAACCAAGGGTAGTGAAAAGAAAACATAGTAGGTGCATAAAAATAAAATAAAAAAATAATAGGAAAACAAGGGATCAAATGTACATATATAAAAAATTAACATAGATATAAAAATATATATTATTTATTTAAGGAAAAATGAAAGAATTTTTGAGACTACTCCGCTATTTGTGTCGAAAATAAAGCCGCAACTTCTGCTTTAATGCATATTGACTGGTGGCCGTCCTGATGTCAAGAGGAAGCGCATTCCACAGAAGTATGGACTGTATATGATAGGAAGAATGAACAAAATTAGAAGTACGAGAACTATCGGCTACACAAATGCCCATTTTTGTTCTGCCTCATTTTAGTATTACCAATTTTACCGTTAACGTGAGACATAACAATGACTTCTTCAGAATGAACTCTCGACAAGCAAATAAAAACAAGAATACAAAACAAAAAAAAGTCTTAAACACTTGGAAAGTCTCAGCGTCCATTTAGACAGCACAACATTAGCTTTCGCCACAATTTTAAACCGAGCGAAGTCACCGACTTTTCTAGTCTCGTTGGGTCACTGACCTGAAAATGGAAAAAGAACTATTTGGCATCCGTTTGAGTCGATGTTACGTGACGTTCCTTTCATGTTGCTTTTAGGGTTCCGTAAGGAAAGTTAATGTTTTCATGAAAGCAGCTGATATTTAATGACGAGGTAAGAGGTAAAAGGTTATTATGTTTTAGTAATTGAATGTTCTATTGTTCTGTGATAATTCACGACCTCTCGCATTCTACGCTTTTACTACATAGGTCGTAATCTATATTGTCGACAGTCAGGTGTAAATCAAAACTGCGAAGTGTAATGCAGGTTCAAAAGATCGATTTCGTGCTAATACATAATTTTAATCGTAATTTCTTCTTCAGAATTACTTGAAGAGAAAGCTACAGATTAGATTTAGTACCAAAGTTGGCAGCAATGCTTATAAAATGTGGCTTTTCGTAATACTGATCTACGGAATTCGTTAGAGAAATAGACAGCTCACGCTTGTCCATTTATTTTTACGTTCAAGCTGGATGTTGGATGTGATATTTGAGAATGTTGGCAGCCTGATTGATCGTAGACATTTTGAAATAAAATATTCTGGTTATACCCACCGTTTTATGAATGAAAACTATCAACAATTTAGTTTTGAAAAAACTTTTTTCCCAGCCTAGAAATCTGAGAAGTTGGTCACACGTTATTAGGTATGCCTAATTTAGTTTTTGTATTATGTTTACAGGTTTCAAGAAACACGTTTTCTGTGAAAAACTTTTGGACCGAAACTGTTAGATAATTACGAAGTTTTGTTAATGTAGTTCATGAATTCTTTGAACACTAATTGGTTAAAAATCCAGCTTCCAAAAGTCAAGCCAGGTGAACAGCTGCAGGCACCGCTGATTGCTTTGATTGCATTTTTTTTTCTCTTTTCTTTTCAGTAATTTTAATTTATGTCAGGCAATTTGAGTATTTTCTGCGGCCTACACAAATGTCCTTTCCTTGGTATTGTTCATCAATTCGTTGAGTTCCTTAGTAGATCTGAGTTGGCCTTTGCGAATACTGACAAATGCTTGCACTGACTGGACAAGTCCACTCAAATCTGTATGGTTCTTTCTTCAAAAGACGATCTCAGACAAATCTGCACGGTTCTCATGTGATTTGACCATTACATGTATACTGTATAGACTTTAATAATATAATATAATAATATGCACACAACTATCACACAACGCCGTCTAGTCCCAAGCTAAGCAGAGCTTGTGTTATGAGTACTAGACAACTGATAAACATACTTAAATATTTTTAAATAAATCAGATTAAAGATAAATTACACCAAATGATAAACGATAAATGATGACAAATGATAGTGCGCATCACACAAACATTTGTCCTGGGTAAGAATCGAAACCACGACCTGCGGCATGGCAGTCAGGACCACTAACAACTAGACCAACAGGCCAGTCACTTTAAAAGAGACTGACCCCTGAATTTGTGTCGGTGTTCCTTCTTATCTCTTATCTTATTTGTGTTGGTGTTTCCTAGCTGACTACCCGTCAGCTAGGAAACACCGGCCTCATCTAGACTAAACTGACCAAAAAAAATTTACAAAAAAAAGTGTAAAACTGTTTTATAAAGCTATTTGCAAAATAAATATCATTTATCATTTACCACTTAGTCTGATGGAGGTACTCCAATGAACCACACTACGATTGCGGGGCTACTTCTGTTTTTTTTAGGTGGGAAATCTCCTACCATTTCTCCAGTTCTGGCAAGAAAAAGCGTGGAAGTGTCAGACTTTTACGGACTCAAGCCCACCCGTGTTCCTTCAGGTGTGCTTCGCATTCCAGGGCCGTGGACAGATTGAGACTGCGATGCGACCGTTCCAAAAAATCTCTGCAGGAGTCTGTGTTCCTTGGTAGGTCGTAAAGATCTTTAAGTAAAGAGTGAATAGGTTACTTCTAGGCAAACGTGCGATCATCGGCCACATCATCTCTTACCATCAGGTCAAGCGCAAAACTATCCATAACAAAAAAAATAGAAAAAGTGACGAAGATTTTTCCTCTGCACTATAAAAAACCCTTGCGAGGAAAACGCTCATTCGATGCGGTTGAATTATGAAAAAACACATACTACCTAGGGGTCTTTAAGTCAAGAGTGAATAGGTTACTTCTAGGCAAGCGTGCTCCATCGTCGGCTACATCATCGCTTACCTTCAGGTGACATAGTGTTCAGACACGAACCAACCCATAATAAAAAAAAACCCGGCCAAGTGCGAATCAAACTCGCGCACAAAAAGTTACTCACCGTCCGTAGCAAAAAAACAGCAAAAATATCACGTAACAACAAACATGATTATTTGGGAGCCCCCTATATTTATTTTATTCTGTTTTTTTAATATTTGTTGTTATAGCGGCAGCGGAAAATTTCAACTGTCTAACTATCATGGTTCATCAGCCTGGTGACAGATAGACAGACAGTCGGACAGTGAAGTCTCAGTAATAAGGTCTAACAAGAAAAAGAAGAAAGAAAAAGGGTTTATTTACGATAGACATAGCACATAAATTAAATATATCATCATCATCATTTCAGTTGAAAGAAGTCAACTGGTGGACATAGGCCTCCCCCACGCGACGCCACAACGACCGATCCTGTGCGTTTCGCATCCACTGCACTCCCGCGACTCTCACCAAGTCGTCGGTCCACCTTGTGGGAGGCCTTCCAACGTAACTAAATATTATTAATTAAATTAAATATATACTCGCATATATATATATATAATAATCTATACAAAATATTGAGTTATGCGACACATGCGCACAAAACGGCCAGTGCTCTGCTAAAAGCTGGGGCTTATGTTCATACATGTACCTATGTATATACTAACCCTTTGGATACGGATCCCTAAAAAAAAACAATTTGGAATCATCGATAGGATGAAGAAAACCGTCAGACTTTGTTTCGCGCCATCTAAAAATAGCCAAGATTTCGTTCGTATGGCGTGACGAATTTTTTTTCCAGTCAGCCTCATATAATTATCGCCTAAATTATCTTACGCAATGTCTTAGCATACGTCATTCGAGTTAGCAGACCTAATAGTGACGCTTGACGGGCCATTACCCTCTTCTTGTGATTCGGTAGACGGGGTTAACAGCCTAGATCTTCTTCAAGGCCTTGTGAGTTTGCTCTTTCTTTCATCCATCATGTGTGAGCTGGTTATAGTTGCCATCAGATAGGTGGTCTAATTTCTAAAATTAGCATTCATAATCTTGGTTACACATTATATTTCTACGCATAATCCTTGCGCGGGATTGTGAGCGACGAACACTGGGTAGTTCGCCGTCCACCCGTCCGGTAATGACCAAGCCCGAGCCTCAAAGAGATGTCAGCAAAACCGTAGGGGTCAGCAGGGGCGATGCCTGCTAAATCATGAGGAATTTCAGAAAAGAAAACCTTAGGACATAAGCAACTGAAGGTCACGTGTGGTTTGAGTCAGTAAAAGTCTGACACGCCCTCTTGCTCCACCAAAGCAGGAAAAGTCATTGGATGATTTTCCAACCGACAAAAAAAACTACAATAGTGTTGGGGGATTTAATGCGGGTATGGGATTTTCCTAGCAGAGTTACTGTGGCACTGGAAAGCTCACTTCCCGTATAAAGTAGGTATGCCTTAACTCTTCACAAACAATAGTACATTTTGATACAAGTACAGAAAGTTTGTCATTGCGACCGAGGCGGAACTCGCACGAGCCGTAGACGTGTGTGTTATGGAGCCGAGGGCTGCAGTGACATATTTGCACGTGTATCAAACGACTTTTTTCAATACACTTACAAAAGGAATAAACGGGGGTTGACCGGCGACTCGTGGGGGTCGACGCGCGCCCAGCCCGACACGATAAATGTAATAAAATTTTAGTGGGGAGAGCACGCGCACTTTTCTGCACTAGTGCGGAAAAAAGTCTATTGCGTGTCTAGAAGCGGTGGTGGGATAAGCGCGG
Source organism: Mythimna vitellina (assembly GCA_949316375.1). Taxonomy (NCBI): domain Eukaryota; kingdom Metazoa; phylum Arthropoda; class Insecta; order Lepidoptera; family Noctuidae; genus Mythimna; species Mythimna vitellina. The sequence continues at coordinate 20,531,552 of OX438701.1, read as the reverse complement.
TTTTCAAGTAAGTGTATTGAAAAACAAATATGCGCACTGTTGTGAAACAATACAAACATTTGTCTCGAAGTGCGAATGCGAAACTGCTGACTGACCAAAGAAACCTCAAAAACGAACCTTTATTCACATATATTCCGAAATCAACAACACTGTTCCAAGAATTTTCACTCAAACGCAAAATACTGTGTTCTGACGGTGAGTAATTATTTATTTTTAAGGCACTAGGTACCTTTACATGGTTTTTTTTTCTACAATGTTTTTTATTATAATGTTTATTAATTTTGTGATTTTATCTGTAAATATTTTTTTGGCGCTTATTGACGCAAGTATCACAAACGCAAAAAATATTATGGATAACTAAACTACATATATATTATTGATATGAATACATTTGGGGTTAAAAAATCTTACATTTTAAAATAGAAATAATTTTCAACGAAAAATATTCCAATAAAAAATTGACTGGTATTTTTTTCTCAACAAACGTTACAATTGTAAATTCGAAATACGAATACATGTTGTAATATAGAATACTCTGTGTTGTGGCTATCTGTAAATTTGAATTTTCTTCTTCTTAGCGTGTCGATGGAAAATTGGCCAGTGTATGAAAGGAGCCTCCCCGAACGACTTACCATCCTAACTACTGCCCCCCTAGTATCGGACCACGTGACTGAGCATTGAGATGACGTCAGAACAAAGGAATTGGGGGCGTGGCCTACTCAAGGCGTTCGACGCAAACGAAACGATCGTAACTTGGCTAGGGGGGCTGTTACGTCCGGCGCACCCTGGGCAATAATAGACTTAATGTCGATTTAAAAATCTTTTACCACGACGGCAAAGTTAAACTTAATTTGAAACTAACATTTTGGGTCGAGAAATCATTCTAAACTAACCTCTATAAGACTTTAGCTCGCCGTCCGACTGTCCGATAACCATCCGGACCGAGCCCAAGTTGTTAACGGCGCGTAGTGTTCCACGCGCGCCTCAAGGAGATTTCAGCAAAACCGTAGGGGCCCAGCAGGGTCGAAGCCTAATGTGGCCATGGGTGATGCGGAAGAGAACCCCGGTGCCCTGGAACGACGGCAAAGAAGGGACCGAAAAATATACTCTATAAGACTTTTCAAATATTTTTTGTTTTTTTTTATTTAACAAAATGTCACGTAGGTTGGCTTTTCACTTACTTTTAAAAAGACTCACAAAAAATAATATTATTTAATTTTGCATCGGAAAAACTTTTTTAAAAACCGAAAATGGGAAATATAAAGAGTTAGCTTGTAAAGTTACTATGAAAGCCTGGGAGAAAGTTATTGAAAAGAGGCTGAGAGAAGAGAGTGAAATTTCACAGAACCAATTCGGTTTTATGCCTGGTCGGGGTACAATGGATGCCATTTTTGCTATACGCCAGCTTTGCGAGAAATACAGAGGTGCGCAAAAAAACTTGCACATGGTATTCATTGACCTCGAAAAGGCATACGACCGAGTACCTCGTGAGGTTCTGTGGTGGGCCCTTAAGGAGAAAGGTGTGCCTGGGAAGTATGTGCAGTTGATCCGAGCGATGTACAGTCGATGCAGTACCCAAGTCCGGTCTACAGTGGGAAACACCGGCAGCTTCAATGTGGCTGTCGGCTTACATCAAGGGTCGGCTCTAAGCCCTTACCTCTTCCTGATGATAATGGACGCTCTGACGTCGGACATTCAGAAGGAGGCTCCCTGGTGTATGCTGTTTGCCGATGACATTGTGTTGGTTGCCGAGAGTGGCCTAGAGGTCCAGAACAGATTGGAGGTGTGGTGGCACAGACTGGAGAGTGTTGGCCTGAAATTGAGTAGAACCAAAACGGAATACTTGTTCTGCGATTTCGGTGGTCTCTCCGGTCCTATGCCCTTAGCTCTAGCTGGAACGCCCATACCAATCTGCTCCGACTTTCGGTACCTCGGGTCGCTTATCCAAGGAGATGGCGAGGTAGACCGAGACGTATCACATCGGATCAATACAGGATGGATGAAATGGCGACAGGTCACTGGAACAATTTGTGACCCACGGATGCCCCCCAAGTTGAAGGGTAAAATCTACAAGTCCGTGATAAGACCTGTCATACTGTATGGATCAGAATGTTGGGCTGTGAAAAAGACGGATGAAAAAAGATTGCATGTAGCGGAGATGAGAATGTTGAGATGGATGTGTGGTGTGACGAGAATGGATAAAGTGAGAAATGAATATATTAGAGGAAGTTTGAAAGTGGCGCCAGTGACTGAAAAGTTGAAAGGGAATCGTTTGTCTTGGTATGGTCATGTAAAGAGGAGAGATGAAACACATGTTACTAAAAGAGTTATGAATATACATGTGGATGGGTGGAGAGGGAGAGGGAGGCCAAAGAAAAGATGGATGGATTGTGTGAACAGTGACATGAAAGAAAAGGAAGTTAGTGATAGTATGACGGTTGACAGGATAGAATGGAAGAAAAAAACGTGTTGCGCCGACCCCAAATAAGATGGGACAAGGGCAGGAAGATGATGAGCTTGTAAAGTTACTCAGTACCTTAAAAAAAATATCAGAAGCCATGTTTGTAAGTGGCGTAACTAAATATACGAGAGATTGTAGCTCACGGGCCGGTCGGCAAATGAGGGCCATTCATTATGCGAATAGACAGCCTAAGTTTTATTTGCCACAACTAAGTGTGAAGGAATAGCATCCTGTGCAGGATGCGACAGCAAATTAAGTGTGCGATTAATTTGTCGCATCTTTTTTAAATGATTTATTGGTTGTCTTAAGTTTATGTACGGTTTACTTAGTGACTTACTGGTAGCATAAAAATTAAGTCTATATAAAAAATACTGTGATGGAATATTTAGATGATAACTAATTATGATATATCACATGTTATATTAGAACGAAGAATCGCCAAACTTAAGTGGCAATGGGCACCACATTGCTCGCAGAACGCCATCCGTTCTGCCATCATATCACCCGATAGACTTCCACTGCTGGACATAGGCCTCCCCCAAATGTCGCCACAATTAACGGTCCTGTGCGTCTCGCATCCATCGGATTCCCGCAACCTTCACCAGGTCATCGGTCCACTCCAACACTGAGTCTTCCGGTACGCGGCCGCCAATCCAGAACCTTTCGGCCCCAACGGCCATCTGTTCTGCGAGCAATGTGCCCTGCCCATTCCCACTTAAGTTTGGTAAAAAAAGATAGTTTTTTAGACATAAATCAGGACGCTACCGTAATATTGTCTACATCTTAAATTCTACAAAATCATTAAAAACAACGTTTTTCTTTCAGGAAAATATCAACAAAACATAAAAAAGAAAAGCATTTTGTCAGTGTGCCTAGTGTGTCAGGAATGCATTATTTTCTATGACAAGACGACTAATATTTTTAGCCAGAATGCTTCAGAAGTTTTTTGTTTTAAATATTTAGGTTAAACGGTTCATTTTGAATAGCAGTTAATAATAATAGTCTCGATTCATTTCCCTTTGCATCTATATTGTTTATTTGTTTGTTTGTTTATTTGACGTTTCTTGTATAATCTTTTTTTTTTTTGGTGATGTTATGTTATAGGATAGTTGCCAACATTTAAATGACTTATTATGGAGCCTTTTGTAATGAAATGTTTAAAAATATTAATAGAATAGAATAAACTTTATTGTACACCAAAATAGTAACAAAACTTTTACACAAACTTAAATCCAAGGGTACAAAGGCGGTCTTATCGCTGACAGCGATATCTACCAGACAACCTTAGGGTGGAACGTAAGAATTTGAAATAGAAAAAGGGGGGTAGGAGGGGTATTAATCTAAAAATAGCTTTAGGTAGGATTAATACCTAGTGTTTATAGTTCCCTACCCTATATGTTCGGGCTGCGGGAACATTGGAAAGAGTGACAATGGTCCTAGAACGCGAAGGGCAACGGCCAGCCGCCGAGATTCTGTCCCCGACTACCAGCCCCGGTAGACGCAGGCTTGTGGACGACGAGCAATGGATAGCTCGCTGTCCGGCCGTCCGGTAATCGGGCGGACCGAGCCCATGTCGTCGACAGCTTGTAGTATTCTACGCGCTCCTCGAAGAGATGCCAGCAAAACCTAGCAAAGCCGAAGTCTACTGGGGCCATTATTATTTCCAAGGTTCATGCTGGTCAGGCTATTACTTTAGTTGCTTTTTTTTCTTAGTTATAACTAACAATACCGCGATTAAAAATCATAATCGTAAAAAAAATCTTAATTAATCAATTAATTTCCACAATATAACTTACTATAGAATAGCATAGCATAGTCGGCCTTATAATAATGTTCCCACTATTGGGACTCAGGCCTCCTCTCTAGGAGAGGTTAACTAACTAGCTTCTGCGCAAAAGTATAAAATAGAAATAATTTTTAATAGGCTGAAGAATTTTTTTAAATCGGGCCATTATTTTTGAGTTTATTAATTACAAACAAAAATACAAATGTTTTCTGTTTGGAATATTAATATAGATATAAATCTTCCATGCTGACCGTCCTCAGTTGTAATGTGTGGGAAAACAGGCGGGCGTCATCGCTAATTTAGTGCAAACATACAGATGCGCGCGCGTCGTTTTGTTCGCCCGTCCTGTTTGTTTCGGTGGTACTTTGCGAATCGTGCATCTACTCGGGCCATTCTGCTAGAACTTTGCGATAGAAAAAATAAGTCCAATTCTGTGTGACAGTAATAATTTTGCTGTTAAAGATTTCTACGAGTAGTTCAATGAAAAATTTAGGGTTTTTATTATTTATCTATCAAAACTTCATTTACCTAGATGAACTTAATGCAACAAGGCATTCTGTACCAGTCTACCTTTGGGTTAAAAAAACTGGGCAAGTGCGACTCGGACTCGCGCACTGAGGGTACCGTACAAACTTACGTACTTATGAAAACAGTTCAATTCCCGAATTGAGTTACGAAGTTTTTTTCGAACCGCAAAATAAACATTTTTTATGGCGTAACTACAAATTTACAGTTTTCAGTTTTTTCCTATACCTGTGCTTGAGCTATGTACCTTGCTTCGTGCCAAATTTCAGGATTCTAGGTCAACGGGAAGTACCCTATGAATTTTGCTTGCCTTGAGAGTGTCGAAATACCCGTTTTTTGCGACATAAACGGTCATATCTTTTTTTTCGTTAATTTAGAAGTTTCATTTATTCACACTTTCAAGGGACCGCAGACCTGAGTATACGGTTTTAATTTCAAATCAATACTTCCACTAATTCCCGAAATAAAGCGTCTTGATAACCTTCAGATAAAAGTTATCTGACGATTATTAAGACGGTTATGTAATTGATAAAACAACGAATAGAATGGAATAGAATAGAATAGAATGGAATGGAATGAATTGGAATGGAATGGAATAGAATATAATTAAAATAGTTGCGCTGAGCGTGCTCGAACCAAAAGGTTCATCGTTCATATAATTAAGTATATCATTATATAATCAAATATGTACATGTGTATGTGTTTATATGTGTGTGTATGTTTTTTGGTATAATTAGGTACCTACTTCTATAATGCATTCAATAGTAGTTGGCTGTTAATGGAGTATTTTTAATACTTTTCGGTTCTTCTTCATGAACGCTTCTTTCTTCTTCATTTCTTAGTACTTGTAATTTGTCTGTTGGAAAGTAGCCACATTTCAAGTTATACAATCATCCGGTGCAAGTGTGCTTTAATTGTCTGATTAATGAATTGTATATATTTCTATTCGAAGTATAATTATTATTTTTTTTAAAATGTTTTCTGACTTTGACTATTAAATTATTTAAGGTGGCATGATTATGGATGATTATCATAGATGGCGGGAGCACGTATCAGACTTTTACTGACTAAAACCCAGTCCTGTTCCTTCTTTGCCTTCGTTCCAGGGTCTCGAGATTCTCTTTCGCATCAGCCATGGCCCCAGTAAGCTTCGACCCTACTGAGCCCCTACGGTTGCTGACATCTCCTTGTGGTGCGCGTGGTACACTACGCGCCGGTCCGGATGGTTACCAGGCGGTCGGACGGCGAGTTACCCATTGTTCGCCGTCCTCAAGCCCGCGCCTTCGAATGATCTCTTCAAGCTTCAAGTTAGCTAACTTTAAGAAGCTTGAAGTTAGGAACCGGAACTCTGTAATAAATTAATGTAATCTAACCGTGTTTGGGATTATTAGAATTGTCCTGTGATGCACTCTGGCTATAAAGTATTTAAGTTCGTCTGAGAGGTACTTTTTGGTGGTGGTACCATACCCACCGTACCCATAACTAAAAAGTGTAAAATAAAAAACTTTTTACAAAATAATACAAACGACTTCAATGTAAAAAAAAAAAAATACTAAAAAGTGCAAAATAACTTTCATTATATATATAACTTATTATTGTCATTTTATTATTGGTTTATTAAATTATTAATATCATTGTTCACCCCTGAATGAACTTACCAATTAAATGATTTATATTTTTAATTGACTATTTAATCATTTGACATTATTTAAATATTTGGTTTTTAAGATTATTTCATAATTAATTCTACTATAAAAAAAAAACGCATGCCCCACGGTAGAATGTACTGGATCCCAACACTTACTTTACACCATATTTTTGTAAATAATATAAATAAATTATTTAATTTCATTTCAATGATTAAAGAAACTGCGTTTATGTTAGATAGATTTTTGTTTTTTCTTTTATACATATAGAATCTTCTCTTCCTAATCCACTAATAAGTTTACTTTAATACCCAAATTAATATGAGTCCTTTGACTCTCAAATCCTTCTCAAATAGTCATTTATTAATTATTTATCCCCACTTATTGAATTATGTTCTACAAACCCCACGAGACGTCTTATTTCCACCCCACAACTTCCGTATTAAATCTCCGAAAATCACAAGGTAAACGCAGATACATGAAACTTTAACTTAACAATCTCTCGGAAGACTCGACCGTTGTTCAAGTATCACTTTACTTAGCTCCAACTTGAGCTAGACCATAGACCATTGACACTCCTTGCTGGGCAATACTACCGACCGAATTTCGCCCATGGCGGTTATCGGACCACCAGATGTAGTGCGATGAACCACCTTTACAAGATGGATAATTATCCCATCCATACGCATAATTAATGTGTTGAATTCCTTTCCTGCCGGAGTTTATATTTCTTGATAGCTACAACCTAGAGGTCTTTAACTCAAGATTGAATAGGTTACTTCTAGGCAAGCGTGCTCCACCGACGACAACATTATCACTTACCATCAGCTGATATAGTGGTCAAGCGATAGCAAATCAATGGAAAAAAAATCTCAGTGGAGCGAAGACTAGCTATCGACGTGGAAGATATTGTAGTGCACAGGTACATTCCTTCTCTTTCGCTCATAGATACCAGATCACCATTCGGCAATTCAATACGACCGGAGAGAGATCAAGCGCAGAACTAAAGAGTTAGCCGAAGATACCAAAATGGTACATGGCGGAACGTGCGATCCCAGAAGATTCCTGCTCAGTCTTACTTTTAAGGCTGATGCAAACAGGTCGATTCCATACTAAGACTGTGGGTATAATACAAGCGACAGTCTATCTTGTCAGATAGGCGTGGAAGTCTCCACAGCAATGAAAATTTAAATCACGATACCACTTGGCAAGGCTTTTTTTTTTCGGGTGGGAAAATCATCTAATGACATCCCCGCTCTTGGGCGGAGCGGGGGATAGTGTCAGACTTTTATTGCCTAAAAACCCACTCCTGTTCCTTCTTTGCCATGTTTTTCTAGGGCCCCGGGGATCTCTTTCGTATCACCCATGGCCCCAGTAGGCTTTGACCCTGCTGGGCCCCTACGGTTGCTTACATCTCCTTGAGGCACGCGTGGAACAGTATACGCCGTTGACGACTTGGGCCCGGTCCGGACGGCTACCGGACGATTGGACGGCGAGCCACCCATTGCTCGCTGTCTGCAAGCCTGCGCCTACGGTGGCCGGAAATCGGGATCGGAATCCCGGCGGCGAACTACTTGGCAAGACTTGGTCAATTTTTTTACTGCTTCTGACTACTTCAAAGATCGACCTATGCGCCACCGCTTAGCCATGGGGTCCTGGTAATGCGACTAGTCGGTATTTTCAGTAATGGCGTGTCTAATCGTTCCGTAACCTGTAAGCTAGACGGTACAAATAAGTTATTTAGCTACACAAAGCTGCCGCGCTGCCGTTCAGTTAGTTCACTATTGTGTTAGTTTGTCAATTAAAATTTGTATTGTTGCTCATTCAGACGGTTCGTCTGGGACGGCTGGCACGGGCAAAAATTGATTTTGCATAAGATTCTGACTTGTATTTTGAGAAATACGTCAGTTTTGGAACGCACACGTAAACGGTTTAGGACTGACGTGATTTACAGAATTGCACTGATGGATCGTCGTTATTAATATTTTTTTTAAGTTGGGAAATCGTCCAATGACTTCTCATGAACTAGGGCGGAGCGAGAAGGCGTATCAGACTTTTACTGACTAAATCTCACTCCTATGTTCCTTCTTTACAGGACCCAGTTGGCTTCAACCCTGCTGGGCCCCTACGGCTTTGCTGACATCTCTTTGAGGCGAGCGTGGAACACTACGCACCGTCCATGACTCAGGCTTGGTCCGGACGGTTACCAGACGGCCGGATGGTGAGCTTGCTCGTCGTCCTTGCGTGATCAAATCAGGAATGAAAATATCCGCAGAAGAACCCAGATTGCAGACATAGCACGAAGAATCGCCAAACTAAAGTGGCAGTAGGATAGCACATTGCTCGTAGAACGGATGGCCATTGGGGCCGAAACGTTCTGGGGTGGCGTCCGTGTACCAGAAGACGCAGCGTTGGAAAGCCTCCTACAAGGTGGACCGATGACCTGGTAAAGGTTGCGGGAATCCGATGGATGCGAGTCGCATAGGACCGTTCATTGTGGCGACACTTAGAGAGGCTTATATCCAACAGTGGATGTCTTTCGGCTGAAATGATGATGATGATAAGACCACACCGTGTCGATACCAAAAAAGTGTTAGCAAAAGATACTGCAACACAGAAAATTGCAAAAATACACTGGTATAATATATATATATATTAATTACTTTCTGCCAGCGACTTTGCTCGCGTGGTAGTTGGTTTCTACATTCAAACTTTGGACCCCCATTTTAAGCCTTCAGGGGGTGAATTTTGAAAAATCCTCTTTTAATGTTTGCCTATGTCATTAAAAGAAACGTTGTGCAAAATTTCAAACTCCTAGTCCCAGCAGTTTCGGCTGTGCGTTGATATGTCAGTCATTCAGTTTCTCCTTTTATATAAATAGATTACAAACAATTATTAATTACTATAAACAAGTTCCATTGAGTATGATTATAAATGTATACCTACTGCAGAATATATATTACTAATTCACAACGAGGATTTATCTCCGTATGTCCAAGAAAGAAATCTAAAAAAAAAAAAACAATCTCTTCAACCGTTAACTATGCGAATCTCAAACTTGGAACGAACTAAAAATCTTCCGCCATCAAGCGTTCCATATTTAAAAGGGTTCGATCTTAAAAGGTAAGATAGTAAATCAAATTTTGTACTCCAGCCATTCCTCGGGGAGAGCGGTGCAACGGTCCTGCGTCACGCATAGCGTGTGCAGCGTCCTTTACTACGTTTACTACTTGACATAAATAGGGATGGGAAAAAGTATCGATTGGTCCATTTATAAAAAAGAAGATATTTTGATACCCATGAAGAAAGTTGGTCATTGCGACTGAAGCACAATTCTATAGAGCCGAGGGTTACAGTGACCAATTTCTACGTGTATCAAACGATGTTTTTCAATACACTTACGAAGATATGGGATGACCATTATAAGTACTGCGATATTACAGAAAATACAAAACACAAAGAAACCAATAAGTTCCTAACATCTAAAAAAATAACGTACCTTTAGTATAAAGTTTATTTGAACTTATAATTCCAAGTAAATCCAAAGAAAATTTTAAAGCAAACCGTTTTAAAAAACGGATAGACCATACCACAATGCCTGTGTAGACTATTTTGAAACCCAAATACCAAACTGTATCTCAAACTCTGTATGTTTATGGTTAAACAAAAGATTATTAATCTTAGACATAGGAATGTTTTCAAAGTTTGATAGGTATTAGTAGTAATGTAGGTGATTTGTAAATTAACGTAATTATTTTCAGTTTCTTTAAATACCTATTAATTTATAATATTTAATAGTTAAGATCTTTATATATTAATAAAGATAATCACTTTAAAAATAAATAATTAAATAACATTAATTATAATGATTTATTTAGTTGTTTATCTTCGCATAATGACAAGTACTTTATATCCCTGTGATGAATTGAATACTGAAAAAAATTGTATATCAAAATGTTCTGATATGAAGATCTCTTTCTTCCTAGGCAAGGGGTGTTCGAGCTTAGATTAGTGTACCAGTACATATCATTCACGAGAACAATATCGATATTAACTTTAAAATTGATATCACGTCCCTAGCTATAAAACCCTGTGACATTACTCCGTAGTACGTACCGTCGGCATCGAACATGTAAGGGGTGTTTAACACGGGATGATGGTACACAATGCTTGGATATTAGTTCATTTGAATCAAACTAGTCGGCGCACGCGACGGTTGGCGTTTAATGAACGCAATACTCATGAAAACTGTGGTAATTGTATTTGATATTATACTTATATATACTAAAGTGAGGCCCTTTTGGCACAATAAAGTTATATATATTGCTGTTTATGTATAATTTAGGTGTCTTCAAGGCTAGAGTGAATAGGCTTTTAATAACTAGTGCGCCTCACCATCAACGATTGCATCACTACTTACCATCAGGTGGGATCGCAGTCAAGCACTAGTTTATATTAAAAAAAAAAATTGAATGAATTGAATGTTGTGTCAATAAATGCAATTTTTGTTCCTAATTATAATTTAATTTTAAATAAATTAGGTCAAAGTAAGTCGTGTCGTAAGTGTTTATAATGCACATATTATACAAATGATTTCTAAAAAAATGTTGACACAAATAACATGAAATCAGAAATCAGAAACGTTTATTTCAAATAGACCAATAAATTGGCCCACTTTTGAATTGTCAAAAAAAAAACAAGTGAAGCTAAATTGCACGTTCCGAAGCGTAGATCTCTATGGAGAAGAATGTGCAAGAAACTCCATGGACACTCTTTTAAATCATACTATGTGTTACATAGATTACATGTTAGATTTGGTTAAGTCCAATCTACAAAGCCTCGAGCACAGGCGCAGAGTAGCCAGCCTATCGGTATTTTACAGGTTACATTTTGGAGAGTGTGCGCGGGAACTGCATGACTTGATTCCGCCATCTCCTTTCTACCATCGGACAAGCCGACGAACGGCGAGTATCCACCCTTACGTTGTTGAAACTTCAACGGTCCGGACTAAGCGTTTCGCTTCGTCGTTTATACCGCGCACATCGAAGGACTGGAACAATCTGCCTGCTGCGGTCTTTCCGTCCAACTATAATATAGGTGTCTTCAAGGCTAGAGTGAATAGGCTCTTAATAAACTAGTGCGCCTGACCATCAATGATTGCATCTCCGCTTACCATCAGGTGGGATCGCAGTCAAGCACTGGTTTATATCAATTAAAAAAAAAAAAAAAAAAAAACATAAATCTTGGTTACATATTTCTTGTCGCTTCTAATATGTGATCACAGTGTAGATAAGTAATAATAATTAAAAAATAGAAATTAAATTAAGCCAATGGCAGCTATGAGATGACCAGTCTCAACTCACGGCACCCGTTCACGAGCATGACGCGCAAAAGCCCCACTCAGCTCAATTTTGGTACTCGTACCTGAGTACGAAGAGTATAAAGATTTTGAAAAACAAAATACGCTTTTCTTCAACACAACACTGACCAGCAACCGAATGATCTATCATACAAAAAAAAACTATTTTTAATTTTAAAATTAAAATATCAAAAACCGTATTCTGATTAGGGACCACAAACCACAAGGTTATTCGTTCCCACACGTTACTATTCACAGTTCGCAGATAAAAACGCTCTACGATTAGTTATTTATCTCCTACTTTTTGCGCACAAACCAGAAAACTGAATTGTTATACATATTATTTAAAATATAAGGTGACCAACTCGGATATATTATATTATCTTTTCTTGTACCTATTCGCCTTTTCTCTCTCTCTTTTATTGCACCTACCACTATTTATCTCTGCATCACCCTAAGGTTGACTGGTAGAAAATGCCTAAGGCATTAAGTCCCCCGCTATACGTCTGTGCATAAAGTATTTAATAAATAAGTAAATATATACCAGTTTGTTTTCCGCCTGAGTGACTTTTTCATATAATAGCCATTCAATAGGGTTAGGCCAAAGAACTAAGAGGGCTGTATTAATGGTTTTAATAATTATAATTCCTTAAAGAAATACGTGTTACGTTCACAAATTATATTTTAATGAAAATAAAACACTGACTTACAAAATGCAAAAAAAAATCTTAACAAAAAATTGATTTTTAGGCTTCCGTACCTCAAAAAGAAAATACGGAACCCTTATAGGATCACTTTGTTGTCCGTCCGTCTGTCTGTCAAGACCCTTTATCTCGGGAACGCGTGGAGGTATCGAGTTGAAATTAAAACTTTGTACTCAAGTCTACGATCTCTTGAACTGTGAAAAAATCAAGTTTCTAAGTTAACAGAAAAAAAAGATACGGCCGTGATATAGGCCTTTTTTGCGACATAAAGTCGCAAAAACCGTACATTTCAACACTCTCAAAGGAATCAAAATTCATAGGGTACTTCCCGTTGATCCAGAATCCTAAAATTTGGCATAAATATAGGAATACATTTGAATACTGTACAAGTCACATAAAAACTTTTTTTTACTTACTTTTAATTCAGAAAAATCTACGTAACTCAATTCGGGAATCGTACTGTTTTCATAGGTAAGTTTCAGAACCCTCAGTGTGCGAGCCCTGTTTTTGATTACCCCGGTGTAGGTACCCCTTTCACTTAAATATAAAAAGTAATGCCTGAAATTAACAAAATTAAACTTACGCCAAACTGTATATAATTTCAATAATTATCAAAACACGTATATGAACCAGTTTCAAACATTTTTTCAGAAACAAATTCAACACCGTGTTCAGAAAGTCCAGTCGTCGTTTAGGCGGTCCAATTTAAGTTTGCGGTCAAAAATGAATACCGTGTGCAGAAAAAAACAAATCAAAATAGGTACATAAAAATATCCTCACTCGTCGTTTTCTTAAAATATTGCCCGAAATTAATTAGATAGTATAATTATAACATATACATGTAATTTAGAGTTAAAAAAAAAAAAAAAAAATTTAGAGTTTATATAAGTATATTTTAGAGTAGTTTCTGTCTATTTCAGGTACGGGCGTTCCCCTTTGGGTAGCTTGATATCCATTTTTTTTAATATATAGGACGAATTTTGTTATTTTTAAGACCACATGGTCACCCCATTAACTTTTACAATATACATCAGTCATCAGAGAGGGACTGTCAGAATATGACAAAGATCAAACAAACTCATCAGATTAGCAAGATCCTGATTTTTTCCGTAATGCTATATAAAGGGACGTAACAATCAATCTAGTCAAAATATGTCTTCATTCTATTCAAAATTATATACACCCGAATTGGTCACCCTGTATATATTTATAGTCATAATTACTTTGTTGATACGTGTTATCACCGTGTTGTCGAGGTCATGATTCAGGAAACAGTCGACTTATCACTAATTATTACGCCTCATTTAGTTTTGACACTTTCGGCTCTTTTCTTTTAATACGGACATTAAGCAGAGATTTGTGAGGTGATTGTCACGAACTAGTTGTAATGGGTTCTTTAAATGGCACTTCCTTGGTCATATTTTCAGTTCTAATCATAGATCTGTTACTTAGCTAATAACAGTTATAAATTGAAGCTGAAGCCATTCCATCCTCACGCCCTAGTCACCCCAGGAGACGGTCCTGGCGTTTGAAATCATAGGGCGACTCGCGGCCACCATAGGTGCGGACTTGCGGACAGTGAGCAAAAGGTAGCTCGCCGTCCGGTAAAGACCAAGCTTGGGTCAACGGCGCATTATATTCCACGCGCACCTCAAAGATGTGTCAGCAATTGACAGAGCCCGTCACTGGCCAAGGAACGCAAAGGGCAACTGAAACTGAGATTTAGTCACTAAAAGTCTTACACTCTGACTCATGACTGGCCTGTTGGTCTAGTGGTTAGTGGCCCTGACTGCTATGCCGGAGGTCGTGGGTTCGATTCCCACCCAGGACAAATGTTTGTGTGATGAGCACAATCATTTGTTCTGTGTCTGGGTGTAATTTATCTATAATATGTGTGTATTTAGAAATATTTAAGTATGTTTATCAGTCATCTAGTACTCATAACACAAACTCTGCTTAGCTTGAGACTGGACGGCGTTGTGTGGTAGTTGTATGAATATTATATTATATTATTATCCTCACGCCCTAGTCACCCCAGGACAAGCTGCTGGCGTTAGAAATCACAGGGCGACTCGCGGCCACCATAGGGGCGGACTTGCGGACAGTGAGAAGTGGGTAGCTCGCCGTCCGGTAAAGACCAAGCCCGGGTCAACGGCGCATTATGTTCCTTCAAACATATGTCAGCAATTGACAGAGCCCGTGACTGGCTATTGAACACAAAGGACAACTGAAGTAACATTGGTGGGATTTTAGTCAGTAAAAATCTTACACTCTCTCGCTCCACCCAGAGTGGGAGAAGTCATTTGATATTTTTTATCAGTGAAAAAAAAAACAATGCTAGGTTATGTATTATGTACAAGTTGATGACAATCAAAGGCCACGGAATTTTAAATATTAACAATTCTACCTAAAATACATAATAGTTTTTCTCACACACTTTCTACAGTTTTTATATAATTCAAAGTAAGTAAGAACGAAGTTATGTATGTATTTTTTTTTTTTTTTTATTGTGGATAGGTTCGCGCTTGACCGCCATCTCACCTGATGGAAAGCGATGAGGCGGTCGACGATGGAACGCGCTTACCTAGAAGTAACCTATTCACTCTTGACTTAAAGATTTCCGGGTTGTAGCTATCAGGAAACACACATTATAGTATGTAGGTACTACGATTTTCTTACATTGTAATACCTACCTTATACGTTCCCACTTTCATTTCACTCACATAACTAATCCTAAACTGGTTTATTTACTTCTTCTTATAATATAAATATAGATATAACATCCGCTAAAGGAAAACCTACCTTATCTTGTTGTAAATAAAGTTGATATCCGAATGGTTAAAGGAGTTATCAAGTCAATCTTATCATGAAAATGTGATTAACCTACTTAACTATACGTGGGTATAATGTTTAACAAATATTTGTGAAGGAATCACTCAAAACTGAAAATCTGTGTCGAGCTTTTGTTTTGTGTTAACTTTCATAGTTCCATTGTGAAATAGCTGCGCAAGAGTTTGAGCTAATGTTTCGAGTGTTTTAAGTTTATTCACATACACTCCACAAAATGCTTACTTTTAAATCTAGACTTAAGTATTTTTTTATTTTTTTTTAATTCTGGATAGGTTCGCGCTTGACCGCCATCTCACCTGATGGAAAGCGATGAGGCGGTCGACGATGGAACGCGCTTACCTAGAAGTAACCTATTCACTCTTGACTTAAAGATTTCCGGGTTGTAGCTATCAGGAAACACACATTCCGGCAAGGAATTCCACTCCTTAGCTGTACGCACAATGAATGTGTTGCCAAAACGTTTTGTGCGTACAGGTGGAATGTCCACCATTTATTTTGTTATTTAACCTTAATTTTAAAAGTACTTCTGACATAATGTATTTACGAAAGCTGGCGAAGACACTGGTCCCTATGATACAGTTTACACTAGTTTATGGACCAGGAGATTCATTTCTATGTGAAACTATATGTAGATAAACTTTTATTATTATTATTATTATTCATGAAGTAGCTTTTGCCCGCTACTTCGTCCGCGTATAAGTCGAAAATGGTTTTATGAGATACGAAAATATGACATATTATTTATTATCTTCGTCGTGTGTGATAGTCCATTGAATTGTATGGCGAGCGATATTGTATCTTAAGATAAAATGTTATAGTATCTTAGCCGTGTGCAGCGTGCAGTGAACTTCACTGCGGGTGACGTAACGACAAACTTATTATTTGTGGTTGGTACAGTAATTCGGTCTAGGGATCGAACCGCAAAATTAAGTTTGTTTTTTATTGTATATACTTTCCCGGCATAAAAAGTACCCAATGTGGTGCCCAGGATATTAAAGAATAATTATACCAAGTTTCATCGTAATCGAACAGGTAGTTTTTGCGTAATCTGAACAAACAGACAGACAAACAGACAAAATTTTTTTTAATCACATTTTTGGGTTCCGTGTCGGTCTAGTAACACCCTCTGCCATTTATTTTTTTGATATTTTCAATGTACAGAATTTTCACTTCTACAGATTTATTATAAGTATAGATAGGTAACAACTGAAACTGTTCTAAACCCTCGAATTTGGGCTACAGGATTGAAATAATCAACATTTCTTGCCTTTGGGGTCGGTCATCGGAATTCATCCAATGACTTCTCTCGCTCTGGGTAGCAAGAGGGCGTGTCAGACTTTTACTGACAAAACCACACCTGTGCTCTTCAGTTTTCCTTTGCGTTCTAGGACTACGGGTTTCCTTTTCAGAAATTTCACGCGGTACCAACTAGCGGGCATCGGCCTTGCCTCAGCTTTCTGACATCTCTTTGAGGAGCGCGTGGATCATTACGCGCTGTTGACGACTGGGCTCGGTCCGGTCAATTGCGCGGACGGCCGGACGGCAAACTACCTATTGCTTGACGTCCGCTAGCCCGCGTCTACCGTGGCTGGTAGTCGGGATCAGAATCTCGGCGGCTGGGGCGTGAAGACGTTAGTTCCCTCACGCTTGCGGCCTCTTCCTTCGCTAGCATTACTGCTTCGCAGAAGTAGGCTGCCACCTGCCATTCCTCCTCGCTTCGGACCATAGTCCGAACCCCGATCTGCGCCGACATTGACAAATCAAAAAAAAATGACAATCCCTTTCAAGCTCACTTCGACTAAAATCTCTAGGCAAGATTGTTACACAATAACCCATCTATTTTAAACCAAAAAAACGTAATAATTATGTAATGTCTCTTTACATTTATTGATTTAAAATAAAAACACACGATTATCAGCCCATATGACTGATATCTTCGAAACAATTGTATCTAGTTCTTCCTTCATTTTGCGAGGCCACAGATAATGTATCAGATATGAAACATCAGCTTAATATAGTCAAGGTTCTCATAATCCTGTATTGGAACGAAGGTTTTCTCCTTCTCCTTGTTTCATATTGTTTACACAAAAGGTGTTAAATTTTTTTTCTAGTGTAAAATTCGGAACTTTTAGTTGTCTTATAGTCTTCTCAAACTTCGTTTGGTTTTTGTCATAATAATACCTATTTTATTTTGAGTTTATCTTAATTAGTAGTTTATTATTTTAGTTAATTATTATTATTATAAGTACCTAGTCTTAATGATACTTAATTCTATTTCAAATATTATTTATTTATTGTATATAAAAAAATACTAAACTGTGGTAGTTTAGTATTTTTTAACCTAAAGGTTGACTGGTAGAAAATGTATTTGTTGCATTAAGTTCGCGTATGTACCACTATTGTACATTAAATTTAAATGAATAAATTCTGACAATATAATTTAATAAAAATTGCTAAATAAAAAAAATATATCTCATAATTTAAAAATATCCTTAATAAAATAAAAACATTTATTTTAGAATAAATAAATAAAAGATAATAATAGCTAGCAAGCTTTAATATATTGTTTACTTATTTTGAAACTATAAGTACTTCACTAAGATATTAACCGAAACCTTAATTGTACTGTTTATTGTAACGTTTACTTGTAATGTAAATAAATTATCTAATTGAATTTAATTGTTTACTCGTTATGAGCTTTGTTTTGTTTAACTCGTTTTATATTTACACGTACAACGCATTTTGACTGGCCTGTTGGCCTAGTGGTTAGTGGCCCTGAGTGCTAAGCCAGAGGTTGTCGTTTCGATTCCCACCCAGGACAAATGTTTGTGTGATGAGCACGATCATTTGTTCTGTGTGTGGGTGTAATTTATCTATAATATGTATGTATTTAGAAATATATAAGTATGTTTATCAGTTGTCTAGTACTCATAACACAAGCTCTGCTTAGCTTAGGACTAGACGACGTTGTGTGATAGTTGTGGAATATTATTATTATAAAATAAATTCAAGCCTTTTGTAAAGAGTCTATTTTATTTTCAACAATCTATTTTTTTTCTAACTTTAGTAAGTTTAAACAACGTTTTGTGAGTGTGTCCGTGACATCACAGCGGGTCCTAACAGAAACACCAGTAGTGCAGTTTAGCATTTGCTGAGCTATTCACCTTTTTGACCTCACGCATTTTTTTTTATTCTTTTTTAGTGTGGCACTAGTTGTATCTTACACATATTTGTGGCTTTGTTAAGTTGTGCAAGGCATAAATAAAAATGTTTTCTTTCTTTCTTTTCATTCAAAATTGAAAAACAAATCAACTTTCTATAAGCGTTGATAATTTTAAAAAGTCTATATAAAAAAAATATGTATGTGTGCGTAACCAAATGCATATATGTATATACAAAAGATATTAAAAATTGTGTGATATTAGATATATCACACTATTTTTCGAAGTCGGTCCTCCGAAGCATCCTTTTTTGCATTTTTTTTTTACTTTAGCCCGAAAAACTGAATTTCTGAAATGAAAAATCATGTTACCTATTTCAATCATGATTATAAAGTTAGGTAACGGTTTAAAAGAAACACTAAATGTAGAATTAATGTCATAAAAACTAACTGAAGATAATATTTTTATATGATTTCACAATGTCGGCTGCGCAGTAGCCAAAGATAAATAAATCAGCTGGTAATAAAATATAATAATGTTTATATTATATTATAAAAATGTCACATTATGTATGTTTACACAACATTAAAAGATAGGCGATGGGCTTCGTTTAATTTAATGATTTTGAGGAAGTTAGAGTATCTATAGATTTGCGTACAGATCCACTATCACAGGGCCTCTCAATGACCTTTTCAATAAATCATCAAATACTATTATAATATATCTAAGATTGGAATCAGGAACCCAGTTAGTTGATCTTGGGTAGGTCGCCTTCCGGCAGTCTGGTATAGAAAGCGGCACGAATCTTGAGCGCTCGGCGAAAGAGCAGGGATCGGTTTGCGCATCGTACACATCAGCGAGCCAATCACTGTACAAGGATTGCACTCCCCGCCCCCGCGTCTCTTTTCATACCACTAAAGAGACCCGATATTTCGCTTCTGCGTGCTTCTGCGCAACTACAACTGTAGAAATCAGCGCTCAAGATCCGTGCCTGTATCTATAAAGGTCCAAACCAAACACGGGTCGTCGATGGCGTGTAGTGTCCCACACTCGCCTCAACGAGATGCCAGCAAAACCGTAAGGGCCCAGCAGGGCCGAAGCCTACTGGGTGGACTTCCGAAAGAGAAACCTGTAGTCCTGCAACACAAGGCAAAGAAGAAATATAGGACCATAAAAGTTTTTTTTTTTAATTTATATAAACCAGTGCTTGATTGCGATCCCACTTGATGGTAAGCAGAGATGCAAACATTGATGGTGAGGCGCACTAATTTATTGAGAGCCTATTCACTCTAGCCTTATCTATAGTACGGGAGAAGTCATTGGATGATTTCCTAACTTAAAAAAGTAGTTAATCTTTTTCTTTTCGAATCGGTGGTTTTCTTTCATCAACATCATGGAAATCCTACATTGTTTCTTTTACCCTGATTCCGTTTCAGTCAGTATTTAACTACTGAAAGGCAACAGAGACAAAAACCAACACTGACAAGCAAAATACACTTCCGCTTACAATTCGACGTAAATATTTACGTCAGAATTCACTCAATTTCATCTCATACGTTCACGATTTCGATGTGGCTGAATTTAGAAACACCTTTGCCTTGAACGAACACACATCACTAGGTAAATCAATCTGAGGTCCGATTCTAGTTTAAACGGATGCACTTGTATAACTATTGTTTTTACAAGACTCAAGACCGGTGCAAATTTTCTAGATTCCGACTACCTTTCTTCATTGAATCTTCAACTTTTCAATGTTTCCTGCTGGCCATAAGCCTCTCCCAAATGTCGCCACTATGACCGGTCCTATGCGTGTCGCATCCATTGCATTACCTCACCCCTCACTCCTCGTTTCACTTTGTTGGAGGACATCCAATGCTGTGTCTTCGGTTCTGGAGTTGCGATCGCGCAACTCCAGAACCTTGCGGCCCCGTTCACCGTCGGTTCTGCAAACTATGTCCACTTCTCACTGCCACTTAAGTATGGCATTTCTTCTGGGGTTGGCGGTTACCTTGGATCTCCTGCAGACATATTTTTTTCTGAATTAATCACGCAAGGAAACATACCTTTCGCGAATGTCAGTGATTTACAAATGAAACTAGGAAAAAACGGCTTGAAGATCTTTACGCTCCACAACCCAGTTACATGATACTCTTTGAAAATACTGGTTATCAGATTTATGCACATCACTATTACCATAAACAAGGTAAAGTACCTTACTCCGGGTTTTACCATTTTCCACAGGTGTGACAGCCCTAGCTCCCACGCTGATACCATCAATAAATAGCTCTATATAATAAATACATTGAATTTCATTGAGATATCACTATCCCAGTGGATTAGCAAATATTTGGCTTATCAGTTACACTGGCGCCGTGTTTCTTTGACAAAAATCGCGTTAACGTAATCAAAATCTTTTGGACTATGTTCATAACGTATTTATCTATATGTATATAAAAGGAGAAACTGATTGACGGACATGCTGATATGTCCGTCAATCAGTTTCTCCTTTGCACTTTCTTTGCACAGCTAAAACTACTTGGGACTATGGGTGTGAAATTTTGCATAAGGTTTCCTTTTATGACGTAGGCGAGCACCTAGAAAGGATTTTCCAAAATTAACCCCCTAAGGGGATGAAACGGGGCTCCAAAGTTTGTATGAAGAGACCAAACTTTCACGCTAGTATCCGTATATAATAATCACACTTAAAAATAAAGAGACTTAACTCAAAAAAGAGGGTATTTGAAAATTGAACCGTATTATTGAATCAGAGAGTTAGGTACACTTACGAGTTCAGGCAGGCTCTTTACTTGGTGCAATTTATGTCATCATCACTGCTCTCAAAATGGTGATGTAAACATCGTGAGGCAACCAGCATGTCCAAGAAACAAAAGTTCGAAGACATGTGACATTCACCAACACGCACCACCCACGTGGTGGATTAGGTAAGATCCATTCCTTCTCCGTGAAAGGAGGCCTGAGTTCCAGCAGTGGGAACATTATAAGGCTGACATGTATTTTGTAAATAATAACATAGTTGAGAAAGGGTATAAAATATAATGTTCCTATCTTTATGTAACCGTGCCCTAATGAAAATAAATATTGTTATCATCACCAGCCTTTGAGAAAAAATCGAAACTCCATTTTTTTAGAAATGGGAAATCATCAAACAACTTCTCCAGCTTTAGGTGGAGCTAGAGGCAGTGTTAGATTTCTACTGGCTGTATCCAGCTGTGTCCCTTCAGTTGTCCGTTACGTTTCAGGGTCACGGTAAAACTCGAACATTCCCGAAGCCGTAACAGGCATCAGCCTCCAAGGCTGCGTTTCCATATAAGGAAAACTAATCAATTGCTTCAGATCCACATGATTGCAAATAATATTATAAATAGCGAACACTAATGATTTAATGATGTATTATACTTAATACAGCAAAAAAAAATCATCGGGATTACCGCGTAAATTATTGTTATCAGCCGGTGCGCCGGCGCCGACGAGCCGCGCGCCTTATCGTGATTTCCTAGATACGAACACGTGCTGCGGTGATCGCTTATCGCTGAGATGTGTATGTGTGTGCGTTAGAATGCAAGGGATATTGGCTAACTGTCAAGAGTATAAAAGGATCATAGCAGATGGCCATCTCTAGTTTCTGCCAACACAAAAGGGCCCTATGACAGACTAAACTTCAGTTGCATAAAGTCACAGCCTTTTCAACTGGTCATACACTCTGCAGAGCTTGCATGGTGGCTGCAGTTCTTCTAAGCTGCTCAGTGGTCAAAGTACTTCGGAAACCCAAGCACCCTCCGCGAAATACTCAAAAACACCAGGGTGCTGCTGGCGTTCTTTGAGGAGCTGGGGTAGATCGAATCTCAAACTACCCACCCTTTACGCAAAGTATGTGCTCTAGACGTGTAGTTGCGGATACCAGACCTAAATACATACACACTAACCCCTTTTTTTACCATCCTCCATACAAGGAGGTGGTTCTCCAGTCATGTTTTCTTTATTTGGGGTTGGAAGTCATTATATAATTCCTCCCGCTCTGGATAAGGAGTCCTTTTCTTCTTCTAAAACTGCTCTTCAGTAAATTGAGAAGCGAGCCAAGAGGTATGTACTTGTCGAGCCGAAGCTTCAAAGTCTTGAGCATCAACGCCTTGTTGCAAGACTGTCGATTTTCTACCAACTACATTTCGAGAAGTATGCGTCGAAATCGCACAATTTAATTCTGCCAAGCCCATTCCATCATCAGACCTCCAGACGTACATGGTGAACATCCCACCCATTCTCACAAAGCGTTTAGGGAACAAATTCATCATACGTACAGCTAAGGAGTGAAATTCCCTACCGGAGTCTGTGTTTACTGATAATTGCAACGTGGAGGTCTTTAAGTCTTAAGTGAGTAGGTTACTCCATCGCCGACCACATCGTCACTTTTCATCAGGTGAAATAGTGGTCAAGCATGAATCTATCAAAAATAAAAAAATACCTTCTGGTCTTGCGCAATCTCCAGCCAAGTTTGGACCTGTGACCATAAGAAATCGTTATACTAATTGGATTAGTTAATTACTTGAAAGCACTCTTAACTAATAAAAAATTCTCAAAGTACAACATTGTAGTAAAATAACGCATCAATGAACCACTTATTGCCCCATTAAGTATCTCGTACAATACTGGTTTTTGTATGTTACAATATCACCTTTACATTGTATAAAACCTGAAGAATGGACTGAACGTTCTCTATACAGACAAGGAAAGAAAAGCGGAAGGGAGATATAATGATCGTGCGTGTTTTTTTAAAAAGAACACTGCACACTTTGTCACCTGATGGTTACCGATGAAGTATTCAACGAAAGGTGTGTTTAAGTGTGTTTTTCACTTACCTAAAAGAACCCCAGATTGTAGCTATTAGGAAAGCTTAGCTAAACCCAAACTCCGTTAAGAAATTCCACTCCTTAGCTGTACGTAAAATAAAAAACACAACTATACTAGCTGTTGTATTTGGCTAGAATACTGATTGGACTACGTCACAAGCTTGCAACCTTAATCATTGAAAAGAGTTAGTTATTGGCTGCGAAGTCGTTTCATCTCTTTCTACAAATTTTGCAAATAGAGAGAATTTAAACCCATTTAAATTTTTAATTCTGTTTTCAGAAAGAGATTTTTTAGTGTTATTTATTGTTACACATAAAATATTAAAAATAAATACAAAAAGTACCCTATAAAGTAAATGCTCAGTCCATTCTCTATGTTAATGTATAAAACTACTGTTTGTCGCCAACAACGTAACCAGAGGAAGTCGACAATAATCCTTTATTTACTCAAGCATTAAAACCCGAAATGTATATTTAAACCATTTAGATAAAAAATCGGCCAAGTGCGAGTCGGACTCGCGCACGAAATGTTCCGTACCATATCTATCCATATCTTTAATACAACATCAGACACTAAATTATAAACTTTGTTTTTTAAAATTACGTTTGTTGTATGCGAACCCCGTTTTTAGTACCTAATGGTTATTGGATGTTATAGAGGGAACAGAAATACGTCATCTGTGAAAATTCCTACTGACTAGTCATCACGGTTCATGAGATACAGCCTGGTGACAGACAGACACAAGGACAGTGAAGTCTGAGGCCTACCTGTCCACGTGTCCACGGACGCGTAGCTTCGTACGCCTGCGTGAAGCTTACACACAAAACTACGCGTCCGTGATTAGTAGGGTCCCGTTTTTACTCTTTGGATACGGAACCCTAAAAAACTAAAATTATTCTGACTTTATTTAAACTTGTAATAAATAGAAAAGAGCGAAGGTTGAAGCAATTTCAATGTCAAGAAGTAGATACAAAGTAACGTAAACGATGATATTATAATTAGTTTGTAATCATTAATTTATGTTTATTAGTGGTATAGTTACGAATTGGCGCCGCGCCAAATTGTTCGGCACAATCTGTAGGTACATGGAGGAAAATCATGAATTACTAGCCAACCAATATGTTGTGGGTACTAGTATTGTTTATGTAGGGAATTTGACAGTTTTTTGGGTGGGAAAATTATTTGGATGATATCTAATGACATCTCCCGCTCTTGGGCAGTGCGAGAGGGCGTATCAGACTTTTACTGACTGAAAACCCGGTCCTGTTCCTTCTTTGCCATTGTTCCAGAGCCCTGGGGATCGCTTTCGCATCACCCGTGGCCCCAGTAGGCTTCGACCCTGCTGGGCCCCTACAGTTGCTGGCATCTACTTGAGGCGCGCGTAGAACACTACTTGCCGTCGACGACTTGGGCTCGGTCCGGACAGTTACCGGACGGTCGCAGCAATGGGTAGCTCGCCGTCCGCAAGCTCGCAGTGAATTTGATTTGGTTTTTTTAATTATTCGCAAATTGATCCGTGGATTGGTGCAAATTGGTGTAGTTTAGTATCGAAAAAAATCGCAAAAAAGATTTTTTTGGGTACAGTGTTGACTGGGATACACTAGCCTTACCATCATCATTTCAGCCGAAAGACGTCCACTGTTGGACATAGGCCACTCCTAAGTATCGCAATAATGACCTGCCTGGTGCGTCTTGCATCCATCAGATTCCCAATGGATGCGAAACAGTATCCTCACATATCAATTAATATTGTAATATTGTAAAACCAATATTTTTTTAGAATAGAATAGAATCGTTTATTTGTGAGTACATGGTAAATGAAGATCTTAACATTAGACGGTTTGGACATATTAAATGAGTATCTAATTTGCAAATTCACATAATTATAGTTCATAAAAAAATAAAATAAAGAGTAACTACGGAATTTCTCGCTAGATCTTCTCCATAGATAACGACGAATTGGAGTAGTGCATAAGCTTCTGACGTTTTATAAGTGCCCTTGTAGGCCTTTATGAAATAATTTATTTTTTTTTTTGTTTGGTGTCATACTAGTAAGTCAATCCCAAAAAATTTGACTATCTTCATTCCTTTATAGAATATTACTTTCCCTATAAACCTAATCCTCAACTTTAGTCACCTATACTTTGTCTGGAGTATGTTGACTATACAAATGACATAACAAAAACACATTCGGAGAAAAATATACAACTACCCATTCATATTAAAAGCTGCATAAACAGACAAACAACATACCTGGCGCCAACACTATGAAGGAAAACCAACATAGAAAATAACGACACACCTATCGCAATTCCGCATAACATTATCTATCGAATCGCGAATCGATAAAAACGGCAATTATATCGAGCCTTTAGTATTCACAGAATTTAATGTAGCGTCTTGTTGATGCAATTCGGTTTTATCGTTCTCGGAAAATCGTCAGCAAACAGTTCCTATGCATCGCGATTTTATGTTGACAGCCACAACACTAGTGACGTCAATTTACTTTTAATTTGTAGAAATTTGAATCTAGAACGTTCTTTTTTTTTCTTTCGTTGAAAAAAAAGAACGTTCTAGATTCAAATAAATTAAATTAATAATAAATCTTTGACAGTTGTTATTGATAGACATAGAAAACCAGGAAATATGCATCACTCTTGCTACCGATAGCCGCAGCATGAAGTCCCCGACCGTGAGTCCCAATAGGTAGGTGTAGGAGTCCTGCGTGCTGTCAGAGCATGCGCAGTTAAGCTTCTAGCCAGGCAGTCAGGCCGGAGCACACGAGGTTGAAAGAGAAGCGTGCAGTATTGGAGAACTCACCGTTATACCAGCCCCACACGACCAGTTTACCGTCAAGTTTGCAGCGCGGTTACCGGTAAACTTGATGATGTGTGGTTATCAGTATGCATGACAAGTCTATCGTGTGTATGAGTGGTATGTATGACGTTAGTCGGCTGCAAACTTGATGGTAAACTGGATCGTGTGTGATTCAGTCTTCTCGGCCTTCAGACAAGGGGGCGTGGACCACAGCGGTCGGCAATAATTGACTCTAGATAGTAAGAGATGATATCGTCAGCGTGGAATATTAACTAATGCCGCAAATTGCAGTTTTTAGATAAGACTTTACAGGAGGTACTATAATTTTTATCGTGGTGATAAAATTGATATGACTATCTTAACCAACAGTTCATATGGGTAGGTCTGAACTTAACTACACAAATTAATTCTTTGTAATCAATTTATTAAGTTTTGCAATTACCATCCACAGACATAGGTACTCTAGGGATTTGGTTATGCTGTTTCTGATCGCGTTTGTTTCATTAGTTTAGGTTGATTGTTGCATTTCCTAAGCCCATCTCTTTCCTGCACTTGCTAGTCGCCCTTGTGTGAGTGAGAGAGACTGATCTACTCGGGTACCGCTTAAATATTCGAATGTATGACATTTCTATGTGTACCCCGCAGTTTTAATGGCATTGAATGAATGATCTTAATGTCGCGCGCGCTAAACAAAAATCGAAAAATTGGTGTCTGTGCCTCGTAAACTGTGCCATCGTGTGTGCTGAGCTGTGCCGAGGACTAACCAGGTATTGTGCAAACCTTCCTTTTAAGAGATGAGTCGCTCAAACCTATATTTTCCCACGACTGGACCAATCCACATCGTGCACAAGCCCACCGGGCCTTGCTACAGACCATGATCCGGAGCGAGGAGCAGTGGCAGGCGGTGGCCTCCTTCTGAGAAGCAGTAATGCTAGCAAAAGAAGAGGCTGCACGTGCACGCGCGAGGCAATGGCCCTCGCGCCCCATCCGCCGGGATTTATATCCCGATTTCTGGCCACCGATGACCTTTCAGCCGCGGGCTTGCGGACGGCAAGCAATGGGTAGCTCGCCGTCCGACCGTCCGGTAACCGTCCGGACTGAGCCCAAGTCGTCGACGGCGCGTATTGTACCACGCGCGCCTCAAGGAAATGTCAGCAACCGTAGGGGCCCAGCAGGGTCCAAGCCTAATGGGGGCTACGGGTAGTGTGAAAGTGAAACCCGGGGCCCTGAAACGAAGGCAAGGAAGGAACAGGAGTGGGTTTTTAGTGAGTAAAAGTCTGACACTATCTCTCGCTCCGCCCAAGAGTTGGGGATGTCATTGGATGATTTTCCCAAGAAAAACAAAAAAATCGTGCTCAATCCGAATTTAAAATATTTCGCAATCTTTCGCCCGAACCGCGCTAATAGGGTTCTTAGGTACAGATCCTAATCAAAATTATTTAGTCATTTCTGGTTTCATCCGGGTCGTGTCATGTCGTAAATTCTGACCATGTCTTTCCTCAATGTCTTTACTAAGAAATAATCCAAAACTGGCTGCATCATTCTCCTGTCCAAAAACAACCTTTCTTTTGCAACCATCCATCAGCAACCGTTCATGGCTCCATAATACATTTGACATTTACGGTCTAACACAAGAGTCCCTTATTCCGGACAGGGCAGATTATTCTTAGCCCTGTCTCCGTCTCCTATACATCAATGTTGCGTATAGTTGGACTGGTATTAGTCTGATGATCGTTTGGCAGCCGTTGTATCCGCATGCGTGTACACGCCCTACAGACACGCGTCTTCAGGCCGTTAAACTCGAGAGCTATTTATTGTTAACCTTTTTTTGGACGTTTGACGTTGTCATTTAGTTACTTCTATAGAGAGACTTATTATTTTAGATTGTTATTTATTTATTAAGTTTACAGTCAAGCTGTAGTTTATATTTTTTAAAACAAGATTAAATTGTTATAAAATATTTCTATTTAAATTTTATAATATTGGCACTTTCAAAATTAAAATAACTAGTGTAACACAGTAATCAGGTCATGTTTGACCACTATCGCACCTGATGGTAAGCAGTAATGCAATCGGTGATGATAAAGCGCACTAGTTTTTTAAGAGCCTATTCACTATAGACATAGCTCTAGCCATAAAGATACCTAACCACGCTCCGCCCAAGAGCGGGAAAAGTCATAAGATGATTTTCCCACCGAAAAAAAAAAGCCATGAAGATACCTGAATTATAACCGGAGGGAAAGACCGCAGTAGGCAAATTGTTCCAGTCCTTTGCTACCGGGTTCGCTAAGATATACTTTGATTTTTCTCAAAATCGCTAATATCGTAGTTATGGACGAAGGCAACGAAGGAACAGGAGTGGGTTTTTAGTCAGTAAGAGTCTGACACTATCTCTCGCTCCGCCCAAGATTTGTGGATTTGTCATAAGATGATTTTCCAACCCAATAAAAAAAAAGGTACTTATGTAAATGTGAAATATACATAAGAAACACCAAAATAGCATGAGACAAAAGGATATTTGAACTAAGACAAACACCGCCGATAAAACGCGCGTTTTATAGGCGTGTCGTAAAAATAATATTCCTGGAACGATTTTGGCAAACGACGGCCCGCCTATAGATGTACCTATGTGATATTTTTAATTCATGAATCGAAATACTGGCTGTATGCGTTGACTGCACCCGTTTTTGAAAGGAGTGAGAGAAAAAAAAACGTGTTTCCGGACTCTTAACAAATTTTTGCAGCGAAAACGTGATGAGAATGACAAATAAATTTATTTTGCGTAAGTTTTAGGTTTGTTGGCCCCTCTGTCTCATCCGACACCGACAGAAAGGTTTTTAATTCAGAATTGCACACACGTCCATAGCAAGGGTTAACAAACGAAGTAACCCTTGAAATTCTCTTGTACTTCTATAGAACTTAATTAAATTCTTAATGCAATAACAATTTTGGAACCCTTATTCTTAGTTTCTTAGAAGTTAGTGATATCATGAGGAGTGACAGGGCAGAGTGGGAAAAAAAACCTGTTGCGCCGACTCCAAATAACACGGGACAAGGGCAGGAAGATGATGATAATTCTTCTAAAAATTGGTTAGAGAAACTGTGTAGATGAGTGGATCCAAGTAACGATGAACAAAAAAAAATAAATTCTAAATAATTACAAATAACTATTACGTGCTATTAGTAAATGCTTGGGTTTCGTAGACGTGAGCTTGCGGGCAGCGAGCAATGAGTAGCTCAACGTCCGACCATCCGGTAACCGTCCGGACCGAGCCCAAGTCGTCGACGGCGCGTATTGTTCCACGCGCGCCTTAGGTAGATATCAGTGAATCGTAAGGGCCCAGCAGGGTCGAAGCCTACTGGGGCCATGGGTAGTGTGAAAGCGAAACCCGGGGCCCTGGGACGAAGGCAACGAAGGAACAGGAGTGGGTTTTTAAAACAAAAACTAATATTGACGCATATTTTATAACAATGTAATCCGCTTGCAAAACGCGATAAATCGCCTCGCACTCATCAATTTTCCTGCTGATATGGTTTTTACCTTAGACGTTTTTATCGAAATATCTTCAACTAGGTGTGTTCTTAATATCAACAAACTTATCGGTTTATGTAAAATAACCATTAGATTTCGCAATATTTTACAATCCGCACCTACTACTAGATTGGTATTGAGAATTCGAGATTATTTCAAATTTTGTAACCAAATAAACCATTTTGATACAAGTGGAAAAAATTTGTCATTGCAACCGAGGCGGGATTCGCCCGAGCCGTAGGCTAGGGTTTTATGGAGCCGAGTGCTGCAGTGACAAATTTGCCCGTGTATTAAACGACGTTTTTCAATACACTTACGAAAATATGAATAAAAGGGGTTGACACGCGACTTGAGGAGGCTAGACTTGAGAGGCATTATTAGGCCATCCGTCTTACAGTGAGTTGTCGAACTAAATGAGTTCATTGGGAGAAAGCTGTCCGTCATTGGTGTCTTTTGTCATCATGGTAACCTACGTCAATGACGACTGACATAGAAACTTTAACACATAAAATCAGCTTTAGTGGATACTGGAGGGTTTATTAAACTGTTTTAAGTGAACTTATTCGTAAAAAATGTAATCTGTCAAAACGTCTATTTGACACTTCGCATGACCCAAGGGCTGGCTTTTGCCTCAGACAGAGGATAAGCATTGCCATACAGCGTGGCAATGCCCCCAGTCTTTTGGGCACATTACCAGTCGACAGCGATGTGGAAGAGTTTTTTGACGACATATTTTAGTTTGATTTGAATTAGTTGTAATTAGACTAGGGTTTTTATTATTATTATTTATTTTATGGTAATTATAGTTAGTATTTTTTGATGTAAATACCTATGTAAAATATAAAAACTCATAATATCTGTCATTTCTTAAAGCGATTTATAATGTTGGCTT
The DNA here is from genome assembly GCA_949316375.1 of Mythimna vitellina. NCBI lineage: Eukaryota > Metazoa > Arthropoda > Insecta > Lepidoptera > Noctuidae > Mythimna > Mythimna vitellina. The sequence continues at coordinate 20,500,953 of OX438701.1, read as the reverse complement.
TTTATTAATTGTTTAATATGTGCAAAATCAGTTCTGAGATTTCCGTAAACACGACTATTTGTCGTCGAGTCATATTTTGGTAATTTATATAGACAAAAACAAAAAAAAAATAAGACCTCAGAATTCTTACTTTTCTACCATTAGAAAATAAGCAGAGTAAACGGACTCTTATCCTTAAAATAAAGACCCAGTAACTGTCTCCAGCGATACCCAGGTGCGGCTATCTGGTCAAGCGGCACATACAACGGATCGCAAAGATCAATCCACCAAGTTGAAATCCTCGGCTGATTAATACTTTTCCAGGAACATTTGAAGGAGTTACTGTAGCCCTAAATAGAACACAAAGGGTAGATGAAGGAACAGTGATAACTTTTAGTCAATAAAAGCCTGATACACCCTCTCGCTCCACCAAAGGGGAGAACTCATTCGATGATTTCAAAAAGAAAACAATTACGAGGCAGGTTTCATAGGTAACATCTAACAAATGCTGCATAACACGATGACAGCACAGCACTAAGTAACAAAACATGTAAAAAAAATATATCGTAAAGATCTACAAGTACCTACATCAAATGATAAACAAATTATAGTAAACACTACTTCAGACGGTCATTGACTGTTAATATTGATAAAACAGTTTTCTAGACTTTCACCAGATAACAGTAATATACCTATCACAAATCCAGTCCAAAATTATCTAGTATATTAAAATTATGTAGTCTATCTATTCACAAGGAATTTAGGTCATTATAACTTAGAACCGTGTATGGAGAACTGTTCTCATCTGTGGGACGGGTCTGGCAAATACCAGCTTGATGCGCTAGAGTTGATTGAGAGGCGAGCCAAGAGAATCATCGGCAATGATGCACTTGTTGCGTCGAAGCTCCAAAGCCTTGGGCATCGCCGCCGAGTTGCTAGCCTGTCGGTTTTTTATTGTTTACATTTCGGGGAGTGTGCACTGGAATTGCACAATCTAATTCCACCAAGTCCGTTCCATCATCGGACCACTAGACGTACGGCGTTGCGCCACCGGTATATGGTGGACATCCCACCCATACGCACAAAGCGTTTTGAGAACACATTTATTATGCGTACAGCCAAGGAGTGGAATTCCTTGCCGGAGTCTGTGTTTTCTGATAGCTACAACTTGGGGGTTTTTAAGTCAAGAGTGAATTACTTCTAGGCAAGCGTGCTCCATCGTCGACCACATCATCGCTTACCATCATCATCATCATCGCTGACCACGTCAAACGCGAGCCTATCATTAATAAAAAAAAAACCGCAATATCACAAAACTTAAGTGGCAGTGGGCAGGGCACATACTAGAGCAGATGGTCGGTTGTTAGGGCCGAAAGGTTCTGGCATGGCGACCACGTACCGGAAGACGCAGTAACGTAAGGCCGCCCACTAGGTGGACCACCGACCTGGTGAGGGTCGCGGGAATCTGATGAAAGTAGCCTGATAAGAGGTGGAAGCGAGACGCACAGGACCAGTCGTTGTAACGACACTTGGAGAGGCCTATGACCAGCAGTGGAAGTCTTTCGGCTAAAAAGTTGGTTATGATAACTGAGGACCAGAACTCGTGGCTGTATATTTACATATTTAAGATAAATATAAAAATTTATGACTAACTTAAGTCAGTCAGTTCATAGATGGGTGACCATCAATTGCATTCCGAGCTTCCACCGTGTCTTGAGATGCAGGTTTAGTCGATGTTCCTGGCTGTCATTTGTAGACCCTTTGACAGTCACTATGAAGAGTCAGAAGCCAGAAAATCTAACACCAGTCTTGCCAAGAGGTATCGTGTTTCCCCAGTTACTGGATTGAGGAGATATGATAGGCGACTCCATGTAAAATATTGGTTGGACTGGAAACTAAGCCTAACAAAAGCTTGTTAGAGTTGTTAAACTTTGACTTGTTTGGCAATGACTGCTCTGCACATGTGGCCCCCTAGTAGCTCTTAATATTGTGTTAATGTATCTATTAACTGCTCCACATTTGTTGTAATATATACTTCTTTTCTTTCTAACACATTGCTCTTGCAATATTTTATTTTTATTATTATTTATTTTGTTAACGTATCATTTATTAATGATTGTAATTATTTATTTTACTTTCTTTTATTTATATAGCCTCTTTTTTATAATGTGAATGTGAGAACACTGTAGACTCCGCGAATTCTTAGATAACTTTTATTATGATTATTTTTATTCTACTTTTTAGTACAATATTGACCAGTCTACACTGTCCTTACATAATATCTACTTATTCTGTAATATACAAATATTGTAACATCATTTTTTTTTTTTAAAGTGTAACCATGGAGTTTCTTGCCGATTCTTCTCCATAGGAAACGATCAATTTGGAACCGTGCACTAGCTTCTGACGTTTTATAAGTGCCCTTGTAGGCCAGGTATGTGAAATTAAAAACCTTTGACTTTGACTCTGACTAGAAGATATACAGAACTCAATCGAAAGGGCTAAAGCGTTGCCCTTTCAATTGAGTTCTGTATATCCAATAGTTGCGAATGCCAAATCAAAATATACTAGCCACGCTATCGATGACACATTTTTTGCATATAATCGTAGACGCTGTCAAATCTGTATCAGGATGTGTCATAGAAACGATTACAGTAATCTGATCTCTCAATGATAAAGTTATAAGGACTATTGATATCGGCTCTGATGTCGGTGAGATTCAAATACATAACGATGGTAAAGTGTCAATATGTCCTAACAGTTTTCAAGAAGAATTACATTTTATCGCTTTTCCGCGTGTTTTATTGAAATCTGTCTGTACGTCGTGAGGTCAACCACGGGTAGATGGTTTACTTTTTGATATTGTATACAATAGCACTGCTCTAAAAACATGAAGGCAAACATTGTCTAAGTCACACTGGGCCCGCGTGGTGGACCCATTCTCTTTCCTAGAGAGGAGGCCTGAGTCCCAATAATAGGAACATTCTCTAGTGGCCCAGTAGGATCGAAGCCTACTGGGGCCACGGGTAGTGTGAAAGCGAAGCCCGGGACCCCGGGATGAAGGCAAAGAAGGAACAGGAGTGGGTTTTTAGTCAGTAAAAGTCTAACACTATCTCGCGCTCCGCCCAAGAGCGAGATTTGTCCTTAGATGATACTCCCACCTAAAAAAAAACTAGGAACATTATAAGGCTAATGATACTATGCTTATGCTTACACCATTTTCTTTGGCCCAGTCCTGTTAGGGTCTACTGCTACCTTGCTCATATTTTTATTAACACCTGGTACCAAAATTCTTTAAAAAACTCTCCCACCACAACTCAAGAATCAACGATAACAATATAAGAACATCGATTACATCTTATATCAAGAAATCATTGTCCAGATTTGGACATTGCGAATGCTTTGTAACAATGCCTGATCGAATATTCATGGGTAGGAGATGGCGGATTTCCTCCTGATTCACGTCCTGCCTCGGCGGGCATCTGTGGTGCAATGACATGTTATACGTGATCTGCTCGAACAAAACTAATAGGTGTTTTTTTTTTATAGTGATGTGTGTATTATTTCGGTTAGGCTGTTTGTTTAACTTTGTGGTTGTTTTGATATTTATGTGTAAGTTTTGGAGGTTAGATGCGCTTTTTATTCTAAGATCCGCGAGCGAAGAAATTGGCCTTACGTTCTATACTTTTACACTTTTAAATCCAAAATTCGATAAAATTTTAAGGTCGATTAGTAGAAAATACTTTCGGCATTAAGTCCGCCTTTGTACAGTATTTTTTTACTAGTGCATAAAGTTTTAATAAATAAATAAAATATTAAAAAGCCTCCAGAGATTGTAACTAGAGCCAATTTTTCAATCTATCTACAAGATAAACTGAGAAATTATGTAAAAATTGTATAAGTGAGTCATTTTGACATGTCAATTTGGCTTGTTGGTCTGTTTTTAAGAGGCTTCAATTTCGATTCGTTTATAAACAATTTTACCATCGGTTTTACTTTATTGTATCTACCAGAAAGTGGAAATATTTTTCACTTCAAAACTTAAATGAAATAAAACAGTTTTTGTCTTTATCTTATACATTAACTCGAAAGCTTTTCATGTCACGGATTACTTCACTCCATTACCTGATAAAAAAGGAAATTTCCTTTTACAACCACCTATAGAACTTCTCGCAGAATTCTTTTTTCACAGTAAATGTCTTTGGAATGCTTTGACATGATACTCTTGTAGAGGTGATAATATGTGTACCTCCTTCTATGGGATATATCCGCTGCATACCGAAGGAGCGGTGGTACGGACTGTTGTCGGGCTAGCGAGAATTTAAAGTTATTATTTTTATTTACAAGCAGTTTAGAATCAGTGAATAGGCTCTTAATAAACTAGTGCGCCTGACCATCAATGATTGCATCTCTGTTTACCATCAGGTGGGATCGCAGTCAAGCACTGGTTTATATCAATTAAAAAAAAGTATTAAAAAATCATCCATTTTGTAAAACAAAAAAAACATAATTTCTCCGTTTATCTTGTAGATAGATTGAGAAATTGCCTCTACTTATCTCGTCATCTATTTATATTTATGAAAACTTTATACACTAGTAAAAAAACACTACAAAGACGGACATTTTTTTTTTCTGTGGGAAAATCATCTTATGACATCCCCCGCTCTTAGGCAGAGCGGGAGATAGTGTCAGACTTTTACTGACTAAAAACCCACTCCTGTTCCTTCGTCGCCTTTCGTACCAGGGCCGAGTCTTCCTTTCAGAATCAGACCCTTGGCCCCAGTAGGCTTCGTCCCTGCAGGGCCCCGACGGTTTTACTGATATCTCCTTGAGGCGCGCGTGGAACACTACGCACCGTCCGACTTAGGCTCGTTCCGGACGGTTACTGGAGGGTCGGACGAGTTAACCATTGCTCGCCGTCCGCAAGCTAACGCCTACGGTGGTAAATTGGGTTCGGGATCTCGGCGGGCGGAGCTTAAGGGCCGTTCCTTCACGCGCGCGGCCGCCACTGTTGCTAGCATTACTGCTTCGCAGAAGGAGGCGACCGCCTGCCGCTCCTCCTCGACCATGGCCTGTCCAAGGACCAACGCCAGAGATCGATGCCGTCGATTGCCCACTCGAGGACACGGCACCATATGTTCCACCGTGTCCTCCGGGCGGTCTACACAATGATGACACCCGGGCGTCTTTTCCACACGACTTCGGTGCAGGAACCTCCCTAACTTACCATGTCCGGTGAGGACCTGCGTCATACGGAAGGTAAGGACGCCATGTTGTCTTTCCAGCCACTTCTCAAAGAGTGGACTTACCGCCATAATTGTGGCGTGCCCAGCACTGGGTTGCAACAGTCGCTGTCGTCATTCCACCATGGACCCCTGTAGATGAGTTCTAACAGCAAAGAAATAAAAATAAAAACCAACTGCACTAAGATACATTCATTATGCATACATTTGTTTTTTACACATTCATTAAACAAATTAAGAATAAAACAAACAAGAACTAATTTGTATCATTGTAATAAATTCAATACATAATTATAATTTAAAACCTATTATCAGTTAAGATGACAACTGGTGATAACGAAGGAAGGTGAAGACAACGGAGTGACTCAAAGGTAAAACATATACTTACCTACGTACTCATTCGATATTTCTCAAGCATCGATATTTAACTTAAAAATAATCGCGTGCCAATAACAAGAATCTTTACCCGACTCCCATAAAAACAATCGCCATGGTTTGCCCCACCCCTAAAGAGAGAGAATCAGAAGTACCACTGATAAATAAGTAGATAAAATTTACTTTGATGTAGTACACCAAAATAAAGGGATGAGAGAAATGCAAAGGGCTAACGATCTCGGGGCCGATAATAGTCAGCCCCCCTAGCCAAGTTACGATCGTTTCGTTTGCGTCGAACGCCTCGAGTAGGCCACGCCTCCGATTGTTGCGTTGAGATGACGTCAGAACAAAGAAATCGGAGGCGTGGCCGAAACGATCGTAACTTGGCTAGGGGGGCTGGTCGCATTATAATTATTCATTTATTCAGTACCAGACTCACTTTAGTTACATACACATACAGACAATATATATCATAAAATTACATACAATTGAAATATTAAAAATAGAATTAAATTAATTTAAATTGCATTGGATTATCATTAAATTAAATTGAATTAGATAGTTTAAGAAGTACCTATATGTGTACGGTAGTACATGGGTGCGAGCGTGTGTTTTTTTTTTAAGTTGGGAAATCATCTTATGACTAATCACGCTCTAGGGTCAAGCGAGATGGAGTGTCAGACTAAAGAGACCCACGAGCTACTTAGTTACCCAGCAACGTTTTTTGTCTTTGTTGCTGTCTCCTTTCCGAAATTCTCCCCAAAAATTTGCGACCAATAGACAGGGCGATAGTTATATCGCCGGCTTGTTGCCGAACCTGTGAACTAAAATGTCTGCCAGCTGTGTCGTGTCTCGCTACATGCGCACACTTTCATCCCATAGACTTGATGTGAGAAACAAATTAGTTGCTTACTATCTCTAAGATAGCTGTAATAATGATGTCTATAAAATCAAAAGTTAACCTTTTTTTCTACTATTTCACCTGATGGTGAGCAATGATGACCATCTCGAGGATAAAGTAAGCTTACCTTGAAGAAACCCATTCTCTCTTAACTTATAAACCAGCAGGTCGTAAGACGACATAATAGCCACATTGGCATTTCTGTCTTCTCCTTTTATGTGGTTGTACCGCATTGGCGATGAGGTGCGAATTTCGCACAAATTATTTTAAAGTCCTCGTTATGGCACCAGCGTGTTTTTGTTTAATATTACCATAGTACCCGGTATTGTAATCATGGGAAACGAAGAAATCCTTGAAAAAGACGGTTTTTGGACATGTGAACTTTTTAAAATTATACTTTTAACTTTTCATCAAGTTGAAAATAACAGAAGAATTCCAAGGGTCATTATTATAAAAGGCAAATTATGTCTGAATTGCGCAATAATATATTCTCATGTCTCTAGCCTTTTGCCAACTAGCTTAGGGTTGGCTTCCAGGGTTTCAGACGGTGGAGGTGTGCCTTGCCTGGTCAGAGCACCGCCGTGTCCTCGTGGGTGCTATCAGCGGCGGCGATCTCTCGAGCCGGTCAGGCTATGGTCCGGAGCGAGGCAGAGTGGCAGGCGGTCGCCTCCTTCTGCGAAGCAGTAATGCTAGCAAAGGAGGAGACCGCACGCGTGAGGCAACGGTCCTTACGCCCCAGCCGCTGCCGGGATTCCGAACACGATTTCCGGGTGTCAATTTACGGCGAGCAATGGTTACCGTCCGGACCGAGCCCAAGTCGGCGCGTACTTGTTCCACGCGCGCCTCAAGCAAACCGTAGGGGCCCAGCAAGGTCGAAGCCTACTGGGGCAAAGGGTCTGCTTCTGAAAGGAAGACTCGGCCCTGGTACGAAAGGCAACGAAGGGACAGGAGTGGGTTTTTAGTCAGTAAAAGTCGGACACTATCTCCCTCTCCGCCTAAGAGCAAGGGATGTCATTAAATGATTTTCCCACCGAAAGGCGTCTGTCGACTATCATGGATCTACAAATGACAACCGGGACTAACCGCTTTGCGTACTTTCCAAGATACGGGGTGTCAGTAATGTATGGAAAGAAAAATTCACTGATAATTGCCCGCTTTCGAATCCGCAACCTCATGTATGAGAGGCAGGAGAGTCCTTAATATGTCCAGATGTAGAAACTTAGTTTAACTAGAATTCTTAACATAGTGTTCAAACTATCAATAAAGAGCCTACTATATACCATTCCCAGAATAAAGTAAGGTATTTCCTGTCAAACCCCACGAGGTGTGCCTTAAAACATAAATTTATAAAAGCCATGTCGTTAAAGACAAGAGTATAAAGATTCCATGAGCTATTGGAATGCCGTATTAAATCCAATGAGAGAAGGAGTATGATAAAGCAGAGTTTTAATCGATTTACGAAATGAAACATCAGAGCACAGACCTCAGAGACTACGAGAAATGGCGATGTCGCGGAGAATGTGCTCTCCCCTTTTTCAGACATTTTGTGGAGAAGATAAACTTGAGTCATCTTTTTTGCTGAATGCTTAAAATATTATAAGTACCTAATTATAATATGAGACTAATGTAACTAGGTTTATGGTCATTTTACTACCTCGTACCTCAAAAGGGTAAAACGGAACCCTTATAGGATCACTTTGTTGTCCGTCTGTCTGTCTTCCAGCACTCTTTATCTCGGGAACGCGTGAAGGTATCGAGTTGAAATTAAAACCATATACTCAAGTTTGCAATCTCTTGATGCTGTTTAAAAATCAAATTTCTAAGTTAACGAAAAAAAAGATACTGTTTATGTTTCAAAAAACGTATATGTCGACACTCTTAAGGAAATCAAAATTTATAGGGTTACCTTTGATCCAGAATCCTGAAATTTTGCATAAAAGGACAGGTATAGAAATACTGAAAACTGTAAATTTGTAGTTTTGTCACAACCAAAAAAATGCAATTCGGAAAAATCTTCGAGACTCCATTCGGGAATTGAACTGTTTACATAGGTAAGTTTGCACAGTGTAGAGTATGTAAAGTGCGAGTCGAACTCGCGCCCTGACGGTTCTCAGGCCTTTGACACTTCAAACTATGACTATGACAATTGAAATTGTGCTCAGCTTATATCAAGCACCAAAATACACTTATATCATTAATACTGGCATCATCATGGCTGAAAAGTTGAAAAGGATTCCTTTTCTTGAAATGATAATGTGGAGAGGAGGGATGTGACGCATGTTACTAAAGGAGTTATGGGTATACATGTGGATGATTGGAGAGGGAGAGGGAGGCCAAAGAAAAGATGGATGGATTGTGTGAGGAGTGATATGAAAGAAAAGTAGTAGTAATAGCGTGACGGGTGACAGGACGGTGTGGAAGCATAAAGTCGTGTTGCGAGGACCCCAAATAACACCAGTCCTGCCCGCTCTTTGCGATTCTGTGTTCTGTGCTTCAGACCATTTACTGAAGTGATGATCAGCAAAGTTTCGCTAAACACGTCATCGCCGTCTCGCTTTCGCAAGAAATAAAACGCAATGGATAACAGTGAACTGCGCTAGAAACATAAACTTTTATTCAGACTTCAGACGTATTGTGTTTTAAAATTCTAATATGCAACAAATATTTCTAGTAATCGGTTTGCATTATGAAAAACAAACGACAAGAAACATTAAGATCATTTCTCGAATGTGCATCATCCATTGCGTGATATCTTCAATACTTGCGCTTAAATATCTTGAAGGTGCTATAGAAAAAACGCAACGGAACGAAAAGTTTTAAGACTATAGTTTGTTGCAGGTTCGTAAGTTATAATTAAACTATTTGAAATGACAACTATATAAGAGAACAATAAAAGCGACAGCTTCCTTTCTCTTCGTGTTCTCAACATACAGACACACATAGTACAGCAAGTAATATTACTATTCTAATTTTAGCACATCCGTGTCTGTGACTACATATTGGTGTTTATTCATGTCAGTGCTGTCTGAAAGCAGATATATACAGAAGATTTGAACTAGATTTTCTATTAGTTTCAATCTTCATGATAGGGTCAGCTGTCAATCATTGATACAACTATGCATATTGCTGCAGTGACTTTTCAAATATCTACTCATTTGATCATGTTGAATGTTTTCATAAATTATGCCTAACTGAAAATCTTTTAAACTTTAGACTCCGCAGCGATCTGAAGGAGAACCAAAGTTACCTTGGTCTAATGAATTGTCAAACTTGTGAAGTAGAAGGCAGGATTGCTCGTAGCGTGATGGCGACTGCGTACCAGGAGGCACGCTGCTGGTAAGCCTCCCATAAGACACCGCGGTTCCTTCAAGCAGCGTCGCAAGAATCCTTCGCCCCGTCCCGCTGCCTATTCTTGCAGCTCCGGCGAATCCGATCTGTAGGGATTTTACTAGCGTCACCGGATCCGAAACTTGTGTTTAACAAGGCAAAGAACAAGGTCGAGAATAGCGATGGTTTTGTTATGGTGCAAAGGAAGAAGCATCAAATAATAACCAACGAGAATCGCTGCGGCATAGCACTTGCAACTACTAATATTAGTCTGCGTGCTGCTCAGCCAAACATTCCCGTGCACATCTCCCGCCAGCACCACATCACAAGGGCGGAAGACATCGTGGAGTACGTGCGCCATAAAACAAAGTTCGCACTTTTGGAGTAGCACCGTCAATTTCAAGGCGTTCGTGATGCGAGTCCCGAACACTTTTCTGCCTCTCATGTTGAAGGGAGACTCTTGCCCGCAGAGCGTGGTATTCTTTCGTTTCCACGGACAGGTACCACAGAACAGCACAAAGTGAATAAGTGCAGTGTGAAGAGTTACAAACATAGTCATAGTCCTATTTACTACCAATTCTGGGTTAAGCTCGCCTTTGTACATCAGCTGTCCATTTTTTAATCAATTGTAAAATTTGCACAATAAAGAATATAATAATAAATTGTATTTAGCATAGCATAGCATAGTCGGCCTTATAATGTTCCCACTGTTGGGACTCAGGCCTCCTCTCTAGGAGAGGGGATGGGCCGCAATCCACCACGCGGGCCCAGTGCGGATTGGTGAATGTCACATGTCTTCGAATTTTTGGTTCTAGAACATGCCGGTTTCCTCACGATGTTTTCCTTCACCGTTTTGAGAGCAGTGGTGATGAAATAAATTACACAAAGTAATGCGCCTGGCTGTAAATTGTATTTAATTTACTTTATATACGTCTGTAAGGTATGTGTCTATGGGTCAAGATGCCTGAAAATAAATGATATTATTATTATTATAAGATGGTCCGATGACATGGTAAGGCTTGTGAGAATCCGCTGGATTCGATAAGTTTAGGACGAAGTGGTAACTCTTGGGGAGGTAGATTCTCTGCAGTAAAAGAATCCCGGCCAAAAGAAGCTATATTATTATTATTATTATATTTATTTACCTCTTTTCTTTTTCCTCTTACCTTTCTTTTTTTCTCCTTCTTCTATTTTGTATATTTGACTTTCAGTAGATCCAATATTTCTAGTTTTCACTGCCTTGTTTATTTGCAATTCGGTTATATTACGTATACTGTACTTATTTGGTAATATGTATATTGTAGCTTGCACAATGCTTGTACGTCGATCTGTTTTAGTCTCTCAATGGACAATTAAAACTTTTATTGGAACATTTGTTTGAATTTCATGATCATCTTTCAGCTGTGACCTTACCGTTATTTGGTTTGCCATTTGCGTATTTAGAATGTTGACTGATGAATGAATCATACTGGTAGTGACAACGCGTAGATCATCTTGGACTTGGGGAACTATGAAACTGGCGAACCGCAGAGTTCACACGTACAAAAATGTCTTCCGAAAAAGTCGACATTTTTTGTGTGAACTCTGCGGTTCGCGATACCACTGGTGCTGCAGTTAGCGGTCTTTTCGTTCTGCGGCCGCTGCTGCGCGCCTAGGCTGCAGGCCGCAGTATTGCCATGCTCGGAATCAATTTCAAGAGATTAAATAGAAACTAGTATTGTCGCTTGCAGTTTGCGGTCTGCAGTCCATCTCGGAATTGTACCTTTACCAGAGGTACTGCGAGCTCTTAACGTGAACTGAACCGTTTAAGGGATGGAGCTATATCGGGCGTATAGCTCCTCATTCTCGCTCGCACGACTGACATTTAACATGTCATGGTAAGGCCCCAGATGTATGTAATTGCATAACAAAACGTATTAGTACAATGAATTGACTTAAGTGTAATCGCATTGTTTTGACCAATAACTTCACTGGTTTAAGGTAGCAATTACTTTAACCTTTAACATAACATTTATTGTCTCTACTTAGCGTTAATTCACAACTACAATTGGTACCGCCTTTGTAGTACTAAGTGGGGAACAAATTAGAACAGATAGGTATGCAGTTATGTGAAAGAGAATTACAGTGTTTAATATGCTTATTATCCTTGAATATACAGATATTGTCAGGTCCCAGAATAGTGCCTTGAAGAATACTTCAATAATTGTAGAAACTATTATCTTTATTAAAACACCTGCTTATAGATAATGTGTTTGGGACATTGTCGCAAAGGATAACTAGTAGCCAAAATGAAAAATGTTTTTTCAATAAGGAGTGCACTTGATTTCAATAGACTTTTTAGGGACCTTGATATCGACTTGTTTTGCACCAGCGTGGTGACCGTACGACGGCAAATGTCACAGATTTTTTTCGGTGACTAACTTCTCTCGTTAGTAAATGGACTTGTGTACTCGTGGACTTGTGTGTACTTTCTTTTTATCGATATATATTTTTTAATCTATGTGTGGAGGCTTGTAATTAGCGATTTGATAATATTACAATGTTTATATAATTTTTCTATTTGTCTGTGAGCCTTCTATAAAATAAAATCATCATCATCATTTCAGCCGATAGATGTCCACTGCTAGACATAGGCCTCTAAAATAAAATAAATAAATATAAACAAAGAGATTTTTAGTAACAATTTGTGAATTTTAATTGTTCTTCCTAAATATATATTGACCAATTTAAATTTCAATTTAAATTTTTAATTTGATAGTTAATTTTAATAATCACAAATCGCTGATTGCAGGAACTAATTGGTTTGTATTAAAAAACAATATGGCCCATTTACTTGTAGTAGTAACCATAAACGAGGGTGAAACCATGAAGACAGTAATTTTATAATATTAGTATGGATCTACGAATCATTTACTGTTGAACACTTCGTGAATTTTAGAAACCAAATTATTCGTTTTATCAGAGGGTAGACAATTATCGGGAGCGAAAAATCCATTCTAAGATCATTGCTACCATTCAATACACAACCAGCATTAAAACTAAACGAATAATAATAAACTAAACCCTAATTGACCACTAAAACATTATACGTAGCACATTGACCCTTTGTCAGAAGATATTACAATTAGGCGACCAAAGGCCCTACCACGAGCCTAAACCGAACTGTTGAAAGGGATGGAGCTATATAGAGTGTATAGTTCCCTCTTTATCGCTCGTAAGATTGACATTTTACACGTCATGGTGAGAGACCGTGTAAACTTTACGTTGATCGTTAACTGAATATCAATAATATAATCGTTGTGTGGACACGTTTTGAGTGTGCAGTCCGTTTAAAGACAAATTTGAAATGATATTCTTTAAATACTGTATGTTTTTGATTTTTGGTTGAGCTTAGATTCGTTGATTATGGAAGTGAAATATGTGTATTTTTGCGACGTATTTCTCCCATTTTTTTTATTTTTTTTATAAACTAGTGCTTGACTGCGATCCCGCCTGATGGTAAGCAGTGATGAAATCGTTGATGGTGAGGCGCACTAGTTTATTAAGAGCCTATTCACTCTAACCTTGAAGCAATTTAATTTCATGTAATTTTTCTTATATTAATTTTAATACAACTCTAAATAGGCTAAATTTCTTTATTTATTACTTTCTACTCGCAAAAAGATGAAATCACTAGCTCCTAAAATACAGGCAACTAACCTCAGGCTCAGGAGTCAGGATTTCACTTATTTCTAACCCGGTGTTGTACTAATAAGTTTTTTTTTTTGTAGCCTATACTGTCTCACTCCCGGACAATTTTTGTAATTATTATTATTTTAAAATTATATAATCTAGTGCTTGACTACAATCCTACCTGATGGTACACAGTGATGCAATCGTTGATGGTGAATCGCACTAGTTTATTAAGAGCCTATTCAGTCTAGACTTGAAGACACCTAAATTATAATCGGTCAAATCGTTTGGTTTTGTAAGAAATGCCACACGAGAGTGTATCGGAAATACAAGAAATTATAGCAATAATCATCATTGTAGCTAAAAGTAATAATCGCTAAAAAAATGCTGAAGAAGCGTTTCGGTGTATTTCTTGCAAAGTAAATATTGCTATCGATTGTCAGCTATCTGATGATATAGGTATTAACTATTACAGTTATAACATTACGCAGTTAGTTCATGGTCACCATGGCGCTACCTAAACGTGATAACCAGCATATCGATACTGATTACGATTATTATTAATAATAACTGCTATTACTAAGCAAGGGATTTATAATAATAATTTTTATAAGGTGCTTCATGATCTTGAAAGTCTGATAATAAAATTGTATTTTTTGACAACTTTAATTCATTAAAAAAAAAAAAAAAGTCAAAAGTGAATAGGTTACTTCTATACAAGCATGCCCGATCATCGATTACACCGTCGCTTTCAATCAAGTGAGATAGTGGTCAAGTGTGAGCCTATCAACAATAAAAAAGGGAAAATGAAAAGAAATTATTGACTTCTCAAAAATGATATCCAAACAATTTTATAATTCATCTTAGTAGCTGGCTGTGGCTTCTGTGGATAGCAAGGGAACATATGCCCGGGATGAAAAGTATACTAAGTATCCACGTGTGTGGATATGGTCTATCCGTATGCCAAGTTTCACTGAAATAGGTACAGCAGTTCGAGCGTGAAAAAAACAGATAAACCTTCACCTTAATAATATTAGTTTGATTACTCAGTCCGTAATTTATCCGTCCGTCTTAACGCATTATGCATTGAAATGCTAGTAATGAAGTGAAAAGAAATAATTTTGTAATATTATTACTTTCCCTAGGGAACAGGTTTTTGTCCGTCAAAAAGTGGAATGGTCGGAAAACTTCGAAAAATACCGGTTTTTTTTTAACCACGTTTATTTATTCTTTATTTATTTATTAAAACTTCATGCAACACAAAAGTACAGAGGCGGACTTAATGCCTTAGGCATTCTCTACCAGTCAACCAAGGGCGGTGAAGAGAAAATGTGGCAGATGCATGAGAAGATGTGGATTTGATATTTAAAGACTTATCCAATCGTTTCGATTCTAAGGTTCTGAACATTTTACACCTATTTCGATAAAGAAAAGCATTAAAAGCAATTTAAATTCGTTTATGTTTATTAACAATTTGGTAGTGACAATAAAGGAGGTCCTAACTGATCGAATCGTCACCAAATTATTAGCAGTGAATACCACGGGCGTATTTTATTATTTTTTTATGAGACACCTTCTGTTATTACGGTTATACTACGAATTAAGTAAGTTGCAGGTAGCCTAAAGTGAGCAGATATAAAATTCGTACCCATATGATAAGTACGTCATCGGGAGATTATGTGTATTTATTTTCATATAATGAGGTTTTTTAAGTAGTTTTATTTCTTGTTTTTTTTTTTACTGGCCTGTTGGTCTAGTGGTTAGTCGTGGGTTCGATTCCTACCCAGGACAAATTGGGCACGCCACAATTATGGCGGTAAGTCGTTACGTAAACTCTTTGAGGCGAGGTTGGAAAGACTTCACGGCGTCCTCACCTTTCGCATGACGCAGGTTCTCTCCGAACATGGTAAGTTCGGGAAGTTCCTGCACCGGATTCGTGCGGAAGTGACGCCCGGGTGTCGCCACTGTGTGGATCGCTCGGAGGACACGGTGGAGCACACGGTGGAGGTGTGCCCCGCTTGGGCAGAGCAACGCCTTGTCCTAGTGGGGTCGATCGGCAGCGGCGATCTCTCGCGCTGGGACTTGGTTCAGGCCATGGTCCGGAGCGAGTAGGAGTAGCAGGCGGTAGCCTCCTTCTGCGAAGCAGTAATGCTAGCAAAGGAGGCGGCCGATCGCGTCAGGCAACGGTCCTTACGCCCTGACCGCCGCCGGGATTCCGATTCCGATTTCCGGCCACCGTAGGTGCGGGCTTGCGGACGGCTTGCAATGGGTGGCTCGCCGTCCGACCGTCCAGTAATTGTCCGAACCGAACCATAGTCGTCGACGGGTCATACTGTTACACGCGCACCTCAAGGAAATGTCAGCAAATCGTAGGGGCTTAGCAGGGTCGAAGCCTACTGGGGCCACGGGTAGTGTGAAAGTGAAACCCGGGGCTCTGGGACGAAGGCAAAGAAGGAACAGGAGTCCGTTTTTAGTAAGTAAAATTTGTCATAAGATGATTAACCAAAATAAAAATACACTCGCTCCAGCGGAACTGGTTTAGAAATTAATCTTTTAAGATTTATCCTCCTGATTTCTAATTCTAATAATTTATTATCCACTGTCCCAATCAATTTTTTAATTAAAATAACTTTCATAAAAAAATTGAATTAAATAACTTTATTTCTATTATAATAAATTCCTCTATACTTATAAAAATAGGAAGAGCCCCCTTCATTTTTGATGAGCGAAAAAAGTCATTAAACGACCTCCCCTAATAAAAAAAAAATGTATATTGATGTTTGAAAACCAAAATGTAATATCTGACATCAACATCATCATCATCATCATCATCATCATCTTCCGGCCCTTATCCCGTATTATTTGGGGTCGGCGCAACACGTTTTTTTCTTCCACTCTGCCCTGTTACTCGTCATGCTATCACTAACTTCAACAATAGCAAAAAATACACCTAGTCATTATAAGTTTCGAATCGAATACGTACCACAATCATTTTATTGTTCAAATCATACAATAATACTAGTATTTCTTCAACCAAATCTAAGTTCGGCGCAAAAACAATATGTTTTAGGCGATTCCCATGCGCAGACGCCAGCTCCCACGGCCTCTCTCGAAGGCTGGACCAAGTGACATACTGTCTCTATTGGCTAATTAGGGTCAAAACCGCTTAGCAGATTAGTTTTTAACGAAGATTTCATGGGTGAGAAGGTGTATTGATTTGTTACGATGAGAATTTTTTGTTAAAGAAACATTCTTAGCTCTAGACAGAAAGGGACATTTTCTCAGCGATAATCATCGTCGAAATGTCAAAATGTAAGATCCATAACGTTAACAATAAAATTAATTATTAATGGCCAATGGCTTAATAGCTAAGAGCCTCGAACAACATCTAAGGAGGCTCTAGTTAGGCAGGTGGATCAAGAGCCTGATCCAGAAGCAATACTTCTGGACACGGCGCGCATTGTTAGGAGGTTCCTCTCTCACGAGCCCTGACCACCGGTAGCTTGGACCCTGTTCCCGATGCCGGTGGGCATGTTTTTTTTAATATTTATTGAAATATTTAAAAATATAATTTATAAATTAATTAGTTATTTATATAATCATTCATCAGAGGTTATCGTCGACTGTGCAAGTTCGAATCGTCAAATATTTCTGTCACGTTGTTCGCAACGAACACTCCATGGAGCTACTCGTTGTCCAGAGACAAGTGTAGGCGAAGCACTTACGTGGGCGCTCACCTACGCGTTGGACAGACCTCATCAGAGCTGCAACACAAACCTTCATAGTCCAGAGTTCTCGAGACGTCGTAAACCGTGACAAGTGGGGACGCATCACGGAGCCTCCCTCGCCAACGAAAATGCAACATGGTTAACCAGGACCACTCTGTCAAGAGTGAACTACTAAGGAGGAGGAGGATATAATCATTTGTTAATAAAATCGCTATTAAAATACAACGCATCCGTCACTAGGGGGGACCGTGCTGGACGGCCAAAAATTGCCTAATAAACATAATTATAAGCATTATCAGCCTTACTATGTATCACTGGACTCGGGCTTCCTCTCAAAGAGAGGGAATATGCCGTAATCCATCAAGCGGTCCCAGTGCAGTTTGGTGGATGACACTAGACTTTCCACACGATGTTTTCCTTCACCGTTTTGAGAGCAATGGCGATTAAATAAATTACGCAAAGTAATGCACTTGGCTGGATTTGAACCCAATAGCTACGTGTAAGTCGGGGCCGTTAACACTGGACAACCACTGCAGCTCTTAATGAATAATTTCCATATAAATTTTGGATGTTTTAGAGTCAAGAAATTGATATAAGAGTATTTCCAATCTAGCAATCATACTTGCTATAAAGTCTTATTATTATTAAGTCTTTAAAATCAATTTATCAACACATTTATGTCCTTCTTTTTTGCAGTTTTTTTAGTCATTCGTTACCTGACTATTAACTTTAGTCTCTTTAATATGTACCTTTTGTAGACTACTGTCAAACAATTGGACAGTTACTTTAGCCTTATTAGTACTATAGACAATGCATTTGATTATTTAAGCAGAGCTTTAAACGGCAACTATTTGATCCTCGCAAAGTCACAAGTAAAAAAAAAAAATAACAATGTAAGACATCATCGCCATTCAAATGCAAAAACGATTGCCTATTATAATATCAATGATCATAAATTTAATTAGATGCTAGAAACGGGTCTTCCCACAGAATGATACGACTGGAACATTTAGTTTTTGTTTTGACTTTGGCACATTTTTTTTGCTTTGACTTTGGCACAATTTAGCCTGTATCAGGTTAAGAAAGTATATTAAACAGCATTTATTCACTTTGTTTCCCATTAAAATGCGGATGTAACAAATTCTAATATTTTTTTAAATTATATTATCGCTCACCTAGTAACATATTGGCACATCTACAGTAAATGCGAAATTAAGTTTTAACGGCATAAGTGTTTAAAATTGGATAATTTATATCCTTGAATATCTATTATGGTCTATAATGGTAGCCAACATAACAATTTCTGATAGTAAATGTAAAATGAAGTCAAATCTTCGTTTTAAATATTTGTACAATCTTTGACCCTTGCATCGGTGCGTTATGTGCCAATATATTGCTAGGTGAGCGATATTGTTGTTAAGCTCACGCTTAACTACTAGGTATCTCACCTGATGGTAAACGATGATGTGGTTGACGAGGGAGGACACTTGCCTAGTTAGTAGTAACCTATTTACTCTTGACTTAAAGGCCCCTAGATTGTAGCTATCAGGAAACTCCGGGAATTCCACTCCTTAGTTTGTGGGATGTCCAGTATCGGTACGGTGTCCAGTATTTGCAGAAACAGATGGAGGAATACCATTCAAGAAAAAGTGATGAAGCAGGCTGGTCACAACCTTCAGCATTGAGGAATACGACGAAAGGAGATGGATATCAATACAGCCTTCTCGGCAAGCTTCGTTGAGGTAGACAATACTACAATAAAATAATCAGACCTCCTAGCCAAGTTACAATCGTATCGTTCGCGCCGAACGCCTCGAGTAGGCCACGCCTCCGATTCCTTTGTTCTGACGTCATCCCAACGCTCAGTCACGTGGTCAAAACTAAGGAATCGGAGGCGTGGCCTACTCGAGACGTTAGGCACGAACGATACGATTGTAACTTAGCTAGGGGGGCAGCTCTACTCTACCGAGTTCGCGCCTGTTTCATAGATAGAAAATTAATTCAAGATGGAACTAAAGTTTTCAACGAACAGCCACTACTGCAATTTTAATTGTACTTTTGTCAATTACCCAGAATATCCTTTCTAAGTGAATCTATTACATGCCGGTGTTAAGGAAGTCCAAATTATAATAATGGCGCCCTTTAATTGTGATGACGTCACGCGAGGTGACATAATTGTCGCTGTGCCAGGGCTGGCAGTAATTGCACCAATTAAATAAACTGGCTGTATCCTAAACTAGTGTGCCTGTGAGGTCCCGGTGCCAATAACCTATATCCTTCGGTGTTAGACCCAGTGTTGTGGACTCAGCAACAAGTTGTTTTTTTATAATGTTACCATGTTTCCTCTTTTCTGCTAGGTACAATATTTCGATTTCTTTTCCTTTTTTTTTGTTAATGTGTTATGTCAAAAGTATACTCATAAGATTTTAGTTTATTTAAAAAAACATCTTATATACTTGTCATATTATGTTTTTAACGGATTAAACGGAAAATTAATTCCCTGTCTGTGTTTCCTGATAGAGCTACAACCTGGGGATCTTTAAATCAAGAGTGAATAGGTTTTTTCTAGGTAAGTGTGCTCCATCATTGATCACATCATCACTTTCCATCAGGTGAGATAGTGGTCGACAGTAAAAAGTAAATGACTGTTTTAATTCATTATTCGTAAATTGATTTCTAGTTAGATTGATGAATTGTCAACACAACTGGACAATATTGCAATCATTAAAACCGGCCCGATCTTCATAAAATGGGACTAGAATTTCATTGTAATATTGACTACCTTTAACGAAACTTGAAAGGAAAGGTTGTTTCGATACATTTGCTGGTAAATACTGCTATGGGCAGTGGGCAGGTCACATTACTCGCAGAACAGCTGGTCGATGTTGCCGAAAGGTTCTGTAGTGATGACCGCGCACCGGAAGGCGTAACATTGGAAAGTGTCCCACAAAGTAGACCGATGTCCTGGTGATAGTCGCGGGAATGCGATGGATGCGAGACACACTTGTTTTTGTCAAACAGTTGACATCTTTCAGCTGAAATAATGATGATAATGATGACTGCAAAAACATTAGAATCCACAGAAATTAGATCCACAATTTAACGGCACTGGCTAAATGTAAAAATCATGTGAAGCAAAAAGAAAGACAAAATTAATTGGGTTTGTTGCATTCCTTCTAATTTTAATTAATATTAAACTATGCGGTGGATTTCGGGAGTAACCTCCCGAACAACAAACCTACTTCAGAAAGCAATTAGAAAAGAAAATGATAAATGGTTGCATGTTGAACAAAATTTAATTATAACTTTCTCTCCCTTGATTGACTTATTTTATCTATAAATCCATTTTTTTGAGTAACCATTTAAATGTAAGCTGCAATAAGACTTCTATAACCTAAAGGATAAAAAGATTCTTGGGATTTACAAAGGTCATAATAACATAAAAACTTTAGATGCACATCCTTATTATCTACTTGACCTATGACTCAACGAAAATATACCAGAAGGTACAAAGAGATATGATCTTTTACAACATAATGCCTACTTACTTAAAACCTAAACAACCAATGGAAAATTTTCAAGCCCAATCTCCTTAGTAACAACCATATCTAAAGCTAACAACAAAGATCTCTAAATTACGTAACATATTGTATTGTGTACACACAAATTCTCCACGCCAGCTGCCCAATCAATTTCAAAAGCTGTTAATCTTCTAAAAGAGACCTCCCACAAACCAGACCAAGAAATGGTACCCAATATATCAGAAAACATCCATAGTTGTAACCAAATTTCCATCTGTAGACAAAAATTTGTTAAAGTGTTAACTGTGCTGCGACCCTATGGTTCGAAGACGCTAATGAAAAAAGTCAATAAGTGTAGGAACAGCCTTCTCAGTGACCTCGACGACAGTAGATGCCATCAGATGGTCCATGGCTGTTTGTTTCTCGATGAACTTGAGTGTTATTATCTCAGTAGCCCGTGCTAATGTATTTGCTGCCATTCTTGTAGTGTCAATAGGAAGTTGTGTGTCGTTTCCTTCGTTGTGATGCTCGTTTTTTATCTTAATGGAAAACTCTTTAGAGCCCTTGAGAGTTTTACATTGTATTGTCTTTTTAGATATACTCTCATTTTTATATTTTTTGGATTTTGTATTTTAGTCACCATTTAACTCGAGGAACTGCCTTGTTGTCCTCGTGTTCGTAAGCGCTGTTGCTAAACTTGACATCAAGTGTTTCAAATTTGCCAGTTGCAACCAGGATTCTAGATTTAACTGGCGAAATATGTATAATTTTTTCGTGGACAAAAAAACACCAAATAACTTCTTCGAGAACAGAGAGAATCAGACTTATACTGGCTAATACCCACTGCTGTTCCTGCAATTTGCCTTTACGTTCAAGGTTCACGGTGACTCTTTCGAACATTCCCGCAGCTCAGGTGTATAGGCTCATTTCTGCTTCAAGGATACACATCAGGAATTACAGGCGCGTTGTTATGTTATGTAGGTCAAGTACCTTTATTGTTTTCATCGACAACCAAAAGACCCATGATGCCAATTAGCAGCTACAGCTACCAGAAAACTCAACAGTTATTTATTTAAACTTCATGTACAGTAGTGGTACATAGGCGGACTTAATGCAACAAGGCATTCTCTACCAGTCAACCTTTGGGTTAAAAAGACAACACTGCGGTCGGCTTGCACAATAAACAAATAAAATACATATATATGCTAAAATTATAAACTAATAAATACTATGAAAAATATTAAATTATTAAGAGAACTTAATAATAATTCTGACGAAGACCAAACTAAAGTTGAGAGGACTTCAAGTAGTAGTTCCGAATTACTTACTAATCAATATGTCCAGTCACTAAATAGTCCAGTTACTTAATAATCAATATGTTTCATATATACCTGACAAACCTATCTAGTAGTAACAACAATAGTAGTAGTAAAATCATTGTCATTTTCCCGCTATCTTACACATGTACCGATAGGCTTTGACATCGTAACGATCAAATCTTATCTGATTACCTTGTTCTTACCAAAAAAAAGGAAGTAGCTGTCTACTACTCCCACAAATCTAACAAGTTAGCCACTTTTATCATGATCGTACTGAATGTCTGTTAAATACCTAGAGATTTTTAATGGGCGCTAAGTACTCAGTCAGAAGTGTAGTTTAAGCAAAAGTAGACGTTTCTAACTTCGTTTTTAAAGCCTTTTTTAATAAATGATTACCCTAAAATACTAAATTTATATTTTAATACAATAATTTAATCAAAACAGAAGTTGAATGAATTCTGAATTCACGGTCTTAAACAATTACGACGATTCTTATTTTCATTCTTTATTCCACACAAAAACATAAATGATTGAAGTATTCACAGTGAAATATGAAGTGTTACTGACATAGTCTTAAGTCTTATTTACTAACAATAAGTTGGATTTACTTCATATAATATGTTAGTCTACAAGGTTATATATCTATAGGCCAAGATGCCTAATAATAAACGGTTTATTATAAATACAAAAACAAAAGAATAGTTAACGCACAGAGGCAAACTTAAGCCCAGAATTTGATCACGATGATGTAGCAGTAGATAAAATTTGCAAAACAATAATCACACTAATAAAACTGACACTTAAGTTT
The DNA here is from genome assembly GCA_949316375.1 of Mythimna vitellina. Lineage (NCBI taxonomy): Eukaryota > Metazoa > Arthropoda > Insecta > Lepidoptera > Noctuidae > Mythimna > Mythimna vitellina. The sequence goes on along the minus strand of OX438701.1, from coordinate 20,478,080 downwards.
GAATATAATGATTCTGTACAAAACGTAAAAACAAAAAAAACCTCACCGCTCACAGGGCTTTAAACAAGTCCCCAAATTCAAAGAAAAAATATACAAAAGCAGTTTTAATTGAAAAATCTGGACCGTAAAAAGACAAATGAATATATTCGTGGTAACAAATGCTACATTTACATAATCGCGATAGGTGCGAGAGGCCGGTGTCTGTCTGTTTGTACAGCAGTCTACTCGTTACACAATCTTGTGCGTGAACCATCGTGATATTTACGATTTACAGCTTTTATTACAGTTTATTGAGAGTACTATTGTATAAAATTATCCTTGGAATTTAAGACACTTCTTTCAAAAAATCAATAAGAACATTATCATTATCACCACCGTCTCCCTGCATCGATGACTAATAAAGAACTATCCAAAGCCTTTTCCCTAACTAACTTGGAGACGACTTCGGTTTTAAATGGAGCGACTGCCTAACAGACCTCCACAACCCAGTTGGGGAGGTCTGTGCAACACCACTGGGCAACACCATAATCCTGACTTTCCAGCGTGTGATTACCATCAGTAAATTATCATCAGCTCAACTGAAAAACGTCCATAACTGGTCATAGGTGCGAGTCACCTCATAGAACAGTTAAGACAACCGAAAGTGTGAACCCGTAGACAAAGGTTTCATCTAGCGAAGTACCAATGCCAGCTGGATTGTTCATAAGAATCATTGGAGCACTTAAATGCAAAAGGCAATTGAAGAAGAAGCAGGGGCGGGTTTTTTATTCAGTAAAAGTTTGACACTGCCTCTCGCTTCAATCAGAGCGGGAGAAGTTATCTCATGATTGGGACCCTCACAAAAGTCGTCGTAGAACTTCGTGTTTTTTTTTCTACTCATTTATAATGAAAAATTTCATTAAATAATTTTAATTTAATGATTTTTTTTTTTTTTTTATTTTAATTTTTTTTTTTATTTAATTTCATTGAATTTTTTTTTTTTTTTTTTTTTTTTGTGTTTTTTATTTATTTTCATATTCGTCATGTTCTAGATTTACCTCTTGTACTTTGATCGATGATTGTATGACATTCATTATTATTCACCAAGTCACAGTTTATTATGACTGGCTTCCTAAAAACGATATCCAGACAATTTTATAGCTCATATGACGTCGGACCATTCATGGGACCCATAAAATGCATGTATTCACTCAATTATGCGACAAATAAGTTCATTCACTTGATATTTAAAAGCAGACATCGCCGAAAGCACTTCCTTTACGTGTACAGAATTGAACCGATTGTCCAAATGTTGAGATGATGTCCAGAATTGTGATGCTACTCGAATCGAACCGTTTGTGACCTGGTGTTTGGAATTAGTGTCTTTTTTAGGGTTAACAGTTTCATCTTTAGATTCATATATTCTTTTTTTTAAATTGGGAAGTCATCAAATTACTCCTACCGCTTTAGAAGAAGTAAGAGGGGGTTTCGAATTTTACCTCCTGTGTTCCTACAGTTGCCTTTTGTTTTTCCCCGCCGCCGCCGCGTTACCTCTTTCGAATAAACCTGGAATCCTTATATTCTGTTCTGAGACAAATTGTTGTTAGGTAGTCGTTACCTTCAACTATTAAATTTACATGTAAATGGCCTGGGAATTTGAAATTTATGGAATGTTTTTCTATTCACACTAATTTGTGTTTTAATGGTTTTATCTTTATTCAATTTCAATAAGATGGCACGAGCTTCGTTAGGTTCCTTATTTACAAACCTGCCTAAATTATTAAACTCAGAAAAATGCTGGACTGACTCAATCCTCTTACAACCTTCTGATGTGTCAATTTATGTTGCTTGGATCATATCAGCTCACAACATATCAACCGGTGCAAATATAATAATCTCAATCGCTAATTTCTTCTGCCCAAAAAATCCCCTGATTCTGCCAAAACTAACGTTCAGTAGTAAAATCATTATTTATTTAGTGCCAGATATCATTCTTTATCAGTAAGATTGTTAAGCGTACGCAGTGACATTGTTTCAAGGTAATTCGTATTTGATAGCAAAAACTACACATCTTTGAGATGATTCAGAACTGCCTGCTTCGGAACGTTTTCTTCTTGATAAGAGATGTTCATGTTATTTGATAAATATTACGGGAATCCCAGTTATATTTTCTTTAGAGACTTTGTGTTTCAATTTTCTTCAAATTTTTCGATGCTAGCTCTTAACTTTTGGAACCATTTATGAAATTTTATTTGAACAAATTTTTTTCAGGGTCTCCTTTGCAGCTGTGCTTTCAATGTCATCTCTTGTCACTACTGAACGAATTAACTTACTGTAAAAATACAAGGTCACCTGTAGCAGCAAAAGCAAACACCACATTTTTTCCTTATCAAAATTCCTTTTTATAATTAAGCATTTAAAAACTATATTTGGCGATGATACACTCAAAAGAAGAACCCATACGATCTCGTAACGAAGCAAATCCTCTCCATTGACTTTAACCTTTTCATTTTCAAGAAATATTTTGTATAAGTTACGTAACTCATGTAACATTCTTCACCAAGCAACCATCTACCTTTTGTCAGTCTAAATTATCTTGATAAGTGACATCCCCACTTCGTCACTCATACCTTACTAACCCAATTCCGCTCAGCTGATGAACACTGGCGTTAAAGATAAAAAGATAAGAGGTTGATACACTCTGTTTGCTTTAGATTCCTAGATCAATAAGTGGAAGATAACATAATTGTTACTAATTGGCAGATTGGCTGGTGAGTTGACTAGAGCATCATTAATTTTGTTCTTGATACTAGTTGCTTCGTTTATAGAAATTTTAGAAGGATTAATAGAATCTGAATTTACTTGGAGATACACTTTATCTTACATAACTCTTGTTTTCATTGTCTATCTCATTAATATTAAATTCATAATTATTATTTTTGTGGGTTTATTTGTATTTACATTTATAGGCTTCTCCAGATTTGGTTTTTTGTTCACCTATTGTGGGCCCTCTTTATAACGTAATCATTATTAATCTATGATAACTTCTCCACGTGTATCTTATTATCAATCGTCCACGACATAGAGCTCACGTAAAACTTAGATCTTTTACACGAAATATTTTATTGCCACTATCAAACGAGATAAGTACAAGGTAATAGTTCTCTGACAGTTCGTTTTTATCAAAGACAAAGCGATATACTATCTCCAGTCTACAATTAGATAATACTTTATGAGTCGCTACTGTAGTAATCAATTTGCGACCTAATTCTGTCGTTGACGCAATTATACTGTGACCTATATCTTCAAACTCGATGTTAAATCTCATTTTAACTGCACAGACATCTATTCTAATACAATTAACTCTTTTTATTGCGAATAAAGTAAATTTAACGAGTTGTGTCACATTTGAAATTTTTCAGAGTTAAATTTTCGCCGTAATACGATATTTAGCCCAGCCATCATAATAGTCACGCCATACTATTTTGAAATGGTGCAACAAACTGACCTATTTTTGCGCCAGCCCTGGCCGGCGTTCGAAAATGGCGGAAAGGGCGTTCGAAAATGGCGCTTAGGTTCGTCTGGGCGACGTCTGCGCCGCGCGTATTCTGTGCGCATCCAGCCTTTCCGCCGGCGGCGGCGCAATGTCAACAAACTCGCGAGTCAGCTCGAGCACAGGAATGCAACGACCACACCGCCAACACCATGAAATAAGAACAGAAGGTCCATGGAAACATTAAGAAATACGTTCACACACACATAGGTAGAATACTTATAGTTCTATTCATAATGTTCACCATCAGCATCGTCATTTCAGCTGAAAGATGTCTACTACTGGACATAAGCTCCCCTCTAGTGTCGGCCCAACGACCGGTCCTGTGCGTCTCCCATCCATCGGATTCCCCCGACCCACACCAGATCATCGCTCCACCTATGGGAAGCTTATCGATGCTGCGTTTCAGAACTTTAATCTGCAGATTCTCAATTCAAATTCTGTGCAGAAAATTTTGCACATCTGTTCTTTTACAGTTTAGCACTAATCATGATTTTTTTTTAATGAATTATCGCACATTACTTTGGCAAAAGTTTTCGTATGTGTATGTTTGTTCCTCCTTCACACTCAGACAGCTGATTGCATTGGAATGAAAATTAGGACACTCTCTAGTCCCCGAGATATCTCAGAGTAGAGACAAAATCTCTCTCTCTTTCTCTCTCTCTCTCTACTAGTGTTCTCTTGGGATGATTATCTACTTTGACGCGGGTGAAACCGCTAGCTTTTAGTACTGAATATAATGAAGTTAGAATCTTCTTAAGAATCAATATTACCTTCTTCAATAAGCTAGTCTTCTGTATCTTCTTATGTATTGTGTAAAGACGGTGCATTGTGCGCCAGCGCTTGTCACGGTATAAAATATGGAATATGAATAGGATGTACCCTTTTAAGTAGTTCCTTTAATTACGTCATTATCGACTTGATTGCCACCATTTTGTACATGAATTTCCTACATGACTTTCAAGATTGACTGATGATATTGTCGAGCAAATGTGAGACCAATCTTGAGAAAATATTTGTGGTCTAACACTTATCGGTTAAAGGTGTCAAAAATGGTCATAATTTAGCTGTCTTTGTAGCTCGTGCTTATTTAAAGATAATATTTGATCTGTGGTAACGTCTAATGTTGGGTTTAAAACCAATCTGCGGATTGTAGTAATAAAGAGTTACAGTTAGGAACTTGGTAAGGGCAATTATAATAATAAATAATATATAATTGTTTAATTTATAGAATAGTCCACGTTTGCAATACATTATCTTACATATTATAGAGAACACAGTTGCTTATTTGCCTGAATCAGGGTGAACCTACGCTTCAGGCTAGAAAGTGCTTAAAATTAGAAATAAAAATAATAAATTTACATTCAATATGACTATTAAATTAAAAGGTTTTTATTTACATACAATAAATAGTTCTTCTGTCTTTGCATATGAGCTTAGAAGAAATTAAGATTATAATATTTTTACAGCTATAGTATAAATTGAAAGAACAAAGGCCCTCCCCAGATCGGGAGAAGTCATTTGATGATTTGCCTCGCAAAAAAGGTTTTTAATACCTTTTTTTACTTGGAATACTAATAGGATCCAACAAGACAGGTGTCATATTTGTTATTCGTTGACGAAATACTAAATTCACTAAAAGCTTTTTGGTGTCAATGTAAAATTATATATTTTTGCACCGTTTCCATAAAATTATTTCAATAAAATAAATAGGAAAGCTCATTTTTTTACAAGTCATTTAGATCTTATAATCTATTCTACGAAGGCTGCTAGAATTCGTTTCAAATAAATGCAATTAAGTCATAAAATATTAAATCATAAAAATATCTGAATATAAAAAATACACATGCAGCCCACATAAATTAGACAGCATAAAAACTATTCAATTTAAAATGGCTCGAGATAGATTGTTTAAAAAGAACTGGATCTATAAAATTTTTAGCGGGTTGTTCAACTAATAATAATATTTTATAAATGGAAACGCAACTGTATTCGTATTAAAAATAGAAATGATGTGCAAGCCAGACGTGAAAGTTGTTATATTCAATATTTTTGATTTTTTAAAGCTACAGATATTTAAGGTGTATAGTCCCTTAAAGATCTCGCCGGAGTTCAATGCATACAGTCATACTCGTCTATAAACCATTTTCTTTGCGAAATATTGATAGATTTACCTATGATATGTACATTCTGAAGAACACTTAACCAGAAGATCACATCCATTTAAAAAGAGTAGGGAAAGCAAGTAAATAAGTGTCAAGTTGTTAATTTTTTTTTTTTAACAAAAGTCATACGAAAAAGTTATGTTTTTTTTTATTGGGTGGAAAAATCATCTTATGACAAATCGCGCTCTTGGGCGGAGCGCGAGATAGTGTCAGACTTTTACTGACTAAAAACCCACTCCTGTTCCTTCGTTGCCTTCGTCCCAGGGCCCCGGATTTCGCTTTCACCCTACCCGTGGCCCCATTAAGCTTCGACCCTGCTGGGCCCCTACGATTTGCTGACATCTCCTTGAGGCGCGCGTGGAACAGTACGCGCCGTCGACGATTTGGGCTCGGTCCGGACGGTTACCGGACGATCGGAAAAGTTATATGTTCAAAATTTTATACATGAATCTATAATTTTTTTTTCTAATCTATTAACCCAGTCGTTACCGCGGAGTAGGTAGGCTTCAGAGAGTCACTGTTTTATGGCACTAAATGGGAGCAAGAGTCTTAATCAATCAATGAATCAATCAAATAAATCAGTTACCAATCAGCCTTTCACGGTCTCAGCCAATCAAATCCTTTCTTGGTTTTGACTCGAATATTTAGACCGTTATGCCACTTTGCACTGAATACCAAAACAATATTATAGCTCCATTTTCAAATATTCATAGCTTGTTTTTGCCTACATTGTGCTCTGTTAGGCAAAGTTTTATTTTTCCTCACTTCGAGGTCAATAGCGGCAAAGATAGCGTGACGATCTGATAATTTTTGCGGGACAAGCTTGACCAAAGATTGCACAAGATGGAATATATTTATTAATCAACCAATGAAAATATTTTGTAGAAGTGGGCTAGAGAGATAAATAGACAATGATTTAGTGTGTTTCTCATTACGATTCTACCTATTTTTGGGACCACTGTATACAGTAGATAATTTAGTGGCAATAGAAAACAACATAGTCCTGAATACTCACTGGGTCACTAAAATATAATGTAACAAAGGATTTTTCCAAAATTCATCCCCTAAGGGGATTTTTCTTTTTCGGTTGGAAAATTATCATATGACATCTTGGGCGGAGCGTGAGATAGTGTCAGACTTTTACTGACTAAAAACCCACTCCTGTTCCTTCATTGCCTTTCGTACCACGGCCGAGTGATCCTTTCAGAATCAGACCCTTGGCCCCAGTATGCTTCGATCCTGCTGAGCCCCTACAGTTGCTGACATCTCCTTGAGGCGCGTGTAGCGAGTACGCGCTGTCGACGACTTGGGCTCGGTCCGGTTACCGGGCGGTCGGATGGCGACCTACCCATTGCTCGCCGTCCGCAAGCCTACGCCTACGGTGGCCGGAAATCGGGATCGGAATCAGGATGAAACAAGTTTATATAGAAAAAACATTTTTGATCCTTGACATACTCCTCTCCACTTGTTTTTACACACTATTGCCTACATTTATTTTATTAATCTCTCTTTTCACGGGTCTTCTGGGAGAAATTTCTTTAGAAATAGACAGTTTATTGGTACTCATATTTATAATATATTATTGTTTCAATGTATGTACATTTACAGTAATATTATAAAAAGGTTATGTTTTTTTGTTTGTAGGAGGTAATCTCTGGAGGGCCGATTGCTAAAATTTTTTCACCGATAGAAAGCTGCTTTATTCCTGAGTGACATAGGCTATATTTTATGTACGCGAGTGAAGCCGCAGGCAAAAACTAGTAAATAATAAAATAAATAATTATTCGCTCTCATTAAAACAAGCAAAATATTAACACGTTACATAAGGTAAATTACTGCATTAAATGATTATATAACGCGATTAATTTCGCCGTTAAATTATTGCAATTACCAACCATATATCCCACATAAAAAAATATAAATTTAACCATCTACTAGACATTACATAATATCTCAGTCAAATATTTGAACTGATCAATATCACACTCGCACTTGATCAAACATTACTTGAACAGTGCGTAAATCATTAATTCTTTTTCATACCACTAACTTATTGAACACGTCAAATTATAAAGCAAGAATAGAAAAACTGTTATCTGCCCCCCTAGCGAAGTTACGATCGTTTCGTTTGCGTCGAACGCCTCGAGTAGGCAACGCCTCTGATTCCTTTGTTCTGACGTCATCTCAACGCTCAGTCACGTGGTCAGAACAAAGGAATCGGAAGCGTGGCCTACTCGAGGCGTTCGACGCAAACGAAACGATCGTAACTTGGCTAAGGGGGCTGGAACAGATACAGCACATCGCTTACAAACACAAAGTAAAAGAGGAGAAAAGTACAAAACACGTCGAGCGTGCTTGTTCTAAAACGGCTACTAGGTACTTAATCTAAAATAAGTCATTATTACATGGCGCTAGGCTGCTGCTTGGCTGACGGTGTACCTCTACTGCTACCCTCATCGCATTCAGGATTCCAGTATTAACTCCCTTGCTTCACTCATGTATTAAAGATTAAACTCCTTTGCTACACTCAGGGGTTAAACATCGAATCCTACATGACAGTCGGGATTCAATATGGCGCCTGTTACATAAGACACTGATTTATCCCTTCCCTGCATAATCTACTATTGTTTTGTTAATCCTACAATTTAGTTGGTATTGCCTTATTTTTCTATTTTCTATAAATAAGTTAGAATACATCATAATTATTTGTGGCAATTGCATTTCGAAATTTTTCCGGCTAGCAATTTTTACATTAAAAAAAAAATTACTTTTTCAAATTGTACAAATCACAATTTATATCTACTCATTTTTTCTGTAGTTTGTTTGCACTCAGTGCAATGTTTGATAGCGTTATCTCGAAGTAGGTATTGTAAACGCTTATCAATGCATCGATAAATGATAAGGTACAGACATAAGAAAATTGATCGGTATTACCTACATTTTGATAGATTCAGACCAAAAGATGAACGACTACTGTAGAATTTAGGTCAAACTTGCCAATTTTTGTTTCAACTGGCCGTCTAGAATATTTAAATTAGGAACGTTACGTTTTTAAAAGCGTTCGTCAATCATCACAGTAATACATGTTACAAAGACGAAAGTTTGTACGTATGTAGATATGTATTATATGTATGTGAGTGTGTTTTTTTGTTAACTTCATGCTCACACGGCTGAGCGATTATGGATAAAACTTAACAGTAATATAGTTTATACATCATCTATACTTATAATAAATCTGTAGAAGTGAAAATTCTGTACATTGAAAATATCAAAAAAATAAATGTCAGGGGTCTTACTAGACTGACACCGAACCCAAAAATGTGATTTAAAAAAAAAAATTCTGTCTGTTTGTTCAGGCTTCATGCAAAAACTACCAGTTAGATTACGATGAAACTTGGTATAATTATTCGTTAATATCCTGGGCACCACACTGGGTACTTTTTATCCCGGAAAAGTATATACAATAAAAACAAACTTAATTTTGCGGTTCGATCCCTAGACCCGATTACAGTACTAACCGCAAATAATAAGTTTGTCGTAGGTTACGTCACCCGCAGTGGAGTTCACTAAGGGGCGCTGCACACGGCTAAGATACTATAATATTTTATCTTAAGATACAATATCGCTCGCCATACAATTCAATGGACTATCACACACGACAAAGATAATAAATAATATTTCATATTTTCGTATCTCAAAAAACCCAATAAAATCATTTTCGACTTCTACGCGGACGAAGTCGCGGGCAAAAGCTAGTAATAAAATATAGGCTGTAATTTATATTTAGTTGAGAGCAGTGGTGGCCAAGTGGTAACGAACCCGACTTACGAGTTATAGGTCGCGGGTTCAAACCCAGCCAGGCGCATTACTTTGTGTAATTTATTTCATCACCACTGCTCTCAAAACGGTGAAGGAAAACATCGTGAGGAAACCGGCATGTCCTAGAACCAAAAATTCGAAGACATGTGTCATTCACCAACCCGCACTGGGCCCGCGTGGTGGATTACGGCCCATTCCCTCTCCTAGAGAGGAGGCCTGAGTCCCAACAGTGGGAAAATTATAAGGCCGACTATGCTATGCTGTAATTTATATAGCATAAGCTTATGTTATATAAATTACAGCCTATATTTTAAATCTTAATGAAATTCGAAAAGCGTGCAACGGATGTTCTAATGTTATTATCGACTTCACGTTAACTTTAGAAGACAATGCCAACTAAGATGCGTGCTCTTGCAGTTAGCTACAAACTATGATAACTTGAATCTATTGAGGTTAGTTTTTTTTTAACCGGAGACATCTAAGCCAGATTTTATTTTTCTGTTTAAGAAAATAAAAGATCAAAGTCATAGTCAAAAGTGTTTTATTTCACATAGGCCTACATAGTCACTTATAAAACGTCAGAATCTAGTGCACGGTTCCAAATTGGTAGTTTCTAATGGAGGAGAACCAGCAAGAAACTCCATGGTTACTCTTTTAAAAAAAATATGTTGTTCTTACAATATTTCTATATTACAGCATAAGTAGATATTGTGTAAGGACGTGTAGACTGGTCAATATTGTACTAAAAAGTACAATAAAAATAATCATAATAAAAAGTAACCTAAGAATTCGCGGAGTCTACAGTGATCTGACATTCACGTTATAAAAAAGAGGGTATATAAATAAAAGCAAGTAAAATAAACAATTATAATTATTAATAAATGATACGTTAACAAAATAAATAATAATAAAAAAAAAATATTGCAAAAATGTTAGAAAGATAAAAAATATATATTACAACAAATGTGGAGCAGTTAATAGATACATTTACACAATATTATGAGCTACCAGGGAGCCACATGAGCAGAAGCAGTCATTGCCAAACAAGCGTGAGATAACAAATCATCTTTGTTTGTAAATAAGAAAAACAAACATCATCATCATAATTTCAGCCGAAAGATGTCCACTGTTGGACATAGGCCTCCCCCAAGCGGAAGACGCAGCGTTAGTGTTAAATTTACATTCTGCTAATTATTTCTTCTCTCTCTTTCTTAATTTCGACAGCAGGAAGGATACCTAGCCTTATTTACGACACATAAAATAAGCATAATAAGGTAAAATTTAGTTGCTAGCTATCCAGATTGTTCATGTACATCATTCCATTGTATATCTCCTGTTATAATCTTAATTAAGCCTCGGTCACGGTGTAATAATACGATTAATGATAACTTCCACGTTTCTGAGCGGTTTGTTGCCTCGTTGGTTTTTAAAAGTTGGCGCCACTGTCGCGCCATAAGGCTGAGGCATAGAGAATGATTGCAACCATAAATAATGTCAATTAAAACTAAATGCAAGCTAAAGGGAAATTAAATTGGATTTTGTTTACTTATATCATAACAGGGTTTTTCTAAACCATTGGGTTGGAAAAGTGGTGTATTGAAGTGAATATTTGAACGATTTTTTTATTTTTATTTTTTTTATTATATAAAACAGTGCTTGACTGTGATCCCTATTACTAATAAGAGCCTATTTATTCACTCTAGCCTTGAAGACTCCTAAATTACAATCGAATTATAATCGGGAAACCGCAGCAGGCAAATTGATGACAGTACTTTTTGTATAAATTTATCTCAAAATATCAGGACTTTGATTTTACATTATTATATACATTGAAGAAAGGCAAGATGTACTTACATTTTTAAACAATGTTGCAAAAAAAAGTTCAAACCAAAAAATATTCCAGCTGCAATTTAAGGGCCGGTCGTAGTTACTGAGAATTTTGTTTTAACTCCGTCCGGGTCTATGTCAATTGCGCGGCCCCGTAACAGCGGTTTTATTAAAATAAAAATAAAAAACAAAAACTATTCAAAGTTTTTGTTTTTGCGAGGCCCTTTTAAAAACAAGCATTATTATTTTTTGTAACTTACAAATATGTATTTCCTTGACGTAATCTTGTAGACATACACGTTTGAAATCGTAAGTTATGGTCAGATTTGCATATTTTTTTTTCGAGTTATCTAATTTATATCATATTTTTATTTTTGCCCAGCGGTTGGTCATATAGTAAATTTTAATAAAATAATTTTTCATGGTGTTCTCTTTTATATTTGTGGATTTCCAGAGGTTCAAAAAAGTTCAAAATGAGTAGAACCTGGCCTTAAATACAATATTTAAGAGACTTTTGTCCCTAATTTCGGTGTTATCAGGATAGTCAGATAAAAAACACCAGCCTCATCTACATAAAATTGGCAAGAAAAATAGACTTTTTTCGATTGATAGATTCGTGCTTAACCAATATCTCACCTGCTCGAAAGCAATGATGTGGTCGACGATGGTTCACGCCTACCTAGAAGTGAACCTATTCACTCTTGACATAAAGACCCCCAGGTTGTAGCCATCAGGAAAGACAGACTCCAGCAGGGAAATTCACTTCCTGTACGAATGATGAATGTGTTCCCAAAAAGTTTTGTGTGTAGGATGTCTACTTTTCGTAAAACAATTTTTTTTCTTTTCTTAATAAACTTTTTTTTTACAAAACATATTCAGTGTTTTTATTAGACCATAACCTGCCTCCGATGTACACCCGCCCCAACCCGAGTGCAATGCGCGCGCGCACGCGATCCGACAATATTGAAACATCAAGAGCTGCCCTTCGGAACACTCGTTACTAGATATTTATACTTACTTGAGGCCCAGTACACTCAACCGCATATCCTTTAAACTACGAAAATCAGCTTTACTTTGATGAGGCTAGGCTGATTGTACCTAGCATACTTCTTTCAGTTTTTTTTAAACATAAGCACCCTTATAATGTTTCCACTGCTGGGATTCAGGCCTCCTCTCTAGGAGAGGCAATGGGCCGTATGCCATCACGCGGTGCAATGGTGGCCCAGTAGAGCAGTGATGGTAATGGTCCCGATTTACAAGTTGTAAGTACCCCTCAAACCCAGCCAAACGCATTACTTTACGTAATTTATTTCGTCACCACAACTCTCAAGACGGTGAAGGAAAACATCGTGAGGAAACCGTCATGTCCTAGAACCAAAAATTCGAAGACATGTGACATCTACCATCATTTTTTTTTTTAATTTATATAGACTAGTGTTTAACTGCGATCCCCCCCCCCCCCCCTGATGGTAAGCAGTGATACAATCGTTGATAGGGAGGTGCATTAGTTTATTAAGAATCCTATTCACTCTAACCTTGTAGACACCTATTTAGGTGTTATAATCAGACGGGAAGACCGCAGCAGGCAAATTGTTCCAGTCCTTCGATCTAGGCGGTATAAACGAGGGGCGAAACGCTTAGTCCGGACCGATCAATGTAAGGGTGGACACTCGCTTTACGTCAGTTTGTCCGATGGTAGAAAGGTGATGGCGGAATCAAGTCATGTAATCCCCGCGCACACTCTCCAAAATGCATCTAATAGAATACCGAAAGGCTGGCTACCCTACGCCGGTGCTTCAGGCTTTGTCGATTGGTCTTAACCAAATCTGGACCACCAATTATTAGCTTCTTCGCAAGCCTCTCCATTGAGACCAAAGCCAGTCAGCATTTTGCAGCACCAAGAAATAAGTATGCAACAATTTAAGTATGGAACAAGAAATAAATAGTAATAAGTCTCCTATCCCGTCTGTCTAGATATATTGGCGTTCATTGTGGCGACACTTAGGGAACCATATGTCTAGCAGTGGACGTCTTTCGGATGAAATGATGATGATGTCCTGCCAACCTGACCTCCACAACCCGGAACTTGGTTATCACGGTACCCCAAGGCACAACTGGTGTCAGATTTTAAGACTTTTGAATACAACGACTGTTACGTCTGGTGTAGAAAATATTGGCGCCCTCGCCAGAATAGTACATTTTGATACAAGTGGAGAAAGTTTGTACGAGCTGCAGGCGAGGGTGTTATGGAGTCGAGTCCTGCATTGACAAATTTCCATGTTTATCAAACAACGTTTTTCAATCCAAATATGAAGATATGTATAAATAAACGGTGTTTGACCGGCGCGCGGCGCCCAGCCTGATATGATAAATACAATAAATTATTGCAGGGGCGAGCTCGTTCGCTTTTCCGCACTCGTGCGGAAAAAAGTGAATTGCGTGACTAAAAGCGGTAGGGATAAGAGCGGGTTTTCGAGTAAGTGGATTAAAAAAAATACATTTTCCGTGCAGTTGACTGTACTAAGCTTCGTTAAGTTGACATTACTTGCATAAATCATTACCATTACCGAGCAATAGATTATTTGTAGCAGTTTTTATTGGTGTCTCTCGCTGATTGTAATACTATCCTTAAAAAGCTTACAGTCATCAGCTAAACGGAGGCGTTACGACGAGCTTTTAATGCGATCCATTTGACGACCTAAACTGAAATTGTTAAGGGATGGAGCTATAGAGAGCGTATAGCTCCATCCTTCTTTCTTGCTCGCACGCTTGATATTTTAACATGGTAAGGCTCACGCGCGCCTCAAGGAGATGTCAGCAAATCGTAGGGGCCCAGCAGGGTCGAGGCCTATTGTGGCCACGGGTAGTGTGAAAGCGAAACCCGGGGCCCTGGGACGAAGGCAACGAAAGAACAGGAGTGGGTTTTTAGTCAGTAAAAGTCTGACACTATCTCCCGTTACGCCCAAGAGCGGGATTTGTCATAAAATGATTTTCCCATCCGATAAAAAAAAAAAAAATATACATGGTAAGGCTCCTGGCGTCCTTAAGGTGAGTGCTCCAGGGCAACCCGTTAAATTAAAAATTTTATGAGTACGTTTTTTGCAAATTTTTAGTTCAGTATCGCATAGTAAGGTAAAAGAAAAATATTTGCGGTGATGACATGCATGTATATACACAATTATACCTACTCATTAAAGTTGTCAAAAAATAAAAAGTCCGTTTTGACATCTGTCAAAACGAATACTTAAATACGCAAAAAGAATACTCGCAATAAAGGTACTCCATCATATTATTTAGAGCGCCAAAAAAAAGTTTGTTTCAGTTTCGTTCCAAGTTACGTTGTAGGGTATTTCTCAAATATCAAAACCTTTTATTTTTTAATGAGTTTAATCCATTAACATAAATCTAAGTCTTAGAAAAGACCTCAAATGTGCCATTTTAATAAAAACATGACGGTTAAAAAAAAAACATTTCTCATTAAGAAAACTCAACTTTAGTTGGTAGGAATTTAAAACTGTTTAATCATTGCTAGATAAAACCATAGACTATGGCAGAGAGCAAAGGGAAACGTGACGATAGGGAAATCAGTTCATTACTTTTCTAAATCTTACTCATCTAATAGAAAATTTGATTATTACATTACTGATTTACTCATTTACACGAAAAGGTAACATTAACAGCGAAATAACTAACATTAGAGAACACACAACTGTTCTAAAAATTAAATATGGCGTCCATAACTCCCGCTAATGCATTCCAAACGTATCAGTTTATATTCCAATCATAACTGTATCTCGGATCTGTCAAAACACAATCTTTGTATCCATACCTTTGTTACGAAACAATTAGGCGGGTCAGCTCTCCGCCCTATTTTCATAAACTAGGAAACGTTTAACGTCTATTACACAATTCTGAACAGACAAAACAATCGGAACTTCTAAAATTAGACCGCGATGGCGTAAAAATTCCACTGTTTCAACCCTTATTACGACATACACTGATCGCTTTCTATAAATCAAAAATTTCGTCAGACTTGTTGTCTACGCATTGGATGGTGTGTTTAGCGAAGATTTGTGTATTATAGTAGACGGTATTAAAGACATTATGGCCTAGTTGGCACCGTGTCCACACCCACATCGTCGCGAGGGATCACAGAAATTTCGTATTTGTCGCCTCAGAAATATACTAGCGCTGTTAATGTTTATACGTTATGCCGGAATTGCAAATAACAGTATTTTTCTAGATAAATTTATGCGTGAAAATGCAAGAAGATAATGAGAAATGAATTACTCGATACATGTGTTAACACAATTGTTAGTAGGAGTCGGATAAACATATGTACAAAACAACAGACAATTTTATATATTTATTTATTAATCTTTATGCAACATAAAGTACAAAGGCGGACTTAATGCCTTAGGCATTCTCTACCAGTCAACCTAGGGTGGTGAAGAGACAATATGGTAGGTGCATAAAATGAAAATTTTCTACGAAAAACAAGAGTAAAAAAAGTATCTATGCATATAATTAAAATGCACGTACATATATATTTAATTAAATATATATAAATATATATTCATGTAAAGAATCGAAAGAAGTTTTGAGACGATTCTGCTATTGGTGGAGCAAATGATTTCGCTTAAATGCATATCGACTTTCGGCCGTCCTGATATGGAGAGGAAACGCATTCCACAGAATGATGGTCTGTATATAGAAAAAAGAATGGACAAAATCAGGAGTATGAGGAGAACAGAGCAGTAGAAGATTGTTAGAAGAACGCAGATTCCTTGCGTGTGAAGAACATAGGTATTGAAAGTGACTAATGAGATAGGATGGAGGCGCGGGAGAGTTGAGTAGAGAGAAAAGTGTAGTCAAAGCGCGCAAAGTTTTTCCCTGGCGAATAGGCAACCATTTGAGCTCAGACCTGAAGTTCAACACATGATCACATTTCCTCACAACACTACAATTATTTAATAATAAGTGACAAAAAAAAACACGTATTGGAATTCGGAAAACTGGTTTGAAAGTTAATCCATGTCATTAATTGAGTTATTAAAATAGACTAAAAATACTTCAGACAGAAACAATATTTTATTATTATATACTGCCTTCAGGCCAAGAACGCTATGCACAGATATTCCTTATATGATACAAAGGATAAGAAAAGATTTTCTAAAATTCACTAAAATGAAACGGGTTTTTTTTAGGAGGGAAAATCATCTTAAGACAAATCTCGCCTTGGGCGGAGCGGGAGATAGTGTCAGGCTTTTACTGACTAAAAATCCACTCCTGTTCCTTCTTTTGCCTTCGTCTCAGGGCCCCGGGTTTTACTTTCACAATACCCGTGGCCCCAGTAGGCCCCTACGGTTGCTGACATCTCCTTGAGGCGCGCGTCGACGCGCCGTCGAAGACTTGGGCTCGGTCCGGACGGTTACTGGACGGTCGGACGGCCCATGCGATCGGCCGCCTTCTTTACTAGAATTACTACTTCGCAGAAGGAGGCGACCGCCTGCCACTCCTCGCTCCGGACCATGGCCTGTACCAAGGTCCGGCGAGAGATATCGCCGCCGCTGATCGCCCCTACGAGGTCACAGCGTTACTTTGCCCAAGCGGGGCACACCTCCACCGTGATGAAACGGGGGTTCAAAGTTTGTATGTGGAAACCGGCTTTCACGCGGGCAAAGCCACTGGCAGAAGCTAGTTAATTTATATACACACAAACATATTTTAGTGTATATAAATACACCTTTAAGTCACATTCTCCCATGCAGTTAGACTTAATTAATCATCATTACGATCAATAAGTAAGTAGGTATAATTAATGTATTTACTAATTGAAACTTAAGATAAACAAATACGTTGAAAATTCCAGGGCTTTTGTTTCCTCATTATCGTCATATTTATCTTGGTTTATCGAATTATCTTTGACGTGGGAAATACCTCTGGTAGGAGCAGTTGAAAGTTGGTTACTATCTTCGTATTCTTCGTCGGTTGGCGCGCGTAGTGTGCACGGATCGCGCGCGTAAGGCGTCCACACAATGAGAATTCTTTTATATTGTATTATACGTTGCATGGTACGTTCTATGATACGTTGCATGATACCCTGCATGATATATTTCATGATACATTGCGTGATACGTTGCTTAATACATTGCATGATATGATATACTGAATTATACATGGCATGATACATTACATGATATTTTGAATGATACATTACATGATACATTGCATCATATATAGAAAGATACATTACATGATACATTGCGTCAATGTGGACGCCAAATTCTTTCATTTCATGTTACGTTACAGCAGTCTGTATCCGGCCTTAGGTACTTAATTGTTTTAATAAGTGGTTTTTCATAAGTTATTTCGTATGTTTAGAGCGTTTATCTACAGAAAATGGTGGTAGAAACTTTCAAGTCAAGAGGAGAGTTTTTTATCTATTTACTAGCTTCTAACAGCGGCTTCGCCCACTTGAAAGTAGTTTTCTCCATACAAACCATGGAACCTAGCTTTACCCCCTTTTTTTAGGTGTGAAATCATCTAATGACATATCCCGCCCTGTCGTGTCAGACTGACTAAAACCCACTCCTGTTCCTTCTTTACTTTCGCCCCAGGGTCCCGTGGTTCTCTTTCACATCACCCATGGTCCCAGTAGACCGCTTTATCCCCTGGGGGTGAATTTGGAAAATCCTTTCTTAGTGCTCGCCTACGTCATAAAAGGAAACCTTGTGCAAAATTTCACAACCCTAGTCCCAACAGTTTCGACTATGTGTTAAGAGGTAAAGTTTGTTTTTTTTTTTCTTTGTAAGAGGTAATCTCCGAAAGTACTGGTCCGATTGCTAAAATTTTTCACCGATAGAAAGCTGCTTTATTCCTGAGTGGCTATATTTTATGTATGTGGACGAATCTGCGGACAAAAGATGCGCCACCGGTACACGGTGGACATCCCACCTATACGTAAAAAACGTTTTGGGAACACATTCATTGTGCGTACAGCTAAGGTGTGGAATTCCTTGCCGGAATCTGTGTTTCCTGATGGCTACAACCCGAAAATCTTTAATTTAAGAGTGAATAGGTTACATCTAGGTAAGCCTCCATCGTCGTCCGCATCGTCGCTTTCCATCAGGTGAGATAGCGGTCAAGCGCGAACCTATCAAGACTAAAAAAAAAAGATCCCTAAATAAAAAAAAATATAATTAACCGGCACTTGGTCTTTTGACCAAACTGTCTGCCTCTAAGTCCGTATATTTATGCCCAAAAGCACCAACCACATACAAAAGTCAATCTTACTAATTTTCCACGGCAATAAAGCTCCGTTTCCCGTACCATTATCTCACAGACTCCCATCAATAATTTATCTCATCTATTCCTGTTCTACCAGCGGTCGATGCGGCACTAATGCACTTGTCGACCTGTTTGGTGTCTGTTTGTCAGTCTCCGACACTTTGGGTAGCACCAAGCAATTAAGAGATAGTGGTACTTAGATGATACGGTGAAAATGGCATCCCCTTTTCTACATTTATCACTACTGAGATGACAAGAATATATCGACAGTTTTAAGACAAGATAGATCATTAAAATCATCAGATTTGAATGAAGATAATTTAGTATAAGCAGTGGTGGCCGAGCGGTAACGGCCCCGACTTACGAGTTGTAGGTCGCGGGTTAAAACCCAACCAGGTGCATTATTTCTTGTAATTTATTTCATCACCACTGCTCTCAAAAAGCAAAATCCGAAGACATGTGACATCCACCAACACGCACTGGGCCCACGTGGTGGATTACGGCTCATTCCCTCTTCGACAGAGGAGGCCTGAGTCCCAGCAGTGGGAAAATTAAAAGGCTGATTATTCTATGCTTATGCTATGCTACTAGTGAGGGTCGCAAAAATCCGATGGATGCGAGAAGCATGTGACCGGTCATTATGACGACTCTTGGGTGAGGCCTATGTCTAACAGTGGACGTCTTTCGGCTGAAATGATGATATTGATGATGATGATGATAATTCCGTTATTAAATACGTATTAGGTCTGAGAATCTTATTTTAATCAACGTACAACTTGATACTGACCTGCAAAATACAAACAACTTGCGATAATTTGATTTTCGCGGACTATACCCTCGCGCTACCTAACAGGAGACATCTACCTACATAGTCTGCTGCAAGATTCCTATACATACATAATGAGCCTTATAATTTTCCCACTGCTAGGAATTAGACTTCCTCTCTTAGAGAGGAAATGGGCCGTTATCCACCACGTACCCCCACCGCGGGTTAGTGGACGTCACCATGTCTTTGAATTTTTGGTTCTAGGACATGCCGGTTTACTCACGATGTTTTCCTTCACCGTTTTAAGAGCAAGATTCCTGCATGATAATAATATCAGAAGCTTTTGTCTGAATGGGCCGTGTTGACTAAATACATAGTGTCAAAGCAAAGCTTTCATCCTGAAAACCCATCCTTTACACGAGAATAATATTATTCTAAACGCGTCGCAAATAATCCTGCATTCCTGCAGCCAATGCTGTCACAAAGCAGATATATGCGGAAGCAGTGAACGAATGAGTGAACGAGTGAATGAATGAAGGAACATAACCTAGTTGTTAGGGCAACTGCGTCAACAACATACCTGTAATAGAGACGTGTGACTGTGCCTTTAACGTCACAAAGAAATGGACTTTGTGGACATAGATTAGGTAAAAGATCGGAATGCTTGTCTTAACTTAGTGATAAAGGCTTTGCAGACCTTCGAATGCCCATGTATGAAGCTTTCAAAGAGACAGAGCATGTAGATTATTTGCCCATAAATGCGAAAAATGGAGAGAAAAAAAAAGAGCAAAAATAATATAATTGTGTAATCTAATCTAAAGCAATATATGACGAAGAGGTATATAATATTATACTATCAGGATTTTAAAATTCTCTCAGTTATGTGAGAGTGGCCATTTTTTTATCCTGTAAATAAAAATACGGTGCCTATAAAATAAAAATTGTAATAGGCTAAAATGTGGAGAATAGCGTCCATGGAGTTTCTTGCACATTCTTCTCCATAGAGATCTACGCTTTGAAATGTGCAAAAAGCATATTTTTTTTATCTAACTGACTTCTTAACAATTCAAAATTGCCTGTAGATGGTTTACATGAAATAAATGTATTTGATTTGATCAGAAATCAAAAACGTATATTTCAAATAGGCCAATTACAACCACTTTTGAATTGTCAAAATGTCGGTCAGTCAAAAAAATGAAGCTAAATTGCACGTTCCAAAGTGTAGATCTCTATGGAGAAGAACGTGCAAGAAACTCCATTGCCACTCTTTTAAATCATATTATGAGTTACATAAATCTTGGTTACATATTTCTTGTCGCTTTTAATATGTAAGCACAACGTAGTTAAGTAAAAATAATAAAAACTAATTAAAAAATAGAAATTGAATTAAGGCACTGGCACTTAAGAGATGACTAGTCTCAACTGACGGTACCCGTTCACATAGCATATAGCAAAGTCGGCCTTATAATGATCCCACTGTTGGGACTCAGGCCTCCTCTCTAAGAGAGGGAATGGGCCGTTATCCACCATGCGCGCCCAATGCGGGTTGGTGGATGTCACATGTCTTGGAATTTTGATTTTAGAACATGCCGGTTTCCTCACGATGTTTTCCTTCACCGTTTTAAGAGCAGTGGTGATGAAATAAATTACACAAAGTAAGCGCCTGGCTGGCTTTGAACCCGGAACCTACAATTCGTAAGTCGGGGCCGTTACCACTCGGCCACCACTGCTCCTGCCACCCGTTCACGATTAGTAAGAATTTTGAAGTTGTTGAATTTTTTTTTTGTTTTTGTTTGAGAAATTGTAATCCTTCCATATTCTCTTGACTGACGACATAACACTTTTAAACATTCTAACTATCAGAGAGTATCTACTCTATTAGGTATCTACCTAAATTCAATATTTTGTTCCAAAGTTCTCAACTTACATGTATTGTCTGCTGGTGTCTTATCAAAGTAAACAGAACATTATGTCTATGACAAGTCGTCTACATTTATTTCCTTAATCTATGGTTCGTATAACCCTTAGTGTACACAAGTGGACACAACACAAATGTTTGTTATCTCTGCCGCTAAAGAATCAACAGAGTTTTATTTGGGCAATGCTAGTGTATTCTTGTCTTTATTGTATTATCAAAATATTGTTGCGCCATGACAGTTTGGCGTACTTTTTAAGGTTATGATAAAGCTTGTCTTAAATGAGAGATAATTACTTAATGTTTTGTTTGTTGAGATTTGATTTTTGACCTAGTGAGGGCACGGGAATCCAGTTGATGCGAGACGCATAGGACTGGTCGTTATAGCGACACTTGGAGGAGGCCTATGTCCAACAGTGGGTGTCTTTCGGCTGAAATAATGATGATGGTACTGATGAGGTCAGTCAACTATGGTGAAATGTCTGAATCACTAATGCCTTGATTTATCAAGCTGCTAGGTTTTCCTTTTTCAATACACTTACTCTGAAAAACCCGCTCTTATTCCTACCGCTTTTAGGCATGCAATTTACTGTTTTCCGCACTAGTGCGGAAAAGTACACGAGCTCACCCCCACCATAATTTATTACATATATCATATCAAGCTGGGCGCTAACCGACCCCAATGAACCCCGACGATGAACGAACGTTTGATACACGTGGAAAGTCACTCTGTTCCGTAACACGTTCGACTATGGCTCGGGTTAATTCCGCCTCGATCGCAATGTCGAACTTTCTTCACTTGTATCAAAATGTAATAGTTCTGATCAGTTGTATCGCAGTAGATAAGTTTAAAGAAATGAGCAAGACAATTCAGATTGCCGTTTAGAATGAAAATAAAATAAAAAAAAGAAAGAAAAAATCAATCATAAAAATTATTTTTCAAGCAAAAACGCCAAGAAAATCGTATTACGTAAGTTAATTTTACTTTGAAGGATTAGAAAACCCACAAAAATGTACTTTTCGTAAACTTGATGAGGAAAAGTATTTCTGTAAGCTTTCCCTTCTCAATACATTTTTAATTAAGATGTGATACTGACTTATTTTCTTTAATGTTCATTTAAAATTTAAATAAAGGCAGAATCTGTTTTTTTCGGTTTATGGTGCGAAACCTTTTGTCAGCAAGTCCGGCTCGCACTTGCCCAATTTTTTCGTAACAACCCTATCCAAAAAATTCAAAATGACATCCCCCGCTCTTGGGCGGAGCGTGAAATAGTGTCAGATTTTTACTGACTAAAATACGACAACTATTCCTTCTTTGCCTTCGTTCCAGGGCCCCTGGGTTCTCTTTAGCATCACCCATGGCCCCAGTAGGCTTCAACCCTGCTAGGCCCCTATGGTTTTGCTGATATCTTGAGGCACGCGTGGTACACTACGTGCCGTCGACAACGGATTAATACGATTTTAACGGATGGTCGGACGGCGAGCTAACCATTGCTCGCCGTTGCAAGCCAGCGCTTACGGTGGCTGGAAATCCGGCTACTTGAAAATAGTAATACATACTTGAGAAATATTACATTTTGATTTATATAAAATTTAATGGTGCTGACGTCAATAAATGTACATACATGTCATGGCAACTGGCAGCTTATTTGCCTCATACCAGAGGCCAGATAGATATGGCACCGTTATCATTTTTAATTCGAAGAAAAGACAAGATATCATAAATCAGCCTTTAAATTAAGCGGCACGGAAACGTTGACTTACTTTGTAATTATGATTAGGAAAACCAAAGCTACCAATTATTTAATTAATAATACATATATTACGAAAATTAGGACGGTCTTAGGCTGCTTTCTGATTAGAAATTAAAAAACAATCACCATACGTGAATTTAACCTTCACATTTTTTGTTACAGCGACATTTGCGAGTTCAGGACTTAGTCTTAATCCTCGATCCCATTATTAAAAAAATGGAAAATTTCTTCAAAAAGCTACCTTATCGTATAATAGTCGCTGCTATCTTGCTTAACCCAATTACCTATAAATTACAAGTATTATTTTATCAACAATAAATTATCGATATGAAATATTCTGGAATTGGGCCGACTTATCGTGCGCCATATGATTGAACATATAAAAATGTATCGTTGATAAACACTAGTATGTGAAGATAGTCGTCAAGGAAATACTTTAGTATCTAGAGATAGCGAATGACGGAAAGGTTTAATCCTTTACTTGAATATGTATCATGCGACTTTTTTAGCAATCAGTCTGTACCCTTATTTCCAAGTCATGTACGGGAGTGCTATCACGAGCTCGTAACGCGATTTATTTCACGACCTAAACTAAACTGTTAAAGGGATGGAGCTATAGGGGGTGTATAGCTCCATCCCTCTTTCTCCCTCGCATGACTGACACGTCATGGTAAGGCCCCTAGGCTCATATTTTTAAATGGTTATGCATATTTTATTTAAATAATTTTTGTATCAGAATATAATTATACGTGTAGAACAGTTATCTTTTTGACATGAGTCATATTTTCTACTAAAATTTATTTTCTAAACTGGACTTAGCGTGTTTTTAAGCTGCAAAATTATGGCCTAGTATAACATAGTGATATTTCATAACTTTTGACATTAAGGGCGCCTTCAATTTATGCGTTTTTTGACGGCTGGGTGAGGTGCTGTAGTCGGTGCGTTAGTCGTACTGCGCACGGACGATCGTTTTTTTTTTCATACAATGCGCGCAGTGCGGTAAAAGCGCGCCGCAACCGCGACCGCTCG
Source organism: Mythimna vitellina (assembly GCA_949316375.1). Taxonomy (NCBI): domain Eukaryota; kingdom Metazoa; phylum Arthropoda; class Insecta; order Lepidoptera; family Noctuidae; genus Mythimna; species Mythimna vitellina. The sequence goes on along the minus strand of OX438701.1, from coordinate 20,453,983 downwards.
ACAACTGTATGATTTTCAACAAGAGCACTAAATAGTAATGTATCTACGTCGGAGTCCATGGCTTGATTGATGTCGTGGCAGTCAGATATGATCATCTAATGACTTCTCCCGCTCTTGGCAGAGCGTGAGAGCTTGTCAGACTTTTTCTGACTAAAACTACCTGTGTCCTTCAGTTGCCCTTTGCGATCTAGGACTAAGGGTTTCCTTTTCAGAAATTCCCCGCGATCCTAGCTAGCGGGCATCGACCCTGCTGGGCCCCTACGGTTTGCTGACATCTCTTTGAGGAGTGGGTGGATCACTACGATGTTGACAACTGGGCTCGGTCCAGTCAATTACTGGACGGTTGGTCGGCAAGCTACCCATTGCTCGACGTCCGCAAGCCCGCGTCTACCGTGGCTGGTAGTCGGGGTCAGAATGTCGGCGGCTGGGGCGTGAGGACATTAGGCTAGCATTATTGCTTTGCAGAAGGAGGCCAATTTCCGGATTGCTACCATACGACAGTAGGTCGGTTGCGGGATATAACCAGCGGCACGGTAAACGCGCGGCAGCGGTCCGACATAAAACGTCTAAATTGAAAGCGTCCTAATTTTGCCTGGCATATAAATTTGTACTGAAACAAGAAAACATTTTTATCATCACACTAATATTTATAAAGGCGAATGTTAGTATGTGTACGTGTGTACATGTTTATTACTTCTTAACGCACAAAACGGCTAAACGGATACCTATGGATAAAATTTGGCTGATCCGAAGAAGTTCCACATAATATACCACAGTGTCTCAAGACAAAAGTCTATGACCAGTGTGTGTTGCCAGTGATGACATATGGCTCCGAAACGTGGTCGCTTACAATGGGCCTCATCAGAAGGCTTAAAGTTACTCAAAGGTCAATGGAAAGGGCTATGCTCGGAGTTTCCTTGCGTGATCGCGTCAGAAATGAGGATATCCGCAGGAGAACCAAGGTTACGGACATAGCCCGAAGAATCGCCAAACTTACGTGGCAGTGGGCAGGGCACATTGCTCGCAGTACAGATGGTCGATGGGGACGAAAGGTTCTGGAATGGCGACCACGTACCGGAAGACGCAGCGTTGGAAGGCCTCCCACAAGGTGGACCGATGACCTGGTGAGGGTCGCGGGAATCCGATGGATGCGAGACGCACAGGACCGGTCATTGTGGCGACATTTGGGGGAGGCCTATGTCCAACAGTGGACGTCTTTCGCCTGAAATGATGAAGAAGTCTGGAATAGTACATAGGATATTTTACATCCCGGGAGTATATTCCTATGGACAATGTTCTACTTTCACAACGAGCTAGTAACTTAACAAAAAAGATACGTATCTAAACACCTCTCTGGCTAGTGTAGTTTGTAAATTGGCATTGCGCTATCAACATCGATTTTTCTGCTCTCAAGCGCTAAGGTGGAGCGAGAGCTGTGTCCTTCAGTTGCCGTATGCGTGCCAGGACCACCACCCACCATCGTCGCAGTCTGGCGAACGGCGAGCAATGGGTAGCTCGCCGTCCGACCGTCTGGTAACCGTCCGGACCGAGCCCAAGTCGTCGACGGCGCGTTGTGTTCCACGCGCGCCTCAGGAAGATATCAGCAGCAGTAGGGGCCCACCAGGGTCGAGGAACAGGAGTGGGTTTTAGTCAGTAAAAGTCTGACACGCCCTCCTACCCCGCACAAGTGCGGGAGATGCCATTGGATGATGTCCCACCTTAAAAAAAAGGCCCACAATTTCCCTTTTATAAATTTCCCTTTGTCCCTTGTCAATCAATATCTGACTCAGTAACACACAAGAAACAGTACAAGTATTTTTCGGTAGGTATTTACTGAAAAACGGAAGTATTTTTCAAAAATAAATATAGGTAAAAAGAACCGTTGACGTAATTCGTATAACGGCTGAAGTATGACGTGGGGCATTACGTAAGGATGAATAAGTGGAGTGTATTTAATCTGTGATACCACTCCTTATCTATGAACTTTTGCGAAATGCCAATTCCACATTTGTATGAATGATGCTTTTGAGGTAGTTATTTGGGTTCCGCTATTTATTATGTGTTTGTACAATACATTGCATTTTTTTTATTTGATGGTGCATAATTGCATCCTTACGGACATAGCCCGAAGAATCGCCAAACTTAAGTGGCAGTGGGCAGGGCACATTGCTCGTCTGGTATGGTCTGGAATGGCGACCACGTACCGTAAGACGCAGCGTTGGAAGGCCTCCCACAAGGTGGACTGATGACCTAGTGAGGGTCGCAGAACTCCCATGGATGCGAGACGCACAGGACCGGTCATTGTGGCGACATTTAGGGGAGTTCTATCTAGCTTGTGGGAGACCTTCCAACGCTGTGTCTTCTGGTACGTGGTCGCGAGATACCGATGGTTGCGGCTGCGGGGCGTACAGGGCCGATCGTTATGCCGGACACTTGCATAGCATAGCATAGTCGGCCTTATAATGTTCCCACTGTTGGGACTCAGGCCTCCTCTCTAGGAGAGGGAACGGGCCGTAATCCACCACGCGGGCTCAGTGCGGGTTGGTGGATGTCACATGTCTTCGAATTTTTGGTTCTAGGACATGCCGGTTTCCTCACGATGTTTTCCTTCACCGTTTTGAGAGCAGTGGTGATGAAATAAATTACACAAAGTAATGCGCCTGGCTGGGTTTGAACCCGCGACCTACAACTCGTAAGTCGGGGCCGTTACCACTCGGCCACCACTGCTCTACACTTGGCGGAGACCTAAATCCAGTCGACGGCTTTCGGCTGAAATTATGATGATGATGACACAAGGTGGACTGATGACCTGGTGAGGGTCGCGGGACTCCCATGGATGCGAGACGCACAGGACCGGTCATTGTGGCGACATTTAGGGGAGGCCTATGTCCAACAGTGGACGTCTTTCGGCTGAAATGATGATGATGATGAATTGCATCCATAAGGTGGAGTGATGACCTGGTAATAGTCGCGAGAATGCGTTGGATGAACAAAAGGAGAACCAAGATTACCGATATGGCCTGAAAAATCGCCAAACTTAAATACCAGCGGCCAGGGCATATTGCTTGCTGAACAGATGGTCAATGGGGCTAAAATGGAGTGGCGGCTGTGTGCTGGAAGATGTAGCTTTGAAAGGTCGCCCACAAGCAGAACGATGACCTGGTGAGGGATGGATGCGAGACACATCAGACCGTTCGTTGTGGCGACACTTGAGGGAGACCTATGTGCAACTGTAGACATCTTTTGATGATGATTGCATATTTTTGTTTCTAATTCATTATTACTTTTTTGCGATTGGGCAATATATCTTCGAGACTCGATAAAGGAATCGAACAACTTACACAGGTAGGTTTGAACGGTGAGCCCACAGTGTGGGAGTCCGACTCGCACTTGACTGGTTTTTTTCTAATAAACTTAAATAATACTTTAAAAAATTTCAAGCGTAAATACGATATTTAAATAATTTTTGGAGGAGCCAAAGAAATTCTGCACGACTCGGCCACCACTGCTTAAGTTTTTGAGCAGTGGTGGCCGAGTGGTAACGGCCCCGACTTACGAGTTGTAGATCGCGGGTTCAAACCCAGCCAGGCGCATTACTTTGTGTAATTTATTTCATCACCACTGCTCTCAAAACGGTGAAGGAAAACATCGTGAGGAAACCGGCATGTCCTAGAACCAAAAATTCGAAGACATGTGACATTCACCAACCCGCACTGGGCCCGCGTGGTGGATTGCGGCCCATTCCCTCTCCTAGAGAGGAGGCCTGAGTCCCAGCAGTGGGAACATTATAAGGTCGACTATATATATAAAGAAATTATCGATAGGAAAAAATAGCTCTTTTAGTATTTCTATTTACTTTTAGTATTTCTTATGTAATATCGTTATATACTTTTCATTACATCTAAAAACTATAACAATTAATTGGAATGAAGTTATCTATGTAACCAATAAAACTTATCTGCTCAGTAGGTAGAACCTGGGGCCTATTTGGGCACGCCTTCGATTTCCGGCTTAAGCAAATATTGTATGCCTTATCGATCATGTTAGTGAAGCAGTAGATAGTTTGAACTAATAGTTAATAGTTACACGAGTGACATCGCTAGTTTTACAAACTGATTATACGTGGATAATATTAATAAATTTTTAAGTAGCTTCTCCCAGCGGCTTCGCTCGCATTTGAGTAGAAAATTATCCCCAAGGGAACATACTTCCAGGATAAAACGTAACCTTTGTCCTACTCCAGGACATGGTCTACCCCGGTACCAAATTATATTAAAATCCGTTTAGCTACCAAATATGTTTTTCTTTTACTTCTACATACAGTGTCTACATCTCTATTATCTCCAACTCTCCTTTCGCAGGTATGCTGGAAGAGATTTCTTCAAAAATAAGCATCACCTTTATACTATTCTTCTGTTTCCTTCTTCTTTTCTTTTATTATTGTGTGTACATAAATTGTTAAATAAATAAATTAATAAATATTAGCAACTATGACGAAATACATATTATTTAACTATAATTGAATTTAAATGATGGATAATTTAATTAGTCAAAATGGCTAAATATAGATAATAATTATGATAAGGAATCTTTACGTAATCGTTTCACAACCAGGTTGTAATGTCAAAATAATGTACCAATTAGTTAAATAGTAATAAAGTAATTATTCGTTGAGAAATCCTCTTCCTTTAGGTACTAAATTACCCATTAATAATCTTGTAACCGAATATAGAAACGCTCGGGAAATTGTTTGTTATTTTATTTTGCTTGAGATTCTGTATCGCAAATAAGAAAAGTTACTGTAATATTTTCTTTTATCGTAACGTAAAAACCAATCATTTCTTATTTACAGTAGGTACTATTTTTCCCTGGTCTTATATTTTTCCCACTGTTGGGCAAAAGCCTCCGCTTTCTACTTTCATACTTCTCTATCTAGCTTGTGGGAGGCCTTTCAACGCTGCGTCGTCCGGTACGTGGTCGCGAGATACCGATGATTGCGGCTGCGGGGCGCATAGGACCGATCGTTATGGCGACACTTGGGGGAGACTTAAATCCAAGAGTCGACGGCTTTCTTATAACTTATAGCCAGAGTACCTATTTCTCATGGCAATTCCAATTAACCCAAACACTGCTATGATACATTGTTTTATGAAGTTCCCGTGTCCACCTTCCACCATCCAGCTCCATCATCAGATCAGTTCGATAGTAGGTACCTTATAGCCAAAGTGCAACCGAATTTATAACCTCCTCCTTTTTTGGAAGTCGGTTAAAAACTTTATGCACTAGTACCTACGAAACATTGTACAAATGCCTCAGACATTTTCTTCCAGTTCACTTTATTTTATCAACAAGAGATTCATATTGGCTTGATCCTTAGATAACATGGGTTTTTCACGTGTAATCGATTAACTTAAATATATTGTCAGCATAATTATGAATTAATCCGTTAAGTACAATTATTACTAGATAAATGCTTAAGACAAATTGTATCTTATTTATGTAGTTAGCATAAGTTTCAAGGTGAATCTACTAAATAAAATTCTCGTATCACAGTGTTTTTTTATCGAATATATCTCCGAAACGGCTTGACCGTTTTTAATATCATTTTTTGTGTATACTTGGTAGGTCTGAGGCTAGGTCGCAAGCTCCTTTTTGCGACCTAGCCTCAGACAAGCAATTTTTTAACCTCCTACCCCCACCCCCTATTTAATTCTTCGATAATTTATATGGCAAAAAAACGTTTACTGAGTCAACTAGTTATTAGATTAGTGTTTAAAGTTAGCTTAAATTTGAGAGTGATTAAGAAGGATATAGTCATCCTGGAACGCAAAAGGCAACTGAAAGAACATAGGTATGGTTTTAGTCAGTAAGAGTCTGACACACTCTCCCACTCCGCCTTAGAGAGTCATGAGATGATTTCCTAACTCAAAAAAGGGGTAAATATAAATGTATCATAATGATAAAGCTTACCTAGGGTCTGCGATCTTTACATTATTGTTTGGGATTTATGATAAAAATCAATATGTTGGGGGGCAATCCCGAATATAATGGCGGGCAATGCCGAATATATTGGGGGGTAATGCTGAATATATTGCGGGGCAATGCCGAATATATTGGGGGGCAATGCCAAATATGTTAGTGTCGGCTTGCAGTCTAAATAAATGCAGCTGGTTACCAATAAGTATGTTACATGGCCTCCCTGGACTGCGAAATTGTTCGAATGAGTTACCGTGACCCTGGAACGCAAAGGGCCACTAAAGGAACACAGTTTTTTCTATATCCAATGACTTTTCTCATTCTAGGGTAGGGCGAAAGAGGGTGCATAGTCGGCCTTATAATGTTCCCACTGTTAGGACTCAGGCCTTCTCTCTAGGATAGGGAATGTGCCGTAATCCACCACGCGAGCCCAGTGCGGATTGGTGAATGTCACATGTCTTCGAATTTTTGGTTCTAGGACATGCTGGTTTCCTCACGATGTTTTCCTTCACAGTCTTGAACCGTGGTGATGAAATAAATTACACAAAGTAATGCGCTTGGCTGGGTTTGAACCCGCTACCTACAACTCGTAATTCGGAGCCGTTACCACTCGGCCACCACTGCTCTGCTGCATTTTTACTGCAAAAGAGGATGTCATACTTTTATTGAAAACAAAATTGTTACATGTTGCGACTGACAAAAAAAAATGTAAGTAAGGAACTATATTTAAACGATAGGTTTCTTTCTACAAGCAAATTAAAAAACACGATAGCCTTCTGATAGTAATATATAAAGGAAAAAAATGATACTATGTAAAAGATAATAAGCTGGCAATATCATTCATAAAACTAGATGTCACTGTCAATGACGTTTGACGCGTATCATCTAAAAATGGGCGTAGTGCAGATAAGGGCGGAAACGCACAAGGTCGTAGGGCCATGTCGCGCCCGTCAGTGGGATCAAGGCCTTGTGAATAATTCTATTTTCCTGGTTACGTGACCTCTGTTTAATTATGGAATTTATAATTTTTTACACCACCTGCTCGATAATGCCCTTTTATATGTCATACAATCATCACTTATAGCAAGTCATTCTGTCCCTAGGGAGAATATGCATTATGGACGATCCCTAGGGAATAATGAGATTTGAATTTGGAACGTCAAAAACCAACAACATAATGTGAATTAAAATGTACGTGCATCAAAAAAGTTTATTCAAAATTCAAACTGGCCAGTAACAAAAAATTAAAAGAATTTAGAAAATTAAAAGTATAGAATTTTAGAATTTTGTTTGTTTCAAATCAAAACATGTCAATATTTTGAGTTAGCTTGTAAATAATCTTTATCCAATAAATGATTTGTTTTATAAAATTGTCTTTTAATTATCTCACAGATGGTGTAAAAAGTAGAGTAGGTATAAAACACGGGCATAAAGCTGTCTTTGTCTTGGTCGGTTTGAATTCGTCACTTCACTCAGGTTTCTATATTAACTCTTCTCTCTTCTAATTCTTTATTAATTATATTATTCCCTCACTAACGTACAGGATTAAAATTAGCAACCTTCGTTTCGTTCGGAATTCAACATGCCACTGCTTATTCCCCTAGTCACTTAATCTACTATTTATACTAGAGTAAAGAGTTCTGTTCACTTTTTTTTCATTTGGTGATTTATCTGTCTTTTTAGAAGAAGAAACTGAATGGAAAATGAGTGACAGACATATCGATGCACAGTCGAAACTACTAGGAGTGTGAAATTTTGCACAAGGCTTCCTTTTATGACTTAGGCGAGTACTAAGAGAGAATTTTCCAAAATTCATCTCCTAACGGAATAAAACGGGGGTCCAAAGTTTGTATGGAAAAACCTATCATCACGCGGGCAAAGCCGATAGAAGCCAGTCATTAGCAAAACATGTCAAATATCATTATTATATTAGGTACTTAACTAATGAATAGGTGCTTAAATAGTAATATTATAATTATTGTCAATTTACAATGAGTCACTATTAACTTTACTTTCCCTCTATTACTAAAACTGTTCTTAGAAAATAATAAATGTATGTATAACTGGTCAGGTAATTTACTCGCTTATTGTTTACTTTACCCCATTATTTGGGTTCTTTATTTGTATACAGGCTGTTACCTGCGGCTTTGCCCATGTGATTAGAGATCTATGTATTGTTAAGAAATACATTATACTACTAAGATAAAATGTATCCTAAGTATGTCGTAATCTAGAAAGAAGACGAAGTTAATTTAGAGAAATTTTAGCGTATATTAACAATTAGATAGAATATTATAACTACGGATCAACTAACTGATGTTTACTAATTAACAAAACAACTCATGAGAGATCTAAAGATATAAAGTGTAGCATTACATTTTTATGGAATTCGGAAAAATATAGCTTTGCCGCCATATAGTCTGTCATACTAGGTTTCTTTCACACTTCACTTTTTTTCCACCATAGACACTTTTAATGTGACAATTTTTTTTTCGAATCTGTTTTGTTTTACTCTATTTTATTGTCTCAATGAATTTAGGGCTTCATAAAATTTTTATGGCCAGCAATTAAGAAAGAAAATAACTTATTGTTGTCCAAGTAGTTAATTTAGTCTTCTATTAATTTGTTTATGTGTTTCTAGGAATATTCAGACAATACACTAGACAACAAATGTTTTTCTGTGATTCATTGGTTCAAAAAAAAGGTAAGTGTAGGGATAAGTTCTTTCTTTAATAGTTATTATTATATATATACCTACCAGTTGAAAACACTTTTTCAAGTATAGTAATAGGATGTTATTTCTGGCAAAGCTATTTCTATTTTTAGATAATATTTAAACCTTTAGGCACTCAATCAAAATTAATTATTTTCTACTACTATACTATATGGTGCAATGCTGCCAGCGTTCTGGGCACTTTTCCCATTGACATCGATGTGGACGAATTTTTTGATGCCCTATGAGTTCTTTTTCTACCAGTTTGTACATAATATTATTTTCAGTTTGTTTAAATATTTATTAAGTTATAATATTTATTAGTTAAGATGTATATATAACTATATGGATATTTTAGTAACAAAATAATGCTATTTGAATATTTCATTAAAATTTGGAACATATAGGTACTTTTCGAAAAAACTTACCGATTTCGTATTATAGCAACTTAAAAAGGTCCTTTTTCTCTCGCCTATCGTCAACATCGAGCATATTTGCTTCATCTAATGCAATCCAACGTGATGTTCGATGAAGATGCAATGCAAAAAAAGAAATAATTCCTGAAAAATCTATTGGCATTTGGTAGTTCCTTGATTTACTCGAATATTTCACAGAACTTGTTCCAGAAGATACGTGTTTTTGTTTAAACCCTTAAAAGCTTTTTAGAAAAATGGTTGTCATTCAGAATCTCGATTAAATGTGCAAGGCTTCTATTGATGTACTTTTTTATATTTTTAATAAATGCGTACATTACAGAGGGCCAAAGTTCACGTAAAATAGCAGATTTTCAGAGGTCTTTACTAGATTAGTTTTACACAAATTTATGTTTTTATTTCTATAAAAGCCTAGATAATATCCACAAGATAGCTGTGTATCCAAAATATCTAGAAAAAGATGTATAATAACATCATAATCACGTAAGAGCGGTTGATTGAAAATGTACTTTGAAAAGGACGCTTTTAAAAACATGAACAAAATTCTTAGCTTTAATTAATATCGTCAAGTCAATTTAATTGAAAAAATGGTTATCAGACAAGTTTCCTGTTCACGCATTATTATTGAAAACTTGAATAATACAACATGGCTACATTTGTAAGGTTTTAATTACGCTCGACGGAATCTCGGTTAGAATATCGAAATACATTTTTCCCTAACGACAACATCTCGGTAACTATGGATATTTTATCAATCCATTGTTTTCCGTAAAGTTTTGAAATGTTAATTAACACCTAACTTGTTTTTTTAGGTACTTCTTTTTAATCTTTTACGAAAGGTTTGATAAATATAAAAATTCTTCTTGGCAGAGGTAGGTGTTAAGCTAAGCCATAGAAATGTGAGAACAAAAAACAATACAATTTTTTTTTCTCCTCTTTTGGCACGGGGTTTTTTACTGTGAAGTTTAGATTTCAAATGCTTTACGGCATTGTTAATACAGATCGCCAGTAAAGTATAAAAAACAGTACAAAAGTGAGTTAAGCCGTAGAGATGGTTTCGTTTTATTGTGTTCAGGTTTTTTTGTAGGTGGGAAAATCATCCAATGACATCCCTCTTGGGCGGAGCCCGAGGGTGTGTCAGACTTTAACTGACTAAAAACCCACTCCGGAACAGGAGTTTCGGAGGAGGATTCTTTGCCTTTCATACCAGGGCCGAGTCTTCCTTTCAGAAGCAGACCCTTGGCCCCAGTAGGCATTGACCCTGCTGGGCCTTTATGGTTTACTGACATCTTCTAACGACACGAATGAAAAATCTAGGTTTTGTGGAGCCTCGTTTACGACATTATTCTATGAAAAAAAATAAAGCACAGTGAACAATTCTTGCACAGCCTTATAATGTTCCCACTGCTGGGGCTCAGGCGTCCTCTCTAGGAGAGGGAATGGCCGTAATTCACCACACGGGACCAGTGCGGGTTGGTAGATGTCACGTTTTCAAATTTTTGTTGTAGGACTTTTTGGATTCTTCACGACGCTTTCCTTCACCGTTTTAAAAGCCAGCAGCAGTGGTGATGAAATAACATAGCATAGTCAGCCTTATAATGTTCCCACTGCTGGGTCTCAGGCCTCCTCTCTAGGAGAGGGAATGGGCCGTAATCCACCACGCGAATGGAATCACGCGGTGGTGATGAAATAAATTACACAAAGTAATGTGCCTGGCTGGGTTTGAACCTACGACCTATAAACCGTAAGTCGGGACCGTTACCACTCGGCCACCACTGCTCTACAACAACAAATAAACAATTCTACAACTACCCACAATTACAATTCTCGTACTTGAAAACAATCAAATTTAAAACCACCATAATTATCATGTTAGCGACAATCAATATGAAGCTTTAAAAAATGTAAGAAATGCACACTAATATTAAAAAGATGACAGTGTGTGTATGTTTGTTACTTCTTTGCACTCGACTGGCTGAAGGGATTTGGATGAAATTCGGCACACGGGTAGGCCGTGTCCTAGAATAGCACGTAGGATAGTTTTATCCCGGGAATATTATGTTTCCTTGGGACAATTTCCTACTTTCACGCGGGCACTAACAGCAGCTAGTAGAAAATATTTTTGAAAGTGTTTGCGAAGCTTTTCTTAAAAATACCATGTTGTAACCATTTTTTTTTTGACGTGGGAAATCATCTTATGACCTCTCTCGATCTAAGGAGGAGTGAGAGGACATGTGAGACTTTTACTGACTGAAACCACACCTAAGCTGCCTTTTACGAGCTAGGATCAAGAGTAGATTATATCCTTTTCAGAACCAGTCCCATGACCCAAAGCCCTAGCAGGAACAGGCCCTGCTGGGCATATAGTTACAATGAAGATATCTTATGGCGGGACATATGTGCATGATCTGCAATTCTGCACTGTATTTTTTTTTTGATATATTTAATAAGTACCATTATTGTTGTGTTACTTAATATTGTAACTTCCTATTCACTCCACATATCACCAATAAATCCAAGAATTAGCCTATCATTATCATTGTCTGATAATGATAAGTTAATTCAATTAAATAATCATCCGATAATATTATATATATATAAGTAATTAGTCATTTTCTAAACCTTGCCTCGCCCCTAACAAGCCTAATCGCGATAAAGTAATTAACTCGAAGAAGTATTAGTTGCCTTTATTGTATTTAGCTAAAATTTGCAATTCCATGCATTTTTACTACCCAGGTAAACGTCTTTTCAATGTTATCAGTTTTTATTTACAGAAACAATGTGTTCACCACCTTTTCTTCAAGCATTCCTTATCTCGTTTGGTAAAATTCTGGGAATAGTCGGGTACCAACCCTAATTACTTTAACAATACAACAATAGTTTCAGAGAAATATACAAAAAAATCATAACCGTCAGTCCCTCAGTTTGCCGCCATATTGATTTTTTTTTATCTATGGGCTTCGCACGGCTTGTGCATTCAGCCAATGGTCAAGTTTAGAAAGCATTTAGTTTTTATTACAGCATACAGTCCCTTTGTTTTCTATATTAATGTGGATGTAACATATTCTAACGTTTTAAACAATAAACAGTATTTATCATCACATTTTATCGAGTTCTCTCGGCAATCTACACTGAGGTGGTCAATCTGTAGATACTTGCTAATAATATTAAAAACCTGACGAGTTTTGATAATCTGATGCTTTGCTTTGCTTTTTGGTGCACCAATCACAGGAATTATTGGTTCGATTTAAAAAAAAAAATTAAGTGTAAATAGGCTATTTATTGAAGAAAGTTATAGGCTATATAACATCACGCTACGACCCATGGGAGCAGAGCAGTTGAAGTTGAATAACGCGGCAGAAACTGCGGGGGACAGCTAGAACTAAGTAGGTTTACAATAAAATTCTCAGCTCTATTTTATCGGGATCACGCTTGTTTGAATGTTTTTCACATACTGGGGCCCAAGTCTGCTATTTTTATAAATTCATCATTCCATCACGATCCCATTGTCATTTTGCTAAAAGTTCGTAATCTGATAATTCATAATGGTCAATCATTGATCGGTCAAGGATCTTGTGGTAGAATGAAAATATCGAGCTGTCTCGAAACAAATTAAAAGTAATGACTGTACAATGACGTTCTAATGGTTGATCACTGATCAAAGGAATTGTCAAAATTTTGGCAGTAATCCGCATACGTCAAATATTCATTTGTCATTATGTACGAGATTACCATTCTATACCATCTTTCAATGGAGTGTCAGTGGTTGACCATTGGAAAGTCATAATGACGCCATTAAATTAGTAGATTACCAAACTTGGTCAAAATCAACAATTATGATCAAAATAGCATTTATTCCAAATAAACCATTTACAGGCACTTTTGAAATGTCAAGAAGTCAGTTAGTCAGAAAAATAAAAATAAATGATGCTAATTGCACATTCCAAAGCGTAGATCTCTATGGAGAAGAATGTGCAAGAAACTCCATGGACACTCTTTTCAATCATATTTTGTAGTTACAAATATCTCTGTTACATGTTTCTTGTCGCTATCATGTGAGAACAATGTAAATAAAAATAAAAACTAAATATAGATATTAAAAAAGCAACTGGCAGCTAAGAGATGACCAGCCTCAACTGACAGCGCCCGTTCACGGACATGACGCTAATATTAGCACCACTCAGCTCAACCATTTTGAAGGGAACCGAATGATCCAACACCCGCGCCACCATCAGTGAGACATTTGAGTGAGCATGACAAACTCTCAACTGCCATGCTCATTTATGTCAAATAATTCCAGTAGCAACATAAAAACTATAAAAAGCTCCATGGTACTCACATTTACAAACTGTGGAAAAAATGCTTCTATACATATAATACAATACTTATATTTTACAATTTCAGGAAAAAAAAAACATTAAAAAATAATTTCCATACTAATTAATCAATTTGTACACCCCGGTTGTAGTGGAGCTGGACCAGCATTGAGCCAAGCATTTTTATCCTGAATATAATCCTCCAACTTATAATATGCTTGCCTGCATAGTGTGCGTTTAATACAAGATTTAAATTTCGTTTCATTGAGTTCTAATATTTGTGAAGGTATTTTATTATAACATTTCAAACAGTACCCCATAAAAGAAGAGGCCACTTTTGCTAGTCTGAAACTTGGTTGAACTAATTGGTCCCTATTTCTTGTAACATAATTATGTCTATCGCCTCTTTTGCTAAAAAGATTAAGATTTTTTCTAACATACATTATGTTTGCATAAATATATTGACAAGGCACCGTCATTATGTTAATTTCCTTAAACAGTTCCCTTAGTGAATCGCAGCGGCGAAGATTGTATATAGCTCTGATCGCTCTTTTCTGTAATATAAAAATTGAGTCGATTTCTGCAGCCCGTCCCCATAGTAAGATACCGTAAGACATGATGCTATGAAAATAACTAAAATAGACTAGTCTAGCGGTATCAACATCCGTAAATTGGCGGATTTTTCTGACAGCATATGCAGCTGAGCTAAGCCGTCCTGCAAGAGATGTTAAATGAGGACCCCATTGTAGCCTTGAGTCAAGCGTAATCCCCAAGAAAACTGTTTTATCGACAAATTCTAGTTTTTCATCGTTTAATACTACATCACAATCGCTACCTTTAACATTTGGTAAGGAAAATTTTATGCATTTAGTTTTTTTCCCGTTCAAAACTAGATTATTAGCAGTGAACCAGTTTTGGACCTGCAGTAGGGCGTTATTTTCGTCGTCAAGATTATTAGTCCTTCTATTTATCTTAAAAATCAAAGAAGTGTCGTCGGCAAACAACACCATATTAAGTTTATTTTGCAACAAATAGGGTAAATCATTAATATAAACTAAAAATAAAAAAGGACCTAAAATTGAACCTTGGGGTACCCCCATTTTCACATTTAATCCCGACGAATTGACACCGTTAATTTGAACTAGTTGCTGTCTGTCAATCAAATAAGATTTTAATAAGCTTAAAGCTGTTTTGCCTAGTCCGTAATGCTCAAGTTTCAGGAGTAATGTTTCATGAACCACACAATCAAACGCCTTAGACAGGTCACAGAAGATGCCTATAGCATCCTGTGCCTCTTCCCACGCATTAAAAATGTGTTTTAGTAAGGAGACACCAGCGTCAGTAGTACAACGTCCTTTGGTGAAACCATACTGTTTATCGTGTAAAATGTTATTTGTGTTAAAATGATTAAGCATTTGATTTAACATCACCTTCTCAAATATCTTGCTAAAAACCGGCAACACGGACACCGGCCTATAATTATTAGTGTCTTTACTGTCCCCGGATTTAAAAAGTGGTATCACTTTACTATATTTCATTAGATCCGGAAAAACTCCTTGATCTATACACAAATTATATATTAAAGCTAAGTACGGCGCTATAGTCTCAATAATTGAGGTGCAAACTTTGATAGACATACCCCACAGATCTTCTGTTAATTTAACCTTAATTTGTTTAAACGCTTTTATTACTATTATGGGGTTTATATGCTTAAAGTTAAATTCAGTCGAACAGGCTGCAACGTTCGCCTGTAATAAACCAAAAGCATGCGATGGCGACGAATTTAAGGCTTCAGTAGTTTTACTTGGTATACTAGCAAAGAAGTTTACGAATTCTTCTGCAACTAGTTTGTTATCACTAATAAGACCATGATGTGTCTCCAATGTGTAATCATTGTTATGTTTTTTGTTCCTGTTGGTTTCATTATTTATAATTTTCCAAACCGTTTTAATTTTGTTATCTGCTGATTTCACTTTGTTGCTAATGTACAAGGCCTTAGCTGCCTTACAAGTGTTTTATGTCAATGATAGACCATTCTGACACTATTGTAATAGCAGACTTGAGGCCCTGTTCAGTTGTGTAGACAGTAGACACATGAGATACTAATACACATCAATTTTTACACCAAAATAGCCACTAGAAATAAATTTATGAATAATTAAAACAGTCACTGAACTTCTCTCGAAATAATCCCGCCAAAAACGCCCGCCTAAAGTTTTGTAACAACGCATCATGTTCCAATTTCAAAACAGTGACAATAAATATACTGCTTCAATTTACATTGCCAGTATTTGCCAGTGTAATTTTGAACAGCCTAGTGTACATTTGGATAAATACTCTTTTATTGATATACCAATGTTATTTTTTTGACATAATTTACCTGATTGTACAGAAATTGCAGCTGCGAACACCCGAGTCGTTTACAAAAGCACCGATATTTGTAATTTAAGATATCTATCCTGTCACATAGTGTTATCGTGGGAATATACGCAAGGTGTATTTTGTACGTCCCGAAACTTGAAGGGTTTAAAACGGAAATATTGATTTAATATTCTTACAAAATAACACGTTTGAAAGTGTGGTTTATCTACCTGTAGAAGTTAGGTGGAAATAGTATTGAAAAAAGCAGTGTGAGTTACTCGTGTGATTGAAAAAATTTGTAAAAGTATTATTGCAGTATAAGTTGCTTTTTACTAACTTGGTACCTATGGTATTTTTAGCTGTACTTGGTATTTTTCATTTTTGAGCTTTTTTTTTCATCAAACACCTATAAGTTTAAAAAAAAACTTCTTCTTCTCTGAAACTTCTTCTTTTTTTTCTTTATGTTTAAAGCTCGTTAGAAATACAAACTCCATTGTTTATGCATAAAAATAAAAATACTACCAATTGATATTCATATTTATCACAGCCACACTCTTCACTTAGTCCATCATTCAACACGTCGTAACAATTACATTTAAGCATGTTTAGATTTTATTATTATCGGTCAATCGTAGACCATAAACAAAAACTTCCCACTTACAGTTGAGCGATGGCTGCACATCACGAATATGCATTAGGGATAATGTTTAACCAAATAAAAAAGGGATTAACGACACTTTCTAACATAATGAGGATAATCTCTCTTCCTGTTGTGACAAATTGCCCGTTACCACCCTGCGCATACGCACTACGCATGAAACCGTTTATTATGGATGACATTTCTATTGTATTAAAGATTTTGTATTTTTAATGACTTGGAAGGAATAATTTTGTTTGATTTTTTTCACACCCTATGTATTTTTTTTTTCTAGAAATTCCGATTAACATGAATACGTTTAAGTACTTTTATTAAATTCGATAATTTATTTTAATTGTCGTTTTTTAATACTAGTAATTAACAACATAGTACTAATTGATCAGTACACTGATTTTGCTTGTTGTACGATTATAATAAATAATATTATATATCGCCAGGCAATCATTTAATATTAATTTTTATTGTACAGTAGGTACCTTCTATCGATAATGATATTTACCTACTTAAAGCTATGTTATTAATAATTATACAGTTCTCTCTATTAGGCATTAATTTTGAATAAATATCAACGCATATATTTAAACGAGCATTTTTGTTTAGTACGAATTACATTTAATAACAATAAAATTGTTAATTATATCTGATTATTCATAAGTCTTGTAAATTTTCCTACAAACATGATACGCGTAATCGGGTCCAACCCTAACATATTCAGAAATAACTTGCAGCAAGTTAATAAAACATTTGAATCTAACCTGCCGTACACTTTGATCGCCGGTACTGTCTCACTTGTCAAAATAATGAAGTGACACGTCGTAAAAACGTGACAGTTACCGACCGTAGACAAATGAGTTTGACTGTGGCCCGGATTATATCGGGTTTTGATGTTACCCCTTTCAAATTCCGCATTCAAAGGGTTAAAAAAGTTAAAATCTATTCCGATGACTACAGAGCGCAAATTTGAATATTTTTTTTTTATTTGCGCGAGGGAAATTGTAAAATTGTGGGTTAAGTGGCATTGTTTGACAACCCTAGTTTATGTTCGGAAGTACACGTTCTATACTTCCTGCTTGTCTATTTTTTACACGAAAGGGATGACTGAATGTGAAATTAATTGAAGGGATGTTACGTGTAAAGGGTTACAGTTATTGGGGGGCGCTTGATCTATTTTTTTTCTTTTTTAATCCATCAATTTATTCAAGGAGTCATTGAAATAAGATTATTTTCGTAACGGTGGCCTTATCTGTATGCAGTTCGCATTCAAGATCAAGATATCGCGTTAAATATAATTATTATTTACAAAACTGTAATGACAAAAAGCTACATTCATTCACACTTTAATCAAGATCTTAAAATTAATTTTCAATTAATTTATTAATTATTTTTACAACCGTTCACTTTAGTATTATATGTATATTATTTATAGTTTAACGTGAGCTGGTGTAAAATATTGAGTTCTACAATTTCTGAGTGATGGATGAGCCGATCGAGAAATAGCTATAAAATCCTACGAAATTAAAATGCTCGCATTTTATAGTGTATCTAATTCATAAACGAAAAAGAAAGAATGACTTTTATTAGTCGTAAGAATTGCAAAGTCGATGCGGATTTTATTTGTACCTACGGGAATGCAACGCCAGGAATGTGGGGTCGTTGAACTCCGTTGCGGGAACAAGGGGTTGGTTCTGCGGGATTACCTACCTATTTGTTCCTAACCTTACGTATAATAACAATGCGAATAACAGAACGTATTCACCACCCTTGTTAGTGGAACGGAACCCTAAAATTATTTTAAAATATGATTTTTCTTACGTTGGCCATTTTGACAAGCGTCACGCCAATATGTCACCCATTTTGTTGCTATGTAAGAAAATTTTAATTGCCAATAAATGTTCAGTTTTAATGCGTATTTAATTCCATGTATTCAGGTGATAATAATTATGATTAAATTGGCAGCACTGTTCCAATTACACAATTAATAATTTTATATACCTCGAACGTTTTTCCTGGTACCTAGTAGGTATATTCTTAAATTAATTACTTACCTAAACTTATGCACAATGTAGTTATTTAGGGAGGTATATTATTAAATTAATTAAGGCTAGATTCGGTACCGACTAATATTCAAGTAGCAATTCAGTTACTAGCGCAGGTAGGTACCTTACTTCTTTTTTCTGGTATATTTCTATACTTTCTTTCTTTACCTACATAAAATCGTGTTCCAGATTTTATTACAATAGCTGCATACCTACAGGATCGTAATATTTATACCTACTTTCAGAGAATAATAAATACAAAAGAAAACTATAAAAGGTCTCGTTAAACAGCGATCTGGGTACCCCAGACTGGGGTTAAGGCCTTCATCTCGGTTAAGCTACACCTGTAGTTACAGCTGCGGACCTCACAAACGCTAATTGTTTGCTGTGTCGACGTCCAGTAAATAATACGCGGCAATTCATCAGAATCGCTCAGGTATTTCTGCTTCGCGCCATAATCCGCCGCCTCTGGAATGTTGACCGTCTGGCTTCGATATCTGCAGCTGCTAAAAAACAAAGCGACACAATCTCCTCGTAGCAAGGCCGGCAGGCGAGTGAGCTGTGAGGGCTGAGGTAGAGGTAGCGTATCTAGCCGGTGTTGTTTCGCCTTCTCGATATTCAACTCGACGCGCCAAGCACACATTCGCAAAACAGCCACACACACATCCTTACTTTCGTGTTCTTTGAATGCCGCTGCGCTGATTTCCTTCTTCGAGCGACCCCTCCACCCTCCACCCCTCGAGACAATCGCGGTTACCAAAATTCTTTTGCAAAATTCGACATCAAATTCAACGTATTCGTCCAGGAATAGTTGTCATTTATACTCTACACTAAGTTAAGCCTGCGTTTAGATAATATCCAGCTAGGATAAAAGCGTATTTTCAGAGAATTTCGTGAATGACATCGAATTAGCCGGGACGCGGCGGAGCGCGGGGGGCACCGCATCACCGCGCCGCTCCGAAAGCCGCGTCGACCGCTAGTCGCTACTCGCCGCGCGCTTCGTACGATACGTTCATCTAGCTTGTAGTCGTGTCCACGGCGCCCATCGAATCGCACGCGCGGCTCTCCTTAGCACCGGCCGGCTCCCGAATAATGTTTCAGTGTTTGACAAACTCAATTGGAGGTCTTGGAAGAAGTATCGTATTTAATAATTTACACTGTATAACCGATCGCATATTCTCAGTGAGTGTTACGCAGTGTGTACGGAAAAAACTTTGTCGAAGATTCTGAAGAATCTTGTGTAAAATTGTGTAATACACCGGCCGCTGCCGGATTGCGTTTTGCACAAAACTTTTTGGTGAGTGTTTGATTGAATATAATAATTAAGATAGTTCAACTAGTGAGCAGTGTTAGATAAAATTTTGGATATAGGTAATAAGTGTGGGTACTAAATACTCGCTCGCGGGGCGTTGCCAGTTGCCGGCTAACTCCGACCTATACTATAGGTTTAATGAGTTTTTCTGCGAATTGGCAGCGCCCAAATTCTTTACCTTATTGTTGAGGCAAAGTTACTTTAAATAAGATCGCAGCAATAATAGGCTAGAAGTGTATTATAATTTTCTAAGAATCTTTTTTTGTGAACTGAAAAAAGTAAATACACCTTGTAGGTAGGTTTATTTCGTCTGTGCGAAAAGAAATAGTTTTTATTAATTTGATTAACGCCTGCTTTTAGTAATTTCTGTTATTATTTAGCCATTATTTTTTTACTAGCAATTTCTTTTAAAGGAAGTAGATATATGCTTTTTATTAAATTATTTGGTACGAAGTAGGTATCTAAAAACTTTAAAATGAAGATAAAAATGTTAAGTGTTATTACATCTACCTACATAATACTTAAGTGTACTTAGATAACACTTATATTCTCTTGGTATTGATAATGAATTTTGTCAGATTGTGCAATATTTTTGAAATCATTTTCAAACAATTACACAGTATTTCTCAACTGCATTACCAAGGAAGAAATTTAGTTTTATATTTTGTTTGCGATTATTATGTAAGACTTTAATTTTATATTATTTAAGTAGGTATATAGGTTTTAGTAAACAATTAAAGATCGAAACAGCAAAATTCTGTAGATAAAACATATTTTAAAATAGGTACTTAACATTGTTGCAAAGTTACTAGAACAAAACCTACCCACTTGAAAATTATTACAAAGAAATTTAACAATCAATTTCGTCTCACAAAAACTGCACACAGTAGGTGTTTCAATGTACCTAATATCAAAAATAATGTAGACATCATTTTTATTGTCTCCCTAAAAATATAAAAATTGACAGAAAATAAGGTTTTTATAAAACTTCAAATCCTTTTTACAGGTAGAAAGAATTATGTTATCGCTATTTTTATTGTCGTCTTTCACCATATTTTTAGAAGTAGTTCCTAATATACATCATGTCCCAAAATGTGTATCTTAGAAATAAAATTATTATAACGTTGGTACTAAAATAACGCTAAGGTATGTCGCGCATTGCACTGACGGCGTAAATTAGCGGGAAAAAGACTCGTTCATTTGCATTATTATTAGTAAACACTCATTTCGCGCCATTCTGCGCTTGTAAACAAAAACAGTTTTACGGAAATCTTTACCTGGTACTACGATGCAAAAACTTGGCGGGATGCGCCCGCTCTATTTCAGGTAAAGAGATCCCGGGGAAAAAAACTCGCGGGGGAGGTAGTCAGGACAATGACTAATTGTATTTCTTTAAAGTGGGATAGGGCCCAAGGCCAATGTACTCTTTAAAATTGTCCGGTCTCGTATCCAGAGTTCAGTCTGGTTTCTGGCACCGTAGTGGACACTTCCTTCTTGTCGACAGTTAGTTTGTGTCGTGTGCAGTATCGATTCGAGATTGTTTGTAAATAAATAGGGGTTATTACCCTGAAGTGCTTAAATTTTTTAAATTATTTTATTTTTATAAAATAATTATTTTTCGTACTCTGCGATAAATACAGTGAAATACTTTGGTGATTTTGTGGACTTGTGCAAATTTATCGGAATACAATACATATTACAACATCGATATTTTATATTATGAGGTACCTATTAGTATATCTAATTTATTGAACGTGAATTATCTTACATAATAATTGCAATTAGGTACATCATTATTTTATGAAGCGAGCATATTTTAGGAGTTTGTTGACTTAAAACTTTTCGCACACTTGTAAATATTTTATTAGTTTGTTACGCATCGTCTCAATTTAATTTGAAGTCGCTTGAATTTGGAATCAAGCCTATGTTTAACGACTAATTATTTTTAATATTGATACTAGTTTTATTTTTCATTGTTGCAGACTGCGTGCGTTGTATCCATCGCGCGCATCTTCCCTGTGATAAGAGGGTCCTGTGATATCGACGAGTTCGACTTAGCTTTAAAACTAGTTAGTCTTTAGGAATATAGAATTAAAAATGTCGCCACCGTTCGATGCGTTCGTTCAGTTTGACATGTGGGAAGCCTTGGACGAAGACTCCCTGAGGTTGACACAAACGTCCGAATTTTGGACTCAAGTTCAATATGAAGCAGATAGATTGGATCTAGTCCCACCCGCCAACTTTTCGGACCCCCTGCAGGACAGTGATGAAGACTGGAGAATAATTGACGCACCGGAGGAGCCTCACAAAGAGAACATCGTACACCATGATTGTATGTGGGCTGGCTCTTGTGTAGATTCTGTGCATCCAGGCAACACATTTGTCCCGACCGATCCAACAACAACTCCAACCACACCCGGACAGAGTCTGCTTCGACGAGATATGTCACCATCAAGACCAGAGACTCCACCATCAATAGACGGCGATGAACCGCCTCAGTTCCGTCACTCGGTCGATGTCGCTGGAACAGCTCTTCGCCTATTGAGAGACTCTGCTGTGGTAGCAGCCGACCATTCATACACATTGGCCAGGCGGCACTTAGACTACCTCGGCGTGCAAACACCCTCTGACTCATGTGAATCAGGTCAGTACCTACTCTTTCTTATCTGTAATTTACAGTACCTATGTATGATTTAGTTTATCACTTTCGCCACTTCTAAGCTCAAGAAATTAATGCTGATTTTCGGGAAAACCGTAAATCTAAATTGTCTGTGTTAAAGTTAAGTTTCAACACGAGCGTTTAAATATTTTCGTAAAGTGTTGTCGCTTTGATTTGAAATTCAAATGGATGATATAAGGGCCTCTTTGGCTTATTCGAAAGCCGCTGATACCGGTGACGATCCGTGACCTTAATCATGAATTCAAAGTGGTAATTTTTTATTTCTCACATTTACTATAGGTACAAAGAATTTGTATTATTTTTGTATTCTCAATGCGAATTTAAATTATTCCAACCAATAAGTACCTGCATATAGCTGTTCATTGAATTTCAACAAAGGTTCAACGTACTTTATGAAAGATAAATACAGAGTACTTAATAAAATTATATTGCGCGCATCAGATTTAGGTCTCAAAAATTCAGCGTTTTGCTTAGTCATAAGATGTTTCTCTAAGTATTCATCAAGTGGGGTTGACCGGGAATGTCGTGAGGACGCAGGCGCAGACTGGAGCGCGGGAAACTGCGCATATCGACCGCCATCCCGCGTCCCCCGCCGCGTCTAGACGCACCCGCTTTTCCGCTCTTCCGGAACCTTCGCCTATTGCGACCTTGAACGCCTCAACCTTCCTTAATGTCAGATTGCGCAACGTTAGTACCAGGCTTCTCATCTCTCGAGATTGACATGGTTAATTAGAATGCGAATTAAAGTTGTAAGCAAACTAAGTAAAAGGTCTCGCCGCGTGTCACGGGCTTAGACGGAACTAAGGTCATAAGTACGTCGACCGAGACGTTCCGACCTTGATGCATCCTCCAATTGCAACCGGCGCTTCCCGCCGCCGGCGGCAGGGTTATCATCCTCTCGTATTCATTGAAATGATGAATTCGGTCTACGAAATTCATATAAATATGTTTTGTTCAGGTGTCATTATGCGTTATTGCTCTTTTAAAAACGAGTTTTAGATCGAGAGGAAAGAAATAGAGAATACCTATTTGAAACGGTACTTTCACTTAGAAAATTTAGATCCGCTTACAATTAAGTAATCTTTTAGATATTGCTCTGATTTGAGTGTTATTGTTGTTATGAAAATTATAGACTTGTGACTTGTCATAAAGCTTGTACCGTGACTATGACATGGCGTGTGACCTCAAATAGACACCACCGATTATGCGCAACTAGATAGGTACAATGTTTATTATACGTAATAGCAATTTAGTTATCGTCGATTGCAGTGGGTAAGGTCGCGATGGGCATGTGTTTGATTCAAGCGGCCAAGAACGTTTGTTTATATGTTTTAACTTGTTGCGCTTTTAGTTGAAAATAAATATTTAGTCGGAAATCGTAAACCAAATAAAAGCTAGCGAAATACTAAATAAATTGAACGAGCTAGGCGGCTGCCTCGCACTCGGCATTCTCGTGTTTAGCCCGTTACTTGTGTAAGAATGCAGTGGAATGAAATGGAATCTCATTGAAGTGGAGCTTGCTCGGCCCGCTGGACCGGTTTGAAACGCGGAGCTCCCATGTCCAGCTTGGCCGGATGACAATTTGATAGACAGCGCTTCAATAATCGTGATCGACGGCAAGCGCCTCCATCAGATAAACAACATATTTGAGTACCCTACTTAATTGCAATTACTGCTCACCGACAAAAAAAAAAGTCATTTTGCATTCGTATCTTGAAGACGATAAAAACACTAAGTACCTTAGGTACTATGTCACATCACTAGTGAGCGCGGTGGATGCGAAGAATTTACGACGCATGCGCGGTTTTATCGCTTCGTACAGTCCGTACGGCACGCAGCTAACCGTACGCCGCGCCGTAGTTGTCACATTTTCGCGCCAATTTAGTTCGTAAAAACGTTGCAATAATTTTATTTTAAAATACGTTTCATTTTTAAACACCTGCAACATGCCGATGATTTATTTCTTTGTACTGTAAATGTAAATCTATATAGCTTTTTGCTGCACATCTAATATCTGTCTAGCTATATATTACTATCTTGTCGAGATAGCAAAGTTTAAATAGTGCTTTGTTTTTGACCTGATGCTACTATCTTGACAGATTGCAGTCTTAATTTAAAATATTTACTCAAATGTAGGCCACTAGTTTAGCTATTAATTGTAAGTTCCTTTAAAGAGTAATTTAGGGCACAAAGATCCGGTTTGTTAGGTGCCCTAAACATTTTAGTATCAATCAGTGAGCCAAGGCTACGTACTAGTTTCTAAGAGGCTATGTATGTGTACATAAATGTATTTTATAGCGATTTATACAGACGTATAATATCACAAGTTGATAGCGACTGTGGTTTAGAGTAAATGAAATCGCATGATAAAAATAACACTTGTAATTCATATTCGTTTTGCATCAGCCTGTATATTGTACACTTGTAGTATGATAGTGATGGCCGCCTTTTCACAGATCTGTCATAATTTCGCGCCATTTTATTTCAAGTCAGTCATTCATTCTTATCGGAAATTCGCGTGCAATATTGAGTTACCATCTTTCCATAGACTTATATGAAACATTAATCGTGTCGTCAAGCGTGATAATAATAATTCAAAAGGCCTCGAACGCGTAGTAAAGCAATTTGCGCGGTTAATGCTATACACATATATGTTTAAGACACAGTTATATATAGCTACCTTCACGTTCTTCACGCTGTTGTGATGGGTTGGCATCTGCAACTGTACCTGCAGGCTGACAATCAACTTTCTTTAATGATGGGAGATCGAAAGCATCCGCCTGCCAACCCAGCCATCCTACAATTGATTAATTTGAAATAAGAATTTGCGCGCGAATTTGCATTCTCTTCAGAGGAACCAAAGACAAATTCTAAATATGAACATATACTTTTAAACGAACGTTCTAATTCTGTCGGCATGTTCTCAGACTTTACCAAAGTGATAGTTGACACGTTGTCCTAAATAGTATGGCCGGTAGTTTAACAGATATTTAGACTAACCTAGCCTTGCACCGCCTAGTCACCGGGCCTGGCCCACATTCGATCTCAATAACTTAACTACTTGCTCGTATGATTTATATAAAGTACCAATGGTTAAATCAAATGCTGTGACAGTCAGCACGTACTTTACTACAAGAATGTCATAATTAATTTTAATCGTAGTAACTTTATAATGTTAATACGAAATTGAAAGCGGCGACCACTATCTGCGTAAAAGTACAGTAGTTACCTCTACTCGTGTTATGAGATTTAGAAACTCAAGTTCAAGATACTTTAATTAAAAGTACATTAACAAGTATTTAATAAGGTAAACAAACAAATCGAGTGGCACTCACAGCAACAATTACAAATGATAGAGAAAGTTTTTTGTTTGTAAATACATATTACAGTGCGAATCGCAACACTAGGCTAGTAGGGCAGTGTAACGAAAAAATATTAAATAGCGCTTTATCAAGCACCGATAAAGTAATTTCATTGGTCGATCGGCATGCAGTACATGTATAGTGAAAAGGACCTTGGGCCTTATCGCCACAGAATATGCACTTAGATATTTAAACAATCGTATGAATGTGTTGATACGCTCACATCGCGATCGCGCCCGCCATCTTGGCCTCCGCGCGACCGCCGCATTATCAATGCCGATAACAATAGTACTTATTACAACGTGACACCCTAACATACATTTGTATTGTCTTATCACGAAATAAAACTAAAGCCACGCTGACGGCTGATAAACGACATCGCAACAAGATAGCGTTTTTTTATTACTGTTTGATCTTGTAACATCGCAATATATTTAAATAAATGTGGAATGTTGTATGTATGTACTTACTTATATTTGCTAAGCCGGGTGCGTATAAAGTCCGGTTCTAAATGACACGCGCCACTAGCTCGAGACGACATCACAAAATCGCGAACGCTTATCGAAACGCGAAAATGACCCTTAAATTTTGTTGATAACACGTGACATTCTTCGCAACACACGTGATAACATACGCTATCAATTGAAAAAGAATTCTCATGTTTCATTAAGATTCTGTAGCGCGCAATAATCAAGGTATAATTGCGTACTTAATGGCTCGCGGTTTGCCAAATTCGTCACAATCTCAATTACAAAGTCTGTTATGGAAACTATAGTCATTGTCATTAATGTTGCATACATTTGAAGGGTGTCTTTAGACCACGACAAAGTAAATTAAGTAATAAGTACCTATTCCACCCACTCACCAAAGCGGGATGGTCTTGGACACTTACGTATAGTTTTTTCTGTGTTATATCAATATGCACGTGAATACCAGTTGCGTAGCTCAATAAGGCTATAAAATTGCAGGCTATAAAATTAGAACATCCAATCATATAGTCATTATTTATTTACTACTGGCGTCTTAACAGTAAGAGAATTTAAGATTGTGGATAATATGTTACGAATTTTAGCGCACGTCGAGGCCCCTATAACCCGGGGCCACAGTATAAATATACAGGGCCCCTGTATCATTGACACTGCAGTATCTACGCCCATTAGACACATACATAACTGAGAGGAATCCGTCTTCACGAGATAGAACAACTAATACCACAGCTGAGACCGGAATCTGTGTGACTTCTCAGACACATCTAGTAATACTTATGATCCGGTTTCTTATTCCGTCTCTATGGGCGTGGTAGCGCCCGGCAACACGAACTACTTAAAATGACGTAACAAACTGCCCATTTGAATGTTTAACACTAAGGAAGTGTCATCTATGTA
This sequence comes from Mythimna vitellina, assembly GCA_949316375.1. Classification (NCBI taxonomy): domain Eukaryota; kingdom Metazoa; phylum Arthropoda; class Insecta; order Lepidoptera; family Noctuidae; genus Mythimna; species Mythimna vitellina. The sequence goes on along the minus strand of OX438701.1, from coordinate 20,426,750 downwards.
TATGGCTTCATATGACATATTGTTGGTAGGATTTGTTATGACATCTTTTATGCGTATTTAAATCGTAAAACGGAGTGTGTAGTATTGTAACTTGTCTGACAAGTCAAAGATTGTCGGCTAGTTGTTTTATTGTCTTCCTATAAGTGTTTTACAATTAGAATTATTTGCAATTAATTATAAATTAAAGTTACATATACTGGACATTTCTTTTGATGTGTGTGTACCTTATATTGCGTCCGTGCAACTTTGTTGCATAGCTGACACACCTAGAATTAAAACAGATTAAAACATTTTTAGTCATAGAAAGTTTTGACTTACTAATCACAGTTTCACGTACATAGTTCATTTTAATTCGCTTAGGAATTCGCGTGTTTAATGTTAATGAGTCTCCATACACAGTATGTCTCATTAATTGGATAATAAAAAAATAGTTGCGTCACATTTTTGTAAGCATATGTACCGTCCGTGAACTTCCGTCGGTGCGAACACTGCCCAAGGTCACTCGACGATATGGTGGATCGATGCGCCATACGATAAATTACGGCCCGTCTATTTTAACCGACTACGAGTCGTTACCAGTATACCAGATGACCGACTTTTCTCAGTTGCGTAACACTACAGAAATACTCAACTAAAGTTGGAAAAAAAAATAAAAAGCCCGTTTTGAGCTACTATTAAAATAGCTTTTACTACACCGGGCCCCTAATTATTATTTTATTGTTTCTTTCAGTTTCATTCCAAGTTACAGTCTAGGGTTTTGCTCAAATGTCAAAACGGGCCTTTTACTTTTTGACAACTTTATCACTCCATATATTGATGAATACGCGCGATTATTTGATACCCACGTCGTATCGGCTTATCAGTGATAGTAGCGTACGATTTTTTTGTTTCGTAGGTATGTGTAGGTGGTCCTCGTAATGTGTTATTTTTGTTTGTGATTTTCCCGCGTTTTGTGAAAATAGTAGCGTCATTACTTTGCTTTTGATAAGAGTGATGTTTGCAATTTAGTTTAAAGTTCAATATCAATGTAAAAACTTGATTTATTTTAGTCAGAGATATCGTACTGGCGATTTTAAATTACCTCCGTTAGGCCCTCATGAAATACCAACTCTAGGATTATCATTTATTCGTGGCGTCCGGATCGCTTTAGATTCACTAAATAGGTAAATTTATGTTAATACGTCTGCTATCGAAATTTGCGACTACGAGACCGCGACATATAAAAAGGAAAAAAAGTCCACCGCGTTCCATGAAAAAAGGTATTATTTATTTTTTAATTAGGCCGGCATTACGGGCAAGCAGTATTATAAGATGGCGTGCGCCGAGTGCGCGTCACGATAATTTTTAATTATCGTGCTCAAATGCCAGTGAACTTGGCCTCAAGTCGTGGCCAGCGGAGCGTGGCCCCTCACCAGGTCATACTTGACGACACCATTGTGGATTGCATTCCGTTTTCAAACGTACACAGTCACTTGTTTGTTTTGACATCTGTTAAAAACAAACCGTTTGAAACTTTTTCCAATATCGAACTTTGAATTCCCGTTAATGGCCAGTGTTAAGAATGATTACATCTGTCATCATAAAGTGTTATTAATCTCGCAATTTCTCCAATACAACATATCAAACAGATGTTTTGTGTTTTCCTTTCCTTGTTATATCACTTTAATGATGGCAATTATATAACTGACAATTAACTTAAATACCGACACGAAACGTGAAGCTGACAAAGTTAAAGGGAAAATGTTTCGAACGTTTTATCACAAAATAGTTTTATGGTCGGGGAAATGTTGTACCGGTTTAACATAACTGTCTACAAAGATTGCCGGCGATTAATAAGTTAAGTCTGCGGATCTATGACTCATTGTTTTCTCACGGTAAGCTTAGCCTACCTAGAAATTGTGACTAATCAGGCGCGCTGCAAGTATCATAGCATAGCTAACAATGCTTACTCATTGTTTACCATCGATAATAAAAATTTAGCAAAGTTTTTATTAAAGTTCCAAGTCTGGCCGTATCTAGACTTTGAAACATATGGGCAAGTATAAGAGAGAGCTGGCGATTTTTTACCCCTCCACTCGTATACCGGTCGCTCGAACAATAAAAAGCGGATTATCTCTGGTATAAAATTGGAACGACGGCGGATCTGAGAATCGCGTCTCGAGTGATGGAGATATAATAGATATGCACTAGACCGGATCCGGCGGGCGGCGCACCGCGACAATACCGGCGGATCGCCTTACACGCGGACCTGAAACAAATACTCTCTCGGCGACCGTTAATCGCGTTGGCGCCGCGGAGAAAATCGTCACGTGAAAATTGACTCCGGCACAATGCCGCCCACGCCTAGTGTCTACGCTATGTTTTACGCCTCACACCCTGCGGTATTGCCTCTCGATTACATACTGTAATCTGTATTTTGTTACTCTCGCTAATTTTGTCACTTAAGTAGGGGTCTTCGATATTTTATACACTCGGAATTTATCGTCCGTTAAATGCGATTAACACCTTTCTGGAAAAGCCCCCAAAACTGTCCTCAAATATGGAAATAGATGCCGTGGTGCTAGTATACTAATAGGCAGGGTGTGTCTACGTGGCTCGATATAGCGCCAGCAGTCTTACCCACGCCTAGATTTAGACGTAAGCGAAGCGTGTTTGACGACAGGCGCCGATCCTCGAATTAGATCGACGCGTAAGCGATAAGCGAGCGCGTAACTATGCGGAAATGTAGTAAAAAGATCGCGTTCGTGTATAAATTTATCGTCGCGCTGTTCGATAAATGTGTCTGATGCGCATTTTTTTTTCGCGCAAAACTGCGCAATCTAATGAACCTATTTAGCCGCGTCCCTGACTCGCCGTTTCGTAATCGAATCGGCCAGCTGCCCACGTAACTTGTTTCTATTTCTAGTGCTTAAGCACTGGAGATTTAAACGGAAACTCTCGTCCTTGTTAGGGACGTAAATAGCACTGCAAGCATCACGTTAAGCGCAGAGCCGGTAACCTTTAATCACAATGAACCGCTGACATAATTATTTGTTGGTGTAACCGGATAGTACGGCGAACGGATTCCGCGAAACATGCACTACGGCGTAAACACGAGACGGACAAACGTCCACATCCGCACTTAGGTGCAATGCGATCGTGAAATGGACGCCCGCAGCCCGCACCTACATAGCTCATTCATAGAAGTCGACAATGCACTCTCAGCACGAGTATTGCTGCATAGCTGCACCGGACGGAATTTAGGCCGTTTCCGCAACGGCATTAATCGTGCTTCAATAACATTACGTTTATCTAAGTTTGCCATATTTTTTACTTCTAAAATAGGGTTATCCTGTTCATTTGGGAGCCGTATTGCCCTATGGTGGCGGTTCTAGAAAAGGCAGGTACATTAAATCAGAGACGATCCGTGTTGAGGCAGTCTGGATAGACGCTATGCAACCCCGTACGTCTCTTACATTACAAATACCAAACGCAATGCAACGTGATCGATAGTGCGGGTTTAGCTCGCGCGCGAACCGGTCCGGCTGGTATGTCAGCTAGGAGCGTGTAAGCCGACCGGCGTCGTTATCGTGCAACTCTCACGTGACAGTTAATTTCGATCGATGCTTTGTTAAATGGTAGCGGCGGAGGCCGGAAAGCGTGTCCACCGCGCGGTAATCCGGACTCCATTGAGTGCGGACGTTGCGGCAGCGCGCCGCGCACGCGCTCTCGTTTTGGCGCGAATGGCGCGCCGTGACGTCAGGCGTCTGGATCGATGGCGGCAGACGCTGCGGTAGTACGCCGGGGTCGACGCCCTCCGCCCCGCGCGCCCGCCCCACACCCGCGCACCTGACCACTGCAGTCGCATCTCCCCGACTAGATCTAGCCCCCTGCGATCGTATACAGACGTGGCTACGACAATCGACGCCCGCCTTTTATGGTGATGTGAGCGTAATGAACGGTATGAATGAAAGTATGCGAGCAATGAAACGGTATATGCGGGCGGGACTTTGATAAATGAGTCTTTTGATGTTTTTTTTTAATTATGCGACATTATATTAAATTGAATTCTCCGTTGTTGCAGAGGAGGAAATCGACGTGGTGTCAGTGGGCACGCAACAGCCCCTGCCCGCGACGCAGACGCACGTCCGCGCGGACTCGCTGCCGCACGTGCCGTCGCCGCAGGAACGCCAGCATATTCAGCGCACTGTGGAGACTGCCATCACACCGCGCTCGCCGCGCCCGGCTGCCCGCAAACGGCTTGTGCCGCCGCCCAGCATAGCGGCTTCGTCGTCGCGCAGGCGCGCGCGCGGGCCCGGCCGCCGTGGTCGCCGCTCCAACACCGACACTGACTCCGAGGCCGAGTCGCCTGAGATAGAACGCCGCTCCATACACAACGACATGGAGAGACTCCGGCGCATAGGTCTCAAAAACCTCTTTGATGAGCTCAAAAAGCAAATCCCCGCTACGAGAGACAAGGAGCGTGCGCCCAAAGTAGTGATCCTAAGAGAAGCGGCCACGCTCTGCAGAAAGCTTAGCCAAGAAGACCTTGAGAGGGAAAAGCTGAAGAAGAAACAACACCAACTTGTGACGAAGTTGAAAAAGCTCCGCACGATGATGTCGGCGCGCTACCGCTCGTACTGAGCGCACCGCGCTACCTGACTGGTAATCGATTTGTTCCGACCGAGGAACTGTGGGGTCTACTCGACTGGACACTTATGGACTGGTAACTTTTTATGTAAGTCGCTTCTAAACGCTCTAGTGAACGTTAGAACCGTTTATTCTTGACGCGGTGGCGCAGTGAAGCCCCCGTCCGTTTGTACCTCCCTCGCCGTTTTGATTGCAAAATTTTAAGCGATGTCTTCAGTCGAGTCGGCCGTCGGGAGTTTGTTATATTTCAATGAAGTTCAGCTTTTACGGCTTACTCTGCTTCTGGCAATGTCTCGAGAGTAATATAGTTATGAACAATAACCGCAGGTTTGTCTTGCTCAAAACGATATTTTGCAGTGCCAAAGTGAGCCATAAAACTGTTGTTAACGACAAATCCTAGGTCTTCAGTAAAATATCTTAATAGTTACAGACTGCTTCGTGAACTAGTAGACTGGTTAAACCTCTAAAATGTTTTTTGAATTTATCATAAAATTATACATAGTTGAAATAGCACATTACAGATTTACTCCGTGTTAACAGATCGGAAATGATATGACATTTGTTAAAATATTGTTTCGAGACGTTAATGTGAAGATTTTTACTGGACCTTCCATTAAATATTTAAGTATTGCGATTTGCGATGTCACATTTTTTAAAGGAGCAAGAATTTGTCAGTGTTGTAAATATAAAGAGGGTAGTTGAAGCTTTGTCGGAGGTGGTCAGCGCTTGAAGCAGACTGGAGATGTATGGCCACTATATATGTTTTCGGCCCGATTTGCAGGATTTTTCAATTGTAACCTTCGACTCGCGAGAGTGGGGTTAGTGAAGTGATACATCAATTACTATTACTTTTAATTGCTTTAAGTAAACTATTATTTTAACTGCTTTAAGTAAATTGCATTTTAGGATAGCGCGCTTGATTCATTAGTTTATTTTTTTTTGTTATTTTGTAAATTTTTAACACTTATTGTTTTTTTTTTTACATTAGAGATGCCCAATAAACTCGATACCAATTCTCGATAATTTGGAATCGTTGATAGATTTTGGGTTAGTTTGAATCGATCTAGTTTTATACAATAATAAAATGATTCACATACAGCTTCCATATGAGATGGTGATTCATAACGATTTTATGATTAATGTGTATGTAATTTTATCATGTGAAACTCCTCTTCAACTACGATCAGCATGCGTTTGTGATAAAATCTTTCTAGTGTTCAATAGTGTCCAAATCTTTTTTTTAAATTAGATGGACCCCGTTTTCCTTTTCAACAAACACCTTAGCACTTGTACAAATTGTGTTTGTCCACAAACTTTTAAACAACGGTACACTTCGAAGTTTGGACAACAACTCAACAAACATTTATTTTAAATATTTTACTTGTAATTTGTTAAAATTCTTGTGGACAAACGCTTAATTTGTACGTGTGAACTTAGTCGCAAGCGCATGCTAACCGAAGGCGTTGCGTCGTTCCCTTCATTTTACGATCATCGTACCTTATAATAATTGTAAACATTATTTTTTAATGTTAAGTCGTCTAGAATAATTCACATGTTGGGATTACAATGGAAACATACCATTTTCATAAATGATTTACGACATTAAGGTAAACAGAATTTTTGATGTAAATTATATAATCTCAGTTACAGTCAACGATTCGTAAGAAAATAAATAGACTGTGTATTTTGATAATAACATCAAGTCTTATGATATACCATATATGATGGTCTGGAAAAATGGACCGATATAAAAAAAAATAATACCAAGTCATAGTTCCTCATAGTACCTACTAATAGTAAATTTTGCATTTTTTTCTTTATAATATTTTTTTTATTAATGCAGTAAGTTAGTAAAGTACTCGCAATAGTTGGTGTAAATTGAATCGGAACCTGGTCAGAAGATGAAGGTGATGATGATGAATTGATGAAGGTAGGAAGCCGGGCCGGTGTTTGCGTGTTTGGGAGAGCCGTGACTTCATTCTCCTGGCCAGGTTCCAAAAGGTTGATGTTTTATCAAGCACATGGTCAGCATTTCGTGAGTTTGAAGGCTTTAATTGTGTGAGGAATGTGCCTTGCTAAGTTCATGTACATTATTATGTATATTAGGTTTATACTCGAATTAGTTGCAAGACATATTTTTTGTGAAGAATGTCTACGATTAGATTAGCGCTGTTCTAGGTATTGTACATACACAGACAAGAAAAAGTTATGATATTAAAGATGTTTATGATATCTTATCTTCCACTAGGTGTTTAATTGTACATACAGTTGTAACGGTAATGCTAAGGATATTATTACTTTGATCAATCTTTTTTACTAACGAGTTTTTATTTTCCTAGTAATTGTTTAGTTTTTTTTTTTTTTAACTGGAGAGTTATGGATCCTCGAATGTTGTACCTGCATTTATTTTTTTTTTGTTATTCATATCTTGACATAAATAAATAAAGTTAATAAATGGTTTTAGTTATCCAAAATGTAATCTGTTGCTTTGGTGATAATGACCAGTGTAATTAGACACATAAGAAACAGTCAGTAGTTAAATGTTTAATCGTAAGCAATGACAGCTTTATAAAAAAAAAAAGAAAAATCGGAGACAAAGTGAATATTTGAAACGTGTAGAGAGCACATTATTATAACGACTTTTATGACAAGGCACATTTCCACCACTGCCAAAATGGGAAGGAATTAATGATAATAAGTTTTAAGTTGAACTGTATATAGTTAAGGTCGGGTTATAAAATTATAAGTCCTGTTATATATAAAAGATTTCCTTTTATTCTTTGTATAGTATCCGTATTGTAACATCTAGCTGTGTGGGGGGTGCGGTGGGTGGTGTACACCCGGGCAGCGCGAACGCGCCGCTACAGAGAGTGCAGGGCGCAACATAGATTCCGCCTAATATTAATATTGCCCTCTGCAATCTTTGAAGCGGCGCTCTTATGTCTAAGGACCTTTGTACTTATGTAACTAAGTTTTTGGGATACTATTGTAACACAGAGATAGATTTTTTTTTGGTTTTGTTCCTCTATGTGTATGGATACACTGATACATTGTATTGCATTGACTATACATATTAAACGCTTACGTCGGATCCGGACAGAGCTTGGGAACAGACGGCTAATTAATGTGATTTTTATACCTACTTTTTCGCTGTAATTTGGGATAAATAAAATCATTGTATTGTATAGTATAGATTCTGTGATTATGTACCTGTGGGGTACGTTTGGGTTTCCACAGCCCTATCTGGTCTGACTTAAAAAAAAATACTTAATTGAGTTTTGATTTTTTAATCCACACAATGCCTAAACCACAGGAATTTAAATAAATAGTAAAACTATTTATTTAGGTTCCTATGACTCAACCCCATTTTGAATCATTGAACGATTTCTGAATCACTCACATAATGTTTGATTTAACATTTAATTATGACAAAACAGCTGATTAATCAGGTGATTATTTACATTCAATAATTAGGTACACTTTAAAAACCCATATTAAATACTTGCAAAGTAATATTCACTACATGATAACACACACAGTCTGCATATAACTGGTACACCGGTGGTAGACACCGGGGGCCTTTGATAAGTAGTCTCTATTAAAAAATCATCTGATAAAGTTAACCACGATAAGATTTAATTCTTAACTCTATCTATAAAGAATTTGAATCCAGAAACGGCTTACGATTTTTTTTATAACAAAGGCGATTGCAAGAGACAAGCTGGAAGGACAGGGTCGTCGAAAATCGGAAAAAAGATTTTGCCAGGCAACATTCTCGCAAGAGAACCCTAGAATGAATACTTATGCAGTGTAGTTTCGTAAGTATCGTAATATCTTTTAGGCGTCCATTACACGGTCATGCAAGCGTCAATCAATCATGAATGATGTTAGAATGACGGAATTTTATTCGTCAGTCAAAATATTTGACTGTGGCAAAACTGACAGGAAAACCTATCGTGTAATGGACGCCATAGGAGCACCATTGAAAATAAGAAGGTAACTATGATATTAACAAGGTTCTTCTGAACACAGAACTGCAATAACTGATAAACGGCATAAATATAGGTACAGTACAGATTCCAAATCTGAAAAATATGAGTCAAAGGTATAAATCAACTGTCTTTAAGTAGGTACGAAGGACAGAATACTGATTAAATGAAAAATAAGCACAGATAAACCTCCGATTACCACACCATCAAAAGTTTCTATATCAATTCAAAGTTGAAATGTAATGGATCACACGATTATCGCCACGGGTGGTGCCGGTCTCTGGTCAAACATACGGACATACCTACTTAACTGGAGATTAATTATGGCGATGTACACATTCAATGCATTCTGTTCAACACATAGTTTTATGCTATCATTGGAGCCCTTTGTTTCTTTCATATTTTAAAACTAAATACTTTAAATGTTAGTAGGTAGGTAGGTACATATTGCATTGTCATTCAAATAGGAAACTACCTACTAAGTTTGAACTTTATAGACCCTTTGGCAATCCCACTAAATCCCCTGGATCGAAGCCCGAGCAACCCAAAGTATTTAAAGGAATTATGGTTAATAAACCTCTGTTAAAACGGTTAAAACTGAACTGGAACTGTTCCCGATAAATGACGATAATTATTCTGCTAAATGCCGTCAGCGGCGATTGACGTCAAAGCCCTTACACCGACATTGTTGAACTGTAGGTTACCTATCACCAAACTGACTGTATAAACATACACTAGAAGAAAGTTCAGAGTGAGCTATAAACCTAATAATACATTATTGCAACATGTTTTCAAAACAACTCGCTTGTATGTAGGTATATTGGCGTGTTCTCTCAACGCTGTTATTTATTAGAAAAAAGCATGTAGATAAACAATGTATAAATGGAAAGGTAAATAAACAATGCTATAACTATAAGTGCTTTCCGAATGTAAATAGATATTTCTATAAATAACAATAATTATCACGTTGCTAGTAAATATTATTCCTTTGCCTCAAACGAAGCGGAGCGAGAAGTTGACAGATGTCAAAACAATAGTGAAGTTCGCGTAAGCCGTTGGAACGATGGCTCTTCGTGCAGTGATGTCTTCGAAAGTTCCTATGGTGATTATTTTAGGTGCTACGGGTACAGGGAAGACCAAGTTAGGTGTTGAATTAGCACAAAAGTTCGCGACGGAGATCATCAGCGCAGATTCTATGCAGGTTTGTTATTGAACTTTGTCGGATTATAACCTCAAAAATGTTGGCTCTGAAGGACATTTTCATAGCATATGCACATTAGACAAGTATATAATTGCATTTAGCTATGAAAGACCATCATACAAAACATGTGGAATAAATAAATTTCTTGATCTGTCTTTTGCAATGAAATAAATCCTAACCTTAAAGCAATGTTTAGGACATAGCTCTGTTTATGTCACTGATTCATTCCTTTTTTTTAAATGAAAACATAAACATGGTAATGCATGGTGCTGAATTCGACGGATTTATATAATTTTTACTAAGATGTGAAGTATTTTAAGACATACAAATTGAAGCAAATTAAAATAAAATTATTTCTTGTGTTTTTTCTAAACTTCTGAGTATGTTAAAGGTAAAATTGTAATACTTCTATATATTATTCGTAAAGGAAATACGGTCAAACACCTATTAGATCTATTTAAGTGAAAAATACCTACACTTTGCTAGGCACACTGAAATCATGTCCCGTTAAATTCTGTATTTTTTTTATTTTTTTTTGTATAATCATATCTGGGACTGGCTAAAAACACAAATCATATTGAATATACTATTATGCTCAGATATTATGTATTGCTTTCTTCATGACACTCATATAAAACTCAGCAATGTAGTTGTTGTATTTGTGGTCTCCCGCAAGATTCATGCCAGGCAGAATTTACTTAAAAATTGCAATCTTACTATACCCGAAGTATTTCAGTTTCCTTTAATCATGTTGTTAAAGGCCCAAGTAAAGGTGTCTTCAAGGCTAGAGTGAATAAGCTCTTACATCTTACAAACTAGTGCGCCTCACCTGAATCTTGCCCAGTTGGAAAAAAATGTGGGAAAATTTATGAGAATTGGGGAATATTAGATTTAGTTAGTAATATTATATTCTTATAAGACTTTTTCATCTAATTATTGGGTTATTAGCCTGTATGTATTCACTGTCAAATTGGTACCCACATCTTTACCAAGTAGAATCTTATTGGTTTTTTTTTTATGTTTGAAATCATCTAATTGAAAAACCTACTCCTGTTTCTTCTTTGCCTTCGTTCCAGGGCCCCAAGGTTCTCTTTCGCATCAATTTTGCTTTGGAACACATTTCATTTTTAAATGCCAAAAAAGAACAGTCCATCCTAAGGTTGTCTGTGACAGATATCACTCTCAAATTATCCATAGATTTAAGTTTGTGTAAAAGTTTTGATACTATTATTTATTGTATTAAGTTTATTGTATTTTATTTAAAAAATCTATCATTTTAGTGCCATTGGTGTTAATCTTAGAAACCATTTACTTTGATGAGTTCTGTTGTATTGAACCAGATTGGTTACTGTGAAAATAATTGGGGGAGACCTATGGCTAGTACAGTGAGTTTTGTCTATAATAATAACATTTAAACACAATCAGCCTTATAATGTTACCATTTATCTATAAATATAAAAGCGGGATACCACTCACTGATTAATCACGAAATCTTCGAAACTAACACCTACAAACTTAAAATTTAGTAGGTAGGTTCCTTGTAGGGTGTAGACATTTGCTAAGAACAGATTTTACGAAAGTCTACCCTTAAAGGGGTAAAATGGGGGTTGGAAATTTGTATGGAGAAACGAACTTTCGCGCGGGCGCGCATCTTATAAATGGCCCAGTGTAGGTTGGTGAATCTACCTTAACTTGACTGTAATGATGAGTTGTTGTATTGAAGACAATCTCTAGTTGGAAATATAATACTTATTAGATTCAGTTACTAATGTAGAGAAGTGAAATCATGGTTGTTGATAACAGATTCAGATATTCTCATTTCTGACTCAATTATTTACCAATTAAATTAGGTCAGAAAAAATAAACAAATGGTGAAGAGAATTAAAATAAATACTTTATTAGATTTTCTATGTCATTTTTATGTTTGGTTGGCATAGAGGCAGATAACCAACCCGCACTGGGCCCGCGTGGTGGATTACGGCCCATTCCCCCTCCTAGAGAGGAGGCCTGAGTCCCAGTAGTGGGAACATTATAAGGCCGACTATGCTATGCTATAGGCAGATAAAAGAAATACTTGACCAATTAGACAACTGTGATAATATAGTCTAGCTTTGTTTTGTTAATTATAGTTTTTTTTTTTTAATTTGTCTTCACACTCTTTGTGCTTTTAGCCAGTGTCAAGTTTAGAAACTATTACGTTTTCAGTCACTTCAAGTTACTTTGATTTTCATTAGAACGCGGATGTAACATATTATAATGTTTTTTGCAGTATTTGGCAGCAATTCTTGCCAAATACTGCAGTTTGCCATCTCAGTAAGCTTCGCTGTGGAAGTCATTACCACAATAATTCTTACCTCCATTTTACCAAAATCGCGCCTGTTACAATGATTCCACACATTGTCTAGTTGAGTAGACACTTCAGATACAAAACTACACCAATTTTACATGACAATATACACTAGGAATCAATTTGCAAATGATTAAAGCAACTACTGAACTTCACTCGAAAAAATCCCGCCAAAACTCAAACTGTCTCAAACCAATTTTTTTTTCAGTTTACCCATTTAAGGAAGGCTATAGTTGTTCGACCATATCGCCTAGTCTTTCGTCCATGTTTTCTTGCGTAATAAGTCTTCCGTATTCGAATATCATAATTGTTTCTTTTTGTTTTTCATTAGAATGCGGGTGTAACACATTCTAATGTTTTTGAAGTCATAGCATAGCATAGCATAGTCGGCCTTATAATGTTCCCACTGTTGGGACTCAGGCCTCCTCTCTAGGAGAGGGAATGTTTTTGAAGTATTTGGCAGCAAATGTATCGATTCAGCTTTCTCAGCATACTTCGCTGAGGTATCTAAAATTACAATAAAAATCTCAGCTCCATTTTACCGAGATCGCGCCTATTTCAATGATACCACATATTATTCCAGTTGCGCAGACACTTGAGATACAAAACTACACCAATTTTACATTACAAAATCCACTAGGGATCAATTTGCGAATAATTAAAACAGCCACTGAACTTCACTCGAAGAAATCCCGCCAAAAACTCCTGTCTGAAACCAACTATCAACCAAATAAACGAAATCTATGAGTTATTCCTTTTATGAGTAATGTGGCTTGGATACTAAGTCCTGTAAGCCATGTCTTCGTAATGAAATTATTCATTTGATTACCATTAGAATATGAATGTAACACATCTACTATTTTTGTAGTATATGGCAGCTAATTTGTCAAGTCTACCTTCTCTGCGAACTTCGTTGAGATAGTCAACACTACAATAAAATTATCAGCCCCATTTTACCGAGATCGCGCCTATTTCAATGATTCCATATATTATTCCAGTTGCGCAGACACTTGAGATACAAAACTACACCAATTTTACATTACAAAATCCACTAGGAATCAATTTGCGAATAATTAAAACAGCCACTGAACTTCACTCGAAGAAATCCCGCCAAAAACTCCTGTCTGAAACCAACTATCAACCAAATAAACGAAATCTATCAGTTATTCCTTTTTTTTTGATAATGTGGCTTGTATACTAAGTCCTGTAAGCCATGTCTTCGTAATGAAATAGTTAATTTGTTTACTATTAGAATATGAATGTACACATCTACTATTTTTGTAGTATATGGCAGCTAATTTTTCAAGTCAACCTTCTCTGCGAACTTCGTTGAGATAGTCAACACTACAATAAAATTATCAGCCCCATTTTGCCGAGATCGCGCCTGTTTCAATGATTACACCGAAGAATTCCCGCCAAAAACTCTTCGAATTTCTTTGGACAAACTATACACTAGAGGTGGACCAACATATCGGGAATGCGGTTTACGTAGTCACATTTTTAGTCGGCGACTACCACTGACGCGTCGGCCATTTGAGCGCCGAGTATAATCTAGTCGAAACGCAGTTTAAATATTGAATTAAAAAGACCAGTGAATGCAAGTACACACATACAACTGCACAAGAGAGAATGAAAGAACTGACGTGTCTGTCAGTTTTAGGTTAGCTATAGAACTTACCGTTTTTTGAGGCGAGCGTGCTCCATCATCAAGTGAAATAGTGGCCTAACGTGAGCCTAACAAAAGTTACTGAAAAAAAAAACCTTACCGTTAGCATGAGTTGACTACATAGAGAAAACCAATTTACCTATCATTAGGGTGGAGCGACATTCAATTCTCAAAGCGATTCTTAATAGCCACATTGTTTTTCTTCTCTGCCTAACCAATATCAATATTATATGGCGATTAATGTAATGTTTACCTACCCAAAAATACGAGACAAAATCGTTGTATTACCATCTCTAAACAACCCCTTACCTCATGCTGATAGAATATGCAATTTTGAAAAGGGAACACTCGCGCGACTTTGAAAACAATTCTTTTTTTTTCCATATTCTGAAACTGAACATTCAGCCTAAGACGACGCACTGACCCATACCCTTTTTGAATTGTATATTTAACACTTGGAAGTCGGTGTTCCTTTAATAGTTTTGTCTTTTCGTTATCACCGACTTCCGAAATAAAAGTTATTTTGTACTTTTTAGTGTTTTTTTTTTACATTGAAGTTGGTTGTATAAAGTTTTTTATTTTACACTTTTTAGTTGCAGTACCACAACTAAAAAGTACCGCTCAGTCAAACTTAAAGTATGCAAGTTCTATAGTAAGGTACTTATAAAATTTAATCATTAAAAGTATTAAAACATTGCATGACAATTCTATTAAGCCAAGCCACGGCTAGTATACATTGTTTTATTACGAAGTTTTCGTGCCTAACTTCCTTCATCTGATTATTTCGATGGTACCTTCTAGCCAGGTGCACTCTTATGACAATTCTAATAATCCCAAACACGGTTAGGTAACATTGATCTGTTACAGAGTTCCATTACTTACTTTCCGGCTTCGTCATCAGATCAATTCGATATATCCCCTGCCCTTCTATCTTCCTTCAGTCAGTCATCGACTAAACGTATAAACAAAGCAATTTTACTTGTTACGACAGTTCTACTGTGATTCCAAAAAGAGTTCCGTTCCATATATTCGAAGTTCATCATCATATAACAAAATGTTTTACAAGACCAACTCGGAAGCACAACATTTCAATAAAAAAAATAATTTTCAAAATCGGTTTACAATTGACCGAGAAATCGGTAAACATACATAAAAAAAAAGCATTCAGCCGAACATAGAACCTCCTTCTTTTTAAAGTCGGTTAAAAAAAGAAAACAATAAGAAAAGTATTTCGTGTGACTGTAAAGTTGATTCAAAATTGCATGTTATTATTTCGGTTTCTTTTTTTGTTGTGGCTCCACAAACTTATTTCGGTTCAGTTATGCTAGCTTAGAACAAATGGCAGGGTAAAAAAAGTCAGTCGAACAATGGGGCGTAGCCTGTGAATCATTCAGCGGTCACTATCCTCCTGTAATAATGTTGCTATTAATAATAAAAAAATGATTTTGATTTGTGGACAGATGTGGAATTGTTTGCCTGAGGCTGTATTAATTTGCAAATGGTCGATTGATGGCAGCCGTACGCTTAAAATTTAGTTAGCGGTTGGCAACACTGCAGATTTATTTTTCTTTTTTTACCTGACTGAAGTAGCGTTTACAACATCCGGAATCTTATTGGCTAAATTTTTGAAGGGTTTCGGTTGATTATGTATTAGAATTTTAGAGAAGCCAGTTAGAATCACGGAATATCTTTATTGAAGGAAACTGCCTTTCTATGATAGTAAATAAAAAATAAAAAAATTAATTGAAATCATCTGCTAAAAAAAACAAATATACGGAACACGAACAGAATTTTTTACAACTTAGGTACGTAGAAATTCACTATTAGGTTTATATGGACCTAGTAAAAAGAGAGGATGGTCTCATTTTCTGGATGCGTCAGAACTGTTCTGTCCTCATTTTCTAGAAAATATGTGAAGAGTGTTGTCCTATACGTATGATGTTGTTTAAGGGCATTTACGAAGAGGTGTCAGCATAAGGGCCTTTCTAAAAAGCCCATGGTCCTAGAACGTTAAGGGAAGGACACAGAAAAAGTCTGGCACGCCCTCTCGCTTAACCCAAAAGCGCGAGAAGTCATTAGATGATTTCCCACCTCAAAAAGGGCATTTACGAAATTGAATTTATGGGGCAGATATATGATTTTTGATGATTTTAAATCCATCATCACGTCTAAACGGCTAGTCCGTATGTTTTGAAAAAAATGTATGTTAAACTAGACTATTTGCCCAGTAATATACGAATAATTTTATATAGAATTATTTTCAAAGTTATGTCTAACACAGACAAAAAAGCGAAGATCAGGGAAAAACCATTGGGTGTATTATTATAAAACTTTCACAAACTAAAATATATTTTTTTCTAAAGACTTCATAGCGTTTGCTTTTGTGATCCTGTGGGCGTGCTGGACTCATTTTGTTTAGTCATAAAAATCAATATTTGCAAAATAAATGTCTTGTCTTGTCATGTCTACATGACTGTGGCGGTCTTAAGGTTGGAATATTAAAACTGTACCTTCATTGTAATCTCTGTTGCAGCCGTTTATAAAAAAAATAAAGGAGAAATAAAGTTTCCTTACTTCAGGAAGAAAAGGAATAAAAATACAAATCTGCAGTACCCTTGTAAGTTTTAAGATAAAACTTAAACCAGAAGATATGCCGCGTAACATCTATTTTTACTCCCCCATTTTAATTTCAGGCTTCATTAACTCATAAACTTGTTAAATTATTGCTAAAGCTTCTCTGTAGCCGACAATTTCGTTTTCTAAGAATTTCTTAATGTCTTTTCTCTTTAATCGCTAATTGTTATAGAACATTGGGTTTAATTAAACACGAAATCAAATCAAATAAGATTTAATGATTTTTTTTCTTTAATTATCGAATCATCATCATCATTTCAGCCGATAGACGTCCACTGCTGGACATAGGACTCCCCAAATGTCGCCACAATGAACGTTCCTGTGCGTCTCGCATCCATCGGATTTCCGCAACCTCCAACAGGTCATCGGTCCACCTTATAAAGGGCGTTCCAACTCTGCTTCCTCCGGTACGCTGGCGGCCGCGCTCCAGAACCTTTCGGCTCCAACGGCCTTCTTTTCTGCGAGCAATGTGCCGTGTCCATTTCCACTTAAGTCTGGCGATTCTTCGTGCTATGTCGGCAAACTTGGTTCTCCTGCGGATATCTTCATTTCTGATTCGATCACGTAAGGAAACTCCGAGCATAGCCCTTGCTACTAGACACCATACAGACATCAGAGTCGCTACACCACACTGAGACAGTATCAAAACGGACCTTAAGTGCGTGCACTTTGCGCGTCCGATTTGGTCGCGCCGCCAAATTGGTTGCGCAACCAAACGGCCACCAGGTGAGTAACTCTCTGTAGACTGAGCTATATACATAGCCCTAATAGTACAAAAGTCATTTGTTTTTAACATATCATATACCCATTTGACTAACTCAAAAAACCCTGACATAAACTTAGGTCAAAATTTACTATGAACCATATGGCTAAGGATCTAGCCATATAACAAACGGGTCCTATTTTCCAATAATGTTCATTACTCCACAAAGACCGCATGCATATTCCCATTAAATACCTAAATTATGATAAATGAGCCCTATCTGAGAAGAGTGGGTTTGATCACAATGGGTCAATGGGCTTGAATGGGAATCGACCTGAGACGAACAATCTGTACCCTCCATTTGGGCCATTGTGACCCCTGCATTCATACCGCAGCCGTTTTATTCCTGAGTTTAATAACGAACCAATATAATTCGAATTTATTTTATGTGTGGTAATTAACAGTTTTACGTATGTTGCAGCTAAAAATGTAGTACAAGAAGTCTGTAGTATCCAGCAGTATGATTGAGGATTTTAATTTGCTGCGGAAATAAATTAAATTTTTAGTCAGTTTTCCACAAAAAGCAGGAGAGATTACAAACAAAGTTATAAGTTAATCATGTTTTTCAAATTGTTGTTACGGATTTTCGTTTTTCAGCTTGCGTACAGTCAATTGAACATCATTGGTAAAAATCACACTAGCGTCACTCGTCAGTGACGTACAGTACATCGTCTCAAAATGGTGGTAGACATGAAACTTTAATCATTGAATTGGCTCCTTTTCACACTATCAAACATGGGGTTTTAAAGTCAACTCAAGTGTCTGTCGACGATTACATCAGATAACAGTAGTCAACGACAAGCCTATAAACATTAAACAAAACGGGCCAAGTGCGAGTCGGACTCACGCACGAAGGGTTCCGTACCGTTTGTAGCAAAAAAACGGCAAAAAATCACTTTAATTGTTGCATGGGAGCCCCACTTAAATATCCATTTTATTCTGTTTTTAGTATTTATTGTACAGCTGCACAACAAATGCATCATCTGTGATTTCAACTGTCTGGCTATCACGGTTCATGAGATAAAGCCTGGTGACAGAAAGACGGACAGAGGAATTTTAGCAAAAGGTTCCGGTTATTTCCCTTTGGCTACGAACTCCTAGAAAACATACTCTTCGGCATCACACCGAGGTTAACTATCCGGAAGTCAGAGAGCCATCGAAAAATGGCTTACTTTGGTTACCAGTACCAGTTAACATCACGGAAGACGCAGGATGAGTGACCCCAGATAATATCAATAATTTCAATTAGATAATAATATTCCGATGCAGAATTCGGCAAGTCACGCTGATAGCTCAAGACGCTTACAACTAAACAAGTTACAAAAGATATTCAAAGAATCTTGCTATAATGTCAAATTCAGTTCCCACCATACATATTCAGGTCAGCCTATACGAAAAATCTCGTAGCTGGCGTCTTTATTTATCAAGTTAACTAACAGTGCCAATATACGAAATAAATCGTATACGAGATATCTCGTACTTAGACACCAGCAATATTAATACTCGTTAGAGGCTATCCTACAGCCATAGAGGTCCTACGATGTATCTTGTATGTGACATCTCTGAAGAAATCATCTACGAGATATCTCGTAGCTGGTAGTTAATGTCTTTTGTAGATCTTTGACAGTCGAAGCCAGAAAATCTGGTACCAGTCGTGTCAAAAGGGTATCATAATTTAGCTGCATCTGGTTAGATTAGGAATCCGGCTAGTAATTTAAATAGGTACTTTTATTAGCACTCCTCTTTCTTACCATTTGTAATGTGGGCCCGAGAGTTGTTGCCCGAGAGGGTCCATAATTGTTTCCATACTTTATTATTTATCACCTGACATATACATTATGGATTGCAATAAAGATTTGAAATTTGACTTGAGCCAATATATTTAGAAAAGGTTACGAACAGGCAGCTTGATGGACTATCGTATTTTTTTCCCCGTTCGTAGTTTACGAATAAAATTTATTCGTATCACAATCTCAAGACGTATGTATGTCGTAAGATTTGTAGGTGCAAGTGAAGCAGGACTGCCCGCATAGCACTAGCACTCAGGTTTGTACGCCAAGTTATGTAACCAGACCGTGTCGTTTAGCCTTCGATCAGGTCGCTGGCGCATAGTATATTCAAAGATTTCGGATTTTCGTTCATTGAATTATGACTTCATTGGGTAACCTTGGTACAGGTCGATGGCATTATACTATATGTAAAGATTTCAGATGATATTTTTTTTAAGTGATATAAACTTTTGCTTGACGGCGATCCTAACTGATGGTAAGCAGTGATGCAATCGTTGATGGTGAAGCGCACTAGTTTATTAAGAGCCTGTTCACTCTAGTCTTGAAGACATCTAAATTAAAATCGAACAGGAAGACTGCAGTAGGCAAATTGTCCCAGCCCTTCGATGTATGCGGTGTAAATGACGAGGCGAAACGCAGCAATGGGCCACACACAATACAGATTAAAAATATATATAAAAAAAAAATATTTGTTTTTTCGTTACTACATTCATAAGTTGTATCGAACTGTTAAATAATTTATTGGTAAATTACTTAGGTACAAGTATTAAATAGGTGTTTATTTTATTATAGCTAAAAGAAAAATAGAGATTAATACTTCTTTTATTTCTTTCTTTTTAATTATTTCTTTAAATGAAGAAATACCTGTAAGTATTTCTTATAAAAACTTAGTGATTAACCAAGTTATGCTCAATTTTTTTTGTTATTTTTAATTACAACTATAGTACATATTAAGTACTCGTAAGTATATAAGATTTTCCTATAGCGATTCAGAGCTAAGAATGATTGTAAAAATGTTATTGCTTTTAATTAGGACTGCCATCGCCTAATTTGCCGACGCCGGACAAACACGGCAAAAATCCCGGACATTTGGGCGAAATATGATTTTTTCCCCGGACATGTCGGAAAAAATATTTTTTGCAACAAAAATAAAAACATCGTTTTGATTTTTTATACAGGTTGTTAATAAAATCGAATTAGGTACGTATGTAACCGCAACAATCAATAGACATTTATTTTTATTAGTAATAAAATTAAACACTAAGTATAGGTATACATGGTTGATTGTAAAACACTAACTGTCCGGTAGTCCGGGTTTCACCCGGACATTTTTAAAAGCCCCGACTAGACGCCCCCGGACGCCTTTCAAACTAGGACAAATCCCAAATTTCAAACTAGGGAAACCCGGACGGATGGCAACCCTACTTTTAATAAGGAAATAATATTACGATGATATTTTATTTATGGGTCGACCCATGGAAATGTCTTTTATTGATGACAAAATTTCGGTTTTTAAGTTCTGGTTGAAAGACTCGAAAATATTTTGTTAAGAATATCTATTCAAATTTAATATAGTATAATATTCCAATTCTGAATATGTAGCTGAAGAGTTTGTTTGTTTGAATGCGCTTATCTCAGGAACTACTGGTTCGAATTGAAAAAATGGTTTTAGTGTTGGATTGTCTATTTATTTAGGAAGGAGATATCATCACGCTTCGACCCACGGAGTAGTAAATAAAACCTTTCTGCAACCGAAAGGGATTGAAAGAAAGAAAGAAAGAAAAATATTTTTGGTTTGCTAGTTTTTTACATTATTACTTTGATACACATTTTTTTTCTTGAATACCTCAGTGGCCTATGTTCGGCGAGTAATAGGTAGCCCGCCGTCCGACCGTTCGGTAACCGTCCGGACTGAGCCCAAGTCGTCGACGGCGCGTATTGTTCCATGCGCGCCTTAGGGAGATGTCAGCAAATCGTAGGGGCCCAACAGGGTCGAAGCTTACTCGGGCCATGGGTAGTGTGAAAACGAAACTCGGGGCCCTGGGACAAAGGCAACTAAGGAACAGGAGTGGGTTTTTAGTCAGTAAAAGTCCAACATTATCTCCCGCCCAAAAGCGGGATTTGTCATTATATGATTTTCCCACCTAAAAAAAAGAAAAAAAATTAATATTTCGATCAATCACAAAAATCAAAAAATCAAAGGTAAGCCTGAAGATAACCTCATTACCTACAACTAATAGCATTTTATAAGATTTTAAAACAAATATAATAAATAACAGAAAATTCATTCTCGATTCATGGTGTATCACTAACACGTTCCTCAAATTTGAGGACAATAACTTCGTGAGACAATGTTTAAACAACGGTGGATTACTTACCAATTTACGTCTAGGTACAAAGTTGTCATATTAGCGCTATCTCGCCACTTTTGTGTAACTGCGGTGGTCAAACATTAAGGCCCTAGTCCCCGATCAGTGCCATAAAACAGTGACTTTCTGAAGCGTAATCCTCGGTAACGGCTAAGGCAATAGGTTTGAAAAAAATATATGTTTATTATAGATTCCGTAGAAGTTCGTGATAAGACCTGTCATACTGTATGGATGAGTCATCAGAATGATGGGATGTGAAAAAGACAGATGAAAAAAGATTGCATGTAGCGGAGATGAGAATGTTGAGATGGATGTGACGAGAATAAAGTGAGAAATGAATATATTAGAGGAAGTTTGAAAGTGGCGCCAGTGACTGAAAAGTTGAAGGGGAATCGTTTGTCTTAGTATGGTCATGTAAAGAGGAGAGATGAAACACATGTTACTAAAAGAGTTATGAGTATACATGTGGATGGGTGGAGAGGGAGAGGGAGGCCAAAGAAAAGTTAGGTGGATTGTGTGAACAGTGATATGAAAGAAAAGGAAGTTAGTGATAGTATGACGGTTGACAGGATAGAATGGAAGAAAAAAACGTGTTGCGCGGACCCCAAATAAGATAGGACAAGGGCAGGAAGATGATGATAGATTCATGTACAACGTTATCAACATATGATTTTTTCGTATGACTAATATTTTTGCTTAAAAAAACAATAACAACATGATATTTTTACGTTTGTTTTTTCCCCTATTCTTTTCAGACGGATTTGATCTTTAGAAGAGTTATTTTTGTTTCTCTGTCTTTTTTTTAAATTGATATAAACTAGTGCTTGACTGCGATCCTAATAGCCCCCCTAGCCAAGTTAAGATCGTTTGGTTTACGTCGAACGCCTCGAGCAGGCCACGCCTCCGATTCCTTTGTTCTGACCACGTGACAGCGTTGAGATGACGTCAGAGCAGAGGAATCGGAGGCGTGGCCTACTCGAGGCGTCTGACACCAACGAAACGAGCGTAACTTGGCCGGGTTCTGAGCAACTAAACAGTGATAAAATCGTTGATGGAGAGGCGAACTAGTTTATTAAGAGGTCCAGTCTTAAAGACTCCTAAATTTTAATCGGTAGGGAAGACCGCAGCAGGCAAATTGTTCCAGTACTTCGATGTACGCGGTATAAACGACGAAGCGAAACGCTTATTCAGTTTTAAAACAACTTTGTATTACCAGATCATATCTGAGATCACTAACTCATTCGGCTTCAGCATTCTTATTATTTCAATTATACCCCTCTAATTTGAAACCGACATAATTTAAAGTGAAAATATTTGCAGTTTTTTGCATCAAAAGTGATTATTTTTAATAAGGGTTCGCCGTAATCCGGGGATTATCATCATTTGCACGCATTCTGCTGTCCCCCCATGACACTTAGAATTAAAAACCGGGTTTAAGTATCCGGAAATATTTATGGATCTAATTACAATCCCTTTGCTATATTCTTAGTCTTGGTTAATGAAGACCTAGAAATTGAATGATTGAGAGACTTCAATATAGTGTTATTGGAATCGTAATATTGTTCATAATCATCATCATCATTTCAACCAAAAGACGTCCACTGTTGGACGTAGGCCTCCTGCAAGTGTCCCGGGATTTAAGAATTTGAACTAAATTATTAGCATATAACATAATAGCATAATTACCTTTCAATGTTCTCAGTGAGACTCAGGCCTCCTCTTTAGGAGAGGGAATGGGCCGTAATCCACCACGCGGGCCCAGTGCGGGTTAGTGAATGTCACATGTTTTCGAATTTTTGGTTCTAGGACATCAGGACATGCCGGTTTCCTCACGATGTTTTCCTTCACCGATTTGAGAGCAGTGGTGATGAAATAAATGACACAAAGTAATGGGCCTGGCTGCGTTTGAACCCACGACTTACAACTCGTAAGTCGTAGCCGTTACCACTCGGCCACCACTGCTCTATGTTTTAGGTTGTTTTAATTCTGTTTTAGGGTTTCCCTCTCCTAGAGAGGAGCCCTGAGTCCCAACAGTAGGAATATTATAAGGCCGATTATGTTATGCTATGCTTTAGGGTTGCGTACTAAAACTCTTAGATTAAAAATAAAACTCTTTATTTTTATCTTTTTAGCTAAGATTCTTCAATATAATAATTTAGTTGAAATGTATATGAAGCTAAATAAGTGATTTGGACTTTCATAAATCTCGTGATTTACGTTACCGTTTTTTTTTACGTTTACATGGGACAGACGGTCCAGTTGGGTAGGTCTAACTTCGATAAAGAGATCTATCGTCGAATCCGACTCGGCTGGGCAGCGTTCGGGAAGCTGCGCGGTATCTTCTCGTCCAATATACCACAGTGTCTCAAGACGAAAGTCTATGACCAGTGCGTGTTGCCAGTGATAACATATGGCTCCGAAACGTGGTAGCTTAAAATGGGCTTCAAAACCTCAAACAAATCAGAAGACTTGAAGTCTCCCAAAGGTCTATGCTCGAAGTTTCCTTGCGTGATTGAATCAGGAATGAGGATATCCGCAGCAGAACCAAGCTTACCGACATAGCACGAAAAATCGCCAAACTTAAGTGGCAATGGGCAGGGCACATTGCTACCTAAGTTTGGCGCACCAGATTTGAAAGTTTTACTTGATTAATATTGAACGAATTTGAAAATATTTTTTTTTACGAGTTACTTTTTTATTCAAACATAAAAAAAATGAGTCAAGTACTCAATTGGTCCAGAGGTTTGGTTTACGGTAGAATTATTTCAAGCAACTTCAGGAGTGATCTCACTGATTTGTCAATGGTATTTTTAGGTCATATCGATCTCAATTCACATAATTTGGCAGCCGCAAGAGTTCTAACAAAAGGGTTCTGTGCTAATTATTTTATGGCAGCCACACCAATTTCAACAATTAACGATCTCATTTGAACTAGATCAACGGAAAGTGAAAATTCTTGTATGTTTCGTGTAATATATTTTCTGGGTGATTAATAGAATGAATCAGAGTTACGTTTATACAACGAGTTTTAATATTCGACTCAAGGACAACGGTTTTATGGCGAATCTAATCGTGGAAACAATTTAACAGTCGAATTATTATTAGATCCTTCTATAACTGCTTTGATAGACAATTCTGCTGGCTACAGCGTAGTATAAGAAGGTTGACTGATAGAAATCGTCTAAGGCTTTAAATTCGCCTCTTTATAAAGCGTCAAATTAATAAAAACGTTCCACGCACGGTCATGGTTCGTTCTAAACACAAACTGAAATGACAACATCCGTCTTTAACCCAATTCTGAAACGCAAACATAAACATCAAAAATTTTGTAGAACCGTTCACACCTTCGCTTAGTTCGAGACAAGTTACATCTGCGAATTCGCCACATACACAATTTTCGGCAAGACGTTCGCCCGTTCGTGTTTGCATTCCGCACAAAGTTCGACGTCTCGTCCAAGGCCACTGTCGAGGTATTTTCCGCCACCCTGCGGTGCCTCCATAGACCTACCAAGTTAGGAACTGACCATTTGGATGAATCCTGTGAAACCTTAAGGCCCTTTTTGTCGAATAGAACATACTCTTGTAGAAGGAAAGAACTGAAAGGCTGCCAAAAAAGCAATACAAAAAAATTTCGCCGAAATTATGCAAATATCAGACATATTCTATTTATGAACTTTAAATGTTACCAGTCCTTAATCGTTTACACTGACGTCAAAGACAATTAATTACGTTTATGCTAAAAATCCTGTTCTTAAAGATACTATAGATAATTGTGCCGTAGTAGCACACACAGCGAAAGTTCTGAATTTTGGGGCGGTTCCAATAAAACACTGAAACATTCCTTAAATCGGAGCCACCCTCAATCTTCTCCAGTCTTCCAGACAGTCGTAATATGTGCGATGTGTATCTCAACATAGTTTATGTTGCGTTGTTCGCTCGCGTTAAATAACCTGCGTAGTGTACTCCCAAGGTATTCTATTTTTGATGTTGTATTTTGACCCGTTTTTGAGTCTGTATTACATACAGATAGTATACGTATCGGATTGCAAATAGATTTTCTGAGAGAGGATCTTGGCGAAGGTGTCAGTTTATGATATAGGAAGTTGTGACAATCATATAAACACACGTTATCGTAGACATGTGTGGTTTGCCAACGTGCCTCCAAGCGGCCTTGGGAGGTTTAATGCGTATGGGTACCTTGGAAGGTGTTGACCTTCGTATCAACTCGGGCTTTTTATGAATGACCGTGCCTCGATACGAACGTTTTTCTCAGTGTTCTTTAATAAAATTCTATTTATTAAGCGTGTCATTTTAATTGCCCTTTTTGCTCGCACGTGATTTCCGCTTCGGTTACATAACCGTTTTCATCACGAAAGCTAAATAAGGAAAAAGTTCGTTTTCCAGAAGGTGTTTTAATTTTATATTAGTAAGTAGTTCTGGTCTCACCTGAAACGAATTAAAACATACCTGTCATTCCATCTTATCCACGGAATCAAGGTACTGTCGCACTCTGCAACGGTAGAACAGCGGTATTGGATCTTCCACTTGAATGAAAAACTTGGGACGTTATAAAATTTTACTTATATGTAATTTTCTTCAAGATTCGATATCAGCACATCGCTGTACAATGGTTATGTCGGAACTGAAAACACTAGACATTTCTTTGTTCTACTCAATTTTCAAACCTATTCTAGAACAGCAAAATCCTTAAAAGTACATTTTACAAGCCAGTTCGTTAGCTATAACAAACGTAACTCATGTGATCTCCTTTCAATATATTCACAGTACCAATATTTTTAATGCATCCAAATTCTTTCTAGTCTCTTTTAAGCCACTCCCAAATTACGTTATTCTATTTTAGGTTTTCTATATATTTATTTTTTTGGACCAAAAAAAAAGCCGTAGAAAGAATAACGAAACAAAAGAAAAAGTTCAGGAATAAACTCGATCTAAAAATATACATCGAGGAAAAATTTAAGATGGAAGAGACTAAGAAAACAGCTGTTCGAACAATAAAATCTGTTCTTATGAACCTATTGAAGCGTCATTGCGGGTATTTTTTATGAGCTAACGTTATGTAATTTTGACTTTGTGACGCCACAGCTTATATCCTTAACCTTATAAATGCAAATGATCAGTCACTTCTGCGTAGAATTTTAGGAGAGCAGCGTAGAACTGCTTTGCCTTTCCATTCGTACCGAGTTTCGTCGTGACATCATGCGTACGCCCATGCTTAGTTGATCCAGTCTCGTGATTCATCTCATCTGTGTATTCAATGTACTGCACTTAGCAATTATATTTATGAAAAGTAACAGCTGTAGTGTGAATTACAATGATTGGACATGATTCATCGTGACCATGACTGTAATAGAGAAAAGTAGACATTTGTTTCAATGCAAATGGGATTCAGATGTCGCGTTTTCATTTGTGAATTATAAAAGCGTCGATTGGGTATAATTTTTTGATTAGCCCGCTTGTTTGACTTTATGATTTATCATTGTTCGTTTGAACTTGGGGAATTGGAAACGGTGGAGATTCTTTACGTGTCTTGTTTTTCATCGGTGATCCATTTAATCAATACGACGTGTACTGCAAGCTTGCTCTTGGTTCCGGGCATCTGTCCTATTTTGATTTCATCATCTTTCTGCCGTGATCTTAATTTCTTTGGGGTCGAGGCAGAATGTTCATTTTCCATATGTCTGTACTTGCCGTCACTTCAATAGTCACGTTCTTCCTTGCCATAATATCTTCTTCCTCACAATCTATCCATCGTTTCACTCTGGGTGGAGCGAGGAGTGTCAGACTTTTACTGATTAAAATCCACTTAAGTTACTCTTTGCGTTCCATGGCCACGGTCAATCCCACAGCGACATCACCACCCTTAGATTGTCTTTAATGAAGAAATAGGTACCTATCCAATTTTGTTGTCTTCTTTTATTATTATTACTAACGCTTATTGTCTTACTGCTGGGCAAAGACCTCCCTCTATTCCTTTCAATGATCCCTTCGTCTTCTTTTCATTTTTCAAACTAACGGACTCAGTTGATAGTCTATAAGTCGTAGTTCATTCTAGTTAGATGTATTTGTCCACTTCAAATATTAACTTAAACAATGAACTGATCAGACATCAGTGAGTTTATCTATATCTATTTGAGTCTTGAATAAACTTTCAATGTTTGTACTGTCTGGTTATAATTGTACATTGGCCAAGAGTGGACAATTGTGATCTGTGCCAAGCTCGCCTTTGTCCAAAAACGAGGGAATGCTATCTTCGTTATTTTATACATTTCTATTAATAGTTAGTAATGTTTGTAAACATTTTGGATTACCAAATATTACGCGTATTTTTTTTTAATAATAAAAACTAGTGCTTGACTGCGATCTTGCCTGATGGTAAGCACTGATGCAATCATTGATTGTGAAGCGCACTAGTTTATTAAGAAAGAAAGAAAATACGTTTATTTGGCACACAGGTAAACCCAATGAGACAACAATTATAATATAGAAACTTAAATACTTAAACTTAAAAATACATCAATATCGTGTGTCTCACGGCTGCGCCAAATAGGTCCAGTTCAGCATAATGCCAGGTACGTAGCAGTTGCCTGACGCTGGTTTTCACTTGAACCTTGCTTTAAGTTTAAGGATGTTAATGAGTTTGTTTGGTGTGACGTAAATAAATGTATATTATTGTATGTAGGTATAAATTAGTGTTTAGAGAATGATAAATAATAGATAGGTGATGGTGGTGTGATAGGAGGTATTAACAGCCTATTCACTCTAGCCTTGAAGACACCTAAGTTACAAACAGACGGGAAGAACGCAGCAGGCAAATTGGTCCACTCCTTCGATGCACGCGGTATAAACGACGCGGCGAAACGTTTAGTCCAGACCGTAGAGGTGTTAACAATGTAAGGGTGGATACTTGCCGTACGTCGAGTAGTCCGATGGTAGAAAGGTGATTGCAATTCAAGTCATGTAATTCCCGCACACACTCTCCAAAATGCATCCTGTAACACACTACCCCTGTGCTCCAGGAGCCTCCAGGCTTTGAAAATTACAGGGAATCTGTAGTAATATAAAAAATAAAAATAATTATCATTTTGAATGCCCGAAGATCGCCACACTAAAGTGGCAGTGGGCAGGGCACATCGCTCATAGAACGGATGGTCGATGGGGCCGAAAGGTTCTAGAGTGGCGACCGCGCACCGGAAAACACAGCGTTGGAAGGCCTCCCACAAAGTGGACCGACGACGACCTGGTGAGAGTCGCGGGAGTGCGGTGGATGCGAGAAGCACAGGATCGGTCGTTGTGGCGTCGCTTGGGGGAGGCCTATGTCCAACAGTGGACGTCTTTCGGCTGAAATGATGATGATGATGATGATGAATGCTCTTTTCCTTAAAGGCTTCTCCAGCCTTCAAAAAGTGCTTTAGATCAGCATGGTGATTTTTCTTCATCATTATACTTCTGCCGGTCATTAGTTGAAAAAATTCCAGCTTTATCATAAACCCAGGTGCCTGTTACTTCTGCCAGACTATATTACCTGTTTAAATTTAAAATCATGCCATGTAAGTAAATCTAGAAAACTGTTGGCATCCGAAAGAGGCAAGTTGACACGACTCGACTTGCTAATTATATGGAAGCACGTGACTTCAGTAGACAGACACATTATTTAACACCATAGAGTCTGTGTTCAATGTGGAATGTTCTATTTTCGATGTTTTACGAATCTTTAAACTTTCCTATCGAGGGCGTCTATATTTTTATATTAATAACAATTTTTTAAAGTTTTTTTTTATCATCCAATTACTTTTCGCGCTCTCGGTGGTGCGGGAGGGCGTGTAAAACTTTTACTGACTAAAACAACACCTTTGTCCTTCAGTTGCCTTTTGCGTTCTAGGACTATCCTTTTCAGAAATTCCCTTCGGTTCTAGCGGGCATCGGCCTTGCTAGGCCTCTACGGTTTGATGGCATCTCTTTGAGGAGCGCGTGGATTACTACGCGCTGTTGAAAGTGAAAGAAAACTGTAAAAGTATATTTTTTTCATCCTGGAAAAATATCGTAAATATGTGAATACGTACATTGGGATAGGCCGCTATAGTGGAGCACCAACGTTCATCACATTATTCGCTTTCTATCCGGTAAAATAAAGGTATATCGTGAGCTTATCAATAATACTACTTACTTAACAAAAAACTACAAGACAAAATTAGTATAAATATTGGCCATTACAAATCACTATCGCGATTCTGCTAAATGTTCGGAGGTTGGCAATGGGTCGTTGAGATCTTTGATATGCCTATTGCCAACTAATTTGGTACACCTTTGAATTGAAAATTGAATTGCGAATAGCTTAATTTTACGAGTCGCTGAATAACTTCAAGTTTTCAGTTCTAGCTCTAAGCTTTCTTGATGTTATCTATACTTATAATAAATCTGTAGAAGTGAAAATTCTGTACATTGGAAATATCAAAAAAATAAATGGCAGGGGGGGGGGGGTGTTACTAGACCGACACCGAACCCAAAAACGTGATTAATAACATTTTTGTCTGTCTGTCTGTCTGTTTGTTCAGGCATCACGCAAAAACTACCGGTTCGATTACGATGGAACTTGGTATATTTATACTTTAATATCTTGGGCACCACACTGGGTACCTTTTATCCCAGAAAACACAATAAAAACAAAAAAAAACAAAACTTAATTTTGCGGTTCGATCCCTAGACCCGATTACTGTACCAACCGCAAATAATAAGTTTGCCGTAGGTTACGTCACCCGCAGTGGAGTTCACTAAGGGGCGCTGCACACGGCTAAGATACTATAATATTTTATCTTAAGATACAATATCGCTCGCCATACAATTCAATGGACTATCACACACGACGAGGATAATAAATAATATTTCATACTTTCGTATCTCGAAAAACCTAATAAACCATTTTCGACTTCTACGCGGACGTAGTCGCGGGCAAAAGCTAGTTCTTGGTTAAGATTTCTACCTAGATTTTTACTAAATTCTTTACATATAAATTCTGCAATATATTTCTTTTGATTCGCATTTATAAAATGTCAAAGAATATTTAAGTTTAACTTAATATTTACTTAAGTGTCAAGTTATTCTTTTTTACGAGTGAATTCTAATTTGTTTGAATTAGTTCTTGTTTTTGGTATTTTATTATCAGTTAAATGGCTTATTGCAACCCCAAGATAATATATTTTAAATTGTTAATGTAGGAGCACGAAATACGGTAAATCTTCGGTTTTACCAATAAATGTTAAGCTTTACCGATATGAGTTGGTAAATGTCAGTATTAATAAACAAAGGAACTATGTTCGGACTTATACCATTAAAAACTGAAACGTGGTATGTTTTACCTGAGTGGTTTGGTAAATTTTGAATACCAACATTATGGTTAACGCCTTAAGCAGAGTCGTGGTTATTTTTTTAATTATTTTGACATATCTGTTTATCGACATTTACAGTGCAGTATTACAGCATAGTCCGCCTTATAACGTTCCCACTGTTGGGACTCGGGCCTCATCATGACGTCATCTCAACGCTCAGTCACGTGGTCAGAACAAAGGAATCGGAGGCGTGGCCTACTCGAGGCGTTCGACGCAAACGAAATGATCGTAACTTGGCTAGGGGGGCAGGTAAGATAGTGGTCAAACGCTAGCCTATACATAATAAAAAAAGAAACTAAAGCGGGATTACATTAGGCCGACGCACACGTGTGCCACGCCTGATTTGTACGGAAAGTCGCGTCGCGTGGCGTGGATCTAGTGTAGCACTACAAGTCTAGTTTCCATATAAAATGTATGGAGACCAACGCGCCCAGATCGGCGTGTGCGACACATGGTGAGCAGTGTAGTTCTACCTTAGTTCATTAAACCCCGAGCGAACGCCGGCATTCGCTCGTTCATTGTCTTTCTATTGTGTCTCTAATTACGCTACTCAAAAGGTTAATGGTAAAGTTTAGAGTTTACAGTAGTTCAAGCTTTTATCGCATGTGTCTCGTTAGTAACTAGACTAGTTAATTGTTAGTAGTACTGATCTCAAGTGTTGATAGAAAGAAATCGTCTGACGTACGTATACTGAGGCTATTGTGTTTATGTCAACACATAAAGTGTCAAAGAACTGTCTGTGTCGCGCTGATTCATTTTACAAAGATATGGAATGATTCTTCAGCTGTTTTAACTTTTTCGTTTGTTTTATATGTTGTGAAAAGACGCGTGTTTCTCAGGAGTTCTGATTAGGAATCATAATTTTTTGTTTTAATGTTAATTATATTATGAAATTGAGTTATAGTATTCATTCGGTTGTATTTAATTCAATTTCGATAAAATCTTAATCCAGGCCTTGTTTTATTAAAGTTTGGAAATCATTTAATGACTTCTCGCGCTCTGGACGGAGCGGGAGGGCGTGTGTTTTACTGACTGAAACCACACCTGTGTCCTTCAGTTGCCCTTTACCTCCACCGTATGCTCAACCGAATCTTCCGGGTGGTCCACACAATGGTGACACCGGTACCCGGCGGTGGAAGCGAATAGACGTTTGCTTAGCCAGAGTTTGTAAATGCAAAATCTTCGTCTTTCCATACTTAATCTTTGAATTTATTAGGTAGCTGTGATACTCCTATTATATACTATAGTCGTAGTAAGTCAAGATGCATATATCTAGCTGTATCAGCCACACTACCACAACATAGAGTAACTTCTATAAATAACTTGTCAAATGTATGCGTACGACAAGTATCTGTTCATAGAATTGCCGTGCTGTCATGTTTAATAGAGATATGTTCGAGATTGCTACAGTGCAGAGATGACGTACATATGGGGGACTGTATATTATTCTACTAATGTTATAAATGTGAAAGTCTGTGTGTTTATCAACTTGTTATCAATCTAGTCGCAACAGATTTAAAAAAGCGGCTGAGTTTCGTACCGTCCGCAGTAAAACACGGCAAAAGAAATCACTTTTGTTGTATGAGAGCCCCCACTTAAATGTTTATTTTATTCGGTTTTTAGTATTTGTTTTTAAACCGGCAACAGAAATACATTATCTGTGAAAATTTCAACTGTCTGGATGTCACGGTTCATGAGATTCCGCCTGGTGAGAGACAGACGGACGGTTTTTACCCTTTGGGTATGAAAGCCTAAAAAAGTAAATAATAAAAGGCAAGTGTTGCCACGCAGTGGGTTCCTGCAGAGGAAGAAAAGAAAGAGGCTACAAAGAGGTGGCGAGATGATCTAGACGCATATCTGCCATGAAGACTAGATCGAGACGGCGCGGGAGAAAAATGTCTGGAAGGACTTGGGGAGGCCTTTTTTAACAGTAGAACAGTAGTTAGGCTAGGAAAAAAAAAATAAAAGCGTTTTTTTTTTCGTTTACACAGAGTTCAAACTCAAAACTCAAAATTATTTATTTAACGTACATGGGCACTTATAAAAACGTCTGAAACTAGGTTCACTGTTCCATTTGGTTGTTTTCCTTGCCCTTGGGTGGAAAAGCGAAAAGAAATTAAGTTTCTTTTCTAGATATAAGTTGCTTTTACAATCACATTAATATTACAGGTAAAAGTTTGAATGTAAGTATATTTGTTACTCCTTCTCGCTAAATTGCGGAACTGATTTGGATACAACTTGACACACGGGTAGAATAGGACAAAGAATGCTTTTATCGGGGTGAGTATGTTCCCTAGCAATAGAAATAAAATCAGTACATAGTATAAAACAAAGTCGCTTCCCGCTGTCTGTCCCTATGTATGCTTAGATCTTTAAAACTACGCAACGGATTTTGAAGCGGTTTTCTATAATAGATAGAGCGGTTCAAGAGGAAGGTTTGTATGTATGACACATGCATAATATAGAAGAGAAACCCTGGTAATTTTAGAAGTTTCTAATGCAGGGACATAGCGGTTGCGGTGGTATCAGCATTGCATCCGTGCGAAGCCGGGGTGGGCGGGTCGCAAGTATTCCACTATAATAATATTCCACAACTATCACACGAAGCCGTCTAGTACCAAGCTAAGCAGAGCTTGTGTTATGAGTACTAGACAAATGATCATCATACAAACGTTTGCCCATTGACCACTATACCAACAGGCCAGTGAAGAAATGAGTGGTTAGCGTGGGCTTAGGACATTAGATACATGTTATCTCGATATTAAGTTCTTCTTCTTCTTAGCGTATCGATGGCAAAACTAGTTAAATTCCTTGCATGGCCCATTATTCAGCCACGGCAGAGCCGTCCGCCGATGCTGTCATTAGGTCCCTACGTGAACAGGTAACAGGGCACGTGATGCAGGATAGAAGGTGGGACATGGTCTGCGGAGAGACGCCGCACAAGCACTGAAGATCGGAACCGTCCGAGAACCCCCATCTGTGGAGATTGTCTTTGCTGCCCCCGACTTGGGTGCGGAGTCTGTTTAGAGTTTTCCAGGTGGGCCATGGCAACTCATGTCCAGGAGAGAGGCTCTCCGACGGCTCGACAAAATCATCAGGAGGGTTAAACTTCTCTCGCCAGAGAACGCATCTCTCGGAAGTTCTATTGGGATATCATTCGGGCTACATGCAAGCGAAGTCGCTGGCACAAGCCAGGTGTCCTTTAGATTAAAGGTGTTAGTCATCGCTATATTAAATAAACTGATTTAAATCGATAGCGGCTGATTCAAGG
This sequence comes from Mythimna vitellina, assembly GCA_949316375.1. Classification (NCBI taxonomy): domain Eukaryota; kingdom Metazoa; phylum Arthropoda; class Insecta; order Lepidoptera; family Noctuidae; genus Mythimna; species Mythimna vitellina. The sequence goes on along the minus strand of OX438701.1, from coordinate 20,392,687 downwards.
TATGGAATCCCCGTCTGGACCGACTGTGTAATTCCTAATGACGTAATATTTCAAACGCTATTGCCAAACTTATATTACACTGGGTTTGACTGGCCTATTGGTCTAGTGGTTAGTGGCCCTGACTGTGTTTGTGTGATGAACTCGAGCATTTGTTCTGTGTCTGAGTGTAATTTATTTATAATATGTATGTATTTAGAAATATGTATATGAATGTTTATCAGTAGTCTTGTTCTAGTCGTAACACAAGCTCTGCTTAGTTTGCGTCTAAATGGCGTTGTGTGATAGTTGTAGAATATTATTATTTTTTTTGGTTATTATATCTCAGGACCCTGGGGCCCTGGAGCTTTGGAAGGCGTACGAGTAGAAACCAACTCGCAGAGGCCTCTTTGACGCTTTTAATTAAACGTACCAACCGGCAATTAACCTTGTAAGCGCTGTGTTAGTGCATCCAAGGACAACCCCCGGTTGGTGGGAAACTATTGCAACAAAAACAAAAGGCTATCGTTTTAGGATTCTTAAATGGATTGGTTACCAGGAACTATGTCAAGACTATGGCCCCTGCCTGAACAATTTATTTTTATTATTATTACGCGCGCGTCTTTTATAACAACGCGTTCAGGGGTCTTTTGGAGCTTCGATGGCGATGCAGTGCTTCCGGCATGTTCGTCGACCACAGCACGAATGGCTTCCAGACGGAGCTTCGCAAAATAACGGCCTCCCTGCGGTCTCCGGTAAAAGGTAAAACCAACACGCTCCTGGGCGTGGAGAGGACAGCTGAATCCTGAGGCAGTGGTCGCTAAATTTTGCTGACAAAGTTATATGTATGTACCTTCTAACACAATATGAACTTGTATCATTACTGTGTGCTTGGGCTGAAATAAATATGGTCAATTTTAATGTGAGAGTTCCAAAGAGAACAAAACTTATACAGCTCCTCCATGCATGAATTTGGATTTCCATCCATTTGAACTTACAGTAATTGGTAGATTTGAGGTCGTACTCATGTCTAGATTAGATAATGACATTGTTGAAAAGATTGGTATTCCCGTGAATGTGTGATTCACGGGTGAAATCCCCGCCACCAACTTCCATTAACTTTCATCGTCATCACTTCAGCCGAAAGACGTGCCAAACTGCCAAGTGTCGCCACAACTTTATTTTCGGCTAATAAAATTGCCGTTATATCAAACTGGCCACATAAAACTGTAATAACTACCTATTGACTTAGAATTCTAAATTCAAATAAATTTATTATTCCTTTTTCAAAATCGGTTATTTGAACTACAACAAACGGAATTCTTGGCGGGATGTTTTCGAGTGAAGTTCAGTGGCTGTTTTATTATTCGCAAATTGGTTCCTAGTGGGTGTAGTTTTGTATCTCAAGTGTCTGCACAACTGGAAAATATGTAGAATCATTGAAACAGACGCGGTCTCGGTAAAATGGTGTTGAGAATTTTATTGTAGTATTGACTAGGTATCTCAGAGAAGCTTGCCGAGAATGTTGACTCGATACATTTGCCGCCAAAACTGCAAAAGCATTGGAATGTGTCACATCCGCATTCTAATGGAAAACAAAGTGACTGTATTCTGTATCAAAAACGAAATATGTACCTACTTTCTGTTACTTGTCACTGTTTGATTTTTTAAATGCTTTTTCGAAGCCACAACAAACGTTTTTAATTTGTTTTTTTTTTGTTGTTACATTGCCATTTATCTACTTATTTTTAGGGTTCCATACCTGGAAAGGAAAAAGCGGAACCCTTATCGGATCATTTTGTTGTCTGTCTGTCAAGACCCTTTATCTCGGGAACGCGTGAAGGTATCGAGTTGAAATTAAAGGCATATATTCAGGTCTGCGGTCCTTTAAAGCTGTGAAAAAAATCAAACTTCTAAGTTAACGAAAAAAAATACGGCGGTTAATGTTGCAAAAAACATATATTTCGACACTCCTAAGGGACTCGAAATTCATAGGGGGTACTTTACGTTGTCCTAGAATCCTGAAATTTGGCATGAAGCAAGGTCACATAGCACAAGTGTAGGAAAAAATCTGAAAACTGTAAATTTGTAGTTACGTCACAAAAAAATAATTGTACATTTCGGAAAAATCTTCGTAACTCAATTCGGGAATTGAACTGTTTTCCTAGGCAAGTTTATACAAAACCCTCAGTCCGCGAGTCCGACTCGCACTTACCCGGTTTTTTTAAACATTGTCCCGCACTAGTAATTTCTTCTGTATTGTGGATGCGTCCACAAATATGTAAATTCACATACAAAACACACCCAGATCGGAAACAATTATCTGTAGGCCATAAAAATATTTGTTCCGTGCGGGAACCGAACCTGCAACACTCAGCGCAGCAGCCAATCGTTCAACCAATGCGTCAATGGTGTAACCGAATATTGACGCAGCAAAAATTGTACCTAATTGGTGTTTTTTTAAGGCTTGTACAAAATACCGCAGTTGATACAAGATGTCTATTTTTTTTTTGCACTTTTTCCTCATCGATCGTCCATTGCAGTGTTTGTAGAGGTTACTTGCTAATCACTTTAAAGTACTCTTGAGAGTCTATTGATTTTGTACATAGCTCTTTCTACGAATCCGAAGCCGGGTACAGACTGCTGTAACATGCAATGTAACACGCAATGAAAGAATTTGCCGTCTACACTGTCGCAATGTAACAAAATTCCTATAGTGTGAACGCAGCGAGAGCATTTCAACGATTCAAATTTCAAAGATTCGTGCCGCTATCTGTACCTACTCACATAGAGTAGGTACAGATAGCGGCACGAATCTTGAGCGTTCGGTGAAAGAGCGGGGATCGCTTTGCGCATCGTACAACATTGGCGAGCCAATCACTGTACAAGGATTGCACTCCCTGCCCCCGCATCTCTGTTCATACGTGCTTCTGCGCAAGTAGAACTGTAGAAGTCAGTGCTCAAGATCTGTGCCGGTATCTGTACGCGCGGCTCGTGCGCGCGCTGCGTCTACACTATGAAGTGCTCCTTTCATGTTACCTTGCATGTTATGTTACAACGGTCTGGACCCGGTTTAAGAAATCCATTAATCGACGTTGGAGTGGGTAGACCTAGATCATTGGTCCTTTATTAGGCTCCATAATATATGGTACTAAACCCAAGAAATAAGAATTGTCCATACAATCTTTAAAACCCTTAGGGGGTTCTTATTAGGATTGTTCCATTGTCGATAATTCTGAAAACGAATAATGACAACTTTTATTATTTACTTAGGTTACTATTTGTGCTAACTTTCAAGTACACACAGAATATGATTTTGCTTACATACGAAAGTCTCCCTTTTCACCCTCGTAAGGGTTGGATTTTCAAAACCAACCCTTCTTAGTGTTCGTCTACGTCAGATAAGAAAGCTTTGTGCAATTTTCTTTTTCTTAGCGCAAAATTTTTGAGAACATATTCATTGTGCGTAAAGCTAAGGAGTAGAATTCCTTGACGGAATCTGTGTTTCCTGATGGCTACAACCAGGGAATCTTTAAGTCAAGAGTGAATAGGTTGCTTCTAGGTAAGCGCGCTCCATCGTCGACCGCATCGTCGCTTTCCATCAGGTGAGATAGCGGTCAAGCGCGAACCTACGAAGAATTAAAAAAAAAAATGTTCTTAGGCCCAGTAGTTTCGGCTATGCGTTGATATGTCAGTCAGTCTCCTTTTATATGTATAGATAACTAGCGGTATCACCCGCGCGTAAAAGTAGGGTTCTCCATACAAATTTCCAACCCCCGTTTTACCCCCTATGGGTGCTGTTTCGTAAATTCTTACCGTATGTCTACACCCTATAAGGAACCTACCTGCCAAATTTTAAGTTTGTAGGTGTTATAGTTTCTGAGATTTCGTGATTAATCAGTGAGTGGTATTTCGCTTTATATTTATATATAGATTGTTTGTTTTAGTTCAATAGGAATAAAAAATATTCTGCTTTGAATTTTGATTCATGAAACAGTTATAATAAAATAGTTGCCGTTACAAACGGTTGTCGCAAAATAAAAATTTGCACTTTCGACATCACGTCAGTTGTAGCATTTATACCGTTAGATTGCTGGCTTATGTTGTTTTTTTTTGTCTAAATTTATGTCAGGTTTTATTTGTATCGCCATAAGTAATGCCCCGGGCTACAAAATAGGTACAGAAGTCAATCTCATGTACTTCACTTTTCATACCTACGCTCGCGCTAGGGTCAGCGCGTGGCGCCGAACTATCCGAGTGCGACCGGGCACGGTGGTAAATGCCTACCTAATCTGACTAGTAAAAAAATTACATGGCCACAAAATCATCTTCTCTGTCTCGGCGCGGGGCCTGTTCTGTGTTACGTTAAAACAAACCATCAAAATACAAGCAAATATCTACGCTTACCTCTCTGAAACAACTGGTAGCCTAAAAAACGTTAATTCACTGTTTAATGTTGAATTTAAACAACCGTCCTCTAAACATTTAGAATAAGGTTTTTTGTTGGTCCATTTTTTCACAAAAAAAATCACAGACGCGTGTCTCAAACGGATAGCACTCGAGCTCGCATTGAGCTGTATTGAGCCGAGATATCGTGTCCGTGTGTGGTGTCTATGCGTGCGTTGCCCGAGCGCGCTTTGTATGTAGATAGACTTCTGTACCTATCTATTTTGTACCTGGGCGTCGGGAGACATAGGGCGATTCTCGACCGTTGTCGTGGTCTTGCAATGGGTAGCGCATCGTCCGATAAGGCATGGCGTGTAGTGTTCCACGCGCGCCTAAAGGAGATGTCAACAAATCGTAGGGGCCCAGCAGGGTGTAAGTCTCCTGTGGCCATGGTTTAGGTGAAAGGGAACGAAGGCAAAGAAGGAACACGAGTGGGTTTTAATCAGTAAAAGTATGATACGCCCTCTTGCACCACCCAAGAGCGTGAGAAGTCATTGGATGATTTCCCACCTTAAAAAAACGTGAATCATCAACATCAATGATGAATTATGTTTGGATGAAAGTATTTTATTGCCATTATATTCATTTTGATTAAAATTTAGACGCATTAGGCGGTAGGTTTTTCGTCTATCAAAATATTTGACTGTGCTGTGGCAAAACTGACAGCAAAACTTATCGTGTAATGGAAGCCGTAAGGAGCAAACTCGGGACGGAGGGCGTTGTGTTTCTCGCACACCTCTTGAGGCATATATGACTGAAGAGTCCCGCTAGAGCTGATGCCTGTTAGAGCTGCGGAATTGTGTGGAAGAGTTATCTTGGCCCTGGAACACAAAAGGCAACTGGAGCCTTAACCTTTCGAATACCGTAATTAGAGACACAATAGAAAGAAAATGAGAGAGCGAATGCCGGCGTTCGCTTGGGCTTTAATACTAATAATAAATCATTTATTATCAGGCATCTTGGCCCATAGAAACATACCTTACAGACTAACATTTATAGAGTAAATACAATTTATCGTTAGTAAATAAGACTTAGGACTATGTTAGTAACACTTCACATTATACTATGTTCACTATTGCTGTCCTGTGGCACCAGTTCGCGGAAGCGGCGGAACACCACACCCTGCGGCCAAAAGTCTTCCTTCAGCATGAGGGGCAGGAAAGTGTTCGGGACTCGCACCACGAACGCCTTGAAATTGACGTTTCTGTGCGACTCCAACAGCTATCCCTCAGTGCGATGTCTTCCACCCTTGTGGCGTGATGCAGGCGGGAAATGCACACTGGAGAGCTCGGCTGGGCGGCACGTAGGCTCACGTTGCAGGAGTTGCAGGTGCCATGCCGCAGCGATTCTTCATAATTTGCCTTCGACGCTTTCTCCTTTGCACCGTAACGAAACCATCGTCATTTTCAACCTTGTTCTTTGTTTTGTCAAGCACAGGTTTCGGATTTGGAACGCCAGGGGCACTCGAGGTGACGCTAACGAAATCCCTATGGATTGGACTCATTGGAGCTGCAAGAGCAGGCAGCGGGATGGGGCGAAGGGCTCGTGGGGGGCGCACGGATGGGACACTTTGAAACTTTAGCTATCGACGTATGCGCCAGCGACGAAACTGCTGACGCGAATTTAATGAATTAACATAACGTGTTAAAATTTTAATCTTTCAAGCGAAAAAGAGGGATGGAGCTATACGCCGTGGTAGGGCCTCTAAATAGACACCGATGGGTTTTAGCCAGTAAAAGTCGGACACTCTCTCTCACTCCAACCAGAGCGGGAGAAGTTATTTAAAGATTTCCAATCCTAAAAAACGTCTCATTTGTATCCAAACTCATATAGCTTTTGTTTTCGGTGGGAAAATCATCTAATGACAAATCCCGATCTTGGGCGGTGCGGAAAATAATGTTGCAGACTTTTACTGACTAATAACCCACTCCTATTCCTTCGTTGCCTTTCGTACCAGGGCCGAGTCTTCCTTTCAAAATCAGACCCTTGGCCCCAGTAGGCTTCGACCATGCTGGGCCCCTACAGTTGCTGACATCTCCTTGAGGCGCGCGTGGAACAGTACGCGCCGTCGACGACTTGGGCTCGGTCCAGACGGTTAGCGGACGGTCGTATGGCGAGCTAACTCATATAGCTTCAAAATCTTCAGCTACTTTTGTTTTACATAGTTGATAGAGGCTTATAACTTTTCCAATATGTTAATATCTATTGTTACATTTTGCTAAGTTTTCTGATTAATTAAAAGCATTTGTAAATCTGTCACGTGTTTATAATGTTAAACAATGGATCCGAATGGGTAGTAATGTTATGTAGTTGCGCCATATTTGGTTCGCCTTGAAACTTAGACCTTTAAAGTTAATTGTCGATATTGTGGAACAATTGGTTATGGCCGCTAATGATATAATGTCAATATTTTTGGTTCGATTCGATTATATCACGCTATTTTGTACATAATAGGCCAATCACGCATTTTCATGTTCCTGTCCGGACTGAGCCTCAGTCATCGACGGCACGTAGTGTTCCACGCGCGCCTCAAGGAGATGTTAGCATAACCCTAAGTGCTCAACAGTGCCGAAGTCTACTAGGGTCATGGGCCAACTTCTTCCGTGGTCCTAGAACGCAAAGAGCAACTGAAGAAACATAGGTGTGGTTTTAGTCAGCAAAAATTAGACACGCCCTTCAAAAGAAATTAAATGATTTTCCACCTAAAAAAATTACTTGCTGGAGTCTGTGTTTTCTGATGGCTACAACCCGGGAATCTTTAAGTCAAGAGTGAATAGGTTACTTCTAGGTAAGCACGCTCCATCGTCGACCGCATTGTCGCTTTCCATCAAGTGAGATAGCGGTCAAGCGCTAACATATCGAAAATAAAAAAAAAAAATGTTTTTCATATTTATTTATTACTAGCTGACGCGAAAGACGTTGTCCTGTCTTAAAAACGAACTGTCAAACACTCAAAGGTTAAATAGTCGTAGTTTTCTGTAATTTTCTTACTTTTTATTTCCGTAAGAACTACAGTAACAAACACAAGAAAAAAGAATTAGCGAAATTGGTTCAGCCGGTCACGCGTGATGACGTGACCTCGGGAAATAGGGATTAATTAATATATATTATTCTATATTGTACACATTATACTTACAAAAATACAATTTATAAAAATCACGAGACAATAACATTTATGAAAACTATTGGTCTAATCATACAGGGGAATCTTTTTCAGACGACTTTCGAATGGACTGAATGAAAGGAGATAGATTTGAGGCTGTCAGTGTACAAATATCAGAAATAATACTAATTGGACATAATAATACAAAATACGTACGAAAAATACCAAATAATATACCGATACATATAAAATAACATATTTGAGTAAATAGAGAAAATATTATAATTTAGCTTTGAGCAGTGGTAACCCCCTATTTACGAGTTGGGCAAAAAAAACCCAGGCAGGCGCATTACTTTGTGTGAATTATTTGATCATCACTGCTCTCAAAACATAGTGAGGAAAACGACGTGTTTTTTTTTTAATTTTCTTTAGGATCGCGCTTGACTGTTATCTCACCTGATGGAAAGCGATGATGAGGTCGACGATGGAGCGCGCTTATCTAGAAGTAACCTATTCAGTATTGACTTAAAGATTCCCGGGTTGTAGCCATCAGGAAACACAGATTCCGGCAAGGAGTTCCACTCCTTAACTGTCTTAGTATTAGAATATAAAAAAAAAAAACGAAAACATGTGACATCCACTAATAGCAGCAATAGACCCGCGTGGTGGATTACCCTGCTGTGAGAACAAAATCAATAATGAGAAAATAAATAACCTGTATCACACAACAAGGATGTGAAGGCATCATGGTGTACGTGCGGCATAAGACGAAGTTCGCACTAAGGGTACAACTGCTGGAGGCGCACCGTAAAGTCAACTTTAAGGCGTTCGTGGTACGAGTCCCGAACACTTTTCTGCCCCTCATGTTGAAGGAAGACTTTTGGCCGCAGGGCGTGGTACTCAGTCGCTTCCGCGGACAGGTGCCACAGAACAGCACAAAGTGAATAGCTGCAGTGTGATATGTTACTAACATAGTCTTATGTCTTATTTACTAACAATAAATTGTATTTGAAGCAGTGTTGGAAGGCCCCCTACAAGGTGGACCGATGACCTGGTGAAGGTTGCGAGAATCCGATGGATGAAAGACGCACAGGACCGTTCTTTGTGGCGACATTTGGGGGAGACCTATGTCCAGCAGTGGACGTCTATCGGCTGAAATGATGATGATGAAATTGTATTTTGTATACTTTATATATGTTAGTCTGTAAAGTATGTATCTATTGGCCAAGATGCCTGAAAATAAACGATATATTATTATTATTATGAGGCTGATTATGCTATGCTAATTTGTTTTCATAGATGCCTTTGTAAATCTTAGCCCGTATGACCTACATATTTTACAGTTCTAGCCTGTGGTTCTAGCTATTTCTTCTCAAAGATTTTACGATATGATTCTGTTATTTATCTTTCTGCTCTTGGCCTATGTTACTTGAGGTCGTTGCATTGCGTTTTCTTCTTCATTTGCCTGTCAACCGTGCGTGATGCTATCGTTCATTCCTCTATTTTTACTCCTTTATTTTATAAAGACGAAAATTTGTATGCACATCATCATCATCATCTTCCTGCCCTTGTCCCGTGTTATTTGGGGTCGGCCCAACAAGTTTTTTTCTTCCACTCTACACATATGTGTAAATATTTGTTACTCCTTCAAGTTCAAACAGCTGGACGAAGGGCTAAAAGACCATGTCCAGGAATAGCACGTAGGATACTTTATATTCCGTGAGTATGTTCTCTTGAGATAATTTTTAACTTTTACGCGACTGCAACAGAAGCTATCAATACAAAGACAAAGCCGTACGGCTTCTCTTCTCGCGGTTGTTTTAGTTCCCCCATTTTTCTCTTCTCTCGGTTGTACTAGTTGACGAAAAAATATGGCGTATAAGTGGCCTACTCGAGGTGTTCGACGCAAGAGAATAGAAACGAAACGGTCGTAACTTGGCTAGTGGGGCTGTTTCGTTCCGCGCATAAGACGCAATGGTGTTGGTCGGTTACGGACCTATTTAGTAGGCAACATTTCTGACATGTTTCTAATCATCATCATCTTCCTGCCCTTGTCCTGTGTCTTTTGGGGTCGGCGCAACACGTTTTTTTCTTCCACTCTGCCCTGTCACTCGTCATGCTATCACTAACTTCCTTTTCTTTCATATCACTCTTCACACAATCCATCCATCTTTTTTTTGGTCTCCCTCTCCCTCTCCATCCATCCACATGTAAACTCATAACTCTTTTAGTAACATGCGTTTCATCCCTCCTCCTTCTAATATGGTCATGAAATTATTGGTACAGTGTAGTAGGCAGACTCCTTTAATAATCCTTTTTCTACAACTTCTGTACAAATATTAGTTTACATTTCACACAAAACAAAGACTAAAGGAAAAAACCCAATTCTTAGCATATATACAATAGCATTACGGAAAACCGTATACGAAGTTAATTACATTTTAATATATTTCATTTAACGTCAGATTATATTATCATGCAAGTGATGTACGCAATACAGCTGATTTACAATTTGTAGCATCTCTGAAGACAATAGAAACTTCGATAATGTTATACGGTATAAGGTTCCCTAGTAAGCTGTAGATTATCATAATTAGGTGCCCATATTCGCCGACACAAATTGATTAATAGTCTTTTTATTTGGCTAATGGCGCCTAGTTTTAATCGATGGCTGTTTTGAGCATGTAATTAAGACCGACAGTTTTTTTTTTTTGGCGTGGACTAGCTTGTTAGTACCTATGTAATTTTAGATAGTTATGAAGATAATGTACTGAATAGGTTTGTTAGTTGTAAAGGGAAATTTGTGTTAATGTTGTTTCCAAATAGATTTTTGGTCAATATTATCATTTCAGCCGAAAAACGTGGACCTTTCTGCTAGACATAGGCCTCCCCTAAGTGTTGCTACAACGATCGGTCCTGTGCGTCTCGTATCCATCGCATTTCCGCGACACTCAACTTGTCATTGGTCCACCGTGTAGTTTTCCAACGCTACGTTTCCCGGTACACGATCGCCATTCCAGAACCTATCGGCCCTATCGACCAATATGCCCTGCGCACTGCCACTTATGTATGGTGATTCTTTGGGCTATGTTAGTAAAAGTGATGTAAAGAATGTTATTTACAAATAATAAATTGTAATACTGAACATATTGACTGTAACAGTCGGAACCCATTAAAATAATCTAGACTAAAATCATACCATCTAATATGGGTCCCGACTGTTGTAGTCTATATATGTTCTGTATTACAATTTATTATTTGTTTTATTTTGTGTTTAAATTAATTCAATTAAATTGGTTTCTACGCTACTGGACTGAACTTGCTTTTTTTCTTTTCAGTTTTTATTTAAAGTTATTGTTAACGCAGTCGGTTTTCTTTTTTTTTTAATAAATTGTTGTTTTATCGGTCATACAAATACACATTCTATGAAAATTTCAACAGCCAAAGAAAATGAGTGGATTTTTCGTCAGTAAAAGTCTGACACTATCTCTCGCTGCGCCCAAGAGCGCGATTTATCATTAGATAAATTTCCCACCTAAAAAAAAAAAACTGTCTATTGGTTACGGTTGATGAGATATCTACAGACCATTGACAAATATAGGAATGGACGGAAAATGAAGACTTAGTTACTGGGTTCCGTTCCTTACCCTTCCGATACGGAACCATAAAAATTAATAACTACCGCGATTTGCATGCCTAATTTTGGAGTAAACTCAGTCTCACACGCCCAAAACTGGTAATATGAGATTTGATCAAATTTATTGTATCGTCCTGTTGAGCGCGACCTTCAACATTCACAACAGACTGTTTAACTTCAAACACTAGACGAAGACTCCGAAAAAACGTGGTACGCGGGCGAAGTAAAACACACCACGTACAGGTGAGTCCGAAGGCCCCCCAAATCAGTCTCTAGGCGGAATGTTTCGCGCTATTATGACATCATGTGCCACTGACCTACCGAGGCCGCGCCGCTTCTATTCGATTACACTATTCAACGACGCCGTCGCCGCGTCGCGCTCGCCCGCTACCATTGATCTTGCCATGTTAACCACTTTTAGTGAACTTGCATTTCGATTTGCGATTACGTCTTTTTTTTTTTGGCCAATAAACAAATACGTATTCTGTCTCGCCGCTTTATGATGGAATGCCTGGGAAATATACAATCGATTACCTACATAAATAGTTTTAAACGGATTTGTAGTTATAAACTCAGCTGTCGATGTAGTTACGTTTTTAATTTTTAATTTTATTTTAATAGGCTCGACCACTATCTCACCTGATAGAAAGCGACGATATTATCGACGATGAAATACGCTTGCCCAGAAGTTACCTATTCACTCTTTTAGCTCTTGTAATACAGTGTACACTGGCACAAGAGCTAGGGAATTCATAAAAGTTCATGAATGATTTGCGTTAATAAAGATTATTATTATCTAATGGTCTTGACTTAAAGATCCACAGGTAAGGTTATTAATTAGATCGATAGGTAAATCACAGACTCCGGCTGGGAATTCCACTCCTTAGCTGTACACACAATGAATATGTGCCCAAAACGTTGTGTGCGTTTAAAGTTAAGAGTAAAGCCCCAGATGCACTAGAGGACAAGTTATTCGCCAATATTTTTATTATTATTATTAAAAAAAAATAAAAAAATATGATGCTGCAACGTTATCCAGTGCCCCGCAACTTGGCCCCCTCAAAATTTTACGATGTATCCTCGTGACACGGACATTGTATAAGCATAGCATAATCGGCCTTGTAATGTTCCCACTGCTGGGACTCAGACCTCCTCTCTAGGAGAGGGAATGGGCTGTAATCCACCAAGCGGGCCCAGTGCGGATTGGTGAATGCTACAAGTGTTCGGATTTTTAAATTACACAAATTAATGGACCTGGCTGGGTTTGAACCCGCGACCTACAACTCGTAAGTCGGGGCCGTTACCACTTCGCCACCACTGCTTTTTTTTGTCAGCATTGACGCAATAATGGTTGAATGATAGGTATCGAGTTTTCCGAAAGTTTTTCAAGTTTTGTCTCCATTGTGAATTTTAAAACAATTCGAGTTCCGTCATGCCATTAGCTTTTATTTTATTGGTTAATACGAACACGTATTCTCGCTACAACTTTTTTCAATGTACAAATATACTCGTATGTGCCAAAGTTAATCTTGTTCCGTAGTCCTGATTAAATATTGAAATAAATAAATAAATTCCGTCTTACGACATCAGGAAAATCAATAAATTCCGTGGCGTTGGTTGTTTATTGGTGTTTGTGTCTCCATTCCCACGCAAACTGAATGTAGAGATTCGTTTGAATGAGGTATCATAAACAAAACATAATCCCACGAGACGTTGATTTGGCTAATTGTACTTGTGGAATTACTGAGACACGTAAATAATTTTGTCACTTCTTCTATTATTACTTTTTTACGTCATTATCCATCGGTACAAAGCCGTTTCGACGTAACAAGGAGAAATTAATTATGATATCTTGATGGGTTCCTCAGGGGACCATGCTTGGGCCGTAATTACTTCTAATAATTTATCGTTTTGTTTAGATTTACGGTACTTAGCTTATAACATAGCGTTACATGCGATTGCTATTGGTACTTGAATGGATTATTAAGGTTGATTGAATTTTAAACTATCGAATATTCATTGTACTTACACAGTGGAAGGTGAGTTGATGGTAAATAAAACTAGTGAGTGCCCGAATAATACATAATATATTTATGTATTACATATTTGTGTACATAAATATATTATGTATTACATATTTGTGTACATAAATATATTATGTATTATTCGGGCACTCACATAAATATAATACATAAATATATTTGGTGGATAAGTGCATATAAATGGAGACAATCATGCATAGAGTAGAGTAGATAAATAGCTTGAAGTAAGTCTAAAATACATCCCTCACAGTATGAATTCAATAATCGCCGTTCGGTCGTCCGGTAACCGTCTAGACCGAGCCTGTTGACGACGATCGAAGCCTACTGGGGCCATGGGTTTTGCAAAAGAGAACCCTGGGGTCCTGGAACGATGGTAAAGAAAGAACATAAGAGTGGATTTTAGTCAGTAAAAGTCTGACACGTCTTAGCGCTCCGCCTTAGAGCTTGAGAAGTTATTTCCCACCTAGGAAAAAAAATTTAATAATCATTCTTGATTATTCTACGGTTCGTAACACAAAATTCACTACACCCCCTAAATTATTAATTACTTTCTAGTATATTTAGGATTAATTTATTAAAGATTCTGATTAGACAAAAAATATTAGAAAAGTCTCGAAGAATACCTTGTCTGCATAGTAATGAACGAATGATACATGTGCATACATTATCGCAAAATAATAAAAACTAGTTGTCATTATTGATTTTGCCTCGGTACAGATTGAAAAAATTGAATGAACGTACATACATAAAGTATTTCATGCATAAGATCACGTTTTTCCTACAGTGTGTCTGTATGTTTTTACTCCTATAAATATTTAAATGGTACACACGTCTGTATGTTGGAAATACTTTAGGACGAATCTTAACGTAGTATTGCGAACACGCGGAACATTTTTGTCCTTCAACGTCTCTATTTTGTTAAATATTTGTGTTTCATCTTTATTTGAAGGGGTTTTAATAAAAAATTCAACATCCGACGAGTGTCCAAGTATACATAGATTACATTTAGAATCTGTTTATAGATCGTACAGCTTGTCAATTTGACATGCTATGGTGCGTAAAAAATACTCAAAATATTTGACCAATTCAGCTTCCTAAATACATTGACAAACAAAAATAGGAATGTTAACAACATTTCAACTGAATTCAGACCGCGAACGGGTCTGACCGAAAAAAGCAATTGATTGCTAATGTAATAACGGCCCAGCACCGATTCCAACAAGTTTTTCATCCGACAATGAATACATTAAATCGCTAACATCGTTGAAATTAACTTCAGATGCACCTGGACGAGAGTTTTTTCCCGACCGACACAGAACGCTGAAATTCTAGTCCAAATCTTTGTTACTTTGTTTTTAATCTTCAGTTTCACAGTTAGATAGTTCAGTGAGTTTTTCCTTGTTTCTAAACGTACTATTTTATTTATGGACACAGTTTTGCCAACGATAGGACGTCGACATTTTAAGGTCATTCGCGTACCTACTTTGCGTCTGTTTGGACACGTGTAAAATATATTTCCAATTGCCTATTTTTTGCCTCGATCGACGCAGTTAACACGGAAGATCCTTTATCCCTTTGTTCTTAGAATAGACTAAGAGATATCTTTTCTAATTGACTACTATCGTGGTCTTCAAGTTCAGAAATAATGCTGTATAATTTATTCGTTGATTGTAGGGTGTCATCTGCTATTTTCTGTTGTCCACGGCCATCGAAATCATTATGTAATTAGTTGTATTCAATTAAGTAAAGTATAATCTTGATTAAACTAGTACCTACTACACCTAAGGGTACTTATTTAATTTCAGTTTCGTAATTCTGCATTAAAGTACCTAATATAATGTGTATGTTGTTAATAAGAACAATAGCTTGAGTAAATATTCTGTTTATAAATCATTTTAATTACTCGAATCCATCTTTAGCGTAATATTTAGTTTTTCGATTGCACATGTGAACTTAATTAGTTTTTTAGCTTGGGAACGGTCTCATAGATGCAGTTTATGTAGGTAATGAGATGGGAATGACATTGTACATTACGGATATAAGTAGTTTCGTAATATAATTGTAATTTGAGATCGAAAAAGAAATACAGAATCAGAATTTGACAAAATATAATCAATTTGCTATGCCTTTTCCTAAATAAATATGTTGGGGTTAGCGTCCAGTCTAACCAAATGGTTAGACTGGACGCTAACCCCAACAGCCTATTTGATCTTTACAACTCAGTAATTAGGTAATACTGGACTGAGAGAGACTGGTGATAGATATCCTGGTTTCTGTCTGTCTGTAACGACAGTCAAAAATCTACAAATGACTACCAGTTCTAACGGCTTTGCGTGCGTTTCAAAACACGGAGGAATCTCGATATGTTAATATGGTTACCCATCCATAGATTGACCTGGGCATGCGTTGCTTAACCTCGAAGAACGTGAACTGTTTTTATTCTTTAATAATACACTGCATTCAAAAGTTGGACTGAAATCTATAGATCCGGAATAACTTTCACTTATTCGATTCTATAGTCAAATTCTTGCGAAACAGGCGAATTTACTAATATAACATTTTGGAATTCACTTCTTTGAATAAAACATACCCATATGTTAAACACTGATATATATGTTTATACAGAAGGATCTTCCAACAAAATTACAGGACCACTCTAATCTTTAATATTAAAAGTTTCGCGTACAAGATAATATTTTTGCTAACTTATAAATATGTAAAACGCACGTTCACCAATAAAAAACATTGTAACTTGATGTCCCGGCAAATTGTCCGAAATCTTCGGGCATTTTTCCTTATAGCCCCTTTTTCGGGTAGTATTGGTTTTTATCTGCGGTCCTCGGAATGTGTATGATCAGTTTTCCAAGGCGTGTTTAAGATGACAAACATAAAGTTCTTAAGATCGTGGAAAGTCTAGTAATATCTGATTTATATTTGCTATATGTGGTTCATGTGGAAATATTCGGTTATGTTCTGTCTTGATTTTATTTGCGTATCGTTTTACGGCTTTTGTGCTAATATTTTTGTTGTAAATATTGGTTTTAGTGTTTAACCTAATGTTTTATTAACTAAATCTTATTCATTGTCCTTTTACACTAATGCATCTTCTGTAAAATTCTATGTTAATGTAACCATAATAATGATTTTGTCCTATAACAAATTCTCCTCTTTCCTTCCAAGTAACGTAACCCATATATTAAATCTTACGCTAGGAATTTCAATCCTTTCCATTCATTAATTTTCTTAAGACTAATGGACTCGCGTCCTGTTTCAAAATTTAAGCGAGACCCAGATCCGGGGCATCTGTGACACAATATATAAATTTAGAAATATGATATTCAGCTTTCATAACTTTGTATGGTAATTTTGTGTAGACGATGCTCTCAACTTTGTTATTTTATCTTTGAGCTTTTGTAGGATAGGTAGTATAAAACCTAAAATGGTCGGCTTAGAATAAAAAAAAATCTCTTCTCTCTCTTTCTCTTCTTTCTTCTTCTTCTTTTTCTTTATATGGTCGCCCAACAATTGCTTAGTTGGCGACCCTTTCGGTTCGGGCACGCTCAGCGCAACTGTATTGTATTTCAGTACTCTTTTTATTATTTTGTGTTGTTGCCTATTGTATTGCTTGCATCGAATAAATTCTGTACTATTCTATTCTACTTAAGTACCTTCAGAATCGTGGAGAAATTTCCCTACAATGTCAAAGCTTTTAAATTTCCCATCGTCACAACCGACGGTCACAAGGAAATCTGTTCTAAATTCTAAAATCGTTTGCTAGTCGCTACCATAATAGGCTGGTCCGCTTATACACTTTAAACTGGAATTCTACGCTCAGTTACAACTATGTAGGTATTTGTATGAAAGTGAGAATGTTCGACTTCCCCGACCTGCTATTGTGATGGCTGGGCCGTGACACGACGGCCTTGATAGGTCATCGTTTCTCACATGGGGATTGTAAACAAAATTATGGTGTTTGTGTGGGTGTCTCGTATTTGGACTATTGTTTCGTGTTTTTAGGACATTATGGTTGGCTGGACAGTTCGGTAAGATGTTGGTATTAGCTGGTTTTACAGGGTGTTGGATATGTATATATTTGTAGATTGGTATAGATTGTCGAGTATTTTTTTTGCATCACTTCATCAGCTATTGAAGGTTTTCTTCTAATATTGAAACTGTAGATCCGTTTTAGCACCTACTTTTTATTAGTTTCCATACTATGTTCAATCAGTCTGCCTAACCTTTTTCTCCAGTCGGTTTCCAATACTTATATTTCATAATGAGCGCTATCTTTATTATATATTTTTTGTCTGCTCTATTCTCAACGAAAATTACTGAAACTATTTCATCATTCGGTGTCGTCTCAAATCCACGTCATTAAATATTCTCTCATATTGTGACAATAAAATTAATATGTCGTAGTGCTAATCAATTTGACAATAAGGAAACAATCCTTCTTGTTTTACTGCGTAGTAACATTTCGTTTTGTTAATCAGACCTGTTTTTTTTTTATTGATTTACATACATAGCTATAACATTTAAAATTCAATCACCTTATCGGTTCGTTCGTGTTTGGATTCCCTTGAAGGGTGAAGGAAGTGTTTGATTAGTTGAAGACTTAGAATAATTTTGTTAAAGGATTGGGTTTGTTTTTTGGTTTTCAATGTGGGAGAAATGTGAAATTTATCATGAAAGAAGGGTGCATCACCATTGCTATCATCTTTTCAGCCGAAAGGCACCACTTCTAGATATGGCGGTCTTATGCGTCTCGCATCATTTTGAAACTACATAGATGAAGTCGATGTTTCACAAAATTACTCAAAATGTCCGAGGTCTCAGAACCTTATTTTTTAGTCCAGACATTGCTTTGGTCAGATCAATCAATCATATTGCTTTGGTCAGATCTAAGCTTGGGAAGAAATCAAGGTAAAGAATCAGTTGCCATTTAAAACCTAGTCCCAGAAATTAAGGGTAGTTCTAGTTTCTGTTGCTCGGTTGTGTATAAAACTAAAAATGAACCATAGTTTTTTCTCAAGTTAAGCTTCACCATCTGTTATTTTATCAGCATTCTATTGAAATACATATTTATATATTATTTAGACTAATACCAGTTTCCAGATTTGCATAGCAATAAAATAAAGAATTACAGTAGATTTCATCGTATGTGATATAAATATAATCTTTCTGGGAACAAGATTGTTTTGGAATTTTCCATTACCCATTCAGGAATTTTTGAAGGGTTTATTTGTGGAATCAATAACTTCTTAACAGATTTTGTTAAAAGTATTTCAAAAAACAACCTTATTCTTTTCTACTTTAGTACCATGCGATTTAATAGTAAGATGGAGTCTTCTGTTGTATTGGTGCAGATAGTCATCATTATTTCAGCCGAAGGATTTCTGCGGTTAAACATAGGCATTTAGGCCTCCTCCAGGCCTTCGACTGGTCTTCTGTTTTTTGCATCTAACGGATTCCAGCCACTCTCATTAGTTATAGGTCCACCTTTCCTGGTTCGCAGTCGACGACGAAAAGTTCTGCGTTTGAATTCTCACAATCAATATAAATATATAGTCCAATTCCTTATACATTCATCCATTTACAGAAATGACTACGAATTTCTAGTACAAATTATTTAATGATCATAACCAATTATATTTAATCACTGGTCCAGTATTATACGGGTTTGTCAGTCTACCGAGCGTTCCATGATGCGAGTTCTGTGTACAAATTAATGGGGACAATAGAGGATCCCCTGTTTCTTGTGATGAGGTACAATCCCTATGGGATGGACATCAGTTGAAAGTTTAAATGCCATACAAATATACACAAAGGTTTTACGAGGTACAAGTGTTTTTGGAGTTTCGCAATAAGTTCTAAATATTGTGTAAATTTGAGATATTTGAATGGCTCTGTATCTGTGAGACCTATTGTAACAGGCAAAAGGTCTTTGCTTTATAGTTTTTGGAATAAAAAATGTATAGGCTTTCCTGCTTCTTCTTGTAAGTCATTTAAAATGACTCAGTCTTGATTAGTCACCACTGCCACAGCTTGGTGAATGATAAAAGACTTTAGACCTTAAATATTCGGCGAAATTTCGGCCACTAAGTGCAACTGGAAATAATCTACTGCGTGTAACTTGACATGGTTTTCATGACTTTTCACTGCTATCTTTAACGGTTAAAACACTTCTAAGATTCGATTTCGAAAACTTATATACGCAATAGAGAATATGCATGCAATTTTTATATTTATTATTTATAGACTCTCGTTTCACCACTATCTCACCTGATGGTAAGCGACGATGTGACCGACGATATATATACGAACGATATATATTTATTTGCTTATTTGAACATTTTTTAGCTCTAGTGACAAAGTATTATAGAATTTTTAAAATATCTTCAAAAACGCAGCTATTAAGCTTCAATACTGCTTATAAGAAAGAGATGTTTGACATGAACTATGACGTCAAGCTCGTCACGCCCATACTGCCGCCATAGAAGCGGTGTTTTGGCGAGAGAAACAGTTATATTTGTTTAAAATTATTATATTTCGTTTACTTTTCGTCCAATTTTGATATTGTTTTCACAGTTACTATTCTTGTATATGTAGATATATATTTTTGTATATTTATTGATAAACTATTTAGATAACAATTATTTCCTATTATAGAAACAGACGTATGACTGGCAATATTAAAATTTTCAGTGGCCAATTCTAGCGATCGTCAAAAGTACCTATCGACATAGTGAATTAAGTAACTGACGAATCATTCATAGTTGATGGATGAGTCAACAAGGCCCCACTTGACATTTAACTAGGAAAGTAAGAAACATAATAAGGAACTGATTTAGAACATAAACTTTATCTTTATGCTCTCTCTGCCACGATGTCAGCAGAGAAGACGAAGCGGAACTAACTACAGCATGTAAAGATAGACACAAAGATTTAATTACTAATAATTGACACGTTGCTAGTCCATCAACGACAGGCTAACAAGGTATATCCTTTGTTTTAGACTTTAAAGGACAAGTAAAAAAATACTTTTGAAATGTAAAAGATAAAGCAGAATTGAACTGCAGGTGTTAAGGCACTGCAAATTTATTTACATATTTATTGTACGAGTACATACAGCTAAAGAGTGGAATCCTTAGTCTGTGTTTCCTGATATATACAACCTAAGGATCTTGTTTATTCAAGTGAGAATAGGTTGCTTCTAGGTAAATGTGCTCCATCGTCGACCACATCTCCGCTTACCATGAGATAAGATACAGTCAAACGCGAGCCTATCAATAATAATAATAAAAAAATATATGCTGCACCGACCCTTAGTGAATTGGGATATGTGCAGCAGAATGATGATGATAAGAATTGAAGTAGTGTACTTCTTGTGCCGATTGAACACGTAAAGAACGAATTCCAGTACAAAAATAAAGCTACAACGACTATAGATTTCGAAACTGCTTTTAGCATTGAAAACGAATACAAACTTGAACTTGAACTATCGCAATGCCAAACGACTTAGATATATATATTTCTTTTCCGACAGAACATTACGGATAAATCTATAGGATCATACTTTTAACCACCTCGAAGGGTTCCCACCACCTGAACCAACCTTGAAATTGAAAAAAAAAAGTCAGTACCGCGTCACAACAGCTTTAATATAACTTCTATGGCGTCGTAAACGGACGGCTTGGCCTTGTCGGGTCGTTGCCACAACCTAGGTCTTGACGTCAGCCGATTACACGCTAAGCAACTGGGCTCGGCACGCTTGAAAATTTCAAGGTTGACCGTTACAATTTAGGACAATGTTTCCCCAAAACTTTGTGTACTTAAACTGGAGCTGGTGCAAGGTCCACTGTTGAGACTGAATGGTACAAGCTGGGGTTTTGTAGTTTTAGTATTGTTTTGTAGTGTTGTGAATCTTGGTTTTCTTTTGAAAGCCAGGGTGGAACAGGAGTTGTGAATATACAATCTGATCAGTAGTCTTTTGTCTTGTTTTGACAACGGCAGCTTATTCGTTGATTTTCTTGGAATTATTATTTCATCTATATGCTACCACAATTTTGGTAAGATGGTAGCAGACAGGTTTAGAGCTATGCATGATTGTACAAATGTACTCCCTTTTAGGGCATAGCAACATACCTACTTGTTGATATTGAAATCAATAAAAACGTACAATACATTATACTTCCAATTTAATTTGAAACGAATGCAAATAAGTTATATATATCCAAACCAAAGTTTTAATTTAGTCACTTCTTTAATTTGTCTGGTCATTGGTATTTTAAATATAGCATTTCTATTAGCTACTACAATGAATATCAATTCCATTATTCCAGAAGGAATATGTTTATACATTGTATCTCTAAACTTTACCTTCTGGTCAGTCACATTTAAATCAGCAATACTTTCTTTCTATCCATTCCAAGACCTACACTTCACCGACGACCTATGTGTAGAAGAAAGCACCTATATTGCCTTCGGGGATAGCCAGTGAAGCCACATTCCTTGTTTTATTATCTTCCCATATAATGCTGCATATCTTCGTCTACTATATTCACTTCATACACCTATTTAGATTCGCAGTGTGTGGTGAAAGGTAGTTTCACGATTCTGTCAATGTATTTTTTTTTAATAACTACTGCATCGAATTGAATGGTTTTTTTTTTGCGAATTTAAAAGAACTGCTTGTTGTATCAATGTCAACCAGTAGGGGTCCTAGTTGATTTGTTCTATGAAAGGTGTGTTATTCTTTTTGTGCGGTTCTTAAAAGGAGGTTGTCTATATCGTTTGTATGTTTGCTGGTTACTATCATAGACAAAGGCGTAGATTAATTGGGTTGAACCTTGTGGGCAGTGGCCAGATAATTTTGAGTAGGTAGCCTTTTAGTATCGGTGCCTTTTAAAGGTGTTTAATGAATTATTTCAAGTGGATGAGTTATGCATCCTGTTGCTGTGATTATCGTATAAACTAAATTGTTTTGTATAAGGTAATTTCTAGAAGAGTCAGAGAGAGTGGAGAGTTCTTTCAATCTACTCTTATTTAGTTTAGTTAGAGTTTATAGATATTTCGAAAATTCTTTTAGTGTTTAGAAAGCTGTTAGTAAGTTGTGTAGTTGGCGTTGGTAATCCTGCGTTTTTTTCCTTAATAAAAAGTGTTATTAAGGAAAAAAACGCAGGATTCCTTCGAGATTCATTTCAGCAAAGTATGGCTTGAAAAATTTTTTTTTTCGAGTTTTGTTATTGCTCAATTTAAGGTTGAAGAAACCTTCATGTCCCAGAACCCAAAATTCGAACACATGTGACATTCTCCAATCCGCACTAGGCCCGTGTTTTGGATTACAGCCCATTCCCTTTCCCAGAGAGGAGGCCTGAGTGTCTGCAGTGAACGTCTATATAAGTCTCATTATGCATATGCTATTTAAGGTAACCTTTTTATCATAATGGTGAAATCTTACCTTGTTCTAACCCAAAACAGTAGAGTTATGGTAAATCGTTTTCCGTGTTTAGATTTCGCAACCTCTTTACGTCTGTCTGGTTCACCTGAGATGGATCTGAAGGTTGCCCCCGGAAGTCTACCGAAAACCCACGGTTGCTAAGTTAAATGGCTCAATAGACAAAGAAGAATATGGTAATGGCAGCCGGTTTTTAAGAAGGAAGAAGTTTTGAAACGAAAAACTTTGTTTAACCTTTGTCTGTGTTTTTTAGGAGTAAGCAAAAATTCAAGAAATCTGGTTCTGTTATCAATTTTTTTTTTTAAATTGACCATTTGCCTAACCTTTTGTCAACAATATTAAGTTCGACTTCCATTCTGCTTGCATACTGAACACTTCATGTTTTGTATGAAACGACTGGTGCTGCTTGTTGTTGGAGACTACCCCTGTTTAATTTTAAGTTCTTAGGATCCATTCTTTTTTTTTTTTTTTTTTTTTAATTGATATAAACCAGTGCTTGACTGCGATCCCACCTGATGGTAAGCGGAGATGCAATCATTGATGGTCAGGCGCACCAGTTTATTAAGAGCCTATTCACTCTAGCCTTGAAGACACCTAAATTATAGCTGGATTTTAGATAGATATCGATGTCAGCGATAAAAGAGCCATGGTACCTATAGATTTAAGTTTGTGTACAGATACCGGCACGGATTTTGAGCGCTGACTTCTACAGTTCTACTTGCGCAGAAGCACGCAGAAGTGAAATATCGGGTCTCTTTAGTGGTATGAAAAGAGATGCGGGGGCAGGGAGTGCAATCCTTGTACAGTGATTGGCTCGCCGATGTGTACGATGCGCAAAGCGATCCCCGCTCTTTCGCCGAGCGTTCAAGATTCGTCCCGGTATCTTTATAAGATGTGTTAGTTTTTTGGTGTGTAGTACAATAATGTAGTATTTTGGACTGCAGTATAATAAAACAAGTAAATTAGCTAAGCATTATATTTCCATATCTATCTTTCTACCTTACATTCAACCAAACTTTGATGTCTATACTTATTAAGCTGAAGAGTTTGTTTTAACAACACGCCGGTTGCATTTCGGGAAGTGTGCCTCGGAATTGCATAACCTAATTCCGCCTAGCCCGTTCCATCATCGGACCACCAGGTAATGCACGTATGGCAATGCGCCACCTGTACATGGTGGACATCCCACCTATACGCACAAAACGTTTTGGGAACACATTCATTGTGCGTACAGCTAAGCAGTGGAATTCCTTGCTGGAATCTGTGTTTCCTGATGGTTACAACCCGGGAATCTTTAAGTCAAGTGTGAATAGGTTACTTCTAGGTAAGCGCGCTCCATCATCGAACACATCGTCGCTTTCCATCAGGTGAGATAGTGGTCAAGAGCGAACCTATCAAGATTAAAAAAAAAACGCCAATCTCTGGAACTACTGGTTCGAATTGAATAATTAATTAAGAATTGGATACGGGAAGGTTAAATAACATCACGCTGCGACCAACAGGAGCGGAGCAGTAACTAAAACTTTAAGTTCCACGCGGCCGATTCCGCGTGGAACAGCTAGTGTAGTATAAAACTATTTTTACGACTTAATTATTCTTATTAGAAGTCGGAGCTTGTTGTTTTTCTATTTAGTGATTAATCTAGGTCGTTGGCTTGTTTTAGGTTTTATTTTTCTTTTTGTGTTTTATCCTCTTTACTATTGTGGGGGTTATACATTAGTCGACTAGTCGGTTACTATGTATCTTTCTAACATTGTTTTTCAAAAATGACTACTAAATCACTGTAGTTTGCAAAAGGCAGTGTAGCACCCTTGCTGCGCTAACTGAAGGAACACACGTGGGTTTTGTTCAGCAAAAACCTGACACGCCTTTTCGCTCCACCCAGAGCGGGTGAAGTGATTTTTTGTATGCGGAACCTAAAAAAAACATTTATAATTTTGCAGTAAGTAGTCTTAACTGTTAGGACGGTATGAAGCTGAAATATAGCAAAATGGAAAAAAAAATGATATTTGATGCCCGTCTCATAATCATCATCATTTTAGCCGAAAGACGTCCACTGTTGGACATAGGCTTCCATCAAGTGTCGCCACTAACAACGGCCCTGTATGTCTTGCATCCATCAGATTTACACGACCCTCACCAGGTCTGTACACCTGCACCTTCGAACGCTACGTCTTCGGTACGCAGTCGCTACCCTGCGTACTTTTTTCTCCTTCTCCGTTAAATCCATCCAAAGGTTATCGCTTTTAGCTATAAGACTGCCCATTGTGACACCCTATTAATTTTAATTTCCTCATATAATTTTTATTTTTGATGTACAATAAAGAATATATCTATCTATCCATTTATCTTTCTATTTATCTATGTATCTATCTCTTCAGCAACACACAGACGTGTTCACGTGACGTGTGTCTCAGAGACACACGTTTGCAATACAAGAAAGAAAAAAAAGAATCGCTGCGTGATATCGGCAAGTGTATTGGCGGCTTATTATACTGAGATTAGGTTCATAGCCTCATTATGCAGCTCGTAAACCAACTGCCTGCTTATATTTATATCTAGCCGCTGATCTGTGGCTTTGACTACCATCAGATTACGTGCTTACCATTATACCTACATATTTGCATCTTAATACCGTCTTAATAATCAATTAGAGACTTTTTGTTCAAGTTTCAAAATATTATAAGTAACTTTTATTTATTTATTTATTTAAACTTCATGTACAGTAGTAGTATAGATAGCGGCACGAATCTTGAGCGGTCGGCGAAAGAGCTGGGATCGCTTTGCGCATCGTACACATCGGCGAGTTAATCACTGCACAAGGATTACACTCCCCGCCCGCATCTCTTTTCATACCACTAAAGAGACCCGATATTTCACTTCTGCGTGCTTCTGCGCAAGTACAACTGTAGAAGTCAGCGCTTAAGATTCGTGCCGGTATCTGTACATAGGCGGACTTAATGCAACTCTACCAGTCAACCTTTGGGTTCAAAAAGACAACACTGGTAGGTTTGCACAATAAACAAATAACAGATACCTACTTCAAACAGAAAAAATAAAATAAAAAATAAGTTATTTATAATAATAAAATACATATATAATGCTAAAATTAGAAACTAATTAATACTATAAAAAATATCATATCATTAAGAGAACTTAATAATAATTCTGACGAAGACCGAACTAAGGTTGAGAGGACTTCAAGTAGTTTAGGTATGTATTTTAGCACTGTCTTGGTTTTCCATATGTCGCAATAGTTTTCCAACAAAAGGGGGCTGTTCTTGGGTGCACTAGCATAGCGTGAACATGGTTAAACGTCGGTTGGTACCACGTTTCATGAAAAGTGTCTAGGGTTTCTTCGAGTTGGCTTCGGGCCCTCGTACGTCTTAAAAAGATCCCGGAGCCCAGGGTCCTGAGACAATTTTTTATTATTATTTTGATATTCGTGTATCTCAAAACCCGGGGTTCTGGATTTTAATAATAGTAATTCCATTAAAAGTGTCTAAGGGGCCTCTGTGAGTTGGTTTCGGCTCCTCGTACGCTGTCTAAAGATCCAGGAGCCCAGGGTTCTGAGATATGTTAGACCATTTAGATCCAATATTATTATTAATAGGCTCGCGTTTGACTCCTTTCTCTCCTGATGGTAAGCGATGATGCGATCGACGATGGTGCGCGTTTACCTAGAAGTAACCTATTCATTCTTGACTTAAAGACATCAAGGCTGTAGCTAATGGGAAATATAAACTCTGGCAGGGAATTCCACTCCTTAGCTGTACGCATAATGAATGAATAAGCTCAAAAACTAATCGACCGATTTTAAAAATTCTTTCTCCAATAGAATGCTACTTTATCACTGAGTGACATAGGGACGCAGGCGAAGTCGCTAGTAGAAGCTCATCATCATCATTTCAGCCGATAGACGTCCACTGCTGAACAAAGGCCTCCCCCAAATGTCGCCACAAAGAACGGTCCTGTGCGTCTCGCATCCATCGGATTCCCGCAACTTTCAACAGGTCATCGGTCCACCTTGTAGGGGGCCTTCCATCACTGCGTCTTCCGGCACGCGGTCGCCACTCCAGAACCTTTTGGCCCCAACGGCCATCTGTTCTGCGAGCAATGTGGGCTGCCCATTGCCACTTAAGTTTGGCGATTCTTCGTGCTACGTCGGCAACCTTGGTTCTCCTGCGGATATCTTCATTTCTGATTCGATCACGCAAGGAAACTCCGAGCATAGCCCTTTCTATTGCCCTTTGGGTGACTTTGAGCCTTCTGATGAGGCCCATTGTGAGCGACCACGTTTCCGAACCATATGGACTAGCAGAAGCTAGTCTGTTAATGAAATCATTCAATTTCCCTCGGTTGATAAATTTTTGCAGAGGTCATTAAAAGTCCTAATTATATAACCAGTGAAGTGACTTAACGGCCATGCATTATATACTCTTATATCTCGTAAAAAACACCAAGCCATGTAAAGTGCTTTCTTTAAGATTTTATCTTTTAATTCAATAAAGAATACAAGCTCGTTGAAAGCCACAGAGCACGGAAACTGCTTAGCGGACGTTGTTAGAGACAGTATGACATAACTTTTAGTTAAAGATCTTTTTATACCTACTCATAAAGTTTACATTTCACTTAAGTGAAATACTTAATGATAACAAAACTAAAATTAAATAATAAATAAAATATCTTAGAAATATATTATAGGTTTGCTGTAAGAAAACCCAATTGTGGGTTAAGCTCGCCTTTGTATATCAGCTGTCCATTTTTGATAATTTGTTATTTTATGTACAATAACAAATATAAGAAGAAGAAGAAGATTAAGGGGGCTTACCATGATGTGTCAAAATGTCAGTCTTGCGAGCGAGAAAAAGGACTTAATCTCAACTACGTTACAGCCACTAAACGTCTAATAACAGGCGACGCATGTCTATCAACACATATGATTATAGATCTGATGTCTCGACTAATCAGAACGCAGTATCCCGCTCCCCCGTACCAATCGATCCAATCAGAACCTGGTACCACGCTCCCTGTACCTCGGCTGGTTGACAGAATTGTTTTGGTGCGCTAGTTCAAGCATGAGGCGTCTATTGGCTGTAAGGTCGTTGCTTAATCTGTACACTCTGTATCTCCATCCCTTTAACAATTCAGTTAAGGTCGTAAAATTGACCACGTTAAGAGGTCGTGGTAGTACTGCTGGTAATCTAATCTTCCTATTTCTACAATCGGACTTAAAATATTAATAGTAATGAAAATACATAGCATTTTCGAGGTGGGAAATCAAATCTTGTCTCCTGGTGGAACGAGATTGCGTGTCAGTCTTTTACTGACTATAGCTCACCTGTGTTCTTCAGCTGAAGTTTGCGTTCTAGAGCCACGGTCACTCTTTCAAATGTTTCCGCAGCCCTAGTAGGTATCGGCCTTATTAGCCCCTTCTATTTTGCTGATGTCTTTGAGGCGTGTCTACTCAAGCCTGATTCTTACCGGATGTTGAGACGGTAAATTACGACGAGCAAAGGGCGATTATTCTAAAGAGGTAGCGTGGCTCCGAAATTAAAAAGGGCAACTAAAGGGACACACAAAGGGTTTTAATCAGTAAAAGAAGAAGACACTTCGTCTCGTTTTATTTTACTTCTTTCATGAGCTTCTTTCCCAAAAAAATAAAATATAAAAAGTTCTTATAATTATTATTTTAATAGGTCCTTAGCCAGCTCTACGGATTCCTTGTTCTGTATTGTAAATAAATGCGCGATGCTTTAATTGAAAGTAGCGATAGGCGTGCAATAATTACGCTATCCCCGTTATTTTATATTAATTTTATGACAAGCAATTGTTTAGAATTCATAGAATTACATGAACTTCAAAGATAGAAACAAAAGACCATCTGCAGATAAGGTGCAGTCAACCGCTTATAGGTGGGAATAATTTGAGATTGACAAGGCCTTTATAACGTAGCACGTTTTTCATAATAACTTTGTTAATTTGTATGTATGTATCTAAGTATATATTTATTATTGTTTTCTTAATCTAGTTTACCATTATGTTGCACCTACCATGTTATATTTCTGCACCACCCTAAGGTCGACTGGTAGAAAATGCCTAAGGCATTAAGTCCGCCTTTGTACAGTGTTTCTTACTAAAGCATAAAGTTTTAATAAATAAATAAATAACGTAGCATAGTAATAAGGTCGATTTAAGCAGTGTTACTGCAGGGGTCCAAATCTGCTATTTTTATAAATTCGTCATTCCAACAAGATTCCATTGTCATTTTGCTAAAAGTTCGTAATCTGCTAATTCATAATTATCGATAATTGATCGGTCAAAGGTCTCGTAATGGAGTTGTGGTAGAATGACAATATCGCTAGCTTATTAGAAGCAATGACTACACCATGACGTTCTATAATGGTAGGTCACTGATCAAAAGAACTGTCAAAATTTTAGCAGATTACTGCATACGTCAGACATTCATTTGTCATTATGTACGAGATAACCATTCTATGCCATTTCTTTCAATGTCAGTGGTTGACCATTGGAAAGTCATAATGACGCCATTATATTAGTAGATTACTAAACTTGTCAAAATCAACAATTATGAAGTCAATGAGGCCCTGATTGTTAGCTGACTGTACCTTGATTGCATAACCGCTTTTATTAGTCGCATTTTCCCATTGTCTTTAGTTCTAATTTATGAGTAAAAGTGGCTGTTTCTCTTGTAGTTATAAGATAGATAGAGGCTGCGGGATTGATCGTAAGTTAGCGCGGCCGCAGATTGTAAAGGGCAATTAAAAAGACACATCCTCGTACGAGCTTATAGTACGGAGCGAGAGGGCTTGGGTTAGTCATCTCCTTCAGCGAAACAGTAATGTAAGCTAAGAAGATGGTGGAAAGAGTGATGGAGAGTATTTGATGAACTTTTAAAAAAAAAAAAACTGCGCGTTTGCTTCTGATAAATTCTATATGAACGAAGCCATTAAGGGGCCGTTCAAGTATTACGTAAGCAGATTTTTACAAATATTAACCTCCCTCCAAGTAAGCAAAGCTCTAACCCGGGAGGGGAGGGGGGGGGGGGGGGTTGGAGCTTACTTAAACATTGGTACGTGCATTTGTCAATGTGTTCGTTTGGTTACTAATTTATGAACAGTAGTTGCAAATCTAGAAAAAAGGAATACTTGAAATAAAGGGAAAAAACAGAGTAATTTAAAATTTTTACTTTATTAATTATCTCAAGAAAATGTCAACATTTCTTACATTTGAATACTTACCTAAATACTAACAAAAAAAATATGCATCTGTTCCCATAAATCGATTATGCGATGAGGGATGCACACGGATAGGCGTTTTAAACTAAAGGAACAACCTGTATCAGTCTCAATACATTCCTTAAATACTTTGTGAATACATAACAATATTAGCTCGGTCTCTGATGCGATGTTACGCCTGTTCACTCGACAATTTTGCGTCTTATTTACTTACCTCTTCGGATGTAATTATGTTATTGATCTAGAATGTGATATTTTTATTGTGTTTCAGTTAGGTAAAATCTTGTGTCGATGATTATGATGTACGGTAAAACTCTAATGAGTTTATGATTTGCATCATCTGTATTGTACCAATTACTTGTATAAATTTAGAAAGAAATAAATGAAAAAAAAAAGATCTAGGAATGAAAGCTGTGTCCAACGGCTTTACGTAGGTACTTTCCGAGGCAAGGTGTGTGTGTGTGTGGAAAGGCGTGCGAAGAGGCTAATTAGTGATCTTGATTAGTTTAAGTCCAATCTACAAAACCTAGAGCACAGGCGTAGGGTAGCCAGGCTTTCGGTATTTTATTACAGGGTGCATTTTGGAGAGTGTGCGCGGGAATAACATAACTTTTTATTTATTTATTTATATATACTTTATTGCATACCAAGTTACAAATTTAAGAAATTGATTGATTTCTTCTTCTTAGCGTATCGATGGCAAAAGTAGTTAAATTCCTTGCTTGGCCCAGTATTCGGCCACGGCAATGCCGTCCGCTGATGTTGTCATTAGGTCCTTACGTTAACAGGTAATAGGGCACGTGATGCAGGATGGGAGGTGGGACATGGTCTGCGGAGAGACGTCGTACAAACACTGAAGATCGGAACCGTCTGAGAACCTCGATCTGTGGAGATTGTCTTTGCTGCGCCCAACTTGGGTGCGGAGTCTGTTTAAAGTTTTCCAGGTTGGCCCTCCGACGGCTCGATAAAATCATCAGGAGGTTTAAACTTCTCCCACCAGAGGTCGCATAACTTGATTTCGCCATCACATCACCATCGGACAACCCGACATAGGGCGAATGTCCACACTTACATTGTTAACACCTCTACGGTTCAGACTAAGCGTTTCGTTTTGTCTATACCGCGTGTATCGAAGGACTGGAATAATTTGCCTGCTGTGGTCTACCCGTCAGATTATAATTTATGTTCTATCATCCAAATGACTAAATCCAAGGCTAAAGTGAATAGTCTTTTAATAAACTAGTGCGCTTAACCATTATCGATTGCATCACTGCTTACCATCAGGTTTGTATTTTTTTTAATTGGGTGGGATAATCATCTAATGACAAGTCCCACTCTTGGGCGGAGCGAGAGATATTGTCAGACTTTTACTGACTAAAAATCCACTCCTGTTCCTTCTTTGCCTTCGTCCCAGGGCCCCGGGTTTCACTTTCACACTACACGTGGCTCCAGTAGGCTTCGACCCTACGATTTGCTGACATCTCCCTGGGGCGCGCGTGGAACAGTACGCGCCGTCGACGACTTGGGCTCGGTCCGATTACCGGACGGTCGGACGGCGGGCCACCCATTGCTCACCGTCCGCAAGCCCGCGCTTACGGTGGCCGGAAATCAGGATCGGAATCCCGGCGGCGCTTGGGGCGTGAGGACCGTTGCCACACGCGATCGGCCGCCTCCTTTGCTAGCATTACTGCTTCGCAGAAGGAGGCGACCGCTTGCCACTCCTCCTCGTTTTGGATCATGGACTATACCAAGGCCCGGCGCGAGAGATCGCCGCCTACTATCAGGTGGGATCGCAGTCAAGGACTGGTTTATAAAATTAAAATAAAAGGTGTCAGTAATGTCCTATATGTTTAAAAGAGTGCACATAATGTATTATTATGATTTATTAAACTTTGTGACAAAATTTACCGTTGGCATGCAGTACGCGTGCATACTTAGGTACATTAAGGATTTCCCCGGCTGCATTTTCCGGCCGCCATATTGTTTAATGTTCGGACAGACTTGGACAGAATTTAAGTAGGTAATTTTTATGTTTTATGTCATCGAAATTGCAAGTATGTTTGACTAATAAAATAATGCGATGTTATTTGTATTGAATGATAATTTTTTGCATTATTATTGCCTCGTAAAAGATTAAAGCTAGAACTACATTAGACCGACGCACACGTGTAACACGCCTGATTTGTACGTAGAACAACGTCGCGTGGCGTGGATCAAGTGTAGCTCTACAAGTCTAGTTTCCATATAAAATGTATGGAGACCGACGCGCCCAGATCGGCGTGTCTGGCATACGTGTGCGCAGTGTAGTTCTACCGTAAGAATGGTCATGATTGAAATGTGGTATCACTTGGTAGTTAGGTTTTTTTTAATTGTCCACAAGTTAGGAATGGTTCGTCTGTCGTAGGTGCGTTTACAAACATGTAGGCCGTACAAATATTTTTATTATTTAATTAATTCCTTTATTTTAGTAGTAGTCCGTTCATTAGATACAAAATTGAAATTTTGAAAGATATTTAAAACTTTTTTGTTTTTGTGTTTACATAAATATAGTTAAATAAATAAAATAGTGAAGAATAATAAATATATAATAAGGAATTATTAATTTAAATAAATATTTAGTTCGTGCGGGAATCGAACCCGTGACATGAAGCGCAGCAGTCGATCGTTCAACCATCATGTCATCCGTGCCGTATCTATGTCGCAAATTATCTAAAACATTATCCTGCTTCTCCTTCTTAAAGCATATAGTACCTACATAGAACCTCAAGATTCACAGTCCCGAATATAGAGCAAGGAGGGTTAAAAATAAAATTCTATTTTTTAAAACGGTTTTTTCTTCCTCCTACGGAACCGCTTAACCCTTCCGTTTGCCGACCGCATTATTGACCCTGGCGGTTGAAAAAAAGTTTGCATGTTTACGATTTTACGGAACACCCCTAACACCCAGGAAATAAGGCGCATTCGACCCCCTTCGACAAAAGGGAACCGGTTACGATAATATTCTAAACTCCAACATGATTATTTTTTCCTGGTATAAAAAGTAATGTGTTTTAGCAGCACGCCTATCCATTCAAAATTCAAGCTTTAATCCTAATACATAAAGTCGAATTTTAATTGGTGGGACGGCAAATTAGAATCTGTTACACCATAGGATAGGGGGCTTTTTGCAAATATTTAAAGGGCCATTTTTGTTTGTGTGCGTTTAATAAAAATATACACGAATGTTGCCAATTAACTTGACGATGTGTTCGCTGGTTCGCGGAAGTTCAGATAGCGTTATCACAACGCGAATTAACTGGCAACTCGAAAATAAAAGGTATCCGAAAATAAAACATTTGCTTTTGAAAAATAAGAACCGTTAAGTTAAAAGTGCCATAAAATGATTAACGTCCTCCAGTATCTTATTTTTTTTTAATTTAAACGTTTTAAAAGAGCCTTTTAATTTTCCCACTGCTGGGCCTCAGGCCTCCTCTCAAGGTTAGGTTGGGCCGTAACCCACCACGCGGGCCCAGTGCGGGTTGGTGAATGTCACATGTCTTCGAATTTTTTGGTTCTAGGACATGCCGGTTTCCTCACGATGTTTTCCTTCACCGTTTTGAGAGCAGTGGTCATGAAAGAAAATACACAAAGTAATGCGCCTGACTGGGATTGAACCCGCGACCTACAACTTATAAATCAGGGCCGTTACCACTCGGCCACCACTGCTTAAAAGAACCATTTCATCATAATTTCAGCCGAAAGATGTCCACTTTTGGACATAGGCGTAACGACCGATCCTGTGCGTCTCGCATCCATCGGATTCCTGCGACCCTCACTAGGTTATCGGTCCACCTTGTGGGAGGCCTTCCAACGCTACGTCTTTCGGTATGTGGGCGCCACTCCAAAACCTTTCGGCCTCATCTACCATCTGTTCTACGAGTAATGTGCCTTGTCCATTGCCACTTAAGTTTGGCGATTCTTCGGGCTATATCGGTAACCTCGGTTCTCTTGTGGATATCTTCATTTCTGATTCTATTACACAAGGAAACTACGAGCATAGCCCTTTGGGTGACTCTAAAGTACCATTTTATTAAAATAATTAATTTAACTCATTTTATGAATAAGTACCAGAAAAACCGCTTACCATCAGGTGGGATCGCAGTCAAGCAATGGTTTATATAAATTTAAAAAAAAATCTTTTTTTTTTATTCTTGATAGGTTCGCGCTTGACCGCTATCTCACCTGATATCTCTTATCAAATGATCACCAATCAGCATAGCTATTTATAAACGAAAAAATATAGTAAAATAATGTCTTACGAAGGCCATATCAAAAAACATTTCATCACAAAAATAACCCCAACATCTCACAACAACGAACAATTCCAGTCACAACTTGTACTACGAGACACCAGTTTGCAGGAAACGCTTCTCACTCGCTCACTGATAAAACGGGCCGCGGAATAAAACGGGCCGCGGAGTAAAACGGTTCGCTGACGGGCCACACAAAAATTGAAAATTCCACCCGCATTTAAGGGTTACGTACAATATTGTCTGATTGAAGTGATGTCTGCGGTAACATGGTGGTTAATAGACTGATATTTATGACAACCAGAAATATATAAGAAAGTTTCGGAAGTTATGAGCGGGGGTGGGAGTGTGAAGCACTCCCACCTGTCTTTTTTACGTGAGAAATCATCAAATAATTTGGAGCGGGAGGAAGTGTCAAACTTTAATGATAATAATAATAATTTTACTTCTCCATAATAATATTGTATAAATTTCAGCAATAAATTGAAGGTGACTTAATACAAATGCATAAGAAATAAAAATGTGCAACTGCGCCTGAGCTAGGCCGAGCCTGTATTTCAGGACGCAGTTCTCTTTCCAGAAAAGAAGTTATCAATATAACAGCATTTGCGTGTAACATCTATATAATTTAACACATAACTAAATATTAACTGGCTAAAACCCAGTGTTCCTTCAGTTGTCCTTTGTTTTCGGTAACTCATTCGTCAGACCTAACTGTCTCTAGCTGACATCTCTATTAGGCGCCTATGCTTGCACTACTTCTTCGCAGAAGGAGGTGACCACTTCCCATAAGTGAAGTGTCTACCTGACCTTTTCCCAACTTTATTGGTCTTGACTTTTGGTCGACATGATGCAGCTGATTACTAATATTTTAGATCTTCATAACAGTTACAAGGTCCTCCTGGAGTAATAGCAATTAGTTCTTGAAAACCACATTTTTTAAGTCTAGCTTAATTAGTCTTATAATATTCTCACTGTTGGGACTCAGGCCACCTCTCTAGGACAGAGAATGGGCCGTAATCCACCATGCGGTCCCTGAGAAGGTCGGACTATTCATGGTTAAAGTCATGGTTGTGATGAAATTCGCGACAAAATTTTGATAAAAAAATTCAACAATGGCGTTTTTCTAAGCGCCAACCGTGACGATTTTTGACAAACAGACCAAAGGGTCAATTCGTGATGTATGCTAATTATATCGTGAAGAGATTTAACACAGTAAAAAACTCCTATAAAAAAATTGTGGTCTTAAGGCATTGTACAGAGCAAACGTATTGTCAGCCGCTAACTGTGAGCGCGCGTAACGCGGTTTATCGCTTTTCTATTCCATATATCGCACCCCCGGAGCGACACTGTCACTTTTGCAAAAAATGCAAAAATGAGTTACATATCTAAAAATGATCCTAAAGCACCCCTTTACTTGGTGCGATAACGTAAGTTAAAAGTCTAAGGGAAGTTGACGTTGTAGTATAAGCTGTTCATCTCATCTATATATTCTTAAGTCATTGTTTTGTGAGGTGTCAAAGTTTTAAATGCTTCTCCTGAAAAACTATATTTTTGCATAAGTGACAGTGTCGAACCGGGGGTGCGATTAACTTCTCGTTCACACCGAACCGACTATACGCTATTACGTAGTCCGTCGTCGCTGGCATTCTTGGTGGTCTAATCTTTTGTTCACTAAGTCCACGTTCACACTGGGGCTGGACAGTTGGCATACTCACATTTGGCGGCGGACAGTACGTTTAGTGTGAACGATTCCTAAAACTTGACCACCCGAGGCGAAACTCTTGAATGTGTTTTTTTCAGTCAATCAAGAGTTTCCCAAATCACTCAAAACTGACAGATATCTTTATACTTTACACAGTACTAACAAGAATACAATCAACTAATTTGTGGTCATCACAACATAAATCATGTTTATAAATAAACTATTACTTTGCCTATTAGTTTTTTTGATTTGGAGATGAGCGACCGATTAAGAGGATACAATGGAGGAATAATCATCGAGGCTAGTGTGCTCTATTGATGATCATTTTGTCGCTTAACATCAGGTGACATAATGGTTAAATGTGAGCCTATCAATATAAAGAACATGTATGTTAATTTAATTCTACTCTGCGGACTTGCGGATGGGAGCAATGGGTAGCTCGTCGTCCGATCGTCCGGTAACCGTCCGGATCAAGCCGAAGTCGTCGACGACGCGGACTGTTCCTCGCGCGCCTCAAGGAGATGTAAGCAAACCGTAGGGGCCCAGCAGGGCGGAAGCCTACTGGGGCCAAGGGTGATGCGAAAAAGAACCCCGGGGCCCTGTAACGAAGGCAAAGAAGGAACAGGGGTAGGTTTTAGTCAGTAAAAGTCAGACACGCCTTCTCGCCCCGCCCAAGGGCGGGAGATGTCATTAGATGATTTCCCACCTAAAAATAAAGTCAAGAGTGAATAAGTTACTTTCATCACCGCTTACCATTTTGTGACATCGTGGTCAGTTACGCACCATATTGACGTCACGGGTGGCGCAGTGGTTACGCAACTGGCTGCTGTGCTGCGTGTCACAGGTTCGATTGACTCACGGAACAAACATTTGCAAATATACACATAGTAGGATTCTTGTGTATGTCAGTTCGTCAATGAAAGCAAACATTCACGATACAGGATCAATAATTAAAAAATAAATATGTATTTAAAAACATATATATGTATATTTGTATTAGTAAATATATCTTTTAAACTTATTATAGATTTTTATTATTTAAGAGAGCATGTTCAATGGAGCATGTAATTTATTTCATCACCGCTGCTCTCAAAGCGGTGAAGGAAAACATCGTGAGGAAACCGGCATGTTCTAGAACCAAAAATTCGAAGACATGTGACATCCACCAACCCGCGCTGGGCCCGCGTGGTAGATTACGACCCATTCCCTCTCCTAGAGAGGAGGCCTGAGTCCCAACAGTGGGAACATTATAAAGCCGACTATGCTATGCTATGCTGTTCAATGGCATGAGCTTCACTACTTGACAGGGCCAATTTTCAGTCGTCTTTCACAGAATTCAAACTTAAAAAGTCACCGTTCGATAAAATACCTATCATATGAGACAACCCTACGGCCATACACACATACGAGTATGTAAGTAAGCACACTCAAGAGAAAACTCAAAGACGAATTCTAGTTACGTCCCACTCATTCAGTCCTGTAGGGCGCTGAATCGAATTAGTATCAAATGGGGTGAACATAACACAATTACACTGGATAAATAAACGAGATTGCTCCATGTTACTTTTCTTCACGAAAATTCTTGTAGTCCACACATAAAAGGTGTTTGTGCTTTAATCTTGAACGAATGAATGAATGGATCTTGATACGGCTTCGTTCTTTGGAACGTGGTTTGGTTCTGTGGGCGGTATGGTTTCGTTCATTCAAAGTTTCACATCCATCATTTTTAGAGTGGGAAGATTTGGACGTAATACATAATATTCTATTAAACTTTTTTTAAGAGGCGGTGTCTAATTTCAGTTTCAGTGTTCGGTGGCAAAGCAAGTTTGGGAAGCTAATTTGGAAGTTTAACTCGGTCTCTATTTCTGTTGGCTTTAATATGGTTGCTTTCCTGCTGGAACACATTCGTTGTACGTACAATGAATGTACAGCTAAGGAGTGGAATTCCTTGCCGGGGACTTTTTAGTACAATATTGACCAGTCTACACTGTCCTTACATAATATCTACATCTGTAATATAGAAATATTGTAAAATCATTTTTTTTTAAAAGAGTAACCATGGAGTTTCTTGCCGGTTCTTCTCCATAGAAAACGACCAATTTGGAACCGTGCACTGGCTTCTGATGTTTTATAAGTGCCCATGTAAGCCAATGTGAAATAAAAAACCTTTGACTTTGACTTTGGTTTGTGTTTTCTTACTACTACGACTTGGGATTCTTTAGGATTTCCATGGACCTCTGACTGGCGGCAATGTAACAATTTGATAAGTTTCATTCAGCAGTTCAGTTCGAGGTGGTTTCTCTATACAAACCCCGTTTCATCTCCTTAGGAGGTGAATTTTGGAAAATCCTCTCTGCTTGCCTAGATCAAAAAAGGAAACCTTGTGCATAATTTTCACAAACTTAGTCCCAATAATTTCGGCTGTGCTGTTAATATATCAGTCAGTCAGTTTCTCCTTTTATATAAGTCGTGGCCAGATCATAGAATTTGATCATTTTTTGATATGGCCAACTGAAACTGGCCAGATAATTTTAAACGTTAAAGTTTGACGGTATTTCAATCCTCGTTTGGCCTTCTTTCTTTAGACTTTTTACTATAACAGAAATTCTACCTCAATGATAAGGCCAAACTTGGATCAACATATCATCAAATGTTAACGTTTCAATGATCTGGCCAGTTTTAATTGGCCATATCATGAAGTGATCAATTTCTATGATCTGGCCACGACATTTAAATAGGCCTAGGTAATATATTTTGTATTTTTTTTTGTTCATAACCCCCGTATTTATTAAGCAATATCCAGAAGTAAATGTCAACATAAACAATCACACAAAATAATGTTAATCGTTACTTTTGTTTTAGGGTCATTACCGTAGACTCTTCGGCCATTGTTAATATTTCACAATGCTGTGTAGGTATCATCAAATTCGTCAATGAACTGTTTAACCTTGACATATGTCAACTACTTAATTCTTGTACCTGTAGGTCTGTGGGACAAGTCACGTTGGATACAG
Source organism: Mythimna vitellina (assembly GCA_949316375.1). NCBI lineage: Eukaryota > Metazoa > Arthropoda > Insecta > Lepidoptera > Noctuidae > Mythimna > Mythimna vitellina. The sequence continues at coordinate 20,353,759 of OX438701.1, read as the reverse complement.
TTATACAAAATTAGTTTTAGTATATGCGAAACCCGAAACGACGAAAACGAAAAATCACAAAGTTATAAGCTTGTTATGTTACCTGCTTGTCCGCACAAATACATGGTCATCGGGCCATCTGGTCGACTGAAGGGTTGTTTTGCTCCCGCACCTAGTTGTGCGCGGGCGCCTGATGCCTCTATAACCTGTGTTGTACATGGTGTTGGTGGTGTCCAACTTGTGACCTTTATTAAATGTTCGCATATACTAAAAATAATGTATATACATACATTGCCTTTTTTGACTGAAGATGGACGCCAAACTTATTGGCCTAGTCGTTGCCTGTGACTTCGCCTGTATTTTGTGATTTGTATTAAAATGTAAATTACTGAATCTTCATGATGATCGCTCCCACACTATAAACAGACGCACAAATAAGTGCCTATGAAACTCATTAATAGTGTTTCAATCAGTGAATTATTTTTTCTAATCATATCTGCCCCCCTAGCCAAGTTAAAATCGTATCGTTCGCGCCGAACGCCTCGAGTAGGCCACACAGTAGGCCAGGTATTGCCGGAAGACGCAGCGTTGGAAGGTCTCCCACAAGTTGGATCGATGACATGGTGAGGGTCGCGGGATTCAAATGAATGCGAGACGCACAAGACCAGTCGCTATGGCGATACTTGGGCTATGTCTGGCAGTGGACGTCTTTTGGCTGTGGTTGGTATTTCCAGATGTTGCCATTTACTGTTTAATTTTTAGCTAGCTCTTTCTGTCTCACCCCTGGAAAAAGGCATGTTTCCACTCTTTGCAACTTTTACGAGCCCGCACTTCCTTCCTTTCCATTTTTTCGAAATCTGTCTAGTTCGTCACGCCATCTCCTTCATGGTCTGCCGCAACCCCATCTCACTGTCTCACAGTTTGTCGGGCATGCGGCAGATATGTCTTGCCCGATCCCATTTAATTTCGGCAGCCTTTTAAGCCACATCAGCTATCCTGGTTTTGGAGCGCAAGTGTGTGAGTGTTTCGAAGACGATTCAAAAATTGAACATAAATGTACTGCGCTCCTTTGCTCGTTGGCGAATTTAGATTTTGGCCTTCTGGATGTTGGTAAGACCATATCTGTACGTCATAGGTCGAGATTATTAGGCCTTAAGTCCTTTTCAACTCGTACCTTAGCTTAGTCGGCCTTATAATGTTACCACTGTTGGGACTCAGGCCTCCTCTCTAGGAGAGGGAATGGGCCGTAATCCACCACGCGGGCCCAGTACGGGTTGGTGGATGTCTTGACATGCCGTTTTCCTCCGCCTAATGCGCCTAGCTGGATTTGAACCCGCGACCTACAACTTGTAAGTCGGGGCCGTTACCACTCGGCCACCACTGCTCCCGCTTTTTAACTTGCCTATCATTAATATCGAGCATGATTTAAAAGCTTGTTCATCTCTCGCAATCCAACGAGATGTTTGATGAAGAGGCAATGCAAAAAAGAAAGATGAAAACTCTTGGCATTCGGTAATTCCGTGATTTACTCGAATATTTCACAAAACTTGTTCCAGGAAGACGTGTTTTTTTAAACTCTTAAAAGTTTTTCAGAAAAAGTGTCGTCATTCAAAATCTCGATTAAATGTGCAAGGCTTCTATTGATGTACTTTTTATATTTTTAATAAATGCAAAAGTACATTATGGGAGGCCAAAGTTCACGTAAGATAGCATATTTTCAGAGGTCTTTACTAGATTAGTTTTACACAAATTTATGTTTTGATTTCTATAGAAGCCTAGATAATATACACAAGATAGCTGTGTATCCGAAATATCTAGAGAAAGATATGTAATAACATCATAATCGTTTCGCCTCGTCTTTTAAACCGCGTACATAATTTGGATGTCTTCAAGGCTAGAGTGAATAGGCTCTTAATAAACTAGTGCGCCTGACCATCAATGATTGCATCTCCGCTTACCATCAGGTGGGATCGCAGTCAAGTACTGGTATACATTAAAAAAAAAAAAACACGTGAGAGCGGTTGTATGAAAATGCACCTGGAAAAGGACGCTCTTAAATAATATTACCTGTTCATAATACAATTACAGTAGTATTTACTATATTACTAGTTGCTACCAGTGACTTCGCCTGCGTCATAGTAGAAAATCATCCCAAGGAAAAATACTTCCAAGATAAAAAATATCCTATGCACTATTCCAGAACATGGTCTACTCGTGTCCCAAGTTTCATTGCAATTAGTTCAGCTGTTCGAGCGTAAATAAATAATAAACATATACCCACTCAAAATCTTTTACAATATTAGTGTGAGACTGACCTATGGGGTTGGCAATGGATCCAAAAATGTACTATGAGAAAATGTTAGTGCAACAGTGATTAGATTTGGAATAAATTATAGTGTCGATGGGAAGGGCCTGTTAAAAGAGTTATACAACAAGGTTGTCTTGCTCTATTATATACGAATGGGGTTTTGCAATAGTAGTGACGATTTTTACTCAACTAGAGGCTACCTATTGTACTTATAAATGTAGTAAGTGGTAAGGAAGGGTATAGACGTAATTGTATACGTGCCTTTGTCAGCGTTTTCAAGGTAGGTACTGATTATGTTTTAGGCTGCGGTATTGTTCCGAAGAATTACTGTGGACCTGGAACGAAATGACAACTGAAGGAACACTGAGTTTTAGTCAATAAAAGTCTGACACTTTCTCTCGGTCCACCCACAGCTGGAGAAATTATTTGATGATTTCCCACCTCGAAAAAAGGTTATGACAAATTGGTGTTTTTAATATCGTGCGGATTTCTTTACGCTTGCAGAATTGCTCCGCACGCGTTCTCCCCGCAAATGTCCTTTTCATACAATTACTTATTGTAATGCTTGGAATACGCACTGCGGAATGCGGGGTGTGATATCGGGCAGCAGTCCCGCATGCGGAGCAATTCCGCATGCGTGATGAAATCCGCACGATATTAAGTACATCCTTACTGTCTCCTTGGTCTCGTGGTCGCGGTCCTTGGTTCATTTCACAGGTTGGGCAAAAGGTGCTATTGGGTTTTTCTATTGAGGATTATTCTGTAGCAGCCCCAAGTTTCGAAGTTGGTGGTATCATATCCTTATGCTTATGTCAAGCAGTTGGCTCTGCGCTTGACTATGAGAGTAAAGGAACAGAGAGAGTGTGTTTGCGCACACGCTGGTGTACTCCAATATCTGGTACCTACCTGGTTAATCTCCGTTGAGATTAGTCACTTATGAACAGAATTTGATCAGTAAGATTTTTTTTAATGTATCTAGGACATTACTGACGCCCCGTGCTTCAGAAGGCACTTAAAGCCGTTGGTCTCGGTGGTCATTCGTAAATCCTTACCAGTCGTTACAGGTAGACGCTAGAATGTCAGGCCATCAGTCTATCTAAGGAGTATCGTGTTGCCCAGTAACTGGACTGTGGAGGTCTGATGAAAAAACGGAACCCTTATCACTTTGTTGTCCGTCTGTCTGTCAAGACTCTTTATCTCGGGAATGCGTGGAGGTATCGAGTTAAAACTAAACATAGAACCTCTTTTTTTTTAGGTGGGTCAAAAATAGAAAGCTTTGACGGTTGGTTTTCGCTGAATTTCTAAATGTGACTACGGCCATTCAATGAAGGTTGAAGTAATTAATGTCTTAAGTAGATGCTTAAGACGTTAATTCCTTCATTAGACTCTGATTTATATTTATCATATACATAGTTATATGATAAACATATAGAGCCAGACTCTCCATACTATGTAATTAGTAGGTTTTCTCATAAGTAGGTAACTTGTATAATGTCTGTTAATTAGGTAAATAAACTACAGGGAAATAGCTGTGTGTGTGTGTGTGTGTTTTCCCATAGGTACTTATTTTGATGCCACTGTTGGCGCAGGGGATGAGCGATTGACTGTTGCGCTACGTGTCACGAGTTTGATTCCAGTATAGCATATCATAATCAGCCTTTTAATCTTCCTACTGTTGGGACTCAGGGCCTAGTAAAGGGTATGTGCAGTAATCCACCACGCGGGCCCAGTGCGGGTTGGTGAATGTCACACGTCTTCGAATTTTTAGTTCTAGGACATGCCGGTTTCCTCACTCACCAAAAGAGGGCCACTGTTGGACATAAGCCTCCCCCAATTGTCGCATCCATCGGATTCCCGTGACCCTCACCAGGTAATCCGTCCACCTTGTGGGACGCCTTCCAACGCTGCATCTTCCGGTACGCGGTCGCCGCTGCAGAACCTTTCGGCCCCAACGATTCAGTCCTGCAGGCAATGTGCCTTACCCACTGCCACTAAGTTTGGCAATTCTTGAAGTTGTATGAATAACCTTGGTTCTCCTGCAGATGTCTTCGTTCCTGATGCGATCATGCAAAGAAAATCCTAAATAAGCATTCTAATAAACAATACATCTAGGTATGTACCACTCGTAAGTAAAATGATTAGTGCCACAATACAGGAACCCGGCATCCAGCCACATACTTAAACTTCAGACAAATCGTAGTAACGGGTCCTATTGGAGAGCTAGATACCAATAATAAACTTGGCGGGTTTCTAGCAAAAAGCAATACACCATTAGACAGAATCGAATACTTACACTACACATGTATTATACATTTCCCCCTTTAGCTTAAACATTATTAAAATACCGAACACATTACTTGAGCGAAGAGTCTTAAGTCAAACAATCTACAAACGAAAACCAACCCTTACAAACAGAAATAAAGTTGCATTTTCTCTGTTGCTACATCAAAACTTTCGTTGCATTTGAAAGTAGGCTTTATGTGATAAGAAATAGGAGTTGTTTTATATTTTCCGTATACAGGATGTACTATTATCACGTGCAGTAACATGGAGCGCATACTGTATAATTGATTTTCTTTTGATAAAAAATCGAAGTGAACTTGCATACCATTCATATTTAACGTGTATAATTTGATTATTTCGCACCTGACGATATGGAATTATGTAGTTTCATGCTAAAATGGTGTAAGCGGTGTTGCAAGCTGCAAAACATGGATGAATAGTATATCTACTGCTTTTTTTGGGTTCCGTACTCCAAGAGTAATCAACGGAACCCTCTCCACTAGAAGCGTGGAATATCAATTTTGGCCATTTTATTTTTGTTACAAATAAAGAGAGGTGATATATTAATGACACTAGTAAATTATATATAGTAGAGAACAGTGGTGGCCGAGTGGTAACGGCTCCGGGTTACGAGTTGTAGGTCGCGGGTTCACACTCAGCCAGGCGCATTACTTTGTGTAATTTATTTCCATCACCACTGCTCTTAAAACGGTAAAGGAAAACATCGTGAGGAAACCGGCATGTGTTGGAATCAAAAATTCGAAGATGTATGATATCCACCAACCCGCACTGGGCCCGCGTGGTGGATTACGGCCCATTCCCTCTCCCAGAGAGGAGGCCTAAGTCCCAACACTGGTAACATTATAAGGCCTACATGCTATGCTATGGTAAATTATAATGCAATGTTTTTATTATGTATTATATTTTGGTGTACTTTGAGATTCTACGCATCATAAAACTAGAGCAGGAAGAAAATACTGAACTGCAGTCTCACGAACCATCTAGATAGACACTTGAAAATTCCACTAGTTTTGTATTTCTATTGTCGGTATAATAACAAATATTAAAAATCGTACGGAACCCTTTGTTTGAGGTTCATACTGGCACTTGACTGATATTTTTTTCTTGTTAATTTATGTATATTTCTATTATGTCGTCATAATAACAAATATTTAAAATCATGCGGAACCCTTCGCGTGTGGGTCAGACTAGCACTTGACCGGTATTTTTCTTCTTAATATACAGGATGCTTCCTTTTTTCACTGCGTTCTAATAAAACAGTTTTCATTATTAAAAGAAAATCTCATAAAACATATCTTCATTTTAATTGAGAATAATGAGATGGTTTTATGGAGCGACGATAATAGAAAAAGTATATTAGAGGAACTTTGAATGACTGAAAAATTGAAAGAGAATCATTTGTCTTGGTATGGTCATGTGAACAGGAGGGATGAAACGCATAACGCAAAACGCTAAAAGAGATATAGATGGAGGCCAAATAAAATATGGATGGATTGTGTGAGGAGTGATATGAAGCAAAAGGGAGTCAGTGATTACGTGACAGTGTCTCAAGACGAAAGTCTATAACCAGTGCGTGTTGCCAGTAATGATATGGCTCTGAAACGTGGTCGCTTACCATGGGCTTCATCAGAAGACTTAAAGTCACCTAAAGGGCAATGGAAAGGGCTATGCTCGGAGTTTCCTTGCGTGATCGAATCAAAAATGAGGATAACCGCAGGAGAACCAAGGTCATCGACATAGCACGAAGAATCGCCAAACTTAAGTGGCAATGGGCAGGGCACATTGCTCGCAGAACGGATGGCCGTTGGGGCCGAAAGTTTCTGGAGTGGCGACCGCGTACCGGACGACGTAGTGTTGGAAGGCCCCCTACAAGGAGGACCGATGACCTGGTGACGGTTGCGGGAGTCCGATGGATGCGAGACGCACAGGACCGTTCATTGTGGCGGCAATTGGGGAGTCCTATGTCCAGTAGTGGACGTCTTTCGACTTAAATGATGATGATGATGATTGCGTGATGGTTTATATGACAGACTGGAAAAAAAAACGTGTTGTGCTGGCTCCAAGTGACAAGAGCAGGAAGACAATTTATTTACTTTCCTACATAAAGAAATATCTATAAGCACAATTTGTTTGCCGATTTAAATACAATGCCCTTTTTATTGACGTGGGAAATAACCAAATAACTCCTCTCGCTCTGGATGGGGCGAGAGGAGGTGTCAGACTTTTACTGACCAAAACCCGCCTGTGTTTCTTCAGTTGACTATTGTTTTCTAGGGCCGCAGTGAGTCGTTCGAACAATCCTACAGCTTGAATACCCTTTTCTACCATTTGCCTAACAACTTATTATGTTTTTATAAGCACAAAGTTAAACATAAACATTCTAAGAGAGTTTATAAAACTCTTTTGCAATTTCATTCAAAAGAAAATAATGAAGGCAGGTGAAAATTTTTCAAGTTATGGAATTGTGGATGTCGAAGTTCTTGTTAGTAAATGGATTTGTTTTTGCGAGATTATTGAAGCTTAAAGGATTGTTTCTTATGTAAAATACAACCTGCATTATTTAAATATTGACGTCGAACATCTTTCAGGTCTTTTATACTTTTTGTTACATGTCTGGTGTGGAATCATTATGATTGTTAACACCTCTACGGTCTGGAATAAGCGTTTCGCCTGTTCTTTTATGCAGTGTATTATTGTCAGACAGATGGACTGAAAATCATCCAATGACATCCCCGCTCTTGGGCGGAGTGGTAGGGTGTGTCAGACTTTTACCAACTGAAAACCCCTGTTCCTTCGTTGACTTTCGTATCAGGGCCGAGTCTTCCTTTCAGTAACAGACCTTTGGCCCTAGTAGACTTCGACTCTGCTGGGCCCATATGGTTTGCAGACATCTCCTTGAGGCGCGCGTGAAACAGTACTTGCCATTGACGACTTGGGCTCGGTCTGGACGGTTGCCTTAACATAATTATAAGGTTCTGTTAGTTTTGAGTACGAAACCCTGAAATCAGTAGATATAAGAATATTCCATGTTTAGCAGCTTAAAACACCGCTTACAACTTTTTAGCATTGAAGGACTTGAACAATTTACCTGCAGCAGTCTCCCGGTCCGATTATAATTTAGGTCTCTTCAAGGCTTTTTTTTAAATAGCCATAGTAATAGTATCTTGATAGGTACACGCTTGACCGCTATCTCACCTAATGGAAAGCGACGATGCGGTCGACGATGGAACGCGCTTACCTAGAAGTAACCTATTCACTCTTGACTTAAAGATTTCCGGGTTGTAGTTCATCAGGATACACAGATTCCGGAAAGGAGTTCCACTCCTTAGCTGTACGCACAATGAATGTGTTCCCAAAACGTTTTGTGCGTATAGGTGGGATGTCCACCATGTACCGGTGGCGCATCGCCGTTTGCCTGGTGGTCCGATGATGGAACGGGTTAGGCGGAATTAGGTTATGCAATTCCGACGCACACTCCCCGAAATGCAACCGGTAGAAAACCGACATGTTATTATTAGATGGCTATAGTGAATAAGCGTTTAATAAACTAGTGCGCTTCACCATCAGATCAACGATTGCATCACTGCTTACCATCAGGTGGGATCGCAGTCAAGCAATAGTCTATATTATTTTAAAAAAATAAAAAAAGTCAAGTACGACCTGATTGTCCTCTATATAAAAGCGTTTAAGAAAACTTATTACTGTTTACATTATCACAATAAAAGAAAGATCCAACATGTGCGTCGAATTGAGAATCACCTCCCCTTAGGGTATTTTGGAAATCGGATAATAAAAAAGAATGTGCGTCTTAACGGTTCTGGAAACAACTCTTAACGAAATCAAAGAGCACTGAGGAAGAAAAAAAAACAATTCAGCTTTATGGAAACGAAAAAAAAAGCATGTGTTTTAGTGCTAAGCAGTTTCAAGATCATACTTTTTGCTTACGAACTTTTTGTGAAACTAAAAGCATATTGAACTCATCACATAACGTTTTGAACCACTTGCAACTGGTTCCTGGGTCAGCAACCTTTTTGATTACTCTGGTGATGGTAGTCATCTTGACTTTTCCATGGAGAGGCCTATCTCATTCTTCTGGTACGTCCAGGAAAATGAGATTGGCTGTCGAGTCTGTTGATATTTGTGATCTGTGAACATTGAAATTTTTAATTAAACTGGTGAGGTCAATATGTGAATAAATAAAAAATTTCAAAAATGCCGACAAAAACAGCCTGATTGGAATCCTGTAGTGGTTTTTGCAGTCAGGCTTTTAAAATTTTAAAAATTTTACGTCCTAGTTTTTCTGCATTACTGATACACATTCTACATTACTAATTATTGTGATACATGATCATGTCACAAAAAATACAATTACACTCTTTTAATTATTGGCAGGCTTACGCTAGAATTCTCACCTGGATAGTAAGAGATGATGTGTTCGTTTGACGATGGAGCATGCTTGTTTGGAATTAACCTATTCACTCTTGACTTAAAGACCCCTAGGTATATTATAAATGTGAAAATAAAGCTAGAACTACACTGCGCACACGTGTGCCACACACGCCGATCTGGGCGCGTCTGTCTCCATACATTTTATATGGAAACTAGACTTGTAGAGCCTACACTTGATCTACGCTAAGCGACGTCATTCTGCGTACAAATCAGCCCCCCTAGCTAAATTACGATCGTTTCGTTAGCGTAGGCCAGAGTAGGCCACGCCTCCGATTCCCTTCTGACGTCATCTCAACGTTCTGTCACGTGGTCAGAACAAAGGAATCGGAGGCGTGGCCTACTCGAGGCGTTTGACGCAAGCGAAACGATCGTAACTTGGCTAAGGGGACAGGTGTGTTACACGTGTGCAGCTGAAGTATGTAAAGATGTGTATTTTTTTACTACTTCACGCTCAAACGTCTAAACGGATTCGTATGTTATTGCACACGGTCAGATAATGTCCTGGAATAGCACAAACGATAATCTTTATTCCGGGAGTTTATCCCTTTGGGATAATTATCTACTTCTACGCAGGCGAAGCCACTGGCAGAAGCTAGTAATTTTTTATTTGCTTGTTTTTAATTTCCGTTTCCCGTCTACCTGTTACATGAAACATGAACTTTCATCTCACACGTTAATATTTCAATTATTTGTGTATTTTCGGGCGTAATGTTTAATTATGTGATTCCCCTGCCGCCCCCGAATGCCAGGGGAGTCACATTTTAGATGTTTTTATGGCAAAGGATGGGGAGCACTTGTATGGAAAATACCGGGGTATACGTACGGGATATCTATCTTCCTATTTTCTATGTCGATATTTGAATGGTGTATTGTTGTTTATCACTGTTCCGTGGAGATTTTGGAATATTTTATAGTATCGGAGATTAGAGTTGCGTGGCGATTACAAAGAGTTTCTTTTGTTTGTTGATACGTTATCATAGATCAGGGTAATAGTTATTGTGGTTGTGCCAAGGCTGCATAGTTGTTTGAAAGTCTCCGTGGTCCTGGCACTCAAACTGCGACTGAAGTACCACTGGTGGATTTTGGTCAGGAAAAGTCTGATGTTCCCTCTCTCTCTTCATCTTGAGCGGAAGAAGTTATTTGTTGATTTTTCACGTTCACATTGGCCGTCAAGGGGTGCCCAGCAGGTATGGAACATCCATGTTAATACTAGCTGCTGTAAGAAGTAAAGTAGTAAGTTGTCCCAAGGGATAAAATCCTATGTGCTATTCCAGAAAATGGTCTATTCGTGTGCCTAGTTTCATCCATATCCTTTCAACCGTTCGAACGTGAAGAAATAACAAATATACACACTTACAGACATTCACCTTTATAAAGTTAGTGTGATACGTGTTGAAGTATCATGCCGTTTACCGTCACGGCATTTGAAGTGGTGTTACTGTGGAGGTGTGCCCCGCTTGGTCAGAGCAACGCCGTGTCCTCGTGTGGGCGATCGGCGGCGGCGAACTCTCGCGCCGGGCCTTGGTACAGGCCATGGTCCGGAGCGAGGAGGAGTGGCAGGCGGCCGCCTCCTTCTGCAAAGTAGTAATGCTAGCAAAGGAGGCGGCCAATCACGTGAGGCAACGGTCCTCACGCCTCAACCGCCGCCGGGTTTCCGATCCCGATTTCCGGCCACCGTAGGCACCGTGGGCTTGCGCACGGCGAACAATGGGTAGCCCGCCGTCCGACCGTCCGGACCGAGCCCAAGTCGTCGACGGTCCACGTGCGCCTCAGGAGATGTCAACAAATCATAGGGGCCGAGCAGGGTCGAAGCCTACTGGGGCCATGGGTAGTGTGAAAACGAAACCCGGGGCCCTGGGACGAAGGCAAAGAAGGAACAGGAATGGGTTATTAATCTGTAAAACTCTGACACTATCTCCCGCTCTGCCCAAGAGCGGGATTTATCATTGGATGATTTTCCCAACTAAAAAAAAAGTGGTGTTACTAGCAAGGGGTATTTTTCGTATTTTTAAGACACGTTTGCATTCACCTCGCAGTCTCAATCTGTCAAACACGTCTAATTTGCCTACATTTTGTAAAGTTTTTGACATTAATTGAGACAGATTATATTGAGACTTGAATTTGAACGTTGTTACTAAAATTGGCCGTTAGATCATCGCTTACCGTCAGATGAGATAGTGGTCAAACGCGAGCATATCAATAATAATAAAAAAAGTCTTAACAAGGAGTGGCTAAGATGAAAAAACTACAACAGTATTCTAGATTCTTATAAAGATGATCAGATTAAACCCCGCGGCGAGGCTTCGCAGGTTCTTGATTTATTTGTAAACAAAACCTAGAAGGTGACTAATCTGTCAGGTCTGCGCACCATCCAACTAGAATCGTTCTCAGAAGGCGGCTTCGTTTGACAATCGTCACGCGTTCATCGATCAGTTATAACTGTACAAATGCAGAAGGCTAACTTCATAAGATGCATTTTTGCAAGATACACTGTTTCTGAAAAAAAAAAACTAAAGTATTAAAGAAATCCGACAAAGAAGTCTCTTTTCAAGCAGTCTGACGCAGTCGATGACATTGTTTTTTTTTAATTGAACTTAAAACTAGTGCTTGACTGCGATCCCATGTGGTAAGCAGTGATCTAGTCGTTGAAAGTGAAGCGCACTAGTTTATTAAGAACCTTTTGATTCCACCAACAGCATCAGACAGGTTAGGAATTTTTATTTTTAATTCCTAAGATGCAAGATTCAAATCATTTTATTTCAAATAAACCATTTTTCACATTCCAAAGCGTAGATCTTTATAGAGAAAAATGTAAGAAGAACGTATGTTTTTGTAAAAGTCTCCTAGCCCCTTATTTTAATCATGTGTGTTAATGAAGTCACAAAAAAATGTGAAAATGGTTGCTAACCAACTTTAGATCGCTATAGATCATAAATGGTCATTTCAACTAGAAAATAGTGAAAGGAAACTAATAATTATTTTCAAACACCTATTCAACGATACCCAACTTGACATAGTTGCTTTTCAGAATATGGTGCCTAGTTGTGTACTGTAACAATTTCACAGCCTTGCCCAAAAGTTTAGCCACCTTTTCAACCGACTTCAAAATGGAAGAGGTTCTATGTTCGGCTGAATGTATTTTTTTTATGTATGGATTTCTCGGTCGATTATGGACCGATTTTGAAATATTTTTTTTATTGAAAGGTCATGCTTCCGAGTTGGTCCCATAGAAATATTGTTATGATCTGATCATGAACTTTGAAGATATGGAACAGAACTCCTTATAGGATCACAGCAGAACCGTCGTAACAAGTAAAATTGCTTTGTTTATACGAGTAGTTGATGACTGATTGAAAGAAGAAGGGGAATATATCGAACTGTTCTGAAGATGAAGCCTGAAGCGAGGGACCGGAACTCCGTAATAAATTAATTTAATCTAACCGTGTTTGGTATTCTTAGAATTCTCATGAGTTGCTCTCTGGCTTTAAGGTACCTATTTAAGTATGGCTGAGGGGTACTTTTCAGTGGCGGTACCATAACTAAAAAGTGTAAAATAAAAAACTTTTTACAAAAAAAAAAAAATACAACCGACTTCAATGTAAAAGATTTTTATAGTCAACATACCTAAAAATTGACACCGACATGCAAATTGTAAAACAATAGAAATACTAAAAGCTGACAATTTAACCTTGAAAAATAACAGACACATATAAATTCACTTTTCCAGTCAAAATACAAGTGAAGATTTCTGCTAAGCTAACGAACAACCGCCACACCGTTCAAAAAGTAATCTCAGACAGATAGAATCGATTGCACGCCCTTTCACAGTGTTTTTGTTTGTTACCGTTCAATTCTGTTTGTAGCCCTAGGGTTTGAAAAAGGTTTAACAAGTGACGCAGGGATTATTTCATAGGCAGCGTTCTATTGTGTGTGAAAAACCAACTACGATCTCTCAAATCTCTTTGCCAAGTTTGATAAACTGGTAACTATAGAAATGCTTATCTATGCTCTTTACTCATTGAGACAGTTTATAAGAAGGTTTAGGACCAATTTTACAGTCTTCTTATTGTAATATCTCAGGCATTGTTTTGTTTGGAAATTAGAATAGAATAAATAAACATTATTATACACTAAAATAGTTAGATAACTCTTTTTAACTTAAATCTGTGGATACAATAGAGGTTTTATCTCTCACAGACGTGGATCTACCAGACAACATTTGAATATACTTAAAGAACTTAAAATTAAAAGGAGGTTAGTCTGCGGTGTACTGCTTTTACATTAATCTATAGTTATTATTATAATATTATTAAACTAAAGAGTTTATTTGGTTGGTCGTGCTAATCTCTGAGACTATTTATTTTATTTATTTATTTATTAATCTTCATGCAACATATAGTACATCATCATCATCATCATCTTCCTGCCCTTATCCCGTGCAACATATAGTACAAAGGGGGATTTAATGCCTTAGGCATTCTCTACCAGTCAACCTAGGGTGGTGAAGAGACAATATAGTAGGTGCATAAAAAGAAAATTTTATACGAAAAACAAGAGTAAAAAAGAATGTATACATATAATTAAAATTCACATACATATATATTTAATGTAATATATATACCCACATATTAATATAAAGTAACGAAAGAAGTTTTGAGACGATTCTGCTATTGGTGGAGCAAATAATTCTGCAACTTCCGCTTATCGACTTTCGGTAGACTATTGGTACAAATTGGAAATTTATTTTAAAGTTGGATACATTTGTTCAAGAAGGCTTATAGGTAACGTCACACTGCTTTCAGCTAAAGACGCGGGTGTAACTACGGGCAACAGCTAGTCAATCATAACATTTAAAACTATAAAAAAGCCTTATATTTCTTGCTATCTAAATTAACTTACAATAATTAATCTTAAACTAGGTGTTAGTACTTCTATATATATTTGTATGTCAGTGTGTCCTAATTTCGTGTTTTTATTCCTAAGTTCCTGAACTGTTAGATTTAATCTGCAAGAACTCCTCTGCAGGTGAAAGCCTCCGCCAAAGACATCCGTCCAGTCCTCTCCAGACTGGACGTACCGAACATGGAAATTTAACAACACAATTAAAAATAAGATAATAATGCCAAAGAAGAATAGAATGTAGCGTGGTAAATATGAAGAAAATCTTAAGGATAAGACACACAAAAATAAAAAAGTCCGCGCAATCAGTAAATGATGGGCTAATACGAACTCTAACACTAAAGCCGAAATGGGCCGGGCATTCTGTGCATCTTCAAGACTACAGGAGGACGAAAAAGTTAATGGCATGGCTGGGCCTCCAAAGCAAACGCAAGAAGGGGGCACCTTATGCTAGATGGGAAAACGACATTAAAAAGATGACCAGAATAAACTGGGTGCAAAGTTTAATATTACAAAATACACTAATACAAAATTCGATACATAAAACTTGAAATGGTCATAATATAAGGGTTTTTAGACGAGCAATCTATGAGTCAAATATACTAAAAGATCGCTGGATGTCCTACTTATTCAGTACCACAACGCTTTCAGGCTGGATGTTGATAGTTGGATGTTGTTGCGATTGCCCCGTTGGCGATGGTTGGATGTTGTTGCAACTGCCCCGTTTCTGTAGCGCCTCGGAAATGTTCGCAGATTCCCACACAGACGGCTTTCAAGCCATAATTCGCAAAAAGATGGCTTCGCTGGTATGCAGAGTGCAGAGTAGTCGCAACTATATCCTGAGAGTAGTGGCGGAGGGCTATTCGCCAAATTTTAGCCATGTTGTGCGGAGGTTTATTAGGTAAGAAACATTTTCCTGCCTGGTCATCCTTTGTTTTAATAAGAATATTTTACATCACTGTTACTAACACTAGGATATAACTTTTTTTTTTGTAATACTATGAATATGGTTGTCCGAATTAAATGAATTTTAATTTAATAATAACCAAGGGAATGGTTCACGCTTTCGATTCATGATGGATGGATACTTCTCACATCTTCAATTAACAAAATAGTCATGTTATATAATAACATCGTATAAAGTGGTATTTCTGTCCAACTGTTTCGTAGTTATAATCAGCACAGGTGAATGATCTGTCCGAATTGAAGGCCGGCTATCGTTTGGTCAGTTTTTTTTTTTAATAATATTATTAGTACTTACTTATTGCTTCTACGTGTGTTTGTTAGGGCAACGATCCGAGACAAAAAAAAAATTACGTATGTAGTTCGACTATTAGAATTTTTATACAGCTCGTTTTGGGGCCTTTTTAGGTAAACTGTTGCATTTTATTATGTAATGATATTTTTGTGGGAAAAGTGAACGTATTTTTTAGAAGCCGGTTAGAAGAGATCTGTTTTTGAACTCCTCTATGTACTGCCTCCCTAGCCAAGTTACAACCGTTTCGTTTCGATTCTTTTTTCGTTGATCGCCTTGAGTAGGCCACGCCTCCAATTCCTTTATTCTGACATCATCTCAACTCTCAGTTACGAGGTCAGAACAAAGGAATAAGAGGCGTGGCCGACTCGAGGCGATCAACGAAAAGAGAATCGAAACGAAACGGTTGTAACTTGGCTAGGGAGGCATGTGGGGTTTAAATGTTTGATCTACTTGTATCTTGGATGTCCAGGGCAATCATGTAAGTACATTTTGAAGGTACTTTGCATCGTCATGTAAATCTCATCAGTGGCCCCGGTAGGCTTCGACCCTGCTTGGCCCCTACGATTTGCTGACATCTCCCTGAGGCGCGCGTGGAACAGTACGCGCCGTCGACGATTTGGGTTCGGTCCGGACGGTCGGACGGCGAGCCACCCATTACTCGCCGTCCGCAAGCCCGCGCCTGCGGTGGCACTTTTTCACGCGTAGGATTTGGATGTAACTTGGCATACTAGTAGACCCTGTCCTGGAATAGGCCATAGGATACCTGTTATCTTGGGAGTATATTCCCTTGGGTTAATTTTCGACTTTCAGAAGTCATGAAGTAGCTGGCAGAAGTACAACAAAATTTTCTTTTAAGTTTTTTCGTCTTTGTGAGAAGTGACAACGATTAGCACCCAAACAAAGTAAATTGTGTAAAGTCTGCATCAGTGTCTGTCTACCTTTATTTGTGCATAAAGTTTAAATTAATGAAATTCGGACCGTCGGACATTATTACTTTAAAAAAAAAAATTGATAAACTGTTTTTTTTTTTTTTCAAATATTGTATTATTTAATTTAAAAGAAAAAAAAATCGGATGATGGTGTGTAACCAACCAGTCGGTTCACTTTTAAGGTGATGGCACGTGAGCACATTCGCAGGAAGTAGGTGTATTCTAATAAGTATATATTTAATATTGTATTTCTTTTCAATTTTTCTTTACCATTAAGCTGCACCTACCATGTTTTGTTTCTGCACCACCCTAAGGTCGACTGGTAGAAAATGCCTAAGGCATTAAGTCCGTCTTTGTACAGTGTTTATTACTAGTGCATAAAGTTTTATTAAATAAATAAAATCATACTTAGCTTTATCAATTGCTCATTACCGACCTACTCAATAAGCAATTGATCAAAACGCCCCGAAATTAGTCACCGCCATTTTTCGGCTCATTCGCTTTTCGGAAAACGGTATTGCGATAGCGGACATCCCCAAAAGGAGGAATTTCCTCGCCCCACAAGAATCCGCATATTACGGGTAGAACTGAATACGAAATAGGGTGGAACTACCCTCTGAATTTCAATCGTATTGCACGTTTGACGTTTGTATATTAATGTTTTCCCGCGTTTTTATTGTCGTAACAGGTGGCCATGATGAAATTTTAGTTTTGTTTTTTTCGAAGGTTAGTATTCGAAATTTGAATGTTTGATGACAGAATTAAGGGCTTAGGTACATGATTGATTTTTATTTATACAACAAAGATTATATTATTATACTTTTCGTCTTTGAAAATTACTGAAAATCGCCTAAATTTTCCGTATTTTTTTTAATTATAAAGAATTTTAGTATAAGTGGTGAAAGTTTATCATTGCGACCGAGCTGCAGGCGAAGCTATTATTGAGCCGAGCGCTGCGATGAAAATTGTCCACGTGTATCAAGCGACGTTTTTCAATACACTTACGAAGATTTAAATAAACGGGGGTTGACCAAAGACTCGTGGGCTGCTTAGCGCCCAGCCTGATACGATGAATACAATAAATATTGGCGGGTGCGACCTTACGCACTTTTCCGCACTAGTGTGGAAAACAAATTTGCGTGCTTAAAAGCGATAGGGGTTTTCTAGTAAGTCTTAAAATCTTTAACGGTACCTAGCAGTGGGTATCAGAGTGTTGATGAAGTTGTTATATTAATATTAATTAGCGTTACATTTTAATAGAACTATATTGTAATAATTTAGCTTTTGTTCGCCACTGAATCTTTATTATTCTGTTTGAAATAGACACATGAAGGTTGTTTAGATGTTAAGCTTATCTTAATTTATGTTTTTACGTTTTAATCTTATCTGATTAATAGATTTTATCTACCTCTTCTCTAAAACGTTAAAATACTATGTTATGATAGAGATAATAATTTTATTATAATTAGATTAAAAACAAATAACAAAGTTACAATTAGATTTATCTTTTGCTTCATACCAAATGGTCTGAACATGAGTCACCTGCCCCCCTAACTAAGTTACGATCGTTTCGTTTGCGTCGAACGCCTCGAATAGGCCACGCCTCCGATTCCTTTGTTCTGACTACGAGACTGAGCGTTGAAGTGACGTCAGAGCAAAGGAATCGGAGGCGTAGTCTACTCGAGGCGTTCAACGCTAACGAAACGATCGTAACTTGGCTAGGGGCCCTGAGCGTCGCCACAACGACAAGTTCTGTGCGTCTCGTATCCCTCACTCACGCACGAAGGGTTCCGTAGCAAAAAACGGCAAAAAATCACGTTTGTTGTATGGGAGCCCCCACTCAAATATTTATTTTTTGTTTATTCTGTTTTTAGTATTTTTTATTATAGCGGCAACAGAAATACGTCATCTGTGAAAATTTCAACTGTCTAGCTATCATGGTTCATGTGATACAGCCTGGTGACAGACAGACGGACAGCGGTTTGATAGCAATATGGTCCCATTTTATACCCTATAAATACGGAACCTTGAAAATAATAATCTTAATAGTAATTAATTCAATAAATTACTTTAAAAACAATACAGTTTAAATTTTTGTGCGTGTGTGCACTACGTTTAAGTTCAGATCACGATTGTCGATGAATTAAATCTAATTGCGATGAAAAAGTCGTGCGTGCGATTAACGCTCGCTTTTTTGGTCATCTCCTTTCAAGGCGGTTAAGGTTTGGTTCACAGGGTACGACTGTCGCTAATTGGTTGTTCAATAAAGTTATTAATAGTTTAGTTTTAATTATAATTGTTGAAGCTTCTGATGGGTTATTTTATTTTATTTGCTTAAAACTGGCTGGCTTTTTATATTAAATCTGTACTAGTATTGGTGGACCTGGGAAGAGGTAATGAGCCGCCTAATGCCTAAAGGGCTGTTTTAAAGTTGCTCGAGAAAAAAAAACTTACATGGATTTTGGGGGAAGCTTTTGCCCAGCCGTGAGATAGTACAGGATAAATAAAAAATAGAACATTTTGATACAAGTGCTGAAAGTTTGTCATTGCGACCGAGGCGGAATTCGCACGAGCCGTAGGCGAGTGTGTTATGGAGCCGTGGGCTGCAGTGACAAATTTGCACGTGTATCAAACGACTTTTTTCAATACACTTACAAAAAGTATAAACGGGGGTTGAACGGTGACTCGTGAGGGTCGACGCGCGCCCAGCCTGATACGATAAATGTAATAAAATTGTGGCGGGGGGAGCACTCGCACTTTTCTGCACTAGTGCGGAAAACAGTCTATTGCGTGCCTAAAAGTGGTGGGATAAGAGCGGGTTTTCGAGTAAGTGTATTGAAAAAACATTGATATGCTGGCGCTTGATCACTATCTCCTGATAGTAAGCGATGATGTGGTCAGCGATGGAGCACGCTTGCCTAGAAGTAACCTATTCACTCTTGACTTAAAGACTCTTAGGTTGCATCTATCGGGAAACAAACTCCGTCAGGGTATTCCAGTCCTTAGCTGTACGCACAATGAATGAATTTGTTACGAGTGCCTATGCTTGATTTAATATAAATCGATATAATCTGTCGCCTCCTACTGCGAAGCAGTAATGCTAGCAAAGGAGGCGGCCGATCGCGTGAGGCTACGGTCCTCACGCTCCAACCGCCGCCGGGATTCCGATCCCGATTTCCGGCCACCGTAGGCGTGGGCTTGCGGACGGCGAGCAATGGGTAGCCCGCCGTCCGACCGTCCGGACCGAACCCAAGTCGCCGACGGCACGTATTGTTCCACGCGCGCCTCAGGGAGATGTCAGCAAATCGTAGGGGCCCAGCAGGGTCGAAGCCTACTGGGTCCATGGGTGATGAGAAAGAGATCACCGGGGCCCTGGAAAAATAGCAAAAAAAAAGCTACTTATCGGGAAACAAACTCAGTCAGGGTATTCCAGTCCTTAGCTGTATGCACAATTAATGAATTTTTTCGAGTGCCTATGCTTGAATTAATATAAATCGATATAATCTGAAGTCACCCATCTCAAATATCAACTTAATCCTTCATGTATAGTAAGTTGATTTTCAAACGACTTCATTAAGTGACCATAATTATTTATTTATTTGTACTTCATGCACATAAAGGTACAGAGGCGGACTTAATGCCTTAGGCATTTTCTACCAGTCAACCTTTGGGTGATGCAGAGAAGAATAGTGGTAGGTGCCATAAAAGAGAGAGAAGAAAAAAAAGGGCAATATAAAAAAGATATACAAATGAATCATAGATACAATACAATATAGGTAAATATAATATACTTATACATAATTTAATGAACTAAATAGATATTGGTCCAAATCGACAAACAGAGAAACATTAACGTTGTGATGATACCACTGCCAACTTCTTACGAATATGCTCGCGAACCTCAATCTTGAATCTTAATCGGTTTGTAACCATCCTGACCTCTTGGGGGAGCGCATTCCACAGAGAAATAGCCTGAACAAAGAATGAACAGTGAAGAAACTCAGTGCGATGAGTAGGACATAGTAGAAGACGGTTATGAGATGAGCGTAGATTTTTATTGTGGTTAGCGCGAATGCATAATGCATTATACATTCCATAATAAAAGTATGAGTTACAATGAAATTTGAACTTTGGTGCGTTTATCACAAAGTTTGTTCTCCCTTGTCTAATTTCAAATATAATACTTACATTAGTCTGGTGATACATAAATACATTAAAACAAGCAACTATTACTTAATTAATTTCAGAGCACGAGTTCTCCGAAAATACTTCTTTAACTTATTATTTATAATATATCATATAAAATAATAAACTTACTGCTAAACTTGCCTTTTCAAATTTCATTGAATAAAAATTCACAAACTTTTCATAAATACGACAAGCTGTAGTAAAAGTAAAACAATGATAATATTAAGGCTTTAAATGGCAGACTTTGAACTAGGGATGTAACGGCAGTAATATCGGAACCGGAGTTTCTAAATTTAATTTATCGGAACCGAAATCGGTTGCGGAAGCGGAGACAGAATCGTTAAATAAACCGCTACAAAAACTAACATAAAAATCGGATAAGTAAAAAAAAGAGCAATTTCTCAATATTCCAAGTACGAAACAAAACAACAAGCGAAAGAGTAGTCAAGACAACCGGGGACAAGTCGCTGCCTCCAATAAAGTTTCGATTATTATTATTTTTTTAGGGTTCCTCTTATAGGATCACTTTGTAGTCCATCCGCACTATGTCTGTCTGTCTGT
The DNA here is from genome assembly GCA_949316375.1 of Mythimna vitellina. Taxonomy (NCBI): domain Eukaryota; kingdom Metazoa; phylum Arthropoda; class Insecta; order Lepidoptera; family Noctuidae; genus Mythimna; species Mythimna vitellina. The sequence goes on along the minus strand of OX438701.1, from coordinate 20,332,884 downwards.
TAAGACCCTTTATCTCGGGAACGCGTGGACATAACAAGTTGAAATTAAAACCGTTGCTTGGAAATAACTTCAAGACTCCAATCAGGAACTGAACTTTTTAGATAGGTAAGTTTGTACGGAACCCTCAGGACGCGAGTTCGACTCGCACTTGCCCAGTTTTTTTTAAAATAAACGTTGCTTCACCAGAATATCTCGTGTACCTATGTTTTCACATACATGCAAATTCACATACACAAGACACACATCTGTAGGCCGTACAAATATTTGTTAAGTGTGAGAATCGAACCCGCGATTCGCATCTCAGCAGCTCAACCACTGCGCCAACCGTGCCCGCCATGTCGTCATTATAATAATTTATCGGAACCGAAAGTGCGAATCCATCGAAAGTTCCGACACTTCAGAATCGGAATGGAATCGCAGTAACATCTCCTACTTTGAACAGTTGAAATTGTTTCTGATATGCTGCTAAAATCCTACGAAAATCATACAAGGAGTTTTAATAATATAGTTAGTATTTAAGTTCATTTTATGTTTTTATTGTAACCGTGCTTACAAATGTTTATACAGTTTTGCGGTCGAGACTTACCGTCTTGCACCGCAATTAATCGTTATAAATTCTTTTAGACAATAGAAAGCTGTTATGTGTCTGTCTTACTGTGTTGTCGGAATTTCCGAAGATATTGCCGTTAATTTTGTTTTATACTAGCGTTTGCCTGCGGTTCTGTCCGCGTGACAGTCAGTAACTGTTTCTAAGAAACTACGTTTTAAGATTGTTCGAAAGAGCCGTGGAACGCAAAGACCAACACTCGAATTGTATGCCCATGTGGCCCTGGAACGCAAAGGGCAACACTCACAATTTATGCCCATGTGGCTCTGAAACGCAAAGGACAACACTCACAATTTATGCCCATGTGGCTCTGAAACGCAAAGGACATCACTCAAAATTTATGCCCATGTGGCTCTGAAATGCAAAGGACGACACTCACAATTTATGCCCATGTGGCTCTGAAACGCAAAGGACAACACTCACAATTTATGCCCATGTGGCCCTGGAACGTAAAGAGCAACACTCAGAATGTATGCCCATTTTTGACAAAGTAACATCAAGGAATGACATAAAATCTGCGGGAACGTTCGAAAGAGTTATCGTGGCTCTGGAACGCTAAAGGAAGGAAAACAGGTGGGTTTGTGTCAGTAAAAGTCTGATACCACCTCTCGCTCCAATCAGAGCAGGAGAACTTATTTGATGGTATCCCACCTCAAAAAAAAAGACATGACAGAAAATTCTACAGTTGTTTTATCTCAAAATCAGGTGGTTTTTGGTTGTGCACACCGAGCGCCATGAAACACACTTGACAACACATTGAAGACCTGTCTTGGTGAGATATATAAACTATACTGGTAAACGTTATATGAAAGTCTATTTAGAAATCTTAAAGCTAAATCGAAATACCAACATAACAAAAAAAAAACAAAAACATTATCTGTCACTGTGTCCATAACCATAAGTATTTTGTAACAAGCCTCGCATTTTGCTTCCATAGACAATGAAAATTGTTCATGGATGTAGAATGTGAGATTGTTTGATCTCGGCTGCCTGTATATTCATTGTTTACTGTTGCTTACTTGGTTAATAGAATATTTTAACAAAATTTGTAAATTTCTTGTGAGGACACCTGCCAACAACTATTTTAGTAGAATTAATGTGTACTCATTATCATCATCATTTCAGTTGAAAGACGTCCACTGTTGGCCACATAGGCCTTCCCCAAGCATCGCCAAAAACACCAGTCCTGTGCGTCTCGTATCCATCGGATTCCTATGACCGTCATCAGGTTATTGGTCTACCATAGGGACGCCTTCCAATGCTGCGTCTTTTGTTATGTGGTCGCCACTCCAGAACCATTCGGCCCCATGGACCATCTGTTCTGCGAGCAATGTGCCCTGTCCACTGCCACTTAAGGTAGGCGATTTTTCGGGCTCTGTCGGTAATTTTGGTCATAGTTAAAAGTACTTATGAAGACTAATGAAAAAAAAAATTAAATAAAAAAAAAAATTAAGAACGTCATAGACTCCTACAAAATTTAAAAATAGAGTTGTTATTTCATTTAATAGTTTTCGGCCTCGAATTAGTTGACAGTATTAATTTACTCGTTAACTTTTATTGGTTCTCATAATCGGTTAAATATGTTAAGTTTTCTGATCCATGTGTAGGATTGATCGATTTATTACTTAGCCGTTTCGATGCGGATCTAAATCGACGTAATTATCGATTGATTAGCAATCGATTTTTTGGCTTTTGTATTTTTACATGTATTGATAAATTTTAAATGAATCCTATTTGTCTTTTAAAGACAAAGTGTGTGCCGCGGCACATCGGTGTACTGTTATAGTGGAGACGCAATAAAAGGCTTCTGGTTAGATTTAAACTATTATTATATTGTTTTAAGCACTTTCAACGTATAAAAACTATGTCTCGACTTTTGTATGACGTCTCCCTATCTATTGTTTGAATATCAATCAAACCTAAACTTTTTATCACATAAACCTTAAAAGTATAACATGCCAGTTTGCAAGTTAGTAATTTATTAGTGGGACCTGCATGGTCAGTACAGTGGTGATTAGATGGTGTACCTCAGAAAAATATCGTTATCTTTTAAAGTCTAATAGACAGACAGAAGAAAAATGTACATCAACGTATGGTCTGAGTTCGAAATCCATTTTTCGGCGCATTTCCTTTTGGACTTTCAGAAACTTATTTTTGACTTTGTATGAACAATAAATACTATCTTTTTTATTATTTTAGTTAATTTCAGAAAATCCGTTATTAGCGGATGTCTACATCCTATAAGGAACCTATCTGCCAAATTTTAAGTTAGTAGGTGTTTTTTTTTTTTTTTTTTTATTATTGGGTGGGAAAATCATCCTAATGACATCCCCGCTCTTGGGCGGAGCGGGAGATAGTGTCAGACTCTTACTGACTAAAAACCCACTCTTATAGTTTCAAAAATTTCGTAATTAATCAGTGAATGGTATTTCACTTTTATGAAAAGATTCTATAAAACCCCGAACACTTAACCGCGTCGAATCGTCCGAATCTGGAAGGACACTAGAATAAAGAATTCTAAAATTCTTTGTTTTCGATTCGTTCGACGCGTTCGGATCGGAAAAGTGTGCGTTCACCTTTATACTACGTCGACATCAATCTACATTTCTAGACTTTGTTTAAGTATAGAATAGAAAAGAACATTTCACTGAAAAGCTTCAATAATGAACCTTTCGCCTGGGTACACCCAAAGTTCACAAAGTTCAGTCTCATATAATATCAAAATTAACAAGCATTTAGCAAGGGACGCAGAATATTACAGGAACCCAACAATATTCGACCAGGGTTGACAAAAAAACAAGAAAGGGTTTTGCGAATATTAATATACTGGCTATTTTGTAAGCAGTTGTAAGGGAGATTATAGAAAATTATTTAAAATCTGCAAAATTCTACCGATCACTTTCAAACATAAATATCTTTTATTATTTAACCAACACAGTACCCAAGAGCATAGCTTAACTCACGTATACAATGATCATAATACACGATCTATGGCTGCTGGTAGATTCAACGTACCCAGAGTCACCAATCACTTTGGTGACAGAACACTAAAAAAGAGAAAATACAATACCTATTGAACAGACTGCCGGCAGACATAAGGAGTGAAACAAACACAAATAGATTTAGACGCAAATTAAAATTATATTATTTAGAATTTTTTAAGTACATTTAAGTATGTCTAGAGACTCACCGACCCCACAGTCAAACCATTGCAACGGTTTTGTGGAGCTTATCTTATAAGTTACTTAATTTTTTGAAATAAAGATAAATAAATAAATAAATAAGAAATAAATTTATAAGGTTATCAAAATTTATAGCTCTTAGGGTCATCTACATAGATATTTACTAGTAGTAGGTATGCTCACGATTGCGTTTATTTTTTTTTGCAATATTTTAAACTAAGCAAGAAATAAAATTGAAAAGAAATTCTTTAGTATCAACATTAATAGTAACAAATTTTAATAATAATAAATTTATTCAAATAAAGTTTCCAAAAATTAACGTTAAGCTAACAGTAACAACGCGACGGCGCGTACTGTTCCACGCGCGCCTCAAGGAGATGTCAGCAATTCGTAGGGGCCCAGCAGGGTCGAAGTCTACTGAGGCCACGGGTAGTGTGAAAGCAAAACCCGGGGCCCTGGGACGAAGGCAACGAAGGAACAGGAGTGGGTTTTTAGTCAGTAAAAGTCTGACACTATCTCCCGTTCCGCCCAAGTGCGGGGATGTCATAAGATGATGAGATTTTCCCACCCAATAAAAAAATAACAAGGTTTTCCATACAATTACAGTGCTTAAAGATATATTAAAACTAAAATATTACTAAAGGTGCAATTAATCGTGGTTCGGAATTGCAATGTTTGACAGTGGACCTTGGAGACATTGGTTGTTAAATGAAGCAGCAATTGGCGCGAGGGCACAGTTGGCGCAGTGGCTGAGCGATTGGCTGTTGTACTGCATGTTCCGGGTTCGATTCCCACACGAGACAAATATTTGTATGGCCTACAGATCAAATAAGTTTCCCGGTGGGTGTCTTGAGTATGTGAGTTTACATGTTTGTGAACGCACCCACTATACTGAAGTTATTCCTAGTGTGGGGCAAAGTTGAAAAACTGGCCAAGTGCAAGTCAGAATCGCGCACAGAGGGTTCCGTACAAACTTACATATGTAATAGTTCAATTCCTGAATGGAATCTCGAAGATTTTTCCGAATCGCAAAAAAAGTTTTTTTTCGTGACGTAACAACAAATTTACAGTTCAGATTTATTCCTATACCTCCACGCGTTCCCGAGATAAAGGGTCTTGACAGACAGACAGACAGACGGACGGACAGCAAAGTGATCCTATAAGAGTTCCGTTTTATGCGAATTTAATTCGCATTTCAAATTTTGGTATGAGTGGGGGCGTGGTGGGAACATCTCGCCTTCTGTTTTGCATACACGTAACCTAATGATGGTGACGTCACATTTCAATGTGCGCTTCCTTAATCTGCTACTTGACGGTTTTCCCTTCCACTAGAATTAAAAGGTTTTTAACTTACTTAATATTAAATTAATTTAGAAAATCTTTCGATTTACGATTTCGGGTGTTAAGTTAGGAGTTAAGTTATTTTTCGAAACAAATAATTAAAAAAAACGTGTACCAGCAACCTAATTTAGTTTGGGTAAGATTCGATTTCAAAATGACTTGAAGTGAACCCATAATTGACAAAGCTAGGTATTTCAAATTCCCACATCAATCGAAAACGGAACCATGAAACGAAGTTTACCACAACAATCTCGGGACACATTCCCTAACTAACCCTACCTGTGCTGACAAACCGATTTTACAATGATGTCTGGCAACACCAACATGTTATACAAACATAATATTGTACGGGTCCTAAATAGGATTCCTCAGCCGGAAACAGCTCGTATTAGCATAACGTGTGCACAGAATGGGGACAACTGAAATGAAAAGTTGTTTTCAGACATGGCATTTAATTTTAGACGTTTTTAGAAGCCGGTTTGGCAAGGTAAATAGAAAAATAGAATTGTGTTTGTACAGATGTCGCATAACCTGGCTTGGTTGTGTACATTTTGAAATGTAAAAAATTGTGTGAGGAGGTAACTTCGTAAAGCTTGTTAGACTATTTTTTTAACGTGGAAAATTATCAAATAACTTCTTGACTTTCAAAGTCACCCAAAGGGCAATGGAAAGGGCTATGCTCGGAGTTTCCTTGCGTGATCGAATCAGGAACTGAGGATATCCGCAGGAGAACCAAGGTCACCGACATAGCACGAAGAATCGCCAAACTTAAGTGGCAATGGGCAGGGCACATTGCTCGCAGAACGGATGGCCGTTGGGGCCGAAAGGTTCTGGAATGGCGACCACGTACCGGAAGACGTAGCGTTGGAAGGCCTCCTACAAGGTGGACCGATGACCTGGTAACGGTTGCGGGAGTAAGATGGATGCGAGACGCATAGGACCGTTCATTGTGGCGGCACTTGGGGGAGGCCTATGTCCAGCAGTGGACGTCTTTCGGCTGAAATGATGATGATGATGATGAACTTCTTGACTTACTTAAAGAACTTTTACTGACTAATAAACCGACCCTCAAAAATAAATGTTCGGTTATACCATTTTTATTTGGGGAATCTTCATGGATACTCTACGTCGGGGGAGATGGAATGGAATGGAGAGTTTTGTCGCACTCCAACTGACAAAAACCCCTAAAAAATCATACTTATGTAAGCTAGATAAAACCGCTATAAAGCTAGAACTGCATCTAGACCGACGCACACGTGTGAGACGCCTGTTCGTAAGCAGAACGACGTCGCGTAGCGTGGATCAAGTGCAGCAAGTCTAGTTTCCATATAAAATGTATGGAGACCGACACGCCCGATCGGCGTGTGTGGCACACGTGTGCATTGTGTAGTTCTAGCTTAAACGCTTAGATTTTGCAAAAGCTAATCCTTTTGATAAGCATCTAAGATTTTGCATTTTTTTGGCCGGAGTCTGTTTAGATAGCCACAACCTGAGGGTTAAGTTAAGAATTAATAGGTTAGTTCTAGGTAAGCGTACAAAATTTCAAGTTAAGAGTGAATAGGTTAGTTCTAGGCAAGCGTGCCAGATTTCAAGTTGAGAGTGAATAGGTTAGTTTTAGGCAAGCGTGCAAGACAAGAGTGAATAGGTTCGTTCTAGGCAAGCATGTTCCACTGTCGACCACATCGCCGCTTTCCATCAGGTGAGATAGTGGTACTCGCGAGTTTACCATTGATTATATAAAAAAAAATATGTAGGAAAAAGTTCAATTAGGACTGTTCGTCTCTTCGAGAACATCCCATAGATAATAATGTCAAATTATAGATGAAAACATAATAAAAATGACGTAATTAACTGGTTCGGATTAATTTAAGATTACAACCTAACGATTGCGTATAATATAGCCCATAAAATAAATTATTACCTATTGAAATTAATTTTATAGTCTTAAGACTGTCATCATGCGTGTTACCGAAGGTTCTAATTCTTTAGAGGTACTCTATAGGTCAATAATGTATAAAATTGGATTATTTTTTCCCATCTGTGGTGGGAAATTCTCCCATAAAAGATGGAGATTGGCTGTTACTAGGTTTATCGTTGTTGTCAAATGCGATTAGAATCTTTAAATATTTTTTAACGTTTGAGTTTATCGTATTTGTTTATAGTCATTTACTTTTTGAATTGTATTAAACTTTATTACTTATTTATATTCGTTGAAGTGTTTTTTCTCTTATATTTTTACTAGTTTCACCCACGTCTGTTGTTATTGCTCCGCTCCTGTGTGTCGTAGTTTGTTGTTATATAGCCTAAAGCCTTCCTCGATAAATGGGAACTTATTTTTTCGGTAGGATAATCATCTTATGACATTCCCCTTTTCTTGGGCGGGAGCGGGAGTTAGTGTCAGACTTTTACTGACTAAAAACCCACTGCTGTTCCTTCGTTGCCTTTCGTGCCAGGACCGAGTCTTTCTTTCAGAATCAGACCCTTGGCCATAGTAGACTTCGACCCTGCTGGGCCACTACAGTTGCTGACATCTCCTTGAGGCGCGCGTGGAAAAGTACGCGCCGCCGACGACTTGGGCTCGGTCCGGAGAGTTACCGGACGGTCGGACGGCGGGCTATCCATTGCTTGCCATCCGCAAGCCCGCGGCCAAGTTATAAATGCGATCTACAACACTAAAAGATTTTTTTTTCATTTGAACCGGTAAATAACTATAATATTTGGAGTTAAGAACAAGCCATCAATGGTTGTATCTCTGCTTACCATCACGTGGGATCGCAGTCAAGATACAAGATATATTTATTTTATAAAACATGAGTACAGCATAAAGGTCTTGTAAATAATACGAGGTGGCTACAGGTTTTGCCATTTCTGGCGTACAAAATTAGTTGCAAAAGAAAATGAAGAGATTTCTAGAGAGAAAGGGTTATTGTACAAAGTCATACAAAGTGAGCCTCCTCGTAGGCCCTGGTTCGATGATGATAAACTAAATAGAAATTATATTAAGTTAGCTTTAAGATTACGCTCTGTACACTTTCCATCGGCAAAATTACGATATCTTATGGCAAAAATTATGTCACCCAATTGTGTAATATGCAACGAAATTGAAGATATTCTCCACTTGCTGATGGATTGTGTAAGAAACAAAGACGAGAGAGAATCATTAATCGTAGAGTTTAAACTGAATTTTCTAGATGTTGGTTTAGTATAAACTATTTTGGCAAGTCCTAAATCGCTGTTGGCAAAAATACTAAGTAGTTTAGCAAAGATTTCTAATTGATGTTTTTCTCTCACTTAAAGTAATTATTTAGTTAGTGTAACTAGAACTAAGAGGTTACGATGGGGTTGGTGTATCCATGTGGATAAAAAATGTTAAAATTAGAATCAGAATTACTTCATAAAAAAAAACCGGCCAAGAGCGTGTCGGACCACGCTCAGTGTAGGGTTCCGTAGTTTCCCGTCCGTTCCAATAAGTGTACCCACTTGAAGAGTTAATGAACGACAGACAACTAGCTAGAACAAATACCACCAATGCCAATGAGAGCATCCGAACAATTCGACAATATAATAGCTCATACCCGTCCCGACCCCATCAACTCAGGAAAAATCTTAACAGCGCGAAGTAGCCCCATCTCTCGGGAAATTGGGTTACTATTTTATACAATTGGGTTATTAGTTATACCACTTTTTCGGCGTGATTGATATACGTATTGGTACCAAATGTCAGCTTTCTAGTGTTAACGGTCACTGAGATTATCCGCAGACGGACGGACAGACAGACTTACAAACTTGGCGAAACTATAACGGATTCTAGTTTATTACGGAACCCTAAAAAGGAGTCAAACCAAACTACATTTTCTCAGGCAGAAGTAGAATTTGACAAATATTGAAGCTAAAATTCTTAGTTCAATCAAACGAGGATAAATCTCAAACAAAATTGTAATAATTAAATCGTATCAATCGCAATAACAAGACCACACCTTAAGCAAGTGCAAACTGACACACAACACTAGTTAAGGAGTGAGCTCAGCACATGGATCTATTTAGGATGGACATCACATGAACAATGAGTTGTAATTCGCTCAATTATGACTGCGATTGTAATCGGATGTTGACCCTTGGAGGATGAACTGATGGACCTATTTATGGCAAGATGATGGTTATGTGGAATTATAGAGATGGAAGTGAAGTTCGCTAAATACTGTGAAGGTTTTGGTATAAATGAAACGGCGTTTATCCCTAGAAGTTATTACTTTTATTATGTTACTAATTGGGTCTCGCGACTTTACAATGTCATTTGGTCACAGTTCCAAGAAGTTTTTTTTACGCGAAACCCTTAAACCCTTTTTTAAGATAAAAACAGCCTATGCTACATACTCTTTGTAACATTACCAATCTACCAGTGAAAGTCCTGTTGAAATCGGTTCAGCAGTTTCGGAGATTAACCGGAACAAACAGACAGACGGAGACAAAATTTTTGAATAGTCATTGGATAATATAGTTTCATGTGCACAAAAATGTTATTGTGATATTACAAAGCGACACTTTTATTTATATGTATGCAGTATATATTACTCGTATATATACAGATTTATAAAATATTAAACCCGCCAATCACCTTGACAGCCGTCCTAAACTTTTCTGATTAAAAACAAACAATCTTATTCTTTTTTAATCAAATTGAAAAGCCTATTCCATATTTGCATAATCTTTAAAAAGTATAATTATCTCGCCAGTCCTTAAGTAAATAAGAGCTATTTTTCGATATCACAAAATCGATGCCTTATCACGCATTGGGGTTGCACAATGAAGAAGAAATTCAGAAGTTTTGATTAATGATATTTTTCTGTATATTTTGCTATACAGAAATTTTCTTCTACCGTTGCTTATATTTAAGGAACTGCCCCCCCTAGCCACGTTACGATCGCTTCGTTTGCATCGAACGCCTCGAGTAGGCTACGCCTCCGGTTTTTTTTTATCTGACGTCATGTCAACGCTCCATCACGTGGTCAGAACAAAGGAATCGGAGGCGTGGCCTACTCGAGGCGTTCGACGCAAACGAAACGATCGTAACTTGGCGAGAGGGGCTGAAATCACTGGCGGTCGCTACTGTTAATTCTGGCTTTTAGTAGTGGCTGTGGTTGAGGATTGTCTAGGTTGGACCTATTTTTTTTTTTTTTATATTTACCCTATTTACTATTTTTGATATTTACCCATGGACTTAGACCTCCACCTTAACCACTGTTGTAACACGACTTATTCATTGTCATGTGACCACATCACCATTCCAGGTCATTTTCAACCGCTTTGACCCGAACGGTTTCTCAGTTTTCCACGCTTAAGAGCGGCCAACCCGAGTTACTTTCCATAAAACCTCTCTTACGTGATTATAACGTTATTAGCATAACACAGCATAATCAGCCTTTTTAATGTCCCCACTGGTGGGAGTCAGGTCTCCTTTCTAGGAAAGGGAATGGGCCGTAATCCACCACGTGGGCCCAGTGCGAGGTGGTATGGCGTTATTACCTACACGTTTATATTGTGGTCATTATCTAGTTTTTTAAAGAAATCAAAACGAACAAAAACAACCAACAAAGACATCTGAAAATCTGTTGTTTTGCGTGGAATTTGGCCATTCATAATGCACCCTTAAATTAAAAATTCATTAAAATATACAAACCTTGGACATTTTGGGCACGCCACAATTGTGGCGGTAAGTCCCCTCTTTGAGGCGTGGTTGGAAAGACCTCACGGCGTCCTCACCTTCCGCATGACGCAGGTTCTCACCGGACACGGTAAGTTCGGGAGGTTCCTGCACCGGATTCGTGCGGAAACGACGCCCGGGTGTCGCTACTGTGTGGACCGCCCGGAGGACACGGTGGAGCACACGGTGGAGGTGTGCCCCGCTTGGGCAGAGCAACGCCGTGTCCTCGTGAGGGCAATCGGTGGCGGCGATCTCTCGCGCCGAGCCTTGGTTCAGGCCATGGTCCGGAGCGAGGAGGAGTGGCAGGCGGTCGCCTCCTTCTGCGAAGCAGTAATGCTAGCAAAGGAGGCGGCCGATCGCGTGAGGCAACGGTCCTTACGCCCTGTCCGCCGCCGGGATTCCGATCCCGATTTCCGGCCACCGTAGGCGCGGGCTTGCGGAGGGCGAGCAATGGGTAGCCCGCCGTCCGACCGTCCGGTAACCGTCCGGACCGAGCCCAAGTCGTCGACGGCGCGTATTGTTCCACGCGCGCCTCAGGGAGATGTCAGCAAATCGTAGGGGCCCAGCAGGGTCGAAGCCTACTGGGGCCATGGGTAGTGTGAAAACGAAACCCGGGGCCCTGGGACGAAGGCAACGAAGGAACAGGAGTGGGTTTTTAGTCAGTAAAAGTCTGACACTATCTCCCGCTCCGCCCAAGAGCGGGTTTTGTCATAAGATGATTTTCCCAACCAATAAAAAAAAAAAAAAAAAAACCTTGGACATTTAATTAGAATTTTGAATGACGAAATATTGAAACTGAAGAAACGCGTATTTTCTGGGACAAGTTTAGTAAATTATTCGAGTAAATTACTGAATTTCCGAATGCGATGGACTAAACAACGAGCTTTTAATTACGTAGCATATGCTGAGTTAGATGCCTTTTTGCCTCGCACTGATTATATCTATCTTTTTTTATTGTGTATTTTTACACGAATAAACACTTTTTCTTTATTTTCTTTCTTTCTTTTAAACCATGTTCACGTTGACGATAGACGGCTCGGGAAGGGTCCTCTTAATACAACTGTCGATATAATTAACTGTTCATCTAAACTGTTGTACACTAAGTCTATCAATAAACCCAAAGGTTTAACTACTCTAATGGAGGTAGAGTTAGCAACAAAAGAGATTGCGAGCTTTTTGTATCCTAACAATGTACTTTCAAGAGCAATGGTGGACTAGTGGTAACGGTTCCGGCTTATGATTTGTACCTTTATTTTGGATGGGAAAATCATTTAATGACATTCCTCGCTCTTGGGCGGAGCGGGAGATAGTGTGTAGAAGAAATAGGCTGTAATTCAAGCCCATTTCTTCTCATAGAGTGGAAGCCTAAGTTCTAACAGTTCAGCACTACTTTATAAGGTTGATTATGCTGATATACCTTTATATACTAATTATATAAAGAAATAAATAACTTAATAGGCATATATACGTAGTTAAATTATGTACCTGAAATTCAGTTTCTCCATACAAACTTTGAACCCCCGTTCCTCGTCATAAAAGGAAACAGCAAAAATTTCCACTCTAGGTCCTTTAATTTTGGTTGTGCGTTGATATGTCAGTCAGTCAGTTTCTCCTGTTATATATTTAGATTCTCATTCTATTAAATGTATTGTTAAAATAAATAATTAAAATCTATCAAATTCATTAAAGTTAGTAATTAAGTACGCTTTAGAGAGGTCACAAAAAGATATGAATTTATTATTTCTGAACCACTACACTAATATTATAAAATTTGTGTTTTTTTGTTTTTATGCTTTTTTGTTTGTCTCCTAGAAACAAAAAAAAAATAAAAAGTAAGTAATCTCTGGAAGTACAGGTCGGATTGCTAAAATTTTTTCACCGATAAAAATCTACTTTATTACTGAGAGACATAGGCTATATTCTATGTAAGCAGGCGAAGCCGCAGGCAAAAGCTAGTATCACATAAGTCTTCCGATAAAAACTGAAAAAAAAAAACTTATCTTAACTTTTTTGCCTATCCGTACCAGGGCTACAGTCTTCGTAAGGTAAGGGTAACGAAAACGTCCACTGAATCTATAAGGGATCAATGTACACATGTATATTACACGTGTAACTATATGTATAGCCACTACCGGTTGCCTAACATCCGGTCCTTGTTTGTACACACAACGTCTGATATGAATTTTTATTTGATGTTTTTCCTTTCGATTTTTTGCAACGACCATTTTGGTTGCAGAAATTGTGTTTGTTGTTTGTAATGTGTTTTCAATGCGTCATTGGTTTTAGACAGTTTTAATTGAATGCAAGGAAAAATCAATAGTTCTTTGGCTGGTTTTATTGTTAACACTAAATTGTGGTTTAGTGAATAGAGTTAAGTAGGGCCGGTATTCGTTTAAACCCTCTGTCGCACCTCTCGCGGACTTACGGACGACGAGTAATGGATAGCTCGCCGTTCGGCCGTCTAGTAAGGACTGAGACGGAGTTGTTGCTGGCGGATAGTTATCTACACGTAGAAGCTGGGTAGTAGGGCTGAATCCCGTCAGGGCCACAGGAAATTTCTGAAAAGGAATCTTGTGGTTATTGAAAGCAAAGCAGTAAAAGTCTGACACGCCCTCCTGCACCGCCCTAGAGCGAGAAAAGTTAATGAATGATTTCTAACCTTAAAAAATGCTAAGGACCACTCCTTAGTATTTTTTAAGGTTATTTATTTATAGCATTAGGTAAATATAAAAATGTTAATAAACCCTAAGGGTGGAGTCCTGATGTCCTGAAATACAGGCCCCAAGCCTAGTTTAGGCATCAGTCTCCCACAATAAGCTTACTGTATCTACCTTTACACTAAAAAATGTAATTATGATGTATTGTGGCGAGAAAATAAATAAATGTTATTATTATTCCTTTTAACTTACTAAAACTCTTATGTTCCTTATTTGCCTTGCCCCCGGACTCCGGGTTTCCCTTTCGGAAACCAACTCATGGTCCCCGTAAGCTACGGCCCTGCTGGGCCCTTATTGCTGATAATAATATAAAAATATTCACACAACTAACACACAATGTCGTCTAGTCCAAAGCTAAGCAGAGCTTGTGTTATGAGTACTAGACAACTGATAAACATAATAAAATATTTCTAAATACATACATATTATAGATAAATTACACCCAGACACAGAACCAATGATTGTGCTCATCACACAAACATTGTCCTGGGTGGGAATCGAACCCACAACCACCGGCATAGCAGTCAGGGCCATTAACCACTGTACCAACAGGCCAGTCAAATGATATCTCTTACATCCCTCATCTCTGCCCACTCTTTAGCTGTATGCACAATGAATTCTTACAAATTCAAAGCCTACGAAAACCTACAAAATCTTATCACCATAGCAACTTAGTTTATCCCAATTCGCTTCACTTGATAAGCATTTGTTTCACTGCACCAATGTTTCCTTCCTTCACCAATCGCCGTGGAAATTGCAATCATTAACACGTTGTTGCATACCTTTTCCAATCATAGATTGTGAGTGCCAAGGTTCCTGAGATAAGATTTTTTTTTTCTTGAACGCTACCTTAAATACTCTTGAAAATATCTACAATTTATTATGTCCAGACTCAATATGTGTATGTATGTGTATATGTTAAGATGGATGTGTGGTGTGACGAGATTGGATAAAGTGAGAAATGAATATATTAGGGGAAGTTTGAAAGTGGCGCCAGTGACTGAAAAGTTGAAAGGGAATCGTTTGTCTTGGTATGGTCATGTGAAGAGGAGGGATGAGACGCATGTTACCAAAAGAGTTATGAGTTTACATGTGGATGGATGGAGAGGGAGAGGGAGACCAAAGAAAAGATGGATGGATTGTGTGAAGAGTGATATGAAAGAAAAAGAAGTTAGTGATAGCATGACGAGTGACAGGGCAGAGTGGAAGAAAAAAACGTGTTGCGCCGACCCCAAATAACACGGAACAAGGGCAGGAAGATGATGATGAGACTCAGTGACTTTCTATCTGCAATTCAATTTAAAATATTTCATTTTACATAGGCCTACATGGTTACTTATAATACATCAAAAGCTAGTGCACGGTTTCCGATAGAGAAGGACCAACTAGAAACTCCATGAACTCATAAAAAACATGCATGCTCATATACAAGGCTCTTTAAAAAAACTACATTTGATACAAAATTAAGGTATGAGAGGACAATATTTGATATGTCAAATGTATATTGGTCATGATTTTGGATAATGTTGTCAGTCGTTCCTGAAGGCTTAAGTTTAAATATAAGCAAATTCACCGTTTCCTGGGATATGTCCAGAGGAATTTGGAAATAAATTGAAGTGTGACATTCTATCGCTAATAAACAGAAAGTCCAAAATGCTTGTGACTGTTTAATATAAAGAGATTAAGGACTTATCATAAATCGAAGAAGAAATTCCATAAAAAAGAAAAAGAAGAATGGTGCCCCAGTGGTAACGACCCCGATTTACGGGTACGTCACGGGTTTAATCCCAGGCTTGACCGTGTGTATACTTCATCACCACTGCTCTCAAAACGGTGAAGGAAAACATCGTGAGGAAACGGACTTGTTCTAGAATCGAAAATTCGAAGACAGGTGATTTCTGACAACCCGCACTGGGCCAACGTGGTGGATTACGGCCCACTCCCTCTCCTAGAGACAAAGCCTTAGTTCCAGCAGTGCTTCTAACCGTCTAAAGGCAATCTGTATCGTGTCCTAAATTATCAATATTCCGATCCTTGAGGTCCACAGCCAATCATGGGTCTTTGATTGCCATTACTGATTAAAATAATTTCGACAAGATTAGAATTCAGTTGCTATTATTACGAGTAGTCTCGTATACTATCAGCTATAATGGTTTACGTTGGTTCTATAGTAGACAATGAGGTCTACTTCGAAGTAGGCATATCTAGATTTGATTTTAAAGGTTCGATCAATCTACCTTCATTGATCAAACATACGCGTCATTTTTTTTATGTTCTTTCAATATCACTTGCAATTAAACTTGTGCCGCACTGACACATGCGTGATGATATCGTACACCACATAATAGGTACCTATATAATTATTAATACTAGATTCAGTTTTGGGGTTCTTCAAAAGTAGTTTGAAATACGTTCGGAACCTTTCATTTGTCTAGCCCTAATTACAAGCTAGAAAGTGAGCTCATGTCTCGGGAAATGAGTTTTCTAGGAGTGAGAGGAATTAGAAAAATCATCAAATAACTTCTCCCACTGCGTTTTAGGATCGTTCTTTGGAACAATCGCGCATCGTGTATTGAGTTATCTTTATACGAACTTACTGCAATGACAAGATTGAGAAATTTGAGTTCAGAACGTGTCAAACCCTTATTTAATGTAAAAGTTTGACAGGTCTTTTGGCGTAGATTAGAGAAATCCTTAAAATCAAATTCCATATTTAGAAATTGGGCGTATCGATGGCTTATAGTGAAAACCTCGGATATGCAACTTTAGGTGATTTTTGTTTTATAATTTTTCTGAAAAGAAAAGCTCGTAACGCAAAATCTTGTATGAAGCAAAATTTTGATTTGATACTCGTAGCGCCATCTACGATGTTGAATGCATTCTTTGTTCGAGTCAATTTGGCGTGATAACTTCGCAATCTCGCTTCAAAACTTGTGGAAAAAGAACCAAGCGTTTGAAATATATCAATAGTTTTAAATATTTAAATAAAACAAATAGAAGCCCATTATAATTACATGATAATAAAGGTCGAGTTTAGTTTTTTGTGCCTCCTGAAAAGTTAATTATTACACAGTTACGAGGTATTTACTATAAGCTATCGATATGGCAAATTAAGCACAAGTGTTTCAACACGAAAAATCACCCTAAAGTTTAATGAAAATTGAATCTATTCTGATACGGAACTCGCGACACATGAGTAAGATTCGCACATGCTATTTTTTTTTACAACTACCAATCTAATTCTTACAGTTTATCTTTTAATCAGTTTCAACTTTCAAATTATGAGAAGCAATAGTATTGCTGTTAGTGGTTAGAGAAAAAACAACCGTTAGTCTGAGTTAGAACCCGGACCTGCGAAACTTCTCAATATACTGTCTGTTTATACATACTTATTGTAAGTTAAGAGCATCGTTAGCCTAGTGGTCGCTAAGCGCGATTGTTTAGCGTAAGATCCTGAGATTGATTCTTGGGTCGGGCAGTGTCATTCATGTTATAGGAATAAAATTTACAAGTGTATCAGTAGGTTTATTTTTTTTATTGGGTGGGAAAATCATCTTACGACAAATCGCGCTCTTGGGCGGAGCGGGAGATAGTGTCAGACTTTTACTGACTAAAAACCCACTCCTGTTCCTTCTTTGCCTTCGTTCCAGGGCCCCGTGGATCAGTAGGTATGTTGGGTTGTGAGCTGTGAAAAATATTGGATGAAAAAAAAAAACATGTAGCGGAGATGAGAATGTTGAGATGAAAGTGAGGAGTGACGAGAATGGATAAGAAGAGAAATAAGTACATTAGAGATAGTTTGAAAGTGGCGCCAGCGACTGATAAATTAAAAGCGAATCGTTTATCTTGGTATGGTCATGTGAAGAGGAGAGATGAAAATCGGCTAAAATCACGTTTGTTGTACGGGAGCCCCACTTAAATATTTATTTTATTGTTTTTAGTATTTCTTTGGGTACGGAACTCTAAAACTTGTTGCGCCACCGACCCCAAGTAGAAATATGAGACAAAAGTATTGGATTAGGGCAGGAAGATGATGATATTAGAAATTCTTCAGGAGTAGCCTGGAGCTTGGAAGTCGATGGTCTAGTACGCCCGTGGCTCGGACAGCACGTAAAGCCATTGGACCCACGCCTACGCTCTCCCTGGTCGTGTCAGATTGTCGTCCCAGTAAACTATGAAAGTAAAGGAACAGAGAGTGCTCCTGTGTCTGCGCATACACTTGTGCGCTATAATATCTTCTGCGTATTTGGCTGAACTCCAATGAGGTTGGCTACCGTTGCCGAAATTCAGTCAGCTGAATTTTAGTCGAGCGGTGAAAAAGGATTGAGACGAAAATTTGGATATCTAGACAAAAAGCCAAATTTCGTCTGTATAGATAAGAACTAAGAAAAACAGTTTATTCGCGCGAAATGACGCAATCTTAAAACTAGATAACAAACATAACTCGCTTCTGCCCGCACGTCACTCCCATGAATGTATGTTTCTCCATACAAACTTTGGACCCCCGCTTCATCCCTTCCCTTGGCCTTCGGTCAAATTATTTTTTTTTTAAATATAATTTGACTGTGTTTAATTTCGAGTACTGTAATAAGTAGAGTACAAAATACAGATTTAATTAAAACAATCTTTAGAAAAAATGTGTTTTTTATTCATAGTATCAACACTTCTGCTTCCGCTTCCGCGAAGATTTAATTTCGACATCTCGCACACTTCATCAAAAAGAGACGTAATTAAAAAAAAAGGTTATTGAAAATTTAACCTTATTTTTGAAACGTGAATTTTCAAATTCAAACACCCTCTTTTTGAGTTAGGTCTTTTTATGAGTAAGCATGCGATCTGTTTCCATTTCTGCTTTCGTTAATACTCTTCCGTTGCATCACTAGTTAAGTTATAGAAGAATCCTTCAATACAGGCATTATTTCCCTAAAAAGAGGTTCCAATCACAAACCATTGTTAAAAATATTTGATACTGAAAGTAAAACATTTTTTATTGTATTTATATTTTATGAACAGTGACAGGGAACAGTGGTGGCCGAGTGGTAACGGCCCCGAATTACGAGTTGTAGGTCGTGGGTTCAAACCCAGCCAGGCGCATTACTTTGTGTATCTTCTCTTCTCTTCTATCTTATTTCATCACCACTGCTCTCAAAACGGTGAAGGAAAACATCGTGAGGAAACCGGCATGTCCTAGAACCAAAAATTCGAAGACATGTGACATCCACCAAGCCGCACTGGGCCCGCGTGGTGGATTACGGCCCATTCCCTCTCCTAGAGAGGAGGCCTGAGTCCCAGCAGTGGGAACATTATAAGGCCGACTATGCTATGCTATTATATTTTAAACGCCTTCATTTAAAAATACGCTTTTTAAATGAAGTTCCATTTCAATGCAGTCTGCAAAGTTGGCGCCAAAACATGCATGAACGTTAGAATTGGCGGCAAAATGATATCAATGAAGTACCAACACAGGAAAATGCATAAACATCGTCGTATTAATAGCAAACTGTTGGCTTAATTGATTTAATTGTTTATTTACAATTATTATTATTCCCTATGTTAGGTTTACATAGCGTTTCCTTGTTTATAAATGGTCTAATTGACTTTACACATTATTATGATTACTTTATTAACATTGTGTGAGCTAATTATCTATTCTGTCGCGTTATTTATTGATTTGATTTGTTATGGTCTTCCCTGTATCATAAGAAATAAATACTGACCGCTGGGGTTTCTCCATATATATAAAAAGCACCACCAGCTTTATAATGTTCCCACTGCTGGTATTCAGGCCTCCTCTCTGGGAGAGGAAAAGGGCTGTTTCCACCACGCGGGCCCTGGTCGAATTAGCGGGTGTTAGATGTCTTTGAATTCTATGTTCTAGGATATGCCGGTTTCCTCAAGTTTTTCTTGACCGTTTTGAGAGCAGTGTAAAGTAATGCACCTGGTTGGGTGAGAACACACGACCAGCATTTTATAAGTCGTGGTCGTGGGAGCGATTGGCGGCGGCGATGTCTCGCGCCGGGCCTTGGTACAGGCCATGGTCCGGAGCGAGGAGGAGTGGCAGGCGGTCGTCTCCTTCTGCGAAACAGTAATGCTAGCAAAGGAGGTGGCCGATCGCGTTAGGTAACGGTCCTTACGCTCCAACCGCCGCCGGGATTCCGATCCCGATTTCCGGCCAACGAGGCGCGGGCTTGCGGACGGCGAGCAATGGGTAGCCCACCGTCGGCGGCGCGTACTGTTCCACGCGCGCCTCAGGGAGATGTCAGCAAATTGTAGGGGCCCAGCAGGGTCGAAGCCTACTAGGGCCAAGGGTCTGCTTCTGAAAGGTTTTTAGTCAGTATAAGTCTGACACTATGTCCCGGTCCACCCAAGAGCGGGATTTGTCATAAGATGATTTTCCCACCCAATAAAAAAAAATTCATGGTCGTAACCAATGGGCCAGAACAGCTTTTTCTCTTCTTTAATAGAATTTCTTCTTCGATTATGAAGAAGTAATAGGGTTCCTCCATAACGTCTTAAATTATCATGAATCCAGTGTCAGAAAGGGATAGTGCTATACGGGCTGTATAGCTCCGTGTCTTTCTTACACCGGAATAGTTAGGGCCCCCTGATCTCGCTAGGAACCGACTAGATAAAAGTCTCCTAATAAGCGTGGTGCGACAATACGACGAAGATGCGACAACGGTTACTTCACATCGCGCCTGTTTGTGAGAGACAACGTATTTACTAACATTAGTAGACAAAAGGATAAAACTGCATAAAAATACTAAACATGATTTAAATTAACATAAAGAATAGAAAATGTTTGGTCAGTTCATAGCAACACAAATGTTGACCGTCATTAGAGACTAGGTGTGTTTAGATTGAACCAAAACAACAAAATGAAAGTTTATTGATTTCACTCTCACATTCCAACGCTCAAATGCATCTTCTCACCTCTTTAATCTCCCAGTTCGACTCCAATAAGCTTCTAATATTGATTACTCACTAACCAAAGAACAGTTATCCCAAAAATTCTTCACTTGAAGCCCTTTCCATACAAATCGCAGTTACCTTTAAATTCCTTCGCTCAAGGCATGTGGTCGCACATAATTGCATAATGAGTATGTACTCGTTTGAGGACGGACTCGTATGAGTACGGGCTTGTATGAGGACGTACTTGTTTGGGTACATCTGAGAGTGAACACGCCGAAGTGGCTGATTAAGACGGATTAGCGTGTACTAGTGGCCATGTTTTGTTTTAGGATCGGACAGGTTTTGTCTTATTGAGTGTTATTTTCTTTTTAGTTTTATTAGTTCGATGAATTGAATAGATTATAGATTTGTATGTATTTGTAATTTATAAATAAACGACTTCAGGACTAAATTGTTGATTACTCTCTCACCAAGTTAGGCACGTAAGGCTCAGAATTAAGATTTATATTTATGTATTAATTATCCTGTATAGAATTTTGAATATATATTATTATTATTTTGTGTTGTGTATAGGTACTACATGAACAGATTTTTACTAAACTTGGATTGATAAGAAACTAAAGCTAGTCAATCTGGTGTACAGTATAGTCTAAGTTACCTAATTATATTTGTTTTTAATCTCGACTAAGAACACAAACAAATTAAATCATGCCATCTACCAAGACAACAGCACTTCACCTTCAAAATACAAACAGAGTTATCCTCGCTCTCACATTCGCCTGGCGACTGTCGTAACACTGCGGTCAACGACTCCAACCTTGGCATTGACTACGAAACACAAATCTAAAACCGAACGTGCACACTCCCCACCATACAGCGACACGAGGCGAAAAATGGAACTAAAATTCAAACTCCAATCTGACGTTCTATTTGACAGTTCCCTCGACAAGCAGCGCCATCTTTAAGACTCAAGTTATACTGGTCGTGGTGTTCGAATGAAATTGAACAATTATATAAGGAATATGTTATTATGTCTGTCAATTTATTGCCGTGGGATACTTATTTTATTTGTTTTTGATTGATTTCAAAGGTGTTATTGTTTTTTTTTTGTCGGCTAAGTGGCTGATATTACGCCGTCTCGGGTACAGATTAGAAAATTACGTACATTGCTGCTTTTGTTTTTGAATATCTAAGTTGGATAATGGTAGACGAGCAATCGATGTGGTTCTGTGTAACTTAAGTACAATGCATCAGCTGATTGTAATCACACGCATGTTTTTAAGGCATTTAATGGGAAATTGAAGTGATGGATGATGGTTTTCGTTATGTGATAGCAGGGCTGTGAACTTCCAGGTTACTCACCCGTGCCTAAGTTAGGTAGGTATTTAGTTTAGCATTTAAGGGTCATACATGTACACGTAGTCACACACAGGAAATTATCAAAAAACCAACCCATCTATGTATTTGACGATACGAAGTTGATCGAGAGATCGGCTGTCGATCAATGTCGGCTATTAAGTTTTACCATTGATCGATTGTCATTGATTGATAACAACCTTAAGCAATCTTTTAAGATGAAAAAGGGACAAACACAGCATCAAAAACAACCATCCCTCACTTGTTTTAGGGTGCATTTCCACTGACGCGCTAGAGCTTGGCAGAGTGGAGGGGAGCGGAACGTGAATTAACCAATCACAGTGCTCAACTGTCTGTGCTGTCCACTCCGCAGACAGTGTAAGCGAAGCGGGTTGGATCTGAGCGGACTTTCAAATAAAACAGATGAACATGCGGCCTTGAGTCGGACAGAACGGAGTCGGGTGCCGAGCGGAGAGCACAAAGCGGAGGGTTGCTCAAATCTACTCTACCTCGCTTCTCTTCAATAGTTGGAATATTGAAGCGGTAAATTTGGTATATTCTGTGCTTCCTATCAGTCTTCGTCATCATCATTCCGTCCGCTGCTGGATGTAGGCCTTCCTTTAGGGACGTCGCCACAACGACCGGTCAAGTACGCATCCATTCGATTATCATGATCTTTACTAGAGGCCCTACCACAAGCTCTTAACTAGTGATGCAACAGAAGTGTCTTAACGGAAGCGAAAACAGGAACGGATGTCAAAAGTAAATCTTTGCGGATGCGGAAGCGGAAACGGAAGCGGAAGTGTTAATAATATTAAGAAAACGCCCAATTTTATTTTTTTAAAACAACAGAAGGTTTATTTCGTAATCACGTCACGAGGCGCGGTGATGCGCAGAATGAACCAAAAAAATATAATAATAAAGAAACTCGTTGCGACACGTATGTGTACCACTCTCCCCCGCTCCTCTTCCGATGTGTCCAGTCGTCCACGCGCCCCCCACCCCAGCGCTCCTCGCTGTATTCTTCCGTTCAGAGTTCTGTTATAAATTTTACGGAAGCGGAAACAAAAATGAAAATGCTTGCGGAACTTCTGCAGAAGCGGAAGCGAAGCAGAGTTCTGTTGCAACACTACTCTTTACGCGATCCATTTGAAGACCTAAACGGAACTGTTAAAGGGATTGAGTTATGGTGTATATGGTGTATAGCTCAATCGCTATTTCTCGCCCGCACGATAGATATTTTAACATGTCATGGTAAAACCCCTTGGACGTGGGCAGCCATGTAGGAGGCCTTCTAACGCTGCGCCGTCACTCCAAAACCTTCGGCGCCACCGATCATATTTTCTACAAGCAATGTGCCCTGCCAACTGCGACTTAAATTTGACAAAAAAAATAATTGAACCTTATAAAGGTTGAACACGGTTGTATTTTTTGGGTTCCGTACCTCAAAAGGAAAATACAGAACCCTTATAGGATAATTTTATTGTTCGTCCATCTGTATGCCTGTCGATCTGTCAAGACCCTTTATCTCGCACGTGAAGGTATCGAGTTGAAATTAAAATCATATACTCAAGTGTGCAGTCCCTTGAAGCTGTGAAAAAATTTAACTTCTGAGATAACGAAAAAAAAGATACAGCCGTTTATGTCGGAAAAAACGTATATTTCGACACTCTCGAGGGAATCAAAAATCATAGGGAACCGGGTTTTTGCGTTTCGCATCGCCCAGTTTTTAATACTTACATACAATAAACCCTTCTAAATATAGTTGCACAAAAATTTGAGACACTTGTCAACCTTGGAGTCTCTCTCATTCACGCACTTTGCATAACATTAAAGTAATTACTACAATAAGACATTAGAATTATCATAATACCATTAAGTACGCATTTATTTTTATTATGTGTGAATAATCTATGTTTTTTGTACCTTTGGAATCTACTGAGGTCGTTAAACTATGCTTTTTTGTAGCTTAGTGCTGGGTAATGTTTCAGAGGTCAAGGTTTTGGGTATCGGGGGGTGCAGGGCGATTCCTGGCGCGGGTTTGTGGACGGCGAGCAATAGGTAGCTCGTCGTCCAATAAGGACGGGTTCCATGTCGACGGCGTGTTGTTTTGACACGCGCCTCAGAGATATAAGGAAGCTCGTGATCCTAGAGTGCATAGAGCAACTAAAGGACACAGTTGTGTTTTAGTTAGTAAAAGTCTGACGCGCCGTCCCTCTCCACCTTGTTGCGTGAAAAGTCGTTGGATGATATTCTACGTCAAAAAAAAAGCATGACGGGGTGATATGGTACCCAAGGGCTTGCTAGGTTTATGGAATAATTCGTTAGAATCAACGTGGTCCTGGAAAGCAAAAGGCAACTGAAGGAACACAGGTAGGCTTCATTAAAAGTCTGACGCCTCCGCCTTTCGCTCCATTTAGAGCAGGAGAAGATCTTTCACATGGGTCTAGGTTTTTAGGTTTCTGTACCACAAAAGTAAAAAAACGGAACCTTATAGGATTACCTTATTGTCCGTCTGTCTGTCTGTCTCTCAAAAACCTTTATCTCGGGAACGCGTGGAGGTATCGAGTTGAAATTAAAACCATATACCTTCCCTTGAAGTTGTAAAAAATCAAACTTCTGAGTTAACGAAAAAAACAGATACGGCCGTTTATGTCGCAAATAACGTATATTTCGACACTCTCAAGGGAATCAAAATTCATAGGGTACTTCCCGTTGACCTAGAATCCTGAAATTTGGTATATAGCAAGGTCTCATAGCACAAGAATAGGAAAAAATCTCAAAATTGAATAATTATGGTTACGTTACAAAAAAAAACTTTTTTGCGATTCGGAAAAATCTTCGTAAATCAATTTGCGTATTGAAGGGTTTATATAAGTAAGTTTGTACGGACCTCTCACTGCGCGAGTCCGACTCGCTCTTGCCCGGTTTTTTTTATTTCGTTTCATGTATGAAAAGTGTAGTATGTTTACGCTTCTGGCTACTTACACAAGCACCAATCGAAAAATCCGTCATGTCAAGAGGGCTTCTACTAATAAATTCCATTAGCGATTATAATGATTGTCAGATACTCCGAAATGAATAGAATTGACATACGTTACCAACATATCACGAGATTTACGCCTTATATTTTGGACGTTTATTTATTTATTTAACAATTTATGTACACACAATAATAAAAGAAAGAAGAAGGAAACAGAAGAATAGTACAAAAATGATGCTTATTTCTAAAGAAATCTCTTAGAGTAGGAAAAAATAGAAATGTAGATAGATACTGTGTGTAGAAGTAGAAGGAAAATTGGTACACACAAAATACATAGTAACAATGAAATAAAATAACATCCGAAAAAAAATCAGCTGTTCCCTACGTTTATGTTCGCATAACTCGTCAAAATGTATGGAGCAGCTGATTTTCTTTTCGCGATTTCAGGTTTGTTCCCATAGTAATAGTAGTTCATAATGAGGAGCACAATGTCCCCTCGAAATTCTTAAAGTTAATTTTTTAACACCTTATATAAAATAAATATCACAAAAATAGATACTAAATAATATACTATTATGCAACTATGACGTTGGTTTTTGGCGAGATTTTTATTGTTCGGCAAGTTGATTCCAAGGGGATATTGTGGTGTAAAATTGGTGTAGTGAGTTCAAAAATCGCCTTTCTGTGAGACAGAGCGAACAAGACAGTTTATTTTCTTCTTCATACATTCACTAAGTATACATGTGTGTATGTGTGTAATTATGAGTATACATGTGGATGGGTGGAGAGGGAGAGGGATGCCAAAGAAAAGATGGATGGATGGTGTGAACAGTGATATGAAAGAAAAGGAAGTTAGTGATAGCATGTCGGTTGACAGGAGAGAATGGAAGAAAAAAACGTGCTGCGCCGACCCCAAATAAGATGGGATAAGGGCAGGAAGATGATGATGATGATACTTTCACTAAGTTGTGTTCAAATATACCAGCAAGCTTTATTTAGGTATACAACTAACAGTAGTTTTATATCTCAAGTGTCTACACAATTGGACAATATCGTCCCTTAGCTTACAACACAGCTCAAGTCAAAAAATGGCGGTTTTCACATTTGAATGCCTTTAGATGGAGCTGCTCATTGCGCGTCTAACCATTGGTCACATGATGAAAAGTAGTGACAGCGTGCAAGTCTGCTAGCCTCTTAATACCGCACAGTTTTTTTCGTTTCCTGTAAAATTGGTACAAATTACTTATGCGGTGTTGTTATCTAAGGGACGATGTGTGCAATTATTGAAACTGATGCGGTCTCTGTAAAATGGAGCTGAGGATTTTATTTTAGTACTAGCTTCTGCCAGCGACTTCGCCCTCGTGAAAGTCTGTTTCTCCATACAAACTTTGGACACCCATTTCATCCTCTTAGTGGCTGAACTTTGGATAATCCGTTCTTAGCGGATGCCTACACCCTTTAAGGAACTTATCTGCCAAATTTTAAGTTTGTAGGTGTTATAGTTTTTTAGTTTCCGTGATTAATCAGTGAGTGGTATTTCGCTTTTTTATATTATAATTGATAGGCTCACGTTTCGCTTTTATATTTATAGAAAATTGTGTGCCTTAGCGAAGCTTGCCGAAAAGACAGATTCGATACATTTACTGCATAAACATTAATATGTGTTACATGGACATTAATATGTAAATCAATTTGACAGTATTCTGTATCAAAAGCGTAATACTTTCTAAACTTGGTATTAGCTGAATGCACCGTGCAAAACAAAAAAGAAAGACTTTTGACAAGTGTAATTTTGATGGGTTGTCATTTTCCCTTGACTTTTCTTTTTCATGACACTGCCGTCACCACATGACGCTGGCTGAATAGTCGGCTTCGGCTCAATTGTCAAATTGTCAAAGAAGAAAAAACTGGGCATGTGCGAGTCGGACTCGCGCACGAAGGGTTCCGTAGCAAAAAATGCCAAAAAAAATAACTGTTGTATGAGACCGCCACTATATTAATTTTATTCTGATTTTAGTTTTTATTGTTATATACATCATCATCATGGTCACGTAAAGAGAAGAGATGAAACGCATGTTACTAAAAGAGTTATGAGTATACATGTGGATTAGTGGAGAGGGAGAGTGAGGCCAAAGAAAAGATGGATGGATTGTGTGAACAGTGATATGAAAGAAAAGGAAGTTAGTGATAGCATTACGGTTGACAGGATAGAATAGATGAAAAAAACGTGCTGCGCCGACCCCAAATAAGATGGGACAAGGGCAGGAAGATGATGATGATGTTATATACATCACCCATCCTTCATTTTTAAGTTACTACTATATATTTTTTTTATGTTGTACATTAGAGAGACTATTTATCCATCATCTATGAAAACAACACTTCATGGTTCAAATTCCAACAAGGTTTATGAGATGTTGCTGTGTTATTAACGTACCTTTTGGTTACGGAACTCTAAAAAAAAAAGATTCTTTAGTATTCTTTATTACGATGAAAAATACTTTTTTTCATTCATTCTTATTTTAAAGTTTTTGTCTTAAGCAAGATGCTCACTTTGTTCAGTTGGTAAAAATAGGTACTATTTTAACAACTTTGCTTTAAGTAACTTAAGATTTCATTGTGAGTTAGTTTTACTTTTTACTTTGTAGTTTATTAAGGTGAATGTTCCGCTGGCCTGTTCATACATTTTTCGTTCGAACTATACTCCGTACATAGACACTTTTTGCTCAAAACGAATCACTTTATCACTTTTCTACAATGAAATAGTTCCGCGTGTAACTTTTTGGTAAATAATTTGCATTATATATTGAGAAAAACAGTCTAGAAAACCGGGCAAAATTAGACATTTTGTTTACTAGTGTGAGTGCGATTTGACAACCAAGCTTGCCGCCATGAATGCGGTAGATTATAATACTTAACGCTAGATGGCGTGCAATCGATATTGTAAATTTGAAAAATCATTACTAAATTTATAATAATGGTTTTCATTTAAAAAAAAAACATTATAATAACGTAAAACTAACTATCATAAACGAAAACATAAAACGTTGTTGTTATCAAAAATTGTTAGCGTTAGTTATTATTATTGTTACTAGCAACAATATCATCATATGTCGTACCTGGTCTACGAAAAATAAAACGCGACGTTGCCGTACTTCCTAGTTAGCTAGTTCCTGCTTGACCCTTTGACCTGTAATGTTTCTAAGAAAAACCGTTGCCAAACTTCGTACGATTCGATTGACTTGAAATAAAATACATTTTGAAGCTCTAGGCTAGCTTGTGCAGAGCTAGCTAGCTTTTACGCGCGGAATTTCTTGTATGTTTTGATTTGTATGCATTTTTTTTTTTTCATTGATTCGAAGTAATTTCTTGTATGTATATTATTCCAATTGCAAGATATTGTAGTACTTATAAGTTGCTTATACGCAATTTTATTTTAAAATAAAAGTACCTACCAATCTTTTGGTGGTCAGCATGTGAGTTTACAAAATTTTATTTACTTGATAATATGTTATCTATCAGTAAACCAAATTTATAAGTCGCTATATATATTTCCTGTCATATTGTTTTTTCAGATTAGTAATACAAATAGTTATCCACGGACCATTATTATTAGACGGACAAACAAACATTAGGTTTATTTGGAATACCATATCACGTCTTATGTGAATGCGGTGCATTTCGTTACAGTTACATCAAAATTTATAATTATGTAATATGATGTATTATTTATGGTTGTTCTGCAGGGATTTATCCCCACAAGATATTATTTTCTTAATTGTCGATAAGTTGTCAATCAATATTATATCACAATTATTTGGGTAAGTAAAATTTTACTGCTATATTTTTTTCAAAATGCGAATTTAATATTTTAATTACGTTCGAGATTACTCGAACGTAATTTGGAACGTCAGTTTGTAATATTATCTGTGGATATTTACTTTGCATTAGTTTGCAATTTGCATTACTTATGACTGCATTTCGAAGCTATCTGATCTGGTTGTTTTATGATTCTATTCAATTTTATTCGAATTCCGAGTTTATAAAAGTAACATATTGTCTTGTATATCATTTGTTTTTGTGTGTTTCAGATTTACATCTAGGTTCCAACTATGTCTGGTGCTGCGAGAAAGATCGCGTACCAACGCCATGAATATTCAGGCGTCCGTAAATCGTCAAAAAGAGCGAAAAGCGTATTCAAACGATTACATGGAGACGAAAAGTAAGCATACATGTAAATTATAACTACTCAATTCTCAATCTCCAGTTTTCAAGTAGGTAGAATACGCGGCAAAATAAGTTGAATCAAAATGGCCGGCAAATGGCTGTTATACTTTTACTGTTCACAAAAATTTATAGCCGTATCGTATTACAGCCGCGTGAAAATTTGGCGTTCTGAAGAAATGAAGAAAAAATTAACGAATGAACAAACCATCCCTGATAATTCTGTAGTGTATGTACGAAATAATCATTATTTATTGTGGTCGCTGATCGTAAAAGTACATATTATGGCATTACATAATTATTGATTTATTTCTTTCAGTACCCAGAATACACAACCGAGAACATATGCGCGTGTAAAACCAAAAATTCGCTTAGAGGCCACCTACAGTGTTCCTAGTACTAGCACAGTGACGGCTGAACCTGTGGTTGAACCTGTGGTAGACATAAATTGGCCGCAAGCAGATCCTGAAATCGAGTCGTTTCCGTTGACTGTGGAAACTGTTCCAAATACAGGATTATCTGGAATATCTGGGTATCGCATTGTGGACCTTAGGCATGTTATTGAGTGGGCCTTCCTTATGGAAAGACACCGAAATATCTGTGAATCATCACAAATTGAATTTGTTAGTGAAAGGCATGATGGATTTCGAAGTGCATTAAAATTCAAGTGCAGTATGTGTGAAAAAGCATGGGAACACTGCACAGAGAGCAAAGACAAAATAAATACTGCATTTGTATGGGCAACTGTAACTTCTGGTAGCTACTACACTCAAGCAGCTCATATAACAAGTCTGATGGATATTCCAACAATGTCACCTAATAAATTTCGACGTATTGAAAAAAAATTAGGCAATGTTTGGTTAGAACATTTGACAGAGGAAATTAAGACTGCTGGTGAACAAGAAAGATCAATTGCCATTGAAAAAGGTCATGTGTCTTCAGACGGTGTTCCATTTATTACTTTGTATGTGGATGGAGGATGGTTGAAGAGATCATACGGGCATAACTTTGATTCATCATCTGGTATGGTAAGATAAATTATTACTAAACACAAATTTATTTATTGTCAAAACAATGTAACACAACAAACAATTATGCAATGTTGTTAAATTTTGTTATTTTCTATAATTGAACTGAATTGAATGCAAACAATTATAATGTGCAATATTTTCAAGAGTTGTATTTCACTTCCAGGCCTGCATTATTGGGAAAGAAACTAAGAAATGTCTATTTCTTGGTGTTCGAAATAAATATTGTTATACATGTCAATATTATGAAAGGAGAAATATTGATATGAAACCACATAATTGTTGCAAAAATTTTACTGGACCGTCTACAGGAATGGAATCACAAATTATTGTGGAAGGCTTTCAAAAGAGTGAAGAAACACATCAACTTCGCTATTTGAGCTTTATTGGTGACGGAGATTCCTCTGTGTTTGCAAACTTGAAAGAAAAAGTGTCATATGGAAACATAATAAAAAAAATTGAATGCAAGAATCATGTAATCAAAAACTATACCAGTGCACTCTACAAGGTAAATCCTTACTAATATTATACTCGTAAATGCAAAAGTTTCTTTGTTTGGCTTTCACGTCTTAACTACTGAACTGATTTCCATGAAATTTTACATACATCATAACAGAAATGCAGAATAAATAATATACCTTTAATCCGGTTGGCGCACTGGCTGAGCGATTGACTGCTGCGCTGGGTGACGCGGGTTCGATCCCCGCAAGGAACTAATATTCGTATGGCCTACAGATAGTTGTTCCGGATCTGGGTGTCTTGTGTATGCAAATTTATATGTTAGTAAATGCATAACCATTGAATCATATTCTATATTTATATTTGTACACTTTCAGATTTTAGCCAACACTAAGCTCCCACTTCGTGGGAGAAATATTTTGAAACCCAAGGTAATGAAGCTAACCTTAGTGGCACGGAAAATCATTATGTATAGTAGTGATAATACTGTTAACGCTGCAGATTTGAGAAATGGCCCACTTCACGTATTTGGAGTACATGGAAACTGCAAGGACTATTACTGTAATGTCAATGAAAGTGAAAAGAAGGAAGAAAATCTCGTAGAAATTCTAAAAAAGGATGCCCCAGAAGTGTGGGCTCTGATTTATGCTGCCAATGAAAAAATTGCATTGAAGGCAGGCCGTTTGTCAAATGAAACAACAAATGTGGCAGAAAACTTTATGAGTGTAATAAATAAATTCAGCTGCGGAAAACGAATTAGTCTAGGTAAAGGGGGATCGTACCAGCGACGTGTTCATGTGGCAGGTAAATAGTATAAACATTTAATTTCCTATTAGAACAGAAGTTGAAAAGAAACGTTATGTTTATCAGTACTGTTTCTTTATATTTATATTGTACGTAACATACAATTTCTAGCTATCTTTTTTAATATTTCCTAGTAAAATTATATTTTATTTTCAGGGCTATCACTTGCTACTGGACACAAATGGCATGAGACTGCATGGAAAAAGCAGACCACACAGAGCCCAGGAACACATTTTAAAAAATACATAAAGCGAAAGGAGCAGAGCAGAATACGACAACAATCGTCAACACGCAAACGATTGTTTGTTCCAAGAGAAAAAAACAAACCAGACCAGAACTATGGACCTGAAGCTAGTGATCCAATTGATATTGATGAAGTACAATTGAAAATATTGTGTGAAGAACGGTTAGCAGAGTTCCAAAAGTCACCAGAAGACATAGCTTTCATTGAAATGTCTACAATAGGGCAGCATGAAAATGATTTATACATTACTCATAGGCGTGACCGTCTGACTGCTAGTCAATTTGGAATGGTAATGTAATCAGTTTCTGTATTTTATAGAACACCTATGCAGACAATGCATATATAAAAAATATTCACAACACATATTTATTTTATCTTACTTTTACAGGTTTGCAAACGCCGTATTACAACACCATGTCACAATCATGTCAAGGATATTCTATATAAAAAGAATATTTGTACAAAAGATATGTTATATGGCCAGCAAAATGAAAATGTGGCGAAAAGTATGTTTATGCAACAGTATAATAAAACTGTAAGGCCTTCAGGTCTTTTTATTGATGAAGAATTTGGATGTTTAGCTGGCAGTCCAGATGGTAAGTTTTCTTTATCAATATTCGTCATATGTGTATAAGTTGGATCTTACCTATATATTTGATAGCATAGCATAGTCGGCCTTATAATGTTCCCACTGCTGGGACTCAGGCCTCCTCTCTAGGCGAGGGAATGGGCCGTAATCCACCACGCGGGCCCAGTGCGGATTGGTGAATGTCACATGTCTTCGAATTTTTGGTTCTAGAACATGCCGGTTTCCTCACGATGTTTTCCTTCACCATTTTGAAAGCAGTGGTGATGATATAAATTACACAAAGTAATGCGCCTAGCTGGGTTTGAACCCGCAACCTACAACCCGTAAGTCGGGGCTGTTACCACTCGGCCACCACTGCTGTGTATATTTGATAAATATCGAAAATTATAACACTAGTTATTATCACGACGGATCAAGGATTACGAGCACGATATGCGATTACTTTACCCGTTTCAAATCTTATAAAGAGCTCCATTTTACTATTTTATAATCTTGTATAAATTTGTTATAGGTGTAATTGAAAATGAGAGAGCTGTAATTGAAATCAAGTGTTTTCCATCATTGGCAAGGAAAAACCAAACCCTAGAAGCAGCTGCACTAGAAAAGAAAAACTTTGCTCTAATATTGGATAATAATGTTCTACATATGAATAAAAAGCATGATTATTACTATCAAGTAAATTAATAATTCTATTGCATGTCCACTTTATAATTTATTTTAGCATGTTATTTATTCTTACTATAATATTAAATCTATTTCAGGTTCAAGGACAAATGCGTGTCAGTAACATGGATAAATGCTACTTCATATGTTTTATTTCAGTCAATGAACCTTTGACTGTTATAGAAGTTTGTCGAGACAATGAATTTATCAGCAATATGATGCCAAAGCTATTAGACTTTTTTAAATATTGTATTCTGCCAGAAATAATTTTGAGACGTGTTCAAAAAAATGCGAAATGTATAGATATGAAAGGTACACTAAACGTTTTTTTTTTCATTTACTTTATAATTTCCATAAATTTCAGTCTATATTATATTTTTCTTTTGGGAAATTTTTCTTCAACATCCACATCAAAACTTACACACAAAATATACTAAGCATAGTCATTTTCTTTCGCAGCAGCTGTGTAGCGGTGGGATCCAGACAAGAACTTTTAGGAAGAGTGAAAACACATCAAATGATTTTTGTTTTAATTGTACTTTTATAGTAGTTTGTTTAGAATCTATATTATCAATGTTTACAATCATAGAGTGAATAAAAATAAATTTGTTGCTTTTTTATTTCCTTTACAATTAAAACAATACTTTAGCAGATATTTATAACCATTTGTTAGTTATGTTTAAAAACCTAAACATATGTGATTATGGATGCTTAGATACTATCAAACATTTTTCCACCTTCTTGGTTGTAATCTCTTATTCTAATATGTGTTTTAAATTTGTTCTCTTGTTTATGAATTATAGTTCATTGCGTTTGTCTTGTACTGGTGTGTAATTGTTGTAAATAATGTACCTTGAATACTTCAAATTTGCATTGTGACTAAATATTTTGAAAAATATTGTTTTTTAGTAAATGGTCATGTATCAAGCATTTATGTCACTATAAATACTTGTAATAATTTTTAGTTGGTACATATGTTCTTATAATGTATAAGGTAAATAATAAAACCGTCTTGCATTGCATTCTTGACATTCATTTGATTCCCAAAATAAATAGTTTACATCACCCATGAAATACCACCTTTTATTTTTATAATATTATCGTAACAGGTACTCCCCAGACATAATTATAATTTCTACAGAAACCTGCCTTATAACTTTTAAATGCACGCCATCTAGTGGTAATTTTGTTAGATTTTAAAAGTAGTCGTTCGTGTCTATGTGTGTGTAAACGATACTATAAGCAGAGTTGGATATTAGTATTTCGAAAAATGGCGAATCGGATGGGTTTTGAGACTATAATTTGACTAACTTCGATAAAGTGGAATGTCCGATTTACGCTGTACTATTTCTGTGACTTAATATTGTTTCAATTACACTCAAAACAAAATAAAACTGAAAATGTTGACTTCAGCGCCATCTAGCGGGAAAATGGCCACGAACAACCCGTAGCAATCACCTTAAGGGATTGTTTTAAAGAGTTGCCTCTATTGTAGAGCATTTTTGAACGTTGTTTACAAAGGAAATTTGTTTATGTTTTATTATTTAAACTTCGTGTACAAAGATTCAAAGTTTCAAAGCATTTTATTTCAAATAAACCATTTACAGGCACTTTTGCAATGTCAAGAAGTCAGTCAGAAAAACAAGGTAATTCTTCGGTTTTATCCGATAATCGTTTGTCTCGAAAAATAATGTAAATATCTTTTTATTTATAATAATATCTACACAATTATCACACAACGTCGAAAGCGTTGTGCAAAATTTCACGTTCCTAATCCCAGTAGTTTTAGCTTTGCGTTTATATGCCAGTTCCTCCTTTTATATATTTAGGTACATAATAATAATAATAATATTTGAGAATAATAATATGATTTGAGTTTTAAGATTCACACAACTATCACACAATGCCGTCTAGTCCCAAGCTAAGCAGAGCTTGTGTTATGAGTACTAGACAACTGATAAATATACTTAAGTAAATATTGCTAAATACATAAATATTATAGATAAATTACACCCAGACACAGAACAAATGATTGTGCTTGTCACATAAACATTTGTCCTGGGTGGAACCGAACCCATCGAACCCATGATCTCCGCCATAGCAGTCAGGGCCACTAACCATTAGACCAACAGGTCAATAGTATCGTTACGCCCCAACCGTCGCCGGGATTCCGATCCCGATTTCCGGCCACCGTAGGCGCGGGCTTGCGGACGACCAGCGACGGGTAGCTCGCCGTCCGACCGTCCGGTAACCGTCCGGACCGAGCCCAAGTCGTCGACGGCGCGTATTATTCCACACGCGCCTCAAGCTGTCAGCAACTGTAGGGGCCCAGCAGGGTCAAAGCCTACTGGGGCCAAGGGTCTGATTCTGAAAGGAAGACTCGGCCCTGGTACGAAAGGCAACGAAGGAAAAGGAGTGGGTTTTTCACAAAGTCACACAGTACACACAAAGAAGTCTGACACTATCTCCCGATCCGCCTAAGAGCGAGATTTGTCAATAGATGATTTTCCAACCGAAAAAAAAAAAACCTTTAATGCATGAAATTTTTGGGTTGAATGGGTAAGGGGCTCTCCTTCTATGAAACAATAATGCTGGCGCCCAACAGGGCCTAAGCCTAATACTGGGGCAATGGGTTGACTTCTAAAAGGGCCCTTGAACACAAAGGACAACTGAAGAAACAGCTCTGGTTTTAGTCACTCAAACTTTGACACGCCCTCCTACTCCACCCTAGAGCGAGAGAAGTCATCCTTAAAAAATTAATAAACAATGGAGGTACCCATTAATTTGTTTAATTAATATTTTTAGAAATAATAAAAGTAATCTGTCAGATTGAAAGGTTTTTCGTTGTGAAAATAGTGAGGCTCGTCGGACACGTATCGCCGGACATTCGACGATCTTTATCAATCATCCTCCTGTCCTTGAACAATTAACATTATAAATTAAATAATTTATGTATATTTAACACTCACTTTATTTGCATACTTGTCTCACTAACTTGTTCTTTTTATGGCTTTACGCTTCTCTCTTTAATGGAATCAGTTGACATTAATATGTCATGTCAATTATTGTGACATAGCA
The DNA here is from genome assembly GCA_949316375.1 of Mythimna vitellina. Taxonomy (NCBI): domain Eukaryota; kingdom Metazoa; phylum Arthropoda; class Insecta; order Lepidoptera; family Noctuidae; genus Mythimna; species Mythimna vitellina. Next base: position 20,296,996 of record OX438701.1, on the reverse strand, counting down.
TAGCTTGTTGCATAGTCAGCCTTATAATTTTCCCACTGCTGGGACTCAGGCCTCTGTAAGTGAGGGAATGGGCCGTAATCAGGGGCGCCGACTCTGTGGGTGCTCGGCTCGAGCACCCATGAGAAATAAACAGTAGGTGCCGAGCACCCCTGAAACATTTTTTTGTTTTTTGACTGGCCTTTCGGTCTAGTGGTTAGTGGCCCTGACTGCTATGCCGGAGGTCGTGGGTTCGATTCCCACCCAGGACAAATGTTTGTGTGATGAGCACGATCATTTGTTCTGTGTCTGGGTGTAATTTATCTATAATATGTATGTATTTAGAAATATATAAGTATGTTTATCAGTTGTCTAGTACCCATAACACAAGCTCTGCTTAGCTTGGGACTAGATGGCGTTGTGTGATAGTTGTGGAATATTATTATTATTATTATTATGATCCTTTATTCACTATAAACACATATTAATTACATTTTTAAATATTTTTCTTAAACAAAATGATACAAAAAAAAAAAAAAAAACATTTAAAAATATAAAAAATAGTACCCCACCGGTATCGGGAACAGGGTCCAAGCTACCGGCGGTCAGGGCTCCAGAGAAAGGAACCTCCTAACAATACGAGCCGTGTCCAAGAGTACCGCTTTCTGAATCAACTTATTATTATTATTATTATTATCTAGAAACAGATAAGTAATCGCCTTTTAGGGATGAACGTTTTTTCATTACCCGACGGCTCATTTAGCGCACTGGTTTATGGCACCGGTTGAGGCGCAAGGGTGCGGGTTCGATTCCCGCACCAACACAAATGTATGTTGATGAAACAGATATTTGTGTTGAGTCTGGGTGTTTGTGGTACCTCCTTTGTTTCACAGTATGTAAGGGCATTTATTTATTTGTCGGTCGATCAGTGTGCATTTCTCTTCTCACACTTCGCCACTTTTTCGATTCATCAAATGAGCATGAGTACCCATGAGGTTTTCTAAAAGCCGGCGCCCCTAGCCGTAATCCACTACGCGGGCCCAGTGCTATGTTCTACCTAGGACATGCCGGTTTCCTCACGATGTTTTCTCCACCGTTTGAGTTGAGTAATTGTGATGAAATAAATTAAACAAAATAAAGAACCTGCTTGGGTTTGAACCAATGACCTACATCTCGTAAGTCAAGGTCCACTGGGCCACCAGTTTTTTTTTTCGTTGGGAAATTTATCTACTGACATCCTCAGCTCTTGGGCGGAGCGCGAGATAGTGTCAGACCCACTCCTGTTCCTTAGTTGCCTTTCGTAGCAGGGCCGAGTCTTCTTTTCAGAATCAGACCCTTGGCCCCAGTAGGCTTCGACCCTGATGGGCCCCTACAGTTGCTGACATCTCTTTGAGGCGCGCGTGAAACGCTACGCGCCGTCGACGACTTGGGCTCGGTCCGGACGGTTACCGGAGCGAGCTACCCATTGGTCGCCGCCCGCAAACCCGCGCTTTCGGTGGTCGGAAATCGGTTCGGAATCCCGGCGGCGGTTTGGGCATGAGGACCGTTGCCTATCGCGTGCGGCCTCCTCCTTTGCTAGCAATATTGCTTCACAGAAAGAGGCATGGCCTGTACCAAGGCCCAGCGCGAGATATCGCCGCCGCTGATCACCCCCACACAGGCGGTGCTCTGCCCAGGCGGGGCATACCTTCACCGTGTGCTCCAACATGACTGGGCCACCAATGCAGTTATTGTAAGATTGGTTATAAATGTAAATATGTTTTTTTGTATCCTTGAATCTCCCATTGCGGGACAAAACCCTACTCCACTTTGTTAAATATTAAGATCGTAATTTTTCCCCTGAAAGAAGGTGTCGTGATGACCCAGTTCTTAAAGCACCCGCCTCTCCTGTTAAAGTTGTGGGCAAGCACCAATGTGAATTTTTCAATTCATATGTAGTTTTGTAAGTTTATATAAGACATTACTGACTGAGGACGGTGTGTGTGCGTCCTTGCCGCTGAGGCCCGCCGCGACAATCCCGTCAACGTCCGCCCCGTCCCTTGCTCGAGCCAGCCCGCAACGCTGAGCCTGTAGTATAAAAAATCCCCGATAATAATAATAAAATCGTGTTCGATCCAGCTCGTCCCTTACTACCCTCCCCCAATGATGCCCTAAGCCGAGGTCCGTACCCCACAGGGGTGCCCTTAGCGTGTAGTCGCTTAGTTTTTAAGTTAGTTTAAGTAAGCTCTGGCTGGAGGCTTTGATTCTATAATCGAGGCCGCCACAGGCAAGACCGGTTAAGCAGCCGACAACCTCCTAGGTTGACCTGAGAGAGGCCAAACACAAAAAAAAACGGTGTGTGTGCTTCGGAAAGCACGTAATCCGTCGGTCCCGGATGTCATTCGTAAATTATGACAGTCGTTACAAGTAGTCAGACGCCAGAAAGTCTGACCATCAGTCTATCCAAGGAGTATCGAGTTGTTGCCCAGTGACTGGGTTATGGTCTGGCTGGCAGTCGCTCCATGTAAAATACTGGTATTTAATGCATCCGGTTAGGTTGGAAGCCGACTCCAACTTAGTTGAGAAAAGGTTAGGGAGATGATGAAAGGTCCCCCAGAAAGGCGCGACGCGACGATGTAATAAGGAAACATCGACAATTTTTGATTTCATCATTACGTCATCATCTTCATTTCAGCCGAAAGACTTCCACTATTGCCAGGCCTCCCCCAAACGTCGCAATAATGACCGGTCCTATGCATCTCGCATCCATCGGATTCTCGCGACCCTCACCAAGTCATCGGTCCACCTTGTAGGATGCTCTTCCCCAAGCATCGCCATAACGACCAGTCTTGTGTTTCTCGCATCCATCGGATTCCTTCAACCCTCACCAGGCCATCGGTCCAACTTGTAGGAGGCCTTCCAACGCTCTGTGTCTTCCGGTACATGGTCGCCATTGCGGAACCTTTCGGCCCCATCGACCATATGTTCTAGGAGCAATGTGCCCTACCCACTGCCATTTAAGTACGGGGATTCTTCGGGCTGTGTCGGTAACCTTGGTTCTCGTGCAGATATCTTCATTTCTGATGCGATCTCGCAAGGAAACTCCGAGCATAGCCCTTTGTGTTGCCCTTTGGGTGACTTTAAGTCTTCTGATGAGGCCCATTGTGAGCGACCACGTTTCGGAGCCATATGTCCTCAGTGGCTACACGCACTGGTCACGGACTTTCGTCTTGCGACACTCGGGGACACCACGGAATTAATTCTCATAAATTACTAAAAACCTTCGATCTACAAATAATCGTCTTCTACGATGTCCGACGCACCGCTCTGGGTTGGTCCATTCCTCTTTCTTTGTTCAGGCGATCTCCCTTTGGAATGCGCTCCCTCTGAACATCAGGACGGCAACCAGTCGGTTGTCCTTTAAAGTGAAAGCACACTTTCGCAAGAAGTTGGTAGATTCATCACACTCTTGATTTGTTGTATTCGTTTTTCTCTCAATATCATTCTTTATTTGTATGTATGCATCTAAGTATATATTTATTATTGTTCTTATTTCCTCTCTCTAGGTCTTCTTTTAAGCTGCACCTGCCACGTTATATCTCTGCACCACCCTAAGGTCGACTGGTAGAAAATGCCTAAGGCATTAAGTCCGCCTTTGTACAATGTTTCATTAGTGCATAAAGTTTTAAATAAATAAATAAATATTTAGTTTTATATAAATTATTGGTGTCTTTGTCCTAATGTTGGAAGCTGCAGCGCATTACGATTCGCATTTGTTTTAATATGAATAGAGGTGACCGGGATATTTATAGTGTGGTAGACATCACACTTCTTATGTTAAACGTTATGCTAAATGCAGTTCACATGGAATTATTTTGAATAAGTTTGTTTCTAACAGAATCTTGAGATCCGCTTTAGAAGGAACTAGAAGAAATATTGAATATCGAAATATTTACATACTTGTCTTAAAGACACCGGACCTGTTTACTAATGAAACGACAAGAGTTCTTAAAACTTAAAAAATCTAGAAATGACGTATAATATGTCACATTAGCTACAGCTAGCAGATTCGTCTGTCAAAGGATGGATATTATCCTAAGGCAATGTTTCTGTGTGTAAGTGTGTACTTCTGGAATCAAAAGTACGTACGTTTTATTAGGGCGTTTCTAATATCGTGCGGAATTTCATCACGCAAATCGCAAAAAGGTTTCTTTTTAGTGACGTAACACGTACAAGTTTACAGTTTTTAATTTTTTTCCTATGCTTGTGCTATGAGACCTTGCTTCACGCCAAATTACGTAAATCACCAAAAAAACAAAAAATCTTTTTCGGGATTATTCTAAGAAAAACAAAGATATAAAAAACAACATTTTCGGCTAAAAAAATGTCGTACAAACGTGTGTACAAAACGACAATTAAGCTTTTTTCAAGATCATTCAAGTTGTGTAGACGCATGTACAACCGGCGCTCGAGGGGCGAGATTTTAAAATTGACAAAAAACATAAAAATATGTGAATAAAAATTAAAAAGTAGTGCCCAAACTTAAAAAAACATTATTTTTAACTTAAATTTAAATCATAATTATACTAACTTAAATTATTAAAATATTATTCAGTTACATTTTTATTATACTCTAACTAAATTAAATTAAAATATCGTAAAATAATTATAATAATATATTTATATATTTGACTACTATATATAGTCAAATATATTTGACTGTTTTTATTATTCTGAGCCATAATTCCCATTTTATTATTCCCGGCTGTTAATTACTCTGGGCCACAAATTCTTATTTAATTATTCCCTCCGAAATATAATTGACAATCACAGACTAATTCTGTTTTCTTTTTTCCAGGTACACCGGATTTCAAAAATCGAACGCAGCAGAATGCAAGAACACGTGCCCTTTACCACACTTTACGTAATATGATGAGCGCACGTTGGTTCTGTCGGCAAAATTGTTCATAACGCCACTTATTATATTGAAAATGATATGTAAACAAAATTCCAGCTTGTAAACAAACACTGGTGAAATTCTTGTACTACATTTTTTTTGTTTTTTTTTTTTATTATTATTTACTTAAATGGCAAACGCATGTTACTAAAAGAGTTATGAGTTTACATGTGGATGGATGGAGAGGGAGAGGGAGACCAAAGAAAAGATGGATGGATTGTGTGAAGAGTGATATGAAAGAAAAGGAAGTTAGTGATCGAATGACGAGTGACAGGGCAGAGTGGAAGAAAAAAACGTGTTGCGCCGACCCCAAATAACACGGGACAAGGGCAGGAAGATGAAATATGACTACTCGCGCTCTGAGGCAGAGCTGGGAGCGCGTGTCAGACTTTTACTGACTAACCACACCTATGTTCCTTGACCCCTTCCCTTCCCTCCCCTCCTTCCCTTAGCGTACCAAGACCACGATTTTTCCTTTTTAAAAGTCAACCCTTGGCCCCAGCAGTCTTCGGCCCTGTTGGGCCCCTACGGTGTTACTGACATCTCTTTGAGGCGCGCGTGGAACACTACGCGCTGTGGACAACTTAGTGTTGTGATTTTACAGTATGGGTGTGTTTACGTTGAAATCCAAGCCTTCAATTCTTTTTTATTGGCAAATCATAAAATAACTCCTGCTCTGAGTGAGGTAGTGTTACACTTTTACTGTCTTTTTTATATTAATGTTGGTTATTACGGATGCGAAATCAAAATCGAAGGAGGATAAAAATTAGCTTTTGTCCATCCTTAGAGTTCAAGCTTCCTCTGTACCAAATTTCATCAGAATCGGTTCTGTAGTTTTACCGTGAAAGCGAAACAGACAGATAGGTACGCAAAGGGCAACTAAAGAAACATAGGTATGGTTTTAGTTATTAAAAGTCTGACACAGCCTTCCGCTTCACCCTAGAGCGAGAGAAGTAATTCGACGATTATCCACCTCAAAAAAAATTGGTCTTCAAACGATTTTCTTTGTATATTGAGCTTTATTCGTAGTTTTGTATAAGTGTATCGGCTGAATTCATAGGTACACCAATCTCATGCATGTAACAAGACCCACAATATTATTAATTCTTGCATCCCACATATATGCAAGATGATAAAAGACAAATTTAATGAAAATATATGATGCAGAAACGCCATAAAAGTTCACAATTAATGGTTTTCGTATTGTTATAGTTTTACGACCAGAATAACGCCGTACGCCAGTGTAGTCATCATACGATGTTGTTAAGACAATGTAATTTGTTGTGAGTACAGAATACATTATGATACCTAGAACTGCCTTACGGCTTTGCTGGCGTCTTTAATATAATATAATAATATTCCACAACTATCACACAACGCCGTCTAGTCCCAAGCTAAGCAGAGCTTGTGTTATGGGTACTAGACAACTGATAAACATACATAAATATCTCTAAATACATACATATTATGGATAAATTACACCCAGACACAGAACAAATGATCGTGCTCATCACACAAACATTTGTTCTGGATGGGAATCGAACCCACGACCTCCGGCATAGCAGTCAGGGCCACTAACTACTAGACCAACAGGCCAGTCAAATGAAAACGGCATAGACGTAAAGAATGGATTCAGCGTTTCGTATTAAGTAGTGTTTTTTTTTAGGTGGGAAATCATCCAATGATTTCTTTGCCTCTCAGATGGAGCCAAAGGGCGTGTCAGACTTTTACTTGAATAAAACCCACTTTTTTTAAATTTGATATATACCAGTGCTTGACTGCGATCCCACCTGATGGTAAGTAGTGATGCAATCGTTGATGTTGAGGCGCATATTAAGAGCCTATTCACTCTAGCTTTGAAGAAACCCCATTATAATCGGACTGTATAAACGACGAGGCGATACACTTAGTCCGGACCGTAGTGGTTTTTAACAACGTAAGGATGGTTACTCGCCGTATGTCAGGTTATCTGATGGTAGAAATGAGATTTTTTTTTTTTTTTAATTGATATAAACCAGTGCTTGACTGCGATCCCACCTGATGGTAAGCGGAGATGCAATCATTGATGAGATGGCGGAATCAAGTCATGCAATTCCCGCGCACACTCTCCAAAATGTACTTAACCTGTAAAACACCAATAGGCTGGCTACCCTACGCGTGTGCTCAAGGCTTTGAAGATTGGATTTAACCAAATCTGGATCACCAATTAGCCTCTTCGCACGCCTTTCCACTCCTATGTTCCTTGTTTGCCTTGCATCCCAGGACTCCGAGGTTCCTTTTTGGACGACCGTGGCCCCAGTAGGCTTCGGCTCTGCTGGGCCCCTACGGTTTTGCTGACATCTCTTCCTGCGTCATGCGGAAGACGAGAATGCTGTAACGTATTTCCAGTCACTACTCAAAGAGAGAACTGTGGTAATATTACTCGGAAACGTAACAAATTCATTTTCTCATTCTAAAAAAGGATAACTAAAGGAATACAGGTTCTTTCAATCGCCCTTTGCATTCCAGATCCTCAATAATTCTTTGGAACAATTACGCAGTTCAGAACTGCCTTATAGCTTTGACAATAGGGAGACAATGAATTCAACTTTTCCTTATAAAGTTAATACTAGTACAAAAGTGTCAGACATGATAAACTCCTAAAAGACACACGAATCCAGTTACATTTATTTTGTGCTAGGTTTGTAAAAATCTGTAACAAATTGATCTTCTCATCTGGCACATGACCACCAAACTAGAATTGAAAGCATTTTTCTTTCTTTTGCAAGGTTCCTTACAGACCCTATTTTTAGGTGAGCAGTCTTCAAATAACTTCTCCTGCTCTGGGTGGAGCGAGTGTTAGACTTTTACTGACTAAAACCCACTTGTGTTCTTCCAATTGTCCTTCGTGTTCCTGGTCCATCTTTCGAAAAATCCCGCAGCTCTGTCTGGCAGGTCCTTTTCTATATCGTGGACAGCTCTTTGAGACGAGCTTGGTTCTTACCAGACGCAAGCTACTTATTTGAGGCGAGAACTATTTAAAAATGTAAACAGTATGTGAAGAAACCAAATAAAGGAAATAATAATAATAATAAATTTTATTCAAATAACGTTTACAAAAAAATTAACATTAAGCCAATAGTAACAAGGTTTCCCAAACAAATACAGTGCCTAAAAACATAGCATAGCATAGTCGGCCTTATAATGTTCCCACTGCTGGGACTCAGGCCTCCTCTCTAGGAGAGGGAATGGGCCGTAATCCACCACGCGGGCCCAGTGCGGATTGGTGGATGTCACATGTCTTCGAATTTTTTGGTTCTAAGACATGCCGGTTTCCTCACGATGTTTTCCTTCACCGTTTTGAGAGCAGTGGTGATGAAATAAATTACACAAAGTAATGCGCCTGGCTGGGTTTGAACCCATGACCTACAAATCGTAAGTCGGGGCCGTTACCACTCGGCCACCACTGCTCCTAAAAACATACTAAAACTAAAATATTTGCGTTATAATATAATGAGTTATTGAATAATTTTACAAAACAATGCCTTGTTGCTAACTTATTTTTTCATAACAAATTAGATGTCATCGTACTTTGGCCTTAATTGTAAATATTTCTGAACAAAATCCGCCAACTCATCGGCAGGGGCTGATTGCTTGACAATGTCGTTTACCGAGGTCATTGGTCTGATGAGCAGACTGAAATTATACACAAGAAATGTGGATTTTCTTGTTTACATTGTTTTCAGAGGATAATCAGTTTCAATTCATAAAATTGTGATACAATTCTTGTATTGTTTTGATGGATAACCTGTATGTATAAAACGATTGTATAGGAACTCTATTGGTTATAATTACCACGATATTACAGGAAATACAAAACACAAATAAAAATTAAGTAAAGTTAAACTTTATTTGAACTTATAATTTCTAGTCATTCCGAAGATATCACAACTTTTTATTAAATTTTTTATTCTTGATAGGTTCACGCTTTACCGCTATATCACCTGATGGAAAGCGACGATACGGTCGACGATGGAACGCGCTTACCTAGAAGTAACCTATTCACTCTTGACTTAAAGATTCCCGGGTTGTAGCTATCAGGAAACACAGATTCCGGCAAGGAATTCCACTCCTTGGCTGTACACAATGAATGTGTTCCCAAAACGTTTTGTGCGTATAGGTGGGACGTCCACCAAGTACCGAATACCGAATTCAAAGGAATCCGGTTTAAAAAGAGCCAGTTCCACAGGTAAAATACCTAATAATATTTATCTATTTACGTATATAAAAGGGGAAACTGACTGACTGACATATCAACGCACAGCCGAAACTACTGGGATTAGGAGCGTGAAATTTTGTACGAGGTTTCCTTTTATGACGTAGGCGAGCACTAAGAAAGGATTTTTCAAAATTCACTCCCTAAGGGGATGAAGCGGGGGTCCAAAGTTTGTATGGAGAAACCTACATTTACGCGAGCGAAGCCGCGGGCACATGCTAGTGTATCATAAGTAATCATTTGGCGTTAAAGGAAATCTTTTTTTGGAGACAGGAATTTCACTCAGTCTTACTGTTTATCAAATTTTCTTCTTTATTTACCTGGATTTACTTTTTATCTTAAATATTTAAAAGCCATCGCGGCTGTGGCTTTTTCATGAATCATGTACCTAATTAAAATGTCATTCATCATCTTCCTGCCTTTGTCCCATATTACTGGGGGTCGGCGTGACACTTTTTTTCTTCCATTTTGTCCTGACACCCTTCACGCTTTAACTAGAAATACTACAATACTACTAGATAGTATTATAGTAGTAGTTTGTTAATTAATAGTTGATTATGTGATTTAATTATTATTATTGATATGCTTATTGAATTTATTTATTAATGGACAGAGATATATATTTACTAACACTAGTTTATAAGTTGTGTATGTCTTTACTAACAATAATAGATTGTACTTTCTCAAAAATATATAATATATACTTAATTATTATTATTATTATAACTATTAAGATGGATAGAATGGAAGAAAAAAACGTGTTGCGCCGACCCCAAATAAGATGGGACAAGGGCAGGAAGATGATGATGATGTTATAACTAAGTCTCCTTTCTTCCATATCACTCCTCACACAATTCATGCATCTTTTCTTTGGCCTCCCTCTCCATCCGTCAACATGTATACTCATAACTTTTTTGGTAACATGCGTTTCATCCCTCTATCCCTCCATGACTATTCATGTGAAGAGGAGTGACTGAAAAGTCACTCCTCAAGACGATCCCCTTTCAACTTTTCAGTCACTGGCGCCACTAATTAAAACGTTAACAATTTAATGGAGATGATATGACTTAACCTTGATTGGATTGTAATCTAGCTCAGCATAATCTTTTCCACGTGTGTCGATAATTGACTAAGAAGACAATTGACACAGATGTACATTTATGTATATTATACATACATAGACATAGACATAAAGATACATATGTTACATATACATTGTATATGTAGTATCAAGAACGAAGTTATCCGCAGGATAATCAAGGTTACCGACTTAGCCCGAAGAATCACCAAACTTAAGTGACAGTGGGCAGGGCACATTGCTCGCAGAACAAATGGTCGTTAAGGCCGAAAGGAACCACGTACCGGAAGACGCAACGTTGGAATTGGCCTCCTACAAGGTGGACCGATGACCTGGTGACGGTGAGAGCCTCGGGAATCGGAACCGGTCGTTATAGCGACATTTGGGGGAGGTCTATGTCCAAAAGTGTGTCCAAATGTCCTGCGGGAAAGCATTTTTTCGGAAAAAAATTAAGAACCCGATTACAGCGCCACCTACCGGTTCCAATTCTATTTTGAAACCAGCCAGGGACCCACTTAAACAAATACATAAAATAACAGCCAAATCGGTCAAGACGTTTAGGAATAGTTAGGTGACAAATACACCTACAGAAGAATATATATATAGTAAAATAATAAGTGCGTCGAAATTTGCTCTGGATCTTGTTCTGGACTCCACGTCCACATACCAGTCTTTTACCAGGAATTAGGGAAACGGATGACTCAACTGGTATTATTATATTAGCAATACCTAATTATTTTCCACAAATGTAAAGTCGTATAGGTCAGCAGCCATTGAAGCTTGGTTATCAACGTATTTAATTATAGTTTTTTGTCAATGTTGATACTATGAGTCGATTTAGATTAGCTGGTTGACGCCTGGTGGTCAGAACTCTGATATGCACTTGGTTTAATTGGCTGTGTGATCTTATTAATGTTTCTGCATACCTATTGTTAGGAATTATGTCAAGGATGCCTTTTTTTCTAGCAATTTCAGACGAACTACTGAGCGAACGCCGAACGGGTAGTGTGAAAGCGGAACCCGGGGCCCTGGGACGAAGGCAACGAAGGAACAGGAGTGGGTTTTTAGTCAGTAAGAGTCTGACACTATCTCCCGCTCCGCCCAAGAGCGGGGATGTCATTAGGATGATTTTCCCACCCAATAAAAAAAAAAAACCTGTGTTAATTCCCCATTGCGTTCCAGGACCACGGTAAATCTTTTGAAAATTCCCGTAGCCCTAGCGGGCATCGGCCTTTACTGGGTCCCTACGGTTTTCTTGATAATATAATATAATATTCACACAACTACCACACAACGCCGTCTAGTCCCAACCTAAGCAGAGCTTGTGTTATGAGTACTAGACAACTGAAAAACATACTTAAAATATTTCTAAATACATACATATTGCAGATAAATTACACCCAGACACAGAACGAATGATTGTGCTCATCACACAAACATTTGTCCTGGGTGGGAATCGAAACCACGACCTCGGGCATAGCAGTCAGGACCACTAACCACTAGACCAGCAGGCCAAAGGTTATATCTCTATGAGGTGTGCGTGACACATTATGCATGTCGCAAGCGGGGCAGACTTCCACCGTATACTCCACCGTGTCCTCCGGGCGGTCTGCACAATGGTGAAACCTGGCGTTTCTACCGCTTGAAGAAGTGGTAGGTACTTTGACACTAACATTCCGCCAGTTAAGTAGTAAAAGTGAACCACCAAGTCCAAAGTCCAGACTGTTACAAAGAAAACTTTGATGGTAAAAAATCAACTGGTTACGTTAACTAACGAGTACCAATTGTTATATTATTTCCTAAAGTTTTCTACACATTATTGCAACTCTAAACTGTGACAAATTTAATCGAATTTACTTACGTGGTTCGTGCCAATTCTATGGAACTCTGCAAGACATTTTATGCTGCTTGTTGCCAGCCGGATCTAGTCTCATTATGTCGTCAGTGTACAGGTCAAGCGCAGAATTGTGATTTCGATGCCTATCGGAATCACGCCTATTGACGCATTATATACTAAAAGATAACTAAAAAATATTGCTTGACGAGATTGGTTGAGAACTGCGTCGTATTTTTGTGAAAATGTGATTTTTTTGCCAATAACTGGCTGACTCGACAGTAGTTGTCCTGTCTAAGCTATGAACTGTCAAACGTGCGGAGGTTGCGCAAATTACTATTTTTTTTCTTTCATAAGAACCTTCTCCTAACAATAGAAAACATAGCGAAAAAAGAATTAGCGAAATCGGTACAGCCGTTCAAGCGTGATGACGTGAGCAAGGGAAATAGGGATTCATTTTTATTATACAATTATACAATATTATACATATATACAACATAAATTTTAGTATAATGCGAAACCTGAATATAATTGGTTCAGAATCAGTAACTAATTCGATTGCAATAATTTTTACACCATGTTATATTTTTTCCCAAAAATATTCAAAAAGTTGGACACCACTGACACTAAGTACATGCAACACAGGTCACGGCATGTCATAGTGAGCACTAGACGCCAGCGTATAGCTTGGCGCGGGTGCTAAACCACCCGTCAGTCGCCCGGATGGCCCGATGATCATGTATTTGTGCGGACAACCACGTAACATAACGAGCTTATAACTTTGTGATTTTTTATGATACAGTTATGAAATTTTATACATAGATTCTTTACATAAAAATACTAGACACGTTTTTCGGGTTTTACATATAAGTACTAAAACTAATGTTGTATACATAATAATAATCGGTTATTGTTGGCAAAATACCCTTAAAAAAATAAAATGAACTTGTAAAACACATTAAAAATCCAAATCATGTAGATATGTAAAGGTACCCATAGTCATCTAAAAACATTATTATAATTTACTTAGCCTATTTATTGTATAGCCTTATTATTATTAATAGTCCCGCGCTTAACCATTATCTCATCTGATGGTAAGCGATGATGTCGCCGACGACGGCCTAGACAGAACCTATGCACTCTTAAATTTAATACCTCTAGATTGTATCTATCAGGAAAGAAATAGACTCAGGCAACCCAATACCAATTGGTTGAAGAGTGAAATTTCAATACTACTCATTGTAAGGTTTTCTCTCCTGTATATTTTAAGTCAGCAGCGCTGACTATGAATTGGTGATCACAATACTTTTGTGTCTTTAAACAGAGACACCTTTCAAAGCTTCACGCATGAACCTTTTGGCCTCATCGGATGGCTGTTATACGAACATTTTTCAGGCCATATCCTGCTATGAGGGTGGCAATTTAAACTAAACAAGATTACTCAAAAATCAACCCTTGAGCCATGGATTCGAAACGCAGACGACCGGTCGATGTGGCTACCCCCAATTGTCGCCTATGTCCAGCGGTGGACGTCTGTCGGCTGGAATTATGATGATGAACCCCTGAGCCATTCGTAGAGGAGTTTGAGTCCCTGGAAACAGCTGGTAGCAACAGTAAGTAGAAATAGAAACACATAGGCATTCTCGCGTGTATAAACGTACGCAATTTATAATTCGCACATCTTTGTCACGAAGCTCCACGGCTGTATTGCATGCCTGGCGATAATTGTATTTTTTTTTTGCCAGGTCTAACATGACGCCGGTTATATTATAAATTATAATAATATCGTAACTGACCTGCATGTGTGATCACTGATGCTCAAGGACGTCTAGTATCTGAGCACATTTCTAGTTACACAGAAAATTCTAGAAAAATGTGGATGCAAAAAAAATTATTAAAAAACACATTAATCTTTTATGTCACATTAAACCAGACGATGCCGATATATCCTAGCTGATTGAGTCTGAGAAAAAAGATCGAACGAACCGGACGAGACTGATCTCTGAGTTTGATCAAAAAGATGTCAGCAATGCTGTAGGGAATTTCTGAAAAGGGAACCTATGGTCCTGGAAAGCGAAGGACAATTGAAAGACACAGGTGTGGTTTTAGACATTAAAAGTCCCCACCCTAAAGCAGCAGAAATTATAGGATGAATTCCCACCTCAAAAAAAAAAAACATGGTCTGTAGAAACTATTGTGATAGCGGAAATAGAATGAAAAGCTTTTGTGTACTTATATTATCTGTTTATATTGTTAGAAGCACTTTATGTTACATTTATAAAAATATTTCATCCGCCTAGTGGCTCGACAGCTGTCTCAACTTCACTGAAATACTACAACAATCTTCTTTTCTTTCTATCAAAAACAAATACTTATTTTATATGAAGCATGCCACCTCTTTCGATATCACACTATGTTTATTCTTCATTCCTTTGCAACCACCACAGGTTGGCAACCGGCGTCAGTCAGCTATTGTATTTTTTCCTTAGCCACAAATATTACCAATCTTGTTTCCTCAATGCCCTGGTCAGTGCTCCTCGTCTATCTAGTCAAGAGATACGTATCTTGATCTCACCGTTACCACTGACACGAGATCCACTACAATAAGTAGATAGTCTACAGCCTTATCGGACCCCATGGTGGTTCTAAGAAATCTTTTATAGATGCTAGATTTGTGATTTAGATCGGTGTTCACCACTATTGATTTCTTTTTTGCTTTATTTTGAGGAGAATTTAACTTGTTAGGAAGTAATTTTCCTGTAACGATGTCAATTAAGGCTAGCAGATAGTTGTAATGCGACAACGCGACATCCCTTTTTATTTGAAATTGTTCTTGAAAATTTGTATCATCATTGACAATTTTGATGCCTATTCTTCACGGGATATATTTGAGTAATGGTATTTTAGTGATGGCGATGACCTGGTGAGGGTCGATTGAGAGGGACGCGAGCGAGAAGCCCAGGACCGTTTGTTGTGGTGACACTCGGGGGAGGCCTTGGTCCAGCTGTGGACATCTTTTGGTTATAAGGATGAGGAGTTATAACATTTTCTGTAGAATGGATTGTTATATGATAAAGATTTGGAAAGCTGTAACTGACGGAGAAGGATAAGCTTAGGTGTTTTACCATGTCTCAGGAATATCAAAGGATGGATGAGAGAATGAGGAAGATATTAAAGAAATGGGCTAAATCTTTTTTTTTTTTTTTTTTTTTAATTGATATAAACCAGTGCTTGACTGCGATCCCACCTGATGGTAAGTGGAGATGCAATCATTAATGGTCGGGCGCACTAGTTTATTAAGAGCCTATTCACTCTAGCCTTGAAGACACCTATATTATAGTTGGACGGAAAGACCGCAGCAGGCAGATTGTTCCAGTCCTTCGATGTACGCGGTATAAACGACGAAGCGAAACGCTTAGTCCGGTCTTCTGCTACATTTAGACGCAATCTATCTGTAATAATTAAATGGAGTGTGCATTAAATGCCTTAAGTTTTTGAAACATCTACGGTCCGGACTAAGCGTTTCATCTCGTCGATTATACCGCGTACATCGAAGTACTGGAACAATTTGCCTGCTGAGGTCCGATCCGATTATAATTTGGATGCCTTCAAGGCTAGAGTGATAGATCTTAATAAACTAGCACGCCTCACCATCAACCATTGCATCACTGCTTACCATCAGGTGGGATCGCAGTCAAGCACTAGTTTATATCAAATTGAAAAAAAATGGGAGTGGGGCAAATGGCGTTGCTTATTTATTTATTGATACACCAACGACTTCATCACTAATTCAATGCATAAAGATTTGGTAGAAATGAAGAAAAAGTTATGGTGAATTTGTCACTTTTAAGGGTGCATAGCACTTGTTTTGCAGATTATAAAAAAAGGGTTGCGATCACATAAAAATAATTAAGATATAAAAATTAAGAAATGCGTTGGTTTCGATTTTGTTTTTTGTTTATTTATTTATATTTTTTAGTGACTAGGATTAGGTTATCAATATATTTTTTTATTCCTCTTTTCTGATTTTCTGCATAATTGCAATAAATTCTCTATTTCTCGACTTGATATCTTAATTACTCATGAAATAATGTAAATGCTTTAAGTGTAGGATGGGGGTTAAAGGCATGCTTAGGTACTTTTGCTGAGAAGAGGGAGTGGGGGAGATAAAATAAATATGATTCTGCTTACAGATAAAATATCTATTATTAGCTTCTTCCAGTGGCTTCGCCCATGTGAAATAGGCTTCTCCAAACAAACTTTGGACCCTCGCATCATCCCTTTAGGAGGTGAATTTTGGAAAATCCTCTCTTAGTGCTCGCCTACGTCATAAAAGGAAACCTTGTGCAAAATTTCACAGTTCTAGTCCTAGTAGTTTCGGCTGTGCGTTGATATGTCAGTCAGTTTCTCCTTTTGTAAATAGATTCACTAGCTTCTGCCAGCGGCTTCGCCCGCGTAAAAGTACGTTTCTCCATACAAACTTCCAACACTCATTTTAGGGGTGGAGTTTCGTAAAATCCGTTCTTACCGTATGTCTACACCCTATAAGGTGTTATAGTTTCTGAGATTTCGTGATTAATCAGTGAGTGGTATTTCGCTTTTATATAAATATATAGATTTATTGTGCACATCTATCACAGTGTTATTATCATTTTTAACACAAAGGTTGACTGGTAGAGGATGCCTTGTTGCATTAAGTCCGCATATGTAGAGACCACTACTGTACATGAAGTTTAAATAATTAAATAAATAATACAGGAATGTACGTACGTAGGTACTGTTTTGTAAAACGGTAATTGAATAAACATAGCATAGCATAGTCGACCTTATAATGTTCTCACTGTTGGGACTCAGGCCTCCTCTCTAGGACAGGAAAAGGGCCATAATCCACCACGCGGGCCCAGTGCGGGTTGATGGATGTCACATGTCTTCTAATTTTTGGTTCTAGGACATGCCGGTTTTCTCACGATGTTTTCCTTCACCATTTCGAAAGCAGTGGTGATGGAATAAATTACACAAAGTTATGCGCCTGGCTGGGATTGAACCCGCGACCTACAACTAGTAAGTCGGGACTCATCACTTGAATTAATTGAATAAACAGTCTTGGATATTTAAGAAGTACGAGTATTTTCAAGCAATCGCGAGTTTTTATTTTGTTTCATACTTATTTTGTAGATAAAAACAAAGTTGCTCGATGAAGGTTACATTTTTTTTTAAAGTAGGCACTAAAATTTTAATCTCAACATGGCAACACAGAATTTGATTTGCAGAATATTTCGGTCAAGCGTGTATCGGAGCAAAGGTTAATTACTTGAACCGTTCCGGTTGAGATATGGTATCAGTAACATTCGCGACCACTGTTTCTTTTTTGTATCTTTCTTTCTTTCTGTACCTTTAATTAACGATGACACAGGGTCCGAGTTTCACTTGAAGAATTCTGCTGAAAGTCTTTTTAAGATGCCGCCGGTTTGTAATGTAAGTGTTGATTATCGTGTTGTTTGAAAGATGGCAGCCATTTTGAATTTATGGCTCTTGAATTTGAAGATGGCAGGATGTGATGCAAAAGAGTGAAAGGGTTTTTCAACATATTTGTACGTAAAATATTTATGTGTTGATATGCACTTAAGATAACTAATGCACAATTTCCTGTTTTTACGAAAATAATGATTTTGTCCTTTTTAGGGTTCCGTACCTCAAAAGGAAAAAACCAGGACCCTTATAGGATCACTTTGTTGTCCATCTGTCTGTCTGTCTGTTAAGACCCTTTATCTCAGGAACGTGTTTGGGTATCGAGTTGAAATACGTGTATTTCGAAACTCTGAAGGAAATCAAAATTCATAGGGTACTTCCCGTTGACCTAGAATCTTGAAATTTGGCATGAAGCAAGGTCTCATAGCACAAGTATAGGGAAAAATCTGAAATCTGTAAATTTGTAGTTAAGTCACAATAAAAAAAATAGCGATTCGGAAAAAATTTCGGGAATTGAACGGTTTTCAAAGGTAAGTTTGTACGGAACCCTCAGTGTGAAATGTGGTACTCTCGAGATACCTATGTGCTATTCCTTGACACATGGTCTACCTACGTGCCCAATTTCGTCCAAATTCGTTCAGTCGATTGAGAGTGAAGAAGTAACAAACATACACTTACAAACTTTCGCTTTTATAATGTTAACATAATTAATGTGATTAACATTTTACTCCACTAAAAATATTATACTTAATACCTGTTGTACCCTCTGCTAGAGAGGAGGCCTGAGTCCCAACAGTGGGAACATTATAAGGCCGACTATGCTATGCTAATACCTGTTTTATAACAGGATTTTATTCGCAATTCCAAACTCAAAAGAGAAGGAAATAAGTTATAATGAATAGGTTATCGTGGCAATGGGCAGAACACACTGCTCGCAGAATAGATGGCCATTGGTGCCGAAAGGTTCTGAAATGGCGAACACGTACGGGAAGACGTAGCGTTGGAAGGCCTCCTATAAGGTGGACCGATGACCTGGTAACGGTTGCGGGAATCCGTTGGATGCGAGACGCACAGGGCCGTTCATTCTGGCGACACTTGGAGGAGGCCTATGTCCAAGAGTGGAAGTCTTTCGGCTGAAATGATGATGATGATGAATAGATCACTACTAGGCACGCGTGCTCCATCGTCGCCTTCATCATCGCTTATTATCAGTAGAGAATGTGGTCAAACGTACAAACCTATCAATAATAATGATAAAATAAAAAAAATATCTCCCACTTTACTAAATATGACTTCAATTTGACACATCTATTGGCGCCATATGAAATTTGACTCATACGCGATAAGGATAAATGGTACCTACGGCACCAAGTACCACCATTTGCACATAATTAATTCAATACCTAAATCAGATGAATCACGTAATAACGACGCTAAAAGCATTATCTGTTTACAATACAACTCACGCGCATGAGAAATGTCACTTCGCGATTCAAATTTAGAACTTGTAATTCGTCATCTGTCGGGGAATTCGGAAATGGAACACATTTTTCAGTTTCTTAATATATCTGTATGTTTGTCGGTGTGTCTGTTAGTGCAACCGTTAGTCATATTTTTTGTTTTTAGAAGTTTTCAGCAACTGTAAACATTTGAGCGATGGGTTGGCCAACCTTATGATTTGAAGGAGAGAAACTTGATAGCGGTCACACCCCATTTGACCGATCCTTAAAAGCTTCTACGCATTTCATAACGGTTTTCAGAAAATAAAAGTGTCTATGGAATCTTGTCTATAATTGGTTGGGCAGGGTTTAGAGGTAGGAGGAGCGAAGTTGTCGGTCCCGTCTCTTGGAAATTCTAAGATAGGTATGGTCACTGTTAGTTAATCATTTGTAGATACTGTAAGTTTAGCAAGCAATTACTGTGTGGACCGCTCGGAGGATACGGTGGAGCACACGGTAGAGGTGTGCTCCGCTTGGGCAGAGCTCCGCCTTGTCCTCGTGGGGGAGATCGGTGGCAATAATTTCTCGTCGGGCCTTGGTCCGAAGCGAGGAGGAGAGGCAGGCGGTTGCCTCCTTCTGCGAAGCAGTAATGCTAGCGAAGGAGGAAGCCGCACGTGCACGCGCAAAGGGAGCGTCCCTCACGCACCAACCACCGGGGTCACGATCCCGATTTCCGACCACCGTAGGCGCGGGCTTGCAGACGGCGAGCAATGGGTAGCTCGCCGTCCGAACGTCCGGTAACCGTCCGGACCGAGCCGAAGTCGTCGACGGCGTACTGTTCCACGCGCGCCTCAATGAGATGTCAGCAAACCGTAGGGGCCCAGTAGGGTCGAAGCTTACCTGGGTCATGGTTTGTGCGAAAGAGAACCCTGGAGCCCTGGAATGAAAGCAATGAAGGAACTTTGGTGTGGTCAATAAAAGTCTGACACGCCCTCTTGCTCCACCATAAAGCGAGAGGATTAATTAGATCATTTTCCATCTCAAAAAATAAACCCATCCACACAAACTACTAACATTTCCCTTCCTCGCCCACCTACTATGAAGGAAACAGTATCTGTTTACACCACAGGGTTATAACTACTGAAGCTGGTCTAAAACAAACGGCCATTTCGTCGTTTTATTGTACATACGCCATAGGTTTACTATCAAATTGAACCGTACAATGCGCGCGACCTTTTTATAGATTTATCTGCGGCTCGTGATTGGGAATAGGGCTGTCACAAGCTGAATTTATTAATTTGAACCTGCAGTTTTATGTTTATACACCACCCTAGATCGAATGGTAGAAAAATCTAAATAATAATAATAAAATATGTTTATTTCTCACCACAGTTATATTATACGGAAATACATTATTTGTTCTCTGTTTTTAATTATTGTTTTATATTTTATTGCTTTGTCTTTTTGTATTTCTGTCTGTATTTAAATGGTGTAATTAGCTTCGGCCGTTCTGTTTAAATTAATTAAATAAATTATTTTTAATTTTATGACAAAAGTTTTATTATTATGGAAGACTGGTGCCTGAACTAGGCGGCAAGCCTGTATTTCAGGACACCAGAACCTTGCCACAGCTTGTCGCCTTCTGCGAAGCAGTAATATTAGCAAAGGAGGAGATCACACGGGCAAGCGCGAGGGCGCGGCCCTCACGCCCCAGCCGTCGGGATCCCGATCCCGAACAATGGGTAGCTCGCCGGCCGATCGTCCGGTAACTGTTCGGACCACGCCCAAGTCGTCGACGGCGCGTACTGTTCCACGCGCGCCTCATGATGTCAGCAAACCGTAGGGGCCCAGCAGGATCGAAGGTTACTGGAAGGGTCTACTTCTGAAAGGAAAACTCGGACCGTACTTACTGTACTACCGTACTACTTACCGTACATCGGACGTAAGGCGTTGAAGGAATAAGAATGGGTTTTTAGTCATTAAAAGTCTGACACACCCTCCTGCTCCTCTCAAGGGCGAGGGACGTCAATGGATGATATTCCCACAGAATAAAAAATTACAGAAATTCTTAATAATCTTAAACTTCACTATGTTCGAAACTATTCTATTTAGCTGACACATATTCAACCATAATGTACAAGGTTTTTCAGGTTGCAAGAAACACAAAAACTAGTGTTCCATTACCTTTCACTGACATACATTAGGTACCAAATTAGAATTTATTAGTTTATTTAAGCCTACTGAAACTGACAACCCTAGTAAATACGAAAGTGTAATGTATTCCACAAAGAAAACTCGAAATATTTTGTACTACTTTTACTTTCGAGTACTTATTATTATAATATAAAGAAATGTGAGTTTTTTACCCGTTCAGAATCCAAATCGGTGTTGTGTTTCCCAGTAACTGGATTGTTGAACTTCATTTACTGGCACTTGAGCTGCATAGGGATAGGCACGAATATAGCATAGTTTTGTCGGCCTTATAATTTTCCCACTGCTGGGACCCAGTCCTCCTCTCTAGGAGAGGCAATGGGCCGTAATCCACCACGCGGGCCCATTGTGGGTTGGTGGATGTCACATGACTTCGAATTTTTAGTTCTAGGACATGACGGTTTCCTCAAGATGTTTTTCTTCACCGTTTTGAGAGCAGTGGTGATGAAATAAATTTCACAAAGTAATGGGCTTGGCTGGTGTTGATCCCGCGACCTACAACTCGTAAGTCGGGGCTGTTACCATTCAGCCACCACTGTTTTTTACATTCTCTTTATAGGCAGGAGGCCGACCCCAAAGTAGTAATTAGGAAAAGGCAGAAAATTTAAGAGGGTTAAAATCGAAACGCTGAGTCCAAGTAATACACAGGTTCCTGTGATGGATTCGGCGGGAAGGAACGCCTGGCTGTCACCATGGAGCGTATCACCCAGAGGACATGGTGGAGCATATGGTAGGTAGAGGGCTGCTCCGCTAGTTAGGAGCACCCTCGTTTTGTTGTGGAAACAATTGGAGGGGGTGATATCTCGCGTCCTAGCAATGGTACGAAGAGGGGAAGAAGTCACTTCCTTATAAGAATTGGTAATGCGAGCGAAGGAGGTGACGCAAAGCGTGAGGAGGAGATATACTTCACACCCCGGCCCCGCAGGAGGCGGGCTACCCATTACTCGCCGTCTGATAAGGAACAGGCCCAGACCGACGACGCGTCGTGTTTTACGCACGCCTCAAAAAAGAGATTTTTGCTGAAGCAAAACGGAAGGGAGGAATTGTCAGATTTTGCTGACTAAAACCCACCCGGGTTCCTTCAGTTGCCCATTATTGCGAGGGATGTGGTCAGTTCTTCGAAGAAACAATCCGCAGCCCTGAAAGGGACCTATTTTTAACTAGCGAAGAGGTATTTTAATGGCTTTTTTCCTCTTATGTAGTTATGTCGGTACATTACCTACTTATATTCGCTGGTAGCTAAAAAATATCGCTTTATAAATAAAGTGTGAACAAGATTGTGGTATTGTCGTCAATGGCAAATTTCCTTTTATTAACTGTTGTTTGGTTGGCCTTTAGGGAAAAATCAAGGAATTCGCTAATGGCGGCTGTGGTATAGAGAATTTTGTTGTTATAGGCATTTATTCGATACTAGGCATGCCTTTTAAGTTCTGTCGTTTCCATATTTCCCGGCAATTTTGAATTTGGAACTGTTCTATATTCGAATGTGTTTAAATTTTGAATCTCGAAACAGTTGAAAGTATTAGGATTATTGCTATTGTTTAGTCACAGCGTCGATTGGAATCTGTCAGGTTACGAACGAAAATGAATCTTTCTAATGAGAATATTCGTGCAATAATTTTCTACATCTTTAGAAGAGGCCTGACACGGCTTCAGTGTTTTGAAGAGCTAACATCTGTCTTCAGTGATGAAGCCCCATGTCTGCGGACTGTCGAACGCTGGTATTTAAAATTCCAGCATGGACTAGCATAGCATAGTCGGCCTTATAATGTTCCTACTGCTAGGACTCAGGCCTCCTCTTTAGGAGAGGGAAAGGGCCGTAATCCACCACGCGGGCCCAGTGCGGAATGGTGAATGTCACATGTCTTCAAATTTTTGGTTCTAGGACATGCCAGTTTCCTCACGATGTTTTCCTTCACCTTTTTGAGAGCAGTGCTGATGAAATAAATTACACAAAGTAATGCGCCTGGCTGGGTTTGAACCCGCGACCTACAACTCGTAAGTCGGGGCCGTTACCACTCGGCCACCACTGCTCTAAGCTGCTCACAGCTGGTATTAATTGATGTTTTGTGAAAAACTTTGAGATTCAATTACGTCATAATTCTAATCAACGATATATTTTCAAAGCGATCGATCTCGGCGAACTTATTAACCATACAAACTAGAATCAACATGATCGATAAAAACTCGGTTTCACTTGACACTTTGTCCTCGTTGCAGTAGAGATACTACAGAGCAGGCAGTGTACAATTTAATGTTCAGAAGGTATGATGGTTTACCGTTAATATGACAACCTACTATAACCTCTACGGTCCGGACTAAGCGTTTCGCCTCGTCATTTATACCGCGTATATCGAAGGAGTGGAACAATTTGCCTGCTGAGGTCTTCGCATCCGATTATAATTTAGGTATTTTCAAGGCTAGAGTGACTCTTAATAAACTAGTGCGCCTCACCATCAACGATTGCATCACTGCTTACCATCAGGTGGGATCGCAGTCAAGCACTAGTTTATGTTAAATTAAAAAAAGAATATGCTGGCCATATTCTCTTTCACACATCATCAGTCATTCATTTAATTTTTCCTTACATTTTCATTCATTTTTTGCTTGTTGTTTCTTTTCAGGATTCCGTACCCAAATGGTAAAACGGGACTCTATTACTAAGACTCCGCTGTCCGTCCGTCTGTCTGTCTCTCACCAGGCACTCATGACCGACGAATGTTTTACCTGATGATTTCTAATGTTACATAATTGAGATTCGGCGAATTCGCGTGTACACGACAAATGTGGCCTAGAAATTCATCGAATGCAGTTGACGGCTAGTGTAGACAACTACACGCTACAAGAATATTCGCGCGTCAATGTAGTCACAGCATTAGGCGAACTGTCGGCGGCGGCGATTCGTCGAAATGATGTACCTATTGTTCTATACAAAAATATGCATATTTAACTTAGATATTCATTTCCTGAACACATGACATATCCAGCGAGAAGATTGTTTAATTCCAGTCTAGATTCTCCGAAAAAGCCACACTACTAAACTAGTGGTTGATAGCGTTTCTCCGGTTCTCCCATATATAAACTAAGTGAGTTTTTGTATAGGACTGACTTCAGCTAGCGGCTTTGCCTGTGTGAAAGTTGGACCCCCGTTTCATCCCCTTAGGGGGTGAATTTTAGAAAAAACCTTTCTGATGCCTTGTATTCATCATACAAGGCACTTCTGTGCAAATTTTTATCGTTCTATTTTATGTCCAAGGGTTTTCGCTGGACGTTGATTAGTTAGTATATGTACAGAAAATGGGTTTGAAATCATGAAACAACTTCTTCCGCTCTGAGTGGAGAGGGAGTGTCAGTTTTTTTTCCCTTTCGTACAATCCTGCTATTCGAATTCATTGTTTAGCAAATTGACTGCCGACTTAAACGGTTCTATCTTATTCAAATTGATACTGTCATTATTTGACAGTAGTACGAAAAGGCAAGTTGACACAGTGTGTCAATTTGATATATCTTTGTATAAAATTTGCCTCATACTAGGAATTTCTACCATCGGACAACCGACGTACGGCGACTAAGCGTTTCGCCTCGTCGTTTATACCGTGTACTAGAACAATTTGCCTGCTGCGGTCTTCGCGTTCAACAATAATTTAGGTATCTTCAAAGCTAGAGTGAATAGGCTCTTAAAAAACTAGTGCGCCTCACCATCAATGATTGCATCACTGCTTACCATCAGGCGGAATCAGCACTGATTTATATGAATTAACAAAAAAACCTGTATCGTTCGCGCGTTCACAACCATTTAAAACACAATATCAAGACACCCAGACCCGTAAAAAATATCTGTAGACCATACAAATTTATTTCATCACCACTGCTCTCAAAACGGTGAAGAAAAACATCGTGAGGAAACCGGCATGTCCTAGAACCAAAAATTCGAAGACATGTGACATTCACCAACCCGCACTGGGCCCGCGTGGTGGATTACGACTCAATCCCTCTCCTAGAGTCCTCTCTCCTAGAGGCCTGAGTCCCAACAGTAGTAAGGCCGACTATACTATGCTACACAAATGCTTGTTCCGCGCGGGAATCGAAGTTGCGACACGCAGTGCAGCAGCCAACCTTGCCATCAATCATAATAATTTAATTCCCTAGCTGTCCATACTTGATCTTCTGACCATTTCTTATCCACATACACAGGTATGTTGCAACATATAATATCTACGTCCGGTGTATAGTTGCATTACCACCTTTTGATTTGTTTACTATACATACATATATAATATATATATATAAATGTTTTCGTCTGTGTGTATGTTTACGATGCGATAATTTGAGTAAACTTTAGTTTTGTTGTTCGTGTAAATTTCTGTGTGTGGATTCTTATTTATTTAAGAAAGTCCATTTAGCCTTTTATGTATAGAGGTGTGAATAAACATACTACATACACATGCATTAATTTACATAGTAATAGGAATAATATACATAGTCTATCCGTTTGCAAAATTTCATACAAATCTCTTCAGCCGTTTAAGTATGAACAAGTAACAAATATACAAACACATACAAACTTTTGCGTTTATAATACTAGCTACTGC
Organism: Mythimna vitellina; assembly: GCA_949316375.1. Lineage (NCBI taxonomy): Eukaryota > Metazoa > Arthropoda > Insecta > Lepidoptera > Noctuidae > Mythimna > Mythimna vitellina. The sequence continues at coordinate 20,271,206 of OX438701.1, read as the reverse complement.
CAGCAGCTTTCTCTGCGTTAAAGCAGAATTCTTTCAAGGGAATATACTTCTAGGAATTATCTTATGTCCTATTCAGAAATTTGGGTATTTACTCACTATGCTTAAAAGTATTGTTATCAAAAGCAAGTAAAAGTTTAAATAGGTTAATGGCAGGCAATGTAAACAGCATGATATAGATCCATTCGTAACTAAAGCGTCCTCGGCCAAGAAAAGCTTAAGCCGTATTTTTTTCATTCAACAAAAGTAAACTTTAATATTATGGTGGTTATGCAATAAGAGTAAAATTGTAACTAAATTGTAGATTAATAGCTTTTAAGCAACTATTTGTTATTATCGGTGTCCATAGAATTTCTTGTAGGTACTTTATAAATGAGGACTTGTTATTGGCTGTCAATCTAACTTATTGTTTCTTACCTGTTTTTTTCAACTATAAGTCCTTCATATTATTTACATAAATAAATAAATAAAAAAGTCTTAACCAATGAAAAAAAAATGTTTTGATTTCTATAGAAGCCTAGATAATATCCACAAGATAGCTGTGTATCCAAAATATCTAGAGAAAGATGTGTAATAACATTATAATCACGTAAGAGCGGTTAGGTTGTATGAAAATGTGCCTCGAAAAGGACGCTTTTTGGTGCTCATGGTATCATTGCAAGTCTAACTAACTCGGTAAATCCGCACTCGAGCTCAAGTTCAAACAAATGACTGCTATCGTTCAAACGCTGTAGTCCCTTTAGTGTCGTCAGATCTACGTCACGAAATGTCTGTGACGTCATCGCTACGTATCTTTGAACGCCTACGATTTTGTGAGACAAAATTACGGGATGAAAATGGTTTTGTTTTTTTACTATTTGGTTGCTTATCATTATAATTATCGTGGTAGAAGTAGTTACTCATTGTTTACCATACTTTTTTTTATGTGGGAAATCATACAATGACTTCACTTCGCTCTTGGGCGGAGCGTGAGGGCGTGTCAGATTTTTACTGACTAAAACCCACTTCTATGTTCCGTCTTAGCCTTCGTTCCAGGTCCTTGGGGTTCTCTTTCGCACAACCCATGGCCCTAGTAGGCTTCAACCCTACTGGACCCCTGGGCCTGGTTTTGTTGACATCTCGTTGAGGGGCGCGTGGAACCCTACGCGCCGTCGATGACTCGAGCTCGGTCCGAACCGGACAGCCGCACGGCCTATCCCCTAACTAACCCTACCTTTTTAACGTAGCTAAAATGCCACTTCCAATTTATTCTGTGTCGAAACCAATATTTTATAATGCACGTAATATATTTTTCCCGGGGTTCTCTTTCGCACAACCCATGGCTCCAAAAGTTTACCACACTTCGACAATAATAGATTCAAAATACAATCTACTCAAATACAAAATAGTCTCTCGAAGTGTTACAATTTTAGTGCATCATAAAGTTTATTCTATCTGTCTACGTTTATCTTTTTAAGAAAATACTTATATCCGCCATATTTATGACAAGGAGTTCGAAATACGAACGCGTACAGGCTGTAGCAATTTTGTGTGGAAATCATAACATTATACGGAGCTACAGGGTGGTCCCGAGAAAAATATTAGCTTTGGAAACGAGCGAGTTTATAGAGATCGTTTCGGAAATTTGTGATATTGTAAAACAAGGTTTTATTCGTTCGAAAAGATGTTCTTTACGCGCTTTCATGTGGAACTGTGGAATTGTTGGCTGTAAAGGGGTGAAAACGTAAAAAATGTTTGATGCTGTGACATAAATAAAACGATTTTTTGGTTTCTAGAACTTGTTGTAACTAAACGAATTGAACTATTTACTGGTTGCCAAATGTCTACTGGGCAAGAGCTTCCTTATAGATTTCTTTAGATGGAAGGCGTCGTCGAGCCCCCTTTAAAAGAAGGTTACGTGAGGACGCGTACCACTGGAGACGCGTCGACGCGTAAGACTGGTTCGAGACAGCACGAGAGAAGAACATTTGAAAGGCCGTGGAGATAGCATTTACCAAGCAGTGACAAGATGACATGGAAATCCTACATCGCGTAATAAAGTTCTTTACGTGATTTGAACACAAGCTCATACAATCACCCGACAACATCGTGGGGCAGTTGCCCAAACCAGACATAACATCCCTTTTTAAAATTTGCGGGACTTTGCACCCTGTTCCGCATAACTCTATAAAACGTTAGACAAAGGCCTCCCCCAATCGTCACCAAATCGCCCGCCTCATAACAAATTCTTTTAAATTCGAATAAATGTTCAAATCCAGCCAGAACTATATTTCTACCAACCTTCATGCTGTGAGGCGAGAACCTTACAGCATCAACCTACAACCAGTAACCTTCATAGAACTTATACTTTTAAATACAAATTAAATCTTCTCACATGGGACGTAAGAATTGGATCGTTTGTTTGAACCCCAAAGCTGACTACCCTGGGAAGAAACACTTCTTCATCTAGTTTGAATTGGCGAAAAAATTGACATGTAAAAGTGTTTTTAACCGACTTCAAAAAGGAGGAGGATCTATGTTCGGCTGAATGTATTTATTTTTAGGTATGTTCACCGATTTCTCGTTCATTTGTGGACTGATTTTGTAAATCTTTTTTTTTATTGAAAGGTTATGCTTCCGAGTTGGATTCCCATAGAAAAATTGTTATGATCTGATTATGAACTTCGAAGGTATGGAACAGAACTCCTCATAGGATCATAGCAGAACCGTCGTAACAAGTAAAATTGCTTTGTTCATACGTGTAGTCGATGACTGGCTGAAAGAAAAGGGGGAATATGTCGAACTGATCTGATGATGAAGTCTGAAGTTTGTGATTAAGTATTAGAATTGTTAAGAGATGCACTTTGGCTATAAGGTATTTAAGTTTTGGCTGAGGGATACTTTTTAGTGTTGGTACCATAACTAAAAAATGTAAAATAAAAAACTTTTTACCAAAAAGATTAAATACAACCGACTTTAATTTAAAAAAGAATACTAAAAAGTGCAAAATGACTTTAATTTCGGAAGTCGGTGTTGAATAACGAAGAGACAAAACTATTTTAGTTTTTTTTTACATTGAAGTCGGTTGTATTAAATTTTTTTTGGTAAAAAGTTTTTTGTTTTACACTTTTTGGTTATGGTACCACCACTAAAAAGTATTCGTCAGCCAAAACTTAAATACCTTATAGCCAAAATGCATCTCATGACAATTCTAATACTTAATCACAAACTTCAGGCTTTTATTGGTAAATAGTTTTTTATTACAAACCTATTTGCAGAATCATCATATCCTATCATTTAATCAACATAGTTACCTTAGCGTTGGGCTAAAAATAACTAGATTCTACGTAAACACTGAGATAAAGACCCGATAAAATATTGAATCACGATTTGAACTCAACAAGTGCATAATTAATACAATTGTGACAGTACCCGTCAATTCCGTGTAGCTACAATTTCCTGATAAGTTGCATAATTATTATGTCGCAGGAGGATTGGAAAAATCGTTTTTGCAGATACTCTAGGATTTTTACAAAAAAACATTGGCAACTGAGAAAGATTTCAGTAATGATTTGGTTTTCTATCAGGATATTTGGCAAAAACCAGTTTCATCATTTAAGCCAAAATACGTCCAATGCAGGACAGATGAGGGATTGAAACTCATGTTAGGTACTAAAAAAGTTCTGAGTATACATGTAGATGGATGGAGAAGGAGAGGGAGGCCAAAGAAAAGATGGATGGATTGTGTGAACAGTGATATGAAAGAAAAGGAAGTTAGTGATAGTATGACGGTTGACAGGATAGAATGGAAGAAAAAAACGTGTTGCGCCGACCCCAAATAAGATGGGACAAGGGCAGGAAAATGATGATGATTTGGCAAAAACCACTTTCATCATTCAAGCCGAAATACGTCCAATGCTGGACAGGTCTACCTCATGTGTTGTCACACGAACGGTCCTGTGTGTCTCGCATCCATCGGATTACCACTACCCTTACCAGGTCATTGGTCCACCTTGTGGGCAAGTAGAGAACCTAACTCTGATCAACCAGAGTATAAAGAAAGTATACTTACGAATACCGTAATTAGAAACACAATAGAAAAACAATAAGAGAGCGAACGCGGTTCGCTTGGGGTTTAATGAATTAATGATTTTCCACCTAAAAAAGGGGTCATAAAGAAGTTTGAAAGTGGCGCCAGTAACTGAAAACTTGAAAGGATATCGCTTGTTTTGGTATAGTCAGATGAAGAGAAGGGATATAACGCATGTTGCTAAAAAAGTTCTGAGTTTACATGTGGTTGGATGGAGAGGGAGAGGGAGGCCAAAGAAAAGTCGGATGGATTGTGTGAGGAGTGATATGAAAGAAAAGGGAGTTAGTGATAGTGTGACGGGTGACAGGAGAGAATGGCAGAAAAAAAACGTGTTTCGCCGACACCAAGTAATACGGGATGAGGGCAGGAAGAAGAAGAAGGAACCTTTTCAATTAAAGAATATTGCAGTTAATGCCGGTTCGGTGGTTGTACCAAATAAAAAAATAAATTCGTTACAATTCAGGTATAAATAATCGAATCAGATTTTTAAATCAAATTTGGCGCAAATGTTGTTGGACGTGTGTGTTTTAAGGCTTTATCTATAGACGCAATTGCCTAAAAAAAGGATAGCAGTCGTTTTTTTATTGTTGATAGGCATGCGATTGACCACTATCTCACCTGATGAAAAGCGACGATGTGGTCGACGTTAGAACGCGCTTGCCTAGGAGTAATCTATTTTCTCATGACTTAAAGATCCCCAGGCTGTAGAGCAGCTATCAGGAAACACAGACTCCAGCAGGGAATTCCACTCCTAAGCATTATGCATGGTGCTATTGTGCATGGTGGGATGTCTTCCATGTACCGGTTGCGCATCACCGTACGCCTGGTGGTCCGATAATGGAATGGGCTTGGCGCAATTAGGCTATATAATTCCGACACACACCCCGAAATGCAATCGGTAGAAACAAGCAAAACCGGTTGCTAAAAACCTAGAATTTTCGCTAAGAAACGACTTTTCCAATCACCCTGCAACTCATATACAGCGTGTTTTGCATACTGCTGGGGAAATCCGAACAAATAACCGGTTCTGCGAATAATATGTTGAATTATGTTGATTTGAACATTTTCTGTTCCTGCAGTCGTTGCTGCTTCATAATAATGTTTCGATTTACATAAAATATGTTAAGTGATAAGTGGGAACCGTGGTATTTGCGGGTGGTGGTGGTAGGTGGTACGATGATAAATCTTGGTAATATACGGTGGTAGAGATGACGCGTGGAGTGTGTGGCCGTGGATTTATGAATGCCTCCTCGCATGCCAGATATTTATATATTAGTGCTGTCTGACGTGTGAATCCAAAACACTGTATCTCAGAAATACCTATTTCGAGAAAACGGCTTTTAAAACTTTTTTTGGTTTTTGGTATGTTTTAATAATATTACTATAACATTGTATTATGTGTTTGGTACCAAATTATAGGTATTTTTACGTTTTATCTAGCCATGTACATTTTACAACCATATTATGCATACAATTAGAATTAATTAAGGAAACGTGTATTGTCTCTACAAAATATGAAGAAATGTCCCCGATTTTTTGAGCAAAACTCTGTATGTTTAGTTACAGTGTATTAGTTTTATGAGAACGGAGCTAGTTGATCATACAAAAACACTGTATTTTCAAATACAGTGTATTATTGTAACAATAATAGGCTTTAATAAGGTGTCCGAAAGAACATTAACAATACTAACCACAGTGTAAAGTTTGCAATAACATAGTGTATTTTGCATGTTCAGTTTTGTTTAGGCCAAAGACAATAAAACTCAATTTATATTAAAAACAAATATTTATTCAAATAAAAAAAAAACAAGCTCAAGTAATGAAATCTTTTTATATCAAATAATTAGGTATCTCTTCGAATCAAATCTTAAAATGAATTAAATGAAACAATTAAAAAATATTAATCAAGTATTCAAGACACAATAACACGAAAGATTAACATTTAAATCAAATATTTTGTGAAATAAGAACAAAAATACGAAATTAACAAAAGCTCAACTCAGGAATGAATTTCTTTTCAAATCGATCATCATCTATCTCTTCGAATCAAATCTTAATTAAAACAACCGAAGCAAACAAAAATAAACTTAACATTAATAAAGTCATTACAAAACTAACAACACAAATAAAATATGGAAAAATTTAATAATGAGATCAACGTTTTATTAATAATCAGTCTATAAATTACTTTCAGGTTTACTTATTGTACTAAATCAGTGTCCATGTGTTCGTCAAGATCTGGTGATTCCGAGACAACAAGATTTTCATAAAAAATTGTTCTTGTTTGAGGCATGGATTTGCACAGTGCTAATAACTCTCTTTTTTTTGTCTCGCTAATACCTCTAGGTTCAGTCTCTTTAGGTATCTCTTCCAACAGATCAGTTACACCCTTTGTAAGTTTTTTCCGCAATTCAAGTTCTATTTTCTTCTTCAAAAAAGATATCTCCTTAAAATCTGCGTTATAGTCATTCTTGACAAATATTGTTAATTCATTTCTTCTGAATTCTATGACTTTCAGGTTATGTATATTATACCCTTTGGGGAATGCTGCTTTGGAATCATTACTGAATATGATCATTTGTTTGTGACCTAATAAATCGACTTGCATATTTTTTCGTGAACTTTTGATATTGAAAATAAAATCATCTATATCGTAGACTTGGCCCTTAGATTTCAATTTCTTTGTAATAGCAGCATGTACAGCATCTGCGGCCATAAAAGTGTGTCCTGGCTCAAAGTATTCCAGAGTAATTTTGTCTAAATTTGTCATTTTATCATTAATTACTCTTATCAAGGCAGACAAAAGTATTTTGTTTTTGTTTTGCGCATTACAATTATCTAAGAAAAATGATACAGACTTTAGGTCTCTGCAATATTTTCTGAGAAAATGAGTGTATGTAGAAGCAATATTATGAGCTTTTCTACCACTTTCTCCCTCATGCCAAACTGCACAGACAGCTTGTTTGTTTTTTCCTGGGGGTACAAAAGATTCGTTAAAAAGTACGAGTTTTCTTGAGAAAAAGTATTCTTTTGTAGTCAACAATGGCATACAAATAGCTTTTTGCATATCTACAGTATATAGCATGTCTCGTCCTTCAGAATTTTCACACTTTTCTTCTACTGATTTCAAATCTCTTCTTGAATCTCTTTTGTTTTCGAGATGTTTGCCTAAGTCTACACAGTCATTACAATTACACGGTAGAGGTAATATTTTATGTTTTAACTCATGATTTCTACATTTTGTGCAAATATCTTGAGCTGGTTCTGCTGTAGAAAGATTTAGATGTTTGATCATATGGTGAAAATGTGCCCAACTACAAACTTTCAAATTTTTATCTGAGCAGTATAGTTGAAATTCCTTGTAAATGCCTGTTAAATTCACACCTACTGGAAGATATCTTCTGTTTGGCGCATGATTTATATTATAATGTGATGGCATAGGGTTATATTTTAATATAAAATTTTTCATTTCGTCTTCGTACTCCGCAGAAAAAGCATTATAAGGTGTGTGGTGACCTCTGGGATCAGGAGCAGCACTAATTTTCGGATTTTTATTTTGAGTCAAGTGGTTTTGCTTTAGAACAGCCTGGACTGCTTCATCGTTACTAAATCCTAAGGTATTTAAAAAAAATGTTTTGCAAATTTTGAACTCATTAAGAGTCCATGTTAAAGTATTGTGTCTCCTTGAGTTCGGGCCAGCAGTTTTACTTGCCGTTGGCATTTTATGCACCTGCCTGGACAAGAAATCCCGTCGTCTCTGTCTATCCACACTTCAGAACTGATTGTGAATGATCTCTCTGTCAGTTTCCGAGATTTTGACGGAACAATTTTTTTTGCAGTTTCGGCAGGAAGGTCTCATGGGATGCTTTTTTTTTTGATTTGCCAAATTAACTTTAGGATCTCGACTTCTTTTGGCTGGTGGAGAATAAGATTCTTCTGGCGTTTCAGACGGCAATACAGCACTTGACGTATTGGGGCACTCTGCGTTAGAAGTAGAAGAGGAAACCGTGTCCACATGAATTATTGGTTCAGTATCAGAATTTTTCCTTTGCAAAAATGGACTCTCTGGGCAGGTTTGGCTACTTAAATCCTGAGATAACTCTTGAATGGTACTGGTAATAAATCAGCATAGTTCACGTCGTCGCCGAGATTGTCAGCAATACATTCATTTATTTGAGATTCACTAAGGGGTATCAAGGGGCTGATATTACGTGAATCGTATACATATGTGGAACAATCAAATCCAATGTTATCACAATCGTATGTTGTATTGATACCAGGACGCTCCTTATTACTATCGTTGATATTCTCTTTTTCATTTAACACACTGTTAAGCTCTGAAGCCATTGTGGCACATGATGAGTTGTTGTGATGTTGTATATTGCTTTGTGACAATTTCACTATTAGTCTATTACGGTATCCACTCATTGTTATTGTTCTTCAACACAGTTACACAAACTTCTCAAAACGTAGGTACGTAAACAGAACGCAGCGTACGCGCTGTCGATCAAAATACCGTCCGCACGTCCAAGCAAGAGCAATGATTCACGACCAACGACCACTAACCGTTGAGCTCTCGCCCTCCTGCCCCCCGCGCATCGTGCACCTACGTGTAGGGACATGTCGCCGCGCGCGACGTCTCCAGTTTGTTTGGTTATAGAAAACAATGTATCTGAGAGTTTCAAGTAATCTCGCGTAAACCTATTCAGCCAAAACACTGTAACTTCAATCACAGTGTTATGCCATATTAAACCATAAATGTAAGCAAAATACAGTGTGTTGTATGTGTTCATATCTCCTTCTACGTACTAAAGAATGAAAAAATATTAATACAAGGATATATAACTGCCTCGAAATAATCAAATGAGCACTGTTAAAGCAAAACACTGTAACTTGAGTTACAGTGTATTGGATTTACACGTCAGTGTAGGCGAGGCCTCTATTGGAATATTTGTATGGAAGTTTCAATAAGAATTCTAAATTTAAGCAAAATGGGAAATTCCTGTATTTTATTTTACTTGATTATAGTTGAGACGATATTTATACATATAAATAAAATTGAAGTGCTTGTTTGTAATATTTTTAATACTTTTTTTTTCGGTCTGTGTGTTCCGGCTAATTATTAGTTTATTTTAATATAAGAATTAGAATTTCGCGTAAAAATAAAAAAATAAAAAATCTTGTAATTGTTACCAAATGGTATTGTACTGTTTTTTTTACGAGTGAGACACAAATGAAGTCGCAGGCACAAGCAAGTTTTTACCCTACTATCCTAGAAGGAGGGTAATGTTTTTCGCGAGTTTGTATGTCTGTTTCCTTGGCACGCTCTGTAGCCTAAACTGGATAGAATTTAACTACGCACTAAATTATTGGTCCCATCAGCGTCCTACATCGAGTTTTTATTTTCATGGAGTTTTTTTTTTAGGTGGGTAAATTATCTAATGTCAAATCTCGCTCTTGGGTGGAGGGGGAGATAGTGTCAGACTTGTACTGACTAAAAACCCACTCCTGTTCCTTCTTTGGCTTCGTCCCAGAGCCCCGGGTTTCAATACCTGTGGCCCCAGTAGGCTTCGACCCTGCTGTGGGCCCCTACGATTTGCTAACATCTCCCTGAGGCGCGCGTGGAACAGTACGCGCCGGCGACGACTTGGGCTCGGCCCGGACGGTTACCGGACGGTCGGACGGCGAGCCACTCATTACTCGCCGTATTTATTACAAGTATTTTATATCTTCTAATATAAAAGAATCTCGTATCATAGTGTTTGTTATCGAACTCCTCCATTTCGGACTTGACCAATTTTCTTCTGGAGGTCTGAGAATAGGCTATTCCCCATCCTGCCCCCGTTTGCCGGGTCATCTAGTAATATAGGTTTGCAATTACAAAATCCAATCCCACAAACGCGGGATCCCGCACCATTTTTTGCGGGAACCCGCACGTTTGCAGGATTGTATTTTTTTTAAATTCTATATAGACGACGCGTCGCCGTTCTGACTGTATTTATTAGACCCAACACAGCGTCATTAAGAAGTAAGTGATGTAACAACTTTACATGGAACTCGTGGCTTTTTTATAGGATTTGTATGGAAAACAATTTTTACCTTACAGCGAGAGTTTAACGGAACTTAATCAATATCAGTTTAGGTACGTACCTACTCCACGACTTTATTTTGAAGTAGGTAATCATCCAATGACTTCTCCCGCTCTAGGGTGGAGCGGTGATGGTTTCAATCCTGCATGCTTACGGGATCACGATTTTGATGCGGGATTATTTGCAATAGCAGAATTTATTTATTAAAAAGAATTTACAAACCTTGTTTACTACTGCAGGTATCTTAATAATAATAAAAAATCCTATAAACAACAAAACTCGACCATATCCCTACAGAACCATCATACAACTACCTTATTCGCCAAACAAATCGAAAAAGGCAAAAGTTGGCCTTTGCTACCGACCCGTCACTTCCGGCCGCCCGGCCACCGGACATTCCTGCCATAGCCTCTACCGGTCGACGAACCATAGATTCATGGTAAAAATGCTGCACCACCTCACAAAAACCGGTGTCGAGTATTGCAATTTTTGGCCTTCGATGAGGAAAAAATTTAATTATATACCTATATTTTTTATTTTTTATTTAAACAAATGCTTGACCGCGATCTCGCCTGATAGTAAGCAGTGATGCAATCGTTGATGGTGAAGCGCACTAGTTTATTAGGCAAATTGTTCCAGTCCTTCGATGTATGCGGTATAAACGATGAGGCGAAACGCTTAATCCGGACCGTAGAGGTTTCAACAATGTAAGCGTGGATACTCGCCGTACTTCGGGTTGTCCGATGGTAGAAAAGAGATGGCGGAATCAAGTCATGCAATTCCCTCGCACACTCTCCAAAATGCATCCTAAATACTAATAAAAAAATACTAATTATAAGTAATTATTATTATTAGGTAGGATTCTACACATAGTCGGACATGACTGCCGCATTTCAGATGAGATATGAGCTAAATAAAAGAGCCACTTATTAGATCCCATTTAACGCAAGGCGACATCGCGGCGCGTTGGGGCCGAAAGGTTCTGGAATGGCGACCACGTACTGGAAGACGTAGCGTTGGAAGGCCTCCTACAAGGTGGACCGATGACCTGGTAAGGGTTGCGGGAATCTGATGGATGTGAGACGGACAGGACCGTTCATTCTGGCGACAATTGGGAGAAGCCTATGCCCCAATAGAGACGTTTTTTGACTGAAATGATGAATTTGTCAATAAAGGTTGTCTGTAAGAATCCCCCTTTGCGATAAGACCGCCCATTGTACACTTATTTTTAATTATGTTTGTCCTGTATTTTTGTTTATGTGGTGTACAGTAAAGAATATAATAATAATAATGAATGATGAACATTTCTTTACCGAGATCAGAAGGCAATTTCTATTAACATGGAGAAATTAGATGGCAGACATTCCAGAAAACATCTGAACCAAAACAGACCTCAAAATCGTTGAGAAAAAACTGCTAGACAGATGCTAGACATAATTTTATAATCGGACGATAAAATTGCCTAAGGCACAGAGAATCTTTAGAGCCAATGAATTGCCATGTTTTTTTCCTTCTCTTGTTACAAAAATGTTGAGGCGTCGACGTCTGAAATAATGTTACAAATAATATACGTACTCTCCTCATATTATTTTAGAAATAAAAGCTAAGTATGATGATAACATTTCGCAGAACTAACTAGTCGGGTATTTTTTTTTCCTTCCCGAGATAAGAAGTGTTCGGGAATAAAGGTTTTTCGCTTATTATCAAATTATATACTTAATTAATCGCATTGGGAATAAATAAAATGAGCTTTAATAATAATAAAATAACCATGTGAATAGTTAGACCGTTCTGTACATTCTTAATTTAAAATTTTGAATCGAAAATTTGAATTTAGAATTTGTTAATCAGTATTCAAACTTTTTCTTTTATTAAAAAATTACATACCTAATTAATCTCATTAGAAATAAATAAAATGAGCTTTAATAATAAAAAAGTAACCATGTGATGAGTTAGACCGTTCTGTATGCTCTAAATTTTAAATTTAGAGTGGAAAATTTGAATTTAGAATTTGTTAACCAGTATTCAAAATAAGCGTGAATTTTTAGGGCTCCGTACCTCAAAAGGGTAAAAACGGAACCCTTATAGAATCACTTTATTGTCCGTTTGTCTGTCTGTCAAGACCCTTTATCTCGGGAATGAGTGGAGGTATCGTGTTGAAATTAAAACCATATACTCAGGACTACAGTATCCTGAAGCTGTAAAAAATAAAGATAGGTACCATTTAAGTCGTAAAAAACGTATATTTCTACTCTCTCAAGGGAATCAACATTAATAGGATACTTCGCGTTGACCTAGAATCCTGAAATTTGGCATGAAGCAAGGTCTTATAGTACAAGTATAGGAAAACTGTAAATTTCTAGTTACGTTACAAAAGAAAAAACTTTTTTGCCATTCGGAAAATAATTCGTAATGAGTTACGAATTCATTCGAGAATTGATTTTCAAAGGTAAGTTTGTACGGAACCCTTAGTGCGCGAGTCCGAATCACACTTGCTCGTTTTTTTTATTAGTTTGGTTAGCACGGTTTTTGCAATTAGCCAGTGTCAAGTTTAGTAAGAGGTACGTACCTATTTAATTTTTACAGAGTTCCATTAAAATGAAGATTTAAAAAAAATAATTATTGATATAAACCAGTGCTTGACTGCGATCCCACCTGATGGTAAGCGGAGATGCAATTATTGATGGTCAGGCGCACTAGTTTATTAAGAGCCTATTCACTCTAGCCTTGAAGACACCTATATTATAGTTGGACGGGAAGACCGCAGCAGGCAAATTTTCCAGTCCTTCGATGTACGCGGTATAAACGACGAAGCGAAACGCTTAGTCCGGACCGTTGAAGTTTCAACAACGTAAGGGTGGATATTCGCCGTTCGTCGGTTTGTCCGATGGTAGAAAGGAGATGGCGGAATCAAGTCATGCATTTGCCGCGCACACTCTCCAAATGTAACCTGTAAAATACCGATAGGCTGGCTACCCTGCGCCTGAGCTCGAGGCTTTGTAGATTGGACTTAACCAGATGTAGCACATTCTAATGTTTTTACGGTATTTAGCAACAAATATTTCGAGGAGTGTTTGAGCAGTGGTGGCCGAGTGGTAACTGCCCCGACTTAAGAGTTGTAGGTCGCGGGTTCAAACCTAGCCAGGCGCATTACTTTGTGTAATTTATTTCATCACCACTGCTCTCAAAACGGTGAAGGAAAACATCGTGAGGAAACCGGCATGTCCTAGAACCAAAAATTCGAAGACATGTGACATCCACCAATCCGCACTGGGCCTGCGTGGTGGATTACGGCCCGTTCCCTCTCCTAGAGAGGAGGCCTGAGTCCCAACAGTGGGAACATTATAAGGCCGACTATGCTATGCTATGCTATGTCGAGGAGCAGTGGTGGCCGAGTAGTAACGGCCCCGACTTACGAGTTGTAGTCGCAGGATGGAGCTGTATACTGTGTATACAGCTCCATCCCTCTTTCTCGCTCGCATGCTTGATATTTTACCACGTTCTGGTAAGGTCCCTCTAGTCTCCTATTTTTTTTTTGCGAAAATCACATGTAAATCGAATGAACCGGTTAAAACCTTGACGACCAAACCGGTTAAACCGATCTTTTCTAAACATCTCCGTATTTTAGAACCAATGTCTAATACTCATACACCCTCGGGAGCGATCGCGTGTGGTCTAAATATAAATATACAAAATATTATGCAAGGAAGCCGGCAACGGAAGGAAGGACGCATAAGGACTCGTTCACATCCACACTGCATTCGACGAATTACGTTTAGACTTTGTAGCTTATCCGGGTTTTATAGAATCACTTAGCAAGGACCGATTCGCAGAAAATAATCAGGAAAACCAGAGTATGCTAATTGGAATTTTATGACAGTAACACTCGTTTAACCTTTTACCCGCCTACGTTAGATAAATATCCGACTAATACTCTCGCGTTTATTCCTCAAAGGTCGCACATCCACGACCAAATACTCGGTTAAAAAGTTAAATGAGATGTAGTATTGTTGCACACTGCGACGGTTTGCTTCGAGGTCCTAAACTTTAGCATAGCATAGCATAGTCTGCCTTATAATGTTCCCACTGTTGGGACTCAGGCCTCCTCTCTGGGAGAGGGAATGGGCCGTAATCCACCACTCGGGCCCAGTGCGGGTTGGTGGATGCCACGTGTCTTTGAATTTTTGGTTCTAGGACATGCCGGTTTCCTCACGATGTTTTCCTTCACCGTTTTGAGAGCAGTGGTGATGAAATAAATTACACAAAGTAATGCGCCTGGCTGGGTTTGAACCCGCGACCTACAACTCGTAAGTCGGGGCTGTTACCACTCGGCCACCACTGCTCTCAACTTTAAACTTTATCTACAATGAAATAGGTACTTTAACTCGTATAAAAACATTGTATTTTTCTTCAAGAATTCAATTTTAACATATCTTATTACAATCGTTATGTCCGAACTCCCCAAAAACTAGACATTTCTTTGTTCTACTCAATTTTTAAACCTATTCTAGAACAACAAAATTCTTAAAAGTATATTTTACTTGCTAGTTCGTTAACCTAACTCATGCGATCTCCTTTCGATATCACAGTATCTACCTATACTTCATCTGTTTAGGTAATTAACTATTGTAACTTTAATAAGCATAATCAGACCTCCTCTCTAGGAGAGGGAATGGGCCGTAATCCACTACTCGAGTCCGATGCAGATTGGTGGGTGTCATATAGGGTTGTTAAATGTACCCACATTAAGATGGAATACTTGAAAGCAGATACAAGTCGTGTTAACCGAAAACAATCTTGACATGTCTTTTTACCTAAAAGTTGTCTAAAAATTTTATCTAAAAATGTTTACAATTTGTTATTTACCTATACCGATGTTTGGTAATTAACTAAATTTAAATAATCCTTGTATGTCTTTTATACGATTTTTTTAAATAAAAAGACATAAGTATCAAGATTGTTTACGTTTAGTTAACTACCTAAACAAATGGGGTATAGTCGCAAATAGAAACACCCTGGCGAATAGGAAACGAAATCACTCGTCGGACCAAGTTAATTACTTTCCAGAACGAATCTTTCCTAGGATCAGTACTTACAGAAAACTAGAGCATTTTGTGATAACATTAAAATTAGATTAGGGAAATACTAGTACCTACCTACATCATGAATGATGCCAATTTCTTGCCAAGTCATCAAACATTAGTCAAAGAATTCGTCCCCTTCATCCATTGTAAACTGACCCTCTCTCCGCAATAAACCTATCCATCAGAAAGGTCAATATATCTTCACAGTTTCTTCGCTGTGCCGCAATTTGTAACTCAAGTCACGAATGCGTTCAAAATAAAGATTCGATTGTTGACTCATCGACGTCAGAATCGAAACGTTTTCCCGCGTAAAGTCCGCAAACTGCAAACTTTTTCTAACACTCTGATAAGTAAAACATTAGGCTTTAAACACCCTTATTTATATGACATTAAGGGTCAATTTAAAAGATTTTGTGTTAAACTCGATAGCAAATAGATTGTCAATGTATAAATAGTGCAACGGTGCGTTCCGCGAATTCGCTGCGTTCATTTTCCTCGTCGAATGGAATGCGCCTCCTGACGTCATTTGGAGCGCACCTACAAATAACACGGCCAAATTAAATTGTCTTCATTCTATGTTTAAATTAGAATTGAAAGCAGGCACTAAGAATAAGTAGGATGTTAGAAATCTGACAATTTAAAATGTACAGTTGTCGTGTGTGGTTTGTTTGAGGTGTACGGCTGTTTAATTTAGTCGGTTATCAGGATAACGGTTCTTACAGGTCATTCGAATGACCGATAGGAATGTTTTTATTAGTCTAAAAAAATAAGTTGTTTTTATAACTTATCGCATGGGATTTTTAAGCTTATGGTGGGTTTGGACAGGTGTTGCGTGGACAGGTTACATGATTATTATGGAGTTGGTACAATTTCAGTTTTGTACCTATTCTCTCTTAATGACTCTTAAATCTTAATTAGTAACGCCATAGTTAGTTTTAATTAGGATAAGGTGGTCAGGAAATGGCTGTTGACGTCTGTCTGTTAAAAATCAGCTATTTTAATGCCGATTAAAGGGTGCGGCATACTTGTAACACACTAAGCGGGTTCATCGGACAATTAAGGAAATGTTGCCACATGATTTAAAGTGCTTTATTTTTGGGGTCGGTTATCTTTATCCTGCTTATTACTAATCGTGGTCGTTTATTACATCGATTAGAAGAAGGGTCGTGCTCAGTCAATGACATTAACATTTTTGTTCCCTTTTAACCATTGTCGAACTTTTTTTTAAGTTAAGGTGGGAAATCATGGTGGACATCCCACTTACCTATACGCACAAAACGTTTTGGGAACACATTCATTGTGCGTACAGCTAAGGAGCGGAATTCCTTGCCGGAGTCTGTGTTTGCTGACGGCTACAACCCGGGAATCTAAGTCAAATTTAAGTCAAGAGTGAATAGGTTACTTCTAGGTAAGCGCGTTCCATCGTCGACCGCATCGTCGCTTTCTATCAGGTGAGATAGCGGTCAAGCGCAAACCTATCAAGAATTAAAAAAAAAACCAATGACTCTCCCGCTCTAGGGTGGACCAGAAAGTCGGGTTCCACGACCCCGGGTTTCCCTTTCGGGAGTCAACCCATGGCCCCAGTAGGCTTCGGCCCTATGGTTTTGCTGACATCTCTTTGAGGCGCTCGAGGAACAACGCGCACCGTCGAAGAATCGGTCACTGGACGGCGGACGGCGAGCTACCAATGGGTATCTCGCCGTCCGCAAGCCCATAACTTTGCTGGCATAAATTATTTATGATGTTAAGTTACGCGAAAGTTAGAATAGAATAGAATAAACTTTATTGTACACCAAAAAAACACAACTTATACATAAACTTAAATCTATGGGTACAATGGCGGTCTTATCGCTGACAACGATATCTACCAGACAACCTTAGGATGGATCGTAAGAACTTGAAATAATCCAGGGGGTAGTCTGCGGTGTACTGCTAACAAATTGATCAATCTGTATATATATAAAACACAATACATAACTATAAATATATATATATACATATTATAATATTTTACACATTTTCATTAAAAATGGACGAAAAAAGAAGAAAAGGAGAAAAAGAGAGAATAAAGTATGGTTGGTGGAAGAAATTAAATCACGTAGAACCAGAATAGTGTTAGAGAGAAAGGAAATAGTTTTTAACTAGATTTTTGAAAGAAACTAGTGACTGGGCTTGCCTGATTGGTAATGGCAATGCGTTCCACAAACGCACCGCCTGGATCGCAAACGACTCTTCACAAAACTTAGTAGAATGTGAAGGCATCAAAAGAGTCATATTCTCCGATGATCTCAAGTGTTTAGAAGGTGTGTATGTAATGTGTAATGCTTTCCTTGAATCTGGTCCTAGACTAGATCTTTTCGCTGATGAATGGAATAAGGTACTGACTGAATTCGCATACAACGAAATTTCCCCTTTTTACCCTAAAGGTTGAATTTTCAAAAAGCCTCGCATACCTTTTTTTATTGTGGAAATCATCTAATGACTTCTCCCGGTCTGGGCGGAGCGAGAGGGCGTGTCAGACTTTTACTGACTAAAACCACACCTGTGTCCTTCAGTTGCCCTTTGCATTTTAGGACTACGGGTTTCCTTTTCAGAAATTAACCGCGGTCCTAGCTAGTGGGCATCGGCCGGGGCGTGATGACATTCATTCCCTCACACGTGCGGCCTTTTTCGCTAGAATTACTGCTTCGCAGAAGGAGGCCACCATCTGCTATTCCTCCTTGCTTCGGACCATAGCCCGAACCAGGGCCCGACGCGAGAGGTCACTGCCGCCGATAGCCTCCACGAGGACATGACGGTGCTGTGCCCAAGCGGGGCACACTTCCACCGTATGCTCCACCGTGTTCTCCGGGCGGTCCACACAATAATGACACCCGGGCGTTTTTTTCGCCTGAATCCGATACAGGAACCTCCCGAACTTGCCATGTCCGTGACGCCGTGTTGCCGCTCCAGCCACTCCTCAAAGAGGGGACTTACCGCCATAATTGTAGCGTGCCTAAAGCCTCGCATAATTATATGTGTGAAAATAAGAAAAAAAAAAAAACAATATATAAAGATAACTCAGTATATCCATTCCGCGTGAAGCTTCTAGGTACAATGTAAATGTAATCTAGAACATTCCATTGATCCATTACAAATCAAGTTTACCAAATCAACAAACAAACATACTGACCTTTCCACAAAACGCAACGCACGCAAAAACAAGTAGGTAGGTACGTTATTAAAGGAAGCCTTGTGCAAAATTTCACGTTCCTAATCCCAATAGTTTCGGCTGTACGTTGGAACTCCCAGAATGCTTTATTTACCGTAGGGGGGGCCCGGCAGGGTCGAAGCCTACTGGGGCCAAGGGTCTGCTTTTGAAAGGAAGATTCAGCCAGCCCAGATGGTATGACAGGCAACAAAGGAACAGGAGTGGGTTTTTAGTCAGTAACACTCTGACACACCCTCTCGTACCGCCCAAGAGCGGGGGATTGGATGGTTTTTTCACCGAAAAAAAAATATAAAATAATAATAAAAATGCTTTATTTGCTTCTTATTTTATGTTACATACTAGGCGTGGGAAAATTGTGTCATCTTTGCGATTGGAACATTTGCATCTGAATCACTGAAATATTCCGAAACAGTGATATGTATCATTTGAAACATCGGCTCACAAGATACAAACGGAACATTTTGAACAACGGCTCAAAAGATACAAACGGAACATTTTTAACAACGGCTCAAAAGATACGTACAGACACCGACTGTTATAAATTGTGATCTGTTACGTTGCGTCCTATACGCTAAAAGTTTTATTTAATTGAATTTTGATTTGAGAATAATTTAACACAACTTTAGTTCTTTAGTTCAGATCATTAATTATATATACACTATTTGTGTTATAATTCGAATTTTAAAAAGACTGCTGGTCACTTAAAGTAAAGAGTGTTTCAGTGTTCCAATTGTTCCAAATGATGCATTTAAAACATTACTGATGTTGTGTTTGTTGTTTGAGTGCCTGTTGCCAGTGATGACATATGGCTCTGAAAAGAGATCGCTTAAAATGGGCCTCATCAGAAGACTTAAAGGTCACCCAAAGGGCAATGGAAAGGGCTATGCTCGGAGTTTCCTTGCGTGATCGAATCGGGAATGAGGATATCCGCAGGAGAACACAGGTCATCGACATAGCACGAAAAATCGCCAAACTTAAGTGGCAATGGGCAGGGCACATTGCTCGTAGAACGGATGGCCGTTGGGGCCGAAAGGTTCTGGAATGGCGACCACGTACCGGAAGACGTAGTGTTGGAAGGCCTCCTACAAGGTGGACCAATGACCTGGTGACGGTTGCGGGAGTCCGATGGATGCAAAACGCACAGGACCGTTCATTGTGGCCGCACTAGGGGGAGGCCTACGTCCAGCAGTGGACGGTCCAGCAGTGGACGTCTTTCGGCTGAAATGATGATGATGATGATGCTGATGTTCCAATCTTTCGGAACACAAAAATGTTTCGGAACAGAGAGTCGGTTCAGTAGAGCTACACACGTCTATTACATACCAGTTTGTCCCAGCCTCAACCATGCCAATTCAAACAAAACTGCGATTGCCTGAAAACGGTAAAACAGTTTAAACATGATTTATCTACAAAAGGAAAGCGTAGTTATACCAGACATACAATATTCCTCACAATAACACGAGACAAAACGTTAAGCAAAGAAATATCTCTAAATCGTTTGTCGTAAACTAACGAATAGGCAATAATTAGTCGCCATATTGAAAAGCCAACAATGCATTGTGAAACCGAAACTTTCCTATTTAAAATGTATTTTGAAATTGCAATGATAATTTCTAGTCTCTATATTACAAAACTCATTTGATTTTGAACCTTATTTCTTAGGTTTTAAGAACTATAAGTAATTTCGTGTGTAAGCAAAATAAAATGTCGTGTAAAATTATCATTTGGCGGCTATAGAATCAAGTTCCCAGGTTTTGTCATTGTAGCTATACCTAACGGTGATGTAAGTGATTGCCTACATCAATATCTTTGCAGTCAAGGCACAATGGGAAGAAAGGTAATGAGGAAGGATTATCAATCATTTTATTATATTGGCTAGCTGTACTCCACGGATTTACCCGCTTTTTTAGGGTTCCGTACCTCAAAAGGAAAAAACGGAACTCTTATAGGATCACTTTGTTGTCCGCCCGTCTGTCTGTCAGGCCCCTTTATCTCGGGAACGCGATGAGGTATCGTGTTGAAATTAAAACCATATACTTAAATCTGCGGTCTCTTGAAGCTGTGAAAAAATCAAATTTCTAAGTTAACGAAAAAAAAGATACGGCCGTTTAGGTATGTCACAAAAAACGTATCTATATTTCGACACCCGAGAAAATCAAAATTCATAGGTTACTTCCCGTTGACCCAGAATCCTGAAATTTTGCATAAAGCAAGTTCTTATAGCACAGGTAAAGGAATAAATCTGAAAACTGCAAATTTGTTGTCACAACAAAAAAAAAAAAATTGTCGTAGCATTATGCTTAGCCTATAGCCTTCTTCGATAAATGGGCTACCCAACATAGCATAGTCGGCCTTATAATGTTCCCACAGTTGGGACTCCGGCCTCCTCTCTAGGAGAGGGAATGGGCCGTAATCCACCACGCGGGCGCAGTGCGGGTTGGTGGATGTCACATGTCTTCGAATTTTTGGTTCTAGGATATGCCGGTTTCCTCACGATGTTTTCCTTCACCGTTTTGAGCAGTGGTGATGAAATAAATTACACAAAGTAGTAGTAGCCTGGCTGGGTTTGAACCCGCGACTTACAACTCGTAAGTCGGGTCCGTTACCACTCGGCCACCACTGCTACCCAACACTACACTACAATTACTTTAGGTGGGTGCGGGTGACAGCTGTCAGATTCATACAATGTAGCTACCTATCCTTTTCTCTCATGATAAAAATGCATATTTTTGTCCTGCTGTCATCCTAAGCTTTGTAAAAAAGACCTTAACATAATTTTTCAACCCGGACCAGTAGTTCCTCAGATATACTCGTTCAACCAAACAAACAGTCTCTTTAGATTTATAATAGTAGTATACATTTTATATATTTTACGTTTATTATATGAGTTGTGTTTATGTATGTAATTTTCTTCATTTTACTGATTGAGTTGGAAATCTTAGTGTTTACATGTAACATTGGTACCAAGAGATAAAGGACCTCTGCTAATGGTCCGGATACCCCTTGCTGGGTATTATGGATTTTGTAGAAAACCAACTTGTTTAAACTCTCTTCCGCAATCTGTAGACTAAAGTCGGAAAGTTGCGGACAGCAAGCAATAGGTAGCTCATCGTCCGGCCGCCCAGGAAGGATCAAGAGTGGTTGGACGGCGCGTTGTGTTCCACGCGCACCTCAAGGAGATGTCAGCAAATCGTAGGAGCCCGGCAAGGTCGAAGCCTACAGGGCCAAGGGTCTGCTTCTGAAAGGAAGACTCGGCCCTGATACGAAAGGCAACGAAGGAACAGGGATGAGATTTTAGTCAGTAAAAGTCTGACACGCCATGTCATGGGATGATTTTCCCACCTACAAAAAAATAAAAACAGTAAATACAATAAAGTGATGCAAGAAGTCAAGAAAATAAATAGAATAATTACATAAAATTGACTCATTACAATTATCACATCAATTAAATAATAAACTAATTAACACTTAGCGTGACCAGAGGCTGGCTCGTTCTTTGCTCATTTTTTTTTTTTTCAATTAATTGCCATTCAATGTGACAATGCTGCCAGTCTTCTGGGCATGTTTCCGGATGACAGCAATGTGGAGGAGTTTTTGAATATACATAATGTATGTAAATTAGGCTAATATTTAATTTATATAGGTATATACAGATTGTTTGGTGCATCATGTGCCAAATTGAAATGGTCGACGGAAGGGGTCATCTGCTATCCTTTCAGACCCCTAAACACTTCTCATGCCTATTTTTCATCGACTTTTTATTGTTCCATGAAAATAAGACCCAAATTTTTCATTCAAATATAAATTTTAAGAAATATATATTGGTTACAATTACTAAACGAATAATGAAATGAAGCTTACTAAAAGGAGTCCGCAAGACTTCTAGACAAATATTGTAGCTTGGGACTAAACGGCGTTGTGTGATAGTAAAAAATAAATATATATATATTCACAACTAGCTGACCCGGCGAACTTCATACCGCCTAACAGTCAATGAATATAGTTATCTTTCGATATAGTCAATCGGTTGTGATGAAACAAAGCCTAAGTAATATATCAAGTTACACACAATTTTAATGTATAAAAGTTATCTACATTAATTTCGTAAATTTTACGTGATGCACGCACAACTAAATACTTCTACAGATTTATTATATGTATGGATAAAACAAATCGCTTAATTTATAAGATATCGTTGTCAGCGATAAGACCGCCATTGTACTCATAGAGTTAAGTTTATTAAAAGTTTTATTACTTTTTTGGTGTAGGAATAATAAATTTTTATTCTATTCTATTTTAATAAAATTAGGATAAGTACAATTATAAATAGATCCGTTTTGTGGAATTTATATAATTCATTTAAAATAGTCATCTACTGAGTAAAAACTATTGTTACGCAGCCAATTATGAAGTTTGATATGTCTTTTGTAAGTTCAATATGATTGTACTGTTACCAATTTTATCTGCCATGTTGTTTTAGCTGCCTATATATTGGCACAACAAGTGGTTTTTTGTACAATTTTCCTTTGAAACTGTGTACCTCAGTGTATACCATTTGTAGTACAATAACACTTTATTCCCGACTCTTTGGGTCTTGATTGCGAAATGGCCTACCCAACCTGTGTTTTTTTTTATTGTGTGGGAAAATCATCTTATGACAAATCCCGCTCTTGGGCGGAGCGAGAGATAGTGTCAGACTTTTACTGACTAAAAACCCACTCCTGTTCCTTCTTTGCCTTCGTCCCAAGGCCCCGGGTTTCGCTTTCACACTACCCGTGGCCCCAGTAGGTTTCGACCCTGCTGGGCCCCTACGATTTGCTGACATCTCTTTGAGGCGCGCGTGGAACCCTTTCTGTGTGACAATTTTCATCCAACACCGTTCATCCGTTTTAGCGTGATGAGTAACGAATATACATACATAGGTTCATAATTTAGCCTTTGTAATATAAGTGTGGTTATCAACATTTTTTTTCGTTCTTAAGTAGATAGTGTATGTAAAGCTGGTCTGTGTTTTCCGACGGTTAAACATGAGTCTTCAAGTTACTATCGAAGAAGTTGCATCCAAGTGCAGCAAGCAGCTTTTCGTCATTGTCAGCATCGTTGCTCAACCTTTCTTTCTTCGTTTTTTTTTTCGGTGAAAAAGTGCTAAAATTTCACTCTATTTGAGAGGTAACTGGTGTCCATAATTAAAGAAGAAAAAAATAGCTTTATTTCATATCATTTTTATCGAGGAGTCTCAATTTAGGCATTGAAATGCCTGCAGTTGAAGGTTACGCTCTTCCCTTACATTATAAATATTCAACTAGGCAGATGACAAAAAAAAAATGGAATTAAAGAAAGAAAGAAAAAAAAAACGATCACTTGTATATGCGCGTGAGTGTATTTGGGTGTGTGTATGTTATGGTGTGGGTGTGTATGTGTGTGGGAGATTATTAGTTTTATAATTAAGTTACACTCCACACTTAAGTATTATATCACCAAATCGCATCCCACTTTAAAGCCATGGGTTGACTTCAGAAAAGGAAACCCGTGGTCCTGAAGCGCAAAGGGCAAAGAAGGAACATATGTGTGGTTTTAGTCGGTAAAAGTCTGGCACGCCGTCCCGTTCCGTCCTAGAACGGGATCAATCATTGGATGATTTACAAACTAAAAAAAAAATGGCATCCAACTTAACGCCCTCGCGCTCCGTCCTATAACGGGAGCAATCATTGGATGATGTCCAAACTTAAAAAATCAAAATAGGCATCGCACTTAAAAGAATTCTAAGGTGTGCCACAACACCATCATTAACACCTGGAAGTCCGTTAATCCCATAAAGATGACTCACTACTTATAATAATAATCATGTAAAGAAGACGACTTCCAATAAATGACAAGTCATTTCAACGTCCACCAGCGGATTATTCCACACATTTAATACGTTCCGGTTCTCAATTCGCAACTTTCGATACTTTAGGGTACCGCGAATTGGAAACAGTAGTACCTACTCTATAATTGCTATAAGATGGTGCGGTTGACAGCTGTCAGATTCATACAATGTAGCTACCTATCCTTTTCTCTCATCTTAAAGATGAATATTTTCGTCCTGCTCTCATCCTACCCATGCTATGTAAAAAAATTGGGCAAGTGCGAGTCGGACTTGTTCATCGCGCACTGATGGTTCCGTACAAACTTGAAAGGTAAATTGCTGTTTACGATTTATGACGTATTAAAAAAAAACTACTTACTAGATCTCGTACATCATATATATTTTTTTTTAGTTTTATCATTCTCACATTTTAGAAGTTATAGGGGGGGGACACATTTTACCACTTTGGTAGTGTCAGTCTTTGAAAAAAAATATATTAGAAAGCTCAATATCATTTTCACGTATGAGTTTGATGAAAAACAAATTTTTGAGTTTCAGTTCTAAGTATGGGGAACCCCTAAAATTTATTGTTTTTTATTTCTATTTTTGTGTGAAAATCTTAATGCGGTTCACAGAATACACCTACTTACCAAGTTTCAACAGTATAATTTTTATAGTATCGGAAAAAAGAAAGGAAAAAACATACGGACGTATGTCAGCCACTTTTTTAGGACAGACAGACATGACGAATCAATAAGGGTTCTGTTTTTTTGCGTTTTGGCTACGGAACCCTAAAAAGACCTTAGACTGAAGGATTGATGTACTTTTTTAATTGACAAACAATTTAAGGGTTTTAAAAAGCAGGGATAGATGAAGAGGGAGTAGGAAGCCAAAGAAAACACGGATAGAAAAGGGAGGCTAAAGTCACTCATGTCTGTATTATTCTTTCCTCAAAAGAGCATCTGATAAATGATATTTATTTTGTATTAAGTTTAAAAAAACACTTTTACACGTCAATTTTTTTTTCGTCATTTTATTCTAGATGAGGCCGATCTCAGACACTAATCTGCATGGCTCTAATGTGATTTGACCATTACATATTTGCTGTATGGAATTTAAAAGAGACTTTGACCTCTAAATTTGTTTCGGCCTCATCTTGTTTAAACTTACGAAAAAATTGACGTGTAAAAGTGTTTTTTAAACCGAATTTTCAAAATAAATATCATTTATAATAATTAAAGAAAATATGGACGGATCATGTGCTGAAAGTTGTGAAAGAAAAGGCGGTTAATAATGACGTAATAGATGATTTTAACCAATCATGTTTGAGCATTCGTCGTGTCGTTATTATAGCCCTGTGGTTAAGACACCCAATTCTCATGCAGGAGGTTGCAGGTTTGAAACCGGGCAAGTATTAATGAATTTTTCAATTCATATGTACTTTTCTAAGTTTATTAAGGACATTACTGACACTTCGTGCTTCGGAAAGCAGTTAAAGCCGTTGGTCCCGGTTGCCATTCGTCGTTACAGGTAAGTCAGATGGCAGAAAGTCTAACCATCAGTCTATCCAAAGTGCCTATCGTGCCTAGTAAGTGGGTTGTAGTGGTCTGTTAGGCAGTCACTCCATGTAAAACATAAGTATTCAGCCATATCCGGTGAGATTGGAAGCCGACCCCAAGCTAGTTGGGAAAAGGCTAAGGAAATGATATTTGGGCATTCGCCAGCCTACGGGATCCCAATCCCGATTTTCGACCACCGAAGGCGCAGGCTTGCGGTCAGCGAGCAATGGGTAGCTCGCAATCCGATCGTCCGGTAACCGTCCGGATCGAGCCCAAGTCGTCGACGGCGCGTACTGTTCCACGCGCGCCTCAAGGAGATCTCAGAAAACCGTAGGGGCAGGGTCGAAGCCTACTGGGGCCAAGGGTCTGCTTCTGAAAGGAAGACTCGGTCCTAGTATGAAAGGCAACGAAGAAACAGGAGATGAGAGACATGGATCTCGCACCGCCCAAGGGCGGGGGATGTCAATGGATGGATGATTTTCACAAAGGCATTCGAACAGCATTCATTTGAGTCATTGTGTCCTATGAAACCAGCCCGCTACCATGCTGAGTGTCAACTTTTTCATCAAGGTATCTTTAACATTACAAAAAAATTGACAAAAACCATGATGTTTTATGATACAAGTGTCCATATAAGGAATATAATCATTAAGCTCCCAACTCACACTTGCCCACTTTTTTAGTGCTTTCAAAGTCGAAATACCAGTTCATTTGGTATTCCAAAAATTCGGACTTGTTTGTCGAAGACATGTATGGCATATATTATATTTGTATTACTCAATGCCTAGGTCATTGGCCTACCTGCAATCGGTGTGTTTTGATCGCTGGGTCGCCATTTTGTATTCTGTACTTGATGCTTTTTAGGTATCTACTTGTTTTTGCGTGCGTTGCGTTTTGTGGGTAGGTCAGTGTGTTTGTTTGTTGATTTTTAAACTTGGTCCATCGATCCATTACAAATAATGGATCGATGGAATGTTCTAGATTACATTTCTATTGGATCCAGAAGCTTTACGTGGAAGGGATGTACTGAGTTATTTTTATATATTTGTGTTTTCTAGGGTTTCGTGCCTCAAAAGGAAAAACGGAACCCTTATAAGATCACTTTGTTGTCCGTCCTTCTGTATATCTGTCGGTCAAGACCCTTTATCTCGGCAACGCGTGGAGGTATCGAGTTGAAATTAAAATCATATTATACTCAGGTCTGCGGTCCCTTGAAGTAGTAAAAAATCAAACATCTAAATTAAAGAAAAAATAATGATACGGCCGTTTATGTCACAAAAAACGTGTATTTCGACTCTGATCCTGAAATTTTGATTAAAGTAAGGTCTCATAGTACAAGTATAGGAAAAAAATCTGAAAACTGTAAATTTGTAGTTACGTCACAAAAAAACATTTTTTTTTCTATTCGGCACGAAAAATCTTCGTAATTCAATTCGGGAATTGGACTGTTTTCATAGGTAAAGGTTGTACGGTAAGTCAGTGCGCGAGTCCGACTCGCACTTGCCCGGATTTTATTTCTTATTTTCACACTTATATTACAGAGCCTGTAGGTAATTTTTGCGTGATGCCTGAACAAACAGACAGACGGACAAAAATTTTTTTTAATCACATTTTTGGGTTCGGTGTCGGTCTAGTAACACCCCCTGCCATTTATTTTTTTGATATATTCAATGTACATAATTTTCACTTCTACAGATTTATTATAAGTATAGATGGCATAAGAATATTGAACCGTTTTACTGCTACTTTCTATAAGAAATTTTCAAGATCCCAATAGAAGAAAAGATCTCAATAGAGAAAAGTTAGATGCACAAGCCAATATAATTAACGAAGGAAAATTTTGTTTGCTTGCTTGTCTGTTTCAAGCAAGATTTGTGATTCAGCATCTTCCTGCCCCATCTTATTTGGGGTCGGCGCAACACGTTTTTTTCTTCCATTCTATCTTGTCAACCGTCATACTATCACTAACTTCCTTTTCTTTCATATCACTGTTCACACAATCCATTCACCTTTTCTTTGGCCTCCCTCTCCCTCTCCACCCATCCACATGTATACTCATAACTCTTTTAGTAACATGTGTTTCATCTCTCCTCTTTACATGACCATACCAAGACAAACGATTCCCCTTCAACTTTTCAGTCACTGGCGTCACTTTCAAACTTCCTCTAATGTATTCATTTCTCACTTTCAAGCAAGATTTCTGATTAAAAAAACAAATTCGCTAACCAGTAAAGCAACTGGACAAAGTCACAGGCGCTACCTAGTGTTAGTAAGGACATTATTTGCGTAGCATTGTTTTTCAATTACATTCCTGTGGTACACTTTTTTGAGCATGTCCGGATGTCAACGGGTGCCAAAGTATTTGTTTTTATTCTAACAAATGTTGACAACTCCGCAAGAGTGCTCGCTAATTAGTTTCTCTACAATTTATACTAAAAATACTAAAACATTTTTTTTTTTGCATCGAAGTTTTATCTTTAATATTTTAGCATCAACATAGTGTAGAATGTTGATTATTATTATTTGCTTTTTTCTAATGTGACATGAGCTTTTATTGTATATTTTCTACACAATGTTTCTCTGTTTGTCGATTTGGACCAATTTTTGTATTTTTTTATTATGTATATATTTAGTTCATTAAATTAAGTATATATTATATTTATTGTATTGTATCTGTGATTCATTTGTATATCTTTTTTATATTAACCCTTTTCTTTCTCTCTCTTTTATTGCACCTAACACTATTCTTCTCTGCATCATCCAAAGGTTGACTGGTAGAAAATGCCTAAGGCATTAAGTCCGCCTCTGTATCTTTATGTGCATGAAGTATGAAATAAATAAATAAGTGTATGTTGTTCGGTTGAAATTATTATTAAAAGTTTAGAATTTTCCGAAATATGTATGTTAATAAGAGCCAATTTTGTCTGTTTATTCTGATCTTTTGATAATATTACATTAAATACAGCTATTTTAAACATTGATGTTTAATTTAAAAGGTTTTACATACTTTCATAAGTTTATTTAGGTACAAGCGCATCTAAAATGCATTTCAATGTGGGGACAAAATACTAAAACAAAATACTCTATACGCGACCACTCACGTTACACAAAATGGCGCGTCTAGAAAGAAAAAGAAAGAAAGAAAAAGAATTTATTTGGTACAGCACAAGGCACAAACATAATATGAGGTAACACGAAACACAATATATATATATATATAAAACAAACTACGCCAGGGTTAACTCTATTAGTTATGCAAATTGGTCAGGTGTTGTTTTCGCTAGGTGATATCGACATAGCGAAATATTTACCATCGGATTTTAAGTTGCCAAAACCTACCTAACAACTGTTGACTTTTTTCAATATTTTCTATTTTTTTCGAAGAATCTGCGACAACAGCATCATATAATGGTTTAACAACTTCGTTACGGGAGCACAATTGTTGCTATATTTGTATTTTTCTAGGACCCAAATGGTGAAACGGAACCCTATTCCTAAGACTACTGTCCGTCTGTCTGTCAACATTATGGCTGTATTTCATGAACCATGGTAGCTAGACAGTTGACATTTTCACAGATGATGTATTTCTGTTGCCGCTATGACAACAATTACTAAAAGCAGAATAAAATAAATTGTGTAAAAAATGTTGTATAGATGTACGGAACCTTTCACGTGCAAGTCCGACTCGCACTTGGTCGGTTTTTAGGGTTCCTTACCTCATTAGGAATAAACGGAACCCTTATAAGATCACTTTGTTCTGTCTGTATGGCTGTTTGTTTGTTTGGTCTGTCTGTTTGTTTGTCTGTCTTATCTCGAGTACGCGAGTATCGAGTTGAAATTAAAACCATATTACTCAGGTCTGTGGTCCCTTGAAGCTGTGAAAAAATCACTTCTGAGAAACCCAACGAAAAAAAAAAGATGGGCTGTTTATGTGGCAAAAAACGTACATTTCGACACTCAAGGGAATCAAAATTCATAGGGTACTTCCCGTTGACCTAGAATTCTGAAATTTGGCATGAAGCAAGGTCTCATAGTACAAGTATAGGAAAAAATCTGATATTTGTAAATTTGTGGTAACGTCACAAAAAAATAAATCATTTGTTGCGATTCGGAAGAATTTTCGTAACTCAATTCGATTTTTTCTGTTTTCATATGAAGTACGGAACCCTCAGTGTGCGAGTCCGACTCGCACTTAACCAGTTTTTTTTAATTAAAATATGGAATGATTTTATTTACCTGTATAATTTTTTGACGGTAGTGTCTATCTATCTATCTATTGTTGTCTGGTTTCCGCACTTAGTCCTTAGCGGACCGTTGTGCGAAGGCCATGGCGGCCTTTACTACTACGACGGTGGTGTCTTCAAAGAATCTATGGGTTGTTTAATCATTCTTCCGAAGACTGACAGCCTCTGTATTATGAGTAATTTCAGTCAATTACAGGTAAAGTGCTTTTCTTTACGTACGTAATTAGTGATAGCGTTGCGCGAGAACGCAAACTTTAAATACCTGTAGGGTATTTGATTTTTGACAGACAAGCACGACGCGACATTGCGACAACGGTGGAACAGTCCTGTATTGTAGAGATATTGATCAAGTTTAAGGCCCGTGACTCACTAATACTTTCTACTGTTCACTTTTCTGAAAAGAAACCAAAGGTCTAAAGATTCCAACGATAAATTCGTCGAACCCTCCTTTTTAGGGTTCCGCACCCAAAGGGCAAAAACATGACCCTATTGCTATCGCTCCGCATTCCGTCTGTCGGTCAACAGGTTGTATCTCATGAACAATCATAACTAGACAGTTGAATTCACATATGATGTGTTGCCGCTATAAAGGTGTGTCCAGACCTGGCGAATGCGTCGCTGGCGAGCCGCTTGCGAACTGCGAACGTGCATTTCATGTTCGTACGAAGCCCCTGCGCCGCCCAATCTTCACGCCGTAAGCTCGAGCGTCGCTGTATTTGCGCTCGTGCCGCGCGCGGTACACATACATAGTTCAAGCGTGAAAGTAGCTACGTGCGCGCGCGCTGCGCTCTCGCCTCACTCGAGTCTTACCAGAGTTGAACTAGAGTGGCGCACCAAAATTAGGCTGTAACCGCACGCGAGCAGCACACGCGCAGTTCGCAAGCGGCTCGCGAGCGGCGCAATTGTCAGGTCTGGACACACCTTAATAACAAATATTAAAAACAGAATAAAATTTGTATTTAAGTGGAGCTCCAATACAACAAACGTATTTTTTTTTCCGTTTTTTCTACGGACGTTTTTTTTTTGTTTTCGTGTGGGAAAATCATCTAATGACATCCCCCGCTCTTGGGCGGAGCGAAAAAAACGCGCACGAAGGTTTCCGTACTGCTACTGATGGTACGGAACCCTTCGTGCGCGATTTTTTTTTAAAGTCTGTCAAAGACTTATGTCTTTGACAGACTTTAAAAAATCATCTTGCTGCCCCTGTTCCGTGTTACTTGAGGTCGGCGCAACACGTCTTTTTCTTCCATTCTGTCCTTTCAACCGTCATCGCTGACTCTCTCTTTTAGCTTTCATATATACAATCAGCTGATAAATATAAACTTTATTTAGTTTTAAACACGAGTTATACAAACTTATGATCCGGACTAAGAGTTTCGCCTCGTCGTTTATACCGCGTACCTACATCGAATAATTAGAAACACATAGGGTTCTGTTGTTTTCTTTTCGAGTGCGAAGTTCTAAAAAATCATTAGATACAACAATATTCATCCATGTTTAGCAGCTTGCAACACCGCTTACAACTTTTTAGCATCGAAGGACTTGAACAATTTACCTGCAGCAGTATTCCTGTCCGATTATAATTTGGGTGTCTTCAAGGCTATGGTGAATAGGCTCTTAATAAACTAGTGTGATTCATCATTAACGATTGCATCACTGCTTACTATAAGGTGGGATCGCAGTCAATCACTAGTTTATAACAATAAAAAAAAAAAACTAACTAACACTGAGTATGGGGCCATAAATATGCCAATATCTATTCCAATAATACCAATTTTCCTCCTAACCGTTATCAAAAACTACTATACTTAGGCCTCTCGCCCGCGGCGACTTTTTGTAGCGATGCTGTAGCGTGTTCGCATCGGTACAGTCGCGATACTGTAGCGCGTTAGTAGCGCGTAGGCATCTTTTCTATAGCGCTTGCAAATGCAAATAACGCGCGTTAGTAGCGATGCT
Source organism: Mythimna vitellina (assembly GCA_949316375.1). Taxonomy (NCBI): domain Eukaryota; kingdom Metazoa; phylum Arthropoda; class Insecta; order Lepidoptera; family Noctuidae; genus Mythimna; species Mythimna vitellina. Next base: position 20,239,149 of record OX438701.1, on the reverse strand, counting down.
GTCGCACGCTTACGAAACGCGCGACAGCATCGCTACAAAAAGTCGCCGTGGGCGAGAGGCCGAAGTATAGTAGTTTTTGGACGCGACGAAATTACTCTTGTTATTATTTTTGGAATACGAATTTGAAATCCGCCATATTAGATTTCGGGTGTAATTTTAGTAAACAAGGTACTCTCAAGGTGATTGTTTTACTAAATAATCTTATTTTGCGAATACGATATTTCTTATGTATTTGCTAAATAGTGGAATGAAAGTGAAATTCGCGGGAAAGAAATCGGTTTCTCTATTGTGTCAGTATCTTTTCGGGTATAATAAATAATATCAGTATTGTGGGCAGAAGACTCCAAATGCGATTCTGCCTTCGAAAAGTTGGTTATATGGCAATTTATTCGTAGGTTCTTAGGATGATTGAATCGCAACAGACAGTAGAGGACAGCAATACAGCAATTGTCAAAGTGCAATGTGGTCGCTCACAAACTCACAATGGGCCTCATCAGAGGGCTTAAAGCCACCCAAAGGGCAATATAAAGGGCTATGCTTATATTTTCCTGGCTTGATTAAATCAGGAATGAAGATATCCACAGGAGAATCAAGGTTATCGACATAGCCCAAAGAATCGCCAAACAGAGGCAGTGGGCTGAGTACATTGCTCGCTGAACAGATGGTTGATGGAACCGATAGGATATAAAGTGGTTTCCGCGTACTGAAAGATGTACCGTTGGTAGGACTTCAAGGAGGACCGATGACCTATTTTTTTTAGGTGAGAAAATCATCTAATGACAAATCCCGCTCTTAAGCGGAGCGGGAGATAGTGTCAGACTTTTACTGACTAAAAACCCACTCCTCTTCCTTCGTTTCCTTCGTCCCAGGGGCCCGGGTTTCGTTTTCACACTACCCATGGCCCCAGTACGCTTCGACCCTGCTTGGTCCCTATGATTTGCTGACATCTCCCTGAAGCGCGTGTGGAACAATACGCGCCGTCGACGACTTGGGCTCAGTCCGGACGGTTGGACGGCGGGCTGCCCATTGCTCGCCGTCCGCAGGCCCACGCCTATGGTGGCCGGAAGTCCTGAGAATCGCGGGAATTCGATGGGTGCGAGACGCACAGGAACGGTCGTTGTAGCGACTACACTCGTGTTTCGCGCAAAACTCAAAGGTTTTTAAAGTAACAGTTCTTAAAGTAAAATTTATTCGTTCTGGTTAAGTAAATCATTAACCATTTATTGTATTAAACGGTAGAAATAAAATCACAAATAAAAATAACTTCTTTGAACTAAACCTTTGCACTTAAAACATACATTCCGAGATAAGAAAAACCATATTTTCCTCAAAGCCCGTAGTAACGCCTGGGGAACCCATAACACGGCTCACAGTTCTTTTAATGAACTATTATATTAATGTAAAGGTTCAAAACACCCAATTAGTAGGTCTTTATCAGTGAACTCAGATTATACACGGAAGTAAGGACCTGATAGGGAACCGCAACCTTCCTGGCTTGCTTGCTATCGCCGCCACGAATCCCATGGGTAAAGTGCTTAGGGGAAACCCGACTAACGTAATAAGTGATATCGTATCACTGTTCCGCTGCAAGCTGGAAAAAAATAAGGTTAGTATTTAAGAAAATAATCCTTCGAGGAATTTTCCTAAACAGCTGACCTACGGTGCACAAAGTTGGTCACTTGCTGAACAAAATAAGTCCAAAGTCAAGAGTTGTCTACCAGCAATGGAGCGCAGCGAATAGATCGCCTAAGAAACACTGTACTCCACACTCAGCTGGTAGATGTCGGGGAAAAAACATGCAGGTTGAAGTGGTAGTGAGCTGGCCATAAATCACGAATGCATTCGGTCAGTTGGGTGAAGATTGACGCAGTTGAGGTTGACCTCGCTGAGATCACCGTAGACAGAGAAGTTTAGAAGGAAACCTCAGGGAGGTCTTTGTTCAGCAGTGAAACATAGTACCTATAGATCTACACGATGTAAATCTATACCTCAAAACCGAGTTGCTAGCCTGTCGGTTTTCTACCGGTTGCATTTCGGGGAGTGTGCGTCGGAATTGCATAACCTAATTCAGCCTAGCCCGTTCCATCATTGGACCACCAGGCGTACAGCAATGCTCCACCGGTATATGGTGGACATCATGTGTTGGGAACACATTCATTGTGCGTACAGCTAAGGAGTGGAATTCCTTGCCGAAATCTGTGTTTCCTGATGGCTAAAACCCAGGAATCTTTAATTCAAGAGTGAATAGGTTACTTCTAGGTAAGCGCGCGCCATCGTCGACCGCATCGTCGCTTTCCATCAGGTGAGATAGCGGTCAAGCGCGACCCTATCAACAATAAAAAAAAATGATTCGATATCTTTACAAACAGAGACAAACTGTTTGACGAACGTCAAACATTGACGTTGATGAAAAGTAGGCTTATTGAGTAAGTATGTAAGTCTTACTCAGTTGGCTTCTACTCGGTTGTATACTCATATGTCAAGTATGTTTCATTAACAACACCGTGTTTTTATACCGTGGGGAATAAGAAAATTGACAAAATCAACCGGTTTTGATGCCCATACGTACAGCATTGTCAAATGGACAGGATGAATGATGCCAAACTGATTTTGGTTACAACTACGACCTACCTCAGCTTTGCACGAGTGCAATAATAATGTCCTGTATTTTTCCTTGTCCTGACCATTCAGAAAACAACAATATGTATACACAAATCGGTGGACTCGTTCCCAAATTAGGATTTTTTAGGTGGGAAATCATCTAACAACTTCTCTTGCTCTAGGTGTAGCGAGAAGGAGTATGAAACTGTTACTGACTAAACCCACCAGTGTTCCTTAATTTGCCCTTTGCGTTCTATGGCCGCGGTAACTCTTTCGAACGATCATTTGGCAGGGTTATCTCACAACAGTTGCTTCCAAACGGTGAAAGAAAGCATTGCGAGGAAAACGTCATGTCCTTGAACCAAAAAAAATAAGGACCTACTCCACCCACACTGAGACAATGTGGTGGGTTGACCTGTATACCTATAGCGGAAATATTATAGGCAAACTAAAAGCAATTATTACAAACTAGCTGACCTGGCGAACTTCGTACCGCTTAACAGTCAATGAATATAGTATATCTTTCGATATAGTCAACCGATTGCGATGAAACAAAACCTAAGTAATATATCAGGTTACACACAATTTTAATGTAAAAAAGATATCTACATCGATTTCTTACATTTTACGTGATGCGCGCACAACTGAAAACTTCTACAGATTTATTATATGTATAGACTAGCTCGGAACTCGGAGTTTCTTTGAGTGATCGAATCAGAAATAAAGTTATCCTGTAGAGAACCAAGGTTGCTGACATAGCACGAAGAATCGCCAAACTTAAGTGGTAATGGGCAGGCAAATTGCTCGCAGAACAGATGGCCGTTGGGGCCGAAAGGTTCTAGAGTGGTAACCGCGTACCGGAAGACGCAGCGTTAGAAAGTGGACCGAATAACCTGGTAAAGGTTGCGGGAATCCGATGGATGCGAGACGCACAGGACCGTTCATTCTGGTGACATTTGGGGAGGCCCATGTCCAGCAGTGGACGTCTTTCGGCTGTTATGATGATGTCTCTTCATGAGCTGACAGCCTAAGATGCTCTGGACTTCTTAGATGTCTTTAGGGGCGGAGAATAATTAAAAGATATTGTGCATCTATTTATCGTTTTTATTTCTAGAAGTACTAACCATATTTTATCATATTATTTATATAGGTACATATTCAATCCACCTTGCTTGACAGCCGTCCTTACTCATCTACTTAAAAAAGAACTTTTATCTTTAAAATTCAAATACTTATTCTTCTGCAAGTTAATAAGAGCTATTGAAAGAAAGAAAAAATATTTTATTTGGCACACGTACACAGATACACACAATGTAGAAACAACATGTAAACACTGAAGATAAAAAATAAGACAATAAAATAACTAACATTGTGTCTCGCGCTTGCACCAAACTGACAAACTGACTGAAACTGTATTGCTCTTATGTCTTTGGCACATGCGGTGTCACACACAATATCATGCAGCCCTGTATAAGCAGTACCTTTGTACTTGTTCTTTTCATTTTTAAGTGTTTACGTGTGTACATAAATAAACAGATAATATCGTCATTTTTACGGGCTATTTCATAATTTTGTTAAATTTTCTCTGTAACAAACAATTGTCATCCTGTCGGTACCTATTGTTCACCACAATCTGACCAGTCCTTTTTGATATTAGCCAAATCATACGACGGACGTGGTAAAAACATTCCGAGTACCGATAATATAATAACAAAATAATCGTGCTTCTAAGTTATTTTTATATTTATTATAAATAATAATCTAGGTTTGCCTTCCCTAACTTTATAAGGCAATATGAGGAAAAGCTAATCATTTATCCGGTTCAAAACATGAATAAAAGTACTTACAACTGTTTTAGTAATTTATAAACAAGGAAAACCTGTGGTGTGTTGGATTAGCTGTTGTAACTATATTGGGTAAAGAAGGTATTGTGTAGAAAAACAGGATATTTTTAATGTATTGGTATGTTACCGGCAAATTGTATTATCCGGTATTCTTTACAATACCTAGGCAATGTATAGAATACTTAAAACTTACGTGTAGGTAATGTATCACATAGCCCAGGTATTCTATACAATACCCTATGCGCTGCCGTTAATGTATGTAAAAGACGAGAGCAGGAAACGAGGTGACGTAATTTTTGGGCAACACCGACATGAAAAAGGTAGGTTAAAAGGCTAAGGCGAGAGAGGAACTTCTGCTTTTGCCTTTGAGGTTATTTTTTTGTAACTATCCAGAAATAGGAGCCTTACTTTAAACCGTGCAGACAGAAATAGGATAAAATTAATGTAAAAGTAAAAATTCTTCTGGCTACAATATTAACATAATTTAATTTGCTTACGAGTACTCAGGTCTTATTTTTATTAGAGGGGGCTTAAAGTAAGGCTCCTCCTATTTCAGGGTGGTTACAAAAAATATGACCACTTAGCTTTCTGACTTAATTTGTCCATATCACCTTCTTCTCTGCTGTCGTCTTTTACACAAATTGATTTTAATTAATATAAAATGTTTCATTTGTTATTTTATAGGTAGGTACCGACCTACCTACAAAATAGCGGGCAAAATAAATAAAGAAATAGAATTTGGTCTTTATTTATCAATGTTAACTTACTGTAACATTGATAAATATTGACCAAAATCCATTTCTTTTACTCATAGCCGCTGGACCAGCAGGTAATTTTTATAATCCCTAGGAATTGCATGCATTATCTGGGTAAAGTACGTAATGGACAATTATATTCATAATATTTCACATATTGCCCGGACGCCCTAGGTATTTATTTTTAAATTGCCTAGGTAATGTATAGAATTCCTGATTTATACAGATTGCCGGTAACATATATACTTATATTTCCCTCTTTTTTATTTTTCTTTTCCGTGTTCCTTCTGTGGCCCTTGGATGGATGAAGAGAAAGAATGCTACGAAGAGGGAGAATATCGATGGGTTGTGTGAGGAGTGATATGAAAGAACAGGGAGTTAGTGATAGCATGACGGGTGACAGGACAGAATGAAAAAAAAAACATGTATCACCGACCATAAATAATACGGGACATAGGCAAGAAGATGATGATGATGTTTCTTCAGTTGCCCTTTGTGGCTTTGGAACAAGTAAAGGACAACTGGAGGAATACGGGTGGGATTTAGTCAGTTACAGTGTGACACTCCCTCTCGATCCTACCAGAACAGGAAAAGTTTGTGGATGATTTACTAAACGAAATATAAAAAGGCCAAACTGTGTTCCAACAATAATTTAATAACAATAATAATATTCCACAACTATCACACAACGCCGTCCAGTCTCAAGCTAAGCAGAGCTTGTGTTATGAGTACTAGACCACTGATAAACATAGCCAACAGGCCAGTCCAGTCCAACAATAATATACAGATTGAGACAGTTTAGCTGCTGAAATTTCTAAAAGTTTTGCTTGTTCCTAAAACTCAAAAGCCTTATTAGCTATAGCGAATATTTATGCGCAGACCCGTTTCAATTCAAATACAATTTTTAGAGCCATTGAATAACCAGCGTCTCAAGACGAAAGTCCATGACCAACGCGATTTGCGTGGGGAGTGTTATGTCTTTTGGCTCTGAAACCGCAGTGTCTCACAATGGACTTCATCAGAAGGTTTAAAGTCACCCAAAGGTCAATAGAGAGGGCTATGCTCAGAGTTTCCTTGTGTTATTGCGTCAGGAAGGAATATATCCGCAGGAGAACCAAGGTTACTGACATAGCCCGACGAATCGCCAAACTTAAGTGGCAGTGGGCAGGGCACATTACTTGCAGATCATGTGGTCGATGGGGCCGAAGGTTCTGGAGTGGTGACCACGTACCGGAAGACTGAGCGTTGGAAGGCTTTCTACAAGGTGGAACGATGACCTGGTGAGGGTCGTGAGAATCAGATGGATGCGAGACGCATATAACCGTTCGCTGTTACACTTGAGGATTGTATGTCCAACAGTGGACGTTTTTCAGCTGAAGTGATGATGATGAATTATAGAATTGAATTCCCTTAGAAACAACATATTAAAAGTGCAAATAAATCACGGGCCATATTTCACGATGATGCGAATTTCTAAGTCCACGTAAATTAACACTCGATAATGTTAAATCGTATCCTATTACTTAAATTCCATAATTCTGCCATTTTTATTTCAAACAAAATCTGTTGTGGAATAGCTCTACATATTTCCTTCTTACGGTTCAAAGGACTCTGCACCTTAAATTGTGAGGATATAGTTCCATTTTGCCTGTATCGTTACAAGACATATGACATTTGTGATGGACGGGTTATTGTTGTAATAGAATGAATTGTGTAGGTACATATTATTTTGTGCTGACGTCATAACATTTCGTATTTCGTTAGGAAGTACTGTTGTATTGATATTTCCGTTATATTTTTTTATTTGGAAAACTTACGGCTAGTACATATATCTAACATATTCTATTAAAACTTAATTCCTATTACAACGGCGGCGATCTCATGGCCGGGCCTTGGCACAGGCCATGGTCCGGATAGAGGAGAAGCGGCAGGCAAATTGCCTCCTTTTGCGAAGCAGTTTGAAATTCGGAATTTCAAATATAAATTTAGTTTTTAGGGTTGCGTACCTCAAAAGGTAAACGGAACTCTTATAGGATCACTTTGTTGTCCGTCCGTCTGTCTGTCTGTCTGTCTATCTGTCAAGACTCTTTATTTCGGGACTGCGTGGAGGTATCGAGTTAAAATTAAAATCCTGAAATTTGGAATAAAGCGAGATCTTAAAATACAGATATATAGGAATAAATCTGAAAACAGAAAATTTGTCCTTACGTCACAAGAATTTTTTTGCGTTCCGGAAAAATCTTCGTAACTCGGGAATTGAACTGTTTTCATAGGTAAGTTTTTACGGAACCCTCAGTGCGCTAGTCCGACTCACACTTGCCCGGTTTTTTAATTCACGAATCCCAGTGCTATAAAGATCGATTTTAACTGACCGTCTGGCCACAGTGCTTGACACTTTTTTAATTATTCTTATATAAGCTTGATAACTTCGATTTTCATCATTTTAAGCAATATTTAATCATCATTAAACAGTCTTACCTGTGATGATGATCGTTACTTTCCGTTTTATTTCTGTTGTGTGTTGTACCAGGTGACTCCTGACGTCCTGACCAATATTTTTTTTCTTATAATTAAACCCCACGCGAACGCCGGCGTTCGCTCTCTCATTGTCTTTCAATTATGTCTCTAATTACGGTATTCGAAATGTTAAAACTCTACGTAAAATAAATCCCCTTTAACAATTTAACTTAGCAATTAAACCAGTGATCGGTGGGTGTTGTTAAAACTAACTAGTAACAAAGTTTCCCGTGAATATAATTACTGGGTCAGAAGTTGATGAAGTTCGTCCACTTATGGCAACTTTCCAAATGTTAACTAGATCAGCGAGTAAAGTTTGGGGTATGGCTGAAGTCGGCCCACAATTTCGTGAGACGCTAAAATCGACTTACTGACGATTCGGACACAGTGTCCGAATTGACACATTTTGTTTACTGATGATTTGGACACACACTGTTTAGTACAGTCAGATAAAAAGTTTTAAAATGCAATATATAGGGAAAAAGGCGTTACCAAAACTATTTGGCTGACACATTCGGACACAATATGGTAGGACACAGTATCCGAATTGGCACATTTAAAACATTTTTTCAACAAACTATTTTAGGCTGGATTTAAGGCGACAACTTCGGATACTAATATTATATTTTAAGACCTTTTTTATTTCTTGATAGGTTCGCGCTTGACCACTATCTCACCTGATGGAAAGCGACGGTGCGGTCGACGATGGAGCGCGCTTACCTAGAAGTAACCTATTCACTCTTGACTTAAAGATTCCCGGGTTGTAGCCATCAGGAAACACAGACTGCGGCAAGCTTCAATAAATTTGGTGATGTCCGAATTGTCAGTGAAAAGATATTGAAAAAAAAATGTGCCGATTCGGACACTATGTCCGAGTACATTGTGTCCGATTCGTCAGTAACTCCTAAAATCAGTCAGCGTAGCATTTTCCTGTTCGATCAACCAGCCTGGCTTCTTCCAAACTTGTTTGGGGTCGGTATCTATCGTAACCAGACTAGATTCTGCCCGCAGCTTTGTCCGCGTGAAAATAGGTTTTTCCATACAAAATTTGAACCCGCGTTTCATTCTTTTAGGGGGTAAATTATGTCCTCTTAGTGCCCGCCTGCATCATAAATTTCAGACTCTTAGTTCCAGTAGTTTCGGCTCTGCGCTGATATCTTAGTCAATCAGTTTCCTTTTTAAATTATGTAGATATCGATGCATTCAAAACAAAAGTCATAAGGTATTTATAAGGTATTAATCGCAGTTTTTTAGGAAAGTGGTTTTCATTACATAAGTAATTTGCCATCCGCAAGCTCGCGCCTGCGGTGGCTGCAAATCGGGATCCCGGCGGCTGGAGCGTGAGGGCCTTTCTCTCGCGCGTGCGGCCGCCTCTTTTAATATCATTATTGCTTTGCAGAAGGAGGCGAACGCCTGCTGCTCCTCCCCGCTCCGGACCATGGCCTGTACCAAGGCCCGGCGCGAGAGATTATTGCCGCCGATTGCCCCCACGAGGACGCGGTGGTGCTCCACCGTGTCCTCCGGGCGGTCCACACAATTGTGGCACCCAAGTGTTTCTTTCGCACGAATCTGGTGCAGAAACCTCCCGAACTTACCATGTCCGGTGAGGACCTGCATCATGCGGAAGGTAAGGACGCCATGTTGTCTTTCCAGCCACTCCTCAAAGAGGGGACTTACTGCCATAATTGTGGCGTGCCCAGTGTCATCATCATATGGGATAGACTTTTCCAAATTATTTTTTCTAAGTTGCAAAGCATCAAATGACATCTCTCTTGGGCGGAGCGCGAGAGTGTGTCAGACTTTTACTGACTAAAAACCCACCCCGGTTCCTTCTTTGCCTTCGTCTCAGGGCGGGACTGCCTATCCGACTCCCACAACCTAGTTACTGAGCAACAAGATACTCCTTGGATAGACTGAGGGCCAGATTTTCTGGGGTAAGGCCCCATGACGTATCAAAATCGAAATAAAAAAACCATAATCAAAAGCATTTTATTTCAAATAAAACATTTACACACACACTGACACTTTTGAAATGTCAAGAAGTCAGTCATTCAGAAAAAATGATGCTAATTGCACATCCAAAGCGTAGATCTCTATGGAGAAGAATGTGCAAGAAACTCCATGGACACTCTTTTCAATCATGTTTTGTAATTACAAATATCTCTGTTACATGTTTCTTATCGCTATCATGTATCAAAATATAGCGACTTTTGGAGGTAGACGGAACAGAGAGTAAAGTCCCGCAAACCTCCATTAAAAAGGGAGGATCCTCCGGCCAGACGGGTGTTATGTCTGGTGGGCTGCAAATGCCCGGTAGATGATTTCGGGCTGTTCTATATGTTCTAATCGCGCGGAGAACTTTGATTGCGCGATGCAGGATTAGTTCTTATTTGACGCCATAGATGTCGCTATATATCAAAATTTCAGGCTTGCGAGCGAGGAACAGGGATGGAGCTATACACCGTATATAGCTCCATCCCTTTAACAATTCTGTTTAGGGATTGAGTTAAGAGCTCGTTCCATAGTGAATTTGGAAAAAAAAAATTGTTTCTATTTAAGTTACACTCTAATCATATTATTGCCACAACCTTAGATTGTCATGTTCATCATCATCATCATTTCAGCCGATAGACGTCCACTGCTGGACATAGGCCTCCCCCAAATGTCGCCACAAAGAACGGTCCTGTGCGTCTCGCATCCATCGGATTCCCGCAACCTTCACCAGGTCATCGGTCCACCTTGTAGGGGGCCTTCCAACACTGCGTCTTCCGGCACGCGGTCGCCACTCCAGAACCTTTCGGCCCCAACGACCATCTGTTCTGCGAGCAATGTGCCCTGCCCATTGCCACTTAAGTTTGGCGATTCTTCGTGCTATGTCGGCAACCTTGGTTCTCCTGCGGATATCTTCTTTTCTGATTCGATCACGCAAGGAAACTCCGAGGATAGCCCTTTCCATTGCCCTTTGGGTGACTTTGAGCCTTCTGATGAGGCCCACTTTGAGCGACCACGTTTCGATTATGATGTTAGCTTGTACATTATGTACTTAAACTTTGACGCACAACTATTTCCCGGTATCCATGTACAAATTAAGCAAATAATATTATTTCAAAGAACATTATTGTAGTAAATATTTACCGCATATAGTGAAATCCTTGGAGCTAACTATGCAAATACAGGATTTCTGAGACGTTATTGTGTAACCATTGCTTTAGCTAGTTTATTATTATTATTATAATGGATAAAAGCTTTAGCGTGACTTAACTTTTCGAATACCGTAATTAGAGACACAAATATTAATGTAGCCACCTACTGGGCCCAAACAGTTTGACGAGTTTACCATCGAATCGAAAAGAAGAAGAGACACAATAGGAAGACAATGAATGAGCGAACGCCGGCGTTCGCTTGGGGTTTCATGAATTAATGATTGATGAAAAATAAATAATTAATGATATCTGTTTTTGCAAAATAAATATCATCCACGTAAACCCCGCGCGAACGCCGGCGTTCGCGCGTGATTTCGCGCCATTTCGGATAAACGATAGCGTCTGCATAGATTATACAATATTGAGCTTTTTATACATTTATAAAATGGATTATTGGGTATTTATCCAAGTACATAAATAAGAAGTTATTCATAAAGTAGTCTATATAGTAGTAAATATCGAAAATAAACAAAATTTTCCGTTATTCCCTATATACCTATACATATCCATAGGTTAATGGCTGTGTAGAATATCATTAAGAACATTCGGTTAATTATATTGAAGAGGATTTTCATTAAAGTCTGTTAGTTGTCTTATAATTTTTCTTTGAACCTTAAATTAGGTTAGTATTCCTTCAACCGTTTTTTTTAAGTGGGAAATCATCCAATGATTTATTTCGCTCTAGGGTGGGGCGCAAGGGCGTGTCAGTCTTTTACTGACTAAAATCTACTCACATAGGAATTCCTTTTTTGCCTTGCGTTTCAGGACCCCGGGTTTTCCTTTCAGAATCTTACCCATGGCTCTAGTAGGCTTCGACCCTGCTGGTCTCCTACGGTTTTGCTGACATCTTAAGGTGCGTGTGGAATTCTACACGCCGTCGACGACTTGGCCTTGGTCCGGACGGTAACCGAACAGCCGGATGGCGAGTTACCCATTTCTCGTCGTCCGTCGAAAGAGAAGTCCGACATGGTATTTAACGTCAAAGACCTGTACCTACACCTGTACGGCGGCAACAGGAAGTTGTGTCTTGCCGAGAGAGGCTGATATGTTTGTTTATAATTGTTATATATTTTTTGCTGTCCTACCAATTTTGATAATATTTTCACAATGAGTATTTATTGAGAAACTGGAAGTGGCCGTATTATACGCCCGAAAACCATACGTTGATAATGCGATTTTGAACGCGTTCGGTTTTGTCTGTATGCAGTATTATAGCTTATTTTCGCTTTCCTGGGAAAAGGCTAGGCTTACCAGGAATTAAGGCATTTCTCGTAATCCAAAATGGCTACACATAACTATCTTCAAACAAATTCCATCTGAACTTACCAATCCTAAAACTTAACTCTAAAATGGGCATTAAGTAAGGGTCGGCTTACACAGAGACGCAACGCGACTTGACCCATTTTTACCCAACTGCCTCAGACGGAGTGTAATGTTTTTCGAGAGTATATTTTTATGTCTCTTCCTTTGGCACGTCTAATATCCTAAACGACTGGATTGATTTTGATTAGGTATATGGATGTATCAAAATAAAGCAGCGGTCACGACCCTCAGTGTTGAGGAATACGACGCAAGGACCCTCCACCTAAATAAAGGGCCCTAGATGGCGATTCCAAAAAACTAGAAAATAAAAACGATAAGCCCGATGAAAAAAAAAAACCAAAAAGTTCTACAAAAGTAACTTTGCTAGCAGTTAAATGTATCAAATCAGTGATTGAAATGAAATAAACGTCACTAACTGCATCATACAGCTTGAGTCGTTTTAGTGACAACATTCCAATTTATGTCTATCAAACTATCAAATTATTGACTAGCAATTGTTATTAAACTACTTTATAAAATAATTGATCACTGCTATAATGTCTTATAAATCATTGTATGCCAAAAGGCGGGTCATAGATGTACTTCACGATATAAAATATTACATCATATTTTTACCTGTGTACCACAATAAACAATTTTGAATTTTAATTTGAATTTGAATGTCCAATAAAGGACGTGAAATTCAAAATACGAATTTTTAAAAATTACTATCTTTCATTATTTTTTTTCAATAAATTTCCTTATTGTGTCTTTATTTTAAAAGTGATCTCGGCGTTTGGCCTCTGTGTACGGTGACCCTAACATATCAATATCCTCAAATTATATGCATGAATGGTGGTTAATTTTCGGGCCTTATCTCCAAATATGTAGACAGATTACTTACGAAGTATATTATTAGTCTATTGCTATATTTAAACTACGCATCCTTGGACCGGTTACTGACTTTCAGTTACCATTAATAGTCACAGGACCCGACAAGTAATCCAGACATGGAGGGGTGTCTTTTATATAAAATTCATAGATATTATTAAAAAAAAAAATACCAGACATCGGAAGTGTCCGGAATTCACATACAATCGTCATGGTAAAGAAATCAAAACTTCTTTTGAGAATAAAGAATTCTGCTCACCACACCGTATCATACCATGACCGTGCTAGGAACGTATTATGCACGGTAAGAAACACGACACGGACTATTATACTAGAACGTATCAACAGTGTATCATCAGCAATTTCTCGTGTATTACGAGTTTCGTAACAGCCGCGTATGATTCCCGTAACATCCGTGTGTGATCCCCGTATCATCCGTTGTCTTATACGTTTCGACAAATCACGCTCTTAGGCGGAGCGAGATAGTGTTTTACTAGACTTTTACTGACTAAAAAACCGCTCCTGTTCCTTCGTTGCCATCGTCCCAGGGCCCCGGGATTCGTTTTTACACTACCGAAGGCCCCGGTAGGTTTCGACCCTGCTGGGCCCCTATGATTTGCTGACCTCTCCCTGAGGCGCGCGTCTTAAAGATTGCCCTTAATAATTTGAAGTGAAATGCTTCTAAGATACTCCATAGTCGGAAATGAGTAAATTAGTTTTTAATACATGACATTAGTTGTCGGAGCCATGCAGCACATTACATGTTAGTCTAGTGTCTTTGACAGATGTCATATCTTAAAACTTAAGGTCATCATACTCATCATGCATTTGTCAGTCCGGATTTTGTATGCCAGCGACTGTTTATTTATTTATTTATTATTGTTTATTAAAACTTCAAGTACAGTAGTTGTATATAAGCGGTCTTAATGCAACAAGGCATTCTGTACCAGTCAACCTTAATGTTAAAAAAAATGTTGTGTAATGTTAAAGTTTGAGTATTTTTTATTTCACAATGTATCATCAGTGATATCTCGTGTATAACGAGTGCTGTAACGTCCATGCTGTGTCTTCCGCGTATAGTCCCCGTATCATCTGCGTATGATCCTCGTATCATCCGCGTTTGATCCCCGTACTGAGGTAATGACCTCAGTTCGATTTTTTTTTTGTGTTTTTAAGTAAAGAAACTTCAAGTACAGAAACACCTATTTGAAAAAAGTAAAACAGAAAATAATAAAATAAACTTTATTGTACAGTCATGAGTCAAAATTGCAGTTGCACCCTGCCAATGCTAAATTTGGTCTAAATTTTCTTTGTAGTAGAAGTTCATTGGTCCGCTACTAGTTGATTCAATACTGTAGATTGTATGCTACAAACTGAATATTCACTCATGAACTATTGACCCTTTTCTACAATGAAATTTAGACACTAACATTAGTAGAATGCAACTGCACTTTCGACTCCTGACTGAACACCAAAACAGTAACAAAAAAATAATTTTGCAAGATGATAATGTCCTATTTATATGAAAATTTTATATGTCTCACATGAGAATTATTTCTCTAGATAAATCTCACATCACTGTACTAATGAGCTAGTCATTGAAAAATACAAAGTTGTTTCTCTCATAATAACTCGATATAGAAATATCGACTTTATTACTTACAAACGATCCACCTCAGTTTCACAGGGGTGTTAGAAATTGTTGAAATTCTTGACTTTTAGACAGATAGATTAAAAAAAATATTTGTTGCAAAACAAAACGCACACCGAGGGAGTAAATTTCGAAAAATGCTGTCTTATTACTCGCCTACGTCATAAAAGGAACCCTTGTGCAAAATTTCACGCTCCTAGTCTCAGTAGTTTCGGCTGTGCGTTGATATGTCAGTCAGTTAGTTTCTCTTTATATATTTACTAGCGATCCGCCTCTGCTTCGCACGGGTGCAATGCTTATACCACCGCAACCGCTATGTCCCTATATTTAAAATCTATAATATCTTTGAAAATATTCATTTAAATTACATGCTTCTTCTTCTTAGCGTATCGATGGCAAAACTAGTTAAATTCCTTGCTTGGCCTAGTATTCGGCCACGGCAGTGCCATCCGCTGATGCTGTCATTAGGTCCTTACGTGAACAGGTAACAGGGCAGGTGATGCAGGATCGAAGGTGGGACATGGTTTGCGAAAAGACGCCGCACAAACACTGAAGATCGGAACCGTCCGAGAACCCCCATCTGTGGAGATTGTCTTTGCTGCGCTCAACTTGGGTGCGGAGTCTGTTTAGAATTTTCCAGCTGGGCCATGGCAACTCGTGTCCAGGAGAAAGGCAATCCGACGGACGGTGGTTCTTATTTTTAATTACATGCTGTAAAGAGCCATATTGATCTATATTAAATGTACAATGTATTTAAGGTACTTAATTGGATAAGGATTAATGCTGTATTGCTTAAAATTATTTCGTAAATAAGCCATTATTTCTCGTAAAAAGCAAAGGATAAAAAATGGTTATTAGGGATAACCCCTAAGAGATAGACATATATCGTTGCGGACTTTTTTGTATAACTTTTCAAGGTGTACAATACTGTTGTACATTATTTTGATCTGTCTCGTAGGGTTTAGCCAGCGTTTGCAATGTAAGCATAAACAAATGTGTTTATTTACGACATCACATTAGAAACCTCTAAAATAATCAGTGTTTCTCTACTATATTGTGCGTGTATTATACATATAAGCCTTCCTCTTAAATCACTCTATCTTTTAAAAAAACGGCATCAAAAAATGTTGCGTAGTTTTAAAGATTTAAACATACATAGGGACAGACAGCGGAAAGCGACTTTGTTTTATACTATGGAGTGATATATCTCCTGTCATCATCATTTCAGCCGAAAAACGTCCACTGTTGGACATAGGGCTACCCCAAGCGTCGCCTTACCTACCAGTCCTGTACGTCTCGCATCCATCGGATTCCCGCGACCCTCATCAGCTCATCGGTCCACCTTGTGGACGGCCTTCCAGTTCCAACGCTGCGTCTCTATCCCTACTATAACATCCATGTATTAAACACTAAAATCTTTCTCACGAATCACCCCGTCTATTAGCAAAAACCTGAAAAAAAAGTTGAAAGTAAGTTTCCCTTTAAGCGTAAAATTCGGAACTACTACTTGAAGTCCTCTCAACTTTAGCTTAGTCTTCGTCAGAATTATTATTAAGTTCTCTTAATAATTTGATATTTTTCAAAGTATTTATTAGTTTATAATTTTAGCATATATATGTATTTTATTATTATATTTTTTTTTTGAATTATCTGTTATTTGTTTACCTATTGTGCAAGTCTACCACAGTGTTGTCTTTTTAACCCAAACGTTGACTGGTAGAGAATGCCTTGTTGCATTAAGTCCGCCTATGTACCACTACTGTACATGAAGTTTAAATAAATAAATAAAAACCGCAGGAGTTTTTGAGTTTATCGTAAATGGACAGACAGACGCCGTGGGGGAATATATCTTAGGATAAAAAGTACAATATTGCTTACTTCACATACTCACTAAACTCCATACTTTTAATATTATAAATGTTAGAGTAACTCTGTTTGTTTCTCGCTTACGCTTTCACGGTTAAACTACCAGTTAAAGAACTGATTTTGATGATATTATTTACGGGGTAAGTTTAAAACCCAAGGAAGGACATATTTATGCTCACGAACATGTTACTTTTTATCTGGCTTCGACTTCGACTCCGCGTCCGCAATAACCGACTTTCATGTGAACGAAGTCGCGAGCAAAAACTAGTATCGCAATAAATATAAATGTCTATCTAAAATATTCGCAACATTAGGGCCCAGCCTAGGGGTGTCTACAATACCGTCATCATTCAAATAATTCACTCAACAAGTGAGTGACAACCCTCGCTATTCAAGATGGCCGCTGTCTGGAGGTCAAGAGGACTGGTTGTCGTCTCTTTGTTCTATTTTTGCGATGTACCCTGACCTACCTTTGTGATTTACTGGGGTCCGAAGCGGTATTCAACATTCTTGTTGCTATGGACCCGAATTGTAGACATCTCGATGTCACTGTCTTTGAGATACGCTATGAGAATAATAAGGGTAACTGTTTATAAGAAAGATTTTGTCTGCCGCTTTGTTCGCACGACAACATTAACACCTCTTTTGATTCGAGTAGGGTTGTAAGATTTAAAATAATAATAGGTCCTTCTTACCTATGAAATTGGCGTTTTAGGGTTTCGTACCTCAATAGGAAAAAACGGAACCCTTATAGGATTACTGGGGCCACGGTAAGTGTGAAAGCGAAACCCGCCCTGGGACGAAGGCAACGAAGGAACAGAAGTGGGTTTTTAGTCAGTAAAAGTCTGACACTATCTCCCGCTCCGCCCAAGAGCGCGATTTGTCATAAGATGATTTTCCAATCCAATAAAAAAAAACCCTTTATAGGATCATTTTGTTGTTTGTCTGTTAAGACCCTTTATCTCGGGAACGCGTGGAGGTATCGCGTTGAAATTAAAACCATATACTCAGGTCTATGGCCGCATGAAACTGTTAAAAAATCAAACTTCTAAGTTAACGAAAAAAAAAGATACGGCCGTTTATGTCGCAAAAAAACGTATATTTCGAAATTCAAGGGAATCAAAATTCATAGGGTACTTCCCGTTGACCTAGAATCCTGAAATTCGGCATGAAGCAAGGACTCATAACACACGCTCCGCCTGATGTGGGATATCATTGGATGAGTTTCCCACCTAAGAAAAAATGGTTTACCCGTGTTTTTTTGTAGGACACCATCAAATAACTCCTTCCACCCTGGATGGAGTGAGAGTGTCAGTTATTTACTGACTAAAACCTGTAATACGAGCAAATTCCTTCATTTGCCCTTTGCGTTCTAGGGCCACAGTAACTCTTTCAAAAGAGTGCTCTCCATGTCCTTTCACACACACACATATCACAGTAATATTATACAGTCGAAAGAAAAAACCGGTCAAGTGCGAACCCGAATGCGAACCGAACCGAAAACTTACCATTTTTATAATTTAAATTTTTTTTTAGGTGGGAAAATCATATAATGACAAATCTCGCTCTTGGGCGAAGCGGGAGATAGTGTCAGACTTTTACTGACTAAAAACCCACTCATGTTCCTTCTTTGCCTTTATCCCGGGGCCCGGGCTTCGCTTTCACACTACCCGTGGCCCCAGTAGATTTCGACCCTGCTGGGCCCCTACAATTTGTTGACATCTCCCTGAGGCGCGCGTGGAATACGCGCCGTCGAAAACATACCTATGTAGTCCAATTCTCGAATCGAGTGACGAAGATTTTCCCCTATC
This sequence comes from Mythimna vitellina, assembly GCA_949316375.1. NCBI lineage: Eukaryota > Metazoa > Arthropoda > Insecta > Lepidoptera > Noctuidae > Mythimna > Mythimna vitellina. The sequence goes on along the minus strand of OX438701.1, from coordinate 20,220,708 downwards.
ACAAAAAGTAATTTTTTGTGACGTATCTATAAAATAGTTGTCAGACTTTTTCCTACACTTGTGCTTCATACCTTCACGCGTTATTGAGAAAAAGGGCCTTGACAAATAGATAGACAAGTAGTTACGGAATCCTAAAAGAGTTAACAGATGTCAGTGATGAACATAACATATAAAAAAAAAAACAATTAATACAATTCCAAGTTACCAGGTAATGTCAAAAATCAAAGTACCAATACAATCAGCCCGCCCGCCCGGGCGAATAGTAGGCGGTAATTAAGGTTAACGGATTAAATTGTGGCCCCGGGCTGGACGTCGGCGGCCCAGTTCGGGTGTTACCTATTAACTAATTGTATTAGTGCTTCTGTGGGTTCAGTAGTCTGTTAACTGGGTGGTTATTATGATAGGTTTCTGGTTTGTCTTAATTTATTTTCATTTAGGCGTTAGGCGTCGTTCGAAGGTTTATTTTTTATTCTTGTATGCACTATTTTTAAATATATTTGTTTATCATTTAAATTACACACATACACATAAATTCACGAATTTTGTTTATTTTTTCATTATGTATTATACTATTTATGTGTGGTGTGGACGAGAATGGATAAAGTGAGAAATGAATATATTAGAGGAAGTTTGAAAGTGGCGCCGTTGACTGAAAATTTGAAGGGGAATCGTTTGTCTTGGTATGGTCATGTGAAGAGGAGAGATGAAACACATGTTACTAAAAGAGTTATGAGTATACATGTGGATGGGTGGAGAGGGAGAGGGAGGCCAAAGAAAAGATGGATGGATTGTGTGAACAGTGATATGAAAGAAAAGGAAGTTAGTGATAGTATGACGGTTGACAGGATAGAATGGAAGAAAAAAACGTGTTGCGCCGACCCCAAATAAGATGGGACAAGGGCGGGAAGATGATGATGATTTATTATACTATTTATATAGACTATTAAACGTCCGTAAGTGTGTTCGTGGCATCACCGAGGGCCCTAACAGAATACCAGCCCTGCGTTATTTATCTTTTTAAAGAACGCAGCATATGCTGAGTTAGGAGCCTTTTTGGCCTCGTACTGATTATACCTTTCTTTTTTTATTGTGTAATTTTAGTTTATACGATTGTGTGAGGCACGAATAAACATTTTTTCTTTCTTTCTTTCTTTCTTCTTAATTTTATTTCGTTGTCATGGCGACTGTATATAGTGGGTTGGAGGAATTTTACTTTAAAAAGACTTAAAATGTTTTTTATTATTGATAGGTTTGAGCTTAACTATTATCTCATCTGATGGTAAGCGATGATGGAGTTGATGATAAGGTACGTGTGCCTAAAAGTAACCTATTCACTCTTGACTCAAAGATGGTCTCTAGGTTGTAACTGTTAGGAACCATAGGTGCCTTCAAAGCTAGAGCGAATAGAATCTTAATAATCTAGTGCGCCTTACCATCAACGATTGCATCACTGGTTACGGACAGGTGGGAACGCAGTGAAGCAATAGTATATATTATTGAAAAAAGACTCCGGCAGTACATTTTACATATTCCTTAATATTAATGGACGGATCTGATTCGAATTCGTTGTGAGTCCAAGACCTTTCTAAAAGACACTTAATTAGCATAAAATAATAACACTCCAAAGAAAATTCGTGACAAAAATGCGTTTAAAAATTTTGTACGTCATTGAATTATCGGTTGGTCGGCGTGACGTCATCGCAGCTGATATCTAGGTGGCAAGAGCGTCATCATTGAGATCTGGAAAGCTTAGAACTGGATTAAGTTTTTAGGGATCTGTACCTCAGTCGGGAAAAACCCAGAAAAGTAATGGGTAGACCGGTCTAGACCAATTCCAAGTCTGTGATGCGTTGTGTGCCATGTACATCTCAAAGAGATGCCAGCTGTATTAAACTGCGTTCTGAAGTATTTTACAGCTCACAAACAGAGTGACACACATTTATATTCGCACAACACAAGTGCTCCCGTCAATCGCCGGATGACTACTGACTCGTGAGAAATACCACCATGCTTAAGACTACCAACATAGCCAATACACCACACCAACAAAACCGAAGGGGCCCAGTAGGACCGATGCCCGCTGGTAGAACTGCGGGAATTTTTGAAAGACTTAGCGTGACTCTGGAACTCAAAGGTCAAGTAAAGGTCACAGGAGGGTTTTATACAGTAAAAGTCTATAATGGTAATCATGTTTGACTGTTGAATTTGCGACATAAATGACATCTACTAAAATGCCGTATTTTTATAATTTTAATTTATCACAGTTACCAAGATGTGTTGGCAACACTGATTCAACGGCGCGAAACCGCTGTCAACTGGTGGTAGAATGTTTGAAAATCACGGCCGTTGACATCTACAGAAGTTATAAAAGGGCTGTACACGAGCGGAGCGGCCCCTTGTGCAATCCAGCTCGTCCCTTGCTGCCCCCCCCCCAGCGAAACCCTAAGCCGAGGTCCGTACCCCACAGGGGGTGCCCTTAGCGTGTAGTCGCTTAGTTTTTAAGTTAGTTTAAGTAAGCCCTGGCTGGAGGCTTTGATTATAATCCAGGCCGCCACAGGCAAGACCGGACAACCTCCTAGGTTGACCTGCGAGAGGCCACACACAAAAAAAAAAAAACGGAGCGGCCTCTTTTTCGGACTGACGAACGGCTGAATAACAGCTGCTTAAGTGTATTTTTGATTACTGTAAACTTATATAGATAAATATAATATAGTTATAATTAGCTTCTGAATTGTGTTTAGATTATCATTGCCATATCAGAAAATTATTAGCTTATTATTATAAAATTTGCTAATAGATGTATCTTCATATTACAATAACCAGAAGGATTCTAAATAAAAATCCAAAAACATTTCTTATAACCCAATAACAGGAATCAATCAAGAAGTTTAATTTTCATGTAATTTTATAATCCACTTAACAAATGGAAAATCAAAGGCACTTATCGTGGATCACTTAGAAATTGTTACAATTGAATAATTAAATCATTTTCGTGAAACAGTTTAAGGTTAATTGACATCTGTTTGGTTTCCCATACAAAACTTGGACGAGGGTAGACCGATAGGTTTTTGAGGTTGAAAATTATGAAATGACTTCTCCTGTTCTACTCCCCTAAAACAGGAGAAAAAATCTCATAATTTTGCGAGAGAGCATGCCAAAACTTTTACGGACTGAAAATCATTTGTCTTTTAGTTGCAAGAAGTGTTGGTGTATCTATCTAAAGTCTTTTTCACATAGCATGGGTAGGATGACAGCAGAACGAAAATGTGCATCTTTAAGATGAGAGAAAGGGATAGGTAGCTACATTGTATGGACCTGACAGCTGTCACCCGCACTATCCTATAGCAATTGTAGAGTATGTTACGATAATCAAACAAGAACTGACACCTAATTCCAGGGCACGCCACAATTATGGCGGTAAGTCCCCTCTTTGAGGCGTGGTTGGAAAGACCTCACGGCGTCCTCACCTTCCGCATGACGCAGGTTCTCACCGGACACGGTAAGTTCGGGAAGTTCCTACACAGGATTCGTGCGGAAACGACGCCCGGGTGTCGCCACTGTGTGGACCGCCCGGAGGACACGGTAGAGCACACGGTGGAGGTATGCCCCGCTTGGGCAGAGCTGCCCAGCAGGGTCGAAGCCTACTGGGGCCACGGGTAGTGTGAAAGCGAAACCCGGGGCCCTGGGACGAAGGCAACGAAGGAACAGGAATGGGTTTTTAGTCAGTAAAAGTCTGACACTATCTTCCGCTGCGCCCAAGAGCGAGACTTGTCAAAAGATGATTTTCCCACCCAATAAAAAAAAACTCCTAACTCCAGCATTATAAAAATTATTGCAGGTCCTATTCCCTCTTTTCGCAGAGCAATCCTATCAATATCTTTAATACTCTACTCCATTTTAAGTTATTAGAAATAGCGGGAAAAAAACTACACAGAAATACGTCAAAACTATTCAGTGTTTGAATGAGTTAGCGTCGTTCGAAATTTAAAATCGGAAAGAAAAAAAAATTGATCATTTTTATGAATAACATTTATAGCCAGACTAGGTACATAATTTGCACCCCTTCCGAGCGAAGTCGGGAAGGGTCACGAATCGAGTTTTAAATTATGATAAAAACAGATTCTAGGCGTTACAAGTTATTGTGCCTTGACTTGACTACTGAATTGATTAAATCGCCCAAGAACAAACTCATGACATGCGTCGTCATTCATCATTTCAGCCGAAAGAGGTCCACTGCTGGACTTAGGCCTTCCCCAAGTGTCGCCATAATGACCGATCCTGTGCGTCTCGCATCCATCGGATTCCCGTGACCCTTACCAGGTCATCGGTCCACCTTCGACCTTCCAACGCTGAGTCTTCCGGTACATAACATGCGCATGCATAGAAAACTCATGGTACAATTAATAGTAAATATATTTACCAATTAATCATACACGAAAGAAAAAACTTTTTTTGCTTGTTCACCAAACGATACAGATATTTTTAATTCATTCATTTTTTTTTACAACCTGTGGAATAATATCGATATACCTAAAGAAAACAAAGAAAGAAAGAATACATGTTTATTCTGCCCAAATAGACGCACAATAAAATATAGCAATCTATCGGACCATGTTTAAACCGGGCTTAACTGTGCTGCACCATAGACACTAGACAAAACACAGTTGTCTGATGTCTACAGCTTAGTCTGTGCTTGTCTATTGTCTATTGCACCTGGCCGGGACCGACAGAGACTAGCATAACATGTAAATATAAACAATAATAAAACATATCACACACCTAACATTGTAATTATATACCTACCATTTTAAATTATATTTATTTTATATCTCTCGTTATAATTGTATAAAAATAAATTTAATAAACCGCAAATTCTATTCCAGTCCTCATTATGAACTCTGTTCATTATAATTTGTATATTGTAAATGTATTTTTTATACAGTCAGCATTCTATTTTTTACCCTTTTTATCAAATTAAATAAAAGCTTCGCAGTTTTAGTGTCGTTCCTAAATCCGCCCACGTGGGCCGCCCACGGCCCGGGCGGTAGTATTACCAAGCAATTGTAATTACTGCCCATCTTATATTTTATTAGTTAGGTAACACCCTAACTACTGTTATTTGTTACATGCTGAATAGCTTTGTGAATAGTCATGATTAGAAAGAGATGGAAATATATATATTTGTTTCTTTTACTCGCTTCTGTCTGCGTCTTCGTCTGCATTCCTAGAGAGTACCTGAGATGGTTGCGGGTTCAAACCTAGCTAGGCGCATTACTTTGTGTAATTTATTTCAACACCACTGCTCTTAAAACGGTGAAAGAAAACATCGTGAGGAAAACGGCATGTCCTAGAATCAGCAATTCGAAGACATTTGATATCCACCAACCCGCACTGTGGGGGAATTACGGCCCATTCCCTCAGTATGCTTCAAAATTGATTGAGCTGAGTTGTGCTGATATATGCGTCATGTCCGTGATCGGACGCTGTCAGTTGATCTTATCTTATCTTATCTTGTATTGGGCTGGTCCTGGGCCAGAGCACTTCGACCCTTCTGGATCTTTTGTGCTGTTCCCCTCCTGTCTACTCAACCCCTAGTCCTCCGTGCACCTTCTTCATGAGTCCCAGTATGGGTTTGATGGGGCTGAGCCTGTAGTCCTCTGGTCTTGGATATGGTTGGCCCAGATACTCTAGTCTTTTGGAGCCTAGTGCTGCACAGTCGCACAGTAAGTGTAGCATATTCTCCTCTGCATCTACACAGAACCTACAAGTCGGGTCGCTTTTTAGTCCCATGTTGTGTAGCTGTTTGTTGGTGGCATAGTGCCCCGTGATGACTCCTGTAATTGTTCGGAGCTGTGATCTGCTGTACCTCCATAATTTTTGGGTCCAGGCCTTATCTATGTCATTGAGAAATAGCTTTGCGTGTTTCTGTTAGTTGATACTGGTTATCTAGAAACTGCCACTGGCTTATTTTAATTTCTATATTCTGAATTGTTTTTTTTTTACCTTATTTATTCACATTGTTCTCACATAACACAAGCGACAAAAAAATTGTAACCGAGACACTTATAATATCTAGGTCCATTGAATTTCTTGCACACTCTTCTCCGTTTAGATTGACGATTTGGAATGTGCAATTAGCATCATTTTTCTGACTGACAGACTTCTTGACATTTCAAATATTTCAATAATAGTTTTTACTTTGATTTTTGATTCAGCATATGGTCTATCCATGTTGCGAGTCCCATCCAAGTCCATTTAGCCATTAAGATGTTAAAGGTAACATAAAGACAGAGTTACTTTCGCATTTCTAATATTACTAACTTCTGCGGTTTCGCCCGCATGAAAGAAGAATTACAAGGAACATATTTTCAGAATAAAAGTATCCTATATGCTATTCCAGGACATGGCCGTCTGCCAAACTTCATCCAAATCCGTTAAGCCGTTTGAGCGTGAAGGAGTAACAAGTATACACACATATATATACAAACTTTCGCCTTTATTCTCGATGTTTTTCTACAATAATATACAAATATTTTACATCTTAACCTTCTTCATGAATCACTCGTTTATTGTTGAAAATCGCATGGAAATCTGTTCAATAGTTTTGGAGTTTATTGCGAACATACAGACAGATAAACGTGGTGCGGAACTTTGTTTTATGTGTATGTAAAATGTGTATAATATGTAAAAATAAGGATGTGATTCGTGTAGAAGTATGGATAATTAATATTATCTATCGTCGTTTTACATACAGTATGGATAAGACATATCCCTTTCCTAAAACAGGTTCCTACTATATTAAGAAAACCGGCCAAGTGCAAGTCGAACTCGCGCACGAAGGGTTCCGTACCGTCCACTTGTAGCAAAAAAAAAACCGCAAAAAAAATCACGTTTGTTGTATGAGAGTTCCACTAATATTTTTTTTTCTGTTTTCAGTATTTGTTGTTATAGCGGCGACAGAAATACATCATCTGTGAAAATTTCAACTAGCTAGGTATCACAATTCATGAGATACATTCTGCTGCCAGAGAGACGGACGGTTTTTTAAGTCAAACTGTGTAAAATCGTTACATATATACAGATTAAATTTAAAAAAAAACCGTCCGAAAAAAATAAAAACCTAAAGATAAAAATAAACCACAGGGAAAATTGAAGAAAAATTCCACCACTGGGGGTCCAGAATCATGTACTGGATCCATGGTATTCGTTTGTGCGTCGATGTCAAAGACACCATGTATATGTATAATAATTAAGATCATCAATGAATGAAATATTTAATGAGAAATTCTAAAAATATTTTTAAATACTAACAACAGCGATATTGAATGCATCAGCTTATTACAATAATCATCATCTTCCTGCCGTTATCCCGTATTATTTGGGGTCGGCGCAACACGTTTTTTTCTTCCACTCTGCCCTGTTACTCGTCATACTATCACTAACTTCCTTTTCTTTCATATCACTCTTCACACAATCCATCCATCTTTTCTTTGGTCTCCCTCTCCCTCTTATTACAATAATAATAGACACAAATCACTAATCAATCAAAATACGTCAAGATTCGCAACGAGTGAATCTAAGACACAGTACAAAAAAAAACTGCCCAAGTGCGATTTGGACTCGCGCACTGAGGGTTCCGTACAAACTTACTTATGAATGAGTTACGAAGATTTTTCCGAATCGCAATTTGTTTTTTTTTTTTGTGATAACTGTAAATTTACAGTTATCAGATTTTTTCCTATACTTGTGCTATAAGATCTTGCTTTATGCCAAATTTCAGGATTCTAGGTCAACGGGAACAACAAACAACTTTTTTGCGACATATACGGCCATATCTTTCTTTTTTCCTTAACTTAGAAGTTTAATTTTTTCACAGCTTCACGGACCTAAGAGCTGAATATATGGTTTTAATTTCAACTAAAATAGCTCCACGCGCTCCCAAGATAAAGGGTCTTGACAGACAGACTGACAACAAAGTGATCCTATAAGGGTTCCGTTTTTCCCTTTTAAGGTATGGAACCCTAAAAACACAAAATTCAATCTCATGTTTATTTATAATTAACCAGTATTGAATTGATTGTACTCCCATGAACTCAGTCTGCTTATAAAAGGCCTTGGCAGTGAATGGAACTGCTGCCGACTACCTTTGTCTAGTCGTGTTTGACCTACGGATAAAAAAAAAAACGAAAACGTCAAATCATACATTCGCGGGTAAAAAGTGTGTGAAAAAATATAATTTGCTAAGTTATTTGCCGTGGACAAGGAACTGTGTTTTTGGACACTGTTTTAAGTTTATAGATTTTTAGCTACATAAACAAAGCAACCTTTTATTGTTCCCACTGCTGGGACTCAGGTCTCCTCTCTCTAGGAGAAGGAATGGGCCGTAATCCAACACGCGGGCTCAGTGCGGATTGGTGAATGTCACATGTCTTCAAATTTTTTGGTTCTGGGACATGCCGCTTTCCTCACAATGTTTTCCTACACCGTTTTGAGAGCAGCGGTGATGAAATAAATTACACAAAGTAATGCGCCTGGCTGGGTTTGAAACCGCGACCTACAATTCGTAAGCCGTTATCACTCAGCCACCACTGCTCTTTTTAGCAACAGTTTCATTTAATTGGTGGAAATTAAGTGATTTTAAATAAGTTATTGATAATTAAAAAACAATTTAATTATTGTTATGGTTTGATAGTGTAGTTCGTCTTATTTATTTTTATAATGAATAGGCTCACGTTTGACCAATATCTCACATGATGGTAAGTGTTATGTTTTTATTTATTTATATATACTTTATTGCATACCAAGTTACAGATTTACAAATTGAATTGTAATACAATATGAAACATACAATTGGCGGCCTTATCGCACTCGGCGATTTCTTCCAGGCAACCCAGAATGGATAGAGATTGCCTGGACACAAAATGGGGTTGCACTTGGTGCAAATATAAAAGTAAACAAAAACTTAATACTAAAATAGATACACATATACATACATACAAAATATAAATATATAAGCAAGAGAAATAAGTGATGAAACGAAGACATGATCACAGTGACAAGTAATGATCCTTCACAAGCACGCTTGCCTAGAAAGGCCCTTCGCCCACGGCGACTTTTTGTAGCGATACTGTCGCGCGTTTCGTATGCGCGCGACAGTATCGCTACTAAGGCGCGTTAGCCGCATTTGCAAGCGCTATAGAAAATATGCCAACGCGCTACAGCATCGCGACTGTATCGATGCGAACGCGCTACAGCATCGCTACAAAAAGTCGCCGTGGGCGAGAGGCCAAAGTAACCTATTCACTCTTGACTTAAAGACCCCTAGGTTGTAGCTGTCAGGTAATAAAGACCCCGGCAGGGAATTCCACTTCTTAGCTGTACGCACAATGAATGTAGTAGTCTAAACTGATTTTGACCAGTTCTATTAGAAAATGTTTTGTGTGTAATTTCAGTAATTATTGCCTTATTAGGTACTATTGTCTAGGAGGAGACCGCACGTGCACGCGCGAGGGAGCGGCCCTCACGCCCCAGGCGCCGGGATCTCGATCTCGATTTCCGCCCACCATAGGCGCGGGCTGGCGGATGGCGAGATCACTGTCCGATCGTCCGGTAACCGTCCGGATCGAGCCCAAGTCGTCCACGCGCTCCTCAAGGAGATGTCAGCAAACCGTAGGGGCCCAGCAGGGTCGAAGCCTACTAGGGCCAAGGATTTGCTTCTGAAAGGAAGATTCGACCCTGGTATGAAATGCAACGAAGGAACAGGAGCTGGTTTTTAGTCAGTAGGTAAAAGTCTCACACACCCTCGCGCACCGCCCAAGTGCCAGATGTCATTGGATGATTTTCCTAGCCGAAAAAAGGTACTATTGTCTAGTTTGAAAGAGACCACAGCCCTGGAATACAAAGGGCAACTGAAGGATCACAGGTCGGTTTTAGTCAGTAATAGTCAGACACTGCCTCGTGCTCCACCCATAGTATTACAAGTTATTGCTAATTTTCCACCTAAGAAAAAACCTACAGAATCTTTCACCAACCTCCTACTTGTATACTTCTTTAAATACAACAAAATAGATAAAGAATAATACTAACTATTAACCCACGATTTCAATAACTTATAAAAAACAATAATGGCTTTTCCTCAAATCTAAGTTACACAACAAATATTTAGAACTTCGCTTCAAGGGAGCGCTCAAAATAGTCGCTTACTAGGGCATAGCGCGCCATGAGGGCCTAGCAGGGCAAAGCGTGGGCCCATTCATAGCTTGTGACGTCACGCTACTACAGATATCATGTTATCAGTGCAGTATTACGTCTGATAATATTGATAACAGTCAGAGTGTGTTAGCGGGTAATTGTGTAGGTGGCTGTGTATTGCGTGCGTGGGGGTATGTTTTTTTTGTTAGGAAATATTATTGGAATTATGAAGACACTAGTGACCTGCCCTAACTTTGCAAGGGTGTTTACAAACGTTTGTAATTCTCGACTTTTATCTACTATAGTATGTACTAGCTTTTGCCCGCGTAATGTAATAAAATAAAGTCGAAAATGGTTTTACGGCGCCCTTTAGTGAACTCCACTGCGGGTGACGTAACCTACGACAAACTTATTATTTGCGGTTGGTACAGTAATCTGATCTAGGGATTGAACCGCAAAATTAAGTTTTTTTTATTATATATACTTTTCCGGGATAAAAGTACCCAGTGTGGTGCCCAGGATATTAAAGAATAATTATACCAAGTTTCATCGTAATCGAACTGGTAGTTTTTGCGTGATGCCTGAAAAACAGACAGACAGACATTTTTTTAACACATTTTTGGGTTCGATGTCGGTCTAGTAACACCCCCCGCCATTTATTTCTTTGATATTTTCAATGTACAGATTTATTATAAGTATAAATGTATAATATTTTACACCTAAACCTCCGTCATGAATCACTCAGTCTATTGGTGAATATACCACAGTGTCTCAAGACAAAAGTCTATGACTAGTGCGTGTTGCCAGTGATCACATATGGCTTCGAAACGTCGGCCACGTTTCAGTGGACCTCATTAGAAGACTTAAAGTCACTCAAAGGGCAATGGAAAGGGCTATGCTCAGAGTTTCTTTGCGTGATCACATCAGAAATGAAGATATCCGCAGGAGAACCAAGGTTACCAAAATAGCTGAATGAATCGCCAAACTTAAGTGGCAATGGGCAGGGTACCTGACAACCTCTGAAATTCTTAATAGTCAGTGAAAGAAAGAAAAAAAAAAGAAAGAATACACGTTTATTCGTAGCTCACACAAGCTCACGCTCATTCAGTGCATATTTATATGGGACTAATTTTACAGAGGTTCTGAACACGCAAGTATATCCTATAAATAACATTTGAAACAACAAAGAACAAACTAGTATGCAACGAGCTGAATGAACCTTACGTGGGCACTCCTCGTGCAGATAATGATGATAGTATCGAGACTTCGACGGCAAAGGTCATTCCTATAACCACTTACTACACGTAAGGGGTCGTCCATTAATTACACAATGTTTTTTATTGTAAATCAGTACCGGAGGTGTGGGGGGGGGGGCTGTCCCTACACCTTGGTGATACAAAATCAAACATCAAGTAAATTATATATGATATTTATTTTGTAAATAAGTTTTAAAAAACATACGATTTTTTTTTGTATAGGCCACGGCCTAATAATAACTTATATTTTATGACGTTACGTCAAACCGTCAAATCGAAGAATTATTATGGTCAGAAAACAAGAAATTTTTAAAATTTAAATTATTTACGAACTTTGAACGAAAAAAGTTTAATCAGAATCCAGTTTTTTAATTTAGCTCATCTCTGAGTTCTTCAATTTTGCCCAATTTCCTGCGATTTGACAGTATGACCTGTCGTCACAACATGGCAATCGATCCTATTCTAATTTGGAACGCATAGTAAAAAGTAAATATACAAACTTATTGTTAATAAATAAGACTTAGGACCATGTTATGAACACTTCACATTGCGCTATATTAAGTTACTAGGTTAATTATTGGGTTTTAGTTTTACCTCCCCTACAATCTGTTTTCAGATTTCACGTTTGCACCAACCAATGTTTTCTTTAAAAAATTATTACTCCTTCATTTGTACACGTAATTGTCTTATATGAAAATTTATAGTACAGTAATGATCAGCAGAATCCATTTCCAGCCAAAAAAAGACCTTTTAAAATTCAAGTATCTGAGTCTATGAAAGGCAATTTTCAGTCTCACGTGATTAATGGACGATCCCTGAGTAGTAGCTACGAGTAGTAGGCATGAATGAACGCCTACGTCGTCGGTTATATTGATTAATAGAAAGAGATAATTCTAAGTGCATTGCGTTCGTGTTATTGAGAATGGCAGTAGCATTAGTTGCTTTAACTATATTTATTTGGATTTGTTTGCCACACTTGGTCCATGGCAATTTAATAATAATAATAATAAGTTAGCGTCTAGCTATTGCATGACTTGATTCCGCCATCTCCTTTCTACCATCGGACAAACCGGCGAACGACGAGTATCCACCCTTACGTTGTTGAAACTTCAACGGTCCGGACTAAGCGTTTCGCTTCGTCGTTTATACGGCGTACATCGAAGGACTGGAACAATTTGCCTGCTGCGGTCTTCCCGTCCAACTATAATATACGTGTCTTCAAGGCTAGAGTGAATAGGCTCTTAATAAACTAGTGCGCCTGACCATCAATGATTGCATCTCCGCTTACCATCAGGTGGGATCGCAGTCAAGCATTGGTTTATATCAATTAAAAAAAAAAGCTAACGGAGAGTACTTACTCTGAAATTCTCACTTGTGGAATTGGAAGTGCCGTACTACAGGTATGAGCCGACCCAGTTCTTGTTAATGGTCATATCACTTTGTAATGGGATCGGTCCATCATCACTGACAGGACTATTGTAGCCAATAAGCCTGATATAGTGGTGGTGGACCGAAGCGAGAGGCGTGCAATGATTGTTAACATATCCGTTCCGCATGACAAGAACCTCGTGAAAGCCGAGAAAGATAAACAAATCAAGTATATTGACTTGGCTCGTGAGGTTGTCGACATACCGATAGTCGTGTCAGACAATGGCTTAATAGCCAATAGCCTCGACCAACATGTTAGGAGGCTCGCGTTAGGCGGCTGGATCAAGAGCTTGATTCAGAAAGTGGTAAGTACTCCTGGACACGGCTCGTATATTTAGGAGGTTCCTCTCTCTGGAGCCCAGACCGCCGGTAGCTTGGACTCTGTTCCCGATACCGGTGGGCTACTATTTTTTATATTTTTAAATGTTTAATTTTTATTGGAATATTTAAAAATATAATGTATATGTTAAGTGAATAAACGGAAATAATAATTTATTTCGCTCCAAAAGTACTATCTTAATCAATATACATATACATATAAACATACAATTCGCTGGTTGGTTGTACAGGTAACACACAGTAAATGATTTACTAACTCCCAAACTAAATCAAGCTTGTATTTTGGGAGTTAGAGGTTCTTCGGAAGGCGGTCTTACATTTTTTCATTACATAATCTTTTAGGTAAAGCAATGGACTTCAAATTTTTAACAATAATAATACAAATATAAAATAATACTTAATTTAGAGCATGAACCTAGTAGATTACATTTTCCTTTAGTAATAATACAAAAAAAATATAAACTAGCAACAAAAGAAAAAATTACAAAAGACAATAGATTAATGTTCTCCGCATTTTATAACAAAAAAATAAATAAATAATTAAAACATAATAATTCATATTACATTAATATACATTAACTAATATATGAAGATTTAGTGTCACAGTGTTTTTTATAGAACTCATCCATCATCAGTTCTGTATGGTGTCGGACGTAAAGAATAGCACCATCCCATATCTTCCCGTGGGTGTCGTAAGAGGCGACTAAGGGATATTTAGATTCTGTGCATACTACAGCACCTTAGGTCACCCCGTGGTGTCGGGTAAACTACCAACAAAAGCATTCCCAAGGAGGGTTGATGTCAGGCTGGCGGCCGACTTTAAAATAAAACTAGCCAAATCCCTTTACAACATGTTCGGTCATCCGAAATGGCTTGACCGATTTGTATATTTGGTAGGTCTGAGAATCGGTTGTAGATTATATTTTATTATTTAATTTTCAAATTAGATTCCCGCACAATACAAATAATTGAATGGCCTACAGAGGCGACAGATAGTTGTTCCAGCACTGGATATGTTGTGCTTGCAAGTTTAAATGTTTATAAACACACCAAAGATAAAATTTCTAGTGTGGGGTCTTTTAATGTCCCCACTGCTGGGATTCGGCCCTCCTCTCTAGGAGAGGGAATGAGCCGTAATCCATTACGCGGGCCCGGTGCGGTTTGATGGGTGTCAGATACCTTCGGATGTTTAATCTATATATATAAAAGGAGAAACTGACTGACTAACTTATCAACACACAGCTGAAACTACTGGGACTAGGAGCGTGAAATTTTGCACAAGGCTTCCTTTTATGACGTAGGCGAGCACTAAGTAAGGATTTTTTTAAATTCCCTCCCTAAGAGCATGAAGTAGGGGTCCAAAGTTTGTATGGAGAAACCTACATTTACGCGAGCGAAGCCGCGGGCACAAGCTAGTATAATATAATCATAATATATTCCATAACTTTCACACAACGCCATCTAGCTCCAAACTAAGCAGAGCTTGTGCTCTAAATACTAGACAACTGATAAACATACTTATATATTTCTAAATATATACATATTGTCAATGATATTCTAAATATCATTGCATATTATAGATAAATTACACCACAAATATTTGTCCTCGGTAGGAATCGAACCCACAACCTCCGGCGTAGCAGTAAGGGCCACTGACCACTAGACCAACAGGCCTGTCATGTTTGGTTCTAGGACATAGCGTGTTCCTCACGAAGTTTTCCTAAATAAAAAACGTGTGGTCTACGAACCGACACGGGCCAGTCAAATGCTCAACCACTGCGACATCCGTGCCAACTAATTCATTGTTAAATAAAAAAAAAATAAAAAAAAATAATTCAGACTAATTTCAATGTCCATATTATGTTAGTGATTGGAACTTAAAACTACGTTAGTATAATATTCAAATTCATTAAATTAGTCTATTCTTTTATAGTATTTTTTAATAGTACTAAGAACCTTTTAATGTAATCTAACAATAGTAAACATAGGCCTCCTGCAAGGTGGACCGATGACCTGGTAACGGTTGCGGGAGTACGATGGATGCGAGACGCACAGGACCGTTCATTGTGGCAACATTTGGGGGAGGCCTATGTCCAGCAGTGGACGTCTTTCGGCTGAAATGATGATGATGAAACATAGTCTTGTCCGGTCAATCATTAACCTAACGAGACTATGTTTACCCGTTTACTATTATTCGTTTGTTTACGATTTGACTCACCTACGTGTTTATTTTTAGGTCTAGTGATTCAGATAATTCGAAATAATTATTTTCACGATTGTGTCTCACAACAACGAAAATAGGGCAACTATTATTTCAAGTAAATAAATAATATGAAGCAGAAATACGATTAATGTAAGTAGGTCGGAAAGTTCGGCTTTTGTTTGATGTTGTCCTTTGAAGTCATCCATCAATGCTGTTTAAAACGCCTCCAGGAATAATAAAAGTATATTACTATGCTAAGTGGAGCTAAGTATTCTGCACCCACATATACATTATTACGTTCCTTAACCGTGCAATATTTTTTTTTTTTACTGTCCTCACGTTCCAGCTTTCCACGAGTGATACAAATCTATAAAATTCATGGCTTTTCTCTAATATAACTTTAA
Organism: Mythimna vitellina; assembly: GCA_949316375.1. Taxonomy (NCBI): domain Eukaryota; kingdom Metazoa; phylum Arthropoda; class Insecta; order Lepidoptera; family Noctuidae; genus Mythimna; species Mythimna vitellina. Next base: position 20,204,887 of record OX438701.1, on the reverse strand, counting down.
TTTATTATTTACTTAAATCTTCCTTAAAAATCACTTTATCTATTAATGAAAACCGCATCAAAATCCGTGCGGTACATCGCGTTCATAAATACAGACAGACAGGACGGGGGATTTTGTTTTATGATAAATAAGGATATAAAAAAATAACTTTATCCAAAATAAAAAAGCAACCTCAAAATTCAAATCTGTTTCTATCAAAATTTAATTTTGCCATTATTTTAATTTTATTATTTAACCTTTAATATTGTTTAAAAAAAATCTATGTCATATTATATCATGCTTATTATTATTATTTTTATTTATATAATATATAATAATTTAGAGCCATGTTCACTCTTTTATGCATAATCTGTGGTTGCCTATAATTGAGTGTGTATTAAAGGACTAGGTTACGTGTACTTACCAATTTTTATTTCTATTTTTTTTAATTTGGTAACACACACACACACACACACTCGTTGGTGATCTTTAAATAAATAAACATTAAGAAAATTAGAAATCTTCTAAAACTGATAATAAAGGAAACTGATGTAGGTACAGAATAAGGATGCATAAACTGAAATGTGACGTCACCGCCATACATAAGAGATCCTCACTCTTGCTCATATCAGTATTTAAAATGTTAATTGCTGTTTTATTTAGACTTTTATATATATATAATAGCGAAATACCACTCACTGATTAATCACGAAATCTCAGAAGCTGTAACACCTACAAACTTAAAATTTGGCAAGTGAGTTCCTTATAGTGGGTGTATACTTAGGCTAAGAATGAATTTTCTGAAGTTCACCCCCTAAGGAGATGAAACGGGAGTCCAAAATTTTTATGGAGAAACCGACTTTAACGCGGGCGAAGCTGCTGGCAGAAGCTAGTATGTAATCAATTTCGATGCCTAAGTATAGCGTAATCAGTCTTATAATGCTCCCACTGCTTTTATTGAGGCTGCTTGGATTGAGGCTTGTTTTCTAGGAGACGGAATGGAGGCCCAGTGCCGATTGGTGAAGGTCACAAGTCTCTGAATTTTGGGTTGATGTTTTTCTTCACCGTTTCGAGAGCAGTGGTGTTGAATGCGCCGCGGGGCTGGGTCTAAACCCGTGACCTTCAGTCGGGGACGCTACCACTGGGTTACCATTTTCACACCACATTTTCCGAGAAACTATTTCTTAATTATGTTATGTGTTCTTTAAAATACCCAATTACATACATTAATTACACAGATAACATTTTTTTAAATTATATAATATACAATCTGTTGCTCTCAGTGACGTAGATTGTGATCTAAAAAAACTTTTTACAAAAAATAAAATACGAATTCGACTCGCACTTGCCCAGTTTTTTTTTTAAAGAGAACATAAATAAAACTGGGCAAGCGCGAGTAGGATTCGCTCATTGAGGGTTCTGTACAAACTTACCTACCTACATAAATAGTTCAATTCCCGAGTGGAGTGTCGAAGATTTTTCTGAATCGCAAAAAAGTTTTTTTTTTTTTTTGTGGCGAGAACAATAAATTAAATATTTCAGATTTATTCCTATATTTGTGCTATAAGATTTTGCTTTGTGCCAAATCTCAGGATTCTGGGTCAACGGAAAGTACCCTATGAATTTTGATTGCCTTCAGAGTGTCGAAATGGTCGTTTTTTCCGACGTAAATGGCTGTATTTTTTTTTTTCGTTAACTGAGATGTTTGATTTTATTACAGCTTCTAGGGACCGCAGACCTGAGTATATGCTTTTATTTTTAACGAGATCCACGCGTTCCCGAGATAAAGGGTCTTGACAGACAGTATACAGACAAACAAACGAACGGACGGACAAAAAAGTGATCCTATAAGGGTTCCGTTTTTTCCTTTTGAGGTACGAAACCCTAAAAAGGACATCCCACCGTTTCACCCACGTCACGACCGTTTCTCAGTCATTCAAATACATCCTAACCACTAACGTTGATGTGACCGATCGGCGATGTTGCTGATGTGTGTGTGTGTGTGTGTGTGTGTGAATCCTTATATTACACTAGCCGGTGTCTGTACGTACGATCGCGTGATCGGAACGAATGGATTCATTCATCAACATCGAGCTAGGTGGGTTAGAACGTGGGAACCTACGTCAGAAATAAATAAATAAGGAATAGGTGGGATGTGAGGATCAAAACAAATTAAATGAAGGAATATGCCATTCCCTTTCTGAACGTGGGTGGGTTTAATAGAAGAGCAACAGGTGGTCAAGTGTTTGTTGCGTTGAGAGTCGTAAAACAATTTCCGGCTGGCTTGCAGACGACGAGCAATAGTTAGTTCGACGTCCGCCCATCCAGTAAAGACCAGGTCCAGGTCGACCTACCCGAGGTTCGCGTAGTGTTCCACGCGCACCTCAAAGAGATGCCAGCAAAACTGAAGGGGCCTGGTAGGGTCAATGTTAGGTCTGCGAGTATGTTTGAAAGAGTGACCGTAGTCTCTTGAACATGAAGAGCCACTGGAGGACACCGGTGGGTTTTTAGTTAGTAAAAGTATGACGTAGACTTTCGTTCTACCCTACAGTACGAGAAGATCGGATGATTACCCATCTCATAAAAAAAAACCCGGGATTTAATCGTCAAGTTTTTGATTCTGGGGTTTTAGAAGAGCATTATAATTTTATTGTACTTACTTCTACAGACTTTAGGTCTTCTTCTTCTTTTCGTTTCGATGGTAAACTCGTCAAACTGTTTGGGCCCTAAAGGTGGCTACATTAATAGCAGCATCGGTAGCACTCATCAAATCCTCCAAAGTGCAGGTATATGGGCACTTGGGGCATTCTAATATACACTTTACTTACTTGACTTTAGGTATACATAGCCTACTTATTCCAAGCGCTAATTAAAATTATCTACACTAATATTAAAAAGAGGTAAAGTTTGTTTTTTGGTTATAGGAAAGTCATCATCATCATCATCATCTTCCTGCCCTTGTCCCATCTTATATGGGGTCGGCGCAATACGTTTTTTTCTTCCATTCTATCCTGTCAACCGTCATACTATCACTAACTTCCCTTTCTTTTTCCTTCCTTTTATAGGAAAGTATATGTCTGAAAGTACGAGTCCGATTGCGAAAAAAAATCACCAATCAAAAGCTGCTTTATTCCTGAGTGACATCTAGGCTATATTTTATGTATGCGGGCGAAGCCGCGGACAAAAGCTAGTATAATATAATATGGTATTCCACAACTTTCAGACGATGCCATCTAGTCCCAAACTAAGTAGAGTTTGTGCTATGATTACAAGAAAACTGATTAACATACGTATATATTTCTAAATACTATTTATAAATTACACCCAGACACAGAACAAAAGACCGTGCCTCACACAAAAATTTGTCTTGAGTGGGAATCGAAGCCACGACCTCCAGCATAGCAGTCAGAGCCACTAACCACTAGACCAACAAGCCAATCATCATATTTATTTGTATATTTAAACTTCATGTACAGTAGTGGTACATAGGCGGACTATATGATTGCGATAGTAAATAAAATGCGTTCATTCACTGCCTATTACGTTTGCCAAGAGCGATGACGCCAGCAAACAATTTGACCGTCTCCTCAATACAGCGGTCACTGAGAGGCCCAAATTCTTACCGAGTCTTGCAATACGGATTCTGGTGATAACCCTAAAATGCCAAATACCTTTGTATCTTTGTATTGGTCTTATCATGACTCGTGCATCCACAATACACGTGATACACTTGAACCTGTTATGCCCTGTATCTTCTTATCAACCATGCATTTTGATGCAAGTATTACTGGTCTTGTTAAAGTATTGTCTCTAATTGGGTACCTACTTGACTCTTTTTATAGGGTTCCGTACCTCAAAAGAAAAAACGGAACACTTGTAGAATCACTTTGTTGTCTGTCTGTCTGTCTGTCTTTCTGTCTGTCAAGACCCTTTATCTCGGGAACGCGTGGAGGTATCGAGTTTAAATTAAAACCATAAACTCAGGTCTGCGGTCCCTTGAAACTGTGTAAAAATCAAATTTCTAAATTAACTAAAAAAAAAGTTACGGCCGTTTATGTCGCCATAAAATATTTATTTCGATTCTCAAGGAAATCAAAATTCATAGTGTATTTCCTGTTGACCCAGAATCCTGAAATTTGGCATAAAGCAAGATCTTATTACACAGGATTAGGAATAAATCTGCAAACAGTAAATTTGTTGTTAAGTCAAAAAAAATATTTTTTTTGCCATACGGAAAAATCTTCGAGATTCCATTAGCGAATTGAACTATTTACATATTTAAATTTGTGCGGAACCCTCTGTGCGCAAGTCCGACTTGCACGTACCCAGTTTTTTATTGTTTTGGTATCAAGTAACTTTAATCCAAAATCACAAATAGTCCACTGGGGCGTGGGGCGTTAAAATCAAAACCTAGGATTTTTTTTATTTTTAATGGAATTTAAAAAGAAAATAATTATGATATTATGAAAAAATTGTAAGCTTGATATTGAAAAAAAAAATATGATGACAATATTTCAACCAATATCTCAAGAACTACTATTTCGAATTGAAAAATTATTTGAAAGGCCATAAGCTATTATGCTACGACTATTAGGAGTGGAGTAGTAAACTAAGACGTGAGTAATAAATAAAGATATTTTGATATTTGTTCAATATTAAACAAGTTAGAAACCTTTCAAATCTAGTAGAAGGGGAAACTTTCAAATAAGGATGCACATACTGAAATGTGACGTCACTGCCAATAGGTTACGAGTGCTCAAAAGAGACAGAGAGATATTCCCACCACGCCCCCACTCTTCCTCAAACCAATATTTGGAACGCTAATTGCTGCTTCATTCAACAACCAATTTTGATGCTGTTTTCAGAAAAGATTTCTTTTTAATGTTAATTGTTGTTCAGTATACAATATTGTACAAAAATTTGCACAGAAAATAATTAAACACAAAATGAAGTTTTTCAAAGAAATTAGCATACTCCATTTCATGTTCGTAAATGAAAGATACTGATTATCTATTGTTTACTTTCTGTAAGTTGTAAAAGTAAGTAAGACATTGTGCTCATTAATAAGAATTGATGATGAATGAATAATTATACTGAGTTTCCGGTGTGGGGAAGACCGCCTTTAAATCTCGGAGGCACACAACAGTATTTTAACACAGTGAAAGCCAACTACGAGATATCTCGTAGATGATTTCTTCTCAGGCGCCACATACGAGATATATCGTAGGACCTCTATGACCTTTAATATTGCTGGTGTCTTACTACGAAACATCTCGTATACAAATTATCTCGTATAAGGGCACTATTAGTTAACTTGATTAATAAAGTGGTTAGCTACGAGATTTCTCGTATAGGCTGACGATGTATTGTAGGAACTGAATTTGACTCCTTGAAATTCTTAGCATTCATTATGTTAAGTGTTAGTTTTTTTTTGGAAGTGAAATCATAACATAACTTCTTCCGCTCTGAGTATAGCAAGAAGGAGACATTACCTCTTGCTACACTTTAGACTTCTACTGACCAAAACCCGCCCATGTTCTTTCAGTTGCCCTTTGCTATCCAATAAACCCATAGCCTAAGAAGTGTAAGTTTACTCGTACATTATCTCGGTTTTCTGAAGAACCCTTTTTTTTTAACTAACTAATATTTACGGTCCTTTAAATAGTATGATGCAAAGAGTACCATCTCCATAGAATTTTCCGCCGCCTCTCTTGGTTTTTATAGATATTTGATTAATCCCTATTGTGTCTTCAAATAAAAATCATCTCCATTCGAAGAGATCGAAACTTAAGGGGATGCAACTCGACATACATTTTTACTGTTTTTCATATAACCGCTCTTACGCGATTATGACGTTATTATGCATTCTTCATTAGATATTTTGGAAACACAGTATCTTATGGATATTATCAAGGCTTCTATTGAAATCAATTTATAAATTTGTGTAAAACCAATCCACTAACGACTGCTATTTTGCATGAACTTTGACACTTCATAATTTACTCAAAAAATTAAAACGTCAAAAAAGTAGAACAATAGAATTGAAAATTCACACATTTTTGTTTCTTGAAAAACTTTTCAGGTTTAAAAAAAAAACACGTATTTCCTGGAACAAGTTTTGTTAAATATTCGAGTAAATCACGGAATTACCGAATGCTAACGGAGTTTTCAGGCGTTATCTCTTTTTTTTTCGCGTTGCCTTTTCGTCAATTATTGCGTTGGATTGCGTTAGATAAAGTAACAAGCTTTTAAACTATGCTCTATGTTGACGATAGACGAGTGGAAAAGGACCCTCTTAAATATGAAGTTCACATCAATATTACTTTTCTGTTTGAAATCTTTATACTTTTTGAGGACCATATTTTGTTTAGCTCTTACGACCAAATTTGACGGCACGGTTAGCGCAGTGATAGAGCGATTGACTGTTGCACTGTGTGTCGTTGGTTCGATTCCCGCTCGGAACAAATATTTTTATGGCCAACAGATAGGTGTTTCGGATCTGGGTGTCTTGTATATGTGGTATACATTCGACTGGCCTGTCGGTTTAGTGGTTAGTGGCTGCTGTGCCGGAGGTCGTGGGTTCGATTCCCACCCAGGTCAAATATTTGTGTGATGAGCGCTATCATTTGTTCTGTGTCTGAATGTAATTTATCTATAATATGTATGTATTTAGAAATATATAAGTATGTTTATCAGTTGTCTAGTACTCATAACACAAGCTCTGCTTAACTTGGGACTAGACGGCGTTGCATATATTAATACAACTTTACATGTTATGAACACACCCACGACACAGGAGTTATTCCTTGTGTGGAGCAACACACATTTAAAAAAAAATATTTGCTCTTGTGGACCATATTTTAACTCTTGTGAACTACCAGTCGTCTGCGGACCACAGTTTGGGAACCACAGATGTAGGGCTGTGGTCCCAGCCTCACCAAAGAGTCACCAGAGTGACGTTTTATTTGATAAATATTCTGTATTGACCAAAGTATAGCGACTTTGGTCAATACGACCGACTATGCCTACACTACTTTTAAGTAAGTATACAATCTCAGTTTTGTCAATGACAATCCATATCAAGATGGCGCCCGCGTCTGACATTGCTTTAACTTTTGATAACGCCTCCAGCTTGGCATAAGGAATCTTGTTCGTTTTGTAACACTTAATTTAAGTTATAAAAGGGAAAAAACGTATTTAATTTATGATTTTATAATCGATTAAAAAGACCAAGTTTTATTATCATAAATAATAAGCTTTAGTTTTTTTTTTTACACTTCATCATTATTGCCGAGATAAGGTTGACGAGATGGCGAGGTAGACCGAGACGTCGGACACATCGGATCAGTCAGGATGGATGGAATGGCGACAGGTCACTGGAACAATTTGTGACCAGCGGATGCCCCCAAGTTGAAGGGTAAAATATACAAGTCCGTGATAAGACCTGTCATACTTTATGGATCAGAATGTTGCGCTGTGAAAAAGACAGATTAAAAAAGATTGCATGTAGCGGAGATTAGAATGTTGCGATGGATGTGTGGTGTGACGAGAATGAATAAAGTGAGAAATGAGTATATTAGCGGAAGTTTGAAAGTGGCGCCAGTGACTGAGAAGTTGAGGGGGAATCGTTTGTCTTGGTATGGTCATGTAAAGAGGAGGGATGGAACGTATGTTAATAAAAGAGTGGTGAAGAGTGATATGAAAGAAAAGGAAGTTAGTGATAGCATGATGAGTTACAGGATAGAATGGAAGAAAAAAAAATTGTAGCGCCGACCCCAATTAAGACAGGAAAAGGGTAGGAAGATGATGATCATCAATTCAGCCGAAAGATAACACTGTTGGATATAAGCCTCACCCAAGTGTCGCCACAACAACCGGTCCTGTGCGTCTCGCATCCATCGGATTCCCGCGACTCTCACCAGGTCCGTCCACGTAGTGGGAGGCCTTTCAACGCTGCATCCTCCGGTAAAATACACATAATTCAAATCAATTCAAAGTTCTCATTTAAGTTTGCTAAATGACTTTTAAAGAGACTGTGTTTGTTTCGATGTTTCTTCTCACGGTAGGCCGTACTAGACAGCTAGGAGTATATATAAGATGAGGTAGTTGTCTACCTCATTTTGTATTAACTGACGAAAAAATTGACTTGTAAAAATGTTTCTTAGAACCTATTTGCAAAATAAATATCCATCATTTATTATTATCATTTAAATAAAAATCTGCCGAATTCATTACATATTTAACCATTTTTTTTTCTAGCCCTTACTATACCACTGCTGGGCAACTGCCTCCCCCCAAGTCCTTCAAGACATTCTTCTCCCGCGCCGTCTCAAATTTAACCATCCATGAAACGAAAACTCAAATAAAGAACGGTCGGCAAGCAAAAGAAATAATATATAAATTAACGTATCACAGCAAACCATATATTAACTAATGGACGAGTATTTTAACATGTTGGCAAGTATTTGCTGTACCAACACAAACAAATTCCACCACTAAGGACCACACAAACTGTGCTGCTCACAATTCTATAGCAGCACAAACATTGGTACTTCAATGTCCTTTCATTCGGCCCTCAGCTCTCCGCCTGTTCAAATCCAAAGCAGGTCAGAGACAGATAATCGAACGAACAGATAATACACCCAATAGTTTGATGGATAATTATAGTTATTTATTAACTAATGAGCGAATGCGGCGATACTCGCAATTATTCCGATAGGCTCGGCCTTGACTGATTTCACTTATCTAGCGAATTTTAAAACGTGATGTGGTGCCAGTTTGGGCGATAATTGTAACAAGACCAACCAATAAAATGAACGAGACACCTGCAGGCAGTGTCAGATTTTTACTGACTATCACCGTGTTTCTTAAGTTGCTCTTTGCGTTCCTGGGCTGTGGTGACCCTTTTGAACAATCTTGCTGCTGTGATTCTAGACCTTACATAAACTGACGCACAGAAAAAAAAATGGTCACAACGTAGGTAGGGCAAGCAACCCCGCTGGAGACGACCCCAGCGTTGGAAATCGCTGGACGACTACTGGCTGTAGGCAACTGTAGGCGCGGGTTTGCGGACGGCGAGCCATGAAATGTCAGCAAAATTGATGGGTTTAGTGGGGCGCCACCCTGCCAGAGCGTCTTGTTCGAAGGAATCACTCACTGAGTCACTACAGCCCTCGCAGTTAAGGGCGATTGAAGGAATACTGTGGGTTTTTGTGAGAAAAAGTCTGAAAGAGCGGGGAGAAGTTATTTAATGAATTCCCGTTGGGTTGGCAATGCACCTGTCCTAGCCCTGGTAAATATTGCACGTATCCTGGTGATAAAGTGACATACCTACAAGTAGGCGACTTACCTGATGGTAAGTGGTCACACTGGTCACCTCTGCCTATTTTCATCTGTAGCCACCCAGGACCAAGAGAGTTATCTATCGTTTTCAAAAAGGACCTTGTTCAATTTTTGTTTAAAGCTGTCTTTTTAAGTAAACTTGTTTGCTCCTGATATGCTTTCAAAATTCAGAGGGAGGCATCTGAGCCTGTCAGGGACGATGCCCGCCCGGGCTTATTGGAAAGTCACTGCAGGCCTGGAATGCAAAGGCAACTGAAGGAACACGGGTAGGTTATAGTCAGGTAAATTCAAGCAAGATGAAGCAAGAAGCAAAGCAATGCAAGAAGTTACTTGATGATTTCTCAACCTGACAAGGCAGGCGCCTGTTCCCGCTCTCACTTATAACTTACTCCTGACATAGCAACAGATTTTTCCCCAACACAAATATATGTAAATTGATAGAGGCGCGTATCTGTCTGCAACCAACCTGCACATATATACCAACAAAAATATATATATTATATCACCAACTGGTCCAATTTACTACCAGACTGGTCGTTGCTAATTAATATTATAGTAGGTGCCAAATAAACTTTGAATAACAGTCATTGACCCTCCTAAATTTGTTGACAATCTTAATATCAAAAACGGAAATCAATATATATAAAAGAAGAAACTGACTGACTGACATATCAACGCACAGCCTAAACTACTAAGACTTGTAGCGTGAAATTTTGCACAAAGCTTCCTTCTATGACGTAGGCGAGCACTAAGAGACGATTTTTCAAAATTCCCACCCTTAGGGGATGAAACGGGGGTCCAAAGTTCCTTCTTACACGCGGGCGAAGCCGCTGGCAGGAGCTAGTAAAGACATAAAGCTGTATTGAATCGACATTTATCGTGATCCTTTACATTTTCTAGTAATTAGTTGTTTATTTTTCGGGTATCTATGCAGAGATATTATTATTAGGGACTAGCTTTTGCCCGCGACTTCGTCCGCGTAGAAGTCGAAAATGGTTTTATTAGGTTTTTTGAGATACGAAAATATAAAATATTATTTATTATCTTCGTCGTGTGTGATAGTCCATTGAATTGTATGGCGAGCGATATTGTATCTTAAGATAAAATATTATAGTATCTTAGCCGTGTGCAGCGTGTAGTGATTATTTGCGGTTGGTACAGTAATCGTGTCTAGGGTCGAACCGCAAAATGAAGTTTGTTTTTTATTGTATATACTTTTCCGGGATAAAAAGTACCCAGTGTGGTGTCCAGGATATTAAAGAATAATTATACCAAGTTTCATCGTAATCGAACCGGTAGTTTTTGCGTGATGCCTGAACGAACAGACAGACAAAATCAGACAAAAATATTTTTAATCACATTTTTGGGTTCGGTGTCGGTCTAGTAACACCCCCTGCCATTTATTTTTTTGATATTTTCAATGTACAGAATTTTCACTTCTACAGATTTATTATAAGTATAGATAAGGTCAATATACTTTATTCCACGTTTATCTGGCGCCTTGTATAGTAAATTTTCCGATAGATATTAGGTATATTTGTAATATTGGTAAATTTTCCAATAGAAATTTGATTACATTTTTAGCCTAAACAATTTGATTCACACTTTGTCATATCGTCTTAGTGACCGTTTATTGTATTTTGATACTAACAATTTTGTTAGAGATTTTGTTATGATATAATTCTATTTGCTGATGACACTTCTCTTATTTTTAAAGTGAATAGAAAAAATGAGAATGTCTTGCATGTCAACGAAAGTCTGGCTGTTCTTTCGAAATGGTTCGCAGCTAATAATCTTTTATTAAATGCGAATAAAACTAAATGTATAAAGTTTTCATTGTGGACTGTAAAAGTGATGGCTTGAAACACAGGTTTAAATTAACCTAGATCGGGCGGTCTACTATCAAACATTACAATTCCGAACCACAATTAATTGCACCTTTAATAATATTTTAGTTTTAGTATATTTTTGGGCACTGTAATTGTATGGGAAACCTTGTTACTGTTGGCTTAATGTTAATTTTTTTTGTAAACGTTAATTGAATAAAAATGTATTATTTATTAATCTAATTTTTGTCGGGAAAAAACTTGATGTTATTACGGAATCTGTGTTCTTAGGTATAACTATCGATTCTAAACTGTAGTGTGGCGCTCATATTAGAACTCTTTTACGTAGATTAAGCTCAGCTGCATATCATCATCATCATCATCATCATCATCTTCCTGCCCTTATCCCGTATTATTTGGGGTCGGCGCAACACGTTTTTTTCTTCCATATGCAGTAAAAAAAATAAGACAATTGACAGATGTAGCCACAGCTAGATGTAATATGGAAATATGAGTTCAATTCCCACCCAGGACAAATGTTTGTCACGATCATTATGTTGCACCTACCATGTTACATTTCTGCACCACCCTAAGGTCGACTGGTAGAAAATGCCTACGGCATTAAGTCCGCCTTTGTACAGTGTTTCTTACTAGTGCATAAAGTTTTAATAAATAAATAAATAAATCATTGATCACGATCATTTGTTCTGTGTCTGGGTGTAATGTATCTATTTAAGTATGTATTTAGAAATATATAAGTATGTTTATCAGTTGTCTAGTACCCATAACACAAGCTCTGCTTAGCTTGGGACTAGACGGCGTTGTGTGATAGTTGTGGAATATTATTATTATTATTGTAAGAACAATCATTTTTTAAAAGAGTAACCATGGAGTTTCTTGCCGGTTCTTCTTCATAGGAAACGACCAATTTGGAACCGTGCCCTAGCTTCTGACATTTTATAAGTGCCCATGTAGGCCTATGTAAAATAAAAACATTTGAATTTGAATAGAATTTCAAACTTAATTGTTGGTTTAGGTTACGCGATTTAATTATTAAATTGTTAAGTGTATTATGAGGCTTAGGGAAAGTTGGTTATATTTATAAAGCTTACTCCTAGAACAGATGGTCGATGGGGCGAAAGGTTCTGGAGTGGCGACCGCGCATCGGAAGACGCAGCGTTGGAAGGCCTCCCACAAGGAAGACCGATGACCTGGTGAGAGTTGCGGCAATGCGATGGATGCGAGACGCACAGGACCGTTCGATGTAGTGAATTGCATTGCATTTGGGGGAGGCCTATGTTCATCAGTGGACGTCTTTCGGCTGAAATGATGATGATTTCTGAAGTTGGTAATCATTTTCCAGAAATTGATGAGCTAATGGGTTCAATTGATCGGATTATGGTTATTTTCTGGAGTGTCCCGAATCGCGGTCTTATAGATCCCGACGCTCGAGGCGACTCCTGTTGCGGTAGCTGGGGCGTGACCCTTTGGCCGACCTGAGAATCGAATCCATGACCACATGCTCAGCAGTTGCGCTTGCGACCACGAGACCGGTGAGACAGGTAAAATGTGTTGTAGTGGTGAAATGAATTTTAAAAGTGTTTCGTTTTTACTAATAATCCGGGCTCTTAAATCTACGTTTTTTTTTATTTTTTTTTATTGGGTGGGAAAATCATCCTAATGACATCCCCGCTCTTGGGCGGAACGGGAGATAGTGTCAGACTCTTACCGACTAAAAACCCACTCCTGTTCCTTCGTTGCCTTCGTCCCAGGGCCCCGGGTTCCGCTAAATCTTAAATCTACGTTCTGAGTGGAGCGCGAGGGAGTGTCAGACTTTAACTGACTAAACCCACTTGTGTTTCTTCAGTTGCCCCTTTCGTTCCAGGGCTGCTGTAACTAATTTATCGAATGATTCCCGCTGCCCTGGCAGCCATCGGTCTTAGACGTCCCTTTTAATTAATAACCTAATATTGACATTGGTATAGACTTGTCAGTTAATCTAAAATTATTATCTACCCACATGCGAAAATTATTACCTCTTTTTTCCGTTATCTACCCATGCTTGCGTCAATAGCACATTGTTTATATTATGATACAGCGTGACCAGATTCAGTGAACCTTACAGAAATAGCTAAAAAACGGAGATGTAGGCCTATTCAGAATGGATGCACCGGATATACACCCACTTTAATAAGACCCTTGATAACAAACATGGTCTTGGATGTCAGGGACCATCTAAGACTGGTTTCTTATGTGACCAGTTATTAAAGATATCTTCTTTGGTACTAAATATTGGCGGTCAGATGTCAGGGTTCGCTGTGCAGATATGGAGTATCAAATATGTGCATGTCCTACCGCAAGTTTACAATGTTGCCCAAGGTGATTGATATTTTCGAATTACATCAGTTTGTGAAAAAAAACTTTAGTTATTGATGATAAGGATTAAGCGGAAGATATTATTAACTTGTTGCTGACAGCGGCTGCGCCCGCGTAAAAGTAAAAAAATGTCCCAAGAGATACATAATCCCAGGATAAAAAAAACGTATGTGATATTCCAGGACATGGTGTGCCCGTGTGCCCAAATTCGTTCAGCTGTTCGGGTGTGATGAGGTTACAAACACACACACACATACTCACTAACTTTTACTTTTCAATGTAATAACGCTTCACCAATACTTACAACATTGCGGTAGATTAGAGTAGTCCTTATGAATAAGATCATTCCCATTCGATGAAAGCTTAGCATAGCATAGTCGGCCTTATAATGTTCCCACTGCTGGGACTTAGGCCTCCTCTCTAGGAGAAGGAATGGGCCGTAATCCACCACGCGGGCCCAGTGCGGATTGGTGAAAGCTTAAGAGGGTCTATCTCCACTCGCCTATCGTTAACATCGAGCATGGTTTAAAAGCTTGTTGCTTCATCTAACGCAACCCAACGTGATGTTTGATGAAGAGGCAACGCGAAAAAAGAGAGATAACGCCTGAAAATTCTGTTAGCATTCGGCAATTCCGTGCTTCACAAAGTTGTTCCAGGAAATACATGTTTTTTTTTAAAACTCTTATAAGTTTTTGAGAAAAATTGTCGTCATTCAGAATCTTGATTAAATGTGCAAGGCTTCTATGTATATTTCTTTTTAATATTTTTAATATGCGAGTGCATTATGGAGGGCCAAAGTTCAAACAAAGTAAAATAGCAGATTTTCAGAGGTCTTTACTGGATTAGCTTTACACAAATTTATATTTTGATTTATGCAGAAGCCTAGATAATATCCACAAGATAGTTGTGTATCCAAAATATCTGGAGAAAGATGTGTAATAACATCATAATCACGTAAGAGCGGTTGTATGAAAATGCACCTTGAGTTGGCCGCTCTTAAGAGGACTACAGCACCTCTGCAAACTAAAGAAAGAGATGCGCAAAAACACAATGTTTGTAAATATGAATTTTACATTTTATATTTTAGCGATTTACTAAAAAAATTACTGATTTGAAAATAAATTTATTTATATTGCATTCATGTCGTTTACAAGGTGTTACAAATTAAATATAAGTATCGTACATGAACCCTGCTAAGGCACCGCAACATTATGTTTCTTAATTATAAATTAAATTAAATTATTATTGCATCATTATTATTATATAAAGTTATTTAAAGATATATTATTACTGTCATCATCTGTTTCATTATTAATTAATTTATTATTGGATGTCTTTATTAAATTTCTACATTATTACATTGCGTCAATCTTCAAATAATCTAAAATATTCATATTACAGAATGTTAATTTGTTAAAAACTCATTTAGGCTATAATAAGACTTCTGAATTAGATGCATTTTAAGTGCGTTTATAAATTTATTTTCAAATTCAATGTCTTTAATCTCATTTGGTAATTTATTATAAACTTTTATGCACATTGCAAGAGGTCCTGAGTGAAACATAGCTAGTTTTGAACTCGGCATTGCTAATTCATTTTTTACTCTTAAGGAGCGTTGCAGCGGTCTTTGATTCTTACCGGCAGGGAATAACGACGCATGTTTTCTAACAAACTTGCTTACTTCCATAATGTGAATGCTTGTTAAGGTGAGCATTTTATCTATACTAATATTATAAAGAGGAAAACTTTGTTTGTTTGTTTGTAATGAATAGGCTCAAAAACTACTGGACCGATTTTAAAAATTCTTTCACCATTCGGAAGCTACATTATCCACGAGTAACATAGACTATATTTTATTTTGGAAAAAAATAGGGTTCCGTAAGATATTTGAGTTTTTCGGACACAAGGTGTAAAAAGTCAACCAGAAAAGTTACTTATTTTGCGTACGCTGCCTAAACTATAAAAGATAGAACCATAAAATGTTCTAATTAATTGTAGATCTTATAAATATCTACCAAAGTTTGTTAGGAGAAATCTACTTTCACGCGGGCGAAGCCGCTGGCAGAAGCTAGTATTTAATAAAATAAGTTTTACAGCTTTAAATTGAAAACACTATGACGGTAAATCATCGCTTGCAGAAAAATCTGACAAACAATTAGAATGATTGCATGTATATTAGTCTGGTTTTTAATCAATAATAATATCTTCTTCTATATTCTTCTTTTTTTTTCTTTCTTTTATTTTTTTTTTTCTAGTGCACTAAATTAGCTGTATTATATTTTGAACACACTATCTATTTAGCATTTATCCTGAAGATTAACATATATTTTTCTAATTCGGTTTACTGCAGTAGATCATATAATTTTGCGCATTATAAACTCGATATTAGTTCTTGTGGTCCTCTTAAACCAGTGAAACTAGATTCAAATGCAGTGGCATTTTTTTAGGTGGGAAATCATATAACGACATCTCCCGTCCTTGGGCGGAGCGGGAGGCCGTGTCAGACTTTTACTGACTAAAACCCACTCCTATGTTCCTTCGTTGCCTTGCATTCGGGTCGGATTTTCCTTTTAGAAGCGAACCCATGACCCCGGTAGGCTTCGACCCTGCCGGGCCTCTACTGTTTGCTGACATAAATGCAGTGGCGTAAGCACAGGGTTACGTAAAATTGATGACAGGGTCAAGTGTCCATTGCGTTTATGTATAAACACCGTAAACAAAGCGTTTCTTTACCTTATTAATTATTAGGTAACCTGTCATCTCAGAATGTCTTTTAATAATCCTCAATCCGATTACCACAAGTGGTCATTACTAGTAATATCCACCAGTTTGGTCAATCTTTGTTAAGAAGCAAAACTATTTGTACCGGCTATCATAACTTGACATGTCACGGCGGCGCCACTTACTTATTTTTTTATCTAGTTCAGAATTTT